>CM035844.1:376223145-378640410 GCA_020510985.1 Pholidichthys leucotaenia | reverse complement strand
CATGCTGGGATGCAGAGGTGAGGTTGCTGGTTACGGAGGCCCTTTTTGTAGCCTCCAATATCGCATAAAAACTCAGTAAAAGCTCTGTGTGTTACTGAACATGAAAAGTTCCACCTCCCCTTTGCCTTGTCTGGGCCCCTCCCCAATCTGACCAGTGATGACATGTTTAGTCGCTCGTCATCCTTGAACCGCTGGCTGTCTGTGTGGTGTCCTGCAAATGACGTGGGCTACATTGACAATTGGAGCTCTTTTTGGGGAAAACCTGGTCTTATGAGACGAGACAGCATTCATCCCACTTTGGATGGTGCTTCTCATTTATCTAACAATCTGGCATCTTTTTTATCTGACATAACGCACGGCTCAGGAGACGCACACACACAGGCTTAGAGTAGTTCAAAGAGTTTATTAACAGCAGGAGTGAATGAGTGCGTGTCTGCGGGATGTAAATGTGTTGGTGATGGTGTCTGCTCCAGGCACAGAGGCAGGTGACCGTACAGCCGAGCAACCCTATGGAGAGAGCACAGGGAGAGGGTGACGGGCATACACCAACACAGGAGGAATTTATGGCGAGAGAAGGACTTACTTGGTGGGTCAGGACAGCTGGCACAACAAGGGGGCGAAGCCCGGAAGACAGCCACCTGGAGAGCTCCGTACAGCAGCGAGGATTGGGCGATGGAGTGGAGATGTCCGCCGCTGGGGAATCCACCTGTGCACAGGGGAGAAGACTGAAGAAAAGAGGTAAGCGATCTTCTTACCAAAATGGTGACGCTGAAGGGAAGTATGCTCACAACGGTGAGGGACGAAGTCTGACGGCTTCAGGCCGAGCCTCCGGGCGAGACGGCCTTTATCCCTCGCCGCTGATGATTGTCAGGTGCGTGAGCAGGTGGCGCCGTTGATGAATGGCGCGGCGTGACAGTACTCCCCCCTCTAGCAGCGCCTCCTGGCGATGGCTTATCCGGGTGCGCTCGGTGGAAGTCCGCGATGAGCGATGGGTCCAACACAAACGACGGGGGCACCCATTGTCGATGCTCGGGCCCATAGCCCTCCCAGTCCACCAAGTATTGCAACCCACGACCTCGGCGCCGGGAGTCCAGGATGGAGGAGACGGACCAGGCCGGATGGCCACCAATCATCCGGGGCGCGGGTTGCGCTGCAGGAGGAGGGCAAAGGGGGTCAGTGACTGCCAGTTTCACCTTCGACACATGAAAAGTGGAATGGATGCGGAGGGAGGGGGGAATAGCCACGCGCACAGCCACCGGGTTGATGATCCGGGTGATGGGAAAGGGACCCATGAAACGCTGTGCCAGCTTCCTCCTCTCGCCTTTTAATGTGACGTCCTGGGTAGACACATACACGAGTTGCCCAACTCTGTACGCCGGGGCAGGTCTTCTGTGCCGGTCCGCCACGGTCCTGTTGCGCTCCGCTGTGCGTAAAAGCGCATGACGCGCGGCAGCCCAGGTGGAGCGGAACTGCCTAAGGTGCGCCCTAACGGAGGGGACAGTCACCTCGTTCTCCTGCGCTGGAAACAGCGGGGGGTCGTAACCCAGGGACGCCTTGAAGGGGGACATCCCCGTTGCAGAAGAGCGGGCGGTGTTGTGGGCATACTCCACCCAGGCGAGATGGTTGCTCCAGGACGTCGGCTTGGATCTAGTAACACAGCGGAGCGCAGCCTCCAGCTCCTGATTGGTCCTCTCACACTGCCCGTTAGACTGGGGGTGATGGCCGGAGGAGAGGCTCACCTTGGCTCCGATGGCGTTACAAAAGGATCTCCAAACCTCGGATGAAAATTGGGGGGCCCCGGTCCGAGACCACGTCCACCGGAATCCCGTGCAGCCTGACCACGTGTTGGACGAGGAGGCCCGCCGTCTCCAGGGCAGTAGGGAGACCTCGCAGGGGAACGAAGTGCGCCGCCTTGGAGAAACGGTCCACAATGGTCAGGACGGTGTCAAAGGAGTTGGAAACGGGGAGTCCGGTGACGAAGTCCAGTGCGATGTGCGACCAGGGCCTGCCGGGGACGGGCAGAGGCTGGAGCAGACCCGCTGGGGGGGCATTTCCCGACTTGCTGGTGGCACAGATTGGGCAAGCCCGGGCGTAGCGGGCTGCATCCCTCCGCAGGCCTGGCCACCAAAAGGACCGCTGGAGGAGGCTGATCATCCGAGAGGTGCCGGGATGACAGGTGAGCCGGGAGGTGTGGAGCCAGTGGATGACCTCTCCTCGGACCGCAGATGGGACGAACAGTCTTCCCTCCGGTCCGCCGCCAGGATCAGGTTCCACCTCCTGCGCCTTCCGGATCTTGTCTTCAATGTCCCAAGAGATGGCACCGAGGACGCACGACCTGGGCAGGATAGTGTGGGGCGTCTCCTCAGCCTCCACGGGGGTGAACTGCCTAGAGAGGGCGTCAGGCAGGCCGTTTTTGGAGCCCGGCCTGAAGGTGATCGAGAAGCGGAACCTGGCGAAGAACAAAGACCAGCGCGCCTGGCGGGCATTCAGGCGCTTGGCAGATCGTAAATACTCTAAGTTCTTGTGGTCCGTCAGGACCACAAACGGCAGGTCCGCCCCCTCTAGCCAGTGGCGCCACTCCTGTAAGGCGAGTTTAATGGCCAGGAGCTCTCTGTCCCCCACATCGTAGTTCCTCTCCGCCGGGGACAGGCGCCGGGAGAAGAAGGCGCACGGCCGTTTGGCGCCATCGTCAGGTGACCGCTGGGATAACACTGCTCCCACTCCCGTGTCCGATGCGTCCACCTCCACAATGCACTGCAGCGCGGGGTCGACCTGGCGAAGGACCCGGGAGGAGGAGAACTCCGCCTTCAGCGCCCTAAAGGCAGCAGCGACCTCTTCAGTCCACCGGAACGGGACCTTCGGGGACGTGAGGCGGGTCAGCGGTCCGACGATCGAGCTGAAATTTGGGACAAAGCGGCGGTAAAAATTGGCGAAGCCAACAAACTGTTGCACCTGCTTCCGGGATGCGGGAGTAGGCCACTCCACCACCGCCTTCACCTTCTCTGGGTCTGGGAGCACCTGATCTTGAGCGATGATGAATCCCAGGAAGGATGTGGTCCTAGCGTAGAATTCGCATTTCTCAGCCTTCACGTACAGACGATTCTCCAGCAGTCTTTGGAGGACCCGCCTCACATGGACCTGGTGCTCGTCCCTGGACCTGGAGAAGATAAGGATGTCATCCAGGTAGACGAACACAAAAAGGCCGATGAAATCCCGGAGGACGTCATTAATGAGGCGCTGAAAGACGGCAGGAGCGTTGGTCAGCCCGAACGGCATGACGAGATACTCAAAGTGGCCGTTCGGGGTACGGAAGGCTGTCTTCCATTCATCTCCCTCCCGGATCCGGACGAGGTGGTAAGCGCTGCGTAAATCCAGCTTGGTAAACCAGGTCGCCCCCTGGAGGGAGTGAAAGGCAGTGTCCATGAGGGGCAGGGTGTAACGGTCCCTCTCAGTGATGTCATTCAGCGCTCGGTAGTCTATGCAGGGGCGGAGGGATCCGTCCTTCTTCCCGACAAAGAAAAACCCTGCCCCCACGGGTGACGACGATGGGCGAATAATCCCAGCGCTCAGAGATTCCTTCAGGTATGTATTCATGGTCTCCTTCTCCGGTGCCGACAGGCTGTAGAGCCGACCAGATGGCAGGGGAGCCCCCTGGCGGAGGTTGATGGCACAGTCATATGGTCGATGCGGGGGAAGAGACATAGCTTTCGATTTGCTAAATACCATACCCAGGTCGTGAAATTCTGGAGGCACCAGTGACAGGTCCGGAGGTGCTGTATCCGCCACAGGGGGAGCCGCGGACGGGGAGCAGGCAGCGGACTGAAGGCAGGTGCCCATACAGAAGGTACTCCATGCCGATACCCCAGCGGACCTCCAGTCCAGGACAGGGTTGTGGAGGCGTAGCCAGGGATACCCCAGGATGACGGGCGACACAGAGTTGGGCAGGACGTAAAATACCATCTCCTCCCGGTGGTTCCCTGAGATGATGACTGGGACAGGCATGGTTTGGTGAGAAACTCTCCCAAGGGAGGCACGGGAGAGATGGACCAGGGAGATGGGGTGTTTTAATGCCTGACAGCGGATGCCCAATCGGGTTGCCAGGCCTTGTGAAATGAAGCTGCCCTCTGCGCCCGAATCCACCAGTGCGTGGGTGAGGTGCCCAGTGGGATTGTGGCAAAAACGGATGGGCAGCTTTAATTGAGTGAGAGAGTCTAACCGGTTGGGACCCGCGAGGCTCCCTACAGCGATTCGCGGACCCCGCCGACTGGCTTTCCGCGGGCAACGCTCCACAGTGTGTTGGTCACCTCCGCAATACATGCAGAGGCCCAACTCACGGCGGCGTTGTTTCTCCGCAGGGGAAAGCTTGGTCCAGCCCGTCACCATCGGCTCCGACTCCTCGGGGCACAATGCTGGCGGCGCCGCCAGGGGGCGAGCTTGGAACAGGTGCGGCGAGACTCCACGAGGGCGAGAAGAAGAAGACTTCCGCCCCGAGGAGCGCTCGCGCAGCCTGTTATCCAAACTTATCGCTAAGGATGTCAGCTCCGCTAGCGTCCCAGGGATATCCCGTCCAGCCAGTTCATCCCTCAGATCACTATTGAGGCTGCGGAGGAACAGGCCACAGAGGGAGCGTTCCTCCCAGCCCAATTCCTCCGCCGCTACCCGGAAGTCGACCGAGTAGTCCGCTGCCGACCGGCCTCCCTGCTGGAGAGCGAGGAGCCGATCGACCTGGACCGTCTCGGTTTGAGAATGGTCAAAGACCTCCAGAAAGCGCCTCACGAACTGGTCATAGGTGAGGGTGGCATAGCTGGGCCTCGCCATTACGGCGTAGGTCCAAGTTAACGCACGCCCCTCCAGAAGATTCCCTATGTAACCAATCCGACTGTGATCCGAGGGAAAATCTCCGGGCACACGGTGGAACACGGACTCACACTGCATAATGAACCCCCGTGCTCCGCCGAGCTTACCGCTAAAGCGGGCGGGGGTCGGAATCGGTGTGAGCCGAACCGGTGCCACTGGAGCCGGCTGGACGGCCGCTGGAACAGCAGGAGCCGCGCCACCCTGACGAGCCGGGGGGAACGGCTGTTGAGGATCCAAGCGGCCCAACCGGTTAGTTAAATTCAATAATTGATTAAAGATCACCTGTTGTTGATAAGCTATTTGATCCACTCTAGCCTCGAGAGTGGAAAACCGGTGTGCGAGCCCGCCGTCCGCCGAGCCGCTCTGCTGAAGCCGTACTGACATAACGCACGGCTCAGGAGACGCACACACACAGGCTTAGAGTAGTTCAAAGAGTTTATTAACAGCAGGAGTGAATGAGTGCGTGTCTGCGGGATGTAAATGTGTTGGTGATGGTGTCTGCTCCAGGCACAGAGGCAGGTGACCGTACAGCCGAGCAACCCTATGGAGAGAGCACAGGGAGAGGGTGACGGGCATACACCAACACAGGAGGAATTTATGGCGAGAGAAGGACTTACTTGGTGGGTCAGGACAGCTGGCACAACAAGGGGGCGAAGCCCGGAAGACAGCCACCTGGAGAGCTCCGTACAGCAGCGAGGATTGGGCGATGGAGTGGAGATGTCCGCCGCTGGGGAATCCACCTGTGCACAGGGGAGAAGACTGAAGAAAAGAGGTAAGCGATCTTCTTACCAAAATGGTGACGCTGAAGGGAAGTATGCTCACAACGGTGAGGGACGAAGTCTGACGGCTTCAGGCCGAGCCTCCGGGCGAGACGGCCTTTATCCCTCGCCGCTGATGATTGTCAGGTGCGTGAGCAGGTGGCGCCGTTGATGAATGGCGCGGCGTGACATTATCCAAATTTCCAAAACCATGACTACTCAGAGTTGGGACCAGGAAGCAGAGTCTCAGTCTTACACGCCTCTCTGCAGCTCCTCTTCATCCGCCACCCCTCAACTTAGCCCCTGTCTTCCCCATCAGAGGATCATTGTCTGCTCCCTCCAAAGTGAATAAAAATATAATGTATAAGCATCCCAAAGTGATAAAGCAAAATATTGGTAAAACTCAAATTAAACATAAAGCCTCTAAATTGAATGATTTGGCCTCTGTTCCTCCTCATAATTTAAAAATTAAATGTGGTTTGTTAAATATTAGGTCTCTAACTCCCAAGTCTCTGTTAGTCCATGATCTGTTAATTGATCATCAGATTGATTTAATTTCCCTTACAGAGACTTGGTTAGGACAAGAGGATTATGTTGGTTTAAATGAATCAACCCCCTCTGGTTATTTAAACTGTCAAAATCCCAGAAGTTCTAGTCGTGGAGGAGGAGTAGCAACAATTTACCATTCCAAATTACTAGTTAATGTAAAGCAAAAAACATGTTATAATTCCTTTGAGGGCCTGGTCCTCAGTATTGGGCACTTTAGCAATTTCAGGTTAAACCCAATTTTATTTGCCATTGTTTATCGTCCCCCATCAACCTATTCAGAATTTTTATCCGAATTTGCTGATTTCTTAGCTGATTTAGTGTTGAAATCTGATAGAATAATTATAGTAGGGGACTTTAATATACATGTGGATGTAGATAGTGACTGCCTTAATGTGGCTTTTAATTCAATATTAGACTCGATTGGGTTTTCTCAGAAAGTAGGAAATTCTACTCATTACCTCCACCATACATTGGACCTTGTTCTGACATATGGCATAGAAATAGAAAATCTTGTAGTGTCTCCTCATAACCCTGTACTGTCAGACCATTGTCTGTTAACCTTTGATTTTACTATTTCTGACTATTTGGCTCCTAAAGAAAAATATTATCACAGTAGATGCCTCTCAGATGATGCTGTTTCCAAATTTATGCAGATTGTTTCCTCTATGCCATGTGTCAACACAACGGAAATAAGCTATAGACAGCTTGCTCCTTCTGTAATTGATAACATGGTGGATAGTGTTTCAGCTTCTCTGCATCAGGCTCTAGACTTGGTGGCCCCCTTAAAAAAGAAAAAGTCTAATCAGAGATTTTTAACTCCTTGGTTCAACACAGAAACTCGTAGCTTAAAACAGAAGACTCGTCAATTAGAAAGAAAATGGCGCTCTACTAATTTAGATGAAATCTATTTAGCTTGGAGAAATCATCTTTTAATTTATAAAAAATCTCTTAGAAAAGCTAGAACGAGTTATTACTCTGCATTAATAGAAGAGAACAAGAATAATCCCAGGTTTCTTTTCAGTACTGTAGCCAGGTTGACAAAGAGTCAGGACTCTGTCAATCCTAGCATCCCCTTAGAGCTTACTAGTCAGGACTTTATGAACTTTTTCAATAATAAAATTTCATCCATCAGAGATAAAATCAATCAGATTCTTCCCACAGTTAACTTAAATACTGTAACTACTACAACTCCTTCTACTGATGTCTGTCTTGATGAGTTTACTCCAATCGACCTTTGTGAGTTAGACAAAGTAGTTTCCTCATCCAAACCTTCAACTTGTCTTTTAGATCCTATTCCTACCAGGTTATTTAAAGAAGTCTTCCCACTTATTGGTAGCTTTATTCTTCATATAATCAATTCTTCATGAACTTTAGGCCATGTACCGCAGGCTTTTAAAACGGCTGTAATTAAACCCTTACTCAAAAAGCCAACGCTAGATCCAGGAGCTTTAGCTAACTATAGACCAATCTCTAATCTCCCTTTCATTTCAAAAATCTTAGAAAGAGTTGTTGCTACGCAATTATTTGACCACCTGCAGGGAAATGGTTTACTTGAAGAGTTTCAATCTGGGTTTAGAATCCATCATAGTACTGAAACAGCCTTAGCGAAGGTCACTAATGACCTCCTCATTGCATCTGATAATGGACTAGTTTCTGTACTTGTCCTTTTAGATCTTAGTGCAGCTTTTGATACTATTGATCATAATATTCTACTTGATAGATTAGAACACTATGTTGGACTTAATGGAACTTCGTTGCAGTGGTTTAGATCTTATTTATCTGATAGGTTCCAGTTTGTTCATGTAAATGATGAGTTTTCTTTCAGCTCAAAGCTTAGTCATGGAGTTCCACAGGGATCTGTGCTAGGCCCTACTCTTTTTAGTTTATATATGCTTCCGTTAGGCAACATTATTAGAAAGCACTGTATACATTTTCATTGTTATGCAGATGACACACAATTATACCTGTCAATGAAGCCAGATGATACTAATCAATTAGCCAAGTTAGAAGCCTGTCTTAAGGAAATCAAAGCTTGGATGACTTGTAATTTCCTGCTATTAAATTCAGATAAGACTGAAGTCATTCTTGTTGGTCCAAAAAACCTTAGAAATTCCTTTCCAAATCAAACTTTCAGTTTGGACACAGTTACTCTTTCTCTTAATAGCTCTGTGAGGAACCTTGGAGTTATTTTTGATCAGGATTTGTCCTTCAATTCACATATTAAATTTGTTTCTAAGACTGCCTTCTATCATTTGCGTGATATTGCCAAGATTAGGAGCATCTTGTCTCAGAGTGATGCTGAGAAGCTGATCCACGCTTTTGTTAGCTCGAGATTAGATTATTGTAATTCTTTATTATCAGGCTGTCCTAAAACATCTTTAAAAAGTCTTCAGCTGATCCAAAATGCTGCAGCAAGAGTTTTAACAGGTACTAGAAAGAGAGATCATATCTCTCCGGTTCTGGCCTCCCTTCATTGGCTTCCCATAGAGTTTAGAATTAAGTTTAAAATCCTTCTTCTCACTTACAAAGCTCTAAACAATCAGGCTCCTTTTTATTTAAAAGATCTGATACTACCGTATTATCCTAACAGAGCACTACGCTTTCAAAATGCAGAATTACTTGTAATACCTAGAATCTCCAAAAGTACAATGGGAGGCAGAGCCTTCAGTTATCAAGCTCCTCTCCTGTGGAATCAGCTGCCAATCTGGATTCGGGAGTCAGACTCGATCTCTGTTTTTAAGAATAGGGCTAAAACCTACCTTTTTGATCTAGCCTACAATTAGGGAGGGATCATGTGCTTCTGAACCCTCCCTTAGTTATGCTGCTAATAGGTTTAGTCAGCCGGGGGACCTCCAGTAATGCACTGGGCCTCATTCCTTTCCTCACTCTCTATGAAATATTTTTTTTTTGCTGGTCATTAACATTTGTTTGTTCTCTCCCATAGATTGAGTCCCCATCGTGCTGTTTGCTCTCTACATGTCTGTTCTTTTCTTCTTCTCTATCCCCTCACCCCCCAGCCAGTCGCAGCAGATGACTGCCCCTCCCTGAGCCTGGTTCTGCTGGAGGTTTCTTCCTGTTAAAAGGGAGTTTTTCCTCTCCACCGTCGCCAAGTGCTTGCTCACAGGGGATCGCCTGATTGCTGGGGTCTTTCTGCAACTGTGGGGGTCCCCCCTACAGTTGATAGTGCTATGAGATGACTGTTGTTGTGAAATGGCGCTATATAAATAAAGTTGAATTGAATTGAATTGAATTGTAATCATGGGAGTTACAGCTCCATCCATGCTGTAACAGAGTTTACTGTTGAGATTAAAAAAATGTCGGAGGAATTCTGTAGTGTGGAATTATATTTCACGTCAGTTTTTGTCTTACTGTTTGAAACAGTTTTCTTCTGCACTGAAAATATTGTATAGAGGTGGACTTTTTGTGAAATTTAGTTTTTCAGATAATCTTTTTTTAAAATGCAATACAATTTCGTTTGTGTTCTCCTGTAAAACATTTTTAGGATTTTAGATGTAGATTTTAGAATTTTAGATCTATTTATTTGGAGTCAAACATATTTAGTGTTCTCATGCATTATAAAATTTTTAGTGCTGTCAAAATATCGCGTTATTATCGCGTTAACTCAAGCGCCTTTTTAATGGCGAGATTTTTTTTAACGCGAGATTAATGCTGTGACCGTAGTTTTTCATAAGCACAGTGTACTGGCTGTAATACCACGCACGTACACATGGTGGTGGAACGAAGGATACGATTTCAAATATCAAACAAAGAAGAACCCAACGACTAAAGCGCGCGGCACTGGCGGCACTAGTCAGCCACAGTAATGGACGCACCAGGGACACTTCTGAACGGAAAGTTTACATTTAAAATAGGAAAGGATGGTTCGATCGATAAAACTAAAGTTATTTGCACTTATTGTCAATGTGAACTTAGCTACCATCGAAGCACATCCAGTTTAAAATACCATTTGATGGCCAAACACACCAGTGATGTAGCTTCGCCTCCTCCGCGTCAGAACCAAACAAGTTTGGATGGCTTCCGACAGCGGCCCATGGATGCTGCTACTAAAATGAAGCTAACAGCTGCCATAGCTAAGTGGGTGGCTACGGCATGCAGGCCCGTTAGTATTGTGGAGGATGAAGGTCTGGCCGAGATAATTCGCATCGCATCCAACGACTGGACCTACGAAACTCCTTCCAGAGCTACTATCACACGCCGGATAGAAACGTTGTTTGAAACGGAGAAGTCCCAGTTACAACAGGCATTGGGGCAGACAGAAATAGTCGCGCTAACGGGAGATTACTGGACGTCACTTGGCAATGACAACTACCTCGGGGTCACAGCACATTATTTCACCCCACAGTGGAAACTTCAGTCCCATGCTTTGACTGTTATGAAGACAGAAGAGAGGCACTTCGCTGATAATGTTGCAGAGCACTTCATGAATGTAGCCAGAGAGTGGGGCATCGAAAAGAAAGTTGTTTCACTGACCACGGATAGTGCACGCAATATGATGGCTGCAGCCAGAGAGCTCCCCTTTGAACACCTGCCGTGCATCGCACACAGCGTGCACCGAGCAGTCACGGTTTCTCTGCACAATAGCCCATTCGACAGCGCATTGGCAAAATGCAGAAAACTTGTGGGACACTTTAAACGCAGCCCAACGAATGCCCTGGAACTCGAGCGGCAGCAAATCGCACACAACCAGAAAGAAGAAGTGCTCACGCAGGAGGTAGCAACAAGATGGAATAGTACCCTTGAAATGATAAAGCGTGTCAACCGGAATATTGAACCTCTGACAGCTGCCCTGGCCCTACACTCAACCAAAGTCACCATGCCAACAGCAACGGAGCTGGAGAAAACAAAGAAGCTCGAAGCTGCGTTGGAGCATTGCAGGTAGGCCTAATTATGTCTTGTAGCCTATACCTGATTCTTTAACAATTAAAGTAGATCTGTGTCAAGACAGAAACATTAGCACCTGTCTCACCCAACGTAAAATACCACCCTGTGGCATGTTTTAGATGGGCCATCTCTATGTGTAGACTGTTTATTTGCTTCATTTTACTCAAAGTGTAGCTCGTGATTATCTGTATATTTTTTCTGTATTTTGACATAATCAGTGACTGTTTCAATAGCTATGATTCCCTGTGTAACTTAACAACAGAGAAGGCCAGGAAGCGCCCAAGAGGCTAGGTTTTCAGCACTTTCCGCCCTAAAAACGCATTTGGTGGACACAGGCCCTAATGTCTGTCTGTCGGTATCACCTCTCTCCCTTCAACTGTGTGTGTTTGTCCCGCACAGCACTGTAAATGGGTAATGTGTGTGTGTGTGTGTGCGCGCAGGAACACATGTGATTCCTCATATCCCCTCCCATCACTGTAACTGTAGGTTATCTATCAGGTGTCCGTATGTGTGTGACAGAGTTTTGTGAAAGAGCTTTTGTATATTGTTGCAGATATGTGACAGATCTTCTGGGTGGAGAGAAGTTTGTTTCTTGCTCTGTGGTGATGCCAGCATTATGCCACCTGTCCCGAGTAATGGAAGTCACTGAGGACGACCCAGCGTACTTGATCAAGTTCAAGGAAACCTTTTCAGCGGATATGGAAGGTCGCAAAGAGAAGTTGAACATCGCATGGCTCAGGGTTGCTACAGCACTCAACCCAAGGTAAGATATTCATTCTACATTCTTCTCAGTATTTTGTTTGTCTTAAGCACCACTTTGTTTTGTGGGTTGGTTCTCTTCAATATCCATTTTTTTCTTCTGAATCTGGAATAGAGATTAGGTCAATGTTTTGTTTTACTAGTGCCTTTGCTTGTATGGCAATAACGTTGATATTTTTTATTATTTCATTTCAAGGTTTAAGGACCTCAAGTGTCTGAGCAAACCTGACCGGGTTGTCGTATGGGATTCCATCCGTGCCTTACTCCAGCAGCAGGAGAAGGGGAGACCAGCAGCACTGGATGACCAAAGCATGCCTGAGCCAGAGAAGAAGAAGCCAGCTCTCATGTTTGCACAAGAATCTTCCTCAGATGAAGAGGAGGACACCGTGGAACGCTGCATTGAGCGCTACAAGGCAGAACCTATGATTGGCATTGAAGACTCTCCACAGGAATGGTGGTCCACACATAAAGCGTCACACAGTGAGATGGCCTCCCTTGCATGCAAATACTTAGCAACGCCTGCCACGTCAGTACCATGTGAACGATTGTTTTCACTGTCTGGACATGTCGTTCAGAAAAAACGATCTTCCCTGTTGTCTGAAAATGTCAATAGGCTTGTCTGTTTGAGCAACTGGCTCAAAGACAGAAAGTAGGCCTTTAGGTTGACTCACCTGTTACGTGCTAGCAGTTACATTATGTTCATGTTCAAGAGGCTGTGTTGGTAAGTTTAAAACTGCAGCAGTTGGGCTACTATACAGTCATTAGACTGTACTACTCCTCTCAGGGGACACTCTCCTCTTGTTTTCATTTTGTATTTAAGGGGCTGCTTTTGTGCCTATATATTTTTTATTTGTATGTATCTTTTTTTATCGCAGATATCAGTGGCAGGGTTACTAAACTAATGAAAAGGAAAAAAAGAAAACATTTTTTTATTTTCAGAGTAATATGTCCTGTTTTGTTTTCTCGGTCTAATACGGAAGATATGGATGCTTTGCAATGATAATAATAATAAAAAAACATTTGTACAAAGCAAGCCCACTCACTTTTTGTGCTGTTAAGAGAATTACAATGGTTTTTCATGAGACAAAAATACGCAACTAAAATGTGATTAATCATGAGTTAACTATGAGATCGTGTGATTAATTATGATTAAATATTTTAATCGCTGGACAGCACTAAAAATTTTATATTACATTTTGTTTGAAATTGAACAAAGAATTAATTTTAATCTTTTTTGTTTAAAAATTAATATAGAGCCAAAAGCAATTAAAACATGAGCTCAATAAAATAATGTGTGAATGCAAGTTAAACGATAATTGGCCTGTCTGGAGACAACTGTGGTCTTCTGAAACAATGTCCATGAAAAGATAACAGTTCTGTCTTGGTTTCATGGACAGATAGTGCTCTCACTGTCTGTGTCACAGTTCTGTGCCTGTCATGTGACATAAACCATAAAGAATCCCCAGTTGTACTAAGTATTCCACTTCACAAGGTGGCAGACGTATAAATTACTGCTCTTGCTTTGGAGGACTTGGAGGACCACCCAAAAACCTCACTTTTTGGACACCAACGAAGAAGAGTTTGTAAACAAATGCTGATGTGCTCAATCG
Source organism: Pholidichthys leucotaenia (assembly GCA_020510985.1). Classification (NCBI taxonomy): domain Eukaryota; kingdom Metazoa; phylum Chordata; class Actinopteri; order Cichliformes; family Pholidichthyidae; genus Pholidichthys; species Pholidichthys leucotaenia. Next base: position 378,626,975 of record CM035844.1, on the reverse strand, counting down.
CAAGATGGAGGCATTTGCTCCCAAATTTGCCATGATTCTAAAAAGAGATTATTTAGCTTATGAAGGTAAAAAGCTACATTTTGTTAAAACCGAGGGTGGCTGAAGCTGGTTAATTTCCCCCTGCCATCGACCCCAGCACTATGTGACTGGACAGAACAATTGCGCAGGTTGCGTGTCGTCATATAAGATAAATTGCAGTGGAAGAAAAGTGAAATTGAGATGGAATAACCGTAAGAGTTTCTGGATGTGGGAGAGAAAGCTAAAATGACCGGGAGAAGACAAAATATATGACCACGATGACGAAAATGGACGAAACGAGCCACCTGGCCAGCGCTAAGTCTGACGAATTTCTTTGTTTAGATTGTACTGATTTTCTGGTTCATATACTTTGAAGATAAGATAACAAAAAACCCAAAACAAAAAATGGTGACAAAAAACAAAACGTCCTTTGTGTAAATATGTCCCAAGTCCACTTTTGACCGAAAGTTATGTAATTTGATACGGCTGCTGTCACATTATGCAAATTAGATGCGTAAATTTACTCCTATCTCAAACTTAGGATCATATTCTACATCTTTCTAATTGACAGTAAGCCATTATCTCTTACCACTTTCAAGTTATAGCCTTGGAAATCTCTGACATCTGAACTGAATATTTTCTTGAAAATCTTTGACCACTGGGGGGAAGGGGGGCTGATGGCGCAACGGAGCGCCACAGACAGTCATTGGGTTAAAAAACACATTTTGAGATAAATTTGTCCATGTATCAGATTTCTCTTGTTTTACTAAAAGATATTGGAAGTAAACTCATGGGTCACTGCAAATAGGTTGCTTTGAAAGGGTCAAGATGTCACACAGTGGGAGAGAAAAATCCTAAATAGAAAAAAAAAATGCATGAAGATGCATCGAGAATGGTTTTAGAATCAAGTTGGAGTTCTGAATCATAATTGAATCATGAGGTGCTTAAAGGTTCTCACACCTAGTTTGGACCTCGGCTGGGGAGGAGGATCGACTTACCGGACCTTTTGAAGTTTAAGTTAGTGATCCCTGCTGTAATGCAATAGCAAATACAGTGGTGTGAAAAAGTGTTTGCCCCCTTCCTGATTTCTCATTTTTTTGAATGTTTGTCACACTCAAATGTTTCAGATCAAACAAATTTAAATATTAGACAAAGATAACACAAGTAAACACAAAATGCAGTTTTTAAATGAAGGTGTTTATTATTAAGGGGGAAAAAAAATCCAAACCTACATGGCCCTGTGTGAAAAAGTGATTGCCCCTAAACCTAATAACTGGTTGGTCCATCCTTAGCAGTAACAACTGCAATCAAGCATTTGCGATAATTGGCAATAAGTCTTTTACAGCGCTGTGGAGGAATTTTGGCCCACTCATCTTTGCAGAATTGTTGTAATTCAGCCACATTGGAGGGTTTTAGAGCATGAACTGCCTTTTTAAGGTCATGCCACAACATCTCAATCGGATTCAGGTCAGGACTTTGACGAGGCCACTCCAAAGTCTTCATTTTGTTTTTCTTAAGGTAGACTTGCTGGTGTGTTTTGCATCATTGTCCTGCTGCAGAACACAAGTGCGCTTCAGCTTGAGGTCACAAACGGATGGCTGGACATTCTCCTTCAGGATTTTTTGGTAGACAGCAGAATTCATGGTTCCATTTACCACAGCAAGTCTTCCAGGACCTGAAGCAGCAAAACAGCCCCAGACCACCACACTACCACCATCATATTTTACTGTTGGCATGATGTTCCTTTTCTGAAATGCTGTGTTACTTTTACACCAGATGAAATTGGACACACACCTTCCAAAAAGTGTGTGTCAACTTTTGTCTTGTCAGTCCACAGAGTATTTTCCCAAAAGTCTTGGAGATCATCAAGATGTTTTCTGGCAAAACTGAGACAAGCCTTTATGTTCTTTTTGCTCAGCAGTGGTTTTCGTCTTGGAACTCTGCCATGCAGGCAATTTTTGCCCAGTCTCCTTCTTATGGTGGAGTCATGAACACTGACCTTAAGTAAGGCAGCTGAGACCTGCAGTTCTTTGGGTGTTGTTGTGGGGTCTTTTGTGACCTCTTGGATGAGTTATCGCTGTGCTCTTGGGGTAATTTTGGTCAGCCGGCCACTCCTAGGAAGATTCACCACTGTTCCATCTTTTTGCCATTTGTGGATAATGGCTCTCACTGTAGTTCGCTGGAGTGCCAAAGCTTTAGAAATGGCTTTATAACCTTTTCCAGACTGATGAAAGGAAGATGAGAGACACCAGACCCAACAATGCAGACGAGCTGAAGGTCACTATCAAAGCAACCTGGACCTTCATAACACCTCAGCAGTGCCGCAGGCTGATCACCTCCATGCCATGCCACATTGGCTATGTTTACATGGACACAAGTAACCGGATTAAAAGCCTGATCGAAATAAAAATGCTTCATGTAAACATGGCAATCTGAATATTCTAACCCGATCACGCTCATTCGGATCAAAATTTCATTCCGATTGAGAGGGGTGGGTTATGCCGATTGTTAATCCGAATGGTGTGCATGAAAACACTTATTCCGAACGTAGGGCAAAAAATATGTTTACTGCGCATGTCTGTACACCAGCCGCACGTCGACGTGACATATTTCTGCCTTAGCAGCAGCTAGCGGAAAACATAGCGGGAGTAAAACAAAACTGGTCTGTATCGTCCTGCTGTCTCCCTCTGTTCATCATATGCAGAAGTATGTACTTGTAGCTTCGTTACGGAGACCAGCAGAAGCAAAAATACAGTCTGAATAACACAATACAGGTCAATTTCGACACAAAGCGGGGCTTGCTAACACCGGAAGTTGCTTCTTCTTCTACTATTTTCGGAATGTCGAAATGTCGATGTGTGCATGTTAAAATGATTTATTCCGTTCAAACGTGCGGCACATGGAAACGCACGTCCTAATCAGATCAGCTTTTTCAGGATCCATGTAAACAGTAAAATTCTGATCTGAATTGTTATCAGATTGAAGAAATTTTGCCCATGTAACTGTGGCTATTGATACAGTAATTAATCCAGAAGGAGCCCCGACCAAGTATTGAGTGTGTACATGGATATACTTTTCAGTCGGCCAACATTTCAATTAAAAAACTATTTTTTTTTAAATTAATTTTTGTAATATTCTAATTTTTTTGAGAAACTGAATTTGGGGTTTTCATGGGCTGTAAGCCATAATCATCAAAATTAAAATAAATAAGCACTTGAAACATATCACTCTCTGTGTAATGACTCGATATAATATAGAAGTTTAATTTTTTTAATTGAATTACCAAAATAAATCAATTCTTTGTTGACATTGTAATATATTGAGATGCATCTGTAGGTGTGACAAACATACAAAAAAATGAGAAATCAGGAAGGGGGCAAACACCTTTTCACACCACTGTACTTCTGTCAAGACAGGTCTGGGTTGTTTTTTTTTTACATAACTTTCCCAAAATAATCTCAACATTTAAAAAAGAAGGGACCTCTTCCGGTTATGGCTGCCACATAAGACGGACGTGTCTCACTCTGCTCTGCTCCTGGAGAAAAAAATCGGCAAATAACTCTCTCATTTGGGACAGAACGTATCCCAGCGTTTGGGCGAGGATATGTCGGCGAAGCCTAAGGCTGGAAAACCAGGTAAAGGAAAAAGCGAGCCGCCGAAACAGTCCAAATTAACGGACTTTCAGGTCTGTGACGCAGCAAACAAAACTCCATATATGGCGGAGGAGGCTGGCAATGGTGCGATATCTGCGGGGAATGGCGCAGATGCGCTGATGGCTGCCATGAGTTCAATGAGAGCGGACTTTTCCTCTAGATTTGATGGGATTATGACAGCGTTGGAAGGAATAAGAAAGGAATTGGGTGACTGTGTAGAACGAACGGCGCAGATGGAGCTCCGTCTCGCTAGTGCTGAAGATGACGTCACCCGTCTTCAATTAAAGGTGCGCACTTTGGAAAAAAAAAATAAATGTCTAGAAGATAATATTTTGGATTTGGAATCTCGGTCGAGACAGAATAACTTGAGGCTGGTGGGTCTTCCAGAGGAATCAGAAGGTCGGGACGTATATTCCTTTCTGGAAAAGTGGATTCCGGAGGTGCTGGGCAGCGAGGAGTTGCAATCAGCAGTGGTTCTGGAAAATGCACATCGTATTGGCCCACGGAGAGATAAGGGACCGCCGAGGACCTTAATTATGAAGTTTCTTAGCAACAGAGACAGGATGAAGATCTTCAACGCTGCACGAGCTAAAGGAGAGATTAAACACCAGGATCAGCAGGTGCGGTTCTACCCAGATTTGGCCACAGGAATCCAACAATTGAGGAAGCAGTTTGATCCTATACGTAAGGAGCTGCGCAACCTTGGGATTCGTCATGGTGTAATCTATCCTGCGAGACTGCTGACCACGTATGAGGGCAGAACCCACATCTTCAAGACCCCAGAGGAGGCGCAGGAGTTCATCAAGAAGATCAAAGAAGAAGAAGAGACTGGTGGGAGCTAAGCATGAACAAAATATAAGGTAGAATAATTAAGCATTTGCACAGGCATCTGACTGACTTGAAGTAAATAGCAAGTTTACAAAATATAGATTGTATTATATATTAAAAAAAAAACAAAAACAAAACAAAACAAAAAAAACTATGATGTACAAAGTTGTTAAAAATTTTGGAGTTAAGTTGGAAAACTACAGAGGAGAGTTAATGTTACGTCATTAAAAGCAGTAGAGTTAGGGTGATTGGGAGGATGAAGAAGGAGTGGCTTAGGCTGTTCCCCGTCGATGTGGAACGGTCGATGGCTATATCGGGAGACGGAATTTTTCTTTTGATTTTGGGGGGTTCTCCACAAGTGTGGGAAGGGGGAATTTGTTTGTGTGTAGTTTGTAGGATGAATGTTCAACCACTCATGTTTTTGCTTCTCTGTATGAGCATGTTTACACTGCAAGGTAATCCCAAACTCTCTATTGATCATAAACCAAAGTGTTAATCTTAATTTAACTTCATGGAATTGCAGAGGTCTACAAAATTTAAAAAAACTTAAACAAGTTATGAATAAAATAAAAGACATGGGTTCAAAAATTGTGTTTTTACAAGAAACTCATCTAATAGAGGAGGATATAAAAAGAATTAGGAGTAGATGGCAAGGAAGTGTCTTCACCTCATCATTCTCATCCCGGGCCAGGGGAGTTATGACTCTCATACATAAATCAGTCCCTTTTCAAGTGAAAAATGTAATTGGAGACAAACTTGGAAGATATGTAATCATTCAAGGTTCTTTGCTATTAGAAAATATAAATCTTGTGAACTTATATGGTCCCAATATAGATGACCAAAAGTTCTTTGCTAATTTATTTCTTATTTTATCATCACTTACAGGGCAACATATAATAGCAGGGGATTTTAATTGTACATTGAATCCAGGTATAGATAGATCAACAGGACTGGATTGTACGCACAATGGATGTAGGATGACTATTAATCATTTTATGAAAGAATTGAGATTGTTAGATATATGGAGAGAAATGAAACCACAAGTTAAAGCCTATTCTTGTTATTCCAGTACCTACAAGACATTCTCACGTATTGATTATTTTTTGATTTCCACAGAATTAAGATCCAAGATTCAAAACTGCTTTTATGATAACATCGTGATCTCTGATCATGCACCCTGTTGTCTAATATATGTAGATAAAAAATTGACAAAGGAATCAGGTAGATGGCAATTTCAGCATAAATGGCTTCAGGATGAGGAATTTGTCAAGTATATAGAAAAACAGATAGACGAGTTCTTTGACATCAATACTACACAAACATCAGCATGTGTAAAGTGGGAGGCTTTCAAAGCTTTTATTAGGGGACATATTATTAGTTATACAGGATCAAAATCTAAGAAGACTCGAGAGGAGAGAGCTAAATTGGAACATAAAATGAAAAGTCTTCAGGAAAAAGTGTATGCAGGAAGTGATCCAAGGTTGGAGAATGAATTACTGATTTTGAGAGCTGAATACGACAAAAAATCAGCGAATAGAGCTGCCTCGAGTCTTCTAAGATTGAAACAATCTTTTTATGAACAAGGTGAAAAATCAGGAAAATTATTGGCATGGCAGATTAAACAATTAGAAATTAAAACACCAATTACTAGTATTATAAGTAACGGACAGGTAGTTATAGATCCTTTAGAAATTAACAGAGCCTTTAGAGATTACTATGAAAAATTATATGATACTAAAAATGAATTTGATTTAACAAAACTAAATGGGTTTTTGAACGAACTATCTATACCGTGTATTCCAAATGAAAACAGGGAGATATTGGAGTCTAAAATTAGTCAAGAAGAAGTTGGGCTAGCCATTGATAATATGAAATCAGGAAAAAGTGCAGGACCAGATGGTCTTCCAGTTGACCTTTATAAAAAATTTAAGAATAAATTAATAAAACCTTTTTTGGAAATGGTTTTAGAAGCATTTCAAAATAATAATTTACCATCATACATAAATAATGCCTTAATTATACTGCTGCCAAAACCAGGTAAGCCCTCTAATAAATGTAAAAATATGAGACCAATAAGCCTATTAAACGCCGACCTTAAGATAATCTGTAAAATTTTAGCAAGACGAATACAAGAAATTTTACCAAATATTATTAATCGAGATCAGAATGGCTTTATAAAGGGAAGACAAGGCTTCCATAATGTAAGAAGACTATTTAATATTATTTATTTTAATAAAGAAGCACCGGATACAGCTCTCCTATCACTGGACGCCGAAAAGGCCTTTGATAGAGTTGAATGGCCCTTTCTTTTTGAAGTCCTACAAAGGTTTGGACTTGGAAATAATTTCATAAAATGGGTTCAAATAATATACAATAATGCTACAGCAGAAATCCTAACAAATAACAATATTTCAAAACCAATAAAAATCAATAGAGGATGTCGACAAGGCTGTCCACTTTCACCTTTACTGTTTACTATGGCAATTGAACCTTTAGCGATAGCGATACGTTTACATTCACAAATATATGGAATTAAAGTTGGACCAACAGAACATAAAATCTCCCTGTACGCCGATGACATAATTTTGTTTATCTCGAATCTAAAAAAATCAATTCCAACCTTGTTGAATTTAATAAAGAATTTTGGGGAAATATCAGGATATAAAATAAATAAAACTAAATCTTCAATATTAATGCTAAATGAGACCCAGAGAAATTACCCAGCCCCTGAGGTAAATCAATTCAATGTTGTAAATCAGTTTAAATATTTAGGAATCCAAATTGTGCCTAAGCTAGAATCAGTCGCCAGTGTCAACTATGAAGCCTTAATGACAGATATCAATGAGTTAACTCAGAGATGGATGTCACTACCAATGTCGATGATCGGGAGAATCAATATACTTAAAAGTAATATTTTACCTAAAATACTTTATTTATTTCAATACATTCCCTTATCACCACCTTTAGATTTATTCTCAAGAATAAAAAAAAAGTTAGTGGAATTTATATGGAACAACAGGAGGGCTAGATTACGTCTGTCTTTATTATATTTACCATTTGATCGTGGAGGTCTGAAATGTCCAAATTTTATGTTGTATTACTGGTCAGCACAACTGAGGTCTATGACATATTATTTTTCATCAAATGATCTCCCTCACTGGACTGAAATGGAATCATACAATTTACCTTTACCTCTTCCCATATTCATATACTCAGATTCGGCAAAAAAATTACAAAAACAAGTTAAAAATCCATTTGTAAAGCATATGATCAAAATATGGTGTGAAGCTAAAAACTATTTAAAAGAACCACAGTTATTGTCACAATTTAGTCCAATATGGGGTAATCAATATTTTAAACCAGGGAGAGCGGACGCTGTATTTAAAGTATGGAATTTAAAAGGGATACAAAAGATTCAGGATTTATATTTGCCATGTGCAGATAACATAATGTCTTTTGAAGAGCAGAGGATCAAATTTAATCTCAATAGAACACATTTTTTTAAATATCTTCAACTTAGAAACTTTATTCGATCAAATCAAAATAAAGCTCTCACTCGACCTATTTATTCATCCTTGGAAAAAATGATGATGAAAGATAGTAAAAGAAAGGGTATTATTTCAGAGTTTTATAACTCACTGACACTATCTTCAAGTGAAAATTCACTGAAAAGATTAAACTACTGGAAAGAAGATCTGCAAACTGAAATTTTAAGATAAGATAAGATAAGATAAGATAAGCCTTTATTAGTCCCACAACGGGGAAATTCCAGGATTGCAACAGCACAGGGATAGCAACACTCAGAGCAACAATCAGAAGGCAAGAAAAAAAACAAGCAAGCAAGAGCAGCTAATAAACATATGTACGTATTACTATAAAATATATATATATACACACACACACAGACACACAGTGCAGAGCATTGTAGCTGGATGGAATAAATATATGAATATATGAACACACAGTGCAGAGCATTGTAGCTAGATGGAATAAATATGTAAATATATAAACACCCACAGTACGGAGCATTGCAGCTAGGTGGAATAAATATGCAAGTATATAAACACACACAGTGCGGAGCAATGTAGCTAGATGGAATAATATGTAGATATATAAATATTTTTATTTTAATATTTATAATTTCAGAGGAACAATGGGAATTGGCTTGTACAGAAGCTCAAACCAAATCAATAAATGTACGCCTTAAATTGATACATTTCAAATGGTTAATGAGGAGTTAAATAAATATAACAAAAATATACCAGATACATGCACAAAATGCATGGAAAGTAAAGGAACTCTATTTCATTGTTTATGGGAATGTAGATTAATAAGAATGTTTTGGGAAGAGGTGAGGGTAACAATTGAAAAAATAATCTCAAAACAAATCATATTGAATCCTAAATTGTTTTTGTTGGGTCTGTACCCAGAAAAGCATAATTTTAATAAAAGTGAAAGAACATTCATAGACCTCAGTTTGCTTAATGCCAAAAAATGTATTGCACTATTATGGAAAAAGACTCATAGACCAGATGTGACTCAGTGGTTAAGACAGATGTTAACAAACCTTCCATTAGAAAGAATAACATATATACTGAAATCAAAGGAAATTGTGTTTGAGAATATATGGAGACCTTTTATTAATTATGTAAAAAATTTAAACATAACTCTTGAAGAAGAAGGTGAATGATGTGTGTGGACCTTGTAAATTCCAAACTGGTGAACATAATATGTATACTTATGTATTGGATTGTCTAGACTAAACAGAGGAACATTGTTGAAGATTTGATTTTGCTGGTGGTTGTTGGTGTTTTTAGTGCATCTTTTTTTTTTTTTTGTAGTACTTTAGTGTTAAGTGTTTGATTGTTTGTATCATGTTTGTTTAAAAAAAAGGGTTCAATAAAGATATTGTGGAAAAAAAAAAGAAGGGACCTCTGTTATTTGTGATGGATGTCACAGTTAAATGTAAACATACAAATTTTTTCCCAACACTTTGTCTTCCTGCCATTCTTAATAATAGAGCACACATTTGTTCACAGCAAAGGTGTAGACGTCTTTTAGTGTGACCTTAATTTTCATTTGCCGCTCGTCTAGCACTTGTACAAAGGAAGTGTCAACCTACTGTGCACATAGTATTATCATAGTGAATCCAGCCTTCTCGTCCAGCACAAGGTTACCTCCATTTCTTCAGTCTCTGATTCCTTGACTTCATTGTCTTCAGTCTCGATTTTCTGATCCTTCTGATCCACCTGCATTTTGTTCTGACAAATGGCAACAAAGCAGAATTTACATGAAAGGTGATAAATGTCACTACATATAGGGCTGCATGATCTGAGACAAATGTTCGATTGTGATTATTGTCCCAAATATTGTGATTTAGATTAATAATAAACAACTTCACTGTCATTCACACTGTACACAGCAAATTATGCACAGAAGAACAAAATTACATTTCTCCTATTTACAATGTTGATCACACTCTAGAACTGGAGGGGCCATTGCTGTGCAAAGTGCCACCACAAGGATGACTTTGTACTGTTAGAGGAAAAAAAAACACAGCATGGGGAGATTATGTAAACTCCACACAGATGGGTGCATGATGGTCTTGAACTGGGAAGCCCAAGTTCAATTCCAGACCCTCTTGCTGTGAGGCAGCAGTGTTATCACTGTTCCACCATGCTGCCCATTATTAGGGCCTGAGCCACTGACATCAGTCGGCGAAAGCCCTATTGTAATTGCTCAGCTCGAAGAAATTCTTCCGCCTAAACGAATGAATTTTTCACCCTCTGAACGTTAACCAAAACGTGATTTTTTTTTTGGCAGACCCCCTCAGACCCGGCGAAAAATTCGATAAACTGGAAAACATATGTGTCCCCCACCCCTAATTTTTGTGGGTGGGGCCAAACGTACAAGGTCTATAGAGACTGGAGACCATAAACTTTGCCGTACAGACATAAAATTTGGGTGAGGTGTGCATCACCTCAAGACATGCAAAAAACATAATTGTGGCCCACACCCACCACCAACAGGAAGGCCGCCATCTTACCTCAAAGTCGCCCCACCTCCAATTCGGAAAAAAGTCACACCTCGCATTTGAACGAACTAGTCCTAGGCACCTGCTCTGATTGAGCTCATTTTTACATGGCAGCATCTATAGGTATTGGCCATTAAAAAGTGTATAAATTAAGTCAAAATCTCAAAAGGTGTGGCCAGGGCGCCATGGCGAAGTTTGACTCCTCCCTTTACAACTTCAAACAGCTGTCACTCGGGCAAAAATTGTCCCATGTCCCCCAAACTTTCCATGATAGAAAATAGTCCCGCCCCAAACGCGTCACCATTAAAATACCTGACAAAAGATATAGCGCCACATAGTGGTTAACGAAAGAATTGCTGAAAACTGTTTATTTATTACTCACGCGCCACTTGCCAGACTGACTTGAAATTTTCTGAGATTAATCACACCACAGGGATGATCATAACTGCACATCAACTTTAGCATGACGTCACACGTGTTACCATGGACACGCTCTCCTCGCCATTCAATTCTTGATCTTTTTTACAGCATTAGGAATGACCTGGACTCATGAAATCTTGAACATAGGTTGAGGTGACTGTAATATATAGTCCTATATTGGTGGACAACACATAACTGACGGGTAAGTGTTGCCATGGTGACATGGCGTACGCTGACTCTTTGCCATGGAATATCAAAAACTTGCAAATTGGACAGACTTCATCTGATTTCCACCAAATTTTCGACAATGGATATGACTCCCACCCCGAACGCGTCTATGTAAAAATAATAAAAGTTATAGCGCCACCTTGTGGTTAGAGCAACAGACACTTGTAAACTGGACAAACTCTGTACGATTTTCACATAATTTTGCACATTCGATATTAGTCCCACTGCAAACACATGTACATAAAAATAATAAACAAGTTATAGAGCCCCCGGGTGGTTAAAGGAAGAATTGCTGAAAACTCTTATTTATTACTCACACGCTGCCGGCCAGAATGACATGAAATTTTCTGAGATTCATCAGACCAAAGGGATAATCACAACTGCACATCAACTTTAGCATGAGGTCACACATGTTACCATGGACACGCCCTCCTCGCCATTCAATCCGTGAGCTTATGGGGAGGGGTGGGAAGGTCCCAGAGTCATGAAATTTGGAACATACGTTGACATGACTGTCATATATAGTCATATATGGGTGGACAACACATAACTGACAGGGAAGTGTTGCCATGGCGAAGTTTGACTCCTCCCCTTACAAAAGCAAGCAGTTTTAACTTGGGCAAAACTTGTCCGATGTGCACCAAAGTTTCCATGATGGAAAATATTCCCGCCCAGAGCGCGTCTACATCAAAATACCTGACAAAACATATAGTGCCACCTACTGGTTAATGAAAGAATTGCTGAAAACTGTTGTATTTATTACTCACGGGCCACTGGCCAGAATGACATGAAATTTTCTGAGATTCATCAGACCAAAATTTGACCAAAGCGATGATCATAACTGCACATCAACTTTAGCATGATGTCACACGTGCTACCATGGACACGCCCTCCTTTCCATTCAATCCTTGAACTTGGTTGCAGGATTAGGAACGACCTGGAGTTATGAAATCCTGAACAGTGGTTGAGGTGACTGTCATATATAGTCCGATATGGTTGGACAACACATAACTGACAGGGAAGTGTTGCCATGGTGACATGGTGAAGGTTGACTCCTCACCATGAAACATCGGAAAGTTGTATCTTGGACAAACTTTGTCTGATTGCCACCAAATTTGTGATAATGGATAATAGTCCCACCCTGAACACTCCTATATAAAAACATCAACAGTTAGAGTGCTGCCTAGTGCTTACAACATCGGACCCTTGTAAATTGGACAAACTTTGGACAATTTTCACCAAATTTTCTACGATTAATATTCGTCCTGCCCCGAATGTGTCTATATAAAAATAAACCAAAGTTTTAGCGCCCCTATTGATTAAAGGAAGAATTGCTGAAAACCGTTTTCTTTTTCTCTCACCAGCAGAAAAAAATGACATGAAGGAATGACTAGGGCTCACTGACAGTACATGTACATAGTACAGAACTGTTTCCATGGCGACCAGCATGCTTCAAGGCTTCCTTGCAATGGAAAACAGTTACAGCTCAGACAATCATCCTCTGATTTGGACCAAACTTTGCACAAATCATACTGATCCCATTCTGAACACGTCTGTATATCAATATTCACAAAACTGTCACACCAGCACCTACTGGGTACTGCACAAAATTGTTTCAAATTTTGCGCAAGGACCAGAAGTCACAATGACATGACATTTTCAGTGGTTTCTCAGACTGCATTGGACTACCCTCAGTGAAAGTCACTTTTGTCCTGCGATAAGCACAGTTGCCCTGGAAACCCACTCCTTGCCTTTCGACAATGGACACTTGTAAATTGGACAAACTTTGTACGAATTCCACCAAATTTTCGATGATCGGTATTAGTCCCGCACCAAATGTGTCTATATAAAAATAATATACAAACGTTTTAGCACCCTATTGATTAAAGGAAGAATTTCTGAAAACTGTTTTCTTTCTTTTTTTCCTCACCAGCAGAAAAAAATTATATGAAGGAATGACTAGGGCTCTTTGACAGTACATGTACAGAACTGTTTCCATGGCGACCAGCATGCTTCAATGGCTTCCTCGCAATGCAAAACATGACAGTTACAGCTCAGACAATCCTCCTCTGATTTGGACCAAACTTTGCACAAATCATACTAATCCCACTCTGAACATGTCTGTATATCAATATTCACAAAACTATCACCCCACCACCTACTGCTGACATGAGGTACTTCACAAAATTGTATCAAATTTTGCACAAAGACCAGTAGTCATAATGACATGACATTTTCAGTGGTTTCTCAGAGTGCATTGGACTATCCTCAGTGGAAGTCACTTTTGTCCTGCGATAAACAGTTGCCATGGAATCCCATTCCTTTCCATTCAAGACGTTTTATACATTGGAGGCTTCGGGAAGCCCAAGGGTCACCAAATGTGGAACGTAAGTCAAGGTGACTCTCTTCTGTAGTTCTGCATTGGTCTGCAACATCTACTTAATATGTTAAGTGTTACAATGGCCACATGTTCAAGTTTACCTTATCGCAATACGTTGGACAGTTGTAAATTGGACAAACTGAGTCGGATTTTCACCGTAATTGCCAGGATGGACATTCGTCCCACTCTGCATGCACCTACATAAGAATATTTGACAAAAGTTATAGTGCCATTTACTGCTTAAAGGAAGTTCTTGCCAAATGGTTTACTTTATTATTCACGCTGCCCTTGCAGTGACAACGGGAAATTTTCTGAGCCAGCAAGGTATGACTGGCGCTGAGTTGCATGGGTGCGTGAGGCACAAAGCCCGCTTACACCTGCTTGCAGGTTTAATTTATATTTCCTTTACTTTTCCTTAAATGGATGTTTCATGAGTCTACTTGCTTTAACAAGAAAAATGCAGAGTAAATTGATCATTTTAAAATGTTTGTTTCTCAACTCAAATATTAAGTTGCATAAAAAACCACAAAGGCAAGTTTATATTGTATACAAAACAGTGTTGGGCGATTAACCCAAATAAAACTGAAATCGATGTTCGGGGTGTAAAACCAACCTAATCTTGCTCATGTCAGTTTTTTCAGTTTTCCCCCTCTCCCTGTTGTGTGCAGGTGTATAAAGAGCTTTTCATGTAGAGCCCCTTTAAGACGTGCCCGCAGAGTTGCATGTGTGAACAAGGAACTCCACACCCCGGCAGCAGCTCAGTTAGCGCTGTTTGGAAGCAGCAAAACACTGCAGAAAAATTAAAATGACTTGTAATGAAAAGAAATACGGTCTCCATCGAGAAAGTATGTGATGATTGACGATTTATTTCATCTGAAGATGCCATGAAAAAACAAACAAAGTGCAGGGAAGCTAACACATAGCTGCAGTGTTTCCCCTGCCATTATATTGGGGGCGGGGGCTTCATTGCCCCCCCCCAAAAGTGTTAAGTTAATTTTTTTTTCCACAATATCTTTATTGAACCTTTTTTTTTTTTAAACAAACATGACACAAACAATCAAACACTAACACTAAAGTACTACAAAAAAAAAAATGCACTAAAAACACCAACAACCACCAACAAACTCAAGTCTTCAACAATGCTCCTCTGTTTAGTCTAGACAATCCATTACATAAGTATACATATTATGTTCACCAGTTTGGAATTTACAAGGTCCACACACATCATTCACCTTCTTCTTCAAGAGTTATGTTTAAATTTTTTACATGATCAATAAAAGGTCTCCATATATTCTCAAACACAATTTCCTTTGATTTCAGTATATATGTTATTCTTTCTAATGGAAGGTTTGTTAACATCTGTCTTAACCACTGAGTCACATCTGGTCTATGAGTCTTTTTCCACAGGTGTTAAGTTAATTTTACTTAATTTTTCTATATCATGCCAGATCACAACAGAAGTCATTTTAAGATGCATTCACTATAGAACAAGTCTTTACCTTGTCCTTTTATTATCGATGATAAAAATTTGTGGAAGCAGATTTTTATTGTCAACGAATCGTTTAATTTTAAAGTTTATATACATGCCACGGATATGTTTAGTTTCACTGTTTCAGCGAAGAAGATGAGGATCATGGCAACACGGAAGAGAGAAAATCACGAAGAAGAAGAGGCCAAAACTTTCCAAAGTATGGGAGCATTTTACCGAAAATAAACAAATGAAACATGTTAAACGCAAACTCTACAGAGCTCAGTTGTCATTATCACAGCAGCACAATGATCTCCTTCTCCTCCTCCCGCCGCTCTGTCTGCCGGCTCAGCTGCCTGTCAGCAGGTCTCTGCTGTGCTCTGTCCCGGTAATGATTCAAGTTGAGCCACTTATAAATACCACACTGGTAAGTTTTGCGAGTAAATTTAGCGCTTCTTATTTTCAATGAGTGACTGTCTCAGCAACTGTCTCAGCTTTAGAAAACTGATTAAGCTGTTAGGATGTGCTGCTTATGTTAGTTTGCCTGTCAGACAATCTCTCTTGGATGATAACTGCTGACAGCTAGGCCGTTTCAGTTCTGCTGGCTAATGTGTTAAGTGCACTAAATTACAGAATTACAGGAGTGGCTTACTCTCTTATCTTCCCTCTTTTTGTCATGATAATATCAGCCCTCATTCTGAATATTAGTGCATCTCAGTAAATTACAATACCATGGTTTGTAATCTATAAAATCTGGAACAATAATCATCAAAAATAAATTAAAGCGGCTTAAATATTTCACTATATGTGTTGTGAAGGCTGACATTCCTGCACCTTAACTTAAAGCATTTGTAAACTGTTATTTTGGACTTAAAGAAGTTCTTTTAATTTTCATCTGAAGCCTAACTGAACTTTTAAACTTCCAGACCCAGAAAGGTTTTAATAAGATGGGCTGTTTTCTTTTTTACTTTTATGGATTTTTATGTTACTCTAGTTTGTTTTGAACATGCAGAGTTACAATAGCTTTCCATAGTGCAGCAGAAGCTGCTGTTTGAGTTTTTTGCACTTTATTTTTGGGTTAAAAGACTGTATTTTAATTTCTGTTACTTAACTGTGTTGCTCCAAACTCTTTTTAAAGGTGCACTCCGGTGGTACTAGAACCACCTCAAAAACAAATATGCATTCCCCAGTGTATATTTGGGCAATGCAAAATAGTATACTGTGGCTTTTACCCACAAAAAAACTTTCATTGCCTTGGAATTGCTTGGAAAAGAGATTCTTCTTCTTCTTTTAGATTTGATTGGCGGTTGGCAACCAGCTTACAGGTGCATTACCGCCACTGACTAGATTATCATCACTCTACTGTATATCTCTGTATAAGGAGTTCTGAACAACTCCCCATGTGTGAAAAAATTATCCGTCCTTGGACTGCGTCCGAGGTGCGGCGTGTAATGACGTCTCCACTGAGCTGTGTTTTAAATCTTGCACCTACTTAAGTATGCATGGATCTATGAATATTCTAATTAGCGGCCTGCAGAGCTTGCACATGATTGGTCACCACGACTCCTGGTGGGTGGGCTGCTAACTCACACAGATACTGAGATCAATAGACCTCCATCCTTACCTGAATCACTACAGGTGAGCAGCATGGCGAGTGGAGAGTCGAGGCAAAGCAGCTGACAGCACTGGGTCTCACCCATAGGAGGAAGAGGCGATGGAGCTGAGGTTGGGGCAACAGGCACCCAGCTGTGCTTCTACCAGCCGTCCTGGGGTTGGGAGGATTGAGGTGGAGCTGCACGGTATCCTTTGTGAGAAGCATCGCATGGAGGATGCCACATCGTCCAGCTGCACTTTAACCACTTGTCCTGGGGTCAGGAGGATTGAGGTGGAGCTTCACGGGATCCTTGGTGAAGAGCATTGCATTGGGGACGCCATGAAAGAACTACTGACCCTTATTTACAGCTGGCCAGCTAATAGGTATGTGCCCCTCAATTTTCATGGCCATTCAAAAGTGCGCACAAAAGTAATTAAAGCATAAATCCAATGCATTGGTAGGGAAAAAAAAAACAACAACAAACTGAACTTTGTGTTTCATTCACATAAAAAAAAACAACAACACTGACCTCATAATGGAGGCGCAACGTACTGAAATAGCTAAAGGTGGAACTACTGAGGGTGGAAATGTAATTGAGAACACTGTAAAAAAAAAAAAAAACGTGTTGTTAAATTAACACCCAAAGCTCTGATGGAGAAAATAGAAAACTTACAAAAACGTAGAAAGGGTAAATTTAATAAACTGTCAAAGCTTAAAGAAGCAATTGATGATTTCTTGGATAAAAAAGGGTGTGACAGAAGTACAAGGTTTGTTTCAAAAATATAAAAATGTGTGCAGGGATGAGAATGGGGTTTGGGGAAAAAAAAGAGTAAACTAAGCCGGGGGTCTTGGGGGACGCAGGCCCCCAAGCCGGATCCAAGGCAGAGCCTTGGTGGGGGGTCTGGGGGGCACCGCCCCCCAGAAGCTAACGAAATCTGGTGTTTTAGAATGCTCAAATGTGGTCTTATATTTAAAGTTAGAAGTAAGTACAAATGCATTTATAGTTTACCTTTTTAATCTGCTGCTGCATCACATGTGTAATCATGTTCAATACTGTTTTGATTCGGTGTCACACTTTATTGAGAAACAGAAAATGTCACTTCCATATTTACATGCCTGTGCTACTACTCTATGAACTTATGTACAAGTCAACGTATTCTTCACATCTAATTGTGCAATTTTTTCTTCTTGGCTACCAAAACCTGGAGCCGTTCTGAAGCCTTCCTCTTCTCTGATTTTCTGTGGGCAAGCAGTGCCTGCTTAGCTGCAGCTTCTCTGTTCTTTTTCATGGCTGCCTTGCTTGCCACAGAATCATGTTGAAGATTGAGTTCTTTCTGTTTCATTTCCTTCTCTTTCCTTTTTTCTTCCTTTTCACTTGCTGCATTTTTGAAGTTGACACAACTTCATCAATTTTGGAGTGCTTGACATCATGTTTCTTGAAGAAAGCAAGTGATGATGTGTCTCTAGCCTTGAGACTGTACTTCACAGTTTGAATTGAGCTGAATGTGTTAATGTTCATTCTAGTTGACCTTATGTCAATGATATCGCCCATGGTGTTGAATGATGACTCAACTCTAGGCCCATGGAAGCAGCTTAGAGACACCATAGCCATTCTAGAGAGAGCTGGATAGTTGTTTGTTGTGAAGACTTTTCCCCACCAGACATCTACTCTTCCTTCCTCCAAAGTTTGTTTCAGGCTTGAGTCTACCTGGAACTTCCTGATTTCCATAGACACTGAATCCTTCTCCTTGTCTGTCAGGAAAGGGTCCAGGAGCTGACTGAGTTTCTCTAGGGCCTTGGTACCTTCACTGTGTCCCTTAGCAGCAGGATCAAGGGTAGACATTGCTTGAAGCAGTGGGTTGTTGAGGGGCAGTCGCTTCTGCATGTGCTTTCCACAACTGATGTATGCAGCTGACACTTTTTGGAGAAATTCCAGGCACACATGTGCATTTGTTAGTGTTACTAGGAATATAAAAAAGTTGCATATCAGTATATTTTAACCCCTTGAACTCTTGTGGATTCCGCGGGTGGTCACGTCTCTGCATCTTAGTGCGTCTCAGTGCGCACTGAAAAAAAAAAAAGTTGTATTTCCGGTCTTCCAGCACAGACACAGCCTTGTTACAACCTGAGAAAAAAGCTGTGTAATATATTCCTTTTTTGTGGCATTTTTACAAAATTTTGACCTGAGCTTGAAAACACTTGGTTCTACATTTCTGTTGCGTTTTCCAGCCAGTATCTGACAGCTGTATGTTATTTGCAAGCATTTGTATCTAAAAAAAACACCCAGGTGAACTTTCTTGTTACTCAGCGGCAGGAGGAGCACTTAGAGAGATTATGACTGTTTTGCCAAAAAATTCGGAGTGTTTTCTTTTAAATGAGACTAACCCCATGAAGATGCTGCAAAGGGTTGAAGAACAGCTTTTGATTTACTTTGGGCATGTTATTTTTAGGGAAGTTGAACAGAGTTCAACAGGTTAATATTTGAAAGATAATCTAAGAAAGTAAGTAAAACCTAAAAGATGTTTAATTACCTCTGCCAGGCCGCAGGAGGTTATGTTTTTGTCAGCGTTTGTCTGTCTGTTTGTCTGTTTGTCTGTCTGTTGGTTAGCAAGATAACTCAAAAAGTTTTGGACGGATTTCGATGAAACTTTCAGGCGTTGTTGGAAATGGTACAAGGAAGAACTGATTAAATTTTGGGGATGATCCGGATCACCGTCTGGATACAGGAATTTTTTAAAGGATTCTTTAACATTGTGAGATACGGCCATTTTCAACATGTGTGCAGGCGCAATGGAGGGCGCTGGTCGTCGTGTCTGACAAACACAAACTCCACGTTCTTCAAAGTTTTAGGCACAAAAGCACGCGGAAAACAGTGGTGGGCAGGGCCCGGCAGTGTGCCTGTGTTTGCGCTACGCTGCAAAAGCTGAGATGGGCAGCTGTCCGGCGCCGGATTATTTGGCAGATATTCCCCGGGCAGCCATAGTGGCTGCGCAAAAACAAGCTCTCTGCCGGGGAAGCTTCCAAATCCTCTTTTGCCGCGGAGCGCAACCCCAATATAAAACCCACGGCAACCTGTCTACCCAATTTGCATCCGTCAGTGAAGCCCTGAGTGCTGCTTTCAGTGATCTATGAAAACGCTCGCATAACCCATTGGCCTGTGGGTTGTACGCAGTTGTGCGATGAATTGCAACGCCCGCAGCCTGGGAGTTTGGAGATGGAGGAGATGGACACAACACCAACACTTCAGTTTATTACCTCCGCCAAGGAGGTAATGCTTTTACTACTGAACCACTAATCCCATCATTGTGAATCCAATTGCTAGTCATATGTTTTCATGGTCAAGGAATCTGAAAACGTACACACAAACACTGTATGGGGGGGAACTGTGGCGCTTGGCGGAGGTCTGCGCTCTCCGAGTGCTTTTCTAGTATTTTTATGCAATGACCATAAAGAAATTATGTTTACTAATAAAAGCAAAGATATCTTAGGAAAGGCAACTCATCACCACCCATGACAAAAAAAAACTTACACATGCATTATGTAACTCCTCCTAGTGAAACAAAAAATGATAAATTATATTCAAAATTCTTAGATTGCATTTCAAATTGTGAGGAAATATGTAATAACATAACAATTGATAATCAGCATTCAAATGCCATTAGTGTTTCAAAACAGGCATGACATCACAACTTACACATACTATTTCATAACAAATTCATTACGTGAAAATTCTCAAGTACATTACTTAAACGAGAAAAAAAATCTTACCTCGGAATGTGTCTTCCGATCACTAATTGCTGTATTCGGGGCCGACTGTGATGAACTTTGATTGACTGGCATCTGAATTTGACCATGTCCATCGATCGTTTTGAATGCAGCACGAGCGAGTAGTTCGATCTCCTTGTAGCCACAATTTTGAGATGTTTCTGTTTTGAACAGTGTTCAACTAAGGCAACACAACCATGAGATCCATAACTCAAGAAATCGTTGCAATAAACACACTGGGCTTTCCCTGGTACTTCGCATTTCGCTATGAAGTCGGCCATTTTTTCAAGCACAACTTCGGTATTTTTACCGATCTTTACAGTCACTGACGCAGTTTTTTCGAGCCATTCCCAACGAAACTTGTTCCTTACCCCTTTGTCGATTTCTAAAATTCTTGCTTTGTTGTCTTTCTTGAGTTTTAGGTTCACCATTTTCACGAAATCGGGAAAACTCAGTTGATTGAACTGTCCGCCATTTGCATTTCGCTCCGCGTGTTGGATATGACAAAAGAAATCTAACAAAATCGCCGATTGGTTGCTTCAATAAGTATCAGCCAATCACTGGCCTTGTTACATTACTTTACTTCTCGCTGGGTAGCGTGTTCTGCGTGGTGGATTTTAGCAGTCGATCGAAAATACGACTCGCCGCTCATAACATACCACCCCCCCCCAAAAAAAAAAAAAAAATCTCAAATTTAGACGATTCACGAGAATGACCCTAAACATGATCAAATCCGAGGAATTCCGCGGATCCGCGGAGGATATTCTCATCCCTGTGTGTGTGTTTAAGCAAAAGAAATATATGAAGGTTTGTTGAGATTGTTGCCAAAGGATGAAGTTGAAAAACGTGAAATTTGGTTCAAAGCTAAAATGTTGGGGGTAACAGAATTCACTGAATGTGTTAACAAATGGTTGGTAAATGTTGAAGGTGATATTCCCATAACGGTCAAAAATGTTGACGTCGGACCTGATGATAGTATTTCTAATGTTGAAACAAATCCTAAATATGACAAAAGGTCAAACAAAAGTGCATGCAGCTCCAAAAGTAGTAAATCATAACTGCCTCTGCTCGCATACAAGCAGAAGCAGAGCAAGCGGCACTTCTGGCTTATGCTGAAGCTCTTAAAAAGAAACATGCTTTGGAGCAACAAGCTGAAAAATTTAGAAGAGAAAAAAGCGGCAAGCTGAGGAAATTAGAAGGGAAAGGGAGCAGCTAGAGCTTGAAACACAACTAGCAGAGGCCAATGCTAAAATGGTTGTTCAAGTATCCCCTTCCCACAGTGTTTGCCCTTCTAAAACATCTGATGGAATGGAATCATATTTCTTTAAAGCTGGTAAACACTGGACTCTCAACATGTTCCACAAAAAGAGAAAACTGTCCATCCAAAGCTACCCAGCATCCCAAAATCTATAGAATTAAAAGAGGAACATGACCACCATATACGTCCACCAGCTCATACCAGTATGCAGGACCTTGACAAGTTCTCCCAACAACCTCAGGATTATTCAGCCACAAATATGGAGCCATTGTTGTCCTCTCAACCAACCAATTCCTCATCAGGAGACCTCATTAATCTACTCCATAGACAAAATGAAATAACCATGCAACTGGCTCAAGTGCAAAACTTTCACTTCCATCCACCCAGAAAAATCCCAATTTTTGATGGAAATCCCTTAAAATACAAGCCTTTCATCAGAGCATTTTAACATTGTGTAGAATCTAACACCATCAATAAAGGTGACTGCTTATATTATCTACATCAGTACAGTAAACTGGTAGCTTTTAAGGTCATATAGTCACATATAAATGACATTTTGGTTACCTCCCAATAGGGCTGTCGCAATAACCGCAATTATGTAATAACTGCAACCGCGGTGCTCACTTTTTGCGTGTGTGTGTGTGGCTATATCTTGTTATTCACTTACTTGCCCCTATTGATTATTAAATAAATTGCTAAGGCAGGCAGTTAGTGGTGAAAGCGTTTGGACTCCTTGTTAAATACAGCCGTAACAGTGAGCACTGAAAGGGCACAAAGTGTGTTATTTCCTTCTGAGCGGAGTGTGTATGATCCAGACTGTGTATGCTCCGTGTATGAGCTCTGAGAGCAGCTTGTTTGAATGAGATTTTTCGGACAGCGGCAAAAATCACGGAGACAAGAGCCAAGCAGGGTCCTGTACAGAGACTGTCCTGCTTATAAGCTGAATGTTGCAACAGTCTCCAGTCCACACACCCCATCACGCATTTGCGTCTGCTAGCTAGCTATGCTAGCAGCTAGCTAGCTAGCGGACAGAGTAAAATTATCACCATTGCAGAGTAAACTAGTTAGAAAATGAAACTCACTCACTGGGGAACAGGAGGACCGGGAACTCTTCAGCTGAATCAGATTTTGGAGTTATTTACCCACAGTTTCCAGCCACGGACATCCTAGCAAGCTAGCAATGAAAACACCCATCTTCTGTGAAGTTTTGGAGGCTTGAGATGACATTTTCAGGTGAGCCCCCGGTCGGATAATGTAAACCTAAGCACAATGTTATTTTGGGAATTTCCACAGCAGGTTCAACACAGCTGTAGAAGTTATAAAGGCAACTTTGCCTGTCTGCATCTCACTCAGAAGGGGAAGTCACGTCTGTTCATGTATTTACATTAAGTTATAATGTAATCATGCTGTGCGAAAAATTTGTCTGTTTGTGTTTGGTGTAAACGCACCTTTAGTTACAGCCACTGCTTTATGAAAATGATCTTTTTTTTTTTTTTTTTTAACAGAATCAGCAGTTCATGCCTGCATAAAGAGCGGAGCTCCACACAGTTGTAACACGCTGTGGCGACATGGAATAATAAGCGGCCAACTGAGGAGTTTAAAGTGCCTTTATTAAATCACATCGCCAACACGAGCTCACTCTGGTGCTGTGCAGAGCGGCCCAGAGTGAGCCCTGAAGGGCTCTCAGTAGCGTGGAGACAAATGCAGTCAGTTGAGCAGTAGCAGAGAGAGAGTTACATGATACGTGCGGTATTTATACCGGTTACAGACAAAGCATGAAAGAGCATGCGCATTTGCATATGAGAGAGACATACATATCAAATAGGCAGGTTGCCAGCACCTGCTCCAGCTTGCAGGACAAAGAGGTGACAAGTCACACCTACATACTGATCTGTCTCTATGTCAACAGTGAGGACAGGACGTGTGAACACAAAGCATGAATGGCACATTACATCACACTAGCGCCGTGGAAAATAACCAGGAGTAGCGAGCTGTCTGTCCTTAGTCTGTCTTACTTTAGGTGCGGGCGCAGCCCTAAAGTCCTTGGGAATCGCAAAACAGCTGAATTCCCTATGTGTGCCGTGGCTGAGACCATTAACAAATCCTTCGAGCATGCTGCATGCGTGCCTCAGGTGAGCGAGCAACCCTGAAGGGCAGCGGCGAAGGAGGAAGGCAGTCTGTGGAGCCGTATGTGCCCCGTGCGTGGTGCGTGATGCCCGTGACTCCCCGGTGCGTGTGCCGGGGTCCCGTGCGTGGGTGGGCTGCTGGAGAGGAGAACCAGGGTCAGGGAGCTTGCTGGAGATCATCCCTGTTGTCTGTTGCGTCGTTCGGTCGTGGTGCGTTGGAGCGGTGCGAGGAAGTAGACGATCTCTGTCCCTCGGGCTCGTGGAGATGCGTTGGAGCGGTGCGAGGCAATAGACGATCTTTGTGCCTCGGGCTCGTGGAGATGCGTTGGAGCGGTGCGACGCAGTAGACGATCTTTGTGCCCCGGGCTCGTGCAGCTGCGTTGGAGCGGTGAGAGGGAGGAGACGATCATTGTCGCTCGTGCGGCCATGGTGCGTTCAGGTCCACGCGCTGCGCTCTCCATCGGCCCTGGAGGTTGCCGTCGTGGAGAGAGGACGAGGTGCGTGCGCTCTCTTGTGGAGGAGCTGTGAGAGCGGCCGGTCCAGCGTGGATGTGCAGATCTCAGGCGTGCAGATCTCACCGTGAAGCGTGAAGTGGTCACCAGTGTCGCGGTCCAGACCAGAAAGATGCTTTGCACAAAGCGTGTGCTTTCAAGCGGGGTCACCAGTGTGGTGACATGGAATAATAAGCGGCCAACTGAGGAGTTTAAAGTGCCTTTATTAAATCACATCGCCAACACGAGCTCACTCTGGTGCTGTGCAGAGCGGCCCAGAGTGAGCCCTGAAGGGCTCTCAGTAGCGTGGAGACAAATGCAGTCAGTTGAGCAGTAGCAGAGAGAGCGTGAGTTACATGATACGTGCGGTATTTATACCGGTTACAGACAAAGCATGAAAGAGAATGTGCATTTGCATATGAGAGAGACATACATATCAAATAGGCAGGTTGCCAGCACCTGCTCCAGCTTGCAGGACAAAGAGGTGACAAGTCACACCTACATATTGATCTGTCTCTATGTCAACAGTGAGGACAGGACGTGTGAACACAAAGCATGAATGGCACATTACATCACACTAGCGCTGTGGAAAATAACCAGGAGTAGCGAGCTGTCTGTCCTTAGTCTGTGGGGGGTTGTCCCACAACGCGCATTAAGTTGAGAGCGAGCTGCAGCGAGACTCACAATTTCCCTCATTTGCCACCTAAGTTATAAACCCTGTTTAAATTATGAATCCACAGGGTCCTACAAACATTTGCAATAATACTGCATACCGCGGCATTGAGCTGTCCACCATCACCACAGGGGAAATTCCTTTACTGCGACAGCCCTACCTCCCAACAACTGTTTGACTTCAAACAAAAACCAATATTATTTAAAGGCCAATAACAAAAATCTGCCTACTTTCTGAAGCTGTATGCCAATATTTTTTTTGGTAAACAGTGTAATCTGTTTTGAACACTGATAATAACTGTAATAATGTGAAAATGATTTTTTTTTCCCTTTGTTATGGCGACGTTTTTCTTTTATTTGAATTGTGCCGTCTTCTCTCAAGCCCAATTAGGGGTCGGTGTGTAGGAGCCATTTTCAGGTGTTAGATTTTTGTTATTAATTTTAGCCACTAGGTGGCACACTTTTGACTGGTTGGGTATTTTGCTACACAAGGAACTGCTGAAGTACACTACCGTTCAAAAGTTTGGGGTCACCCAGACAATTATTTTGTGTTTTCCATGAAAAATCACACTTACTTACCACCATGAGTTGTAAAATGAATAGAAAATATAGTCAAGACATTGACAAGGTTAGAAATAATGATTTGTATTTGAAACAATAATTTTTTCCTTCAAACTTTGCTTTCGTCAAAGAATCCTCCATTTGCAGCAATTACAGCACTGCAAACCTAACATGATTGCACAAGGGTTTTCTAATCATCCATTAGCCTTCTGACGCAATGAGCAAACACATTGTACCATTAGAACACTGGAGTGATAGTTGCTGGGAATGGGCCTCTATACACCTATCTAGATATTGCACCAAAAACCAGACATTTGCAGCTATAATAGTCATTTACCACATTAGCAATGTATGGAGTGTATTTCTGATTAGTTCAAAGTTATCTTCATTGAAAAAAAGTGCTTTTCTTTCAAAAGTAAGGAAATTTCTAACTGACCCCAAACTTTTGAACGGTAGTGTATATACAGGTGTTGCTAATCAGGGACAAAAATTTCACTGATTGTCAGCACAGGAGGGAAAGGAAACTGGAAACTGATATTGGATGTGTCTTTAGCGGCTGGTAGTGTCCGTTTGGAATGGCTAAACGGACCCTACAAAGTCTGACAGCCGTAGGTAGGAAGAACCTGTGGAACCTCTCCATCGTGCACCTAGGATGGCACAGCCTACTGTGCCATCCTACTGGCACAGTAGGCTGTGCCATCCTAGGCACAGCCTACTGAGCTCCTCAGTGCATTCAGCGTGTCCTGCATGGGGTGGGACTCGGACTCCAGCAGGGATTTTAGCCACAATCCTCCTCTCTCCCATCTCCTCCACTGGGTTGAGGCATTGCCCCAAAACAGAGCTAACTTTTTTGATCAGCCTGTTCAGTCTCTTCCTGTCGGCTGCCGTGATGCCACTGCCCCAGCAGACCACTCCAAATGTGATGGCTGATGCCACCACCGAATCGCAGAAGGTCTTCAGGAGTGCCCCTTGCACTCCAAAAGACCTGCGTCTCCTCAGGAGGAACAGCCTGCGCTGCCCCTTCTTGTAGAGTGCGTTGGTGTTGTGTATCCAGTCCAGTTTACTGTTCAGGTGAACACCCAGGTACTTGTAAGATGTCACCATCTCAATGTTTGTTCCCTGGATGTTTACCGGTGCTGTGGAGGGTTGTCCTCGCCTGCGGCAGTCCACCACCAGTTCCTTAGTTTTATTCGCATTCATCTGGAGGCAGTTCCGTAGGCACCAGTCCATGAAGTCCTCGTTAAGTTCTCTGTACTCCGCATCATCCCCATCAGAGATGAGGCCGACAATCGCAGAGTTGTCAGAGAACTTCTATAGATGGCAGTATGGTGTGTTGTGTGAAAAGTCAGCAGTGTAGAGGGTGAACAGGAAGGGAGCCAGAACTGTTCCCTGGGGGGCCCCCATGCCGCAGATGATGGTATCCAACACACAGTCCTGGGTTCTCACAAACTGCGGTTGGTTTGTGAGGTAGTCCACAATCCACAATGACAGATGCTGGTCCACCCCTGTGCACAGCAGCTTGTCCCTCAGGATCACTGGTTGGATGATGTTGTACGCACTGGAGAAATCAAAGAACATGAACCTCAAAGTGCTCCCAGGCTTCTCCAGGTGGGACAGGGAACGATGTAGGAGGAATAGGAGGAAGATCACTGCATCCTCTCCCCCGATGCCATGCTGGTAGGCAAACTGAAGTGGATCCATCGCTGGTCCCACCAGGGGGCGGAGGTGGGCAAGGAGCAACCTCTCCAGAGTCTTCATAAGGTGTGATGTGAGGGCCACTGGTCTGTAGCTGTTCAGGTCCTTGGGATGCAGGGTCTTCATATTGGTACCACACAGGATGTTTTCCACAGCTGTGGTACCCCCCTGGCTTCAGGCTCAGACTGAAGATGTGCTCCACGATCCCGCACAGCTGGTCTGCGCAGGACTTGTTAGTTCTGTTAGCCACATTTCAGTAAACAGCATAATGCTAATCTCTCTGAAGACGCTCTCATACCGGCACACAGCTGCCAGTTCGTCCATCTTGTTAAACAGTGATCTCACATTTCCCATAATAACGGACGGTAGGATGGGTCTGTATCTTATTCTCCTCACGTGTCGCTTCACTCCAGCATGACATCCCCGTTGTTTTCGCCTGATTTCTCGTGGGATATCGGGTCTTTGCATTAGCACTGTGGAGGAGCCCAGTGTTAACAGGTGACTCCTACTGTAAACAATGGCTCCTCCACTCATCGGGTCAGTAGTCATTGGCGATAAGAGTAGAAAAATGGCCAATATCAACGCCAGTGCAGCAATATATATGTACATGGCATCCGTGATGGATGTGGGGTAACAGGATCAGAAAGTTGTGGCAAAGAAAAAAAAATGGATAATAAATAAAAAAAAAAAAAATGAGACAGCACAGCAACTCACCCTTGGCCGGGGGATCCTGGGTTCGATCCCAGCCCCCGACCAACAGTGATCTGTGTGGAGTTTGCATGTTCTCCCCGTGTCTGCGTGGGTTTACTCCGGGACTTCTCTGGTTTCCTCCCACATGCCAAAAACATGCAAGTTAGGTTAATTGGCATCAAACTGGGGATTCTAAATAGTCCTTAGGTATGACTGTGAGAGTGAATGGTTGTCTGTCTCTCTGTGTTGGCCCTGCAATGGACTGGCGATCTGTCCAGGGTGTACCCTGCCTCTCGCCCAAAGACGCTGGGATAGGCTCCAGCCCCCCCCCCCCCAACCCGAAAAGGATTAAGCGGAAGAAGATGAATGAATGAATGAATGAATGAGAAAGAGACTCAGAATTGAGCAGCTGCTCCTGCAAAGGGCTGCTGACTCATGTGGCGCTGGAAGTGATAATGTACCTACAGAGACTGACATTGCAATTTGATTAAGTGGGCAGCCCAGGTAGTTGGCTTGTTCACAGGGAACTTGGTTCAAATCATTTTGACAGTCAATTTAACAGTTCAATTTGTTGGTTGCTTTTCCAGACTGTTTGGGAACTTTGGTTTTCTATTCATCGTTGTCACACAAGGTTCATGAGACTGTTGTTGGCTTCCTGTAGTTAATTCAATCTTGGCAAACTCATTTGTGTTGTAACAGTCACAACTTTTGCTTACAAAATATATCCAAATGTACAGAACACAATATGACACATTTTAATATAAGATGTGTCACATTACTACTATGAAAAATTAAGATAGCAGTGACTTCTACCAGCATACAACACTGAAAATTATGTCATTTCGCTTCACTTAAGAGACACACAGCTATTTATGGTTGATGTAATTTGAGATTGATTGATATATATCAGGTTTTTTTTGCATATATATGCATATACTGTATATGCTTTTGTTTATTCATTCCTTATTTACATGTTTGAAATAAATTTTCATGAATAAATGAAACTAGAGGGCACTCAGAGAGTGCATACCTCCGCCAAGGCTGTTGTTCACCCAAACTCCACTCTGCTACTGCATATCGGCCTGAGGCCAAAATCTTGGCAGAGGTAAAAATCCATCCAGTAGTTTTTGTGTAATCCTGCTCAACCATTGCTAGGACACTGAGCCTTGGTGGAAGTATGCATTCATGGATCACCTCCAAAATGTAATGGGTTCGTGTGCAGCCCATGAGCCACCTGTGGTGAAAATCTCATCAAACTCTCTCCAGTAGTTTTGGAGTAATCTTTCTAACACGCTGTGAGAAGATAAAGCCTTGGTAGATGTATGCGCTCTCGGATCATCAGCAAAATATAATGGGTTCCTCTCTAGCCCAAGGATAACCTCTGGTGAAAATTTCATCCAAATCTATCCAGCAGTTTTTGTGCAATCCTGCTGCACCCTTGGTGAAGGTATGCACTCTCAGATCACCACCAAAACCTAATCATCTGTTTCGTGCCATTACACACCTTTCCTGAAAATTTCATCAAAATCCGTTCATAATTTTTTGAGTAATGTTGCTAACAGTCAAACAAACCAATGTTGGCAAAAACATAACCTCCTTGACAGAGGTAAATATACACAGTACACACCTCCTCTTCCTTCGCAGTCTGGTCCGTCTCCATCGGCTCCTCCTCTTCCGCCGTTTTAATAACTTCAACTAATGATGCGTTCGATACACTAAAAACTCCATGAACATTGACCCGAACTTTAACCTTGATCTTGGTGCTCTCCCCCGACGCCTGAGGGACCACATCCTTAATCAAGAACTGGCCTGTAGGTACGGGAAGAAATCAGAGGCAAGTACCGCAGTGAGTGGATAAGACAACAAAGAGAAAGGGCATTATACAGTATTTAAAA
The DNA here is from genome assembly GCA_020510985.1 of Pholidichthys leucotaenia. Taxonomy (NCBI): domain Eukaryota; kingdom Metazoa; phylum Chordata; class Actinopteri; order Cichliformes; family Pholidichthyidae; genus Pholidichthys; species Pholidichthys leucotaenia. Next base: position 378,597,199 of record CM035844.1, on the reverse strand, counting down.
TGTTGAAATAGTAATGTATCAGATCAGAGATACATTACTTTTAGTCACATTTTAAATTTGGCATTTGTGACAGTGGATGTATATGCAAACATTTTTCTAAGTATTAAACAGCATTATTAACACAGCACAAATATCAGTAATGTGGAAACAATCAACTGCTACCTTGTACTGCAAGTTGCAATGATACTGTATATTCTCTGTGGCTTCACTGAACTTATTTTACACAGATGCAGAGCAATAAAAACTCAAGCTGCAGACAAAGTTGGTTGTAATGATGCTTGTCTGACCTTGGTTCAAACAGAAGATCTAGAGCAATAGCTTCGTGGGCCGCCACAAATGAAACCTGCCTAGCCTAATCTTAATAGTCCACTGTCTAAATATAAAATCTGTGTCATTTACTTTACTTTTTGAAGGAAAAAAGCACAAAAATTAACTTTTGGTAGCTGTTTACATCTGTGTGGCTCCATCCAAGTAGAGCAATGCTGATCAGATTACAAAGTAGATGCAATCACCTAAAATTAGGAATTTGCGCTTATAGCAAAGGGGAAAAAAGATCCAGCCTTTAGCTTACCTTAAATAGGGTGAGCTAAAGGTAAGCTTACGGCTGCACGGTGGCGCAGTGGTTAGCACTGTAGCAGCACAGTTTACCCTCGGCCGGGGGATCGCGGGGATCGTGAGATCGTGGGTTTGATCCCTACCCCCGGCCAACAGTGATCTGTGTGGAGTTTGCATGTTCTCCCCGTGTTGCGTGGGTTTACTCCGGGATTTCTCCGGTTTCCTCCCACATGCCAAAAACATGCAGGTTAGGGATAAGGGGCGCTTGCGCACGCAGCGACCGGCAGCTGGTGGCTTGTCACCAGACTGCAAAACAAATCTACCTACGGGTACAAAATAAGTAATAAAAAAAAAAAAAATGTGCACTCAGTTTTACCTAAATGTTAATAAAATATTTAGTGCATACTTAAGCTAAACTCTTCAAAATGTTTCACAACTAGTTTTGATGAAGTTGGGTTTGTAGTACCTATTGTAGCATCAGGGTAGGGTAGCTCCTTGGGATTGTTGTAGTAAGCTTCAAGGGTGAATGGGTCTTTCCGATAGAAGGTCAGCACTTTTGAGAATGGAGCTGCATGGTTCTTTGGGAAAACCTCACAATCGCTGAAACAACACAAGAGATGGTTTATAATGAGCAAATGAATTTAAAAAAAAATAAAATCAGCTTCATATGATGTCAAAGTTTTATTTTGTGATTTGAACAAGCTGTGATTCTTACAGGCCCTGATAAGTTTTTTTTCTTCTCCATCTCAAGAACACGAGTGGTAAAAGAATGGACATGAAGCTCAGTGTTTGACCACAGTAGGCTGCCACCTACTCAACCACCCACCACACAACACCCATCTGTTATTTGGGCACAGTTTATAAAACACATCTTCAGTCTTCTTCAGACTCAAGCAGCATTAATGGAAGTACACTACTCACAAAAAGTTAGGGATATTTGGCTTTCAGGCGAAATTTATGCAAAATGTATAAAGTTCATGCGACAGTGATATATCATGAAAGTAGAGCATTTAAGTAGACGCATGCAATGGCGATTTCCTCATCTCAAACAATTTATTGAAACAAAAGCCAACAACAGTGGTGGGTAGACCCCAACAAAAAATGTCAATGTCTCAATAATTTGTCATGTGTCCTTGAGCATCAATTACAGCTTGACAATGATGTCTCATGCTGTTCACAAGTCAACTTATTGTCTGCTGAGGCATGGCATTCCACTCTTGAAGGGCGGCCCTCAGGTCATTAAGGTTGTGGGGTGCAGGGTTTCGAGCCTCTCCACGGCAACTCAGCTGATCCCATAGGTTTTCTATGGGATTCAGGTCTGGAGGAAGTGCAGGCCACTCCATTTGAGGAATTCCAGCCTCCAGCAGCCGTTCCCTAATGATGCGACCTCAATGAGCTGGAGCATTGTCACCCATGAAGATGAAATTAGGCCTGTGTTGTTCATGCAGGGGCACAATGACTGGATTAATGATGTTATTCAGGTAGTTATCAGCTTGTCACTGTACCATTTACAAAGTGTAGGGCAGTTCTGTATGGACTAGACACACCTGCCCAGAATGCAACACCACCACTACCAAAGACTCGCCTGGTGACAACAGTGACTGATGCATAGCGCTCTCCTTGACATCTCCAACATCATTGGTGGCCATCATTTTTGCTCAGTGTGAATCGATTTCCATCAGAGAACAGCACTGAGGCCCACTGGTCCCTTGTCTAACGTAAATGCTCCCTGGCCCAGGCAAGACAATGACACCTGTGCTTGGTGGTGTGGTCAAGTACCCTTACAGGTTGTCTAGCACGCAGACCATGCTGATGTAAATGGTTTTGAATGGTCCGACGCGACACTTGGATGACTCTCACCTCCATTCAATGTGCCTGGACTTGAATGGTATTCATCATCCAGTTCCGCAGGGCACTGTTCACAATGAAGCGGTCATCAGCGTGGGATGTGGTCAAAGGACGTTCACTTCTATGCCTTTCTGTGACTCTTCCAGGTTCTCTGTATCTCTGTTGCAACCTGCTGATGACACTAAGCTCAGTGGCCACTTCCCTCTGAGAACATCCTGTTTGAAGCCTCGCATTGGCGAGGTACTGTTGATCAATTGTTAGGTGTCGTCTTGGTCTCATGATGTCAAAATGTGAAGAGCATGATGAAGAGGACTGTTTAAATACCAATTCTAATTGAACCAGAAAATTTATTGGTCAATTCATGGATCAAACACCTGTTGTGAATTTTGCCATTAAGCACCTTGTTAGAGAACAGCAAGTTATGCAAAAAGTACTGAAACAGTGAACAGCTGGAAATGTGCATTCAAAAGGTTAGATAAGGTCAAATTAAGTTCACCTGTAAAGGTTATCGTGCATTTTAGGTGCATCATGAAATTTCACCTGAAAGCCGAATATCCCCAACTTTTTGTGAGTAGTGTATGGTAATCAGAATTTCGATCCATCCATCCATCTTCTACTGCTTTTCCGGAGGTCCGGGTCGCGGAGGCAGCAGTTCAAGCAGAGAAACCCAGACTTCCCTCTCCCCAGCCACCTGCCCCAGCTCTTCAGAGAGGATACCAAGGCGTTCCCAGACCAGCTGGGAGACATAGTCTCTCCTCCGAGTCCTGGGTCTGCCCCGGGGTCTCCTCCCAGTGGGACGTGCCCGAAACACCTCAAGTGGGAGGCGTCCAGGAGGCATCCTAATCAGATGCTCATACCACCTCAACTGACCCCTTTCAATGTGGAGAAGCAGCGGTTCTACTCTGAGCCTCTCCCGGATGACTGAGCACCTCACCCTATCTCTGAGGGTGAGTCCAGCAATCCTACGGAGAAAGCTCATTTCAGCCGCTTGTATCCGCGATCTTGTTCTTTCGGTCATTACCCAAAGCTCGTGACCATAAGTGAGAGTAGGAACGTAGATTGACTGGTAAATTAACAGCTTTGCCTTAGAACTCAGCTCCCTCTTCACCACAACAGACCAGTACAACGTCCGCATCACTGCAGATGCTGCTCTGATCTGTCTGTCAATCTCTCGCTCCATTTTCCCTTCACCCGTAATAAAACCCCAAGATACTTAAACTCCTCCACTTGGGGCAGGAGCCTGTCCCCAACCCAGAGAGGACAATCCACCATTTTCCGGCTGAGGACCATGGACTCGGACTTGGAGGTGCTGATTCTCATCCCAGCCGCTTCACACTCAGCGGCAAACCGTCCCAGCAAGAGCTGTAGGTCATTGCTGGATGAAGCCAACAGGACAACATCATCTGCAAACAACAGAGATGAGATCCTGTGGTCACCAAGCATGACACCCTCTATTCCCTGACTGCGCCTAGAAATCCTGTCCATAAAAATTATGAACAGGATCGGTGACAAAGGGCAGCCCTGGCGGAGTCCAACTCTCACTGGGAATGAGCCCGACCAAGTGTTGGCAATATGAACCAAACTCTCACAACGGTCGTACAGAGACCGAATAGCTCGTAACAACAAGCCCGATACCCCATACTCCCGAAGCACCCCCCACAAAAAACCACGAGGGACGCAGTCAAATGCCTTCTCCAAGTCCACAAAACACATGTAAACTGGTTGGGCAAACTCCCACGAACCCTCGAGAATTCTCGAGAGGGTAAAGAGCTGGTCTGATGTGCCACGGCCAGGACGAAAACCACATTGCTCCTCCTGAATCCGAGGTTCGACCAGCGGCCGGACTCTCCTCTCCAGTACCTTGGCATAGGCCTTCCCAGGGAGGCGGAGGAGTGTGATCCCTCTAAAGTTGGAGCACACCTTCCCCCTCATGGATCGTCACCTTATCGTGGTGGTGGTGGGGGGGTATGCGTGCCCCAGTGATCCCAGGAGCTATGTTGTCCGGGGCAACTTGCCTCTGATAGGGTCACCCAAGACAAACTGGTCCTGGGTGAAGGGCCAGACTAAGAACGATCCAACAGACTCTCATGATAAATTCTAGATCAAAGATTCAGTGTACCCCGCCCAGTATGGGGTTACCGGGGCCCCACCCTGGAGCCAGGCCTGGGGGAGGGGCTCGATGGCTAGCGTCTGGTGGCCGGGTTTCCACCCATGGGACCTGGCCGGGCTCAGCCCGAAGGAGTTACATGGGTCCGCCCTCCAGTGGGCTCACCACCTGCAGGAGGGATCATGGGGGTCCGGTGCTATGTGGATTAGGTGGCGGTCAAAGGTGGAGACCTTGGCGGACTAATCAGAATTTATTAGTTTAAATTAAATAAAAACATGAAGGCATCCACCAAAGGTTTTTAAAACTGTGTTTTCATTGTGTGAGCAGGTGTAGCATAAAGTTCTGCAGGTTGTGGTACGTGCATTCAGAACCATATTGGAACCTCATCTGCAGACTTACAAATCAGGTTGATTTTAATTATAAACTGCAGCGCAATACAAATTAGCAAATAGTAGAGTCAAAGCATTATCTTAGTGGGATTTATCTTAGATCAATATAAGGCCAAGTGACACCTGAAACATTAGAACCTTCATCCAAGTCAACCTAGAATCTCAAGTTTGAACCAGGAATTAGCTCATTCCCACTGAGAAAGACATAAACATGGATCTTTTTCTTTAGTGTAACAAACTTTATGTTAAGGTGAGTACCTCAGTCCGTCCTCTGTAGAATTCCACTTTAGGGAGATGGAGTAGGGGACGACATCTGTAATGGAGAACTCTCTGACTTTAAAAGCTGGTGACAGAATAGCACACTGAAAAGAGAAATAAGATCAAATTTAGTTTCGTGGTATTTTCTGTGTGTAAACAAATCTTAAGAAATAGTTGCTGTATTACTGATCAAAATATACTCAGCATTTTCTTTCAAATGCAATTTTAAAATATACATTTAACAAATCAAGGGGTTTGACACTGAGCCTGGTTTCAAAACAGAAATTTGAAAGACTGAGTGTGCCATGTGAGTCACTACATGACCAGAGTGTCAGTTGTGACAGGTGAGTTTTTACCTGCAGAGCACAACCTCTGGCCACAGCTTCATCTGCGTTTAGGGTTGTGCTCAGTTCTTTGCCGAAGTAGTTGCTGATTCTTTCCTTGATGGCAGGGATTCGAGAAGCTCCTCCCACAATTTCAACGGCATAGATGTCTTCCTTTTTCAGCTCTGGATTTGGGAAGGAGTAGACAAGGGTGAAAAAAGAGAAGGCTTGTCAAAACTTCACATTGACAAAAACAATGAAATTTGTTGAGTGCAAACAGCTCAGGACCACGTATAGACAAACTTTAACATAAGAAGCAGTGCCACTTCCGGTTATGGCTGCCACGTAGGACGGACGTGTCTCGCTCTGCTCTGCTCCTGGAGAAAAAAAATCGGCAAATAACTCTCTCATTTGGGACAGAACGTATCCCAGCGTTTGGGCGAGGATATGTCGGCGAAGCCTAAGGCTGGAAAACCAGGAAAAGGAAAAAGCGAGCCGCCGAAACAGTCCAAATTAACGGACTTTCAGGTCTGTGACGCAGCAAACAGGGCTCCATATATGGCGGAGGAGGCTGGCAACGCTGCGATTTCTGCGGGGAATGGCGCAGATGCGCTGATGGCTGCCATGAGTTCAATGAGAGCGGACTTTTCCTCTAGATTTGATGGGATTATGACAGCGTTGGAAGGAATAAGAAAGGAATTGGGTGACTGTGTAGAACGAACGGCGCAGATGGAGCTCCGTCTCGCTAGTGCTGAAGATGACGTCACCCGTCTTCAATTAAAGGTGCGCACTTTGGAAAAAAAAAATAAATCTCTGGAAGATAATATTTTGGATTTGGAATCTCGGTCGAGACAGAATAATTTGAGGCTGGTGGGTCTTCCAGAGGAATCAGAAGGTCGGGACGTATGTTCCTTTCTGGAAAAGTGGATTCCGGAGGTGCTGGGCAGCGAGGAGTTGCAATCAGCAGTGGTTCTGGAAAAAGCACATCGTATTGGCCCACGGAGAGATAAGGGACCGCCGAGGACCTTAATTATGAAGTTTCTTAACAACAGAGACAGGATGAAGATCTTCAACGCTGCACGAGCTAAAAAAGGAGAGATTAAACACCAGGACCAGCAGGTGCGGTTCTACCCAGATTTGGCCACAGGAATCCAGCAATTGAGGAAGCAGTTTGATCCCGTACGTAAGGAGCTGCGCAACCTTGGGATTCGTCATGGTGTAATCTATCCTGCGAGACTGTTGACCACGTATGAGGGCAGAACCCACATCTTCAAGACCCCAGAGGAGGCGCAGGAGTTCATCAAGAAGATCAAAGAAGAAGAAGAGACTGGTGGGAGCTAAGCATGAACAAAATATAAGGTAGAATAATTAAGCATTTGCACAGGCATCTGACTGACTTGAAGTAAATAGTAAGTTTACAAAATATAGATTGTATTATATATTAAAAAAAAAACAAACAAACAAACAAAAAAACTATGATGTACAAAGTTGTTAAAAATTTTGGAGTTAAGTTGGAAAACTACAGAGGAGAGTTAATGTTACGTCATTAAAAGCAGTAGAGTTAGGGTGATTGGGAGGATGAAGAAGGAGTGGCTTAGGCTGTTCCCCGTGGGTGTGGAACGGTCGATGGCTATATCGGGAGACAGAATTTTTCTTTTGATTTTGGGGGGTTTGCCACAAGTGTGGGAAGGGGAAATTTGTTTGTGTGTAGTTTGTAGGATGAATGTTCAACCACTCATGTTTTTGCTTCTCTGTATGAGCATGTTTACACTGCAAGGTAATCCCAAACTCTCTATTGATCATGGACCAAAGTGTTAATCTTAATTTAACTTCATGGAATTGCAGAGGTCTACAAAATTTAAAAAAACTTAAACAAGTTATGAATAAAATAAAGGACATGGGTTCAAGAATTGTGTTTTTACAAGAAACTCATCTGATAGAGGAGGATGTTAAAAGAATTAGGAGTAGATGGCAGGGAAGTGTATTCACCTCTTCATTTTCATCCCGAGCCAGGGGAGTTATGACTCTCATACATAAATCAGTTCCTTTTCAAGTGAAAAATGTAATTGGAGACAAATTTGGAAGATATGTAATCATTCAAGGTTCTTTGCTATTAGAAAATATAAATCTTGTGAACTTATATGGTCCCAATATAGATGATCAGAAGTTCTTTGCTAATTTATTTCTCATCTTATCATCACTTACAGGGCAACATATAATAGCAGGGGATTTTAATTGTACATTGAATCCAGGTGTGGATAGATCAACAGGACTGGATTGTACGCACATTGGATGTAGGATGACTATTAATCATTTTATGAAAGAATTGAGATTGTTAGATATATGGAGAGAAATGAAACCACAAGTTAAAGCCTATTCTTGTTATTCCAGTACCTACAAGACATTCTCACGTATTGATTATTTTTTGATTTCCACAGAATTAAGGTCCAAGATTCAAAACTGCTTTTATGATAACATCGTGATCTCTGATCATGCACCCTGTTGTCTAATATATGTAGATAAAAAATTGACAAAGGAATCAGGTAGATGGCAATTTCAGCATAAATGGCTTCAGGATGAGGAATTTGTCAAGTATATAGAAAAACAGATAGACGAGTTCTTTGACATCAATACTACACAAACATCAGCATGTGTAAAGTGGGAGGCTTTCAAAGCTTTTATTAGGGGGCATATTATTAGTTATACAGGATCAAAATCTAAGAAGACTCGAGAGGAGAGAGCTAAATTGGAACATAAAATAAAAAATCTTCAGGAAAAAGTGTATGCAGGAAGTGACCCAAGGTTGGAGAATGAATTACTGATTTTGAGAGCTGAATACGACAAAAAATCAGCGAATAGAGCTGCCTCGAGTCTTCTAAGATTGAAACAATCTTTTTATGAACAAGGTGAAAAATCAGGAAAATTATTAGCATGGCAGATTAAACAATTGGAAATTAAAACACCAATTACCAGTATTATAAGTAACGGACAGGTAGTTATAGATCCTTTAGAAATTAATAGAGCCTTTAGAGATTACTATGAAAAATTATATGATACCAAAAATGAACCTGATTTAACAAAACTAAATGGGTTTTTGAACGAACTATCTATACCGTGTATTCCAAATGAAAACAGGGAGATATTGGAGTCTAAAATTAGTCAAGAAGAAGTTGGGCTAGCCATTGATAATATGAAATCAGGAAAAAGTGCAGGACCAGATGGTCTTCCAGTTGACCTTTATAAAAAATTTAAGAATAAATTAATAAAACCTTTTTTGGAAATGGTTTTAGAAGCATTTCAAAATAATAATTTACCATCATACATAAATAATGCCTTAATTATACTGCTGCCAAAACCAGGTAAGCCCTCTAATAAATGTGAAAATATGAGACCAATAAGCCTATTAAACGCCGACCTTAAGATAATCTGTAAAATTTTAGCAAGACGAATACAAGAAATTTTACCAAATATTATTAATCGAGATCAGAATGGCTTTATAAAGGGTAGACAAGGCTTCCATAATGTAAGAAGACTATTTAATATTATCTATTTTAATAAAGAAGCACCGGATACAGCTCTCCTATCATTGGACGCCGAAAAGGCCTTTGATAGAGTTGAATGGCCCTTTCTTTTTGAAGTCCTACAAAGGTTTGGACTTGGAAATAATTTCATAAAATGGGTTCAAATAATATACAATAATGCTACAGCAGAAATCCTAACAAATAACAATATTTCAAAACCAATAAAAATCAATAGAGGATGTCGACAAGGCTGTCCACTCTCACCTTTACTGTTTACTATGGCAATTGAACCTTTAGCGATAGCGATACGTTTACATTCACAAATATATGGAATTAAAGTTGGACCAACAGAACATAAAATCTCCCTGTACGCCGATGATATAATTTTGTTTATGTCGAATCTAAAAAAATCAATTCCAACCTTGTTGAATTTAATAAAGAATTTTGGGGAAATATCAGGATATAAAATAAATAAAACTAAATCTTCAATATTAATGCTAAATGAGACCCAGAGAAATTACCCAGCCCCTGAGGTAAATCAATTCAATGTTGTAAATCAGTTTAAATATTTAGGAATCCAAATTATGCCTAAGCTAGAATCAGTCGCCAGTGTCAACTATGAAGCCTTAATGTCAGATATCAGTGAGTTAACTCAGAGATGGATGTCACTACCAATGTCGATGATCGGGAGAATCAATATACTTAAAAGTAATATTTTACCTAAAATACTTTATTTATTTCAATACATTCCCTTATCACCACCTTTAGATCTATTCTCAAGAATAAAAAAAAAGTTAGTGGAATTTATATGGAACAACAGGAGGGCTAGATTACGTCTGTCTTTATTATATTTACCATTTGATCGTGGAGGTCTGAAATGTCCAAATTTTATGTTGTATTATTGGTCGGCACAACTGAGGTCTATGACATATTATTTTTCATCAAATGATCTCCCTCACTGGACTGAAATGGAATCATACAATTTACCTTTACCTCTTCCCATATTCATATACTCAGATTCGGCAAAAAAATTACAAAAACAAGTTAAAAATCCATTTGTAAAGCATATGATCAAAATATGGTGTGAAGCTAAAAACTATTTAAAAGAACCACAGTTATTGTCACAATTTAGTCCAATATGGGGTAATCAATATTTTAAACCAGGGAGAGCGGACGCTGTATTTAAAGTATGGAATTTAAAAGGGATACAAAAGATTCAGGATTTATATTTGCCATGTGCAGACAACATAATGTCTTTTGAAGAGCTGAGGATCAAATTTAATCTCAATAGAACACATTTTTTTAAATATCTTCAACTTAGAAACTTTATTCGATCAAATCAAAATAAAGCTCTCACTCGACCTATTTATTCATCCTTGGAAAAAATGATGATGAAAGATAGTAAAAGAAAGGGTATTATTTCAGAGTTTTATAACTCATTGACACTATCTTCAAGTGAAAATTCACTGAAAAGATTAAACTACTGGAAAGAAGATCTGCAAATTGAAATTTCAGAGGAACAATGGGAATTGGCTTGTACAGAAGCTCAAACCAAATCAATAAATGCACGCCTTAAATTGATACATTTCAAATGGTTAATGCGGATGTATGTTACACCGGAGGAGTTAAATAGATATAACAAAAATATACCAGATACATGCACAAAATGCATGGAAAGTAAAGGAACCCTATTTCATTGTTTATGGGAATGTAGATTAATAAGAATGTTTTGGGAAGAGGTGAGGGTAACAATTGAAAAAATAATCTCAAAACAAATCATATTGAATCCTAAACTGGTTTTGTTGGGTCTGTACCCAGAAAAGCATAATTTCAATAAAAGTGAAAGAACATTCATAGACCTCAGTTTGCTTAATGCCAAAAAAAGTATTGCACTATTATGGAAAAAGACTCATAGACCAGATGTGACTCAGTGGTTAAGACAGATGTTAACAAACCTTCCATTAGAAAGAATAACATATATACTGAAATCAAAGGAAATTGTGTTTGAGAATATATGGAGACCTTTTATTGATTATGTAAAAAATTTAAACATAACTCTTGAAGAAGAAGGTGAATGATGTGTGTGGACCTTGTAAATTCCAAACTGGTGAACATAATATGTATACTTATGTATTGGATTGTCTAGACTAAACAGAGGAGCATTGTTGAAGACTTGATTTTGTTGGTGGTTGTTGGTGTTTTTAGTGCATTTTTTTTTTTTGTAGTACTTTAGTGTTAGTGTTTGATTGTTTGTATCATGTTTGTTAAAAAAAAAAAAAAAAGGTTCAATAAAGATATTGTGGAAAAAAAAAGAAGCAGTGCGAATATCAAAACATTTCTTAGCTTAAGATAATCACCATTTTGTGTAAACAGGCAAGAAAAGGAAAAATAAAGAAAATAAGGAATATTTGAGAGGTTGATGTGATGAATGTTTGAGGGAAAAACTGTCAAAGCACCTGAATGAATCTCATCCAGTTTGAATGTGCACATGCCTACAGGGATAGTCTAGCTACGATTACAATATTATGTACTCACTGGCTTGTTCCATGACACTGCGCAGGGGTCCCTCAACTTTGGCCAGCAGCCCTGTACACATCTCCTCAAACTGACCTCTAGAGACATATGGTTATGGATTATTAATAGATAGAACCCAACAGTCATGCACATATGTACTAACACACATTAAAAAAAAAAAAAAACAATTAGTCTTAATAGCTAGCAGATTGGCTTCTCACCTGTTGAGTTTACTGGAAACATCAATATCATTGATGAAACACTCAATATTGAGAGGCAGGTCAGAAGAGTTCGCACTCATTAGCTTCTTGAGCTTCTCACACTCCTGGTAGAGGCGCACCAGTGCTCGTGGTTTGGACTTGACATCCAGCTTGTATTTTTTTGCAAACTCCTCGCAGAAGTAGCTGACCAGGATGTCATCGAAGTCCTTACCACCAAGCTCTGAATCAAATGCCGTGGCAAGGATCTAACAGCAGAGAACGTCACAGGGATATTATTTCAACTGATGGGAAAACTGTAAAATATTCATCTGGAAATGTTATGCCATGTATGTCCTAGGGTGCTTTCACACCTAAATTTGTTTATTTTGGTCTTAATCAGTTGATAAGTTTGTTTCTTTGTATCATTTTCTCCGTGGTTCGGTTCCCTTTCACAACGGCAAAAATTCAAGTGTACCAAAGTGCGTCACGTTAAATCCCGCAAGACCTGCGTCAAAACATTCTATTCTTATTGGTGAGATTTTTTTTTTTTTTTTTTTGCCGCGAGAACAGGAAAGGTAAATACAGGAAGCAGGATGACTACTGTACATTTATGCATTTCTGGGGAGAAATACGAATCATAGCGTAATCTACGGGGGTTTTCATCGCCCTGGTTATTGTTTATTACATTACATGCATACACCTCTTTCAGCAAATCGTGCAGTTTGAAAATGAAGTGTGGCTACGGATGAAAAATAACATGTTAATGTTCATTAATCCTCCAGAACCGTGACATGCTCAGCCGCAGATATTTTCGAAGATACAGTATATCAGGTATGTACAGTGGCATAAAATGTTTTACCATTTGCCACTGGTCCTGTTTTAGTATGGTGCCTCTCTCACCTGCAGGACTGCACCAGAGTTCACCATTTGATTTGAATCGAGACCACCTCTTTCAGGAGGTCTCAGTATGGTAGGTTTGGTGCGCACCTGAGTGCGATTACCGTGTTCTCACCAGATAAAATGAACCGCACGAACGGAGAAAATGAACTCAAGCTCGACTTAAAAGAACTACAGACTGTAGGTGTGAAAGCACCCTAAGGCAAGTGTATCTGGTGACAAATCAGAAAGGTGCTTTCTTTATTATATAGTGACAAAAATACTTAAGTAGAAAAAGAAATTGAGTCAATGTACTGAGTAAATCAGGTCTTAGTTTTAGTCAAAGTACAGTGCAAAAAACAATACACATACAGTATATACTAATAATGGCTCTTTTATTCACTTTAAACAGCTTAATGATGAAGTAGTCATTACAAATTGATAACAGACAGCAGTGTTCATCACTTTGGCGTGAATCTAAAACCTGCAGTATGTGCCATCATTGTAACCTTTAGTTTGTTTATATTATATATATATATATATATATATATATACAGTATATATATATATATATATATACAGTATATATATATATATATATATATACAGTATATATATATATATATATATATATATATATATATATATGCAGTGTGGAAAAAAAGTATTGAACATGTCAACATTTTTCTCATAAAACATTTCTGATGGAGCCATTGACCTGAGATTTTCACCAGATATCAGTAACAACCCAAGTAATCCATACATACAAAGAAATCAAGGCAACTGTATTCACAGAACAAGTTATATTTAATAAAGCAGAATGTCACAGGGAATAAGTATTGAACACATGAAGGAAAAAGAGGTGCAAAAAGGCATAGAAAGCCAAGAAACCAGCTGAAATCCATCAGAATTTAGGAAGCCATCCCATCCCCCATCTGTGCAAATTAGATTTCAGCTGGTCAAGTCCTGACTGGAAGGTTTGTGAATATCAGATTGTCACACCACAAAGAACTCATGATGGGTAGAAGCCAAGAACTCTCTCTCTACCTTTGTAACTTTATTGTTGCAAAACATAATAATGATGACATTGGTTACAGGCACATTTCTAAACTGCTGAATGTTCCAGTGAGCACTGTTGGTGCCATCATTCGGAACTGGAAAGAACATAATTTTACCATAAACCGGCCACGACCAACATGTTGAAGTTCGTTTAAAGTCTGCTGCACAACATTTGGGCAAGCCAGTAAAATACTGGGAGAATATAGTCTGGTCAGATGAGACCAAAATTGAACTTTTTGAATGCCACAACACACAGCATGTTTGGAGGAGAAATGGCACTGCACATCCCATCATGGTGTGGGGGTGTTTTTCAGCACATGGTACAGCCAGACTTCATATAATTGAAGGAAAGATGAATGGACAAGTGTACAAAGACATTCTTGATAAGAACCTGTTGCCATCTGCCAAGATGCTGAAGATGAAACGAGGGTGGACATTTCAGCAAGACAATGATCCCAAACACACAGCCAAAGAAACTCTCAACTGGCTCCAGAGAAGGAAAATAAAGCTGCTAGAAAGGCCCAGTCAGTCGCCTGATCTGAATCCAATTGAAAATCTATGGACACAGTTTCTCTATACAGGAGGCATCTGGAAGCTGTTATTGCCAACAAAGGCTTTTATACTAAATATTATATGAATTTCACCAAGCGTGTTCAATACTATTCCTTGTGTCATTCCACTTTATTAAATATAACTTGTTTTGTGAACACATTTGTCTTGATTTCTTTGTATGTATGGATTACTTGGGTTGTTACTGATATCTGGTGAAAATCTCAGGTCAATGGCTCCATCAGAAATATGTTTAATGAGAAAAATGTTGACGTGTTCAATATTTATTTTCCCCGCTGTGTGTGTATATACAGTATGTGTATATACATACTGCATATATTTAAAAATTTACCTTAAGCTTTCCCTTGTTAAAGGCACAGACTGACACCTGGTAACCTGAATGGCCCAGGTCCACAAATACCACTATCCTGGGCTTTTCTTCTGGAGCTGGCAAGTCCTGCTTGTAGATACCATAAGCCAGAGTCACTACAGAAAGAGCCAGAAGTTGGGAGTTACTTTTTATGCTCACTGGTACCAGCTTACTAATTAGATGCACTGTGTTACTCTAATTCTGATATGTGTAATATAAGATGTCACTTTCAGACAGCAAATATAGTAGCTACAAGTAAAATATATGTCAAGCTTAATATGGACCCATTATGGCTTTCATGTTTTAAATGGCTTACTTGAGACTCGGAGTGCAACAAGGACATCATCATCATCATCATAGCAGTCTGTCAGGGGCAACAATGACTGTTTCATTTAGGTCTGATCAGATTCATCCACACAGCTCTGTAATTCGCCTTCCGCTGCCAGGAACTCCTGACCTTATTAACCTGGGTGATGTCCGAGCCGGAATGAGTTGCTCTCTGACCATTTCATGAAACTGCTTGCAAAGTATTTGAGTACCGCTAGCGTTTGCTGGAGTAGCGATACATTCTTGGCAGATAGAGGTATTATCAGTGGCAAGGACAGGCCAAGACAAACTGACTCCAGTATCTGTTGCAGTGACTGACCAGACGATAGGTTTGTTTATCTCTGCTCTTTGTGTAGTGCATGTCACGATGCACCAACTGGCGGCTTGGAAATCCCATCAATTACCTTTTTCACTGTTATCAAAGCAATGTCATCCCAATCTGTTGACTTTTTGTTTTTACACTTCACAACAATATCAGTCACCTCTTTTTCATCCACATGATTAAGAAATATTGAATCTGGATTCCTGTTTATCAGCTCATCAAAGATTGTCCTAGTTATACCTTGGTCAGGAATTTTTGGTTAAAAAAAAAACTGTTAAAACCATTAACTACAACATCCATATT
Organism: Pholidichthys leucotaenia; assembly: GCA_020510985.1. NCBI lineage: Eukaryota > Metazoa > Chordata > Actinopteri > Cichliformes > Pholidichthyidae > Pholidichthys > Pholidichthys leucotaenia. The sequence continues at coordinate 378,581,678 of CM035844.1, read as the reverse complement.
ATATTCATCCTTATCATTAACAACAAAAAACTCTGGATAGTGGGAATGTCTAGAGCCATTCTTGATTGTACTATTCAATATGTCCCATATTCCTTTAATATTACACTGGTCAACACCACATTTATTGTCTAAGTTTTTTTTTAGCTGATTTAGGACAATTTTGATGTGCTGAATCCAAAAATCACATTGGTTTTGCTCAATCGGGTCAACTTTTTGAACTATGGCCACATTTTTTTTTCATGTTTTTGTTTACATGTACAGGTATTTTCACTTTATATGATACAAAATTCTTTATTTCTTGAAAGTCTCTGAATTTTGAACAATGATGATATAACATTCAATTTACATGTACAACTACTATTATTAGGAAAAACAAGAAAGATTATTACAAGAGAATACTAGATAAAAACAAAGATAACACAACATAAAAATAAATTTTTTGTAAGTTGTCTGTTTTTTCAACTGATTTAGGACAGTTTTGCACCGCTGAATCCAAAAATGATATCCGTTTCTCTCAATCAGGTCAGGTTTTTATGCTAAGTTGTAAGCAATTATACAGCAATTGTACAGTTGTACTGTAAATTGAATAGTTCACACTGATAAAGGGAAGTATATCAGAAAACTAAATCCGACAGGATTAAAATAAACAAACGAATGAGAAGAGATGAATTGCTTGCTGCTTCTAGAACATGATTTAATATCATATAACTGGGATGACCTATATCAAATTAAAGATGTGGATAGTGCATATGAGGAATTTCTTAAAATATTTGTTTTTATATAATAAAAATTGTCCTATAATTCAGATAAATAAAAAAGTAAAATATAAAAAATGTCCATGGATAACCAAAGGTTTACAAACAAGGACAGGTGCACCATAAATGTGAATCATGCAATCAGAAGACTGAAGCTATGGAAACTGAATTCTGCTGCTCATGTCAATATCTGCATCATTTTAAAAAAAATACTGTACTGTAAATCAGAGTTTTATCATTTTTCTGAAAGTAAGCTCAAATGATGTATAGGTGGTATCATGCATATCTCACACATAGTATCACCTCCACATTATTTTACAGTATACAGTGGTGTGAAAAAGTGTTTGCATGTTTGTCATACTTAAATGTTTCAGATCATCAAACAAATTTAAAAATTAGACAAAGATAGCACAAGTAAACACAAAATGCAGTTTTAAATGAAGGTGTTTATTATTAAGAGTAAAAAAAAATCCAAACCTACATGGTCCTGTGTGGAAAACTGATTGCCCCCCCATGTTAAAACATAAATTAACTGTGGTTTATCACATCTTTGGAAAGCTGAGTTCAATTTCTCTAGCCACACCTAGGCCTGATTACTGCCACACCTGTTCTCAATCAAGAAATCACTTAAATAGGACCTGCCTGACTTCCGGTTATGGCTGCCACGTAGGACGGACGTGTCTCGCTCTGCTCTGCTCCTGGAGAAAAAAAATCGGCAAATAACTCTCTCATTTGGGACAGAACGTATCCCAGCGTTTGGGTGAGGATATGTCGGCGAAGCCTAAGGCTGGAAAACCAGGAAAAGGAAAAAGCGAGCCGCCGAAACAGTCCAAATTAACGGACTTTCAGGTCTGTGACGCAGCAAATAAAACTCCATATATGGTGGAGGAGGCTGGCAACGGTGCGATGTCTGCGAGGGGAGGCGCAGATGCGCTGATGGCTGCCATGAGTTCAATGAGAGCGGACTTTTCCTCTAGATTTGATGGGATTATGACAGCGTTGGAAGGAATAAGAAAGGAATTGGGTGACTGTGTAGAACGAACGGCGCAGATGGAGCGCCGTCTCGCTAGTGCTGAAGATGACGTCACCCGTCTTCAATTAAAGGTGCGCACTTTGGAAAAAAAAAATAAATCTCTGGAAGATAATATTTTGGATTTGGAATCTCGGTCGAGACAGAATAACTTGAGGCTGGTGGGTCTTCCAGAGGAATCAGAAGGTCGGGACGTATGTTCCTTTCTGGAAAAGTGGATTCCGGAGGTGCTGGGCAGCGAGGAGTTGCAATCAGCAGTGGTTCTGGAAAAAGCACATCGTATTGGCCCACGGAGAGATAAGGGACCGCCGAGGACCTTAATTATGAAGTTTCTTAGCAACAGAGACAGGATGAAGATCTTCAACGCTGCACGAGCTAAAGGAGAGATTAAACACCAGGACCAGCAGGTGCGGTTCTACCCAGATTTGGCCACAGGAATCCAGCAATTGAGGAAGCAGTTTGATCCCGTACGTAAGGAGCTGCGCAACCTTGGGATTCGTCATGGTGTAATCTATCCTGCGAGACTGCTGACCACGTATGAGGGCAGAACCCACATCTTCAAGACCCCAGAGGAGGCGCAGGAGTTCATCAAGAAGATCAAAGAAGAAGAAGAGACTGGTGGGAGCTAAGCATGAACAAAATATAAGGTAGAATAATTAAGCATTTGCACAGGCATCTGACTGACTTGAAGTAAATAGTAAGTTTACAAAATATAGATTGTATTATATATTAAAAAAAAACAAAACAAAAACAAAACAAGCAAACAAAAAAAAAACTATGATGTACAAAGTTGTTAAAAATTTTGGAGTTAAGTTGGAAAACTACAGAGGAGAGTTAATGTTACGTCATTAAAAGCAGTAGAGTTAGGGTGATTGGGAGGATGAAGAAGGAGTGGCTTAGGCTGTTCCCCGTGGGTGTGGAACGGTCGATGGCTATATCGGGAGACAGAATTTTTTTTTTGATTTTGGGGGGTTTGCCACAAGTGTGGGAAGGGGAAATTTGTTTGTGTGTAGTTTGTAGGATGAATGTTCAACCACTCATGTTTTTGCTTCTCTGTATGAGCATGTTTACACTGCAAGGTAATCCCAAACTCTCTATTGATCATAAACCAAAGTGTTAATCTTAATTTAACTTCATGGAATTGCAGAGGTCTACAAAATTTAAAAAAACTTAAACAAGTTATGAATAAAATAAAAGACATGGGTTCAAAAATTGTGTTTTTACAAGAAACTCATCTAATAGAGGAGGATGTTAAAAGAATTAGGAGTAGATGGCAAGGAAGTGTATTCACCTCTTCATTTTCATCCCGAGCCAGGGGAGTTATGACTCTCATACATAAATCAGTTCCTTTTCAAGTGAAAAATGTAATTGGAGACAAATTTGGAAGATATGTAATCATTCAAGGTTCTTTGCTATTAGAAAATATAAATCTTGTGAACTTATATGGTCCCAATATAGATGATCAGAAGTTCTTTGCTAATTTATTTCTCATCTTATCATCACTTACAGGGCAACATATAATAGCAGGGGATTTTAATTGTACATTGAATCCAGGTATAGATAGATCAACAGGACTGGATTGTACGCACATTGGATGTAGGATGACTATTAATCATTTTATGAAAGAATTGAGATTGTTAGATATATGGAGAGAAATGAAACCACAAGTTAAAGCCTATTCTTGTTATTCCAGTACCTACAAGACATTCTCACGTATTGATTATTTTTTGATTTCCACAGAATTAAGGTCCAAGATTCAAAACTGCTTTTATGATAACATCGTGATCTCTGATCATGCACCCTGTTGTCTAATATATGTAGATAAAAAATTGACAAAGGAATCAGGTAGATGGCAATTTCAGCATAAATGGCTTCAGGATGAGGAATTTGTCAAGTATATAGAAAAACAGATAGATGAGTTCTTTGACATCAATACTACACAAACATCAGCATGTGTAAAGTGGGAGGCTTTCAAAGCTTTTATTAGGGGACATATTATTAGTTATACAGGATCAAAATCTAAGAAGACTCGAGAGGAGAGAGCCCAATTGGAACATAAAATAAAAAGTCTTCAGGAAAAAGTGTATGCAGGAAGTGACCCAAGGTTGGAGAATGAATTACTGATTTTGAGAGCTGAATACGACAAAAAATCAGCGAATAGAGCTGCCTCGAGTCTTCTAAGATTGAAACAATCTTTTTATGAACAAGGTGAAAAATCAGGAAAATTATTAGCATGGCAGATTAAACAATTAGAAATTAAAACACCAATTACCAGTATTATAAGTAACGGACAGGTAGTTATAGATCCTTTAGAAATTAATAGAGCCTTTAGAGATTACTATGAAAAATTATATGATACCAAAAATGAACCTGATTTAACAAAACTAAATGGGTTTTTGAACGAACTATCTATACCGTGTATTCCAAATGAAAACAAGGAGATATTGGAGTCTAAAATTAGTCAAGAAGAAGTTGGGCTAGCCATTGATAATATGAAATCAGGAAAAAGTGCAGGACCAGATGGTCTTCCAGTTGACCTTTATAAAAAATTTAAGAATAAATTAATAAAACCTTTTTTGGAAATGGTTTTAGAAGCATTTCAAAATAATAATTTACCATCATATATAAATAATGCCTTAATTATACTGCTGCCAAAACCAGGTAAGCCCTCTAATAAATGTGAAAATATGAGACCAATAAGCCTATTAAACGCCGACCTTAAGATAATCTGTAAAATTTTAGCAAGACGAATACAAGAAATTTTACCAAATATTATTAATCGAGATCAGAATGGCTTTATAAAGGGTAGACAAGGCTTCCATAATGTAAGAAGACTATTTAATATTATCTATTTTAATAAAGAAGCACCGGATACAGCTCTCCTATCATTGGACGCCGAAAAGGCCTTTGATAGAGTTGAATGGCCCTTTCTTTTTGAAGTCCTACAAAGGTTTGGACTTGGAAATAATTTCATAAAATGGGTTCAAATAATATACAATAATGCTACAGCAGAAATCCTAACAAATAACAATATTTCAAAACCAATAAAAATCAATAGAGGATGTCGACAAGGCTGTCCACTTTCACCTTTACTGTTTACTATGGCAATTGAACCTTTAGCGATAGCGATACGTTTACATTCACAAATATATGGAATTAAAGTTGGACCAACAGAACATAAAATCTCCCTGTACGCCGATGATATAATTTTGTTTATGTCGAATCTAAAAAAATCAATTCCAACCTTGTTGAATTTAATAAAGAATTTTGGGGAAATATCAGGATATAAAATAAATAAAACTAAATCTTCAATATTAATGCTAAATGAGACCCAGAGAAATTACCCAGCCCCTGAGGTAAATCAATTCAATGTTGTAAATCAGTTTAAATATTTAGGAATCCAAATTGTGCCTAAGCTAGAATCAGTCGCCAGTGTCAACTATGAAGCCTTAATGTCAGATATCAATGAGTTAACTCAGAGATGGATGTCACTACCAATGTCGATGATCGGGAGACTCAATATACTTAAAAGTAATATTTTACCTAAAATACTTTATTTCAATACATTCCCTTATCACCACCTTTAGATCTATTCTCAAGAATAAAAAAAAAGTTAGTGGAATTTATATGGAACAACAGGAGGGCTAGATTACGTTTGTCTTTATTATATTTACCATTTGATTGTGGAGGTCTGAAATGTCCAAATTTTATGTTGTATTATTGGTCGGCACAACTGAGGTCTATGACATATTATTTTTCATCAAATGATCTCCCTCACTGGACTGAAATGGAATCATACAATTTACCTTTACCTCTTCCCATATTCATATACTCAGATTCGGCAAAAAAATTACAAAAACAAGTTAAAAATCCATTTGTAAAGCATATGATCAAAATATGGTGTGAAGCTAAAAACTATTTAAAAGAACCACAGTTATTGTCACAATTTAGTCCAATATGGGGTAATCAATATTTTAAACCAGGGAGAGCGGACGCTGTATTTAAAGTATGGAATTTAAAAGGGATACAAAAGATTCAGGATTTATATTTGCCATGTGCAGATAACATAATGTCTTTTGAAGAGCTGAGGATCAAATTTAATCTCAATAGAACACATTTTTTTAAATATCTTCAACTTAGAAACTTTATTCGATCAAATCAAAATAAAGCTCTCACTCGACCTATTTATTCATCCTTGGAAAAAATGATGATGAAAGATAGTAAAAGAAAGGGTATTATTTCAGAGTTTTATAACTCATTGACACTATCTTCAAGTGAAAATTCACTGAAAAGATTAAACTACTGGAAAGAAGATCTGCAAATTGAAATTTCAGAGGAACAATGGGAATTGGCTTGTACAGAAGCTCAAACCAAATCAATAAATGCACGCCTTAAATTGATACATTTCAAATGGTTAATGCGGATGTATGTTACACCGGAGGAGTTAAATAGATATAACAAAAATATACCAGATACATGCACAAAATGCATGGAAAGTAAAGGAACCCTATTTCATTGTTTATGGGAATGTAGATTAATAAGAATGTTTTGGGAAGAGGTGAGGGTAACAATTGAAAAAATAATCTCAAAACAAATCATATTGAATTCTAAACTGTTTTTGTTGGGTCTGTATCCAGAAAAGCATAATTTTAATAAAAGTGAAAGAACATTCATAGACCTCAGTTTGCTTAATGCCAAAAAATGTATTGCACTATTATGGAAAAAGACTCATAGACCAGATGTGACTCAGTGGTTAAGACAGATGTTAACAAACCTTCCATTAGAAAGAATAACATATATACTGAAATCAAAGGAAATTGTGTTTGAGAATATATGGAGACCTTTTATTGATTATGTAAAAAATTTAAACATAACTCTTGAAGAAGAAGGTGAATGATGTGTGTGGACCTTGTAAATTCCAAACTGGTGAACATAATATGTATACTTATGTATTGGATTGTCTAGACTAAACAGAGGAGCATTGTTGAAGACTTGATTTTGTTGGTGGTTGTTGGTGTTTTTAGTGCATTTTTTTTTTTTGTAGTACTTTAGTGTTAGTGTTTGATTGTTTGTATCATGTTTGTTAAAAAAAAAAAAAGGTTCAATAAAGATATTGTGGAAAAAAAAATAGGACCTGCCTGATAAAGTGAAGTAGACCAAAAGATCCTCAAAAGCTTGACATCATGTTGCGATCTAAAGAAATTCAGGAACAAAGTAATTGAGATCTATCAGTCTGGAAAAGATTATAAAGCCATTTCTAAAGCTCTGGAACTCCAGCGAACTACAGTGAGAGCCATTATCCACAAATGGTGAAAACATGGAACAGTGGTGAACCTTCCCAGGAGTGGCCAGCTGACCAAAATTACCCCAACAGCGCAGCAACGACTCATCCAAGAGATCACAAAAGACCCCACAACAACATCCAAGAACTACAGGCCTCACTTGCCTCAGTTAAGGTCAGTGTTCATGACTCCACCATAAGAAAGAGACTGGGAAAAAATTGGCTGCATTTTTTTTTTTTTTTTTTTTGGCTGCACGGTGGCACAGTGGTTTAGCACTGTGGCAGCACAGTTTTACCCTCGGCCGGGGGATCGCGGGGATCATGAGATCGTGGGTTCGATCCCAGCCCCCGACCAACAGTGAGCTGTGTGGAGTTTGCATGTTCTCCCCGTGTTGCGTGGGTTTACTCCGGGATTTCTCCGGTTTCCTCCCGCACACCAAAAACATGTAGGTTTAGGGCGCTCGCGCACGCAGCGACCAGCAGCCGGTGGCTTGTCACCAGACTGCAAACCAAGTCTACCTACGGGTACAAATAAGTAACAAAAAAAAATAAAAAAAATAAGAGAGACTGGGAAAAAATTGGCTGCATGGCAGAGTTCCAAGACCAAAACCACTGCTGAGCAAAAAGAACATAAAGGCTCGTCTCAGTTGTGCCAGAAAACATCTTGATGATCCCCCAAGACTTTTGGGAAAATACTCTGTGGACTGATAAGACAAAAGCTGAACTTTTTGTAAGACGTGTGTCCCATTACATCCAGTGTAAAAGTAACAACATTTCAAAAAAGGAGCATCATACCAACAGTAAAATATGATGGTGGTAGTGTGATGATCTGTGGCTGTTTTGCTGCTTTGGGACCTGGAAGACTTGCGGTGGTAAATGGAGCCATGAATTCTGCTGTCTACCAAAAAATCCTGAAGAAGAATGTCCAGCCATCTGTTCGTGACCTCAAGCTGAAGTGCACTTGTGTTCTGCAGCAGGACAATGATCCAAAACACACCAGCAAATTCACCTCTGAATGGCTTAAGAAAAAACAAGGGGCCTAGTCAAAGTCCCGACCTGAATCTGACTGACATGCTGTGGTATGACCTTAAAAAGGCGGTTGATGCTCAAAAACCCTCCAATGTTTTTTTTTTTTTTTGATTTTGTATACTTTATTGATCCCCAGAGGGGAAATTGAGGGCATCCACCTGGATGGATGAAGCAGCCACGGTACGGCGCTATCCCTTAACCATTCACACACACATTCACACCTAGGGCCAATTTAGAGTCTCCAATTAACCTAACCTGCATGTTTTTGGCCTGTGGGAGGAAACCGGAGAAATCCCGGAGTAAACCCACGCATATACGGGGAGAACATGCAAACTCCACACAGATCACTGTTGGTCAGGGGCTGGGATCAAACCAGGGATCCCATGGCCAAGGGTGAGTTGCTGTGCTGGCACAGTGCTAACCACTGCTCCACCGCACCGCCCAATGTGCCTGAATTACAACAATTGTGCAAAGATGAGTGGGCCAAAATTCCTTCACAGCGCTGTAAAAGACTCATTGCCAGTTATCGCAAATGCTTGATTGCAGTTGTTGCTGCGGGTGGCCCAACCAGTTATTAGGTTTAAGGGGCAATCTCTTTTTCACACAGGGCCATGTAGGTTTGGATTTTTTTTCCCCCTTCATAATAAACACCTTCATTTAAAAACTGCATTTTGTGTTTACTTGTGTTATCTTTGTCTAATATTTAAATTTGTTTGATGATCTGAAACATTTACATAAGTGTGACAAACATACAAAAAAATGAGAAATCAGGAAGGGGACAAACACTTTTTCACACCACTGTAGTATTATAACTGTGGGGTGCAGCTACAGAGACCAAGCAGAGATGTTCCAGAAGCTGCTTTCCTACGTACCTGCAGTAGTCTCATTCATCAATCGTAGACAGTTCAGGCCTGCGATCTGTGCTGCGTGCATGACAGACCACCTCTCTGCATCAGTGAAATAAACTGGTACCTGAGAGAGAGAGTTAGGGCATAAACAAAATATCACTAAGAGACTCAGTGAGCAATACACTAACATCATAATTTTTTTTTAGTACTTTATCTTGTCTCAGGAAGACATTTTCCTGAAACTACTAATATTGAAAATATTTAAAAGCCAAAAATATATCCTTTATATCCCCGATGGTGTAGGATGACTTTGGATCTTGGACTTTAGAATGACTGTTACTCAGGGTATCAAAATAAGACGGATACTTGTGGAAAAGCTCAAGGGCTAAATTTAGCGAATGTCGAAAGTAATCACAACCTATCTCTGTGCTTGATGTAAACTTTAAATTTAGCCCCAGTGTGAGATCTGTAACATTACATAACCAAAGCTCTTGATGAATTCATATACCATACTCGTGGGGGACAGATTTCCTACTCTTCACCAACAATGCACAAGAAAGGAAATGAGGCTCTTAGGCAAGGCTATGTGTTCAAGCCCTTAGAGACCAAAATGTCACCAAAACAGAACCCAATGGATTTATACACATTGGGTACATACAAAGACTTTCACAAGGAAACCAATGCACAGCCCCTACAAATCTACCTGAGGTCTTTTGTTGATTTTCAGGCATCCTGCCACTCTGCCTATCTGCAAGGATGCTTACCGAAATGACACAATCTACTACTGGTTTCTTCAGTGCACTTTCAGCAGTCTCCTTTAATTTGGTCAGCAGCATGCCAGTTACTTGCTCAATGTTGAATACTCGCTCCTCCTCCATGTACATCACCTGGTAGGTGGAAGAGAATCATTGGGAAGATTACAAGCATGAAAACAAACAAACACACACAGAGGAGGACAGTGAACTGTAATACCTTAAGAGACACTTTTATTCATAATTTTAAAAACCTAGATGCTAATATAACAAGTCCCTAACCAACCATGCCTTCCAAGAAATGAAAAATGTGTAAAAAGAAAAACAAAATCTATAAAATTACAGTTAATGACAGGACATGACATGACTGGATTTTGAATCTTATACTAGCTACTATCTAATGTAACTTGAAATTAATGCTAGTTTTTATGTTTAGGGAGTCATCTAAGCTAGAAATTTCAGTAATATGTTCAATGAAGACAAAAACCTGCAGAAAGATACATTTACAGTATAAGAGAGAACAGCCATAAAGTGGATGGTATGTGGAGAAAGCAGAAAAGTTGTGATTCAAAAGAAAGAGAATGAACATAGTACATTAGAAGGGAAATAAGAAAATGTACCTTCTGTGCTTTCTTTCAGCTAAATATAATATGGCCATACCATTTTAAATTTCACTGGCCTATTTCTGCAAAAATGCTAGATAGACTGAAATCAGGAATGATTTTATAAAGCATAATCTTACTTTTATACCAGTAGACCCAGAGGGCATCTGTGCCAGGTTGTACACCAACTTAGATTTGGCTGACTGGACGTAAGGGTCTGAAAATGCCCTGCCATGGAACCGCTTGAATCCCTGGACTGTGTTTTTATAGTTGGTCACCACCTAGACATAATGAAGGAGATAAGCAGAGAGAAAACAAAATCTGTGAAATTGTTCCGTTGTGTTTTAAGAATTGGGGGAAAAGACAAGTTTAAGAGATTAATACCTGGCTCTTTGCAGCAGCTCCAATAGAGCGATTTCGTGGTCCCAAAGACACAAATGACCTGGACAATACCAAGACAAAATGTTAATATCCCGTTTAACACAGGAGTAGAGATCATTGACAGATCATTCAATGATCTTCAGTGATCTCTACAGTCACCATGGTCTCCTCAAAGGACTCAGTCCAAAAAAGACAAGAATCTCCCAAACGATCCCAAACATCAAAAACTGGACCAATTTCTTACTGATCTCCGTGCTGTGTAAAGAACCCCAAAGCAATAAACAAGCAAACAGGGCATGTTTTTAGAAGCAAACACCAACTTATTTACAGTCCATCACATGCAAAATCAAGAAAACTTTACTTGCAAATAAAGCTGTTAGACATTATGTCTACAGTACATCTCAAATCCCAAGCTGTATTAAGAAGAAAATACAATTTTTCAAGTCATTCCAACATTAGTGGGATTTCAGTGGTTTTTAATTTTAATATTGGCTTACAAATAAGTGCAAATGTATACAGACTTGGCACCATTTCTCACCCATAGAAACCCTTGTAAAGGGCATGTCACTGAGTTCATATGGCTGTCCTGAAGAAAAGTTTTGGTGCAATTTGTTACGTGGCAACATGCATTATCATCTTGAAAACAACTCCATCACCACCAAACCTACCTTTGATTGATTCAGTGATTAAGAGTGTCAAAAATGTCAATCTATGTACACCTACAGTGGTGTGAAAGAGTGTTTGCCCCTTCCTGATTTTTCATTTTTTTGTATGTTTGTCACACTTAAATGTTTCAGATCATCAAACAAATTTAAATACCAGACAAATATAACACAAGTAAACACAAAATGCAGTTTTTAAATAATAATAATGCATCGGTTTTATATAGCGCTTTATCATATATAACTCAAAGACGCTTTACAAATAGGTACATTATTCATTCACTCCAGACAGACAATGGTAGTGGCAAGCTACTTCTGCAGCCACAGCTGCCCTGGGGCAGGCTGACGGAAACGTGGCAGCCAATCTGCGCCAACGGCCTTTCCGGCCACCACTGAACATTTTTATACATATATACACATTCATACCCAGTGTTATGGGCACTGGAGGCAATGCGGGTGAAGTGTCTTGCCCAGGAACACAACGGCAGGATATTTGGGGAGAGCAGGATTCGAACCGCCAACCATCGGGTTATTAGACGACCTGCTCTACCTCCTGAGCCACTGCCGCCCCCTAAATGAAGGTGTTTATTATTAAGGGTAAAAAAAAAAATCCAAATCTACATGGCCCTGTGTGAAAAACTGATTGCCCCCTCCTGTTAAAACATAAATTAACTGTGGTTTGTCACATCTTTGGAAAGATGAGTTCAATTTCTCTAGCCACACCCAGGCCTGATTACTGCCACACCTGTTATCAATCAAGAAATCACTTAAATAGGACCTGCCTGACAAAGTGAAGTAGACCAAAAGATCCTCAAAAGCTAGACATCATGCTGCAATGCAAAGAAATTCAGGAACAAGTGAGAAACAAAGTAACTGAGATCTATCAGTCTGAAAAAGGTTATAAAGCCCTAGAGGGGTTGTGTTCTGCAGCAGGACAATGATCCAAAACACACCAGCAAGTTCACCTCTGAATGGCTTTAGAAAAACAAAATGAAGACTTTGAAGTGGCCTTGTCAAAATCCTGACCTGAATCCGACTGAGGTGCTGTGGCATGAACTTAAAAAGGCGGCTCAAGCTCAAAAACCCTCCAATGTGGTTGAATTACAACAATTCTGCAAAGATAAGTGGGCCAAAATTCCTCCACAGTGCTGCAAAAGACTCATTGCCAGTTATCACAAACACCTGATTGCAGTTGTTGCTGCTAAGGGTGGCCCAACCAGTTATTAGGTTTAGGGGGCAATCACTTCTTCACACAGGGCCATGTAGATTTGGATTTTTTTTTTTCCTTAATAATAAACAGCCATCCATCCATCTTCTACCGCTTTGCCGGAGGTCCGGGTCGCGGAGGCAGCAGTTCAAGCAGAGAAGCCCAGACTTCCCTCTCCCCAGCCACCTGCTCCAGCTCTTCAGAGAGGATACTAAAGGCGTTCCCAGACCAGCTGGGAGACATAGTCTCTCCACCGAGTCCTGGGTCTGCCCCAGGGTCTCCCCCCAGTGGGACATGCCTGAAACACCTCAAGTCGAAGGCGTCCAGGAGGCATCCTAATCAGATGCCCATACCACCTCAACTGACTCCTTTCAATGTGGAGGAGCAGCGGTTCTACTCTGAGCCTCTCCCGGAAGACTGAGCTCCTCACCCCATCTCTGAGGGTGAGTCCAGCAATCCTACGGAGAAAGCTCATTTCAGCCGCTTGTATCCGCGATCTTGTTCTTTCGGTCATTACCCAAAGCTCGTGACCATAGGTGAGAGTAGGAACGTAGATTGACTGGTAAATCGACAGCTTTGCCTTAGAACTCAGCTCCCTCTTCACCACAACAGACCGGTACAACGTCCGCATCACTGCAGATGCTGCTCCAATCCGTCTGTCAATCTCTCGCTCCATTTTCCCCTCACTCGTGAACAAGACCCCAAGATACTTAAACTCCTCCACTTGGGGCAGGAGCCTGTCCCCAACCCAGAGAGGACAATCCACCATTTTCCGGCTGAGGACCATGGACTCGGACTTGGAGGTGCTGATTCTCATCCCAGCCGCTTCACACTCAGCGGCAAACCGTCCCAGCAAGAGATGTAGGTCATTGCTGGATGAAGCCAACAGGACAACATCATCTGCAAACAACAGAGATGAGATCCTGTGGTCACCAAGCATGACACTCTCCATTCCCTGGCTGCGCCTAGAAATCCTGTCCATAAAAATTATGAACAGGATTGGTGACAAAGGGCAGCCCTGGCGGAGTCCAACTCTCACTGGGAATGACTCCAACTGAGTGTTGGCAATACGAACCAAACTCTCACAACGGTCGTACAGAGACCGAATAGCTCGTAACAACAAGCCCAATACCCCATACTCCCGAAGCACCCCCCACAAAAAACCACGAGGGACGCGGTCAAATGCTTTCTCCAAGTCCACAAAACACATGTAAACTGGTTGGGAAAATTCCCACGAACCCTCAAGAAGTCTTGAGAGGGTAAAGAGCTGGTCCGATGTGCCACGGCCAGGACGAAAACCACATTGCTCCTCCTGAATCCGAGGTTCGACCAACGGCCGGACTCTCCTCTCCAGTACCTTGGCATAGACCTTCCCAAGGAGGCTGAGGAGTGTGATCCCTCTAAAGTTGGAGCACACCCTCCGGTCCCCTTTTCTGAAAAGAGGAACCACCACCCCGGTTTGCCATGCCAAAGGCACTGTCCCCGACCTCCACGCAATGTTGCAGAGGCGTGTCAACCATGACAGCCCAACAACATCCAGGGCCTTGAGGTACTCAGGGCGATTCTCGTCCACCCCCGGGGCCCGGCCACCAAGGAGATTTTTAACCACCTTGGCGACCTCAGCCCCTGTGATAGGCGAGTCATCCCCCTCGTCCCCAAACCCTGCTTCCTCTGTGGAAGGCGTATCAGTGGGATTGAGGAGATCCTTGAAGTATTCCTTCCACCGCCCGACGATATCCCCAGTCAAGTCAACAGTGTCCCATCCACACCATACACAGTGTGGACAGGGAGCTGCTTTCCCCTCCTGAGCCACCGGACAGTTTGCCAGAATCACTTCGAGGACGACCAAAAGTCTTGTTCCATGGCCTCACCGAACTCCTCCCATACCCGGGTTTTTTCTTTAGCAACCACCCAAGCTGCACTCTGCTTGGCCTGCCAGTACACCTCAGCTGCTTTGGGAGTCCCACAAGCCAACCAAGCTTGACAGGACTCCTTCTTCAGCTTAATGACCCCCCTCACCACCAGTGTCCACCACTTGGTTCGGGGGTTGTCACCACGAGATGCACCGACAACCTTGCGGCCGCAGCTCTGGGCCGCCGATTCAACAACAGAGGTGGAGAACATGGCCCATTCAGACTCCATGTCTCCAGACTCCCTCGGAATGTGGTTGAAGTTCTTCTGGAGGTGGGAGTTGAAGACCTCCCGGACCGGGGCCTCAGCCAGACATTCCCAGCACACCCTTACTATATGTTTGGGTCTACCAGGTCTGAATGGCTTCCTCCCCTGCCATCGGATCCAACTCACCACCAGGTGGTGATCAGTTGACAGCTCTGCACCTCTCTTTACCCGGGTGTCCAAGACATATGGTCGCAGGTCTGATGACACAATAACAAAATCGATCATCAACCTGCGACCTAGGGTGTCCTGGTGCCAGGTGCACATATGGACATCCTTATGCTTGAACATGGTATTCGTTATGGACAAATTGTGGTTAGCACAGAAGTCCAATAACTGAACACCACTCGGGTTCAGATCGGGCAGGCCGTTCCTCCCAATCACCCCCCTCCAGGTTTCACTGTCGTTGCCCACGTGCACATTGAAGTCCCCCAGTAGGACAATGGAGTCTCCAAGAGGAGCACCCTCCAGCACCCCAGTCACAGACTCCAAAAAGGGTGGGTACTCTGAAACATCATTTGGTGCATAGGCACAAATGATGGTCAGGACCCATTTCCCAACCCGAAGGCGCAGGGAAGCAACCCTTTCATCCACCGGGGAAAACTCCAATATAGAGGCAGCAAGGTGGGGGGATACAAGAATACCCACCCCTGCTCGGCGCCTCTCGCTCGGGGAAACTCCAGAAAAGGCCAAGCTCCAGCCCCTCTCCAGAAGACTGGTTCCGGAACCGGAGCTGTGTGTTGAGGTGAGGCCGACTATATCTATCCGGTATCTCTCAACCTCGTACACCAGCTCAGGCTCCTTCCCCACCAGAGAGGTGACATTCCACTAATAATTAAATCCATTAATAATAAACACTTGATTTAAAAACTGCATTTTGTGTTTACTTGTGTTATCTTTGTCTAATATTTAAATTTGTTTGATCTGAAACATTTAAGTGTGACAAATATACAAAAAATGAGAGATCAGGAAGGGGGCAAACACTTTTTCACACCACTGTATGCACAGGGCTTGACACTAACACCCACCAACAGTGGATAGATTTTGGCAGTGGCCAGAAAGACAGCGACTCCTACTAGCCATTTTGGTGGGTCGTAGTTTTCTTAGACGGCATCTAAAATAAAGCCTATCTGCAATGTGAGACTACAAAACTACAACTCCCAGAAGCACTACTGGCACACAGTGTGTGCTCATTGGTCCACTGTCACTGTGGACAGAGTCGGGCAGGACCCCTGTAAAGCGCGGACAGTCTGCTCCATGGGTCGGTTTCCTGTCCTGCCCCAGATCGCACCACAACCGGGTGAGAAGAAATGCTGCGGTGGGTGGCGACTGCTCATACCGAGCCCAAAGTGCAGCCAGACTCCACTGGTGTTTCTCAAGATGAGCTGCAAAGTGAACTCGCCGTGGATGAACAGACAGCAGCCGACAGAACACACCTGTCCCCACTCTCAGCGATCAGATCAACGGGACAACTGACTCTGATCCCCTGTTGACCGAGCGGAGTAGCCCCCAACATAAGCTCCAACCTCTGTGGGTAAACATGAGTATTTTTAGAGCAAGAAGCTCCCATTTAATGTCCGCAGTTGTGCAAATTTAAGTTTTCTTACAACAGAGAGAAAAAGTGAAAAAGTGCAGAGATATGTTTCTGTAAGGAATAAATGAAGCTTCTTCTACGGTGAACTTTCATTTATCTATGCTTTCTATTTTATCTTATTCATTTACATGCTGTTGCAATATGCAGCTATTTCATGGAAGTAAATCCTCTAAATATGTACAGTGGATATAAAAAGTCTACACACCCCTGTCCAAATGCCAGGGTTTTGGGATGTAAAAAAAATGAGACCAAGAAAAACCATTTCAAAACTTTTTCCACCATTAATGTGACCTATAGAGGGGTTGCATGTGACGTCAGTGGTCACGTGCTACATTGTTTTTCTGCCATTTTGGAAGGCGAATAGCGTGGATCCTGTGTTGAGAATAATAATTCCACCAGCACGTACTCAGTCGTGTTCGTTTTCCATTACGACTGAATACCACCTTAAAGTAGAACTGAACCCACCTTTTGGCGCAAAAAGTAGAATAGCAGATTAATTCCTTATTACCTATTGTATTTTTCAACACATAAAAGAAATTTTTAGGCCGTGCGATGGCCAAGCTATAAGCCGATAAACTTTTGCCTCTGGCTGGCAGTGCCAAACAAACCGGAAGTAGTGCAGACGACGCTGCGTGACGTCACGAGTGTGATCCCTAAACAAAACAACAATGGCAGATGATAGCAGTTCCAGCAGTCAAGAAAACCAGAGCTTTCAGAGTGAAGAGGCATTCAGGATCGGCGACAAGACAGAGGAGGATGCAGGAGTGTGGCAGGTGGCAGGCGTGCACAAGGGCGAGCCCGGGAGACAGAGACCTAATGCACCTGTGACAGCAGCTGGCAGACGGCGATGCAGAGGCGAGGTCCGCCGCCGGGGAATACAGTGATCCCTCACTTATCGTGTTTAATGGGGACCAGAACCGACTGCGAAAAGTGAAAAACCGCGAAGTAGCGTCACCCCCCCCCCCCCCAAGGGCGTCACAAGCACTATTTTGCACAAAAAGGCACAAGAGAACAGCGAAAAGTGCCACTAAGCAACACGAGCGATAAAGAACAATGAATGCGGTCTTCCTTCGCTGGGTATGTGCGCTCTGCAGGGAGAGAAGCTGGGTAAAACGTCTCGGCCAATCAGCTTGCGAGATTCCTGAGCGGTGAAGAGGTGGGCGGAGAGGAGTGGAGCGGTGGTCAGAGAGGTGGATTTTGAGTTGTGCGGGCTCTCCGTGTTGATACATTAGAACATCAGGTATCAACACGGGCTAATGTGTTCTAATATTCTAATGTAGTCTACTACATTAGAACATCAGGTATCAACACGGAGAGCCCGCACAACTCAAAATCCACCTCTCTGACCACCGCTCCACTCCTCTCCGCCCACCTCTTCACCGCTCGGGAATCTCGCAAGCTGATTGGCCGAGACGTTTTACCCAGCTTCTTTATCGCTCGTGTTGCTTAGTGGCACTTTTCGCTGTTCTCTTGTGCCTTTTTGTGCAAAATAGTGCTTGTGACGCCCTTGGGGGGGGGAGGGGGGGTGACGCTACTTCGCGGTTTTTCACTTTTCGCGGTCGGTTCTGGTCCCCATTAAACGCGATAAGTGAGGGATCACTGTAATATCTATATCTAGAAATGCATCGCTTCCTGGTCGCTTTTCCTCCCCCTTTCTTTTCTTTCGTCGCCATGACAGCTTTCCTTGGCCACTGAACAGATCTTCCCAGGTGTTGGAAGTGTTTTGTAGTCGACTATCACGACAAAATGCACCAAAAACAACCAGTGTCGACGTGCTCGCAATGGTAAACATGGAGGACTGTGTCACACTCGTGACGTCACGCAGAACTCCGGCTGCACTTCCGGTTAATCGGCGGATTTGTCTGATTTTTCAGGGCGGGAAATTCAAAATCGCGATTTTCTCCAAGATTCCGGGATTTGTAGAGGGGGTGCCAATGATAAATTATCTTTATAATTGTATGTACTATCACCCAGTGCCATTCAATGCCGTTCAGTTCAGTTCTACTTTAAGTGAGATCTTTACAGCAAGGCGGCTGACACTCACATGACACCGTTTGTATGTGACAAGAAAAACAAGACGGATATCGAGGCAAGCCTGCTGCTTGCCGGCTTTTTGTCAGAGTAAAGGCAAAAAAGGAGAGCCAGAAAAGGCTACAGGTGGCGAGACGAAACACTGGAAAAGTACTGGAGAGTTTAGGAAGCCATGGAGCAGCAGAAGACATATGGATACGAACTAGATCACATATGAAGATAAGCTAATGATTGCAAATACTAGTTAGCGCTAATAAATTCCCCATACTACATTGTAATCACGGCAAGTTATCGCTATTTGGTACTAAAATATGTATGCTGTGTGTGTTCATTAGTTCATTGTCTGTATACAGGAGACAACGGTGTTGTTTGTTCAAAGTGAGCTTTCCACCACTGGGATAAATAATGGCAAAGATGCACAATATCACATCACTCACCATCCCACTCTGCCTCCTGTCTGCCTCCGCCATGGCCATGAATTTGTTTCAGGTCGCTCCGTCCCACTCTCTCTGGATTTCTTTAATCAGCTACCAAGCACAGAAAAGTCTGCACTTCATCGGTGGACCACGATGTTGATTTGTGTGTAGCCATTTATCTCATTGATTACAGTCACTCACACTTGCTGTTGGTGATTTGACTGTTGGTTGCTGTCCAAAATGGCGCAGGAAACAAAAGACATGTGACCCGTGTGACGTCAGTGCAACCCCTCTATAATCTGTACAACCCAACTGAAAAACAAACTGAAATCTTTCAAGGGGAAAAATAAAAAACTTACAAAAACCTGTTTGCATAAATATACACACCCTTAAACTAATACTTTGTTGCAACACCTTTGGCTTTTACACTACTCACAAAAAGTCAGGGATATTTGGCTTTCGGGTGAAATTTATGGAAAATGTAAAAAGTTCACGCTACAGAGGTATTATATCATGAAAGTAGGGCATTTAAGTAGAAGCATGCAATGGTGATTTCCTCATCTCAAAGAATTTAGTGAAACAAAAGGTAACAACAGTGGTGGGTATACCACAACAAAAAATCTGTGCCTCAATAACTTGTCATGTGCCCTTGAGCATCAATTACAGCTTGACAACGACGTCTCATGCTGTTCACAAGTCGACTTATTGTCTGCTGAGGCATGGCATTCCACTCTTCTTGAAGGGCGGCCCTCAGGTCATTAAGGTTGTGGGGTGCAGGGTTACAAGCCTCTCCACGGCGACTCAGCTGATCCGAAAGGTTTTCTATGTGATTCAGGTCTGGAGAAAGTGCAGGCCACTCCATTTGAGGTATCCCAGCCTCCAGCAGCCATTCCCTAATGATGCGATCTCAATGAGCTGGAGCAGTCGCCCATGAAGATGAAATTAGGCCTGTGTTGTTCATCCAGGGGGGCACAATGACTGGATTAATGATGTTATTCATGTAGTATCAGCTTGTCACTGTACCATTTACAAGGTGTAGGGCAGTTCTGTACTGACCAGACACACCTGCCCAGACTGTAACATGGTGACAACAGCGGCTAATGCATAGCGCTCTCCTTGACGTCTTCAACATCGTTGGTGGCCATCATTTCTGCTCAACAAGAATCGACTTTCATCAGAGAACAGCACTGAGGCCCACTGGTCCCTTGTCCAGCGTAAATGCTCCCTGGCCCATGCAAATGATGATGCCTGTGCCTGGTGGTGTGGTCAGGTACCCTTGCAGGTTGTCTAGCACGCAGACAACGCTGATGTAAACAGTTTTGAATGGTCTGACATGACACTTGGGTGCCTCTCACCTCCATTAAATGTGCCTGGAGTTGAATGGTATTCATCATCTCGTTCTGCAGGGCACTGTTCACAATGAAGCAGTCATCAGCATGGGATGTAGCCAAAGGACGTCCACTTCTATGCCGTTCTGTGACTCTTCCGGGCTCTCTGTATCTCTGTTGCAACCTGCTGATGGCACTCTGTGACACTAAGCTCAGTGGCCACTCTCCTCTGAGAACATCCTGTTTGAAGCCTTGCAATGGCGAGGTACTGTTGATCAATTCTTAGGCGTCGTCTTGTTCTCATGATGTCAAATTGTGAACAGCATGATGAACAGGACTGTTTAAATACCAATCTAATTGAACCAGAAAATGTATTGGTCGATTCACGGCTCAAACACCTGTTGTGAATTTTGCGGTTAAGCACCTTGTTGGAGAACAGCAATTTATGCAAAAAGTACTGAAACATTGAACAGTTGGACATGTGCATTCAAAAGGTTAGAGAAGGTCAAATTAAGTTCACCTGTAAAGGTTGTAGTGCATTTTAGGTGCATCCTGAAATTTCACCCGAAAGTCAAACATCCCTAACTTCTTGTGAGTAGTGTATTACAGCACTCAGTCTTTTTGGGTAGGAGTCTATCAGTGTGGCACATCTTAATGTGGATTGCGAGGGAATCTCCTGTGCACAGCTCTCTTCAGATCACCCCACAGATGTTCGATCGGATTCTGGTCTGGACTAAAGCCTTAAATCTTCTGGTGAAGCCATTCTTCTGTTGATTTGGATGTGTGCTTTGGGTCAGTGTCGTGCTGAAAGATTAAGTTCCTCTTCATCTTCAGCTTTCTAGCAGAAGCCTGAAGGTTTTGTCTCAACACTGACTGGTATTTGTAACTGTTCATAATTCCCTCCACCTTGACTAAGGCCTCAGTTCCAGCTGAAGAAAAACAGCCCCAAAGCATGATGCTGCCACCATCATGCTTCACTGTGTTTCACTGTGTATGGTGTTCTTTTGTTGATAAGCAGTGTTGAGTTTGCGCCAAATATACCTTTTGAAATTATGGCCAAAAAGTTCAACCTTGGTTTCATCGGATCATAACACATTTTCCCATATGCGTTTGGGAAATTTCAAATGTGTTTTTGCAAAATGTAGCCAGGCCTGGATGTTTTTCTTAATAAGATAAGGCTTCCGTCTTGCCACCCTAGACGGGAAATTGTTGTCACATGGACCGAACAGCCAGTACTTGCCAGAAATTCCTGCAGCTCCTTCAATGTTGCCGTTGGCCTCTTGGCAGCCTCCCTGACCAGTTTTCTTCTCGTCTTTTCATCAATTTTGGAGGGATGTCCAGTTCTTGGTAATGTCAGTGTTGTGCCATATTTTCTCCATTTGATGATGACTGTCTTCACTGTGTTTCATGGTGTATTTAATGCCTTGGAAATTCTTTTATACCCTTATCCTGACTGATACCGTTGAACAATGAGATCCCTCTGATGCTTTGGAAGCTCTCTGTGGACCATGGCCTGAGCTGTGAGATGTGACTACAAAAATGTCAGGAAAAGCCTACTAGAGCGGCTGAACTTTATTTGGGGTTAATCAGAGGCATTTTAAATGGTGGCAGGTGTGTGCTGACTCCCATTAACATGAGTTTGAATGTGACTGATGAATTCTGGACACAGTCACATCCCCAGTTATAAGAGGGTATGCATATTTATGCAACCAGTTTATTTTAAGTTTTTGGTTTTTTTTTTTTTATTTTTCCCCTTAAAAGATTTCAGTTTGTTTTTCGATTGGGTTGTACAGGTTATAGTTCACATTAACGGTGGAAAAAGTTTTGAAATGATGTCTCATTTTTTTTACATCAAAAAAAACCTGGTATTTGAACAGGGGTGTGTAGACTTTTTATATCCACTGTATTTTTAATGGGCTGGTCCAAGGGTGTCAAATATATGGACTCCAAAACTACTGGATGGATTTGGATGATTTTTTTTATTTTTTTATTTTTTTATTTTATTTTTTTTAACCAGAGGTGGTCCTTAGGCTAAAGAGGAAACCTTTTGGTAATGATCCCAGTATGCATACCTCCACTCCCAGTATGCATACCTCCACCAAGGCTCTTACTTTCTCAGTGTATTAGCAAGAATACTCCAAAACTTCTAGATGGATTTGGTTGAAATTTTTACCAGAGGTGGTCCTTCGGCTAGAGAGGAACCCATAACATTTTGGTGATGATCCGAGAACGCATACCTCCGCCAAGGCTCTAGCACCAAGGCATCAGCACCTTAGTGCTTTCATTAAACAGACAGTGATTTGCTTGCTATTTTTACTGTATGTATAAGGGTCATTTACATTTAAAAAGGTGGTACGTTTAATTAAACTAAATTTTAGCATGTGACAGTCAAATTTGATGATATTAAACAGAGTTTTCCTACTACAAAATTATGGCTACTGAAAAGGCTGAGTGGCAAGTAACTTTGTAAAATTACTAGCCACAGTGGCTAGTGAGCAAAAAAGTTAATGTCAAGCCCTGCCTATGGACCTTTTCGCAAACGCATGATGGCAGCTGCTCATGACGCGTTCAGCAATGTATCGTGAAATTGTTTGGGGGCAAAGCTGGGCCACATCAATGCACTGGCTATACATTTCTAGATTTTTTTTTTAAATTTTGATATTATGGTCCAGCATCTCAATTCAGAAATGGGTCATTCACAGGATTCTTTTCAGTTTCTTTACAGCCAAGGATGCAGGACAGAGGACGCAGTCATTCCTCTGGTACATCTTATCTCCAAATATCGATCTATAAATTCAAGCAGTCTCTGTCTGTGTGTCTGTCTGTTCCACGCATACCTCTTGAACTGTTCCTCAAACTGACCTAAGGTTTTATATGTGGTTTCCTGAGGTAATGAGGGTGTGCATCCCCAAATATGGAGTCACTCAGTCAAAATATGTAATTTTTGTCAATAAAAGTTTAGCCACTGCTCTGTCACTGCTCTCTGTCTCTTCATGTCCGGCTTCAAGAAGTGTGGCGGGGTTTTGGATTGACTCCATGCTAACTGGACAATACCCGGCATCACGCCCATGCTGATTGGATAACACAGCATCACGATCCGTCAGTCACCACAGTGTTCCCTGTGACAAATTTGACTAGACAAAGATAATACTGAAAATTTAATGCTTAAAAAAAATTATACCACAAAGTTGCCGTGATTGCGTAGGTCTAAAGGATAATTCACTATATGTGGAGAATGAGGTGCGCGAGTAGACTGGGTGGAGTGTCAGTAGGGACCGGGTCTGACAAATTATCACAGAACATGCTGGGAGAAGCAGTGGCCAGACACGACCTGGCTCAAAGGCAAGTTAACTGATGGCGATAAAAAAAATGATATTTTCAATAAAGTGAAAAAAAGATAATGCATCGAGTGTGCTTTTGCCCTGAGGCTGATTTATCATGGAAAAGAGCCGAGCTCTGTGGTTCGAGCAATCAGCTGATTGGATCCACGGTGTTCTGACATTTTGGCATATCTAAACTTCCCACCCCAAAGACCTGAACAGCTTCAGACCGGTGGCCTTGACGTCCCACTTGATGAAGACCCTGGAGAGACTGCTCCTTGCTCATCTCCGCCCCCTGGTGGAACCAGCGATGGATCCACTCCAGTTCGCCTACCAGCATGGCATTGGGGTGGAGGATGCGGTGATCTTCCTCCTTCACCGTTCTCTGTCCCACCTGGAGAAGCCCGGGAATATGGTGAGGATCATGTTCTTTGACTTCTCCAGTGCTTTCAACACCATCCAACCGATGATCCTGAAGGACAAGCTGCTGCGCGCAGGGGTGGACCAGCACCTGTCATCATGGATCCTGGACTACCTCACGAACCGGCCTCAGTTTGTGAGAACCCGGGACTGTGTTTCCGACACGATCATCAGTAGCACGGGGGCCCCCCAGGGAACGGTGCTGGCTCCCTTCCTGTTCACTCTTTATACTGCGGACTTCTCACACAACACAACACATTGCCATCTACAGAAGTTCTCTGATGACTCTGCGATCGTTGGTCTCATCTCCAGCGGAGATGAAGCTGAGTACAGAGGGCTTATCCAGGACTTTGTGGACTGGTGCCATCGGAACTGCCTCCAGATCAACGCGAGGAAAACTAAGGAGCTGGTGGTGGACTGCCGCAGGCATGGGCAGCCCCTCACAGCACCAGTAAATATACAGGGAACAGACATCGAGATGGTGACATCCTACAAGTACCTGGGTATTCATCTGAACAATAAACTAGACTGGTCACACAATACTGACGCACTCTACAAGAAGGGACAGCGCAGGCTGTTCCTGCTGAGGAGACTCAGGTCTTTTGGTGTACAAGGGGCGCTGCTGAAGTCATTCTATGACACGGTGGTGGCATCAGCCATCACTTTTGGAGTGGTCTGCTGGGGCAGTGGCATTACTGCAGCCGATAGGAAGAGACTGAACAAACTGATTAAGAAAGCTAGCTCTGTCCTGGGGCAACGCCTTGATCCGATGGAGGAGATAGGAGAGAGAAGGACGGTGGCTAAACTGTCATCTCTGCTGGAGTCCGAGTTCCACCCTATGCAGGACATACTGGATGCACTGAGGAGCTCATTTAGCAGCAGACTACATCATCCCAGGTGCACAACCGAGAGGTTTCGTAGGTCCTTCCTACCAACGGCTGTCAGACTGTACAACCTAAGCAGGGCTGCTCGCAGAGATAGCAAAAAGACGTAACAAACTAATAGTTTTTTCTGAATGCAAAAGATGCAATAGACTTACACAATGGTCCTCTCCGGCATACAACTAGGAACATACCGGTCGCTATGGAGGGTGAGAATATGTATGGGCACATAATCATACCATGTAGGATAACTAAATAGACGGTTATGCTGTTTCATCCCACCTAGCAACAATGCTCTGCACTGTGTGTGTTTATATATTTACATATTTATTCCATCTAGCTACAATGCTCTGCACTGGGTGTGTTTATATTTATATATCTATATATTTATTCCATCTAGCTACAATGTTCAGCACTGGGTGTGTTTATATTTATATATCTATATATTTATTCCATCTAGCTACAATGCTCCGCACTGTGTTTTTATATATCTACATATTATTCCATCTAGCTACATTGCTCCGCACTGTGTGTGTTTATATACTTGCATATTTATTCCACCTAGCTGCAATGCTCCGTACTGTGGGTGTTTATATATTTACATATTTATTCCATCTAGCTACAATGCTCTGCACTGTGTGTTCATATATTCATATATTTATTCCATCCAGCTACAATGCTCTGCACTGTGTGTCTGTGTGTGTGTATATATATATATTTTATAGTAATATGTACATATGTATATTAGCTGCTCTTGCTTGCTTGTTTTTTTTCTTGCCTTCTGATTGTTGCTCTGAGTGTTGCTATCCCTGTGCTGTTGCAATCCTGGAATTTCCCCGTTGTGGGACTAATAAAGGCTTATCTTATCTTATCTTATCTTATCTTATCTATCAGAACAGCTGATATACATACAGGACATACAGAAGAATTGAAATGGTGTTTCTCTCTCCCTTCAGTGGCTGGAAAAACAACAACAGTCCATGTACAGTAATGCTACCCATAGTGCAAATAGTGACAAAAGATAGACTTAAAGTTTAATGCTTAAAAACTTGTACCATAAAGTTGCCATGATTGTGTAGGTCTAATGGATAATTCGGCATGAAGAACACGGGGTGCGCCCCCCCCACAGGGAGGGGGGGGGGCAGCTCAACAAGTTGATCAAATATTTGTAAACATGTCCTGTTATAGTACTGCATGAGTTTATTGATGATATGCAGAAGAAATTCAATATTACACTTCACTCCATCACTGAACAGCGATATAAACTAAAATAATTATAATGATGACTGAACAACTCCCATTCCCCAAAGTGCAAGATACACTATTATCTTTAATATAAGCGATAAAAGATCACACAAATAAGTAATCTGACAAACAAATAAACAAGGGATCTGAAACAGTCGCCAATATTGGATGTCACATTCATTTTCAATATTTAGGTATTGTGTAATTAATATTCAGACAATCAAATAAATCTTACTGCTATTTACTCCCTTTTATATTTGTCAAAGTCTAACGTGATTGCCTACAGTAAACAAGTAAACAGGAAACAGTAATCCATGCTTTTATTTCATCTCGGCTGGATTACTGTAACGCACTTTACGCCGGTGTCAGCCAGTCATCTCTTTCCCGTCTGCAGCTGGCTCAAAACGCCGCTGCTCGTCTTTTAACAGGTACACGTGGAAGAGATCACATCACACCCATCTTAGCTTCACTCCACTGGCTGCCCGTGTATTTTAGAGTTCATTTTAAAATTCTTTTGTTTTTAAGTCCTTGAATGGTCTTGCTCCACCTTACCTCTCTGAGCTTCTGCATCCCTACGCTCCCACCCGGTCCCTTAGGTCAGCTGAACAGCTGCTTTTGGAGGTACCAAAGGCGAGGCGCAAGCTCAGAGGGGACAGAGCCTTTTCAATCATGGCCCCCAGGTCATGGAATGATTTACCCCTGGACATTAGACAAGCACCTTCACTGTCCATTTTTAAAACACGTCTTAAAACACATTTTACTCCCTGGCCTTCGACCCAGTATGAGACATTGATTTTATTGAATGAAATGGATTTTTATTTATTTTACTTTTTATTTTATTTATGAATTTTTTATTATTTTTTTTTACTGTGGTTCTTGTGTTAGCGCCCTTTGTGTTAGTGCCCTGCTTTTATGTTCTCTTGCTGTACAGCACTTTATGTCGCGAGTGTTGCTTTTAAAGTGCTTTATAAATGAAGTTGATTGATTGATTGATTGATACATATAGGCTACACCTCTTTATATTCCACTTTCAAACACAGCCTGCATTTGGGCCTGGAAAGCCTGATTGGGATACCCGTTTCAGACAGGAATACTTGCATTCTACGGGCAATGCACTAGTATTGATAAACCCAATTCATATGCCAGGGATATTTTCCTTGATTTTTCATCTGCATTCAGTACCATACAACCAGATCTACTGTACTTCTATCCAAAATGCTTCAGTTACAGGTTAATCCTGTCCTTATTCACTGGTATTATTCATTCCTCACCAACAGAATACAGTTGGTAAAAGTTAACAACTCGCTCTCTTCTCCAGTCAGAACTAATGTCACTGCACCTCAAGACTGTATTTCCTCACCTGTGCTGTTCACTTTATATACTGCAGACTGCACCACCAGTGTGCCCAATCAGTATTTACTGAAATACTCTGATGATTCAGTCCTGCCATCTCTGCTGACCAATGCCAGTGACCTCAGTCTGTACCAGCAGAATGTGGACTGGTTAATTGAGTGGTGTGACAAAAATGCCTTCATAATCGACACAAAAAAGACTGAGGAAATTGTTTTTGGCCATTCTTCCAATAATCCACTTTCCTCATTGATTATCCACAATGAGGAAATGAAGCAGGTGACTTCTTATAAATATTTAGGAGTCATGATTGATGCACCCCTATCATGGACACCTCATATAGATTATATGTGTAAGAAGATCCAGCAGTGTGTCTATTTCCTGCGTAGACGGAGGACAAAAAATATAAGGTACAGACCCTCCCTTCCATCTGTTGTCATGGGAAATGTACGGTCGATACTGGGAAAGTTAGATGAGCTAGCGGCTATCTCCCGTTATGATAGCACTTACCGGGAGTGCTCTCTCCTTTTGTTTACTGAGACGTGGCTAACTGAACTAGCAGCAGATGCTAACATTGAGCTGGAGGGTTTTCACACGATACGAGCTGACCGAACACCAGAGAGTGGCAAAACTAGGGGCGGTGGAGTGATAATGTATGTTAACAACAACTGGTGCAGACCGGGACATATCACTGTTAAACAACGACACTGCAGCAAAGACATTGAGTTGCTAGCTGTTAGCATGAGGCCTACATATCTCCCGAGAGAACACTCACACGTGATCTGCATTGTTGTTTATGCAAATCCGACGGCGAACGCTGGGACAGCGCGTGACGTCATCCATTCAGTAACCAGCAGGCTGCAGACAGAACACCCAGATGCTCTTCTCCTCATCTCAGGCGATTTCAACCACGTTTCACTGTCTCCCATTCTGCCCACTTTCACCCAGTATGTCACATGCCACACTAGAGACAATAAAACACTGGATTTGTTCTACGCAAACACTAAGGAGGCGTACACCTCATCACAACTCCCCCCACTTGGGAGATCGGATCACAACTTGGTTCATCTCCGACCGGTGTACAAACCCCTAGTGCACAGACAACCTCCGGCCATGCACACTGTGGAGTTCTGGTCTGAGGAGACAATGGACACTCTAAAGGACTGTTTTGAAGCCACTGCCTGGAAGCAGCTCTGCGATCCACATGGTGAGGACATCGATGGCCTCATTCACACCTTCACGGGCTACCTCAGCTTCTGTGTGGACAAATCCGTTCCCACCAAGACCATACGGCGTCACTCAAACAACAAACCCTGGATCAACCCTGAGATAAAAACACTTCTGAGAGAGAAGAAGAGGATCTTCAGGTCGGGGAACAGGGAGATGCTGAAGTCCGTACAGAGGGAGCTGAGGAGAAAGATCAGAGAAGGCAAGGACAGCTTCAGGAAGAAGATGGAGGACAAGCTGCAACAGAGCGACATCAGCGGGGTCTGGAGAAACCTCAAAACCATCTCGGGGCTCCAGAATACCTCCCCCCAGGCCACGGGGGGCAGGGAGTGGGCGAACAACCTGAATCTGTTTTTCAATAGATTTGACCAACCGCCCTCCCCCCTGTCTGCACAACAACCACTGCTGCCTCTAAGAAATCAAGTCCTGCTACCCACTCCCCACTCCACCGACACCCCCCCCACTCCCAACACACAGCCCCCCATCCTGACCCTGACCAAGACCCAGGTGAGGACGGAGCTGAGGAAGATCAAGGCGAGGAAGGCGTCGGGACCGGACGGCATCAGCGCAAAGCTCCTCAAGTCCTGTGCAGACCAGCTGTGTGGGATTGTGACGTATATCTTCAACATGAGCCTGAAACTGGGTAGGGTACCACAGCTGTGGAAAACATCTTGTGTGGTACCTGTACCAAAAACTTCCCACCCCAAAGACCTGAACAGCTTCAGACCGGTGGCCTTGACGTCCCACTTGATGAAGACCCTGGAGAGACTGCTCCTTGCTCATCTCCGCCCCCTGGTGGAACCAGCGATGGATCCACTCCAGTTCGCCTACCAGCATGGCATTGGGGTGGAGGATGCGGTGATCTTCCTCCTTCACCGTTCTCTGTCCCACCTGGAGAAGCCCGGGAATATGGTGAGGATCATGTTCTTTGACTTCTCCAGTGCTTTCAACACCATCCAACCGATGATCCTGAAGGACAAGCTGCTGCGCGCAGGGGTGGACCAGCACCTGTCATCATGGATCCTGGACTACCTCACGAACCGGCCTCAGTTTGTGAGAACCCGGGACTGTGTTTCCGACACGATCATCAGTAGCACGGGGGCCCCCCAGGGAACGGTGCTGGCTCCCTTCCTGTTCACTCTTTATACTGCGGACTTCTCACACAACACAACACATTGCCATCTACAGAAGTTCTCTGATGACTCTGCGATCGTTGGTCTCATCTCCAGCGGAGATGAAGCTGAGTACAGAGGGCTTATCCAGGACTTTGTGGACTGGTGCCATCGGAACTGCCTCCAGATCAACGCGAGGAAAACTAAGGAGCTGGTGGTGGACTGCCGCAGGCATGGGCAGCCCCTCACAGCACCAGTAAATATACAGGGAACAGACATCGAGATGGTGACATCCTACAAGTACCTGGGTATTCATCTGAACAATAAACTAGACTGGTCACACAATACTGACGCACTCTACAAGAAGGGACAGCGCAGGCTGTTCCTGCTGAGGAGACTCAGGTCTTTTGGTGTACAAGGGGCACTGCTGAAGTCATTCTATGACACGGTGGTGGCATCAGCCATCACTTTTGGAGTGGTCTGCTGGGGCAGTGGCATTACTGCAGCCGATAGGAAGAGACTGAACAAACTGATTAAGAAAGCTAGCTCTGTCCTGGGGCAACGCCTTGATCCGATGGAGGAGATAGGAGAGAGAAGGACGGTGGCTAAACTGTCATCTCTGCTGGAGTCCGAGTTCCACCCTATGCAGGACATACTGGATGCACTGAGGAGCTCATTTAGCAGCAGACTACATCATCCCAGGTGCACAACCGAGAGGTTTCGTAGGTCCTTCCTACCAACGGCTGTCAGACTGTACAACCTAAGCAGGGCTGCTCGCAGAGATAGCAAAAAGACGTAACAAACTAATAGTTTTTTTTTTTGTTTTTTTGTTTTTGGAATGCAAAAGATGCAATAGACTTACACAATGGTCCTCTCCGGCATACAACTAGGAACATACCGGTCGCTATGGAGGGTGAGAATATGTATGGGCACATAATCATACCATGTAGGATAACTAAATAGACGGTTATGCTGTTTCATCCCACCTAGCAACAATGCTCTGCACTGTGTGTGTTTATATATTTACATATTTATTCCATCTAGCTACAATGCTCTGCACTGGGTGTGTTTATATTTATATATCTATATATTTATTCCATCTAGCTACAATGCTCAGCACTGGGTGTGTTTATATTTATATATCTATATATTTATTCCATCTGGCTACAATGCTCCGCACTGTGTTTTTATATATCTACATATTATTCCATCCAGCTACAATGCTCTGCACTGTGTGTCTGTGTGTGTGTGTGTGTATATATATATATTTTATAGTAATATGTACATATGTATATTAGCTGCTCTTGCTTGCTTGGTTTTTTTTTTTTTTTTTTTTTTTTTTTTTCTTGCCTTCTGATTGTTGCTCTGAGTGTTGCTATCCCTGTGCTGTTGCAATCCTGGAATTTCCCCATTGTGGGACTAATAAAAGGCTTATCTTATCTTATCTTAGACTGAGATCTTTTGGAGCCAGCAGCAAGATAATGACTCTGTTTCACTTCTCAGTGTTACAGAGTGTGCTGTTGTATCGTAGCATGGTCTGGTTTAGCAGCCTGACTGTTTAACTTAGAACTAAACTCAACAACCAAATAAAAATCTGCGCAAAGGTCATTGGTCAACCACTCATGAGTAATTTTTATGAAGCACATGGGAAAAGCACCACAGTGGTGGCCTAGTTGGTAGAACATCCGCCCCACAACCGGCAGGCTGGGGTTCAAATCCCAGTCAGGTTATACCAAAGACCATATAAAAATGGTACTTTCTACTGTCTAGCTTGATGCTCAGCATAATGGAATGGAGAAAGGAAAGTTTACGCACAGAGCAACCAGAGGACTGACCCCCCACTGTAGCTTTCACTGCTCACAGTAGCTGTGTGATATATGGTCAGTGAAACGGAGACAGGCACTGCCCCATACACCACAGGTGTGGAAGGGATTAAATTAACACAGGAAAAGCATGACGAGGTCAGCAAACTCCATCTCCTCTGACTCCTCCCATGTTCTAGACAGTGAATACCAACTTCTTCCCTCAGAATCCCTACATATAAACACAATAAACTCAAAAATTCCTTTATCCACCAATCTATTCTGCTGCTGAACCAGTACTGGTGAATGGCCAAATACCATCAAGCCCACAATCTAAACATGTGCCATTATGCCTGTCCTCACCATTTTATTTTTATTTGTACTAGGTGCATACCTGTGTATGCCCATACAAACCAAGTATAAGCAAATATTTCGACATGCCCGTAGAAAGCAAGTGTAAGTAAGCATTTCTGCATGCCTCCCTTTGATCTTTGAAATGGTTACCATGGCAACAGTAACCATGGCGATGCCTGCCTTTGATCTTTGACATGGGTGCCATGGCTACCCGTGCATGCCTGTAGAAACCAAGTATAAGCAAGCATTTCTGCATGCCCATAGAAAGCAAGTATAAGCAAGCATTTCTGCATGCCTGCCTTTGATCTTTGACATGGTTACCATGGCAACAGCAACCATGGTGAAACCTGCCTTTGATCTTTGACGTCACCACTCGTTCAGTGGTGCCTGACTTTGATCTTTGATGTCATTCCACTCGTTCTGTGATGCCTGCCTTTGATCTTTGATGATGTCATAGTGAGTCCAATGATTTTTGATGTCATAGTGAGTCCTATGATCGTGAGTAATGCCTGCCTTTGATATTTGATGATGTCATAGCGAGTCCTATGAGCTTGACACACACACACTGGTATGTCATGTCAATAACAGCTGATGCAGACCGGGACATATCACGGTTAAACAACATCACTGCAGCAAAGACACTGAGTTGCTAGCTGTTAGCATGCGGCCTACCTATCTCCCGAGGGAATACTCACACGTGATCTGCATTGTTATTTATGCAAATCCTACGGCGAACGCGGGGACAGTGCGTGACGTCATTCACTCAGTAACTGGCAGGCTGCTGACAGAACACCCAGATGCTCTTCTCCTCATCTCCGGTGATTTCAACCATATTTCACTGTCCCCCATTTTGCCCACGTTCACCCAGTATGTCACATGCCACACTAGAGACAATAAAAGACTGGACTTATTCTATGCCAACACTAAGGAGGCGTACACCTCATCACCACTCCCCCCCCACTCGGGAATCACAACTTGGTTCATCTCCTGCCGGTGTACAAACCCCTAGCACACAGACAACCTCCGGTCATGCGCACGGTGAAGATATGGTCGGAGGAGGCAAAGGACACTCTAAAGGACTGTCTTGAAACCACTGCCTGGGAGCAGCTCTGCGATCCACATGGTGAGGACATCGATGGCCTCACTCACACCATCACGGACTACATCAGCTTCTGTGTGGACAGCACCGTACCCACCAAGACAATATGGTGTTGCTCAAACAACAAACCCTGGATCAACCCTGAGATAAAAACACTTCTGAGAGAGAAGAAGAGGATCTTCAGGTCGGGGAACAGGGAGATGCTGAAGTCCGTACAAAGGGAGCTGAGGAGGAAGATCAGAGAAGGCAAGGACAGCTTCAGGAAGAGGATGGAGGACAAGCTGCAACAGAACGACATCGGCGGGGTCTGGAGAAACCTCAAAACCATCTCTGGGCTCCAGAATACCTCCTCCCACGCCACGGGGGGCAGGGAGTGGGCGAACAATCTGAACCTGTTTTTTAATAGGTTTGACCAACCGCCCTCCCCCCCGACTGCACACCAACCACTGCTGCCTCTAAAGTCATCAAGACCTGCTGTCCACACCCCATTCCACCAACACCCCCCACTCCTAGCACACAGGCCCTCAACTTGACCCTCACTAAGACCCAGGTGAGGATGGAGCTGAGGAAGATCAAGGCGAGGAAGGCCTCGGGACCGGACGGCATCAGCGCGAAGCTCCTCAAGTCCTGTGCAGACCAGCTGTGTGGGATTGTGGAGCACATCTTCAACCTGAGCCTGAAGCTGGGGAGGGTACCACAGTTGTGGAAAACATTTTGTGTGGTACCTGTACCAAAGGCTTCCAACCCCAAAGACCTGAACAGCTACAGACCAGTGGCCCTGACGTCTCACATGATGAAGACCCTGGAGAGACTGCTCCTTGCTCACCTCCGCCCCCTGGTGGGGCCAGCGATGGATCCACTCCAGTTCGCCTACCAGCATGGCATTGGGGTGGAGGATGCAGTGATCTTCCTCCTTCACCGTTCCCTGTCCCACCTGGAGAAGCCCGGGAATGCGGTGAGGATCATGTTCTTTGACTTCTCCAGTGCTTTCAACACCATCCATCCGATGATCCTGAGGGACAAGCTGCTGTGCGCAGGGGTGGACCAGCACCTGTCATCATGGATCCTGGACTACCTCACAAACCGGCCACAGTTTGTGAGAACCCGGGATTGTGTGTCGGACACGATCATCGGCAGCACGGGGGCCCCCCAGGGAACAGTTTTGGCTCCCTTCCTGTTCACCCTTTATACTGCGGAATTCTCACACAACACAACACACTGCCATCTACAGAAGTTCTCTAACGACTCTGCGATCGTCGGCCTCATCTCCAACAGAGATGAAGCTGAGTACAGAGGACTTATCCAGGACTTCGTGGACTGGTGCCATCGGAACTGCCTCCAGATCAACGCGAGGAAAACTAAGGAGCTGGTGGTGGACTGCCGCAGGCAAGGACAATCCCTCACAGCACCAGTGAACATCCAGGGAACATACATCGAGATGGTGACATCCTACAAGTACCTGGGTGTTCATCTGAACAATAAACTAGACTGGTCACACAATACCGACGCACTCTACAAGAAGGGACAGTGCAGGCTGTTCCTACTGAGGAGGCTCAGGTCTGTTGGTGTACAAATGGTGCTCTTGAAGACATTCTATGACACGGTGGTGGCATCAGCCATCACTTTTGGAGTGGTCTGCTGGGGCAATGGCATTACAACAGCCGATAGGAAGAGACTGAACAAACTAATCAAGAAAGCTAGCTCTGTCCTGGGGCAGCGCCTTGACCCAGTGGAGGAGATAGGAGAGAGAAGGATGGTGGCTAAACTGTCATCTCTGCTGGAGTCCGAGTCCCACCCTATGCAGGACATACTGAACGCACTGAGGAGCTCATTTACCAGTAGACTACATCATCCTAGATGCGCGACCGAGAGGTTTTGCAGGTCCTTCCTACCTACGGCTGTCAGACTTTATAACCTAAGCAGGGCTGCTTGCAGAGATAGCAAAAAAACGTGACGACCTAATAGTATTGAATGCAAAAGATGCAACTGACTTACACAAATGGTCCCCTCCAGTATACAACTAGGACAATATCAGTCGCTATGGAGGGTGACAATATGTATGGGTACATATTCATACCATGTAGGGTAACTAAATAGACGGTTATGCTGTTTAGTCCATCTAGCTACAATGCGCCGCACTGTGTATATACTGTATATATATATATATATATATATATATATATATATATATATATACAGTATATATATATATATATACACTCACCGGCCACTTTATTAGGTACACCATGCTAGTAACGGGTTGGACCCCCTTTTGCCTTCAGAACTGCCTCAATTCTTCATGGCATAGATTCAACAAGGTGCTGGAAGCATTCCTCAGAGAGTTTGGTCCATATTGACATGATGGCATCACACAGTTGGCGCAGATTTGTCGGCTGCACATCCATGATGCGAATCTCCCGTTCCACCACATCCCAAAGATGCTCTATTGGATTGAGATCTGGTGACTGTGGAGGCCATTTGAGTACAGTGAACTCATTGTCATGTTCAAGAAACCAGTCTGAGATGATTCCAGCTTTATGACATGGCGCATTATCCTGCTGAAAGTAGCCATCAGAAGTTGGGTACATTGTGGTCATAAAGGGATGGACATGGTCAGCAACAATACTCAGGTAGGCTGTAGCGTTGCAACGATGCTCAATTGGTACCAAGGGGCCCAAAGAGTGCCAAGAAAATATTCCCCACACCATTACACCACCACCACCAGCCTGAACCATTGATACAAGGCAGGATGGATCCATGCTTTCATGTTGTTGACGCCAAATTCTGACCCTACCATCCGAATGTCGCAGCAGAAATCGAGACTCATCAGACGAGGCAACGTTTTTCCAATCTTCTATTATCCAATTTCGATGAGCTTGTGCAAATTGTAGCCTCAGTTTCCTGTTCTTAGCTGAAAGGAGTGGCACCCGGCGTGGTCTTCTGCTGCTGTAGCCCATCTGCCTCAAAGTTCGACGTACTGTGCGTTCAGAGATGCTCTTCTGCCTACCTTGGTTGTAACAGGTGGTTATTTGAGTCACTGTTGCCTTTCTATCAGCTCGAACCAGTCTGGCCATTCTCCTCTGACCTCTGGCATCAACAAGGCATTTCCGCCCACAGAACTGCCGCTCACTGGATATTTTTTCTTTTTCGGACCATTCTCTGTAAACCCTAGAGATGGTTGTGCGTGAAAATCCCAGTAGATCAGCAGTTTCTGAAATACTCAGACCAGCCCTTCTGGCACCAACAACCATGCCACGTTCAAAGTCACTCAAATCACCTTTCTTCCCCATACTGATGCTCGGTTTGAACTGCAGGAGATTGTCTTGACCATGTCTACATGCCTAAATGCACTGAGTTGCCGCCATGTGATTGGCTGATTAGAAATTAAGTGTTAACGAGCAGTTGGACAGGTGTACCTAATAAAGTGGCCGGTGAGTGTATATATATATATATATATATATATATATATATGTGTACATATGTATATTCACTCCTCTTATTTTCTTATCTTCTAAATGATAAGATATCACAGTAGATGCCTCTCAGATGATGCTGTTTCCAAATTTATGCAGATTGTTTCCTCTATGCCATGTGTCAACACAACGGAAATAAGTTATAGACAGCTTGCTCCTTCTATAATTGATAACATGGTGGATAGTGTTTCAGCTTCTCTGCATCAGGCTCTAGACTTGATGGCCCCCTTAAAAAAGAAAAAGTCTAATCAGAGATTTTTAACTCCTTGGTTCAACACAGAAACTCGTAGCTTAAAACAGAAGACTCGTCAATTAGAAAGAAAATGGCGCTCTACTAATTTAGATGAAATCTATTTAGCTTGGAGAAATCATCTTTTAATTTATAAAAAATCTCTTAGAAAAGCTAGAACGAGTTATTACTCTGCATTAATAGAAGAGAACAAGAATAATCCCAGGTTTCTTTTCAGTACTGTAGCCAGGTTGACAAAGAGTCAGGACTCTGTCAATCCTAGTATCCCCTTAGAGCTTACTAGTCAGGACTTTATGAACTTTTTCAATAATAAAATTTCATCCATCAGAGATAAAATCAATCAGATTCTTCCCACAGTTAACTTAAATACTGTAACTACTACAACTCCTTCTATTGATGTCTGTCTTGATGAGTTTACTCCAATCGACCTTTGTGAGTTAGACAAAGTAGTTTCCTCATCCAAACCTTCAACTTGTCTTTTAGATCCTATTCCTACCAGGTTATTTAAAGAAGTCTTCCCACTTATTGGTAGCTTTATTCTTCATATAATCAATTCTTCATTAACTTTAGGCCATGTACCGCAGGCTTTTAAAACGGCTGTAATTAAACCCTTACTCAAAAAGCCAACGCTAGATCCAGGAGCTTTAGCTAACTATAGACCAATCTCTAATCTCCCTTTCATTTCAAAAATCTTAGAAAGAGTTGTTGCTACGCAATTATTTGACCACCTGCAGGGAAATGGTTTACTTGAAGAGTTTCAATCTGGGTTTAGAATCCATCATAGTACTGAAACAGCCTTAGCGAAGGTCACTAACGACCTCCTCATTGCATCTGATAATGGACTAGTTTCTGTACTTGTCCTTTTAGATCTTAGTGCAGCTTTTGATACTATTGATCATAATATTCTACTTGATAGATTAGAACACTATGTTGGACTTAATGGAACTTCGTTGCAGTGGTTTAGATCTTATTTATCTGATAGGTTCCAGTTTGTTCATGTAAATGATGAGTTTTCTTTCAGCTCAAAGCTTAGTCATGGAGTTCCACAGGGATCTGTGCTAGGCCCTACTCTTTTTAGTTTATATATGCTTCCGTTAGGCAACATTATTAGAAAGCACTGTATACATTTTCATTGTTATGCAGATGACACACAATTATACCTGTCAATGAAGCCAGATGATACTAATCAATTAGCCAAGTTAGAAGCCTGTCTTAAGGAAATCAAAGCTTGGATGACTTGTAATTTCCTGCTATTAAATTCAGATAAGACTGAAGTCATTCTTGTTGGTCCAAAAAACCTTAGAAATTCCTTTCCAAATCAAACTTTCAGTTTGGACGCAGTTACTCCTTCTCTTAATAGCTCTGTGAGGAACCTTGGAGTTATTTTTGATCAGGATTTGTCCTTCAATTCACATATTAAATTTGTTTCTAAGACTGCCTTCTATCATTTGCGTAATATTGCCAAGATTAGGAGCATCTTGTCTCAGAGTGATGCTGAGAAGCTGATCCACACTTTTGTTAGCTCGAGATTAGATTATTGTAATTCTTTATTATCAGGCTGTCCTAAAACATCTTTAAAAAGTCTTCAGCTGATCCAAAATGCTGCAGCAAGAGTTTTAACAGGTACTAGAAAGAGAGATCATATCTCTCCGGTTCTGGCCTCCCTTCATTGGCTTCCCATAGAGTTTAGAATTAAGTTTAAAATCCTTCTTCTCACTTACAAAGCTCTAAACAATCAGGCTCCTTTTTATTTAAAAGATCTGATACTACCGTATTATCCTAACAGAGCACTACGCTCCCAAAATGCAGGATTACTTGTAATACCTAGAATCTCCAAAAGTACAATGGGAGGCAGAGCCTTCAGTTATCAAGCTCCTCTCCTGTGGAATCAGCTGCCAATCTGGATTCGGGAGTCAGACTCGATCTCTGTTTTTAAGAATAGGGCTAAAACCTACCTTTTTGATCTAGCCTACAATTAGGGAGGGATCATGTGTTTCTGAACCCTCCCTTAGTTATGCTGCTAATAGGTTTAGTCAGCCGGGGGACCTCCAGTAATGCACTGGGCCTCACTCCTTTCCTCACTCTCTATGAAATATTTTTTTTTTGCTGGTCATTAACATTTGTTTGTTCTCTCCCATAGATTGAGTCCCCATCGTGCTGTTTGCTCTCTACATGTCTGTTCTTTTCTTCTTCTCTATCCCCTCACCCCCCAGCCAGTCGCAGCAGATGACTGCCCCTCCCTGAGCCTGGTTCTGCTGGAGGTTTCTTCCTGTTAAAAGGGAGTTTTTCCTCTCCACCGTCGCCAAGTGCTTGCTCACAGGGGATCGCCTGATTGCTGGGGTCTTTCTGCAACTGTGGGGGTCCCCCCTACAGTTGATAGTGCTATGAGATGACTGTTGTTGTGAAATGGCGCAATATAAATAAAGTTGAATTGAATTGAATTGAATTAAATCATTGCTCTGAGTGTTGCTATCCCTGTGCTGTTGCAATTCTGGAATTTCCCCATTGTGGGACTAATAAAGGCTTATCTTATCTTCTCCAATTTGTGTTTTGGTACGTTTGAAAATGGAGTGTCCTTTGAACTGTGCATGCTCGTGCATACCCGTAGAAACCAAGTATAAGCAAGCATTTCTGCATGCCCGTAGAAAGCAAGTGTAAGCAAGCATTTCTGCATTCCTGCCTTTGATCTTTGACATGGTTACCATGGCAACAGTAACCATGGTGATGCCTGCCTTTGATCTTTGACGTCACCACTCGTTCAGTGATGCCTGTCTTTGATCTTTGATGTCATAGCGAGTTCTATGATCATGAGTGATGCCTGCCTTTGATCTTTGATGATGTCATAGCAAGTCCTATGATCTTTGCAAGTCTTACGGTAAATGGTAAATGGCATTCACTTATATAGCACTTTTATTCTCATTTCTTGATGACCAAAGCACTTTACAGATCCTGCTATCCACCCATTCACACACACATTCACACACTGATGGTGGCAGGCTGCCTAACATGGCACTTCCAGACCCACCAGGAGCAATTGGGGGTGAAGTGTCTTGCCCAGGGACACCACGGCAGTATATCTGGGGAGAGCGGGATTTGAACCACCAACCATGCGGTTATTGGACAACCTCCTCTACCTCCAGAGCCACTGCCGTCTTACGATCGTGACACACACACACACACACACAGATTTCTTGAATTATATATAGTGATAACAGACAATAATGAGTGCCAGAGGAGTGGCAGTAGGTGAAGAGAAGGCCGCACCTCGGACACAGTCCAAGGACGGATAATTTTTTCACACATAAGGAGTTGTTCAGAACTTCTTATGCAAAGATATAGAGTGATGATAATCAAGTCAGTGGCGGTAATGCACCTGTAAGCTGCCAACCACCAATCAAATCTAAAAGAAGAAGAAGAAAATTGTATTGTAGTCAGTGTTGGGTAAGCTAGTAAAAAATAGTAACTAGTTACAGTTACTAGTTAATACTTTTCAAAGGTAAATGAGTTACTTTGGAGTTACTGCATGATTAAAGTAACTTGCTACTTGGAAAAGTTACTTTTAAATGCATGCTTAAATCATCTTGCACACAACAAGAACAAATTCTCAGAAAAAAGAAGAAAAAGAAAACTGATGAGAAAAAAGTCTCATCTTGCAGAGAAAAAATGTCTCAGATTTACACAAACTATTGTCATCAGTAGAAAGTCAGAAATTCACTAGAAATAAAGCTGTGAATTCACAGAAAATGTTGAACCCCTGGTGGGCCGTTTTTGGCCCACGAGCCATATGTTTGACACCCCTGGACCAGCCCATTAAAAATGCATATTTAGAGGATTTACTTCTATGAAATAGTTGCATGTCACAACAGCATGTAAATGAATGCAATAAAATAGAAAGCACAGATAAATGAAAGTTCACTGCTTACAAGAAGCTGTTCTTTACTGCAACAAATCACAGTCACTTTTTCTCTGTGCATAAGAAAACTTTAAATGCATTTAATGCGGACATTAAATGTGAGCTTCTTGCTCAAAAAATACTCATGTTTAACCACAGAGGTAGGAGCTTGTAGGGGCTACTCACCACTTGGACAACAGGTGATCAGGGCTCGATATGAGAAGTCACCACCGACACGGCATTTCTTCACCGGGTTGTGATGTGAACTGGGGCAGGACAGGAAACAGACCCGCGAAGGAGACTGTGTGACAGCTGCGTCAATTACAGTTGGGTCAGTTTATATTTATTGGCTTATTTATTTGCTCGCCTTTGCCATGACAACCTCCAGTGGCTTGAGGCCGATGGTGGCGCTGGGGATGGCAGTCCCGCCCATTGCCACCGAAACTGTGTATTCATCCCCATCTGGCAGCTTATGAGGAGGGTGTCTAGCAACTGCAAGTCGTATGATCGTCTATTTGCACTAAAATAAATTAAATTTAAATTAAATCACCCTTATTGTCATTCAACTGTACAACCATGTACAGTAGAACGAGATTGTGTTTTACCTATCTACTGTGTTAATCACACACACCCCAAGTGCAGAATCAGAGGGCCGCTGCCATGCAAGGCGCCGCCACAAATTTCCCTCCTCCATTCCACTATTGCTGAGCACCAAGCTGGACGGCAGGAAGTTCCACTTTTATATGGTCTTCGGCATGACCCGGCCGGGATTTGAACCCCTGCCTCCCGGGTGTGGGGCGGATGCTCTACCAACTGAGCCACCACTCCGGTCAAATATCTATCCATATTAATAAAACGAGTAATGCCAGTCACGCATCTGATCAAATTTCAGTAACTGTAATGCATTACTGAATTTTTAAACAGTAATTTCACTACACAGCAAGTTACTGTAAAAGTAGTGGCGTTACAGTAACGCGTTACTCCCAACACTGATCATAATATGTACTGTAAATTCTGATGGCAGGTAAAAGATTATTGTATTGTGCAGTATACTAGTATCCATTGGCACTTAACCTGAGTGGACAATATACTCAGCTCTGTATTACCATATAGATTTATAAGATTATTTATAAGACTATAACTTGAAAACAATGGTCCCAATTTATCTGAAAAATGGTCTTACACCAATTCAATGCAAAGTTCTGTATTTATCAATCTGAACATGATCACACATGCTCAAACCTCATGACAGATCTGTTGGACTGCATGTAGCACAAAATTATTTGATCATATCAGGTTATATTGTGTGGTCAGGTTAAATACAGTGCATCCTTATATTGAGGTTATATTGAGCAATATATCCTTGGGTTATATTGAGCAGTGATCAGTTTGCCTTGTGTTAGATTTAGATGAGTGTTTTAATGAGTTACTCTACAGATTAAGGCTGCGTGTCCACCAAACGCGTTTTTTCCACTCTGGGTGACTATTTTCTATTCATTACCTCCGCCAGGCCGCAGGCCAGGAGGAGGTTGTGTTTTTGCCAGCGTTTGTCTATTTGTCTGTCTGTTGGTTAGCAAGATAACTCAAAAAGTTTTGGACGGATTTCGATGAAACTTTCAGGCGTTATTGGAAATGGTACAAGGAAGAAATGATTAAATTTTGGGGATGATCCGGATCACCGTCTGGATACAAGAATTTTTTAAAGGATTCTTTAACATTGTGAGATACGGCCATTTTCAACATGTGTGCAGGCGCAATGGAGGGCGCTGGTCGTCGTGTCTGACGAACACAAACTCCGCGTTCTTCAAAGTTTTAGGCACAAAAGCACGCGGAAAACAGTGGTGGGCAGGGCCCGGTAGCGTGCCTGTGTTTGCGCGATGCGGCAAAAGCTGAGACGGGCAGCTGTCCGCCGCCGGATTATTTGGCAGAAATTCCCCGGGTAGCCATAGGGGCTGCGCAAAAACCAGCTCTTTGCCGGGGAAGCTTCCAAATCCTCTTTTGCCGCGGAGCGCAACTCCAATATAAAACCCACGGCAACCTGTCTACCCAATTTGCATCCGTCAGTGAAGCCCTGAGTGCTGCTCTCAGTGGAGGACATGGACACAACACCAACACTTCAGTTTATTACCTCCGCCAAGGAGGTAATGCTACTGAACCACTAATCCTATCATTGTGAATCCAATTGCTAGTCATATGTTTTCATGGTCAAGGAATCTGAAAACGTACACACAAACACCGTATGGGGGGGACTGTGGCGCTTGGCGGAGGTCTGCGCTCTCAGAGTGCTTTTCTAGTTCTCTATGTAGTCCAGCGTTTACAGAGCTGAGTGCCCTCAGCGCTGAAATGCTTTGAGAAGTGGCCGTTTTATGTTGTGGCACTCAGGGCGCTCAGCGTTAAAAACAGTTCAACTTTTCAGACTGCAGCTGAGCTCGTCAGTCAGACCTTTCTAAGCAGCGAATCAGAATAAGGAAGAGCGGGATATAGGACACTGATACAGTCTCTACTCAGATTCCTGTTTTCCGTGTCATCATTATTTTACATCCAGAACTGCTACAATATGTTTCCTGTCCATTATTATTTAGAGACTGCTATTAAAAAAAAACAAAATCAGTAGAAAGTCTGACCATAGGAAAAGCAGAAGTGCTGAGCTGTGAGTGATAAGCTGTTGCTGAGATAGAGGGCACAGACTTTTTTCTCCAGAGCGCAGCACACAAACACTGAAAAAACAAAACAAAAAAAAAAACGC
Organism: Pholidichthys leucotaenia; assembly: GCA_020510985.1. NCBI lineage: Eukaryota > Metazoa > Chordata > Actinopteri > Cichliformes > Pholidichthyidae > Pholidichthys > Pholidichthys leucotaenia. The sequence continues at coordinate 378,538,416 of CM035844.1, read as the reverse complement.
TCAGGCTGGTCGGGCGACAAAAAATGCGTTTGGTGGACACACAGCCTAAAGAGGCTGCTTTTAGTAGTTATAAATGTTCCATAAGCATTTATATTACTGCAGCCAAAACAGCAGATTTAAGCAGAAAATCTAAAATCTAATTGATCAGTTGCAGAAACTAGAATTACGTACACTTTTAGCTTCTGAAATTTTAATTATTTTTCAAACAGTTGTGATTGGGCTCAGAGCTTTTAAAGAATGTTTTCATCTTTTTTTTTTTGTGCACCGGCGTACAGAGAACCACCAGATCCAGGGTCAGCACTGTGATGAATTAATTCTACAAAGATAAATTGTGGTAAATTTGTCTATTCTAAGAGGATATTTCTTCAACGAAGTCTGGTGTTACTAATTAATAATCAGTAACCATCATGGATTTTCTGGTTAACTCCACTGGTCAACTAACACATCAGGCTCAGTGGCACAGTGCTCACAGCACAGCTGCAGTGACTGTAGCAGTCACCATAGTGGGTTAAATAAATAAATTTACCTGTATAAATGCTGTACAACAGGAAGTAATGAAAGCATTTTCACTCCTGCTCTGAATAATATCACACGGGAGAACTGTACAGAACAGCTGTGGGCACAGCTGAGGGAAGTTGAGGGGGATTATTTCCTCTCATCTAAAAAGTACTGTAAGTATAAATTCTTATGTTTCACACATACGCTTTTAAAATGACCAGCAAACAAACATTTAAAACACCTTATTCACCTTTTTCACTAATGCCTGTAACTGAACCTGTTGGTTCCAAGGTTGTCATAGCCAGGAGCGGCACTGGGGTTAAGCTCCCAGTGCTCATAAAATGCTCCTTACGGCGTGCGTCTCGAAAAGCCTCTGACAACTAAGTCCAACTCCTAGCCTGCCCGTGTGGTTTAGTCTCTAAGCCCGGCAGAACTGCTTTTACTAATAGGAGAAGGGGCGAGGGTGGATCTCTGGCGCCTTAAAACCAGATGCTTCGGGTAGATGGTGGCTCGTCAACCTGGGAAGGTAGCTCATCTAGAGGAAGGTAAACCCTGATTTCAAACCTCTGCTGCCCTGCGGCACACCCGGTCACGGGAAAGGCTTCGGGAGTCAACCCTGAGGAAAAATCCGGAGTCGGAGCCCCTAAGGCAGTTCTCTGTTGTGCTCAACATCGTTCTGGCAGCTCCTGCGACGGCGCTGGTGCCAAACTGTAGCAGCCCTGCTGTTCCTTTGGATTCATCAGTGACGTGGAGAGGGGGGACATGCTGCATGGGTAACATCTTGTCCTCCATATCTTCCCGCCCAGGCTTGAATCCTACCAACGCCCAACGCTGGAAGGTAGAACACCGGTGCGCATCGGCCTGTTCAGCCACAGGCGGTGCTGTTCCAGCAGAGTAGACGTTTAGGATTCTCTTCCATGGTCATCATAGACCGACGGAGGTCAACAACAACGAACCTGTTATGTCCACAAACCTTGGAATGATGACGGACGAGGATGCTGTGCTTAAACTCTAAAACTTTATTACACAAACTGCTGTTCAACAATACAAGTGAATGAGCACTCAATTCTCTGTTATGCCCTGTGGACAAGTCACCAAAGAAGAGACTATGAGATGGCTGACTCTCCCCTATATATGTCAGTGTGATGATGTCACCAGCCGGCTGCATCATCACGCTGCACATTGTAATGAATTGCATCATTACATTCATCCCCCCCCTTGGAAAAAACACAGAATACTTCTAATTAAAACCCTCCCCAATTTAGCACACACCATGAACTCCTGAACTAGGGTCAGCAGGTGGACTGCCGCTGGACCCGACGCGGCTAAGTGGATTATTCTGCCACTTGTTTAGCCATGCTCCTACTGTGGCTGCATGTCCACCAAATGTGTTTTTTTCCCCGCTCTGGGCGACTGCTTTCTATTCATTCTCTATGTAGTCCCTAGTCCAGCGTTTACAGGGCTGAGCAGCCTCGGCGCTGAAACACTTAGAGAGATGGCCGTTTTTTGTCGCGCTGCTCAGGGCGCTCAGCGTTGAAACAAGTTCAACTTTTCAGACTGCAACTGAGCTCGTCAATGTCCGACCTTTGAAAGCAGCCAATCAAAATAAGGAAGGGCAGGACATAGGATGCTGTTACTGTCTCTACTCAGACTCCTGTTTTCCGTGTCATCACATTTTACATCCAGAGCTGCTAGAATACTTTTCCTGTCCATTGTTATTTAGAGGCTGCTATTAAAAAATAAAAATCAGTAGAAAGTCTGACCATAGGAAAAGCAGAAGTGCTGAGCTGAGAGTGACAAGCTGTTGCTGGAACACAGGGCACAGACTTTTTTTTTTTTCCACAGCACAGTGCACAAATGCTGAAAAAAAAAAAACGCTCAGAGCGGTCGGACGACAAAAAAACACGTTCGGTGGGCACACAGCCTTAAACAGTCATTTTTTTCTTAAGTCTTCCATGGGGAAGGCGGATCTGTGGGAAGGGCTTTGTAGCGGGCCCGCATTAGACGCACCTCTGGAGATGCCGGGACCCCGGGGTCAGGACCGATCTTCATAATGTTGGGGCCCGAGTCCCACACTGCATCAGCTGACTCCTGTGAAGCCTTGCCATCTGGAGTAGCCATCTGGACACGCCGGAGTTGGTTTGCATGCCGAACCAAACCATCTGTCACTCAAAAACATGCTGATCCTAGTTTTGCCACGATCCTCAGCGGTGTCCGCTGTCTTGTCAGCTGTGACTTGGTCAGCCGTTGTCCCGGTCTCTCGTTGGCGCAGACTCGTACCCAGTCCATGACTTTGAGAGGTGCCTTGCTTGGCCTCACATGTCAATGTGATTGCGGTGGCGCTGTGTGGTCTGTCATGTCATAACAGTTTTGTCGTTACCGTGTTGGTCACGGACCCTTCACCCGACTTCACCATCATTTCCGCAGTCCAAACCTGGTCCCGAGTACTGAAGATGTCCGGTGTCTCTTCCGTGTCGTTCGCTGTTGCGGACTCTTCACCTGTCAGCTCAGTCATAACACCTATAGACCGACGCTGAGCATGGGTACTGAAACAGTCCAGGTTTTATTCTCCCTTGTCCGATGTGCTTTGTTGTTGTGCCGGGTCGCAGATAGTGTCCATGCCCGGTCGTTGTGTCCTGAGGTCCTCCGTGTGCGTGGGCTCCCTCTCCTGCAACTCCGCAGCAGCTTCCGTAGTCTCCAGCTGGGCGAAGATCTGAGGCGAGTCTGCCCGCTGCCCCCCCTCCAGGCAGCCATCCTCCTGTGCACACGGGATGGTTGATTTGGTGTCAGTGTTGCCCGTTATAGTCTCACCCCACACCACGTCATCGTCGCAACTGTCCGTCGTGTCCCAGTTGTTATTTCACTGGACCATGTTGACCAGGCGCTGTTGCGGATAGTGAAGCCCAGTCTGCAGAAGAGGTCACAACCCATAATGTTGTCGCCGTGCAGAGACACTTGGAACTGGAAGTCATAAACAATGTTTGACTTGTAGTTGACTTTTAGCTCAACTGTCCCTACATTGGTGGCTCGTCAACCTGGGAAGGTAGCCCATCTAGGGGATGGTAAACCCTGACTTCAAACCTCCGCTGCCTTGCGGCACACCTGGTCATGGAAAAGGCTTCGGGAGTCAACCCTGAGGAAAAATCCGGAGTCGGAGCCCCTAAGGCAGTTCTCTGTTGTGCTCAACATCGTTCTGGCAGCTCCTGCAACGGCGCTGGTGCCAAACTGTAGCAGCCCTGCTGTTCCTTTGGATTCATCAGTGACGTGGAGAGGGGGGACATGCTGCATGGGCAACATCTTGTCCTCCATATCTTCCTGCCCAGGCTTGAATCCTACCAACGCCCAACGCTGGAAGGTGGAACACCGGATCACTGGAGAGGACACTCCAGCTTCGCCTTTGGCGTAGACAAAACACGGGGAATGACAGTTACCGGTTATCAGCCACCGCTCAATTGGCGTAGAGCGCGGCGCCAGGGGTCCCTACATTACTGAGTCTGTGACCGCCGTATCCATACAGCTCCGCTGGTTTCCTTTCTTATTTTGTGGTTGGGGAAAAATTTCTTCACCATGGCACACTACCAACAGTAATACATTTGCTGCTGTATGTCTCTGCACTTTAACGGCAACCATTTGCACAAATGTCATATCTGCTGCTGTCTGTCATTACAATACTGATTATGTGCAGTCCTATCTGTTACTATCTGCATCTACACTACCGCATTGTACTGCAACTACGGGTATTACATCTCTAGTTTTCTGTCTATAGGATAGGGGCTGGGTTTCATCAGCGTTAATCGTTTATCTCCATTTGCACTATGGGAGGTCTGGGTCTATCTTTTGTCACCATTTGGGTGTCAGGATCAGCAGCGGGTTGGACTGGAGATCCAACACCGATGCTGCGCACAAGAAGGGGATGTGCAGACTCTATTTCCTGAGAAAGCTGAGATCCTTCAACGTGTGCAGAAGGATGCTGGAGCTTTTCTTCCAGACTGTTGTCGCCAGCGCCATCTTCTTTGCTGCTGTTTGTTGGGGTAGCAGTATCAGGGCCAGAGATACCAACAGACTTGACAAGATCATCAAGAGGGCTGGCTCTGTAATTGGTCTCAGACCGGAGACCTTTGAGACAGTGATGGAGAGGAGAACACTAAATAAACTGCGGTCCATCATGGACAATCCTGATCACCCCCTCTACCACACACTAGATAGACAGCGAAGCACTTTCTTCAGTAGACTGCTACAGCTTCGTTGTCGAACGGCCAGGTACAGGAAATCTTTCCTGCCACATGCAATTTCACTGTACAATAACTCACTATGATGTTGTATTCTGGTCATAGCTATACTGTCACACTGCACCTTACAGACTAACTGGTACACCACTTTTCACTCTGCTCCTGATAGTCCTTCTTTGTGCAATGGGATGATTCATGTGTTTATACAGGTCATTATATATTAACCCCTTGCACTCCGGTCAATTTCCCTGAAAACGCCAAAAAATAACGTGCCCAAAGTAAATCGAAAGCTGTTCTTCAACCCTTTGCAGCATCTTCATGGGGTTGGTCTCATTTAAAAGAAAACACTTTGAATTTTTTGGCAAAACAGTCATAATCTCTCTAAGTGCTCTGGCCACTGAGTTACAGTCATCTAAACATACTGAACTTGAAGAAAATAAAGTTCGCTTGGGTGTTTTTTTGGATACAAATGCTTGCAAATAACACACAGCTTCAGATCCGGGCTGGAAAATGCAACAGAAATGTAGAACCAAGAGTTATCCAGCTGAGGTCCAAATTTTGTAACAATAACACAAAAAATGAATATATTACACAGCTTTTTCCTCAGGTAGTTCCCAGGCGTTTTTGAACTGTGCCAAATTGTGCCAAATGGCACAGTTTGGAAAAACGTCTGTAACTTTTGAATGATTCAATATAGAAGCTTCATCTTGGGCTCTAATGAAAGGTGACACTCAGGGCTGTGTGCGTGTGTGTCCCCCCCCTCGCTACAGAGGACGGACATCGGCCATCGCTAAATGACGGAATAGTCATGTGGCGACAGCGGCGCAGTCACCACAGCTCCCCCCCCCCCTCGCTACAGAATAGTAGCGGGGGGGGCGTTCATGGTTCGGACGCGGCGCACGACCCGTGTACCGCAGCGCACAAACTTCGGACTTCATGCGCCGCACAGTTGTAATTTACCGATCGGTCAAAAGTCATTTTTGATTACAATTTTCAGGGATAAAGAATAATTTAGCTTATAACACCTTACCTCTTCACAGCAGCAGTGTCCTGGCGAACTTCTCTTCCTCATTGTCAGACGAACACGACGCTGGTCCGCTCGTGGTTCCCGGTCAAAACATAATTCCATGATTGCGGTTTTGGCGAATGATTTACGACCTTTGTCGTCGGCCTCCGTCGGTCTATGATGACCATGGAAGAGAATCCTAAACGTCTATTCTACTGGAATGAGTGCAGGTCGCACTTGTGGGTGGTCTCCGTGCTGCTGGGTCTGTAGCAGGTTCTTCCTGCGGGTCCTTTTTTCCCCCATCTGCTGCAGCAGTCAGTCTCTCTTCACCCAGCCCGAACTTCTGTGCTTCAATTGGCTGGCTGCATTCACAGCGTTGGTAGGCGGGTCCTTCTTGCTAGGTTTTCAGTCATTGGTTCTTCAAGGTTTCAGAAACCCAATTCAAGGCTCTTATTAGTCGAATGAGAGGTCAATCATATCTGATCTGTTCGCAGCTGTGTCTGTAGTGGAAGAACTTTTTTTAGAGCGCCCTCGTGCGCTCTGGGACGCAGAGACGTGCCCGTCCACGGTACACCAGAGTGCAAGAGGTTAAGCTATGATGTATATAGGTTTTATAGTTGTGTTAGTTTTTACTTTCCATGGGTAATCCCTTTGTCTGTCGTGTGTGTTTCTGTTGTTTGGCTGTCAACTGTCATGCTGCTGTTACACTGTAATTTCCCAGTTTGGGATCAATAAAGTACATCTATCTATCTATCTATCTATCTATCATTTGCACTACGGGTTGCATTACTGTACACAGACTGCTGTTGTTTTTTTCCAGCCTTCTTTCTTTCTTTTTTTATATTGTGCACACCACTGAAGAGAGAAAGGCCAGTTCAATTCTCCTGTATGTCCTGCACGTATAGTAGTATTGACAAATAAAATCCTTGAATCTTGAATCAGTTTAGCATCGACCTAACCGCCACCATGTCGAGCAGCAGCGGTACAGCCACTCCATCTAATTCAACCATGCTGTATGCATAAGTATTGATTTCAGGGCTTACCACGTGGATGGTGGTCATTGGCGGGCGGTTCTGCTTACCTGGTGGGGCCCACAGCATCAGCAACCGGCACACTTTGGCGAAATGATTGTAGCATCCACACTTGTTGCAACACTGTCCTCTCGCCAGGCAGACATGCTCTCTCATGGTGCCTCGGGGAACAACAGTTACCACAAGTGGGGCCTCTCGGAGGGTCCTCCGGTTAACGGTGTTTGTTTGCCTCGTACTCGTCAACCATGTCTTCATATTCCTCCATCCCCACCGCGTTGGCTAACGTCATCTGTCCAGGTTGCTTCTGTTGCTGCTGTATACCTGACTCCAATGCTAACCTATCAGCTGACTCAAACTGGAACGCTAGCTCTATTGTGCTAGCTAGCAGCATGTTGTTTGGTGGTGTCAGCATCTTAGCCCTTAGCCTTGGGTTACTCGTGTGCTCGACTAACTACTCCCACACCATCTCGTCCTCCAACAGTCCAAAACGGTGCATGCTAGCCAGATGTCTTAAATCGGTGACGAATTGCTGGGTGGACTCACCAATTCCCTGTCACCTCTGGCGAAATTGAATTTGTCGTGCTAGCACATTGTCTGGTGTAGCAAAGTAGCTGGCAAGTAGCTCTACAGCATCCACATACAAGTCCGTCAGACCAAGCGTGTGAAAAATCCTCTGACCTATGCCCAGCTTGTGGACAAGTAGCGCCCGCTTCCTTACTCTGTCCAGCTTTCCCAGGTCCAGCGCTGCAACATAGGTCTCGAACGCATCCAGCCATTGTGGCCACGGGACGTCTGGTTCACCTAGGGACTCGAGGACAGGCCTCAGCGGTCTTAGGCAAGCTTCCATGGTTCGTAAATTCTCGTCGCCAAATGTTATGTCCACAAACCTGGGAATGATGATGGATGAGGATGCTGTGCTCAAACTCGAACTTTATTACACAAACTGCTGTTCAACAATACAAGTGAATGAGCACTCAGCTTTCTACTATGCCCTGGGGACGAGTCGCCAAAGAAGAGACCATGAGATGGCCGACTCTCCTCTATATATGTCGGTGTGATGAGCCGGCTGCGTCATCACACCGCACATTGTAATCAATCTCATCATTACAGAACTGATAAGCTCATTTACATTATATATCATGGCTGTATAAATTTAAATTATTTCCTTCAGCCTGAGTTCACCCCAATGTTGCGCATCATGGATTTCATTCCCACTGTCTATCTTCTGCCTTTAATGACAGTTTTAATGCCAGCATACACTACTTTATTATTTTTTATTAATCCTCAGATGGTGATCAGCTGGTCAAACCATGTAGCACCTGTCTTCTCCAAATCATGGTTTTATAGCATTAAATGTGACTTCTGAGGCTGCCACATGACATTATTTTTTTTCCTTCTCTGATTTTTCTGCAATAATCTGAGTCTTCTTGTCTGCTGGAAATGCCTAAATATTCACAAATAATAAGAGGGCAGTCTCTTCGACCACCTCTCTGCCTAGCGGGAGCGTCTGTCTGTACCCACTGAGTTCTATAATAAAGTCCTGTTCAGTTCACCACTCGCCTCATTATTGTGCAACGTTTTACGGACCTAACATTTGGCGATGAAGATAAAGCATGGATGCGGGCGTGTCGTCTATTCGGCCATTTTTGGAGACTCCGGGAGACCCTCCGGTGCCTTGGACAAGGTGGTTTGCCGCTTTTCAGAATTATTTGGTGGCACTAAACATCAGCGAACTGAAGAAGGTATGAGCACGGGTAATTTTAGTCCATAATTTAGGTATGGAAGAACAGCGTATCCTTTCTACCTTGGAAGATAGCGATAGCTTTGATGACGTGGTTGCGCTAATGGTGCGACATTTTTGTGCGCTTGCAAACGTCATCGTCAGGAGGATCCAGTTTTGGCAGTGCCACCAGCGGACCGGCGAGTTGGTGCAGCACTATGTTGCGGACCTGCGGCAGCTGGCTGGAGACTGCCAATTTGGTGATTTAGAGGAAGAAATGGTCCGCAACCAGCTGGCGGACCACACGCTGTGTTCATCAGCACGGTCAAAACTACTTATACACTCCGGCGACTTCACTCTAGCCACGGCTGTAGAAATAGCTCAACAGTGTGAAGCAGCAGACAAGCTGTCACATCACCTTGGTGACAGAGCTACGCTACGCCGCACTGACTCACAATCGACAAACGCAGACTGTGAACCCGGACAGCGAAGATAGCAGAAAAGAGGAATGCGCCGCAGCTGTGAAGATAAGGTTCGCCCCGGGATCACCCAAATGTTTGGGCTGCAGGTCCAATAAGCACCGGTACAAGGCTAGAGAGTGTCCGGCGAGAGGTAAACGCTGTGGCAAGTGCGGACTCCTGCATGACTTTGACAGGGCCTGTAAGAAGTCCGAGCGAGGGGAACGGCAACACAAAGCGGACAACCCTGCTCCAACTCCCACGGTTATCTACATCATTTCCCCAGACACCGATGGTCGTACGTACGTATTGTATGATGGAACTGGACAGAGTGGAGGTACCATTACTGGTTGACACGGGTGCAGTGATGTCAGTGTTGAGTTGGCCCACAGTGAGGAGTTTCTTCCCATACCATCAGCTGAGAGGTCATCTGAATCCATTATGCGGCTATGGAAGGAGGCTGCCCATTGTGGATTTGGTGGAGCTGACGACTCGTTACAAGTCATCGGTGGTCGCCAACCTGAAGTTCATAGTGACTGGCATTGGTGAAAATATGATGGGCTGCGATCTCTTCTATGGACTGGAGTTTTCCCCATCACCAGCGGTGTTGGTGAGGAGTGGTCCGGCTGCGGTTTATGGGACCAACCAATGCCAGCAGTAGTGGATGATATAGTATGGGATGAACCTTGGCCTAGTAATCTGGAAGGTGAGCAGGACCAAACCCATCCAGAGCCATCGCGAGAGGGTTCCTGCACCAGAGCCCAAGTTACCCTAGCTGAGGGAACTGGGTGGCACCGTGAGATGCCCGTGATGGCGGATGGAGCCAAGTGGCTGACTCATTCTGCTTCTGGAGTTCGGCTGGGAGGTACCGAGAAGCAGGGGTCACAACGGCTTCGCCAGCATCTCAAATGAAAGCGAGCAGGGCAGGACTGGCTGGCACAGCTAAATGACATGCCACACAAACACTAGAAGCCGAGCAGGTCTCCTTTGGGGGTTGCTGATTTGGTCCGACCCAGAGAGAAGGCCCGATTGAGAGGAGTCCGCAGGAAGCGGAAGAGACAGGAGGACCAGGGACGGCTACAGGTGGTGGCTGTCCGGAAGGATGGTTACTTGCAGTTGACACATGGTACGGAGAGACATCCCAACGAGCTGCGGCGTGTTTGAGGAAAGAGAGGTGCTTCGGTACCGGTGTGGGTCATCCCCAGGCACCAAGAAAAGACGATGCTCTGGTCGGGACCCGCCTGACGGGTCTCCAGGGGGTGGGCTCTCCATGGTGTCTGACTGGTAATTTGGAAAAGGGGGGGGGGGCAATGTGTTTAATATGGGTTATTACTAATTGCCCGAGTTAATGTGTTCTGCAAAATGTTACCGTGTGACTTGCTGAAATGTTAATGTGTGCATTACCCAGGCTACGGTGTTATGTTGACATGGTTAATACATAAAAGTTGCTATGTGACGTGCCCTTTTTGCAAAAGAATTTTGCCAGGGTGTTTAAGCCAAGATGTTGTGATGTGAATTGCCCAAACAACACTGTCAATGTGTTTCTTACGCTGGGTTGCTATGTGAATTGCCCATGTTAAAAAAAAATAAAACAAGTAACAATTGTATCAGTATGATTAATGCATATGGTTACTGTGTGGTTTGCCCAGGCCGTGGGGTGTTCGGTTGGGAGTGTTCATAACATGGCGTGACTGTAAATACTACTGATTTGTTGTTGGGTTGTGGCTTCTTACCTGTTTGTATATATGTTCATGGGGTTATTTTGTATATTATTATTAGGAACACGGCAGGTTTTGTTTCATGGACTGTACATTGATGAAGATGGCAGAATAACCCGTCTGGCCACGTGGAGTTGGGACAGTAGTCCACCTGTCTCCCTCTAGTTTTAGTTATTTGTGTGTGCATGGATAGGCCTAATTATCTTGTTTATAATTAGAGTGTGATTCGGGCACTAAATTTGGGAGGGTCTAATTGATGTGCATGCGTTTTGGACCTTTTTTTTTTTTTTTGAAGGGGGGGTGTAGTGTTGTTCTTAGGACTCTTTATGGTGTAACACAGGTGGTAACATCACCCGGAGTATAAGAGGGCTGTGTGGTAGAGGGTAATGCACATGTAAGCTGGTTGGGACTTCCGGAAGATGGCGATCCGGACCAGTTCGCTCTTCTAAACCCGCATTCTCCAGCCCCGAAACTTGGACAATAACTCATATTCAGACTGAAAACATTTTCAGAGCTGACAGCTTCAAAGCAAGTAAGTTCAATTGGTGATTTTGAACGCAAGTTTCTGTCACAGGAAACTAATCAAATCCGACTAATATGTCCGGCGGGAAAACGAACGCTAAGCTAACAACAGCTACTACTGACCATGACTACACCCTGATGGAAACCTCTGTTAGTAGCGGTCCTGGTAAGAGAAAAAGTTCTCCCGTCACTCCAACTAAGTCCTCTGCTCCGCCACTTTCCAAGATGAAAACCGCCCAAGAGCAATCTTACGACAACTTGGTAGATGCTATCACAAAACTAACCACCAAAGTTGATGATTTTGGAGCGCAGTTAAGGGAGACCGCCACAATGGTAGCCAGCATCACCCGTCTTGTTGAAATTAATACTGCTGACATCAAAAATTGCCAGACCAAACTACAGAGCTTTGAGAGAGACATCCCCAAGCTTATACAAGAAAACGAAGAGCTAAAGGAAAGGATTACTGAGCTGGAGAGGTACAAGAGGCGCTGGAACCTTAAAATACACGGGATCAAAGAAAAGGATAACGAAATGATCCGTGAGGAGGTAATCCACATTCTGTCAGAAATTGCACCGCAGTGGGCAACGACCATGGGCACTATTGTTGATAATGTCCACCGCCTGGGAAAACGTGAAAATGGGAGAAACCGCCAGGTTATTCTTCAGTTTGTCATGAGATACCACTGTGAAGAAATTTGGAGGCTGACCAAAAACTCCAAATTCTGCAGAATAGCCGGGATCCGATTCAAGCAAGATTTCTGTAAAGCCAACAGGGATGCCCGCGCAGCAGCATGGCCACAGATGGAGCAAGCCCGTGCAGCTGGGAAAAACGTCTGGTATAAAGGCCATGTGGGATACATCGACGGTAGAAGAGTCAGCATCTAAGGGTCTGGTTCACAACTATGGCTGAACAAGCACTTTGACTCTTTTATGTTCTGTACATGTTGCTAAGCTACTTCAATGTTTACTTTATAGGGAGTCATTTCATAGTCCCCTTTTGAAGTACGCTGTGTTCCTGGCAGCTGTCATTTGAATATGTTTACATGCTACTTTTACTCAGGTTCCTGAATCCTTTTTTTTTTTTTTGAAGGGTAGATTTATAAGGCAGCTCCTTTTCAATGCCATTTTGATAATTTGCATTACATATTTTCGATAATTTTATAGATTAGGTTTTTGGATTCTGTCATAACAAGCGTGCAGCTTGGGGGAAAAGGAGGAAGGGAAAGGGGAAAGAAAAGGGAAAAAAGGAAAAGAAGGAGAAGGAAAAAAGAGGAAGAAAAAGGAAAAAAGGGAAGGAAAAAAAAAGGGGGAAAAAAGTTATGAGTTAAAACATATATTTAGCAATTTAATCAGGGGCTTTCTTCAAGTGTACTTGGTCCAAAGTAACAACCTAAACCGTTTATCTACTTGTTATTTTTATTTTATTATTATTTTAATTTTTTCCTTATTCTTTTTCATCCTTTATGTCTTTTATTACAACCTTTTCTTTTGCATCACTTAATGCTAGGGGTTTACGAGACTCTATAAAAAGAAAGGCTACATTTCTATTCCTTAAAAATGAAAAAGCACATTGTTATCTTATTCAGGAGACTCACAGCAACAATACAGATGAAAAAATGTGGACAAACCAATGGGGAGAAAAAATATACTATAGTCATGGCACAAATAGATCAGCAGGGGTCGCCATACTCCTAAATAACTTTCCTGGGAAAGTAGTTGCAACCAAAAGAGATGACACAGGACACTGGATTATTTGCGTTTTTGAAATACACAAACAATTCTTGATTCTTGTTAACATTTATGGATTTATTAACCACAGTCAGAACAAACAATTAATTACAGACGTGACTAACATATTGAAGGAATTATCCCAAATATATATCAATCCTGTTTTTGTGTTGGGTGGCGACTACAATATGGTTATGGATGAATGGCTTGATAGGCAACCTTCAAGATTTCCTAATCATCAGTATAATACCACTTTACTAGACTTCTGTAACACATTTCAGCTTAGTGACATATGGCGTGCGTTAAATCCAGATACTCAAACCTTTACTTGGTTTAAACCTGATGGCACCATTAAATCGCGATTAGACTACTGGCTTATTTCTGAATTCCAACCTAATATAGACATAAATACCTCAATTTCTGCAGCTCCGCTTACAGATCATTGTATGATCAAGTTAACCATAACTCCCACTAGTGCAGTCAGAAGAAATAAAGGCTACTGGAAATTTAATTCAAATCTTCTAAAACATGACCCTTTCTGTCAGGATGTTAAAAGGACAATCGACAGTATAACTAAAGATACATTATTGTCAACTTACAGGGAGAAATGGGAATTTCTTAAATTTAAAATCCGTCACATTTCCATTTCATACAGCAAAGTCATAAGCCGAGCCAATAAACAAAAAGAAATGGATATTGTAAAAGAGATCCATTTAATATGCAACAAACACTCCTTATGTGAAGAGGACAAACAAAAACTGATTTTATTGCACTCTTCCCTAGATAACATCTATATTAATAAAGCCAAAGGAGCATATATTAGGTCAAGAGCGAAATGGATAGAGGAGGGAGAGAGAAGCTCAACATACTTCTGTAGGCTTGAGAAAAGAAGACAAGAACGAAATGCCATTAAGTCTCTTATAATTGATGGTAAAGAATGTACTGATTCTGTGAGGATCTCTAAAGAAATATTTAAATTTTACAGTGAATTATACTCCTCCTCTTACTCGCATACTAATGCAGAGGGTTTCTTTGAATCCATTTCAGGACGGATACCGAAAATTGATGAATATTTTAGAAAATCATGTGACGCAGAGATCCAAATGGAGGAAGTTGAGAAAGCTTTAAAATCCTTAGCTCTAGACAAATCACCTGGCTCAGACGGCTTGACAGCCAATTTTTACAGGCATTTCTGGATTAACCTAAAAGACTTATTTTTTAATATGTTAAAGGAAATCCGTGCTACATCAGTTTTACCAAATACTATGAAACAAGGAGTCATCACACTAATTCCCAAACCTGGCAAGGACCCAAAATTGATTGATAATCTCAGACCAATTACTTTACTTAATAATGATTACAAAATTTTAACACATATTTATGCCAACAGACTCAAAACTGGCATCACTGATCTTATCTCAGAGACACAATCAGGTTTTATTAAAGGGCGCTCAATACACAACAATATACGCCTGGTATTGGACTTACTTGACTATAGGGACCTAATTGACGAGGGGTTTATTTTATTTTTGGATTTTTTTAAAGCTTTTGATATGATTGAACACAAATTTATGTTTAGGACCTTAGAGCTTTTTGGTTTTGGGGAGCACTTTTTAGACTTTATAAAACTAATTTACACGGATACCAACAGCTCAGTTCTATTACCACATGGTACCTCCCCTAGATTTTCAATAGGCAAAGGAATAAAACAAGGCTGCCCGATTTCGCCTCTGTTGTTCATTGCAGCAGCTGAAATGCTCTCAATTTTTATAAAAAACTCTGACTTTGATAAATTAACAGTATTTGGAAAACAACTAACAATCAGCCAACTGGCTGACGACACAGCCATATTCATGCACAACACTGATCAAGTCCCTAAAATTCTTAATTATATAGATGTTTTCTCTAAAGCCTCTGGGCTTAAACTGAATCTAGGTAAATGTGAATTATTACCTATTCATGATTGCAGTCTATCAGCCATTCATACCATTCCCGTCAAACAAACAGTGAAATATTTGGGCATGCATATCACTAAAGATGCTGATCAATTAGTCAAGCTCAATATATGGAATTGCTTGGAGAAATCAAAAACTTATCTCAACTCCTGGTCTCAAAGAGATATTTCCATCATAGGAAGAACATTTCTGACAAAAATGGAATGCATCTCCCGATTTATTTATCCAGCCCATTCATTGCCAATGCCCAAAGATGCCGTTAAAGCCATCAATCAAACCATTTTCAATTATATCTGGAAAGGGAAAACACATTATATTAAAAAAGGTACCATGATTCAAGAATATGAGGAAGGTGGTGTTAAAGCTATAGACTTTGAATGCATTAATGGCACCATCAAAATTAACTGGCTGAGACAATTTATTAAACAACCCAAACATTTCTGGTTTCATATTCCCAATGAAATTTTTGCTAAATTTGGGGGCATTGAATTCCTGCTCAGATGTGACTATGAGCCAAAAAAGCTCCCCTATAAACTCTCCTCATTTCATCAACAGGTCTTACTATATTGGAGATTGATTTATAAACATAATTTTAGCCCTCATATGACCCCTCTGTGGAATTGTAGATATGTACTATATAAACACAAATCAATATTCCTACAAAACTGGCAAAATAAGGGCATTTGGTCTGTACTACACTTATTAGATGGCACAGGGAATATTTTAACTTTTGAGAACTTCTGTGCTAAATATAACATAAATGATAAACGAGAATATAACCAAGTAATGGAGGCAATACCTCAGACAGTTATACTAATGGCCTCAACTTTAAATAGATTTGGCTCTTGCCCAAACCTCCCTTTGCTTTTGGTGAATGGTTTCTGCCTAGATGACTCAAAATTAAACAATTTAACGATTAGGAAAATATTTAATAAAGAAATCTTCCCAGCAACAGTTTCTAGAGCTGCTATTCTTAATTTTTTCTCCAAAAAAGAAGCTCAAATTCTAAGATCTAAATTCTTTAAATTTCCTATTTCACCAAAAGCAAAAGAGATCCACTATAAAGTTTTAAATGGAATTTATCCTTCTGCTGAGTTTCTAAGTAAACGCTTTGGCTTTGAGAACAATAACTGTTCCTTTTGTAATGAACATATAGAAAGTACAGATCACATTTTCTTTTACTGTATGTACACCATTGCGTTTTGGGATGATTTTCATCACTGGTTATCTAAACATGTACCAACCCCTGTTTTTAACTGTCAGAATATTTTCTATGGCTTTATTATTAAGAACTCATTGCATGATATGTCTATTAACACCCTCGTAATCTTGGGAAAATTTTATGTACACAAAAATAGATTTTTAAAATGCAAGCCAAATTTTAATGTATTTCATAAAGAACTCTGCCTTTTTTTCTCATCACTGAAACACATGAAGAAGCGGAATGCTGGGAAACTCCACTGTTTGGTCGATGATCGGAAACTCATGGAAAACCCCTAGAACTCTGGACACTCTGGACTGAAAAGAACCCCCCGTTTCTCTTTTTGTCTACTTTTATTATGCTTTTAGTTACTTTATCTTATTATTATTTACTATTCTTGCTGCTTTGTCTTGTCCTTCTTGCCTCTTGTGGGACTGTTGGCTGAACTACACAATTTGGATAAAAGATTGTTGATTGCTATGTTTATCACATCTGCGTCAGAGCTTTGTGCTTTCACCTTGTTCTTAATAAAGTTTTGGGAAAAAAAAAAAAACATGTAAGCTGGTTGCCAACCGCCAATCAAATCTAAAAGAAGAAGAAGAAGGGGTGGTCTCTTCGACCACCTCTCTGTCCAGCGGGAGCGTCTGTCTGTAGCCACCGAGTTCTATAATAAAGTCCTGTTCAGTTCACCACTCGCCTCATTATTGTGCCACGTTTTACGGACATAATCTTCCCTGGTCTTTTACTTGACATACAACCTCATTTCATCAATGAATGAAATTTGCTTCAGGCAGTCAACTTTATATTTCATTAGAGCATAAGGAAACTTCCTATAACACTGTCTCCCATTCCTTAAAAAAGCAACTGGCGATTTAAGTGAACCATATTGTACGTTAAATTACTATTATTATTTTTTTAATTTTAATAATGTCGCATGACTGGGAACTAACAATATTTGGACTTACTTTAAAATGATTAAACGCAGTCAAATATAATGCTGTTACCTTGTTATTTATGTTGAATTGAGAAGAATGTTTTTTTCTATCCTAATTATCAAGAGTATTTTTCCTTTGAAGCGCTTGTCCATTAGAAGCCCCAAATTTGATCTTAAATGTCAGGCAAAGTGTCATTAAGAACATTTTTAATTTAATCAATACTAGCAGACATCGTGTACTGTTTTGGACTCCTTTGAGCTTTGAGTAGCCCCTCTGCTACTAACGACTGGTTAACAGCGCTTAAAACATGTCACTCTTCTAAACTGTCACAAATCTGGAATAGAGGGTTTAAAATGATTAATTAGTAGAAACCTTGTGACAACCTTTGTTAATTTTGGTTTAAAATTATCTTTGATCTGGGTGCCAGACGGCAAACTATATTTTGCTAGAATATTCCAAACAGACATTGGCTGCTGTCGTCATCGAAAAGAAGGAAAGTACGCTTTATAACAAGGGGCACAGCGGATGGTCGGAGTTTAACGCCTGAACGAGAAGTACAGCTGAAATTAAACAGCAGGTGACCGAAACCCCGCCCGGGTAACAATCACCGGGAGGCTCAGTGTTATATTCCATAACGGCTCTCTAACCGTTTATAAAACTGAGCTTCGCTAAAGCGAGCTTCGTTCGAGCTCCGCGTTAAATGGAACAACGTGTGAAAGTTAAGACAAATTTTTAAACAGGACATGTCTGCCACGAACAGTTATCAATAGTAATTTTAATTTACTCAACCAGCACACCAAACGACTAGTGGTCATTGAAGGTGTTCACATGCATTACCATGACAACTCACAAACAGTTAGTAAAAGGGAATCAACATCTTCCGTAGCTATTCCATACATGTATTTTTGTGTACTTACGGTGTACATCTGTCGCTGTATTCGTTGGCAATTGTTTCGATTCCCCCAGCCCGGGGTACGGCTACATAGCAGCTTTGAAAGCCCAAGTCAAAGCCCACCACTGACATCTTTCAGCGGTACGTATGTGGTCTGCCTTCTAATGTTGTCCACAGTACCAGTAAAAGAGGAGAGAAAATGTGTTGCGACAGCTTCGGCATGTGTTTAAAAAAAAAAAAATCAGGTTAAATGATTGCGTTCCAGTGAGCAGTTCTATTCATAATCCACACTGTTGCCGGTGTCTCCTGTCTAGGATCTGCTGCTGGTAGGCTGCAGCAGCGAGGTCCTGTAAACTGAATTCTCGCAAAAAAAAAAAAAAAATCGCGAGATTTTGTGTAGTTACGTTCTTGACATCTCTGGAGATTTCCAGAAGAGTGTTCTACAACATTCTAGGATTTTGAGGAAATGTCTTGACATTTCAGGGCGTGTGATAATTATAAAAGTTTATGGATTGTACCGGAAGTTAAACTGCAAAGAGACATCACCATGTGATTATTAATGTAAATATGTGTGGCACAGGCATAGCTATAATACAAAAATAGACATCTGTGACTGTATTGTGAAATATTTGGTTAGGTTTTGTCATAATATAGCACCCACTCAATATTTGATGTTTATGTGTCTATTTATTGTTTGGTGGATTGTTTCTGGTTCTGATGTCCTTCCAGAGCTTCACAAATCTATATCATATATGTATATGTGGCGGTGTAGGAGTCAAGAATTGAGGAGACTGGATGATTTTTCCAGTATCTGCTTTAATCCTCATTCATCCTACGTCCTCTCTCGATCGGAGTGAAAAGAGACAGGGCGCAGTCACACACATACATTTATACACTCATCTCTAACAATACATCACACAAAAGTCTCAATACTCAGCTACATCCTTTCATCTGTAATAGAACACCCAGAGTCCTTCTGTTCTCCTTCTTGACCCCCAAAGGTCAGGCCGGGTAATCTTCTCCTCTCTCCTGAGTCCCCAGGGGGTGCAGACACGTCTTCCTCTTGAGGTGTGAAGTCAATACACATGGCTAGCTCAAAGTCTGTCTTGGCTGAATTCAGCCAGCCACATGTGAGTCACATAGGCTATAACTATGGGCTCCACATCACTCCCCCCTTCCACGCGAAAGACTGGGCACCCACATACAGTCATACAACAGTCATACAGCACGTCACCCCCCCCCAACAGAATCTCACAGCAACCTAAACAACCTGACCAAAAAAACACATCATTCCGCATGCAGCTTAGGTTTCAATCTTCTCCCGAATCTGCTGTATGCAGGTCTCCTGCTCTGTGTTGGGCCGTCCTGCTGTGCATCTGTGGAGTGAGGGGGAGAAGGGTTATTTGCCCCCCATGGGGGGTCCCGGGGCCGCCCCTTCGGAGGCCTGCCGCGTCGAGGCACGCCCGCCGGCTGTACAGACTCGTTATGCAACACAAAAGCAGGCTTTAATCTATCGATACTGATCGTCTCCCTCCTGCCCCCCAAATCTAGCACAAAATATTTCTCCCCGGTTTCCAGCACTCGAAATGGACCGTCATAAGGTGGGCGGAGGCTATGCCGCTGCGCATCGTGCCTGACAAAAACAAACTCTGCGTCTCGTAAAGCCTGGGGCACGAACACATGCGGGAAAGAGTGATGAGTGGGGCCCGGGAGCATTTCTGCTCCCGTGTTACTCAGAGACCCCGGATCGGGGGGGGGGGGGGGGCCCTGGTGCCGTGTGGTCGGGTAAAAACTTGCCTGGCAGCCTGAGCGGTTGCGCAAAGACCAATTCTGCTGGTGAGGCATCTAGATCCTCTTTGGGTGCCGAACGCAACCCCAATAAAACCCATGGTAGTTTGTTTACCCAATCTGTGTCCGTCAGTGACGCTCTGAGGGCTGCCTTCAAAGACCTGTGAAAACGCTTGCATAAACCGTTGGCCTGGGGATGGTAAGCGGTCGTGCGATGTACCGCCGCTCCTAAGCCGCTGGTCACTGCTGACCACAGTTCCGACGCAAATTGAGGTCCCCTATCAGACGTAATATCTGACGGGACCCCGAACCACGCTACCCAGGCTGTTAAAAAAGCGCGTGCCACCTCTGCCGCTGTGGTCGATGTTAACGGGACCACTTCCGGCCAACGAGTGGTTCGGTCTACCATTTGTCAAGAGATGCGTGAACCCTTGTGAAGTGGGCAGGGGGCCCACGAGGTCCACGTGCACATGATCGAACCTTTTAGCCGGAATGTGGAACGGTTCTAAGGGCGCCTTAGTGTGCCTGTGAATTTTAGCCCGCTGGCAAGCCATGCAGGTTTTAGCCCACTCCTTCACGTGCTTGCGCAGGCTCGGCCAAACAAACTTCTCTGCCACCATTTTCACCGAAGCGCGCACCCCTGGGTGCGCTAGGGAGTGCACGGCATCAAAAATGCGACGGCGCCACGCGGCTGGCACCACCGGGCGCGGTCGCCCTGTGGATACATCGCAGATCAGCGGGGGGAAACCGGTTTGTAGATTTCTGCGTTCCAGCCTTAACCCTGTTGGTCCAGACAGGAGCGCGCGCACGTCCGCGTCCTCGCTCTGCTCCGCCGCCATGGCTGCATAATCTATTCCCACGTGGACCGGAGCCGCGCGCGTGTCCGCGCTGTTACCGCGCTCTGGGTAAGCGGTCGCGCAATCCGTTTCCGCGCGGACGGGTGCTGTTACTGCGCGTGACAGACAGTCTGCCACCACATTGATTTTACCGGCTACGTGCTGAATATCGGTGGTAAATTCAGAAATTGCGGCCAGCTGTCTCTGTTGCCACCCTGACCACGGTTCTGAAGTGTTGGACATTGCAAAAGTGAGCGGTTTGTGGTCGACAAACGCGGTGAAACACCGCCCCTCCAGCCAGAACTAGAAATGGCGAATAGCCAAGTGGAGCGCCAGCAGCTCCCTGTCAAACGCGCTGTATTTTTGCTCAGCCTCGCGTAGGGATCTGCTGAAGAATGCGAGTGGTTGCCAAACCCCGGCAACCTGCTGTTCTACTACGGCCCCTATGGCCACATCTGACGCGTCTGTGGTTAGCGCTATGCGGGCTGCCGGGTCTGGGTGGGCCAACAGTGCCGCGTTTGCCAGTGCTCGTTTAACCTCTGTGAACGCGCGCTCCCGCTCCGGGGACCATTCAATCACATGGGAGGGCTTCTGCTTTTTGAGCGCGGTGTACAAGGGCTGCATGAGCTGCGCTGCGTGGGGTATGAAACGGTTATAAAAATTTACCATCCCCAAAAATTCTTGCAACGCTTTTACCGTTCGAGGCTGGGGAAAATCTGCCACTGCGCGTACTTTGGCCGGCAGAGGAACTGCTCCCTCCGAGGAAACGCGGTGCCCTAAAAAATTGATTTGTGCCATGCCAAAATGGCACTTGGCCGGGTTGATTATCAACCCATGCTCTCCTAACCTCTGAAAAACTGTCATGAGGTGTTTTGCGTGCTCCTCCTCGGAGGTGCTGGCTACCAAAATGTTGTCTAAATAGACAAAAACGAAAGAAAGGTCGCGCAACACTGCATCCATCATCCGTTGGAAGGTTTGTGTGGCGCCTTTAAGGCCAAACGGCATTCGTAAAAACTCAAAAAGCCCGAACGGGGTTATTACGGCTGTTTTGGGGATGTCCTCTGGTTGGACCGGGACGTGGTGATAACCGCGGACCAGGTCTATTTTAGAAAAAATGCGCGTCTTCGCCAAGTGCACCAAAAAGTCCTGGATATGCGGAATCGGGTACCGGTCCTGCGCTGTGGCATTGTTCAACCTGCGGTAATCGCCATAAGGTCTCCATGAGCCGTCAGCTTTAGGTACCATGTGGAGGGGGGAAGCCCAGGCGCTCTTCGAGCGGCGAATTATGCCCAACCTTTCCAGGTTGGCGAACTCCTCGCGCGCAATGGAGAGTTTAGCTGCATCCAAGCACCGAGCCTTCGCAAAAACGGGTGGGCCACTCATGGTAATAAAGTGCTCCACCCCGTGCTTCGCCACCTTAGCTGAAAAAGTAGGAACTGTGAGTGCTGGGAACTGGTGTAGAAGGCTGTGAAACTTACCACCTGCTGTGGCGACGTTGGTCTGAACTGGCGGCGGGCACACCCAAGCTGCACAAGGGATAGAACAGAAAGAGAGTGCATTTACTAGTCGTTTGTTGGCCAGATCAACTAACAAACCATGTGAACACAGAAAATCAGCACCTAACATATTGAAGCTCACTGCCGCCACGATGAAATTCCACTCATAGGTGCGGCCGTGGAAGGACAGAGACAAGGTTCTCTCTCCGTACGTCTTGATGCTGGAGCCGTTGGCCGCTGTCGCTCCGTCTCCGCGGGGTCCCGCGACCCGATCAGCATAGGTGGCAGTGATGAAGCTCCTCTGGGCTCCGGTGTCCACTAGGAATTGCCGCCCGGAGCCAGCGTCTGTCAGATAAAGCAGCTTGTTCCGTTCGCCGAGAGTGGAAGCTGCTAACGGCTTCCGGCCCGGTCGTTTCCCTGCTTTTTGAACTTGCAGGGCAGGATGCATTTGTGCGCCTTCCCAGCGAAACGTCGATGGTAAAAACAGAGGCCGTCATCTCCCCTGCCACGGAATCTCGCCGCTGCTGTCGCCGCTGAGGTGGTCACTGCTGTCTCTGGCTCCACACTGCCTCCGGCCGCCGCGCCGAGGTCTGCCGCTGCCACGGAAGCCTCTTGTTCCTCACAGGCGTTGAGGAGCCGCTCCGCCTCTTGGGCCAGGTCGCGGAAGTCCTGCTGGGTCACACATCTCCTGCTGGACAGGAAACCTCTCGTGTGTGCTGGGAGGGTTCTCAGGAAAATATGTTTGAAAAGGAACGCGTCGTTGTCCGTCCCAATCATTTGTAGCATGTCCTCCATGAGGACAGTCGGCCTGCGTCCACCTCTGTCGCGCAGGTCCAGTAGCTGCCTGGCTCTTGTCTCAGACGACGGCACAAAGCTCCTGATGAGGGTGGCTTTCAGCGCGTCGTATTTGCCGACAGCGGGTGGTTGCTGCACCAGGCTCCGCACACACCGAGCTGTGCGGCTGTCGAGCGTCGCAATGACATTATGGAATTTAATGTCATCCGCTGAAACTCCCCCGAGCAGGAACCGCGACTCCACATGCTGGAACCACGAGTGCGCGTCGCTTTGCCAGAACTCGGGGAGCTTAATTAGTCTTGTGTCCTTGCTGGCATTCCCCAGTGAATCCGGGTCTGAGTGGCTGTCTCCCAGCTCTTCCATATCGATCACGAGGCTGTCCTCCAGCCTCGGCATGCTCAGATTCATGCCTAGGTCACCAATTGTAGGAGTCAAGAATTGGGGAGACTGGATGATTTTTCCAGTATCTGCTTTAATCCTCATTCATCCCACGTCCTCTCTCGATCGGAGTGAAAAGAGACAGGACGCAGTCACACACATACATTTATACACTCATCTCTAACAATACATCACACAAAAGTCTCAATACTCAGCTACATCCTTTCATCTGTAATAGAACACCCAGAGTCCTTCTGTTCTCCTTCTTGACCCCCAAAGGTCAGGCCGGGTAATCTTCTCCTCTCTCCTGAGTCCCCAGGGGGTGCAGACACGTCTTCCTCTTGAGGTGTGAAGTCAATACACATGGCTAGCTCAAAGTCTCTCTTGGCTGAATTCAGCCAGCCACATGTGAGTCACATAGGCTATAACTATGGGCTCCACACCTGTTTGTTTCATCGGTCACAAGCATCCAGAATTCCGGAGTCCAAAAAAGCAACACAAAATCAATGGCGGGCGCAGATGGCAGGTCCTTCTCTCCACGATATCCAACTGGCTGTTCAAATGCTTTCAGCCATGGCTGATAAACTTCTCCATCTCTAAGAAGCTCCCAGCCGTCAATGTCCAAACCTCCCACCGCATCGCCACTACCGATTGTCCTTCCACCGCGCGCACACGTGTGCGCACCGGCATTGCGCTCTTGCCCAGCCAAATGTCACCCACAGGCTGCTCTGGACCTTTTCGCTCCGCGCCCACGGTTTGGCAAAGCAGAACAATCTGCAGACGAGGCTCCTGTGCCATTTTGGGCACGGCTGAACACAGAAAACGCAGCTGCAGCGTCGCGCGCAAGATGTCCATCTCTACTTTCACAAGAACTGCTTGCACCATTGTCCTGTAGAGTCACATGGGGAAAGCATAATGTGTAACATCTTAGATAAGAACAAAGAGCAGAGGTTCCCTGGTGAGATAACAGGGAGGTGTGAAGGATGAATGCAGGGTGATCTTTTGTGTATCAGAAACTTCTAGGAGGATGTTAAAGGATTAAGGAAGTGAATGCAATGTGACCTTTTGTGAGTTAGAAGCTTCTGGAGGAATGCCATAGTATTTAAGAGAAGAGCCTTGGCTGAGATGTCCTCTTTCTGACTATGCTTCTGTGTGACATGTGTAATAAACTGTCTGAGTCAAATCCGCCTTGTTATTTACACACTCCACACTGGTGACCCAAGACGAATCATGCAACACAACGAAAGATCCCCGGAGCCAGCCTCGTTGGGAGCCCTCAGCCAAACATATGCTGTCGCAATCAAGCTACCGGATTTTTGGCAGCACAATCCGCGCTCCTGGTTCCACCTAGTTAAGGCGCAGTTCGCCCTCCGGGGGATATCGGCGGATGACACGAAGTTCCACTATGTGGTCGCAACGCTCGACGCCCACACAGCTCAGCATGTGGAGAGCCTGCTTGATCAGCCACCAACCAGCGACAAGTACGACGCGCTGAAGGCTGCACTCATCCAGCACAACACACTCTCGGATGGTGAGAGAGCAGAGAGACTCCTGACGCGGACTGGGTTAGGAGATGGGTCAGCTATTGACCTGATGGAGAAGATGCTGAGATTAAAGGGCTCGGACGACGACCATTTCATTTTTACCCACCTCTTCCTCCAGAACCTTCCGTCAGCGACGAGAGCGACCCTGGCCAATTCGCCGTTGCTGGCCAAGCGGGACTATCGTGCGCTGGCCCGAGAAGCAAACCGGATCATTATCGCCAGCAGAGAGTTCACGACCATGGCGGCAGCGACGGAGCTCGGCGCGACGGCCGGAGGAGGCGAGGAGCCATCGACGGCAGCAGCAGAGCCACCGACGACAGCAGCAGCGGGGGCCAAAGAACGCGGAGGAGACACCCTTTGTTTCTACCACTGCCGCTTCGCAGAGAAGGCACGCAGATGTATACCACCGTGCCAGTTCAAGCGCTCGGGAAACGCCAAGATCGGGGGTCGGTAGCAGCTGCGACCCTCGGGGAGGAGAACAAGCTGCTCTACTTGACGGACGCACGCTCGGGGAGGAATTTCCTCGTGGACACCGGTGCCCAGATGAGTTTCATCATGCCGTCCTACGCCGACCGGCTGGCAGGATCTAGCGGCCCCGAGATGGCAGCAGCAAACGGCTCAGAGATTAAGACCTTTGGTGAGAGGACTCTACTCCTGTCTCTACACGGCCGTACATTTGAGTGGACTTTTGTCATAGCAGCATCGAATTTCAATATACTGGGGGCTGATTTTTTTGTGCACACATGGTTTGTTGGTTGATGTCGCTAACAGGCACCTAGTTAATGCACTGTCCTTTGATTCTATCCCCTGTACAGCTCGAGCGTCCCGGCCTACAGCACAAGCCAACGTCACAGCTGCATGCGGTAAGTTCCACACACTGCTCACTCAGTTCCCAGCACTCACTGTCTCGACATTTTTGGCAGCCATCGCTAAACACGGGGTGGAGCATTTTATCACCACCACCGGGCCGCCCGTTTTTGTAAAACCTCGGCGCTTGGACGCAACTCAACTGGCCATAGCGCGCGAGGAGTTCACCAGCCTGGAGAGGTTGGGCATCATCAGGCGTTCAAACAGCCCATGGGTTTCCCCGCTACACATGGTCCCTAAAGCTGAGGGTTGGTGGCGACCTTGCGGGGATTTCCGCAGGTTGAACAACGCCACAGCGCATGACCGCTACCCAATTCCTCACATCCAGGATTTTTCCGTTCACCTGGCAGGAGCGCGCGTTTTTTCTAAAATAGACCTGGTCCGCGGTTACCACCAAGTCCCAGTGCGCGCTGAGGACATACCCAAAACAGCGGTGATAACTCCGTTCGGTTTATTCGAGTTTTTGCGCATGCCATTCGGGCTTAAAGGGGCTGCACAGACGTTCCAACGCATGATGGATGCAGTGCTGCGTGATCTCCCTTTCGTATTCGTCTACTTGGACGATATCTTGGTAGCCAGCGCATCTGAAGACGAACACAAAACCCACCTCACGGCGGTTTTCCGGAGGTTGGAAGAGCACGGGTTAATAATCAACCCAGCGAAATGTCAGTTCGGGGTGATGCAGATTGATTTTTTGGGGCACCGCGTCTCTCCCGAAGGAGCGGTTCCGCTGCCTGACAAAGTGCGCACGGTAGCAGATTTTCCCCGGCCGCAAACGGTCAGGGCGTTACAGGAATTTTTGGGAATGGTGAATTTTTATAACCGTTTCCTTCCCCGCGCAGCGCAGCTCATGCAACCACTGTACGCCGCGCTCAAAAAACAGAAACCCGCGGATAAGATCGAATGGTCCCCGGAGCGAGGGTGGGCATTCTCGGAAGTCAAAGCAGCCCTGGCAAACGCTGCGTTGCTGGCACATCCAGACCCAACGGCCCGCATAGCGCTCACCACTGACGTGTCAGATGTGGCCATAGGGGTGGTCGTGGAGCAGCGCGTAGCCGGGGCTTGGCAGCCGCTCGCCTTTTTCAGCAGGACTTTGCGCGACAGTGAACGTAAATACAGCGCGTTCAACAGGGAGTTGCTGGCTCTCCACTTGGCCATTCGCCACTTCCAGTTCTGGCTGGAAGGGTGCTGTTTCACCACGTTCGTTGACCACAAGCCACTAACATTCGTGATGGCCAAGGTTTCAGAACCGTGGTCGGGCCGGCAGCAGAGACAGCTGGCCGCGATCTCAGAGTTTACTACCGATATTCAGCATGTGTCGGGTAAACTGAATGTCGTGGCAGACTGCCTCTCGTGCGTCGTGGCTGCCCCGGTCCGCGTGGGGATAGATTACACAGCCATGGCTGCGGGGCAGGTTAGTGACGCAGACGTGCGCGCACTCCAGTCTGGACCAACAGGGTTAAGGCTGGAGAGCAGGGTGCTGCAAGACGGCATGCCCCCCCTAATCTGCAATGTCTCCACGGGGCGCCTGCGTCCCGTGGTCCCGGCTGCATGGCGTCGCCGCGTGTTTGACTCGGTTCATTCTTTGGCGCACCCGGGAGTGCGCGCGTCGGTCAAAATGGTAGGGGAGAAATTCGTGTGGCCGAGCCTGCGTAAACAGGTGAAAGAGTGGGCGGCAGCCTGTGTGCCGTGCCAACGAGCCAAAGTACACAGACACACGAAGGCTCTCTTGGAGCCGTTTCATATTCCGGCTAAGAGGTTCGACCATGTCCACGTGGACCTCGTGGGCCCCCTCCCGCCATCACAGGGGTGCACGCACCTCCTGACAATGGTGGACCGCACCACGCGCTGGCCGGAAGCGGTTCCGCTGGCCGCAACCACAGCCGAGGACGTGGCGCGCGCGTTTTTAACAGCATGGGTGGCGCATTTTGGAGTCCCGTCGGACATTACGTCCGACAGAGGCCCTCAATTTGTTTCCGAACTCTGGTCAACAATGGCCCGCAGCCTGGGTGTCTCAATTCACCGCACAACCGCGTACAATCCACAGGCTAATGGGTTATGCGAACGTTTTCATAGATCATTGAAAGCGGCTCTCAGGGTTTCACTGACGGATGCAAATTGGGTAGACAGGCTACCGTGGGTTTTATTGGGGTTACGTTCTGCGCCTAAAGAAGATTTGGAAACTTCCCCAGCTGAACTCGTTTTTGCACAACCACTTCGGCTGCCCGGGGAGTTTCTGCCAGATAATACCACGCCGGGCATTTCCCCGCCACAGCTGTTGCAGCGTAGCATAGACACAAGCACGCTGCCGGGCCCTACCCACCACAGTTTTCCACGTGTTTTTGTTCCTAAAACTTTGAAAAACGCGGAGTTCGTGTTTGTCAGACACGACGCCCACCGCCCGCCATTGCGACCACCCTATGATGGACCGTTCAGAGTGCTGGAAACAGGGGATAAGCATTTTCTGCTAGATTTGGGGGGTAGGAGGGAAAAGGTTGGCATAAACAGACTCAAACCCGCTTTTGTGGTAGCGGACGAGCAAGTGCTGTTGGCGAGGGCCCCTCGGCATGGAAGACCACCACGGGGAGCTTCCCAGAGAAAAGTTTCCCCAGAACACCCACAGGGACAGACAAAAAGTTTTCACCCCCAAACATCAGCCCCCCAGCATGACAGCGCCGTGGAGGCGGTGAATCCTGGTTACAGCAGATACGGGAGAAGACTGAAGCCCAAGCAGCATGTGGATTGATGTTTAATGGTTCTGTCACAGCATACGGACTGTTATTCTTTTGTTCTATCCAATATGCTCGGGGGGGGGGGGGGTGTAGAGTCACATGGGGAAAGCATAATGTGTAACATCTTAGATAAGAACAAAGAGCAGAGGTTCCCTGGTGAGATAACAGGGAGGTGTGAAGGATGAATGCAGTGTGATCTTTTGTGTATCAGAAACTTCTAGGAGGATGGTAAAGGATTAAGGAAGTGAATGCAATGTGACCTTTTGTGTGTTAGAAGCTTCTGGAGGGGACTTCCGGTCTGGACACCATGGTGATTGCAGCTTAATGCTGAAGCTCCCAGACCTAATCCGGGAAAATATCTTGAAAATCAGAATTATCAGATTTTTGGAAGAGTGAAAACCAAAAGACAAAATCACCATGCCTAAAGGAAAACAGAAGAAACCAGCATTTTCCAGGCCAGGACACGCATCGGCCGAAGAATCTGATCCGGAAGATTTCCGTTCAGAAGACGAGGAGCTGAATGTAGCTAACAAGAAGGTTAGCTTGAAAACGCTATTTGAAGAATTACGACGATTCCGCCGAGAGGTTTGGGCCGAATTTTGTGAATTCAGAGACGAATTAAAAAGGACAAACAGCCGAGTGGACCAGGCCGAGAACCGAATCTTGGAAGCAGAAGAAAGAATAAAAGTGCTTGAAGACTCCGTGTTGGATCTACGCAAAAGACAGTCAACAATAGAGGCTAAGCTAGCCGACCAAGAAGGAAGACTGAGAAGAGACAACATAAGAATTCACGGTCTGAAAGAAGGAGCCGAAGATGGTTTCAACACAATGGCAGAATGCGTGGAATCTTTACTGAGAGAGAAGTTGGATATTCCCCAAACCATCAACTTGAAGATAGAAAAGGCCCATCGTACATTAGCCGCCAGGCCAGCGGCGGAAGCGCCCCCACGTTCGGTGTTGGTGAGATTTTCCAGTTTCAAAATAAAACAAGAGGTTGTAAGACTGGCTTGGCAGAAAAAAGGATTTATGCGCCAAGAGAGAAAAGTCTTCGTGGAACACGATTACGCCCCAGAGGTTCTTAAAAAGCGCCGGGAATACAACGACGCAAAAAAGGTGCTACGAGAGAAAAAACTGCGCTTTCAGACGCCATTTCCTGCGAAGTTAAGGGTCTTCTACGGTGAAGAGACATGTCTCTATAATTCGGCGGAAGAAGCAACAATTGACATGGCGAGAAGAGGGCTCCCGGTAACGGTGTTTAAACCCGCAGCAGACCCGAGCGATAGGATCAAGGCTCAATCGTGGTCCACACAGAGACCTTCAAAATCCACTGGCCAGCAACGGGAAACCCAGCGCCAGAGCTACAAGGATAAGCTTGCCGTTTTCAGGAGGGAATAGCGACCTTTTTTTTTTTTTTTTTTTTTTAGTCATTCTGCACTTCCAACCCCCCTCCTACAAGGTAACAAGCATTAAAGGAGAGGCAGAATCAGCATGTGGTAAAACATTTCATGGATCAGTTATAGTATTAGAAACAAATAAGTCTTTTTAATATAAAAAAAAACAAAAAAAAGCAAAAAAACTTGTTAAAATAGAAATGTGACAATGATCCACATGTTCTCTGCACACCCTCAAAATCCTCAGGCCAACAGCGGGAAACCCAGCGCCAGAGCTACAAGGAAAAACTGGCCGTTTACAGGAGGGAATAACAATATTTTTAGTCAGTCTGCACATCCAACCCCCCTCCTACAAGGTAACAAACATTAAAGGAGATGCAGAATCAGCATGTGGTAAAACATTTCATGGAACAGTCATAATACTAGAAACAAATAAGTCTTTTTAAAAAAACAAAAACAAACAAAAAAAAAAAAACTTGTTAAAATAGAAATGTGACAATGATCCACATGTTCTCTCCACACTAACAAATACTGTATTAACGTGAATGTTTGCTGTGATGGTGGTGGGAGGGTGCACACAATTTCATAGGGTATAGGCATAAAAAAAAAAAAAAATCATTACAAGTTCGGATTGGGATCTGAAATTCACGTTAAAAACATGGGACAACTTACAGGGGTAAGAGAGGGCCCTCGACACGTAACTGAATCTGAGGAATTTCCCTCAGAGCCTACACACCATCAAGGCTCTTCTAGGGTCACTAAAAAGACCTCAGCTCAGGAAGATCTTTTGTCATTTTTTTGTTTTAAAGTTTTATACACTATGTTCTTAATGTTTTTTATGTTCTTAATGTTCTTTCAGTTTCTGAGTAGCATAAAAGAGGGCCACCACACTGTTATACTAAATAAGACAACACAATGGAGAAACAGGGTGTAACCAAAATAATCTCATATAATGTAAAAGGGATCCTGAATCCAGTTAAAAGATCCAAGATTCTAGGCAAAAAGAAAAAAACAAAGCAGGAATAATATTTTTACAAGAAACCTACCTAACAGACGTGGAGCACACTAAACTCAATAGACAAGGGTTTAAAATGATCTCTTCATCTTCATATAAGTCAGGGAGGAGGAGGGGAGTAGCGACACTGATCTCAACCAAAATTACATTTGAAAAAAAAAATCAGAACACAAAGATAAAGAAGGGAGATACAGTTTGGTACTTGGGCGGCTAGAGGGAGAAGATATCACCCTGCTGAATGTATATGCACCTCCAGGGGCTAACTGGAAATTTTATAAAAATGTATTTGACCTAATGATAACTAAAGCCCAAGGTTTAGTGATATGTGGTGGAGACTTCAATCTAAGACTGAATCCATACTGGGATGCATCAGGTAATTCTCCGCATCAAAATAACACTCAAAGTAGGAAAACTCGGATGCTACTAAAAGAAATGGGAATCTGTGATGTGTGGAGGTAATTCAACCTCAGTGTAAAAGATTATACATTTTACTCAGCACCACATTCATCATACTCAAGGATTGACTATTTTTTTATGTTTAATAGAGATATTGGAAGAGTAAAAACATGTAAAATAGGACTGATGGATCTCTCTGACCACAGTCCGATCTATATGGACTTAAGTATCCAAAAATACACAAATAATACATTTTCTTGGAGGTTAAATTCAAATGTGCTGAAAGGACCACTGAAAGATGAATTGGAATCAGATATTCTCAGATATTTGGAAGAAAATGATAATGGAGAAGTATCCCCTTTAATACTGTGGGACGCATGCAAAGCTGTAATAAGGGGAAAGATTATTGCAAAACTGGCAATCCAAAAGAAACTGAGACAAGAAAAACTAACC
Source organism: Pholidichthys leucotaenia (assembly GCA_020510985.1). Taxonomy (NCBI): domain Eukaryota; kingdom Metazoa; phylum Chordata; class Actinopteri; order Cichliformes; family Pholidichthyidae; genus Pholidichthys; species Pholidichthys leucotaenia. Next base: position 378,506,832 of record CM035844.1, on the reverse strand, counting down.
ACATTAGAGTCAGAACTTAAGAACCTAGAAAAAGAGCACAAAGACAACACTCATTCTAATGACTCGCTCAAAATTAAGGAAATTAAAAAACAAATAAATGAGATCTACACAATAGAAATCCAGAAGAAACTTACATTTCTGAAACAAAAATACTATGAAGCAGGCAGCAAATCGGCAAAATTACTAGCCTACAAATTGAGGAAACAACAAACGGAGAGAGCAATCTACAAAATCAGAGACCCAGTATCAAAGGAAATAAAATTCAGAATTCAGGATATTCTTAAAAGCTTCGAGAACTACTATAAGAACTTGTACTACCTCAAAAAACATAAAAGCGCATCCGAAGCATTCCTAAACACATTAAACCTTCCCCAACTTACTGAGTCTCAAAATAAAACACTACTGTCAGAAATACAACCTAAAGAATTAGAAAAAGCAATTATGAAACTTAAAGCTAACAAATCCCCAGGAGCAGATGGCTATACAGCAGAGCGGTACAAAACCTTTAAACAGCAACTATCTCCTCTCCTCCTGAAAACATTTAACTATGTCCTCCACACAGGGAAAATCCCCCCCTCCTGGAGAGAAGGGGTCATTGCAGTCATACCTAAACCTGAAAAGGATAAACTAGAATGCTCCAACTACAGACCAATCAGTGTATTAAATCAGGACTATAAGCTTTTTACCACTATCCTTGCCAAAAGGTTAGAAAATATACTGACAGACTTAATTCATTTAGACCAAACAGGTTTTATAAGACAAAGACAGACACAAGACAACATTAGACGCACTTTACACATAATTCATCATATAAAAAAATATAACTTAAATGCAGTCATATTGGGATTAGATGCTGAAAAAGCATTTGATTCGGTTGATTGGTCTTTCCTATACAGAATCTTATCCAGTTTCAATTTTCATAACAACTTCATTAAAACTATCCAGGCACTATATAAAAAACCAACAGCTAAAATAAAGATTAACGGTAATTTATCATCATCTTTTGAGCTGGAAAGAGGATGTCATCAGGGCTGCCCCTTGTCTCCACTGCTCTTTGCAATCTTCATAGAACCTCTGAGCCAATGGATAAGACAGAATCAAAAAATTCAGGGTATTACACTTGGTCAGAAGGAACATAAAATAGCACTCTTTGCTGATGACATTTTAATATACCTAGGGCAGCCGGACATCTCTTTACCAGAACTAATCTCAGTTTTTTTCAGAGTATGGAGATTTATCGGGGTACAAATTAAACATGCATAAAACCCAAGTTTTAACATTCAACTATGACCCAAATCATTATTCACTAAGCAAACTCAAAACTAACTGGGAGTCGGAATCTATGAAATATCTGGGGGTCAATATCCCGAAACAACTCAACAAAATTATATCACTAAACTATGATCCACCGGTGGCTAAAATAAAATCTGACCTAGCAAGATGGAATATGATACCATTCTTGGGTACTGCACAAAGAATTGAAGCAGTCAAAATGAATATACTTCCACGTCTTCTATACCTTTTCCAAACAATACCAGTAGAACCTCCCAAAAAAACTTGGCAGGAGCTGGACAGAAGGATCTCAAGATTCATATGGCAGGGCAAGAGACCTAGAATCAGATATAGAACTTTACAGCTAAACAAAGACAAAGGTGGGCTTGCGCTGCCAAATATCAGGGACTATTTTAAAGCCGCACAAATTAAAACTTTAGTAGAGATATGTAACCCAGTCTACACTGCACAATGGAAGGAGATCGAATGCCAAATAACAAGTGACATCCCCCTACAGGCAATAATAGGGAACAATGCCTTACCTAAACTTTTGAATAGCACTAACCCGTGGATAGAGACCCCACTAAAAATTTGGTTTAAGATAGTCAGAGAGAATCATACTAAAGAGCCCTATCGATTTCTGCAATGGATTGCCTATGATCAAGACTTTACTCCTAATAAAACAGACACTAGATTTAAAAAGTGGAAAGAGAACGGACTGATAAAATATTACAATTTTTTTAAAGGGCAAATTTTAAGAAGTTTTGAAGATTTGAAAAAACAAGGTCTAATAAATCAAGACCTTTACAGGTTCTTTCAGCTTAGACACCACATAAACAATATACTTAAAAAGGAGGATTTGGATATCCTTGCTGGGCTCTTTTGCAAGGAACTGAATGAACTGCCACATTTCCTCGCAAAAGAGCCCAGCAAATGGTTTAAAGCACTCAGCCCTCATATTGTTACATGGTCACAATTTTGTCAGCTATTCAAAACAGTTTTTCCGCTGTCTGACCACCATGAACAGATACTGAGAGGCATCCCTGACCGTGTGCAAGCACCTGACGAGCCCCTTCCAACATTTGTGGCCCACTTGGTGGGTTTAGAGTTAAAAACACCTCATACAGAGCAGGAATAAATTGAACTGATATGCAAACATTCCCTTTAAAAATATAGAGCTGCACTATATGGCACAAATATCGCCTCAGTGATGGACTTGTTGATGCATGCTCACGAGCTTCATACAGTTCTTGGCCCTGATGGCAGACACACTCCCCCTGGATGTTACGAGAGACAGAGAAGCAACGATCCATCCATCCATCTATCTTCTACCGCTTAATCCTTTTTGGGCCACGGAGGTGCTGGAACTTATCCCAGCATCTTTGGGCGAGAGGCAGGGTACACCCTGGAGAGATTGCTAGTCCATCGCAGAGCAGCAGTGAACCAATCTGTTTTAGATGCTCGCAGCCTAGGTTCACAAGTTCTCGATCCTGTCCCAATTGCAATCCAGCTTGCTACGCCCTACAACCTACTGCTCATCCACCACCGCACCCCACCCCTCCTTCACAAGAGGTACAGCCACTCGCCTCCAGTGAGTCAAGTACTCAGACGACATTCCCTAGACAGTCGGGAAACTTCAGGGGAGGGAGGACATTTCACAGAAGCACTGCTCCCCCCAGATCCCAGATGGTAAACGAGCCTCTCCGACATAATGCAGCCCTACAAGACCAGCATGTTCTAGGTCACGTTGAGGGCACTGATTCTCCCTCTCCTTGGAACACACCACTGGGAACAAAAAACTTTAATTCTACATGTATTGATGCAACACTCGACACAGGTGCTTCACTTTCAGCTGTACAAGCAGACCTTGTTCGAGTTAATGACAATTATCCAAAGAAGACACATCAGTGGCAATGTCCACCTGTGAGTCTGGCAGATAACGCTCTTTATAACCCAGTTGGTATTACCTTTTTGTCTATTGGTTTTATGAACAAATGCTTTTATTGTGGAGAGAGGAATAATCAGGCAGATAGGTCCAGAGTAGAACAGGCTTTATTCATCTCTCTCTCTCTCATTCTCCAGAAGCACAAGCATCAAAAGAATCACAGGTCACAGGCACCTCTCTTTTTATAGCATACAACTTGATCAGCCTTCTGTGGTGCTGCATTAACATGAAAGCCTTTGCAATTCCCATTCTCTTTGTCACTGTTTGCATCAACACACCAACCCCCGCATCAACACACAAACCCCCCATGACGATTCCCCTTGTCCTTCCGTCTGAGTGGAAACATACTAACATACTGAGCGGGTTCCCACACCGCCCCCCCCCCTCGAAACTCAGACTGAGCCTTAACCCTCACGTCCTTTGGGCTTCAGCCTACATCCATAGCGGCTGTAACGGGGGGTCTGCGGCTCCAAGGAACTGCTGTGTCGGTGGGGGGCTCTTGGGGGTGCGTCCGTCTGTGGGGGAACATTGAGAGGAGGGGAAACATCTTTAGCATGCCATTGTGACTGATCTGACGAGTCATTTACCTGAGGAGCTCTCAGTGGGGGTCATCCACGCCGAGGAGCTCAGGCCAACACCACCTGCTCATCTGCTAAAACGAAAGCGGGCTTAAGCCTGTCTATACAGACTGTTTCCCTGCGTCCCCCCAAGTCTAACACAAAATGTTTCTCTCCGGGTTCCAGCACTCTGAACTGGCCATCGTAGGGCGGGTGCAAGGTGGTCCGGTGGGCATTGTGCTTGACAAATACGAACGCCACGTCCTTCAAGGCCTTTGGCACAAAAACGCGTGGAAAACAGTGGTGGACCGGACCGGGTACCGTCCCTACCACTGCGCTATGCAGTGAAAGCGGGGATGGATCGGTGTTCAGTGCGGGGCTGTCCGGCAAAAATTCCCCTGCGAGCCGCAGCAGCTGGGAAGAAAACAGCTCTGCTGGGGAGGCTGCCAAATCCTCCTTCGGTGCTGAACGCAACCCTAATAGAACCCACGGCAACCGGTCCACCCAATTTGCATCTGTAAGCGAAGCCCTGAGCGCTGCTTTAAGCGACCTATGGAAATGCTTGCATAACCCATTGGCCTGGGGGTTGTTCACGGTCATGCAATGAAGTGTGACGCCCAGGCTCCGGGCCATGGTGGACCAGAGGTTGGAAAAAAACTGCGGGCCCCAATCGGACATGATATCCGAAGGGGCGCTGAAATGTGCCACCCGTCGTCAAAAAAGCGTGTGCAACGTCTGCGGACACGGTGGAAACTGGCGGGACTGCTTCAGGCCAGCGTGTGGTGCAGTCCACCACTGTCAGGAGGTGTGTGAAACCCTGCAATGGCGGGAGGGGGCCCACAAGGTCCACGTGAACGTGGTCGAACCTCTTACCCGGGATATGGAACGGCTCCAAGGGGGCCTTTGTGTGCCTGTGCACTTTGGCTCACTGGCACGCTACGCAGGCTGCAGCCCACTCTTTCACCTGTTTGCACAGGCTTGGCCAGACAAACTTTGCTCCCACCATTTTGACTGACGCGCGCACTCCTGGGTGTGCCAGGGAGTGAACTGACTCAAAAACGCGGTGGCGCCAAGCGCGTGGGACCACCGGGCGCGGGCAGCCCATGGAGACGTCACAGATTGGGGGGGGCGTCTTGCAGTACTCTGCTCTTTAGCCTTAACCCTGTTGGTCCAGACTGGAGCACGCAAACGTCCGCATCGCCGATCTGCTCAGCGGCCATGGCCATGTAATCTATCTCCACGTAGACTGGGGGCACCAATGTGCGCGAGAGACAGTCCGCCACCACGTTGAGTTTACCGGCCACATGCTGAATGTCGGTCGTAAACTCCAAGATCGCGGCCAGCTGTCTCTGTTGCTGGCCCAACCATGGTTCCAAAATCTTGGCCATAGTGTACGTTAGCAGCTTGTGGTCCACGAACACAGTGAAGGTGCGCCCTTCCAGCCAAAACTGGAAGTGGCGTATGGCCAGGTGGAGAGCCAGTAACTCCCTGTCGAACACGCTGTATTTACACTCACTGTTGCGCAAAGACCTGCTAAAAAAAGCAAGCGGCTGCCAAGAACCTGCGATGCGCTGCTCCACAACGGCCCTTATGGCCACGTCCGACGTGTCGGTAGTGGCCGACAACGGACAACGGCTGCATGAGCTGGGCTGTGCGGGGGAGGAAACGGTTGTAAAAGTTAACCATCCCCAAAAACTCCTGCAGCACCCTGACCGTCTGAGGCAGGGAAAAATCTGCCACTGCATGCACTTTGTCCGGTAAGGGTATCTCGCCCTCCAGTGAGATGCGGTGACCCAAAAAATCGATTCCCGTCACCCCGAACTGGCACTTCACCGGGTTGATTATTAATCCGTGCTCCTCCAACCTCTGGAAAACTGTCCTGAGGTGGGCTGTGTGTTCGTCCTCGGACATGCTGGCCACCAGGATGTCGTCCAGGTAGACGAACACAAATGGCAGATCGTGCAACACCGCATCCATCATGCGTTGGAATGTCTGTGCCGCGCCTTTTAACCCGAAAGGCATGCGTAAAAACTCAAAAAGAACAAACGGGGTTATTACTGCCGTCTTAGGTATGTCCTCAGCGCACACCAGGACCTGTTGGCAACTGCGGCCAGGTCTATCTTGGAAAAAATGCATGCCCCAGTGAGATGAATGGAAAAATCCTGAATATGGGGGATCGGGTAGCGGTTATGCGCTGTGGCGTTGTTCAATCTGCGGAAATCTCTGCACGGTCGCTACGATCCCTCGGCTTTAGGAACCATATGTAGCGGGGATGCCCATGGGCTGTTTGAGCGTCTGATGATGCCCAACTTTTCCAAGTTGGCAAACTCCTCGCGTGCCATGGCCAGTTTAGCTGCGTCCAGGCGCCAAGGTTGCGTGAAAATGGGTGGCCCTGTGGTGGTAATGAAGTGCTCCACCCCGTGTTTAGTGACAGTCGCCGAAAAAGTCGGGACTGTGAGAGCTGGGAACTGGTTGAGTAGTGTGTGGAACTTAGCCCCTGGAGCTGTGACGTTGGCTAGCATTGTGGGCCCGGCTCCTCTAGCTGTGCAGGGGAGAGAATCAAAAGACATTGCGTTAATCAGGCGTTTGTTAGCCACATTGACTAGTAGACCGTGTGCACACAAAAAATCAGAGCCCAATATCTTCTCCATTAACTTGACCGCCAACCTGTCTCCCAACTTGGAGCGTGTCAGGAGCCTTTCCGCTCTCTTGCAGTCTGAGAGCGTATACCGTCTAAGTCCTCTTTGGGTGCCGAACGAAACCCCAATAAAACCCATGGTAGTTTGTTTACCCAATCTGCATCCGTGAGCGACGCTCTGAGGGCTGCCTTCAAAGACCTGTGAAAACGCTCGCATAAACCGTTGGCCTGGGGGTGATAAGCGGTAGTGCAGTGGACTGCCACTCCTAAGCCGCTGGCCATTGCTGACCACAGTTCCGACACAAATTGAGGTCCCCTATCGGACGTAATATCCGACGGAACCCCGAACCGCGCTACCCAGGCTGTTAAAAAAGCGCGAGCCACCTCTGCCGCTGTGGTCGATGTTAACGGGACCACTTCCGGCCAACGTGTGGTTCGGTCCGCCATTGTCAAGAGATGTGTGAACCCTTGTGACAGCGGTAGGGGGCCCACTAGGTCTACGTGCACATGATCGAACCTCTTAGCCGGAATGTGGAACGGTTCCAAGGGGGCCTTCGTGTGCCTGTGGACTTTGGCCCGCTGGCAAGCCATGCAGGCTTTCGCCCACTCTTTCACGTGCTTGCGCAGGCTCGGCCAAACAAACTTCTCCGCTACCATTTTCACAGAAGCGCGTACTCCCGGGTGCGCCAGGGAGTGCACCGAGTCAAAAACGCGACGGCGCCAAGCAGCTGGTACCACTGGGCGCGGCCGCCCGGTGGATACGTCGCAGATTATGGGGGGCGAACCAGTTTGTAAACTCCTGCTCTCCAGCCTTAACCCTGTTGGTCCAGACAGGAGCGCGCGCACGTCTGCGTCTCCGCTCTGCTCCGCCGCCATGGCTGCATAATCTATCCCCACGTGAACAGGGGCCGCGTGCGCGTCTGCGTTGTTACTCCGCCCCGCGGCTGCGGTAGTACAATCCGCATCCGCGCGGACAGGCGCTGTTACCGCGCATGAGAGACAGTCCGCTACTACGTTGAGCTTACCGGCTACGTGCTGAATATCAGTGGTAAATTCCGAAATTGCAGCCAGCTGTCTCTGCTGCTGTCCTGACCACGGTTCTGAAATTTTGGACATTGCAAAAGTGAGCGGTTTATGGTCGACAAACGCGGTGAAACGCCGCCCTTCCAGCCAGAACTGGAAATGGCGAATGGCCAGGTGGAGCGCTAGCAGCTCCCTGTCAAACGCGCTGTATTTCCGCTCAGCATCGCGCAAGGATCTGCTGAAAAAAGCGAGCGGCTGCCAAACCCCGGCGACCTGCTGCTCTACAACGGCCCCTATGGCCACATCTGACGCGTCGGTGGTTAGCGCTATGCGGGCTGATGGGTCTGGGTGAGCCAGCAGTGCTGCGTCTGCAAGTGCTTTTTTAACCTCCATGAATGCACGCTCCTGCTCCGGGGACCACTCGATCACATTGGAGGGCTTCTGCTTTTTAAGCGCGGCGTATAATGGTTGCATAAGCTGCGCTGCGTGGGGTATGAAACGGTTATAAAAATTTACCATTCCTAAAAATTCTTGCAACGCTTTGACCGTTTGTGGCTGGGGAAACTCTGCCACTGCGCGTACTTTGGCCGGTAGAGGGACTGCTCCCTCTGGGGAGACGCGGTGTCCTAAAAAATCGATTTGCGCTACGCCAAAATGGCACTTGGCCGGGTTAATTATCAACCCGTGCGCTCCCATCCTCTGAAAAACCGTCGTGAGGTGTTTTTCGTGTTCCTCCTCGGAGGCACTGGCGACTAAAATGTCGTCCAAGTAGACAAAAACAAAAGGGAGGTCGCGCAACACGGCATCCATCATTTGTTGGAAGGTTTGCGCGGCGCCTTTAAGGCCAAAAGGCATGCGTAAAAATTCAAAAAGTCCGAACGGGGTTATTACCGCTGTTTTGGGAATGTCCTCTGGTCGGACCGGGACCTGATGATAACCGCGGACCAGGTCTATTTTAGAAAACATGTGCGCCTTTGCCAAATGCACTGAAAAATCATGGATGTGCGGAATTGGGTAGCGGTCCTGCGCTGTGGCATTGTTTAACCTGCGGTAATCACCACAAGGTCTCCACGAGCCGTCAGCCTTAGGAACCATATGTAGCAGGGAGGCCCACGGGCTCTTCGAGCGGCGAATTATGCCCAACCTTTCCAGGTTGGCGAACTCCTCGCGCGCAATGGAGAGCTTAGTTGCATCCAAGCACCGAGCTTTTGCAAAAACTGGTGGGCCAACTGTGGTGATAAAGTGCTCCACCCCGTGCTTCGCAACCTTAGCTGAAAACGTGGGAACTGTGAGTGCTGGGAACTGGGTTAGAAGAGTGTGAAACTTACCGCCTGCTGTGGCGACGTTGGTCTGTACTGGCGGCGGGGACACTCGAGCTGCACAAGGGATAGAACAAAAAGAGAGTGCATTAACTAGGCGTCTATTAACCAGATCCGCTAACAAGCCATGTGAGCACAAAAAGTCAGCGCCTAACATGTTGAAACTCACCGCCGCTACTATGAAAGTCCATTCATAGGTGCGGCCGTGCAAGGACAGGCGCAGAATCCTTTCCCCGAAAGTTTTGATAGACGAGCCGTTCGCCGCCGTTGCCCCGTCTCCGCGGGGCCCAGCCACACGGTCCGCATAGGTCGCGGTGATGAAACTCCTCTGGGCTCCGGTGTCCACGAGGAATTGCCACCCGGAGCCCGCATCTGTCAGATAAAGCAGCTTGTTCTGTTCACCGAGAGTCGAAGCTGCTAACGACCCCCGGCCCGGGCGTTTCCCTGTTTCTTGAAACTGCACGGCGGGATGCATCTGTACGCCTTCTCAGTGAAGTGTCGATGGTAAAAACAGAGGCCGTCCCCTCCTCTGCTTCGGGACCGCGCCGCTGCTGTCGTCGCTGGGGTTGCTGCTGCTGCCTCTGGCTCCTCACTGGTCCCGGCCGCCGCGCCGAGGTCTGCTGCTGCCACGGAAGGCTCCTGCTCGTCGCAGGCGTCGAGGAGCCGCTGCACTTCCTTGGCCAGCGCGCGGAAGTCTTGCTGGGTCACACACCTCATGCCGGACAGGGTACCCTTCATGTGTGCTGGGAGGGTCCTCAAGAAGATGTGTTTGAACAGAAACGCATCGTTGTCTGTCCCGATCAGCTGCAGCATGTCCTCCATGAGGTCGGTCGGCCTGCGTCCTCCTCTGTCGCGCAGGTCCAGAAGCCGCCTGGCCCTCACCTCGGCTGATGGCACGAAACTCTCGATGAGGGCGGCTTTCAGCGCGTCGTACTTGCCAGCAGCGGGCGGCTGCTGCACCAGGCTCCGCACACATCGAGCTGTGCGGCTGTCGAGTCTTGCGATGACATTATGAAACTTGGTGTCATCTGCTGATATTCCCCCAAGCACCAACCGCGATTCTGCGTGTTGGAACCATGAGTGCGGGTCGTCTTGCCAGAACTCGGGGAGCTTAATCGAGCCTGCACTTGTGCGGGCGGTCTCCGGTGAATCCGGGTCAGGGTAACGTTCCCCCGGCATTTTATGTCTTGGTCACCAATGTGGGGATCACGAAATGATGAGACTGGATTATTTCTCAGTATTGGTTTATTGCATTTCACGTCCCCAGCTCTCTCTCTGTCAGGAAAAAAGAGGAAGAGCTGCGGTAAACCCCCACACATTTATACCAGCACATCAAAGACAGAATCACACACTCAAGTCAAATCCTTCTATTTACAATTAATCACTTCAGAGTCCTCTTTGCTCTTCCGTCTGACCCCAGGGGGTCAGACAACCCTTTCAGGATCTCGCCCCCAATCCTCTGTCTTCCTTCCAAGTCCGCAGGTGGTCCAGACCCATTGTCCATCTGAGGCGTGATGTCAATACCCACTGCAAGCTTAAAGTCTTTCTGTGTTTGAGCCTATGCAGTCAAATATGTGAGCTACATAAGGTTACAATTATGGGCGCTACAATACCTGTATTATGATCCTATAGTATGCACGTGGGCCACATGTAAATTGGACCAATCAGCAGCCAGCCACACAGGAATATCAAGTGATGGACATAGAATTTGACAAATTAACAACAATGTGATCTTTTTTATTGGCTCATGATAGGCCCCTGATCTTCATAGGCCCCTGGGCTTCAGCCCAGCCTAGCCCGTTCATTAAGGCAGCCTTGAGCTTATGCAAGTCGCTCCCTTCACAAAGCAAAAAAGCCTTACTCAACTCCTGAGAAAGAATGTTTGGTAGTCATGTGGGCACTGGAACACTTTAGACCTTATGTAGAGGGTCTCCATGTGACTGTTTTTACTGACCACAGCAGTCTCAGGTGGTTAATATCACAACCTAACCCCTCCGGCTGATTGGCCAGGTGGTCCTTCAGGCTGCAAGACTTTGACTTTTGCATTGTGCACAAACCTGGCATACAAAACGCTGTGCCTGATGCTCTCTCACATAACCCCCTGCCCCATTCTTGTGACACTCCCACAGATATTCTGCCAGAACATGCTGTCATCTGCAGCTTGGACCTTCACACCTTGCCCCCAGTGCTTGTAGCAGATCGCCCCCAACTAAGGCAGCTACAGCTCAATGACCTAGTGGTAGGCAAATTACTTAGAGACATTGAGAACATTCAACAGGTAGACACAGACAACACAAACCCACCTCATTACACCGTTTTTGACAGATTACTCTATTATAAAGACCTGAAAATCAGGTGTGGTTTACATCCATTGAAAGAGCTTAAACTTTATGCTCCCACAGCCATCCATGGCACCTTGTTAACTACCATGACCACCCTACTGCAGGTCATCTTGGTATTTCAAAAACATTAGTAAGGCTACAGTTCATATTTTTTTGGCCCAAAATGGCAGCTGATGTAAAACGCTGTGTCACCTCCTGTTCTGTCTGCCAGCTCACCAAACCATGTCAAAGTAAACCAGGAGGTCTGACGATTCCCACTGTGCCACAGAAGCCCTGGGAATACACAGGACTGGATTTTGTAGGCTTACTGCCCCACTCTTCAGCTGTCTTTGTCAACTATTTTTCTAAGTGGATCGAGGTGTGTGCAGTATGAGAAGCCACTACTCAAACTGCAGCGAGTAAGTTTGTCAGTGAAATATTCGCCAGACATGGTACTCCCAACCTATCTTACCTCTGACAGAGGTTCACCTTTTGTAAGTGAGTTGTTTGAGCAGCTTGTTTCAGCCCTTGGTTCTATGCACAGACTCACCACTGTATATCACCCCCAAACAAATGCTACAGAGCAAGTCAATAGAACGCCAAAAACTGCAATACGTGCATACGTAGGGGACAAGCACACAACTTGGTATAAGTTCCTCCCACAGATCTGCTTTGCACTTCGTACTGCCCCACATGAAAGTACAGGACTCAGCCCATCCATGATACTGTGTGGTCATGAGCTGGAAACACCCCTCAACCTCATCACGCAATTCGCCTGTGAAGGGGTGGATGAACCTGGTGTGCCATATCCTGAAACTCTCAAAGCTTCACTCCAGGAAGCCCACCATCATGCTAGAGCAGCCCTTGATTGCAGTCATGAAAGACAAAAACACTACTGTGATTTGAGAAGACGTTGCACTACCTGTGAGATCGGTGACCTTGTCAGAATGAAAGCACACCCTGGATCAGATGCACAGTCACACTTTGCTGCAAAGCTTGCACCTCTTTTCACTGGTCTACTTCGTGTCAGTGACAAGCTAGGAGATGTTAACTACAGGTTGACTGAACTTCATTCTGGTGCAGATGCTGGAGTTTTCCATGTTGTTACTCTCCAACCTTTTCATACATGGGACTCTGCCTGACACAATACACACCCAGTTTCTGCCCCAGTCCCACAAAATTCTCCTGACGCACAATGCAATGACACTGTTCCCCAGTTTGATAGTCACAATGATACACCTGATGAAGATGTAGACAATGGACTGCCCAGCAACATGGATCCAGTGCAGGATATGGACTGTGTTCCCAAAAGACCTGTGCATGTAACTGTGTGTCTGACTTTGATGATGCAGGAACCTACAACCTGAGGCTGAGCTACTGCCCCAGAGTTACAACTGGTTGGTCAAATAATAGGTGGACACATGCTTATCATACTGATGGGCTTGATTTACAACAGACTATTTTTTGCAGTGTGGTAAGTTTTTATGTGTAAACTGACACTGGTTAAGTTTTTCTGTTGTTTACACTAAGTGTCAAAGTGTGCATATTTCAGAGGTTTGAGCTGCAATTTTTCAGAACAGTTGTCACAGATGTCACTGTTAGATATACTGTAGATATATTAGCAGACGTGCAGCGCGGACATGAGGCTGCAGGCAGGGTGACGTCATCACACCGTGCCTGCTTAGGGGGACTGTTGGCGGGAATTGTCCTCTTTGGCACCTCGCCTTCAAGCCAACCATAGCCTGTACCAGCTTAGCGTTAGCTTATTAGCTACCAAACTCTGACAAGTGTAACATCTTTGTGTCTTGTAATAAAGTTTGGATTCAGTACAACTTCTGCCTTCAGTCCTATTTCCAAACATAACAAATGATGACAAGGAGAACAATTGCCCTTCTGGAGGAAAACTCGATGTTTTTTCCTGAAGCTGGATGCATGTCTGGCATACCAGTCAGAGTGACGTGGCTGGACAAGCCGGACTCCGCTGTCTGGTGAGCAGATGCAGGTTTGGGCCACTAGAGGAGGAAATGGTGCGGGACCAGCTAGCGGAGCACACCAGCAACCCGTGGCCGTGGGTGAAGCTAATCATGGTGCCCGACGGTCTACTGCTGGCGAAGGCGGTGGATTTGGCGTTCCAGTTCGAGGCCGCCAACAAGCTAACATCACAACTAGGTGAGCCACAACAACAAATCTGGCTAGCTTATGCAGTTACACCAGGAGAAGTACTTGTTAACACCGCGACTCGCTTGGAGGACGTCGAGGTGAACGTTACGGGGCAACGGAACATCATGGGACACCATTTGTGCGGTAACGGCATCTCCCCAAGGCACCAAGAGTGAGTGCAATCCTGCCCGGCCGAGGGGCCACGATTCGGACACTGCAGCAAGCTCAATCTCTTCACCAAGGTGTGCACCCCTTGATGATGGCAGTCATCAACATGACTGACATCAAGCCCACCACCCAGTCCAAAAGAACCACCAACAACCACTTTTCACGCAGTGGGTTCCAGAGGGGCAACGTACAAGTGGCTCACGGTGAGGTTAGACGACGTCGGCTTACCATTGCTGTGGGACACCGCCACTGTGAGGTCAGTGATGAACTGGGTAACAGTAAAGAAATTCTGTTCTAAGAGTCCTCCCGGTGTTTGTTTTCCAGGGGCTCTGTGGGACCGCTGATGTTGGGGAGCATAACACACCCAGATGGGGATACAGCCACTCCGAGCCTGACGCCACAAGGAGAGGACAGTGAGGAAAAAGGGTAGGCACTGGACTCATCCGCTATCCGTGCCCGGCGTCAGCAGCAAGGAGCCAACACAGTGCTGCAGGATAGAGAGTTCGTGGCCCAGCAAGATCCATGGGCCAACACCAACCGGGGGCAAGTCCTGCCGCCAGCGTGAGAGTCTCACCGCCACAGCAGCAACCAGCATCAGGGACAAGAGAGCAGCAGCGCTGAGTGCAGCCAAACAGATTACCGCTCACAGTGCTCAGTTGGGTTCAGGTCCTCAGATCCGAATGCCCAGATGGCCTGCAAATGTTCCTGTCCCTGCTGATGCAGATCGCCGCGCGGTTGAGGCCACTTTTCAGATGACCGATGATTTGAGATGGCATCCAGGCCTGCCGCAGCCGGAATCTCCAGGGCCGTGCCCACCACAGACTCACCAGAGGCCCCCTGAACTCAATCCACAACAGTCACTCTGTTTTAATGTGTTTAGCAGAGCACAACTGGTTCACGGTGGCAGAATAATCCAAGCAGTCGTGTAAGGTCTGCTGGTGGTCTACCTGGCGACCCAGGTTCTGTGTCAGAACAAAAAAAAAGTGAGAGCTGCTGTGAGCTCTTGGTTCTATATGTTTGTAAAGTTTTGTTTTTCAAGGGGGAGGTAGGTGTTAGATATAGATATATTGGCAAACGGGCAGCGTGGACGTGAGGACGCAGGCAGGGTGATGTCATCACGCCATGTCTACTTAGGGGGACTGTTGGCGGGAATCGTCCTCTTTGGCGCCTTACCTTCAAGCTGACCACAGCCTGTACCAGCTTAGCGTTAGCTTATTAGCTACCAAACCTTGACACGAGTAACATCTTTGTGTCTGTCTATTTCCAGACATAACAGTCAGCTATTTGTTTTTCAAGTTAAATAATAGTTTGCGTCTACTTTAGTGGACAAATACTTTTCCACCTTGTTTATTTTGACTTGAACTGACAGAAACAGTGTTCTCCATGGTGCCCTATTTTTGTTAAATGTGACCTATTGTATGCTTCGTATTCTGATATGTATACGTACTGGTTTGCTGAGCATAGTATTTTTCCCTGGTCATAACCACTAGCTTCTCATTAAGTCTATGTATAGTTCACTTATGATTGCTAGTATGTTGCTTCTTCAGTCATACGGCTGAGGACAGCCTTTTTTTGCTGGGGGTCTACTGTATGCAACATTCACTTTATACTGTTGTACTGTAATACCAGAGGACACAACAGGGCAGTGCTACTGCCCTTTGGTGTTGGCAGTGCAATTGCGTAGAGCTAAGCCACACAGTCGGAGAAATCTTTGGTAACTGGTAGTGTGGTATAAGAAAACCACAAGTTTGGTTGGCATTGGCGTGGTGACGCCTTGGTGATGTCATTGTGCTGAGCATACATTATGTGAGAGACGGCCATCTTACAGCCATTGGCTCTCTTAGCCACCGCTTTGACATGCTCAGCCTCCCATCAACAGCCTGTACTATACGTTTCTGCATAGTATGTAATAAGGTTTGTGTTCCCAGCACACGCGACTCTCTGTCGGTCCTTACCAGTTTTTCAGACATAACATTTAGCGATGAGAGTAAACCATGGAAGCATATTTGAGGCCACTATGACCATTTCTGGAGAACCCCAGTGAGCCACCTGTACTGTGGCCCCACTGGCTCAGTGCTTTTGAAAACTACATATCGGCATTGGGCCTGGACGAGCTAGATAAGGTATGGATGAAAGCTTTACTGGTTCACAATCTGAGCATAGAAGGCCAACATATTTTCTACATGCTAGGACCAACAGAAATGTTTGCTGAGTCAGTCGAGCTGCTAGCTAGCCACTTTGCCACACCCAGCAATGTGTTGGTGGGGTGCATTAGGTTTCGCCAACGACGACAGAAGGTCAGAGAGACGACACCACAATTCATCACGGACCTTCGCCACCTACCTAGCATGTGCAAATTCAGTTTGTTGGAGGACGAAATGGTGCAGGATCACTTAGCCAGGCAACCAAGCGAGACACTGCTAGCACATGTGGTAACCACTGAAGGGCCCAGTGATATGGCAGAAGAGGCCGAGGTAAACACCGCGGATTGGAGGAGTGCTAAGAGGCGCTTCCCATGTGACAACTGTAGCTCCCCGATGCACCGAGAAACAGCATGCTTCTGCCTGGCCAAGGGGCAGCAATGCCAACACACAGAGAGGGAACACAGCACAGAGAGCGTGCACAATACGGAGAGAGAGAAGCGACTGGACTTGCCTCAGATCCTCACCCAGCATGAGCCTCAGGGAGCCACTGCGGAGCTGCAGGAGAGGGAGCCCACATCTATCAGGAACTCAGGGACACAACAACTCGGTGCAGGTTCTACCAACAGTGACAGCAACACATCCCGACGACCAGACTTCCCAGGAGCAGGGGAGAAGAAATCGGACTGCTTCTGAATCCACGCCCGGCACCAGCCTCTAGGAGCCACTGCTGAGCTGCAGGATGAAGAATCCACGATCCAACAGGATGCAGCAGAACCACCAAAACCTGGTGGACGCCCCACAGCAGACAGGAGAGCCACACCATCACAACCACGATGTTGAGTGCAGTTGAACAGAGCGCCGCTTGTAGTGATGGACTGGGTTCGGGTCCGCAGAATCAAACGAACAGGTAGGTGTCGGTCATGTCACACATGCTCTGCTATTCATGTATGAATTAGAGTATGTAGCACTGTGGAGATCAGGCATAATATGGTCTTGTTTAGACTGTTGTAGAATAAATCACAGAGTGGAAGTATATCTTCTGTGTCTGGAGACTCTTTGTGCTGTCAGCTATTTTGGACCCCATGCTAATATGTTAGCCTTTGCCTGCTAGCTCTCAGCTGACGCCTCGCCACCCATTACACAAGACAATGATCCTAAACACACAGCCAAGGAAACTCTCAACTGGCTCCAGAGAAGGAAAATAAAGCTGCTAGAATGGTCCAGTCAGTCAAGTGACTTGAATTAAATAGAAAATCTATGGAACAAACTGAAGATCAGAGTTTATAGAAGACACCCACGGAACCTTTAAGATTTGAAGACAGTTTGTGTGGAAGAATGGGCTAAAATCACTCCTGAGCAATGCCTGCGACTAGTTTCTCCATACAGGAGGCATTTCAAACCTGTTATTACCAACAAAGGCTTTTCTACTAAATATTAAATGAATTTCACCAAGCGTGTACAATACTTATTCCCTGTGCCATTCCACTTTATTAAATATAACGTGCTTTGTGAACATAGTTGCCTTGATTTCTTTGTATCTATGTATTACTTGGGTTGTTACTGATATCTGGTGAAAGTTTCAGGTCAACGGCTCCATCAGAATATGGAGCAAATCATCAAATATATTTAATGAGAAAAATGTTGATGTGTTCAAGACTTATTTTCCCCACTACATTGTGATATATTGACACTTTATCGATATGCCACATGTTCAGGATAAATCCATTTCATCTGGCATACAATCCCACTAACATAATACTTCCACCACTATGTTAACAGATCCACTGTGGAGAGTGCAAATAACGGAGTCAGACTTGCACAGCAGACGACTTTATTCACTCATACACAGAAAAGCATTTTTCCAATACACCAGGGTCTCTCCTTTTATATCATCCCTCCATCTCCCTGCTGCATGAAATCTCGTATCACAATACATTCAACCATTCTCCCCCCACTGTCCCCCAGCTACTCCTTCCTGCTACATCACCATAATCTCTCCCATCTCAATACCTATTGTCCTCATCTGTTTACCCCCCACGCTCTACCAGCAGAGGGACTATATACCTCCCCTCTGCATCCAGTCTGAGATGATTATCCCAGCGTCTACACTGCCCCCCCAGAATCTCAGACCAAGTTTCAATCCTCACATCCTTTTGGCTTCAGTCTCCTCCTGTATCTGCTGTAACGGGGGTTCTCCGCCACCGTGGCACTGCTGTGCCGGTGGGGGGCTCCTGGGGGTATGTCTGTCTGCGGGTGGGCAATGGCAAGGGGGGGGGGACATTCGACTTGCCCGTGTGGCTGCTCTGATGAGTCGTTTACCTGGGGAGTTCTCCGTGGGGGCCTTCCACGCCGAGGGGCCCGAGCCAACATCACTTGCTCGTCCACCACCACAAAGGCGGGCTTAAGTCTGTCTATAGTTTCTCCTGATGACCCCCCAAGTCTAACAAAAAATGTTTGTCCCCTGGTTCCAGCACTCTGAACGGGCCATCGTAGGGTGGGCGCAATGGGGGGCAGTGGGCATTGTGCCTGACAAACACGAATGCCACGTTCTTCAAAGTCTTTGGCACAAAAGCGCGTGGAAAACAGTGGTGGGCCGGGCCCGGCAGCGTGCCTGTATCTGCACTATGCCACAAACACTGAGACCGACAGTTGTCCGGTGCAGGATTATCTGGTAAAAAATCCCCAGGGAGCTGCAGTGGCTGAGAAAAAACAAGCTCCGCTGGGGAAGCCTCCAAATCCTCTTTTGGTGCGGAACGCAACCCTAACAAAACCCACGGCAACCGGACTACCCAATTTGCATTCGTCAGCGAAGCCCTGAGCGCTGCTTTCAGTGACCTATGGAAACGCTTGCATAACCCATTGGCCTGTGGGTTGTACGCGGTTGTGCGATGAATTGTGACACCCAGGCTACGGGCCATAGCGGACCAGAGGTCGGAATCAAACTGAGGGCCCCTATCAGACGTGATGCCCGACGGGATGCCAAAACATGCCACCCATGTCGTCAAAAAAGCGCTCGCCACGTCCGCAGACGCGGTTGCCGCCAGCGGGACTGCTTCTGGCCAGCGTGTGGTGCGGTCCACCACTGTCAGAAGGTGCATGCACCCCTGCGATGGCGGGAGGGGGCCCACGAGGTCCACGTGAACATGGTCGAACCTCTTAGCTAGTATACGAAATGGCTCCAAAGGGGCCTTCGTGTGTCTGTGCACTATGGCTCGTTGGCACGCTACGCAGGCTGCAGCCCACTCTTTCACTTGTTTGCGCAGGCCTGGCCAAACGAACTTCGGTCCCACCATTTTTTTTTTTTTCCACAATATCTTTATTGAACCTTTTTTTTTTTTTTTTTTAACAAACATGATACAAACAATCAAACACTAACACTAAAGTACTACAAAAAAAAAAAAATGCACTAAAAACACCAACAACCACCAACAAAATCAAGTCTTCAACAATGCTCCTCTGTTTAGTCTAGACAATCCAATACATAAGTATACATATTATGTTCACCAGTTTGGAATTTACAAGGTCCACACACATCATTCACCTTCTTCTTCAAGAGTTATGTTTAAATTTTTTACATAATCAATAAAAGGTCTCCATATATTCTCAAACACAATTTCCTTTGATTTCAGTATATATGTTATTCTTTCTAATGGAAGGTTTGTTAACATCTGTCTTAACCACTGAGTCACATCTGGTCTATGAGTCTTTTTCTATAATAGTGCAATACATTTTTTGGCATTAAGCAAACTGAGGTCTATGAATGTTCTTTCACTTTTATTAAAATTATGCTTTTCTGGGTACAGACCCAACAAAAACAGTTTAGGATTCAATATGATTTGTTTTGAGATTATTTTTTCAATTGTTACCCTCACCTCTTCCCAAAACATTCTTATTAATCTACATTCCCATAAACAATGAAATAGGGTTCCTTTACTTTCCATGCATTTTGTGCATGTATCTGGTATATTTTTGTTGTATCTATTTAACTCCTCCGGTGTAACATACATCCGCATTAACCATTTGAAATGTATCAATTTAAGGCGTGCATTTATTGATTTGGTTTGAGCTTCTGTACAAGCCAATTCCCATTGTTCCTCTGAAATTTCAATTTGCAGATCTTCTTTCCAGTAGTTTAATCTTTTCAGTGAATTTTCACTTGAAGATAGTGTCAATGAGTTATAAAACTCTGAAATAATACCCTTTCTTTTACTATCTTTCATCATCATTTTTTCCAAGGATGAATAAATAGGTCGAGTGAGAGCTTTATTTTGATTTGATCGAATAAAGTTTCTAAGTTGAAGATATTTAAAAAAATGTGTTCTATTGAGATTAAATTTGATCCTCAGCTCTTCAAAAGACATTATGTTGTCTGCACATGGCAAATATAAATCCTGAATCTTTTGTATCCCTTTTAAATTCCATACTTTAAATACAGCGTCCGCTCTCCCTGGTTTAAAATATTGATTACCCCATATTGGACTAAATTGTGACAATAACTGTGGTTCTTTTAAATAGTTTTTAGCTTCACACCATATTTTGATCATATGCTTTACAAATGGATTTTTAACTTGTTTTTGTAATTTTTTTGCCGAATCTGAGTATATGAATATGGGAAGAGGTAAAGGTAAATTGTATGATTCCATTTCAGTCCAGTGAGGGAGATCATTTGATGAAAAATAATGTGTCATAGACCTCAGTTGTGCCGACCAATAATACAACATAAAATTTGGACATTTCAGACCTCCACGATCAAATGGTAAATATAATAAAGACAAACGTAATCTAGCCCTCCTGTTGTTCCATATAAATTCCACTAACTTTTTTTTTATTCTTGAGAATAGATCTAAAGGTGGTGATAAGGGAATGTATTGAAATAAATAAAGTATTTTAGGTAAAATATTACTTTTAAGTATATTGATTCTCCCGATCATCGACATTGGTA
This sequence comes from Pholidichthys leucotaenia, assembly GCA_020510985.1. Classification (NCBI taxonomy): domain Eukaryota; kingdom Metazoa; phylum Chordata; class Actinopteri; order Cichliformes; family Pholidichthyidae; genus Pholidichthys; species Pholidichthys leucotaenia. Next base: position 378,486,343 of record CM035844.1, on the reverse strand, counting down.
GTGACATCCATCTCTGAGTTAACTCATTGATATCTGACATTAAGGCTTCATAGTTGACACTGGCGACTGATTCTAGCTTAGGCATAATTTGGATTCCTAAATATTTAAACTGATTTACAACATTGAATTGATTTACCTCAGGGGCTGGGTAATTTCTCTGGGTCTCATTTAGCATTAATATTGAAGATTTAGTTTTATTTATTTTATATCCTGATATTTCCCCAAAATTCTTTATTAAATTCAACAAGGTTGGAATTGATTTTTTTAGATTCGACATAAACAAAATTATATCATCGGCGTACAGGGAGATTTTATGTTCTGTTGGTCCAACTTTAATTCCATATATTTGTGAATGTAAATGTATCGCTATCGCTAAAGGTTCAATTGCCATAGTAAACAGTAAAGGTGAAAGTGGACAGCCTTGTCGACATCCTCTATTGATTTTTATTGGTTTTGAAATATTGTTATTTGTTAGGATTTCTGCTGTAGCATTATTGTATATTATTTGAACCCATTTTATGAAATTATTTCCAAGTCCAAACCTTTGTAGGACTTCAAAAAGAAAGGGCCATTCAACTCTATCAAAGGCCTTTTCGGCGTCCAATGATAGGAGAGCTGTATCCGGTGCTTCTTTATTAAAATAAATAATATTAAATAGTCTTCTTACATTATGGAAGCCTTGTCTACCCTTTATAAAGCCATTCTGATCTCGATTAATAATATTTGGTAAAATTTCTTGTATTCGTCTTGCTAAAATTTTACAGATTATCTTAAGGTCGGCGTTTAATAGGCTTATTGGTCTCATATTTTCACATTTATTAGAGGGCTTACCTGGTTTTGGCAGCAGTATAATTAAGGCATTATTTATGTATGATGGTAAATTATTATTTTGAAATGCTTCTAAAACCATTTCCAAAAAAGGTTTTATTAATTTATTCTTAAATTTTTTATAAAGGTCAACTGGAAGACCATCTGGTCCTGCACTTTTTCCTGATTTCATATTATCAATGGCTAGCCCAACTTCTTCTTGACTAATTTTAGACTCCAATATCTCCCTGTTTTCATTTGGAATACACGGTATAGATAGTTTGTTCAAAAACCCATTTAGTTTTGTTAAATCAGGTTCATTTTTGGTATCATATAATTTTTCATAGTAATCTCTAAAGGCTCTATTAATTTCTAAAGGATCTATAACTACCTGTCCATTACTTATAATACTGGTTATTGGTGTTTTAATTTCCAATTGTTTAATCTGCCATGCTAATAATTTTCCTGATTTTTCACCTTGTTCATAAAAAGATTGTTTCAATCTTAGAAGACTCGAGGCAGCTCTATTCGCTGATTTTTTGTCGTATTCAGCTCTCAAAATCAGTAATTCATTCTCCAACCTTGGATCTCTTCCTGCATACACTTTTTCCTGAAGACTTTTTATTTTATGTTCCAATTTAGCTCTCTCCTCTCGAGTCTTCTTAGATTTTGATCCTGTATAACTAATAATATGTCCCCTAATAAAAGCTTTGAAAGCCTCCCACTTTACACATGCTGATGTTTGTGTAGTATTGATGTCAAAGAACTCGTCTATCTGTTTTTCTATATACTTGACAAATTCCTCATCCTGAAGCCATTTATGCTGAAATTGCCATCTGCCTGATTCCTTTGTCAATTTTTTATCTACATATATTAGACAACAGGGTGCATGATCAGAGATCACGATGTTATCATAAAAGCAGTTTTGAATCTTGGACCTTAATTCTGTGGAAATCAAAAAATAATCAATACGTGAGAATGTCTTGTAGGTACTGGAATAACAAGAATAGGCTTTAACTTGTGGTTTCATTTCTCTCCATATATCTAACAATCTCAATTCTTTCATAAAATGATTAATAGTCATCCTACATCCAATGTGCGTACAATCCAGTCCTGTTGATCTATCCACACCTGGATTCAATGTACAATTAAAATCCCCTGCTATTATATGTTGCCCTGTAAGTGATGATAAGATGAGAAATAAATTAGCAAAGAACTTCTGATCATCTATATTGGGACCATATAAGTTCACAAGATTTATATTTTCTAATAACAAAGAACCTTGAATGATTACATATCTTCCAAATTTGTCTCCAATTACATTTTTCACTTGAAAAGGAACTGATTTATGTATGAGAGTCATAACTCCCCTGGCTCGGGATGAAAATGAAGAGGTGAATACACTTCCCTGCCATCTACTCCTAATTCTTTTAACATCCTCCTCTATCAGATGAGTTTCTTGTAAAAACACAATTCTTGAACCCATGTCCTTTATTTTATTCATAACTTGTTTAAGTTTTTTAAAATTTTGTAGACCTCTGCAATTCCATGAAGTTAAATTAAGATTAACACTTTGGTCCATGATCAATAGAGAGTTTGGGATTACCTTGCAGTGTAAACATGCTCATACAGAGAAGCAAAAACATGAGTGGTTGAACATTCATCCTACAAACTACACACAAACAAATTTCCCCTTCCCACACTTGTGGCAAACCCCCCAAAATCAAAAGAAAAATTCTGTCTCCCGATATAGCCATCGACCGTTCCACACCCACGGGGAACAGCCTAAGCCACTCCTTCTTCATCCTCCCAATCACCCTAACTCTACTGCTTTTAATGACGTAACATTAACTCTCCTCTGTAGTTTTCCAACTTAACTCCAAAATTTTTAACAACTTTGTACATCATAGTTTTTTTTTTTGTTTGTTTTGTTTTTGTTTTGTTTTTTTAATATATAATACAATCTATATTTTGTAACCTTACTATTTACTTCAAGTCAGTCAGATGCCTGTGCAAATGCTTAATTATTCTACCTTATATTTTGTTCATGCTTAGCTCCCACCAGTCTCTTCTTCTTCTTTGATCTTCTTGATGAACTCCTGCGCCTCCTCTGGGGTCTTGAAGATGTGGGTTCTGCCCTCATACGTGGTCAGCAGTCTCGCAGGATAGATTACACCATGACGAATCCCAAGGTTGCGCAGCTCCTTACGTATGGGATCAAACTGCTTCCTCAATTGCTGGATTCCTGTGGCCAAATCTGGGTAGAACCGCACCTGCTGGTCCTGGTGTTTAATCTCTCCTTTAGCACGTGCAGCGTTGAAGATCTTCATCCTGTCTCTGTTGCTAAGAAACTTCATAATTAAGGTCCTCGGCGGTCCCTTATCTCTCCGTGGGCCAATACGATGTGCTTTTTCCAGAACCACTGCTGATTGCAACTCCTCGCTGCCCAGCACCTCCGGAATCCACTTTTCCAGAAAGGAACATACGTCCCGACCTTCTGATTCCTCTGGAAGACCCACCAGCCTCAAATTATTCTGTCTCGACCGAGATTCCAAATCCAAAATATTATCTTCCAGAGATTTTTTTTTTTTTTCCAAAGTGCGCACCTTTAATTGAAGACGGGTGACGTCATCTTCAGCACTAGCGAGACGGAGCTCCATCTGCGCCGTTCGTTCTACACAGTCACCCAATTCCTTTCTTATTCCTTCCAACGCTGTCATAATCCCATCAAATCTAGAGGAAAAGTCCGCTCTCATTGAACTCATGGCAGCCATCAGCGCATCTGCGCCTCCCCGCGCAGACATCGCACCGTTGCCAGCCTCCTCCGCCATATATGGAGTTTTGTTTGCTGCGTCACAGACCTGAAAGTCCGTTAATTTGGACTGTTTCGGCGGCTCGCTTTTTCCTCTTCCTGGTTTTCCAGCCCGAGGCTTCGCCGACATATCCTCGCCCAAATGCTGAGATACGTTCTGTCCCAAATGAGAGAGTTATTTGCCGATTTTTTTTCTCCAGGAGCAGAGCAGAGCGAGACACGTCCGTCCTACGTGGCAGCCATAACCGGAAGCTCCGGTCCCACCATTTTGACTGACGCGCGCACTCCTGGGAGCGCCAGAGCGTGAACTGACTCAAACACTCGGCGGTGCCAAGCGCGTGGGACCACCGGGCGCAGGCGTCCCGTGGAGACATTGCAGATTGGGGGGGGCTGCCGTTTTGCAGTACTCTGCTCTCCAGCCTTAACCCTGTTGGTCCAGACTGGAGCGCGCACATGTCCGCATCGCCAATCTGCTCTGCGGCCATGGCTGTATAATCTATCCCTACACAGACTGGGGCCACTACTGCGCACGAGAGGCAGTCCGCCACCACATTCAGTTTACCTGACACATGCTGAATATCGGTCGTAAACTCTGAGATCGCGGCCAGCTGTCTCTGCTGTTGGCCCGACCATGGTTCCGAAACCTTGGCCATCACATACGTTAGCGGCTTGTGGTCCACGAACGCAGTGAAGCTGCGTCCTTCCAGCCAGAACTGGAAGTGGCATATGGCCAGGTGGAGAGCCAGCAACTCTGTCGAATGCGCTGTATTTACGCTCACTGTCGCGCAAAGCCCTGCTGAAAAAAGTGAGCGGCTGCCAAGAACCGGCAACACGTTGCTCCACGACAGCCCCTATGGCCACATCCGAGGCATCGGTAGTGAGCGCTATCCGGGCGGCCGGGTCCGGGTGCGCCAACAGTGCGGCATTTGCCAGGGCTGTTTTAACCTCAGAGAATGCCTGCTCCCGCTCCGGAGTCCATTCGACTCTGTCCGCTGGTTTCCGCTTCTTAAGCGCGGCGTACAATGACTGCATGAGCTGAGCTTCGCGAGGGAGGAACCGGTTATAAAAGTTAACCATCCCCAAAAACTCTTGCAGCGCCCTGACCGTCTGAGTCCGGGGAAAATTCGCCACGGCGCACACCTTGTCGGGCAAGGGTATCGCTCCCTCCGGTGAGATGCGGTGCCCCAAAAAATCAATTCCCGTCATGCCGAATTGGCATTTTGCCGGGTTGATTATTAACCCGTGCTCTTCCAACCTCCGGAAAACCGTCCTGAGGTGGGTTACGTGTTCGTCCTCGGACGCGCTGGCCACCAGGGTATCATCCAGGTAGACATACACAAATAGCAGATCGCGCAACACCGCATCCATCATGCGTTGGAATGTCTGTGCCGCGCCTTTTAATCCGAAGGGCATGCATAAAAACTCAAACAAGCCAAACGGAGTTATTACCGCTGTTTTGGGTATGTCCTCCGCGCGCACCGGGACCTGGTGGTAACCACGGACCAGGTCTATTTTAGAAAAAATGCGTGCCCCGGAGAGGTGAACGGAAAAATCCTGAATATGGGGAATCGGGTAGCGGTCGTGCGCTGTGGCATTATTCAACCTGCGGAAATCTCCGCACGGTCGCCACGATCCCTCGGCCTTGGGGACCATGTGTAGCGGGGATGCCCATGGGCTGTTTGAGTTCCTGATGATGCCCAACCTTTCCAAGTTGGCAAACTCCTCGCGCGCTATGGCCAATTTAGCTGCGTCCAAGCGCCGAGGTTGTGCAAAAACGGGCGGCCCAGTGGTGGTGATAAAGTGTTCCACCCCATGTTTAGTGATGGCCGCCGAAAACGTCGGGACCGTGAGTGGTGGGAACTGAGTGAGCAGTGTGTGGAACTTACTGCCTGGAGTTGTGACGTTGGCTAGTGTTATTGGCCCGGCCCCTCGAGCTGTACAGGGGAGAGAATCAAAAGATATTGCATTAACCAGGCGTCTGTTAGTAACATCGACTAGCAGCCCGTGTGCACACAGAAAATCAGCTCCCAAGATTGGTAAACTCAATGCCACTATGACGAAAGTCCACTCTTACTTACGGCCGGCCGTGTAGGGATAAAGTCAGTGTTCTCTCATCAAAAGTCCTAATGTCCGAGCCGTTTACGGCTACCAGCTCGGGGCCGCTAGCTCCTGCTAGCCGGTTGGTGTAGGACGGCAGGATGAGGCTCTTTTGGGAGCCGGTGTCTATGAGGAACCGTCTCTCCGAGCGCGAGTCCGTCACGTAGAGCAGATTGTTTTCTTCACCGGTGGTCGCAGCTGCTACTGACTGCTGGCCTTGGCGTTTCCCGAACGCTTGAATTGGCACGGTGGCACACATCTGCGTGCGTTCTCTCCAAAGCGGCGGTGGTAGAAGCAGAGCGTGTCTCTCTGGCGCTTCCTGGCCCCCGCTGTTGCTACCATCATTGGCTCCTCGCCTCCGCTGGTCGTCTCGCTGGGTTCCGGCGCCGCCGCGTTCACTGTGAGGGCTCTGGTGGTGAGGATGATCCGATCTGCCTCCTGGGCTAGCGCACGGTAGTCACGCGCGGCCAGCAACGGCGAGTTGGCCAGGACTGCTCTTGCCTCTGTTGGGAGCTTCCGGAGGAAAAGGTAGGCAAACAGAAAATGCCCGTCGTCCGTGCCCATCAACGCCAACATCCTCTCCATCAGTTCGACCGCCGACCCATCTCCTAACTTGGAGCGCCTCAGGAGCCTCTCTGCTCTCTCACAGTCCGAGAGTGTGTAGCACCGGGTCAGCACGGCCTTGACAGCCCCATATTTATCGTGGGCTGGAGGCTGTTGGAGCAGGCTCGCTACTTGCTGAGACGTACGAGCATCCAGCGCTGCAACCACATAGTAATATCTGGTGTCGTCTGCCGTTATTCCACGGAGGTCGAACTGAGCTGGGTTGTGCGGCCAAAAGTCTGGTAGTTTGACCGAAACAGCGCACGCGTTGCTGGGGCTTTCTGTCCGGGGCCGTCTCTGGGATGCTTGCTGCGTTGCTGGCGCTTCCTGAACGGGCCGACTCCGGGGTTCTTGCCTCGTGTTCCATAATTCGTCAAGGGTCACCAGTGTGGAGAGTGCAAATAATGGAGCCAGACTTGCACAGCAGACGACTTTATTCACTCTCACTTCAGTCATACACAGAAAAGCATTTTTCCAATACACCAGGGTCTCTCTTTTTATATCATCCCTCCATCTCCCTGCTGCATGAAATCTCGCATCACAATACATTCAACCATTCTCCCCCCACTGTCCCCCAGCTACTCCTTCCTGTTACACCACCATAATCTCTCCCATCTCAATACCTATTGTCCTCATCTGTTTACCACCCAGGCTCTACCGGCAGAGGGACTATATACCTCCCCTCTGCATCCAGTCTGAGATGATTGTCCCAGCATCTATACACCACTGGCAATAATGTAGCCCACATGCGATATCACAGTAGGACTGCTGTACATCAAATGACCAGCAGATGTCAGTACCCCCAAATGAGCTCTTAAATGGGGTTTCGCGTACTCAGCCTTAATCAGCCAGAAAGATTCGACACATTCACGGAGCTTCATCACACCATCACTGGCACACAAACCCCACCAGCATAATAAGGTGTGCGATCCATGGAAAGTAGTATTAATATTTTCCCAAAGGGCGCTGACTGTATTAAATTTGCAGGAAATGCGCTCTGCTGTGACACCACTGAAGAAGAAAGTCCAACTGCAACATGGCGACTCCCATGCACAGAATAATAGCCAGGAGACAAGCGTGAGTATGATGATAAAAATTAAATGTCGGTGTGTCAATTTTGTGTTTTCACGACTACAGTTCGGTGATGTCAAACTACATTATGCTCTCCGATTTTTGTGAAGGTCCTAAAGGGAGAATTAAGTAGCCTGTGGGGCTTCATGGGAACGCAAACAGCGCCGCTGTCTCGTTGTGTAACAATGTTTATATGCAGTAATGTATTGTGACGTTTCAAGGGTTCTCACAATGATGAGGGAGGATTTGGAACGTAACAGGCATTAATTTCTTCACTGACAAATTACGCAGAACAGAGGGGAGGTCGTCTATACATACACACAGACACACTCACTTCACTCAGGGTGACACAGACACATAATCTCTCACACGTAGAGGAAAACAACACAGTCACAACCAGACTCATAACACATTTAGAACCTACAACAACAGTGTTGCCAGATGGGAAATGTTGAAGTATCGTACCAGCGGCAAATTATCGTATTTTGAGGAAAATTATCGTACACACCCAGTTTTCATTCTGACGTACCGTATCTCAGGACCATCTGCTTCAGTCACACATTATCACAGACACTGCATATTGCAGCCTATAACGCATTTTGACTTTTAAACAGTCGAACAGATTGGTTGGGGAAAAAAAAGCGTCTTTACCTGTGTAGCGTACAGGATGATCCCCTGACCTGCACTGAATAGCCCAGAATATCAATCATACTTAAATATCTTCTATATTTCTTCTGTTGAATCATCATGTATCAAGGTCTTGCCTCATAAATATTTTGAGAAGTACTCTGTTTATACATTACGAATAAACATCAATCAGTCTACCTAAACTACTACTTAGATAGCTCATAATTAAAGCAGAAACCTGTTTCATGGTTTTATTGAGAACCACAATCCAGTGATATTTTTGCACAAACATTTGCATGTTGCAGCAGTGACGGAAAACTTTAGTGCGAATGCCAACATGAGGTTTGAACCACCCAGTAAAACTGGGATCTGTTTTCCTCCCATTCATTTCTCAACCTGCTTGATGTTGCTTATTTGTTGAGTCTGTCATGCCTGCATTCGTGCTGTAACTTATGCAAACGATTCCAATCAAGTGTACTAGTTTTTATGGGTGAACGCACTGTACTGAATTACTCACCAGAACTGAAGTGAAAGCCAGGAATCACTAGCTGAACCATCCATCTGAGCAGCACACGAGCCCCGTCTGCTCGGTTCAGCTGACTCTCAGTTCCGTGAGTGGTAGACAGTTGGCGCTCCAGTACAGCACTGAGTGATTCAGTGTGAGGTCCCCCCCTGGACTGGTTTCTGTCCCCAGAATAATAAGTCCAACTCAAAAGTCCAATACAAACCTGTCTAGGTGTCGGGGTGACCACCGTTGTTGGCGGCTGGCACACACGAGCCTGTTAGTGTCCATTCGAGCCTCAGCCGGGGTCTCTGGTTGGGATGGGAGCTCTGGCTCAGCCACCCATGGGGCAGCTGACAGGTACGGGGCAAGGTGGTCGCAGTGAAGCACCAACACCCAGTTCTCTTCTGCAGTCTCACGCTGTACACTACATCCGACAGTCTCTGTAGGACCATGTACAATGCCGACCAGTGGCTTGCCAGCTTTGGCGACAGTCCCTTTTTCCACTTCGGGCAGACACCCAGACTGGATCCCCAGGTCCAAAGTCTCTCCCCTGGCAGCGGGAGTTGTACGCTCGCTTCTTTTGACTTCCCGCTGCTACCAGGGCCTCCCGAACCAGTTCCTGTACTGTGTGAAGATGTTCTCTCAAGCAATACAAATAATCCACCCCTGGTTTGCCCTCCACCTCTTGGGGAGGGCCGAACACCAAGTCCACTGGGGTGTGCAGCTTGCGTCCAAACATCAGCACTGCAGGGGTGCACCAGGTGGATTCCTGAACTGCTGTCTGGCATGCTCACAGGACCAGGGGCAGGTGCAGATCCCAGTCTCACTGTCGCTGGTCCACTAGGATGACTAGCTGGGTGGTCAGGGTCTGGTTAAAGCGTTCAACCAGGCCGTTGCTCTGTGGGTGCAATGGGGTGGTCTGGGTCTTCCGGATGCCTAGCCACCTGCAGACCTCTCCGAAGACCTTTGCCTCGAAGTTCTGTCTCTGGTTACTGTGCAGCTGCTCCGGGGCACCGAACTGACAAAACATCTCATCCACCAGCTTTTATACTGTGGTGGCGGCACTCTGATGAGGGACCGCATACACCTCTGGCCACTTGGTGAAGTAATCCATTGCGACCAGAATGTAACGGTTCCCCCGATCCGTAGTCGGACAAGGGCCCAGAATGTCCCACTTCCACATGCTCCATGGGTGCCCCCACCCAGTACTGCTGCAGGGGGGCATGGGATTGCTGAGTCAGCCCTTTCTGAGCCGTGCAGGTGTCACAGCAGTGGACATGGAGTTCCACGTCCTGTTAACACCCCTGGCCAGCAGAACCAGGCCCGAAGACGCTGCATGGTCTTCGTCACCCCGAGGTGGCCTGCCCCCACTGACCCATGGACCAACTGGAGCACTTTGGGGTGAAGCCGTTGGGGGACCAGCAGCTGCCACATGTGACGCTGCCCAGCTGGAGACTGCCATCGCCAGTAGATGACACCCTCACGACAGGAAAGGTTGGCCCACTGGGAATGTAGGGCCTTGGTCTCTGAGTCCATCACAGATACAGCCTCCCAGGCAGGCCACTGGTCCGTATCCAGCCACTACCGGACCCGGCAGATGACAGGATTTCCATCCTGCTCAATCCGAAGCTACTGTGTGTCGAAGGCCTCGGTAATGTCATCGCTGGGAAGAGCTGGCTGATGATCTAAGGACAAGCTGTGAGTCGCTGTGCTGTCCCCGGCCGCAGCGGTGTGGAGAGCAGCAGCCCATGCAACTACTGGGTCATGGTCCTCTGCCCTCTCACAGTGCCGACAATCCCCCCCCCAGCACGGGTGCCGGGACAGCACGTCAACGTTGGCATGGAGGCAGCCTGCTTGCTGCACAATCTGAAAGTCATAATCCTGCAGTGCCTCCGGCCATTTCGCTAACTGTCCACCTGGCTCTTTAAAGTTTACTAGCTAAGTCAGGGAAGCATGATCTGTCCTGAGCTGAAACCTGCCCCCATAAACGTACAGGTGGAAATGGCGAAGCCCTTGGATGACTGCCAGTGGCTCTCAGTGGGTGACACAATAATTCCTTTCGGCTCTGCTGAAAGTGCAGCTGAAAAAATCAACTGCCTGCTCTCCGTGTTCTCCCTCCTGGGATAACACTGCCCCAATGTCCTGGTTGCTAGTGTCTGTGTCCACGATGAAGAGGCAGTTGGGGTCGTGATACCGCAGCACATTCCTCGCTCCACTTGAATATGTGGCCCTTCTGTGTCAGCTGATGCAGTGGGCTGGCGATGGTGGCGAAATCCTTTACAAACCTCCTATAACAGGAGGCCAGTCCGAGGAAGCTCCACAATTCACCTACGTCCTGTGGGACCAGCCAGTTTCTCACTGCTGCCGCCTTCTCTGGGTTGGTGGCGACTCCTGCAGCGCTGACAACATGGCCCAGGAAGGTGGTTTCAAACCAAACCAGATGACTTTTCCAAGAGTGGAGCTGCAGCCCAGCGGACGGCATCCAACACCTGCCAGAGGTTAGACAGGGCACCACCCAAATCAGCTGCATGAACCAGCAGGTTGTCGAGATCACCGATGCAGCGGCTCTGGGGAACGTGAGCCAGCACTCGCTCCATCAGGCGTTCAAAGGTGGCCGGGGCATTGCAAAGTCCAAATGGCATCACCTTGAACTGCCACAGTCCCTGCCCAATGGAAAAGGCTGTTTTCTGGTGGGCCTCTGGTGATGGCTCCACCTGCCAATAGCTGCTGCGGAGATCGAGCAAGCTGAACCAGCTGGAGCTGGCGATGTAATCCAGCACATCATCAATGCGGGGTAGAGAGTAGGAGTCCTTACGGGTGATGTAATTCAGGCATTGGTAGTCCACACAGAACCGCCACGAACTGTCCTTCTTCTTGACCAAAACCACTGGCGCCACCCTGGGGCTAATGGAGGGTTCAGTGACATCCATGTCCAGCATCTCCTGAATCTTGGGCTCCGCTGGTGCCTACCTTGAAAAAAACAGAGGGTGTGGGTCTAGCTGGATCAGCCTGGTCTCATCGGGATTGATCTGGTGCTGCACCAAGCTGGTCTGGGTGCGATCTTCATCTCTGGCGCAAAGATGTCAACGTAGCAGTCCAGCAGTACCTGTAGCTGGTGTCTCTGCCCCGGCTTTAACCCCCTGCAGCTCCACTGGAATAGCTCCTCGACCGCCTGCTGGGTTTCTGATGATGTGGTGATTCGTTCTGCTTTTGGCCCCCTCGCTGCTGTCTCTAGCGGCAATGACAATCCCTCCACTCGCGCTGATGGTGCTGCAGCGGTCGGCTTTGGTGGCGATCCCCTCAGCTCGGCCTGCGCTGACGGCCCCTCGATCGCGCGGGTCCCCTGTCTGGCTCTTGCTGCAGATCGTGATGTCTTAGCCCCTAGCAGGAGAGAAGAGCTGGTGATGTCGATCTTTGTGCCCCATGTTGTGAGCAGATACAGTCTGATGATGCAGGAGTCTTGAATGTCAGCCAGCTTAGAACGGGTGGTTCGTGTTCCGACTGGCCACTCCCACGACAAGGACTCGTTGCCCTCCCAGTCTGGTGCACTCCCCGGTGGCTGTGGTGACGCAGCACCTGGTGGGTTCTCAGCCCTGCGGTCTGAGTTCATCTGTCCTGGGCAGTGCCCCAGGTCGGACCAGGGAGCTGGTGGAACCGGTGTCATTCGGGGCCCGGATTGGAGTGCTGTCCAGGCTGTACTGCAGGTGTAGCCCTGGCGAGTGTCTACACACGTGGACAAAATTGTTGGTACCCCTCTGTTAATGAAAGGAAAAACCCACAATGGTCACAGAAATAACTTGAATCTGACAAAAGTGGTAATAAATAAAAATTATATGAAAATTAACCAATGAAAATCAGACAATGCTTTTGAATTGTGTTTCAACAGAATTATTTTAAAAACAAACTCATGAAACAGGCCTGGACAAAAATGATGGTACCCTTAATATTTTGTTGCACAACCTTTGCACACGGCTGATGTTTCATCACCAAGGCAGAAAGCTTTCCAGGCCATGGCTGAGAGTGAGGACGAGGAGGAGCTGCGCCAGACCACAGCTGCATGGCTGGTGAGAGTACAACGTTGGCACAAGGAGGGATGCTTCCACTGCAGGAAGCCAGGCCATGTCGCATGCCATTGCCCTGCACCCACTTTGCAACAACCACCCCTCTCACCAGCTTAAAACTAGAGTGAGGTAGCACAGATGAGGACCTGCTGCCTCTCAGACATTTTCCCCAACAAACTCTTACCACATCTGGGCCAACTTACACACGTGGACAAAAGTGTTGGTACCCCTCTGTTAATGAAAGAAAAACCCACAATGGTCACAGAAATAACTTGAATCTGACAAAAGTGGTAATAAATAAAAATTCTACGAAAATTAACCATTGAAAATCAGACAATGCTTTTGAATTGTGGTTCAACAGAATTATTTAAAAAAAACAAACTCATGAAAGAGGCCTGGACAAAAATGTTGGTACCCCTAGAAAGGATTGAAAATAATGTGACCATAGGGACATGTTCAACCAAGATGTGTCCTCTAACTAACATCACAGGTGTCTACAAACTTGTAATCAGTCAGTCGGCCTATTTAAAGGGTGACAAGTAGTCACTGTGCTGTTTGGTGACATGGTGTGTACCACACTAAACATGGACCAGAGGAAACAAAGGAGAGAGTTGTCTCAGGAGATTAGAAAGAAAATTATAGACAAGCATGTTAAAGGTAAAGGCTATAAGACCATCTCCAAGCAGCTTGATGTTCCTGTGACTACAGTTGCACATATTAGTCAGAAATTTAAGATCCACGGGACTGTAGCCAACCTCCCTGGACGTAGCCGCAGGAGGAAACTTGATGAAAAATGGAAGAGACGGATAATATGAATGGTAACAAAAGAGCCCAGAACAACCTCTAAACACATTCAAGGTGAACTCCAAGGTCAAGGTACATCAGTGTCAGATCGCACCATCCGTTGTTGTTTGAGCCAAAGTGGACTTCATGGGAGACGACCAAGAAGGACACCACTGTTGAAAACAAATCATAAAAAAGCCAGACTGGAATTTGCCAAACTGCATGTTGACAAGCCACAAAGCTTCTGGGAAAATGTCCTATGGACAGACGAGACAAAACTGGAACTTTCTGGCAAGGCACATCAGCTCTATGTTCACAGACGCAAAAATGAAGCATACCGAGAAAAGAACACTGTCCCTACTGTGAAACATGGAGGAGGTTCTGTTATGTTCTGGGGCTGCTTTGCTGCAGCTGGCACAGGGTGTCTTGAATCTGTGCAGGGTACAATGAAATCTCAAGACTATCAAGGTATTCTAGAGAGAAATGTGCTGCCCAGTGTCAGACAGCTTGGTCTCAGTCACAGGTCATGGGTCTTGCAACAGGATAATGACCCAAAACACACAGCTAAAAACACCCAAGAATGGCTAAGAGCGAAACATTGGACTATTCTAAAGTGGCCTTCTATGAGCCCTGATCTAAATCCTATTGAACATCTGTGGAAGGAGCTGAAAGATGCCGTCTGGAGAAGGCACCCTTCAAACCTGAGACAACTGGAGCAGTTTGCTCATGAGGAGTGGGCCAAAATACCTGCTGAGAGGTGCAGAAGTCTCACTGACAGTTACAGAAATCGTTTGATTGCAGTGATTGCCTCAAAAGGTAATTCTGTTGAAGCACAATTCAAAAGCATTGTCTGATTTTCATTGGTTAATTTTCGTAGAATTTTTATTTATTACCACTTTTGTCAGATTCAAGTTATTTCTGTGACCATTGTGGGTTTTTCTTTCATTAACAGAGGGGTACCAACAATTTTGTCCACGTGTGTATATGATCAGAGGTGGCCACAGTAGCCAGAAATTTTACTCGTATAAAAGCAGTGCTTTGGAATTAATAATTAAAAGTAGACAACCAAAAATTTCTAATTGAGCTAAGGGTACAAAGAGCACCCACTTAAAAACTTGAGTAATGACTTCAGTCTTGAAGGTTTGAGGTTCTTCTCCAAAATTTATAACAATTTTATTATAGTTTTCTACTTTTCTCTATAAATTTATCTAAATTTGAAACCATTTTCCTCAAATTTGCATTTCCTCTTGTAAAATTGACTTTTCTTGTACATTTGAGACTTTACTATAAGTTGATGGATTGTTTTGTGGCTAATTTTTGTCTATTTTTTAAAAATAAAATTAATGTTTTTTTAATAAATTTGAAACCAAATGTGGTAATTTTTTACTTTTTCCTTATAACAATTTACATTTTTGACCATAATTTTGCAGAGCCAAAACAGAACAATAATTTAACTCTGATTTCAAAGAAAAAAATATTAATAAAATTGTACTTAATGAAATAAATTAACTAAAATGACCAGAGATGCAGTTATTTCAGTTATAATATTTCTATATATTTGTAGTGTTTTTTTTTTTTTTTTTTTTGTATTCAGAAATTTCTTCAGCACCCAGACAGCAGGAAAAACCTCCCTTATTTTGAAATTCAAATGTTGGCACGTTTAGTTTGTCTGAAGGCTGCTGACGGATTAAAGTCATTGACTTCGTGAATTTTGGTCATCTTATCTTTCCAGGTACATAATAATGAACATAAATTAGTGAATTAATATTAATTAAGGTAAAGGTAAAAACAGCTCCTTTTCATTCTTGTCTGAAATAAGAAAAACAAAAAACTAATGATTAAAAAGAAGACAAAATGAACCAACTCGAGCTTCTTAACCACATCTGTTAGCTAAGCGACTCTTCCATTATTGCTCCTGTTACCCGTGGGTTAAAACCATGATAAACGCCTCCAGTACTCACATACCTCTTCGGATTTTTTTTTTCCGCGTTTAAATAAGTACTTTAATAAGCTCATGTTTCTCTCGGACAGTGACGCGAGCGAGACACTGCCTGGCAACTGGAGCGGTCACACAGATGCGACACTTACGAACTGCGTGTGGATGACGGTCTCGTGCATTGTTCGTGTGCGCACTTGCGGACCGTAATTCCAAAATATCCATCCATCCATCCATCTTGTACCGCTTCCCCGGAGGTCCGGTTGCGGAGGCAGCAGCCCAAGCAGAGAAGCCCAGATTTCCCTCTCCCCAGCCACCTGCTCCAGCTCTTCAGAGAGGATACCAAGGCATTCCCAAACCAGTTGGGAGACATAGTCTCTCCAGTGAGTCCTGGGTCTGCCCTGGGGTCTCCTCCCAGAGGGACGTGCCCGAAACACCTCAAGTGGGAGGTGTCCAGGAGGCATCCTGATCAGACGCCCATACCACCTCAACTGGCTCCTTTCAGTGTGGAGGAGCAGCGATTCTACTCTGAGCCTCTCCTGGATGACGGAGCTCCTCACCCTATCTCTGAGGGTGAGTCCAGCAATCCTACGTAGAAAGCTCATTTCAGCCACTTGTATCCACGATCTCGTTCTTTCGGTCATTACTCAAAGCTCATGACCATAGGTGAGGGTAGGAACGTAGATTGACTGGTAAATCGACAGCTTTGCGTAAGAGCTCAGCTCCCTCTTCACCACAACAGACCGGTACAACGTCCGCATCACTGCAGATGCTGCTCCAATCCGTCTGTCAATCTCTCGCTTCATTATCCCTTCACTTGTGAATAAGACCCCAAGATGTATACTTAAACTCCTCCACTTGGGGCAGAAGCTTGTCCCCAACCCAGAGAGGGCAATCCACCTTTTTCTGGCTGAGGACCATGGACTCGGACTTGGAGGTACTGATTCCCATCCCAGCCGCTTCACATTCAGCGGCAAACTGTCCCAGTAAGACCTGTAGGTCATTGCTGGATGAAGCCAGCAGGACAACATCATCTGCAAACAACAGAGATGAGATCTTGTGGTCACCAATCATGACACCCTCCGTTCCCTGGCTGCGCCTAGAAATCCTGTCCATAAAAATTATGAACAGGATTGGTGACAAAGGGCAGCCCTGGCAGAGTCCAACTCTCACTGGGAATGAGTCCGACCGAGTATTGGCAATACGAACCAAGCTCTCACAACAGTCGTACAGAGACCGAATAGCTCGTAACAACAAGCCCGATACTCCATACTGCTGAAGCACCCCCCACAAAAAACCACAAGGGACGTGGTCGAATGCCTTCTCCAAGTTCACAAAACACATGTAAACTGGTTGGGCAAACTCCCACGAACCCTCGAGGATTCTCGAGAGGGTAAAGAGCTGGTCCGATGTGCCACGGCCAGGACCAAAACCACATTGCTTCTCCTGAATACGAGGTTCAACCAACGGCCGGACTCTCCTCTCCAGTACCTTGGCGTAGACCTTCCCAGGGAGGCTGAGGAGTGTGAGCCCTCTCAAGTTGGAACACACCCTTCAGTCCCCTTTTTTGAAGAGAGGAACCACCACCCCAGTTTGCCATGCCGAAAGCACTGCCCCCGACCTCCACGCAATGCTACAGAGACGTGTCAACCATGACAGCCCAACAACATCCAGGGCCTTGAGGTACTCAGGGCGAATCTCGTCCCGGAACCCGGTCATCAAAGAGATTTTCAACCACCTTGGCGACCTCAGCCCCTGTAATAGGTGAGTCGTCCCCCTCGTCCACAAGCCCTGCTTCCTCTGTGGAAGGCATATCAGTGGGATTGAGGAGATCCTCAAAGTATTCCTTCCACCGCCCGACGATATCCCCCAGTCGAAGTCAGCAAAGCCCCATCCACGCCATACACAGTGTGGACAGGGAGCTGCTTCCCCCTCCTGAGCTGCCGGACAGTTTGCCAGAATCTCTTTGAGGCCGACCGGAAGTCTTGTTCCATGGCCTCACCGAACTCCTCCCATACCCGAGTTTTTGCTTCAGCAACCACCCGAGTTGCACTCCACTTGGCCTGCCGGTACACCTCAGCTGCTTCGGGAATCCCACAAGCCAACCAAGCTTGATAGCACTCCTTCTTCAGCTTAATGGCCTCCCTCACCACCGGTGTCCACCACTTGGCTTGGGGGTTGCCACCATGAGATGCCCCGACAACCTTGTGGCCACAGCTCTGGGCAGCTGCTTCAACAATGGAGGTGGAGAACATGGCCCATTCAGACTCCATGTCTCCAGACTCCCTCGGAATGTGGTTGAAGTTCTTCCGGAGGTGGGAGTTGAAGACCTCCTGGACAGGGGCCTCAGCCAGATGTTCCCAGCACACCCTCACTATAAGTTTGGGTCTACCAGGTCTGAATGGCATCCTCCCCTGCCATCGGATCCAACTCACCACCAGGTGGTGATCAGTTGACAGCTCTGCACCTCTCTTTACCTGAGTGTTCAAGACATACAGTCGCAGGTCTGATGACACGATACCAAAATCGATCATCAACCTGCAACCTAGGGTGTTATGGTGCCAGGTGCACATATGGACGCCCTTATGCTTGAACATGGTGTTCGTTATGGAGAAACTGTGGTTAGCACAGAAGTCCAATAACTGAACACCACTCAGGTTCAGATCGGGCAGGCCATTCCTCCCAATTACCCCCCTCCAGGTTTCACTGTCATTGCCCACGTGCGCATTGAAGTCCCCCAGAAGGACAATGGAGTCTCCAAGAGGAGCACCCTCCAGCACTCCATTCAGAGACTCCAAAAAGGGTGGGTATTCTGAACCATCATTTGGTGCATAGGCATAAATGAAGGTCAGGACCCGTTTCCCAACCTGAAGGCGCAGGGAAACAACCCTTTCGTCCACCAGGGAAAACTCCAATATAGAGGCAGCAAGGTTGGGGGTTGCAAGAATACCCACCCCTGTTCATCGCCTCTCACCCGGGGCAACTCCAGAGTAGGCCAAGCTCCAGCCCCTCTCCAGGAGACTGGTTCCAGAACCAGAGCTGTGTGTTGAGGTGAGGCCGACTATATCTAGCCGGTATCTCTCAACCTCATGCGTCAACTCAGGCTCCTTCCCCCACCAGAGAGGTGACATTCCACGTCCCAAATTCCGAAATATTTTTTTCTTAAATTTATACTTCCTCATAGGAATGGCGGGAAATTTACAAGCGTGGCGGGCTACCACTGGGAAATGTTACCAGAGGAAACCCTGTGCCCTGTTCACACTCACACAGTTACACACTGACACCAGGAAGCTGCCCAGTTCAACCAGACTGACCTGTGGCCACTGAGCAGCTCCACTGGAGCAGTTGGGGATAAGAGCCTTGCTCAAGGGCACCACAGCAGGGTTAAGGAGGGTCCGGCAAACACTGTTATGTTATCTGTCCCACCCAGATCTAATCCTGCCGGTCCAGGGATCAAACCCGCGAACCTCCGCTCACCAGTTCACATCCCTAACCATTAGGCCACCACTGCCCACCATGTGTCAGCTTTCTCTTCCGTTTGTTTAAATAAAAAATGTTGTAAGTAAATTCATGAGTCATTGTAAATACTTTGCTTTAAAAGAACCAAGTTGTTGCACAGTGGGAGGGAAAAATCTTCAATAGAAAAAAAAAAGGGTCAAGATGCATTGAGAATGGTTTGAGAATCAAGTCGGAGTTCTGAATCATAATTGAATCATGAGGTGCCTAGAGATTCCCACACCTAGTTCGGACCTCGGCTGGGTAGGAGGACCGACTTAGCAGACCTTTTGCAGTTTTAGTTGGTGACCCCTGCTCTCGACCTTCACAACCTTATTGTTGCAAAACATAATGATGTCATTGGTTACAGGCGCATTTCTAAACTGCTGAATGTTCCAGTGAGCACTGTTGGAGCCATCTGCAAGTGGGAAGAACGTCATTCTCCCATAAACCGGCCACGACCAGGAGTTCCTTACAAGATTTCTTACAGAGGAGCCAAAAGAATTATCACAAGAGTTATCCAAGAGCCAAAGACCACTCATGGAAAGTTCCAGAAATACCTGGAATTAGCAGGTACTGCTGTTTCAAAGAAAACAATAAGTACAGGTGCATCTCACTAAATTAGAATATCATCAAAAAATGGATTTATTTCAGTAATTCAATTCATAAAATGAAACTCATATTTTATATAGATTCATTACAGACAGAGTGATATATTTCAAGTGTTTATTTCTTTTAATTTTGATGGTTATGGCTTACAGCTCATGAAAACCCGAAAATCAGTTTTTCAAAAAATTAGAATATTTTGTAAGATCAGTTTTCAAAAAATTATTTTTTTAATAGCAATTTTGGCTGACTAAAAGTATTTCCATGCACACACTCAAGACTTGGTCAGGGCTCCTTTTGCATGAATTAATACTGCATCACTGTGGCATGGCATGAAGGTGTTCAGCCTGTGTTACTGCTGAGGCCAAGGTTGCTTGGATAGCAGACTTCAGCTCATCTGCATTGTTGGGCATGGTGTCTCTCATCTCCCTGTTGACGATACTTCATAGATTCTGTATGGGGTTTAGGTCAGGAGAGTTTGCTGGCCAGTAAAATATGGTGATACCATGGTCATTAAACCAGGCTTTGGTACTTTTGGCGGCCGTGTGGGCAGGTGCTAAGTCCTGCTGGAAAATGAAATCAGTATCTCCATAAACCTTGTCAGCAGAGGGAAGCATGAAGTGCTCTAAAATGTCCTGGTAGACAGCTGCATTGACTTTGGACTTGATAAAACACAGTGGACTAACACCAGCAGATGACATGGCTCCCCAAATCAGGTGCCAAGTCCTGTCACTTTGAAATCAAGGTCCCAGAGTCTGGAGGAAGAGTGAACAGGCACGGAATCCAAGTTGCTTGAGGTCCAGTGTGAAGTTTCCACAGTCGATGATATGTGAAGCCATGCCATCTGCTGGTGTTTTTCCACTGTGTTTAATCAAGTCCAATGTCAGTGCAGCCATCAAACAGGAAATTTTAGAGCACTTCATGATTCCCTCTGCTGACAAGCTTTATGGAGATGCTGATTTCATTTTCCAGCAGGACATGGCACCTGCCCACACTGCCAAAAGTACAAATACCTGGTTTAATGACCATGGTATCACTCTGCTTGATTAGCCAGCAACCTCTCCTGACCTAAATCCCATAGAGAATCTATGGTGTATTGTCAAGAGGAAGATGAAATACACCAGACCCAATAATACAGACGAGCAGAAGGCCTCTATCAAAGCAACCTGGGCTTCCATAACATCTCAGCAGTAACACAGGCCTCCATGCCACACCACATTGATACAGTAATTAATCCAAAAGGAGCCCCGACCAAGTATTGAGTGTGTACATGGACATACTTTTCAGTCAGCCAACATTTCTATTAAAAATCAACTTTTTAAATTAATTTTATGTAATAAACTAATTTTTCGAGAAACTGAATTTGGGGTTTTTATGAGCTATAAGCCATAACCATCAAAATTAAAAGAAATAAACACTTGAGATATATCACTCTCTGTGTAATGAATCTATATAATATATGAGTTTCACTTTTTGCATTGTATTATTGAAATCAATCAACTTTTCGATGACATTCTAATTTATTGAGATGCAATGCACCTGTAATGCACTCAACCGACATGGGCTCTATGTCCGCTCACCTTGCAAGATTCCACTGTTGAAGAAGAAGCATGTTGAAGCTTGTTTAAAGTTTGCTGCACAACATTTGGGCAAGCCAGTAAAATACTGGGAAAATATAGTCTGGTCAGATAAGACCAAAATTTAACTTTCTGGATGCCACAACCCACAGCGTGTTTGGAGGAGAAGTGGCACAGCACATTGGCCCCAAAACACAGGTGGGAGCATCATGTTGTGGGGGTGTTTTTCAGCACATGGTACAGGCAGACTTCATACAATTGAAGGAAAGATGAATGGACAAATGTACAGAGACATCCTTGATAAGAACCTGTTGGCATCTACCAAGATGCTGAAGGTGAAACAAGGGTGGACATTTCAGGAAGACAATGATCCCAAACACTCAGCCAAGGAAATTCTCAACTGGCTTCAGAGAAGGAAAATAAAGCTGCGAGAATGGCCCAGTCAGTCACCTGACCTGAATCCAATATAAAATCTAAGGAACAAACTGAAGATCAGAGTTCATAGAAAACAGCCATGGAACCTTCAAGATCTGAAGAGAGTTTGCGTGGAAGAATGGGCTAAAATCACTCCTGAACAATGCTTGTGCCTAGTTTCTCCACACAGGAGGTGTCTGGAAGCAGTTATTGCCAACAAAGGCTTTTCTACTAAATATTAAATGAATGTCACCAAGTGTGTTCAATACTTATTCCCAATGTCATTCCACTTTATTAAATATAACTTGTTTTGTGAACACAGTTGCCTTGATTTCTTTGTAGGTATGAATTACTTGTGTTGTTACTGATATCTGGTGAAAATCTCAGGTCAGTGGCTCCATCAGAATTATGTTTAATGAGAAAAATGTTGATGTGTTCAATGCTTACTGTATTTTCCCCGCTGTATATGTTGTTTCTTTATCCAATTTCACCCTTCTTTGTTTAAGGGTACATAATCAGTTAACGTGATTAACTGGAAATTTCACTTTCTTCTCTACACTTAACAGGATAATGTCGTGCATTAAAAAACAAAATACAGTAGAATTACAATTGGTTGTCATATGTAGAGTAAGATTTACTTTACAGTGGAAGGGGATAACCTTGTGTATAACCAATAACCTTGTGTATAAGCTGGTCTTATTTATTTATCGCTCAGAATGTTTTTATTATTGCTATGTACATATTGTATTTAACTTTTTAGGTATTATTGTTTTAAGCATTATTTATTGTTGTAATTATGAGAATGTTAAATGCATGAGTGAACTGTGAGTGTGATAGTTTGTTTTAGGGAGCAGTATCTCAATTACGTTGTATTGTTTTTTTTAGCAATAGAATGACAATAAAGGCACTTTGACTTTGATAAGGGGATAAGGACCTGCACTTATGTAGCGCTTTTTCTAGTCTTAAAGACCACTCAAAGCGCTTCACTAGCACTAACCCTCTATTCTAAGGGCCTATAGGAGACAGATATCTAGGGACAATTTAGAACAACCATTTAACCTAACATGCATGTCTTTGGATTGTGGGAGGAAACCGGAGCCCCCGGAGTAAACCCACGCAGCACAGGGAGAACATGCAAACTCCACACAGAAAGGTTTCTACCCCTGCCAGCCTGGGGATTCGAACCAGGAACCTTCTACCTGTAAGGCAACAGTGCTAACCACTGCATCATCGTGCTGCCCACAAAAAACTTGTTTACCAGGAACTTTAAAAATAAATTCCCTGCCGCAGGCAAGGACAACCCCTCATAGCACCAGTAAACATCCAGGGAACAGACATTGAGATGGTGACATCCTACAAGTACCCGGGTGTTCATTTGAACAATAAACTAGACTGGTCACACAATACCGATGCACTCTACAAGAAGGGACAGCACAGGCTGTTCCTACTTAGGAGGCTCAGGTCTTTTGGTGTACATGGGGTGCTCTTGAAGACATTCTACGACACGGTGGTGGCATCAGCCATCACTTTTGGAGTGGTCTGCTGGGGCAGTGGCGTTACAGCAGCCGATAGGAAGAGACTGAACAAACTGATCAAGAAAGCTAGCTCCGTCCTGGGGAAACGCCTTGACCCAGTGGAGGAGATGGGAGAGAGAAGGATGGCGGCTAAACTGTCATCTCTGCTGGAGTCCGAGTCCCACCCTATGCAGGACATACTGAACACACTGAGGAGCTCATTTAGCAGTAGGCTACATCATCCTAGGTGCGCAACCGAGAGGTTTTGCAGGTCCTTCCTACCTACAGCTATCAGACTTTATAACTTAAGCAGGGCTGCTTGCAGAGATAGCAAAAAAACGTGACGACCTAATAGTATTGAATGCAAAAAGACGCAACAGACTTACACAAATGGTCCCCTCCAGTATATACAACTAGGACAATATCAGTCGCTACGGAGGGTGACAATATGTATGGGTACATATTCATACTATGTAGGATAACTAAGTAGAAGGCTATGCTGTTTATTGCATCTAGCTACAATGCTCCGCACTGTGTATATATATTTATATATTTATGTGTACATATGTATATTCACTGCTCTTTTTTTCGTATCTTCTAAATTATTGCTCTGAGTGTTGCTGTCCCTGTGCTGTTGCAATCCTGGAATTTCCCCATTGTGGCACTAATAAAGGCTTATCTTATCTTAAATTAATAATATCAGTGAATTATGGTTTTAATTTAAACTGAATTACTACAGTAAAAACTTCAAACACTCCTTGGTTCACATTGGAAATAAAAAGCTGCAGTCATTTTCTTTTTTTAACGAATTAAAATAGTTGTGAACCCAGTATTCTTATTGTTGCTCTCTGATTGAATGATTAAATGTTTCTTTAAAAATCACCCATATCCTATAGTTTGTATAAAACAAGCAGGCTTGGCAACTTCTTATTGATCAAAACATTAAAGTTGTGGGTGACTATCTGAAAGCTTAATAAAAAAAAATTTCTACATTTGTACCCTTTTCAAAGATTAGATGTGCTGTATGTCAGTATTTCAATATTGATCAGCCATCATTTGAAAAAAGTCTTGTACTGCACTGACCAGCTGTTCAGGTCTGGTGCAGCAGTGATCCATTGTTTATCATAATGCCGGTCGCTATGGAGGGTGAGAATATGTATGGGCACATAATCATACCATGTAGGATAACTAAGTAGACGGTTATGCTGTTTCATTCCATCTAGCAACAATGCTCTGCACTGTGTGTGTTTATATATTTACATATTTATTCCATCTAGCTGCAATGCTCCGTACTGTGGGTGTTTATATATTTACATATATTCCATCTAGCTACAATGCTCTGCACTGTGTGTTCATATATTCATATATTTATTCCATCTAGCTACAATGCTCAGCACTGGGTGTGTTTATATATTTATATATCTACATATTATTCCATCTAGCTACATTGCTCCGCACTGTGTGTGTTTATATACTTGCATATTTATTCCACCTAGCTGCAATGCTCCGTACTGTGGGTGTTTATATATTTACATATATTCCATCTAGCTACAATGCTCTGCACTGTGTGTTCATATATTCATATATTTATTCCATCCAGCTACAATGCTCTGCACTGTGTGTCTGTGTGTGTGTGTATATATATATATTTTATAGTAATACGTACATATGTATATTAGCTGCTCTTGCTTGCTTGTTTTTTTTCTTGCCTTCTGATTGTTGCTCTGAGTGTTGCTATCCCTGTGCTGTTGCAATCCTGGAATTTCCCTGTTGTGGGACTAATAAAGGCTTATCTTATCTTATCTTATCTTATCTTATCAGAAGCCCAGTATTCAGATTGTCTGTCTTATTACAAACAGGGAGGCAAACAAACAACATGTGCGCTGCCAGAAGTGTTTGGAGATGGGGCACTGGACCTACGAATGCACGGGGAAGCGGAAATACGTTCACAGACAATCAAGAACAGCTGAGATGAAAAAGAAGCTAAAAGAGATTGAAAACAACCCCCTCAGTATCACTGGGTAAGATGTCTTTAACTTTTGCTGTATTGTACAGTATAAAGTGGCTGGTAGTAGCCTCTAGAAGTGTTCCCCTTCCCATTGTAATGTTTAGTACTTGTTATGACCTTTTGACGGGATGTATGCTGTTACAAACATAGATCATACATAATGTTTTACAAATGAAGCATATGATCTGTCTCGTGTGTCTGGGTGTTCTTAGTATTCTAATTACAGTGGCTATAAAAAGTCTACACACCCCTGTTCAAATGCCAGGTTTTTGTGATGTAAAAAATGAGACCAAGCTAAATCATTTCAAAACTTTTTCCACCACTAATGTGACCTATAACCTGTAAAACCCAACTGAAAAACAAACTGAAATCTTTTAAGGGGAAAAATAAAAAAAATAAAAAAAACTTAGAATAACCTGTTTGCATAAATATGCACACCCTCTTATAAGTGGGGATGTGGCTGTGCTCAGAATTAACCATTCACATTCAAACTCATGTGAAATGGGAGTCAGCACACACCTGCCACCATTTAAAGTGCCTCTGATTAACCCCAAATAAAGCTAAGCTGTTGTAGTCGGCTTTTCCTGTCATTTTTGTAGTCACATCTTACAGGACAAGCCATGGTCCACAGAGAGCTTCCAAAGCATCAGAGGGATCTCATTGTTCAAAGGTATCAGTCAGGAGAAGGGTACAAAAGAATTTCCAAGGCATTAAATATACCATGGAGCACAGTGAAGACGGTCATCATCGAGTGGAGAAAATATGTCACAACAGTGACATTACCAAGAACTGGATGTCCCCCCAAAATTGATGAAAAGATGAGAATAAAACTAGCCTGGGAGGCTGCCAAGAGGCCGACAGCAACACTGAAGGAGCTGCAGGAATTTCTGGCATGTACTGGCTGTTTAGTACATGTGACAACAATCTCCCATCTAGGGTGACAAGACAGAAGCCTTATCTTCAATTCAATTCAATTCAACTTTATTTATATAGCGCCATTTCACAACAACAGTCATCTCATAGCACTATCAACTGTAGGGGGGACCCCCACAGTTGCAGAAAGACCCCAGCAATCAGGCGATCCCCTGTGAGCAAGCACTTGGCGACGGTGGAGAGGAAAAACTCCCTTT
Source organism: Pholidichthys leucotaenia (assembly GCA_020510985.1). Taxonomy (NCBI): domain Eukaryota; kingdom Metazoa; phylum Chordata; class Actinopteri; order Cichliformes; family Pholidichthyidae; genus Pholidichthys; species Pholidichthys leucotaenia. The sequence continues at coordinate 378,460,297 of CM035844.1, read as the reverse complement.
TAACAGGAAGAAACCTCCAGCAAAACCAGGCTCAGGGAGGGGCAGTCATCTGCTGCGACTGGCTGGGGGGTGAGGGGATAGAGAAGAAGAAAAGAACAGACATGTAGAGAGCAAACAGCACGATGGGGACTCAATCTATGGGAGAGAACAAACAAATGTTAATGACCAGCAAAAAAAAAAAAAATATTTCATAGAGAGTGAGGAAAGGAGTGAGGCCCAGTGCATTACTGGAGGTCCCCCGGCTGACTAAACCTATTAGCAGCATAACTAAGGGAGGGTTCAGAAACACATGATCCCTCCCTAATTGTAGGCTATATCAAAAAGGTAGGTTTTAGCCCTATTCTTAAAAACAGAGATCGAGTCTGACTCCCGAATCCAGATTGGCAGCTGATTCCACAGGAGAGGAGCTTGATAACTGAAGGCTCTGCCTCCCATTGTACTTTTGGAGATTCTAGGTATTACAAGTAATCCTGCATTTTGGGAGCGTAGTGCTCTGTTAGGATGATACGGTAGTATCAGATCTTTTAAATAAAAAGGAGCCTGATTGTTTAGAGCTTTGTAAGTAAGAAGAAGGATTTTAAACTTAATTCTAAACTCTATGGGAAGCCAATGAAGGGAGGCCAGAACTGGAGAGATATGATCTGTCTTTCTAGTACCTGTTAAAACTCTTGCTGCAGCATTTTGGATCAGCTGAAGACTTTTTAAAGATGTTTTAGGACAGCCTGATAATAAAGAATTACAATAATCTAATCTCGAGCTAACAAAAGCGTGGATCAGCTTCTCAGCATCACTCTGAGACAAGATGCTCCTAATCTTGGCAATATTACGCAAATGATAGAAGGCAGTCTTAGAAACAAATTTAATATGTGAATTGAAGGACAAATCCTGATCAAAAATAACTCCAAGGTTCCTCACAGAGCTATTAAGAAAAAGAGTAACTGCATCCAAACTGAAAGTTTGATTTGGAAAGAAATTTCTAAGGTTTTTTGGACCAACAAGAATGACTTCAGTCTTATCTGAATTTAATAGCAGGAAATTACAAGTCATCCAAGCTTTGATTTCCTTAAGACAGGCTTCTAACTTGACTAATTGATTAGTATCATCTGGCTTCATTGACAGGTATAATTGTGTGTCATCTGCATAACAATGAAAATGTATACAGTGCTTTCTAATAATGTTGCCTAACGGAAGCATATATAAACTAAAAAGAGTAGGGCCTAGCACAGATCCCTGTGGAACTCCATGACTAAGCTTTGAGCTGAAAGAAAACTCATCATTTACATGAACAAACTGGAACCTATCAGATAAATAAGATCTAAACCACTGCAACGAAGTTCCATTAAGTCCAACATAGTGTTCTAATCTATCAAGTAGAATATTATGATCAATAGTATCAAAAGCTGCACTAAGATCTAAAAGGACAAGTACAGAAACTAGTCCATTATCAGATGCAATGAGGAGGTCGTTAGTGACCTTTGCTAAGGCTGTTTCAGTACTATGATGGATTCTAAACCCAGATTGAAACTCTTCAAGTAAACCATTTCCCTGCAGGTGGTCAAATAATTGCGTAGCAACAACTCTTTCTAAGATTTTTGAAATGAAAGGGAGATTAGAGATTGGTCTATAGTTAGCTAAAGCTCCTGGATCTAGCGTTGGCTTTTTGAGTAAGGGTTTAATTACAGCCGTTTTAAAAGCCTGCGGTACATGGCCTAAAGTTAATGAAGAATTGATTATATGAAGAATAAAGCTCCCAATAAGTGGGAAGACTTCTTTAAATAACCTGGTAGGAATAGGGTCTAAAAGACAAGTTGAAGGTTTGGATGAGGAAACTATTTTGTCTAACTCACAAAGGTCGATTGGAGTAAACTCATCAAGACAGACATCAATAGAAGGAGTTGTAGTAGTTACAGTATTTAAGTTAACTGTGGGAAGAATCTGATTGATTTTATCTCTGATGGATGAAATTTTATTATTGAAAAAGTTCATAAAGTCCTGACTAGTAAGCTCTAAGGGGATGCTAGGATTGACAGAGTCCTGACTCTTTGTCAACCTGGCTACAGTACTGAAAAGAAACCTGGGATTATTCTTGTTCTCTTCTATTAATGCAGAGTAATAACTCGTTCCAACTTTTCTAAGAGATTTTTTATAAATTAAAAGATGATTTCTCCAAGCTAAATAGATTTCATCTAAATTAGTAGAGCGCCATTTTCTTTCTAATTGACAAGTCTTCTGTTTTAAGCTACGAAGCTATCTTATGAAGAAAAACATCCAAGCCCGGCTACATTTTGCAAAAACGCATTTGAAACCTCCCAAACGCATGCAGGAAAATGTGTTATGGTGAGATGAAACCAAGGTTGAACTTTTTGGCCGTAATTCCAAAAGGTATATTTGGCGCAAACACAACACTGCTCATCACCAAAAGAACACCATACCTGCAGTGAAGCATGATGGTGGTACAGTCCTGCTTTGGGGCTGTTTTTCTTCAGCTGGAACTGGGGCCTTAGTCAAGGTGGAGGGAATTATGAACAGTTCCATGAACAGTTCCAAATACCAGTCATTGTTGGCACAAAACCTTCAGGCTTCTGCTAGAAAGATGAAGATGAAGAGGAACTTACTCTTTCAGCACGACAATGACCCAAAGCACACATCCAAATCAGCAAAAGAATGGCTTCACCAGAAGAAGATTAAGGTTTTGGAATGGCCCAGGCAGAGTCCAGACCTGAATCTGATCGAACATCTGTGATGTGATCTGAAGAGGGCTGTGCGCAGGAGATGCCCTCGCAATCTGACAGATTTGGAGCGTTTTTGCAAAGAAGAGTGCGAAAATATTGCCACAAAGATGTGCCATGCTAATAGATTCCTAGACCATGAGAAACAAAATTCTCTGGTCTGATGAGATAAAGCTTGAACTCTTTGGCGTGAATGCCAGGCGTCATGTTTGGAGGAAACTAGGCACCATTCATAACCACGCCAATGTTGGTAGCAGCATCATGCTGTGGAGATGTTTTTCAGCAGCAGGAACTGGGAGACTAGTCAGGATAGAGGGAAAGATTAATACAGCAATGTACAGAGACGTACTGGATGAAAACCTGATCCAGAGCGCTCTTGACCTCGGACTGGGGAGACGGTTTATCTTTCAGCAGGACAACAACAACCCAAAGCACACAGCCAAGATATCAAAGGAGTGGCTTCAGGACAACAATGTGAATGTCCTTGAGTGGCCCAGCCAGAGCCCAGACTTCAATCCAATTGAACATCTCTGGAGAGATCTGAAAATTGCTGTGCACCAATGCTTCCCATCCAACCTGATGGAGCTTGAGAGGTGCTGCAAAGAGAAATGGGCCAAACTGCTCAAAGAAAGGTGTGCCAGGGTTGTTGCATCATATTCAAAGACTTGAGGCTGTAATTGCTACCAAAGGTGCATCAACAAAGTATTGCACAAAGGCTGTGAATACTTATGTACATGTGATTTCTTATTTTTTTATTTTTGATAAATTTGTAAAAGTTAAAAAAAAAAATCACATTGTCATTATGGGGCATTGTGTGTAGAATTTTGAGGGAAAAATTGAATTTAATCCCTTTTGGAATAAGGCTGTAACATAAAATGTGGAAAAATTTAAGCGCTTTGAATACTTTCAGGATGCACTGTACCTACAGTGAAGCATGGTGGTGACAGCATCATGCTTTGGGGCTGTTTTTCTTCAGCTGGAACTGGGGTCTTAGTCAAGGTGGAGGGAATTATGAACAGTTCCAAATACCAGTCAATGTTGGCACAAAACCTTCAGGCTTCTGCTAGAAAGCTGAAGATGAAGTGGAACTTCACCTTTCAGCACAATGACCCAAAACACACATCCAAATCAACAAAACAATCTGCTTCACCAGAAGAAGATTTTTGGCTTTGAAATGGCCCAGCCAGAGTCCAGACCTGAATCCGATTGAATATCTGTGGGGTGATCTGAAGAGGGCTGTGCACAAGCGATGCCCTTGCAATCTGACAGATTTGGAGCGTTTTTGCAAAGAAGAGTGGGCAAATATTGCCACATCAAGATGTGCCACGTTGATAGACTCCTACCCAAAAAGATTGAGTGCTGTAATAAAAGTCAAAGGTGCTGCAACAAAGTATTAGTTTATGGGTGTGCACATTCTACTCTATGGGTCAGAGATATGGCCACTTAATAAGACTCTTCAGGGGCCTTTCAGCAAACTCCAGGCAGGCTGCCATGTGCCTTTTACTCAGGAGTGGCTTCCATCTGGCCACTCAATCATACAGGCCTGATTGGTGGATTGCTGCAGAGATGGTTATCCTTCTGGAAGGTTCTCCTCTCTCCACAGAGGATTGCTGGAGCTCTGACAGAATGACCGTCGGGTTCTTGGTCACCTCCCGGATGAAGGCCCTTCTCCATTGATTGCTCAGTTTAGATGGCTGGCCAGCTCTAGGAAGAGTTTTGGTGGTTCTGAACTTCTTCCATTTACAGATAATGGAGACCACTGTGCTCATTGGGACCTTCAAAGCAGCACATTTTTCTGTACCCTTCCCCAGATTTGTGCCTCGAGACAACCCTCTCTCGGAGGTCTTCGGACAATTTCCTTGACTTAATGCTTGGCTTATGCTCTGACATGCACTATCAACTCCAATATTGATACTTTTACTGTGGTGATGGCAGAATATCAAGGCTAGCGCTATCCCTCGGGCATGCATTTAAAATGGCGCTTTTAAAAGTTTTTCAAATTCATTTTAATGTATAGTCCACATGTGTGTTTTGCAGTCAAGTGGCAGCTAATTTCAGCACTTGTAGTTTTTGTATTTTTTGAATGTTTTGGCATAGTTCTGGTACTTGTTGCTAGTGTTTGTGGTTGTGCCATCGACTGTATAAATGGAGGCTTCTTTGTGGTTCTGACTAGATTCTACATCTGCTCTGAGGTAAATCTGATTATGTCCAACATATTTTAACAAAATGCAGCCGACTTTATTGCAGTGGAGACTAGGGATGGGCATTCGGTGAAATTTTCTTCACCGATCGTCGGGAGAATTAATGATTAATAATCGGTTAATCATTAACATTTTTAGGTACGTAACAAGGCAGGTAGACTACATTAGCCGCACAACTCAAATCCACCTCTCTCTCTCAAATCCCTCTCTCTCTGTTCGCTGTTCTCGGGTTGGCTCGGCTCGGGAATCTCGCAAGCTGATTGGCCAAGACGTTTCACCCCGCAAGCTGATTGGCCGAGACGTTTTACCCAGCTTCTGTCCCTGCCGAGCGACCACCCAACAAACGAAGACCGCATTCATTGCTCTATCGCTCGTGTTACTTAGTCTAGCCGCGCGGAACTTTTTGCTGTTCTCTTGTGCCATTTTGTGCGAAATAGTCTTCCCGTCGAGCCACTACGCCGCCTCCTGCAGCTTCCCTCGACGATCCTGCGCCTCTAGCACCTGAGGAGCAGTAAAGCTCTCATTAACCTGTGCAGTAAATCATTTTCATCTTGAGTTACGTATCTTGTTATAAGAATAAAAGAGTTCTAAAAACATATTTATGTACACTTTATTTACATCTACGTATGTATGTACACTTACACACACGTGTGTGTGTCTTCTACCGAATCTTCATGACCTTCTCAATAAAGTTTCTGGAAAAAAAAAAAAAAAAAGAATCTTCACCAACCGCCATTACTCAGCGCGCAACCACTGTTGGCGGTTTCTTCACGTAATAAGGGTGTTCCATGGACCCTGTCGATGAGGTATATTTGTATGCTGCATTGCAGTGATTGCAGTACACCTGGTCATTTTTTAAATTGAAATGGTCCCACGCAACACTTCACCGTAACCGCTTCATGATTTGGCGATTGCCCTACAGAAGCGCGCATGTATCAACTGAGGCACGCCAGGGTATGGCGATGGTGTAATGTTGCCCCCTGGTGCCCAAATTTTGCCATTGCATTGTTTGAGGACGGCCGTGCACTAGGCCTAATAACCTCGGATTGTTTAAAAAAAAACCGGTTTGTCGACGAAAATGAACTTCCTCGGTGAAATTCTTAATGATCAATTATCGGTTAATCGGTAAATTATGCCCATCCCTAGTGGAGACATTGATCTCAGAGCTTTTATTTGTTTACAGCATTAGCATCTTAGCAGCGGTGCTAACAAATGGAGCTACTGTCTGCCAGGCCACTTTTTTAAGGTCATCTTCCTATCCCTAGATAGTCATGGAAAGTGGTATGATTATAATACTGTTTTTGAGGCACAAAAGGCCGTGTTCCCGCATTTCTGATGCCGAAGTCATTGTTTTTTAAAAAGGAAAAGTGTCCCGTTTCAGTGACAACCATACATTCTAAACTAGTACCAGAAGTTGCTACCATAATTCACGCAAGGCATCATGGGGCTTAGGAATAAGGTGGATAACTTTAAACCCAGCCACAGGGGGTGCACAAGCCAGTGTACTCCTAGTGCCGGTCCCAAACCCGGGTAAATTGGGAGGGTTGTGTCAGGAAGGGCATCCAACATAAAACTTTTGCCAAATTAAACATGCGGATCATGACAAATGAGACTTTCATACCCGATGGGTCAAGACCCAGGTTCACAACAACCGCCACCAGTACTGTTAACCAGCAAGGTGCCAGTGAAAATTGGGCAACTGTTGGTCGAAGCTCAAGGAGGAAAAGAGGGGGAAAGCATGTTAGGCAGAGAGAGAGAAAAGGAAAGGTAGAAGTGTGGAGGTGAGAGGAGGGACGTTAAATGTAGGGACTATGACTGGTAAAGGCAGAGAGTTGGCTGATATGATGGAGAGAAGAAAGGCAGATTTAATATATGTTCAAGAAACCAGATGGAAGGCAAGTAAGGTGAGGAGCATTGGAGGTGGATTTAAACTGTTCTACCATGATGTAGATGGAAGTGGGGGAGGAGAAATCTTAAAGGAAGAGTATGTGAAGCGTGTTCAGGAAGTAAAGAGGGAGTTGGACAGAATCATGAGTTTGAAACTAGAAGGCAAAGGTGTGATGTTGAATGTTGTCAGTGCATTTGCCCCACAAGTTGGATGTCAGGTAGAAGAGGGAGAGGAATTCTGGAGTAAGTTGGATGAAGTGGTGGAGAGTGTTCCCAGGGGGGAGAGAATGGTGATTGGAGCAGACTTTAATGGGCATGTAGGTGAAGGGAACGGAGATCATGAGGAGGTTCTGGGTAGGTATGGTTTGAAGGAAAGAAATATGGAAGGACAGATGGTTCTGGATTTTGCTAAATGGATGGAAATGGCTGTGGTGAACACATATTTCAAGAAAAGAGAGGAACATAGGGTGACTTACAAGTGTGGAGGAAGGTGCACACAGGTGGACTACATCTTATGCAGAAGGAGAAATCTGCAAGATGGAAGACTGCAAGGTGGTGGCAGGGGAGACTGTAGCTAGACAGCATCGGATGGTAGTCTGTAGGGTGACTTTGGAAAGCAAGAAGAGGGAGAGAGTGAAAGCAGACTCAAATATTATGTGGGGGAAGTTACAGAAGGAAGAAGGTCACACAGAGTTCAGGAAGGAGATGATACAGGCTCTGGGTGGTAGGGAGGAACAGATGACTGGGAAAGTACAACAAAAGTATTGAGGGAAATGGGTAAAAAGGTATGTGGTGTATCCAGTGAACAGAGGAAGAAAGACGAGACTTGGTGGTGGAATGAGTAGGTACAGGAAAGTATTCAAAGGAAGACGTTGACAAAGGAAAAAGTTGGATAGTCGTGGAGATGAAGAAAGTAGACAGGAGTATTTGGAATTGAGGTGCATGGCAAAAAGAGAGGTGGCAAAGGCATTGAGTGAGTTGTACATTATGAGAGGCTGGACACCAAGGAAGGAGAAAAGGACTTGTATCAATTGGCGAGACAGAAAGATTGAGCTGGAAAGGATGTGCGGCAAGTGAGGCTGATTAAGGACAGAAATGGTAATGTACTAACGAGTGATGTGTGTTGAGAAGGTGGAAGGAGTACTTTGAGGAGCTGATGAATGGAGACGGGGGGGGGGGGGGTGGATGAAAGAAAGATGGTGAACAAGGAAGTCCCAAGGATTAGTAAGGCAGAAGGGAGGGTAGCTTTGAAGAGGATGAAGAATGGAAAAGCAGTTTGTCCATATGACATACCCGTGGAGGTATGGAGATGTTTAGGAAGGATGGCTGTGGACTTTTAAACCAGATTGTTTAACACAATCTTGGAGTGTGAGAGGATACCTCAGGAATGGAGAAGTGTTTTGGTACCAATTTTCAAGAACAAGGGTGACGCTCAGAGCTGTAGTAACTACAGAGGCATAAAGTTGATCAGTCACACTGTGAAGATATGGGAAAGAGTTGTTGAAGCCAGGTTAAGAGGAGAGGTGACAATCAGTGAACAGCAGTATGGTTTCATGCCAAGAAAGAGTACTACAGATGCAGTGTTTGCTCTAAGAGTGATAATGGAGAAGTACAGAGAAGGTCAGAAGGAGTTGCGCTGTCTTTGTGGATCGAGAGAAAACATATGATAAGGTGCCAAGAGAGGAAGTGTGGTACTCGATGAGAAAGTCAGCAGTGGCAGAGAAGTATGTGAGGGTGGTGCAGGACATGTATGAGGACAGTGAGATGGTGGTGAGGTGTGCTGTAGGAGTGACAGATGGATTCAAGGTAGGGGTGGGATTACATCAGGGATTGGCTCTGAGTTCCTTCTTATTTGCCATGGTGACGGACAGGCTGACTGAAGACGTCAGGCACGAGTGTCCGTGGCCCATGATATTTGCAGATGACATTGTGAGCTGTAGTGAGAGTAGGGAGCAGGTGGAAGTGAACCTGGAGAGGTGGAGGTATGCTCTGGAGAGAAAAGGAATAAAAGTCAATAGAAGCAAGACAGAATACATGAGTGTGAATGAGAGGGAGGCGGGTTTAATGGTGAAGATGCAAGGAATAGAGATGGTCACAGTAGACGAGTTTAAATACCTGGGGTCAACCATCCAAAGCAATGGAAAATGCACAAGAGGGGTGAAAAAGAGTGCAGGCAGGGTGGAGTGAGTGGAGACAGATGTTGGGGGTGATTTGTGACAGATAGCAGCTAGAGTGAAAGGGAAGATTTACAAGACACGAGTGAGACAGTCATGAGACTTGCTATGATTTGTGGTTTGGAGACAGTGGTGCTGACAAAAAGACAGAAAGCAGAGCTGGAGGTGGCAGAGTTGAAGATACTAAGATTCTTATTGGGAGTGACTAGGAGGGACAGGATTAGAAATGAGTAAATCAGAGGGACAGTTCAGGTTGAGCGGTTTCAAGATCAAGTCAGAGAGGCAAGGCTGAGATGGTTTGGACATGTGCAGAGGAGGAATAGTGGATATAATGGTCAACGGATGTTGAAGATGAAGATGTCAGGTAAGAGGAAAAGAGGAAGATCACAGATGATTCATAGATGTAATGAAAGAGAACATGGAGAGGGTTGGTGTTACAGAGGAAGATGCAAAGTACAGGATGAGATGGAGGCAGATGATCGGCTGTGGCGACTCCCTAAAGGGAGCAGCGAAAAGAAGAATGACAATTGTCTTACATCTTTGTGTCAAAATCTTTTCACTTTTCCTTCTCCTTGAAGTACCAGTATCTGTAAATAGGTCTGCCTATATCTCACAAGGCCAATAGGTGATGAGCATTACATTAAATAGAATAAATCCTGTGATAAAAAGACTTACCAGTTGAAGGACATGCCTAGTTGTAGACATGATGGCCCAGAATAATGGCTCAGGCCAGAGAGTCCTGATTGACTCAACACAACAGACATGCCAGTGGCTGTATATGGTTACATCACCAAAAACGTTCAGTCGTCTTCTTCTTTGAGCTGCTCCCTTTAGGGGTTCCACAGCGGATCATCTGCCTCCATCTCACCCTATCCCTTGCATCTTCCTCTGTAACACAAATCCTCTCCATGTCCTCCTTCACTACATCCATGAAGCTTCTCTGTGGTCTTCCTCTTTCCCTCCTGCCTGACAGCTCAATCTTGAACATCCTTTGTCTAATATATCCACTATCCCTCCTCTGCACATGTCCAAACCATCTCAGCCTTGCCTCTTACTTTGTCTCCAAACCACTCAACCTGAGCTGTCCCTCTGATATGCTCATTTCTAATCTTGTCCCTCCTAGTCACTCCCAGTGAAAATCTTAGCATCTTCAACTCTGCCACTCTTGATGAGCTTCCAGCTTGTAATAATAATTGTCATTTTTGATGTGCGCTTTCTTTCCAGGACTTGTCTTAATTTTTTACTCTATTGTAGGTCGTGTTTGTATCACATTCATCCCTATATTTACCCTTTGTATGTCCCACAATCGGTGTAAGTTCAGCAGATTTTCTTGTTCCCCTCTGCAGACCTGGAAGAGAAGGCTCCACTGAGAAGAAAGTTAAAAAGAAGTAAGATGGTTATTACTCCATATTTTGACAGTTTGAGCTGTTTTGGGAGTTTTTTTTATACACATACTGTGTGTGTGTGTGTGTGTGTGTGTGTGTATACACAGTCAGGAAAATGAGTATTGAACACATCAACATTTTTCTCATTAAACATATTTCTGATGGAGCCATTGACCTGAGATTTTCACCAGATATCAGTAACAGTCCAAGTAATCGATGCATACAAAGAAATCAAGGCAACTGTGTTCACAAAACAAGTTATATTTAATAAAGTGGAATGACACGTAGAATAAGTATTGAACACATGTAGAAAAAGAGGTGCAGAAAGGCATAGAAAGCCAAGAAACTATATGAAATCCATCAGAATTTAGGAAGCCATCCCATCCCCCATCAGTGCAAATTAATTTCAGCTGGTGAAGTCCTGACTGATAGCCTTTTAAAAGGTCTGAATATCAGATTGTCACACCACAAAGAACTCATGATGGGTAGAAGCAAAGAGCTCTCTCCAGACCTTTGCAACCTTATTGTTGCAAAACATAATGATGGCATTGGTTACAGGCACATTTCTAAACTGCCGAATGTTCCAGTGAACACTGTTGGAGCCATCATTTGGAAGTGGAAAGAACATTATTTTCCCATATGCCAGCTAGGAGCTTCTTGCAAGATTTCTGACAGAGGAGTCAAAAGAATTAACAGAAGAGTTATCCAAGAGCCAAAGACGACTCATGGAGAGCTCCAGAAAAACCTGGAGTTAGCAGGTGCTGCTGTTTCAAAGAAAACGGTAAGTAATGCAGTCAACCGACATGGACTCAATGCCCACTCACCTCGTAAGACTCCATTGCTGAAGAAGAAGCATGTTGAAGCTCATTTAACGTTTGCTGCACAACATTTGGGCAAGTCTGTAAAATACTGGGAGAACATAGTCTGGTCAGATGACACCAAAATTTAACTTTGGATACCAGAACACACAGCATGTTTGGAAGACAAATGGCACTGCACGTCAGCCCCAAAACACCATACCATCAGTCAAGTTTGGAGGTGGGAGCATCATAGTGTGGGGGTGTTTTTCAGCACATGGTACAGGCAGACTTCATATAATTGAAGGAAAGGTGAATGGACAAATGTACAGAGACATCCTTGATAAGAACCTGTTGCCATGTGCCAAGATGCTGAAGATGAAACAAGGGTGGACATTTCAGCAAGACAATGATCCCAAACACACTGCCAAGGAAAGTCTGAACTGGCTCCAGAGAAGGAAAATAAAGCTGTTAGAATGGCCCAGTCAGTCATCTGACCTGAATCCAATAGAAAATCTATGGAACAAACTGAAGATCAGAGTTCATAGAAGACACCCACGGAACCTTTAAGATTTGAAGACAGTTTGTGTGGAATAATGTGCTAAAATCACTCCTGAGCAATGCCTGCGCCTCGTTTCTCCATACAGGAGGCGTCAGGAAGCCGTTATTACCAACAAAGGCTTTTCTACTAAATATTAAAAGAATTTCACCAAGTGTGTTCAATACTTATTCCCTACGTCATTCCTCTTTATTAAATATAACTTGTTTTGTGAACACAGTTGCCTTGATTTCTTTGTATGTATTGGATTGCTTGGGTTGTTACTGATATCTTTTGAAAATCTCAGGTCAATGGCTCCATCAGAATTATGTTTAATAAGAAAAATGTTGACGTGTTCAATACTTATTTTCCCCAGCACACACATACACACAGAGAGGTGTGAAAAAGTGTTTCAGATCATCAATCTAGAAATCTCTTGTCTGTGTGTGTCTGTGACAATCATAGGACATCATAGGACGGCCTATGATGTTCCTATGATGTCAGCAACATAGGACATCATGTCTGCCTTGATGTCTTTATGATGTCATATACAGTGATGCCAGCCTATGATGTTCCGATGCTGTTCGTATGAGGTTTGCATCATCACACATCAGGCCTGCCTTGATGTCTTTGTCATATATGTATAGTGTTAAGCAAAAGCATCGCTTTCTGAGCAATGTTTTTAACGAGGTGCTGACACAGTAAAAATGTGTAACCTTGAAGAATGGCAGTCTAGACCACAAATTGGGACAATGCCAAGCAAAGCAGTGATTTTAGCCGGTTGCTCCAGTTTCTTGCTTTCGACGGCCATGCATGGGTCTTGCAGAAGAGGGTCCAGAGTCACTTTTTGCTCATATCAATTTTCATGATCCTCTCCGTGAACTGGAATTACGACACACCCATCCCTCAACCAGTGGTCTGAACGAAGAAGAACAAGAAGAAGAATAAGACCCACCAGATGGACAGCAATACAGTGAGGAGAACTGCTGCACGTCACAAAAGATGCCGTGAAGATGAAACACCTCAGGTTCGAGCAGTACGCCGCAGCCATGACTGTGAACAACACAGCCATCGGAGACAGGACACCCTTCAGCACCGGGCATGCAGAAATACTTCCTTAGACTTGGTTTCTACGGGCATGGATGGGTATGCACGGGTATGTACTAGTCAAACAAATTTAAATATTAGACAAAGATAACACAAAATGCAGTTTTTAAATGAAGGTGTTTATTATTAAGGGGAAAAAAATCCTAACCTACATGTCCCTGTGTGGAAAAAGAGATTGCCTTCTAAATCTAATAACTGGTTGGGCCACCCTTAGCAGCAACAACTGCAAACAAGTGTTTGTGATAACTGGCAATGAGTCTTTTACAGCACTGTGGAGGAATTTTGGCCCACTCATCTTTGCAGAATTGTTGTAATTCAGCCACATTGGAGGGTTTTCGAGCATGAACCGCCTTTTTAAGGCCATACCACAGCATTTCAGTTGGATTCAAGTCAGGACTTTGACGAGGCCACTCCAAAGTCTTCATTTTGTTTTTCTTAAGCCATTCAGAGGTAGACTTGCTGGTGTGTTTTGGGTCATTGTCCTGCTGCAGAACCCAAGTGTGCTTCAACTAGAGGTCACCAACAGATGGCTGTACATTCTCCTTCAGGATTTTTGGTAGACAGCAGAATTCATGGTTCCATTTATCAAAGTAAGTCTTCCAGGTGCTGAAACAGCAAAACAGCCCCAGACCATCACACTACCACCACCATATTTTACTGTTGGTATGATATTCTTTTCCTGAAATGCTGTTACTTTTATGCTGGATGTAATGGAACACACATCTTTCAGAAAGTTCAACTTTTGTCTTGTCAGTCCACAGAGTATTTTCCCAAAAGTCTTGGGGATCATCAAGATGTTTTCTGGCAAAACTGAGATGAGCCTTTGTTCTTTTTGCTCAGCAGTGGTTGTCATCTTGGAACTCTGCCATGCTGGCCATTTTTGCCCAGTCTCTTTCTTATGGCGGAGTCATGAACACTGACCTTAACTGAGGCAAGTGAGGCCTGCAGTTCTTTGGATGTTGTTGTGGGGTCTTTTGTGACCTCTTGGATGAGTTGTCACTGTGCTCTTGGGGTAATTTTGGTCAGCCGGCCACTTCTGGGAAGGTTCACTACTGGTCCATGTTTTTGCCATTTTTGGATAATGGCTCTCACTGTGGTTCGCTGGAGTCCCAAAGCTTTAGAAATGGCTTTATAACCTTTTTCAGACTGGTGGATCTCAATTACTTTGTTTCTCATTTGTTCCTGAATTTCTTTTGGCTCATCAGCATGATGTCTAGCTTTTGTGGATATTTTGGTCTACTTCACTTTGTCAGGCAGGTCCTATTTAAGTGATTTCTTGATTGAGAACAGGTATGGCAGTAATCAGGCCTGGGTGTGGCTAGAGAAATTGAACTCATCTTTCCACAGAGGTGATAAACCATAGTTAATTTATGTTTTAACGGGGGGGAGGCTCACTTTTTCACACAGGACCATGTAGGTTTGGATTTTTTTTTTTTTTTTACCCTTAATAATAAACGCCTTCATTTAAAAACTGCATTTGGTGTTTACTTGTGTTATCTTTGTCTAATATTTAAATTTGTTTGATGACCTGGAACATTTAAGTGTGACAAAAAAATGAGAAATCTGTAAGGGGCAAACACTTTTTCACACCACTACACACACACACACCCGGGGAGAAGGGGGGGGCTGAAAAGTTTATTGTGCAACGGCAGGGATACAGACGCTGTAACACCGATGGAAATGTGTGAGGGACCGAGCTGGTTAGACACGAGGACACAGTAGTAATCTTAGAAAATAATGGGTTTTTATTTACCAAAAAATGTAAAGAGATATTATACAAAAATCAGCTGGTAAAACTGGGCCCATAAAAGAGGTCATGTGAACAAAACTAAACTTAAGTCTTCGTGACAACATAAGGTAACATCAAACCAACTACTTAAAAGAAAAAAATCTGACCGAACAAACAAGAGACAGAGGGGTTTCAATACTGGCTGATCAGACCAGTCTGACACACAGGGGAGAACAAACACTAACAAACTGTCTAACAACAAAATACAGAAACAGCAGTTAGTTTAATAATTACTTCAAAAATAATAATCAAACTCAAAACTAACTAAATACCTAACTCAGAAAAATAAGACAAATAAACATATGTTTAAAATGATAAGCTGAGTAATCCCCTCAGGATGGAGCAGTGCTTGGTTTGTTCCAATGAGCACTTCCTCTATAAAGCAGTGCTGCATCCTAGGGCACTTTTTTTGCTCTTGTTGCCAGCAGACCTCAGCAGCCACATGGACCTCCCCCAGTACCGGGAAGATAAGAAAAAGAAATTAATTTACAGAATTTACTAAATATGCAAGCTACATAGAACTAATGCGTTTCAACATATGCCAAAATCAAATAAATATTAACTCAAATTATGTGTCATTATTTGTGTCCATGTACAGTACTCTGAGGAAGTATTGCCCGCTTCCTGATTTCTTATATTTTTGCATATTTGTCACACCTAAATGTTTCGGATCATCAAACAGATTTTGATATTAGACAAAGATCCATCCATCCATCTTCTACCGCTTTTCCGGAGGTCCGGGTCGCGGAGGCAGCAGTTCAAGCAGAGAAGCCCAGACTTCCCTCTCCCCTGCCACCTGCTCCAGCTCTTCAGAGAGGATACCAAGGCGTTCCCAGACCAGCTGGGAGACATAATCTCTCCACCGTGTCCTGGGTCTGCCCCGGGGTCTCCTCCCAGTGGGATGTGCCTGAAACACCTCAAGTGGGAGGCATCCAGGAGGCATCCTAATCAGATGCCCATACCACTCAACTGACTCCTTTCAATGTGGAGGAGCAGCGGTTCTACTCTGAGCCTCTCCCGGATGACTGAGCTCCTCACCCTATCTCTGAGGGTGAGTCCAGCAATCCTACGGAAAAAGCTCATTTCAGCCGCTTGTATCCGCGATCTTGTTCTTTCGGTCATTACCCAAAGCTCGTGACCATAAGTGAGAGTAGGAACGTAGATTGACTGGTAAATTAACAGCTTTGCCTTAGAACTCAGCTCCCTCTTCACCACAACAGACCAGTACAACGTCCGCATCACTGCAGATGCTGCTCTGATCTGTCTGTCAATCTCTCGCTCCATTTTCCCTTCACCCGTAATAAAACCCCAAGATACTTAAACTCCTCCACTTGGGGCAGGAGCCTGTCCCCAACCCGGAGAGGACAATCCACCTTTTTCCGGCTGAGGACCATGGACTTGGACTTGGAGGTGCTGATTCTCATTCCAGCCGCTTCACACTCAGCGGAAAACCGTCCCAGCAAGAGCTGTAGATCATTACTGGATGAAGCCAGCAGGACAACATCATCTGCAAACAACAGAGATGAGATCCTGTGGTCACCAAGCATGACACCCTCCATTCCCTGGCTGCACCTAGAAATCCTGTCCATAAAAATTATGAACAGGATCGGTGACAAAGGGCAGCCCTGGCGGAGTCCAACTCTCACTGGGAATGACTTCGACCGAGTGTTGGCAATACGAACCAAACTCTCACAACGGTCGTACAGAGACCGAATAGCTCGTAACAACAAGCCCGATACCCCATACTCCCGAAGCACCCCCCACAAAAATCCACGAGGATGCGGTCAAATGCCTTCTCCAAGTCCACAAAACACATGTAAACTGGTTGGGCAAACTCCCACGAACCCTCAAGAATTCTCGAGAGGGTAAAGAGCTGGTCCGATGTGCCACGGCCAGGACGAAAACCACATTGCTTCTCCTGAATCCGAGGTTCGACCAACGACCGGACTCTCCTCTCCAGTACCTTGGCATAGACCTTCCCAGGGAGGCTGAGGAGTGTGATCCCTCTAAAGTTGGAGCACACCCTCCGGTCCCCTTTTTTGAAGAGAGGAACCACCACCCTGGTTTGCCATGCCAAAGGTACTGCCCCTGACCTCCACGCAATGTTGCAGAGGCGTGTCAACCATGACAGCCCAACAACATCCAGGGCCTTGAGGTACTCAGGGCGAATCTCGTCCACCCCTGGGGCCCGGGCCACCAAGGAGATTTTTAACCACCTTGGCGACCTCAGCCCCTGTGATAGGCAAGTTATCCCCCTCGTCCCCAAACCCTGCTTCCTCTGTGGAAGGCGTATCAGTGGGATTGAGGAGATCCTCGAAGTATTCCTTCCACCGCCCGACGATATCCCCAGTCGAAGTCAACAGTGTCCCATCCGCACCATACACAGTGTGGACGGGGAGCTGCTTTCCCCTCCTGAGCCGCCGGACAGTTTGCCAGAATCTCTTTGAGACCGACCGAAAGTCTTGTTCCATGGCCTCACCGAACTCCTCCCATACCCGGGTTTTTGCTTCAGCAACCACCCGAGTTGCACTCCGCTTGGCCTGCCGGTACACCTCAGCAGCTTCGGGAGTCCCACAAGCCAGCCAAGCTTGATAGGACTCCTTCTTCAGCTTAATGGCCCCCCTCACCACTGGTGTCCACCACTTGGTTCGGGGGTTGCCACCACGAGATGCACCGACCACCTTGCGGCCGCAGCTCTGGGCCGCCGCTTCAACAACAGAGGTGGAGAACATGGCCCATTCAGACTCCATGTCTCCAGACTCCCTCGGAATGTGGTTGAAGTTCTTCCGGAGGTGGGAGTTGAAGACCTCCCGGACAGGGGCCTCAGCCAGATGCTCCCAGCACACCCTCACTATAAGTTTGGGTCTACCAGGTCTGAATGGCTTCCTCCCCTGCCATCGGATCCAACTCACCACCAGGTGGTGATCAGTTAACAGCTCTGCACCTCTCTTTACTCGGGTGTCCAAGACATACGGTCGCAGGTCTGATGATACGATAACAAAATCGATCATCGACCTGCGACCTAGGGTGTCCTGGTGCCGGGTGCACATATGGACACCCTTATGCTTGAACATGGTGTTTGTTATGGACAGACTGTGGTTAGCACAGAAGTCCAATAACTGAACACCACTCGGGTTCAGATCGGGCAGGCCATTCCTCCCAATCACCCCCCTCCAGGTTTCACTGTCGTTGCCCACATGCGCATTGAAGTCCCCCAGTAGGACAATGGAGTCTCCAAGAGGAGCACCCTCCAGCACCCCAGTCACAGACTCCAAAAAGGGTGGGTACTCTGAAACATCATTTGGTGCATAGGCACAAATGATGGTCAGGACCCGTTTCCCAACCCGAAGGCACAGGAAAGCAACCCTTTCGTCCACCGGGGAAAACTCCAATATAGAGGCAGCAAGGTGGGGCGATACAAGAATACTCACCCCTGCTCGTCGCCTCTCGCCCGGGGGAAACTCCAGAAAAGGCCAAGCTCCAGCCCCTCTCCAGGAGACTGGTTCCGGAACCGGAGCTGTGTGTTAAGGTGAGACCGACTATATCTAGCCGGTATCTCTCAACCTCGTACACCAGCTCAGGCTCCTTCCCCACCAGAGAAGTGACATTCCACGTACCAAAAGCCAGTTTAGAAAGCTTGGGCTCAGTACGCCAAGGTCTCCGCCTTTGACCGCCACCTAATCCACATAGCACTGGACCCCCATGATCCCTCCTGCAGGTGGTGAGCCCACTGGAGGGCGGACCCATGTAACTCCTTCGGGCTGAGCCCGGCCGAGTCCCATGGGTGGAAACCCGGCCACCAGACGCTAGCCTTCGAGCCCCCCCCCCCCCCCCCCCCCCGGCCTGGCTCCAGGGTGGGGCCCCGGTAACCCCATACCGGGCGGGGTACACTGAATCCTTGATATACAATTTAACATGAGAGTCTGTTGGATCGTTCTTAGTCTGGCCCTTCACCCAGGACCAGTTTGTCTTGGGAGACCCTATCAGAGGCAAATTGCCCCAGACAACATAGCTCCTGGGGTCACTGGGGCACGCAACCCCCCTCCCCCACCACCACTATAAGGTTACGATCCATGAGGGGAAAAATGCAGTTTTTTCGATAATGATTTCATTTTTTAGGGAAAAAGCTATCCAAACCTACCTGGCCCTGTGTGAAAAAGTAATTGCCTCCTAACTGCCCCTAAACCTAATAACTGGTTGTGCCACCATTGATGCCAACAACTGGCAATGAGTTTTGTATATTGCTGTTGAGGAATTTTGGCCCACTCTTCTGTGCAGAATTGTTTAAATTCAGCCACATTGGAGGGCTTCATGAACTGATAGTCAGACATTCTCCCTTCAGGGTTTTTTGGTAGAGAGCAGAATTCATGGTTCTGTCAATTAGGGAAAGTTGTCCAGGTCCTGAAGCAGCAAAGCAGCCCCAGACCATGACACTACCACCGCCATGTTTTACGGTTGATATGTTACTTTTATGAAATTTTGTGTTAGTTCTATGCCAGATAAAATGGAACACACATCTTCCAGAAAGTTCAACTTTTGTCTCGTCAGTCCCCAGAATATTTTCCCAAAAGTCTTGAGGATCATCTAGATGTTTTCTGGCAAATGTGAGACGAGTCTTTGTGTTCTTTTTGTCCAGCAGCAGTTTTTGTCTTGGAACTCTCCCATGGATGCCATTTTTGCCCAGTCTCTTTCTAAAGGCGCTTTTCCACTAGCCCCACTCAGCCCCGGTTTGAAAACCCGGCTCTACTCACTTCGGTTCGGTTCAGCCTCAGTTGCTTTTCAACTACTGCTGGCGCACCTGCTGGCACACCTGCTGTGGGTGGGATTTGTTGAACAGCAGGCGGCGCCACACCCTCGTGACGTGAAACACACGCGACTGAATCCTCCACAACAAACATGGCTGATGACAAGGAGAGAAGGAAGGAGGAATGACTGTGACATGAAACTGGTTAAATCTATGGGGCTGACTTGTTGTGCTCTGCACAATCTGTGTGAGAGTCATGGAGAGACGTTTGACACTACATTGGATGATGCAGTAGATGAACCAGTGGTGGCAGCGGCACAGAGAGCAGAGGAGCAGGGTGGTGATATTGTAGCGAACTCAATATGAGCACCCTACTTGGCTTGACAAGTGGGTTGACCCTATTGGCGACACAGGTAGAGTGCGGGACTCCGGAGCGGGAGGCGTGAGTTCAAACCTGCCGGTGGGACGTCGCCATGTTGAGCTGCACGTTACAATATAACATGTGATGCAATACTTGTCTATTTTGTCCACATTTATGTGCATACATATTTCAAAAATGTTTTTTGTAAATAAAATGTTGTGCATGGTCCATCTACCTGTCCTCTTGTTCATAACGCTTATCTGTTAAGAAGGTGCAAAGCCATCAGCCTAATGATGAGTCCACACTTCTCACTGTTGTGATAATTGCTCACGCTGAGCGCTCTGCCCGCCCGTACACTGTGGGGGTCACACACGACGTGTTCCTCTCCACACTCTCAATTTTTTTTCCCGTATATTTTTCTCTTTGGCGTACAGAAATGGCAATACGCCCGTATTTGCTAAAATTGCATTTTCCCCATATTAAAATACGGCGAAACCATATCACTTGACAGGTATGTAATTACATGCAGAAACACCGCACAGGCCATCTTCACAAAAATCCAGCTCGACAAGCCACTTTTGCTTAGGTGGAAATGCAAATTGAACTATAAATCATGTGCTGATACATGTCATATTTTCCCATGTAAAGGTCTCCCACTTTTTTTTTCCACAATATCTTTATTGAACCTTTTTTTTTTTTTTTAACAAACATGATACAAACAATCAAACACTAACGCTAAAGTACTACAAAAAAAAAAAAAATGCACTAAAAACACCAACAACCACCAACAAAATCAAGTCTTCAACAATGCTCCTCTGTTTAGTCTAGACAATCCAATACATAAGTATACATATTATGTTCACCAGTTTGGAATTTACAAGGTCCACACACATCATTCACCTTCTTCTTCAAGAGTTATGTTTAAATTTTTTACATAATCAATAAAAGGTCTCCATATATTCTCAAACACAATTTCCTTTGATTTCAGTATATATGTTATTCTTTCTAATGGAAGGTTTGTTAACATCTGTCTTAACCACTGAGTCACATCTGGTCTATGAGTCTTTTTCCATAATAGTGCAATACATTTTTTGGCATTAAGCAAACTGAGGTCTATGAATGTTCTTTCACTTTTATTAAAATTATGCTTTTCTGGGTACAGACCCAACAAAAACAGTTTAGGATTCAGTATGATTTGTTTTGAGATTATTTTTTCAATTGTTACCCTCACCTCTTCCCAAAACATTCTTATTAATCTACATTCCCATAAACAATGAAATAGGGTTCCTTTACTTTCCATGCATTTTGTGCATGTATCTGGTATATTTTTGTTATATCTATTTAACTCCTCCGGTGTAACATACATCCGCATTAACCATTTGAAATGTATCAATTTAAGGCGTGCATTTATTGATTTGGTTTGAGCTTCTGTACAAGCCAATTCCCATTGTTCCTCCGAAATTTCAATTTGCAGATCTTCTTTCCAGTAGTTTAATCTTTTCAGTGAATTTTCACTTGAAGATAGTGTCAATGAGTTATAAAACTCTGAAATAATACCCTTTCTTTTACTATCTTTCATCATCATTTTTTCCAAGGATGAATAAATAGGTCGAGTGAGAGCTTTATTTTGATTTGATCGAATAAAGTTTCTAAGTTGAAGATATTTAAAAAAATGTGTTCTATTGAGATTAAATTTGATCCTCAGCTCTTCAAAAGACATTATGTTGTCTGCACATGGCAAATATAAATCCTGAATCTTTTGTATCCCTTTTAAATTCCATACTTTAAATACAGCGTCCGCTCTCCCTGGTTTAAAATATTGATTACCCCATATTGGACTAAATTGTGACAATAACTGTGGTTCTTTTAAATAGTTTTTAGCTTCACACCATATTTTGATCATATGCTTTACAAATGGATTTTTAACTTGTTTTTGTAATTTTTTTGCCGAATCTGAGTATATGAATATGGGAAGAGGTAAAGGTAAATTGTATGATTCCATTTCAGTCCAGTGAGGGAGATCATTTGATGAAAAATAATATGTCATAGACCTCAGTTGTGCCGACCAATAATACAACATAAAATTTGGACATTTCAGACCTCCACGATCAAATGGTAAATATAATAAAGACAGACGTAATCTAGCCCTCCTGTTGTTCCATATAAATTCCACTAACTTTTTTTTTATTCTTGAGAATAGATCTAAAGGTGGTGATAAGGGAATGTATTGAAATAAATAAAGTATTTTAGGTAAAATATTACTTTTAAGTATATTGATTCTCCCGATCATCGACATTGGTAGTGACATCCATCTCTGAGTTAACTCATTGATATCTGACATTAAGGCTTCATAGTTGACGCTGGCGACTGATTCTAGCTTAGGCATAATTTGGATTCCTAAATATTTAAACTGATTTACAACATTGAATTGATTTGCCTCAGGGGCTGGGTAATTTCTCTGGGTCTCATTTAGCATTAATATTGAAGATTTAGTTTTATTTATTTTATATCCTGATATTTCCCCAAAATTCTTTATTAAATTCAACAAGGTTGGAATTGATTTTTTTAGATTCGACATAAACAAAATTATATCATCGGCGTACAGGGAGATTTTATGTTCTGTTGGTCCAACTTTAATTCCATATATTTGTGAATGTAAATGTATCGCTATCGCTAAAGGTTCAATTGCCATAGTAAACAGTAAAGGTGAAAGTGGACAGCCTTGTCGACATCCTCTATTGATTTTTATTGGTTTTGAAATATTGTTATTTGTTAGGATTTCTGCTGTAGCATTATTGTATATTATTTGAACCCATTTTATGAAATTATTTCCAAGTCCAAACCTTTGTAGGACTTCAAAAAGAAAGGGCCATTCAACTCTATCAAAGGCCTTTTCGGCGTCCAATGATAGGAGAGCTGTATCCGGTGCTTCTTTATTAAAATAAATAATATTAAATAGTCTTCTTACATTATGGAAGCCTTGTCTACCCTTTATAAAGCCATTCTGATCTCGATTAATAATATTTGGTAAAATTTCTTGTATTCGTCTTGCTAAAATTTTACAGATTATCTTAAGGTCGGCGTTTAATAGGCTTATTGGTCTCATATTTTCACATTTATTAGAGGGCTTACCTGGTTTTGGCAGCAGTATAATTAAGGCATTATTTATGTATGATGGTAAATTATTATTTTGAAATGCTTCTAAAACCATTTCCAAAAAAGGTTTTATTAATTTATTCTTAAATTTTTTATAAAGGTCAACTGGAAGACCATCTGGTCCTGCACTTTTTCCTGATTTCATATTATCAATGGCTAGCCCAACTTCTTCTTGACTAATTTTAGACTCCAATATCTCCCTGTTTTCATTTGGTATACACGGTATAGATAGTTCGTTCAAAAACCCATTTAGTTTTGTTAAATCAGGTTCATTTTTGGTATCATATAATTTTTCATAGTAATCTCTAAAGGCTCTATTAATTTCTAAAGGATCTATAACTACCTGTCCGTTACTTATAATACTGGTAATTGGTGTTTTAATTTCCAATTGTTTAATCTGCCATGCTAATAATTTTCCTGATTTTTCACCTTGTTCATAAAAAGATTGTTTCAATCTTAGAAGACTCGAGGCAGCTCTATTCGCTGATTTTTTGTCGTATTCAGCTCTCAAAATCAGTAATTCATTCTCCAACCTTGGGTCACTTCCTGCATACACTTTTTCCTGAAGACTTTTTATTTTATGTTCCAATTTAGCTCTCTCCTCTCGAGTCTTCTTAGATTTTGATCCTGTATAACTAATAATATGTCCCCTAATAAAAGCTTTGAAAGCCTCCCACTTTACACATGCTGATGTTTGTGTAGTATTGATGTCAAAGAACTCGTCTATCTGTTTTTCTATATACTTGACAAATTCCTCATCCTGAAGCCATTTATGCTGAAATTGCCATCTACCTGATTCCTTTGTCAATTTTTTATCTACATATATTAGACAACAGGGTGCATGATCAGAGATCACGATGTTATCATAAAAGCAGTTTTGAATCTTGGACCTTAATTCTGTGGAAATCAAAAAATAATCAATACGTGAGAATGTCTTGTAGGTACTGGAATAACAAGAATAGGCTTTAACTTGTGGTTTCATTTCTCTCCATATATCTAACAATCTCAATTCTTTCATAAAATGATTAATAGTCATCCTACATCCAATGTGCGTACAATCCAGTCCTGTTGATCTATCCACACCTGGATTCAATGTACAATTAAAATCCCCTGCTATTATATGTTGCCCTGTAAGTGATGATAAGATGAGAAATAAATTAGCAAAGAACTTCTGATCATCTATATTGGGACCATATAAGTTCACAAGATTTATATTTTCTAATAGCAAAGAACCTTGAATGATTACATATCTTCCAAATTTGTCTCCAATTACATTTTTCACTTGAAAAGGAACTGATTTATGTATGAGAGTCATAACTCCCCTGGCTCGGGATGAAAATGAAGAGGTGAATACACTTCCTTGCCATCTACTCCTAATTCTTTTAACATCCTCCTCTATCAGATGAGTTTCTTGTAAAAACACAATTCTTGAACCCATGTCCTTTATTTTATTCATAACTTGTTTAAGTTTTTTTTAATTTTGTAGACCTCTGCAATTCCATGAAGTTAAATTAAGATTAACACTTTGGTCCATGATCAATAGAGAGTTTGGGATTACCTTGCAGTGTAAACATGCTCATACAGAGAAGCAAAAACATGAGTGGTTGAACATTCATCCTACAAACTACACACAAACAAATTTCCCCTTCCCACACTTGTGGCAAACCCCCCAAAATCAAAAGAAAAATTCTGTCTCCCGATATAGCCATCGACCGTTCCACACCCACGAGGATCAGCCTAAGCCACTCCTTCTTCATCCTCCCAATCATCCTAACTCTACTGCTTTTAATGACGTAACATTAACTCTCCTCTGTAGTTTTCCAACTTAACTCCAAAATTTTTAACAACTTTGTACATCATAGTTTTTTTTTTTTTTGTTTGTTTTGTTTTTTTAATATATAATACAATCTATATTTTGTAAACTTACTATTTACTTCAAGTCAGTCAGATGCCTGTGCAAATGCTTAATTATTCTACCTTATATTTTGTTCATGCTTAGCTCCCACCAGTCTCTTCTTCTTCTTTGATCTTCTTGATGAACTCCTGCGCCTCCTCTGGGGTCTTGAAAATGTGGGTTCTGCCCTCATACGTGGTCAGCAGTCTCGCAGGATAGATTACACCATGACGAATCCCAAGGTTGCGCAGCTCCTTACGTACGGGATCAAACTGCTTCCTCAATTGCTGGATTCCTGTGGCCAAATCTGGGTAGAACCGCACCTGCTGGTCCTGGTGTTTAATCTCTCCTTTTTTAGCTCGTGCAGCGTTGAAGATCTTCATCCTGTCTCTGTTGCTAAGAAACTTCATAATTAAGGTCCTCGGCGGTCCCTTATCTCTCCGTGGGCCAATACGATGTGCCTTTTCCAGAACCACTGCTGATTGCAACTCCTCGCTGCCCAGCACCTCCGGAATCCACTTTTCCAGAAAGGAACATACGTCCCGACCTTCTGATTCCTCTGGAAGACCCACCAGCCTCAAATTATTCTGTCTCGACCGAGATTCCAAATCCAAAATATTATCTTCCAGAGATTTATTTTTTTTTTCCAAAGTGCGCACCTTTAATTGAAGACGGGTGACGTCATCTTCAGCACTAGCGAGACGGAGCTCCATCTGCGCCGTTCGTTCTACACAGTCACCCAATTCCTTTCTTATTCCTTCCAACGCTGTCATAATCCCATCAAATCTAGAGGAAAAGTCCGCTCTCATTGAACTCATGGCAGCCATCAGCGCATCTGCGCCATTCCCCGCAGATATCGCAGCGTTGCCAGCCTCCTCCGCCATATATGGAGTTTTGTTTACTGCGTCACAGACCTGAAAGTCCGTTAATTTGGACTGTTTCGGCGGCTCGCTTTTTCCTTTTCCTGGTTTTCCAGCCTTAGGCTTCGCCGACATATCTTCGCCCAAATGCTGGGATACGTTCTGTCCCAAATGAGAGAGTTATTTGCCGATTTTTTTTTTTCCAGGAGCAGAGCAGAGCGAGACACGTCCGTCCTACGTGGCAGCCATAACCGGAAGTTAGGTCTCCCACTTTTACTTACAAATTGATTTTTAATTTTTGGGAAAAGGGAATATAAATTTTGCACTTGTTGGTAACAACAGTTGTGTGCAACAAAAACACAGTTGTGTATCCTTGTCCGATCTGTCTACTGTTATTAGTGCCAAATTTTTGCTAGATTCCTTCTTAATTTATTAAATTTGGACTGGCGATGCAACATTCAACTTACATGTACTTACCTTTATCAGTGTCTACAAGTTCAAGCACACCTGTACAGCTGCTTATAACCTAAAAAAATGTACCCGTTCAAGAGAAATGGATTCCGCATTGCAAATGTTTAAAATAAAAACAAAAAAAACCTACCAAGACATTACGTTTCGTTGTGTTGTTAAAAATTAAATTACCATTAGAAGGCTATACACCTGACCTGATGAACAGCAGCATGTGGAGTGAACAGAGAATGGAATATGTATGTAATTATTGGCTTTTCTCATACGGTGTCATAACAGATAAACCAGACTTTTGATGCAAACAATACAATTTTATTCCCGATGCAAAATTTACAAACAAAAAAACAGACTGGGCGATGACATCTCTGCAAGCTCTTCCCTTCGTAACGCAGCGTCCTGTTCCAGGGCTTCACGCGCATCTGCCCGCACATCTGCGGCCACCTGTCGCAAATGCTGCATGTACTCCTGATTCTTGCCGCTGGTCATGTTGCCGTTCCAAGAGCCGCATCTCTTCGTCATGCATGTTGACCATCGCTAATGTAAGGTCAGCGATGGGAGTTGTCTGTTTTCGTCTTGCCTAGATGGAAAGACAGAAAGGCATGGTCGTTAAAGCTGGATCACTACATATAATATGGAATTACACAGGTGAAAGTCTGGTGGAATGTCACTATTATATTATGCTTCATTGCTGTATATAAGCTGAACTGTCATGTTGCTGCCCCTCAGTAGAGCAGATTTTGCAACACGCAGGGTGCTGTCTTCGGCTGCAGCCCCCCTGCAAAACCAAAAAGGATTAAGATTAAGAATATGGATGGATGGATGGGTAATGTTTAAACTAGTTGCTTGTAGTGTGGCTGCAGAAATCTGAATGGGTTAATACAGTCAGCTGACGCGAAGCATTTCAATGAAGCATGTTGATTTCAACGGCAGTTCATGAGCTTTATTTGTTTTTCTAAAACAGGAGTTACAACAGCACCAATCACCACACCTAAAAATGGTTGTGGAACACCGATAAGTGAAGACCAAAGAATAACCTTTTTGTACATTTAAAAAGACATTTTCAATTAATTAATATGCAGCTACAGGAAATTGCATTAATCAATTTGGTACATAACTTGTTAGGCTCCAGCCCCACCGCAACCTGTAAAGGATTAAGCGGTAGAAGATGGATGGATGGATGGATTTTCGACCCTGGTTTCCGCTGCTGGACCTGTTTCAACCAAAAAAAAAAATCGTGGTTATTGTGCCTTACCGGCACTTGAACGTGATCCAGATGGAGCTGGTGATGTGGAGCTGATCCAGCTGGCGCTCCGGCAGACGCACACGCAGACGCAGCACCAGGAGAGTCCGCTGTGTCCGTCATGTCCACTGAGGTGGACCCCTGTGATATGAAATGCGATTCTAGAAAGAAAATGCACGCAATTTAAAACTTAACACCAAAGTGCAACATGTACACAACACTCTCAAGTTTTTAACCGTAATACAATAAGCGTAATTCAGCGTTTTGTTCGCGCTAATACTTAACACAAAGCAAGCGTGAATCTGCAGTTGGCTGCAAAACAATATGCAAGCCTCAGTAAAAACCATTACCCACAATCTAACAACCTTCCTATTTCTTAAAAACAGTGAGCTTGGCACAGAACGGATCAAGTGGCGAACAGATGCGCAATATCAAATAAACACTCACCATCCACGGTTTCCAAGGGCCGTGACCGTGACCGTGTGGAGCCCAATGTCTCTCAGCGAACCACTTCCACTCCTTCCATCCGCTGAACTTCGAGCAATGTGGTCCTTCACTGCTCGGTAATCGCTTTTCAGCTTTTTCAGCTTCTCCCGACACTGTTTGGCAGTACAGATGTGCCCTTGAGAAGCCATCTGCTCGGACACCTGCATTTCGAGTAGATCCGTCCAACTCGCGCTGGATGCGATCGTTGCCTAATATAGAAAGAAAATTGCGCACCTCCTAATATATAATATTAGGAGTATATTATTATATAAGTATATTATACAGTATATTAATATAATATACCGTATTAAAGGGGCGCACTGTGTTCACTGCTGAACAATTACAAATGGCGGTCGTGGAGTAAATTCAGCAGAAAAAGTCGCTTTCATGACGTTACAACCTGACCAATCAGCGGCGACCAGTCTCTTAAAGTCATATCACAGCCATACTCAGCCCTACTCGGCCCGGTTAGACCCTGCCCTGGATCAGGTACGAAAAAAGTACCTGCTTAACCGGTGCTGGGGCTAGTAGAAAAGCGCCTAAAGCGGGCTGAGTGGTGCGGTGTAGGGCCAAGTGAGGCTAGTGGAAAAGGGCCTTAATTGTTTCTTTGTGGACCAGTGTCCAAACTGAGGCAAGTGAGGCCTGCAGTTCTTTAGATGTTGTTCTGGGTTTGGGACAGCTTCCAAGATCAAATGCAGGCATGACTCACGATCATATGACTCTCTATGACATCACAGATCATAGGACTCACTATGACACCATCAAAATCAAAGGCAGGCATCACTGAATGAGTGCTGACGTGCTTGCGTACACCCTTGCTTACACCTGCTTTCTACAGGCATGCAGAAATACTTGCTTATACTTGGTTTCTATGGGCATGCACGGGTATGCACGGCCATGCACGGGTATGTACTAGTTGTCTAAACTTGGGGCATGCCCTCAGTGGTGCATTTGCCTTGTTCTGTGCTAAATGAAATGGCACTCTGTTCCTTAGTCAGGGGGTGTCTGTGCCAGCCTGTCATCATCCATCATAGCAGTCTGTCGGGGGCGACAATGACTGTTTCATTTAAGTCTGATCAGATTCCTCCACGCAGCTCTGTCCTTCGCCCTCTGCTGCCAGGAACTCCTGACCTTGTTTACCCAGGTGACGTCCGAGCCAGTATGAGTTGCTCTCTGACTGACCATTTCATGAAACTGCTTGCAAAGTATTTGAGTACCGCTAGCTTTTGCTGGACTAGCGGCTTATTCTTGGCAGATAGAGGTATTGTCAGTGGCAAGGACAGGCCAAGACAAACTGACTCCAGTATCTGTTGCAGTGACTGTCCAGATGATAGGTTTGTTTATCTCTGCTCTTTGTGTTGTGCAAGTCACAATGCACCGACTGGCAAAAGTCCACCACAGACCTTGTGACAGATGTGCTTATCTGCCAGGATGTCCAGTCTCACCCTGTGTATCTGGGAGTGGTCCACCACAGAACTGTGATAGATATTGTTTTTAGTTCTGCCAGGATGCCCAGTTTCACCCTCCATGCCCCCGGAAGGGCAGGGTTGCTGGTTGAGTCGCCGACGGCCCGACCCATGAGACAGGTAGTACCGGTTTTCATGGTTATTTGGTAGCAAGCAAACCAATGCCTGACCTGACCTGAACGCCGGCCTGTACTTGCATTGTATTTTGCCTAGCACTGTTCTCTTCTGTGCAGAGGGCTGCTGTCACCTCTGCTAGACCCATGTGTGTCATGTGTGGGCAAAGCACAAGCTTGATGCATTTGCCCCTGATCAGACTTGTGTTTTCCCTATCAGGTGTGTGGGTGGATAGTGGTTGCTGTCATTCAGCTGAGCAGCCTCTGTGCATCTTAAAAATTAACTAGTAGTTAATAGATGGGCTGTTTTAATACCAAGTGTGCAGCGAACAGAAACAAAATCACCTCACTATTCAGCTCCATGTGGGACCAAATTGGAGCAGGTTGTGGTGGCAGTTACCTTTCATTGTTGAGGAGGGCGAAGTAATGAGACCTAGCAGCAGCCTTCCGGTGCTGTTCACCTTTTTATTTTCCCACCTTCCCAAGTCCATATCCATGTGCCTGTACTCCAAACAAATGATCAACCAAAATAAGTCTGCTGAATGTTTTTCTCAAGCAGAGACAGCTGGACCACTTGAACTCCTCGACCAGCCCTTTCTCGAGAAGGCTTGTGCTCCTTCTCTTATGAAGTCTTATAAGACTAAACAGGATCCATCTAACTTAAATAAATAGTGCCAGGTGTAAATGGGGCTTACGTGTAATAGAATTTTGTTTGTGTTTGTTGACGAGGTTAGTTTGGGGATTCAGTAAATCCAGGAGGAGTCTGTGTAAGTTCAGGGTTAGTCTTATGAGGTGGTCACACATGAATGTTTGTGTCACTGGCGAGTTCTGTAGGTGTGAAAATCTGCAGGACATGATGTCAGGAATGTAAAATGATTCAGTGGTGTACAGTGTTCAGAGTAAAAAAAAAAAACTTAAATCTTGTTGACTTGACTGAGCTTTCATACAGTAACCTTTACCTTGGACTAAAGTCTATTGTAACGCAATATCCTTTGCAGAAATGTAACTTAACGGTGCCCTCTAGTGGTGGCTCTGGATTAGTGAAATGTGTTCAGATCACACACTTTCTTTTTTCAATAGACTATATGTTTTGAACTTCAGCATAAGTTGTTTTTTAATTATGTATGTTCAGATGTGGACTTGAAATTTTCATGGTTTGACTATTCAAAATAAGAGGTCATATTGTGTATATATTGTGTTGCATCCTATCTATAAGCATTCAAGTTCCAACATATGTGGGTTTGCTTCTGTTGCTTTAATGATGTTCTGCTGAGAGAAGAGAAACATGCTTTCAGAGGATAGTGATCATATTCATGACTAAGCATTTAAATACTCCTACTCCAAAGAGACTCTGACGAAGAGCAGCTGATTTGCCAAACTAATAAGGTGGCCTTTCTCAGGGCGTGACCATCTTTGTCTGTCAGAAACAAAACAAAACAAAAAAACACAAGATTACATGTGCAGGTAATGTTCAGTCTGCCCGTATTTACTTGAAGAACCTGGCAGATCAGAATGATTTTCTTAACAGAAAACAGATTTGTTGATGCTTTCTTTTGTGCAACTTCGCTCACATCAGACAAAGCTGCTCATCGGTAGATCTGATATCACTGAGTTTAATTTCCAAGTTTAAATCCACTGCTGTTTTTGTGAAGCGATGCCACAACAACCCCACGCAGCCTTGAAAAGCATCTCAGGGTCTGTCACATACACCACCACACCTCAGTAGCTTTGTGTTTTCACCTCTGTGCTCTGCCACCTGCTCTCAGGGCTAAAGACTCCAGCGACAGCAGCAGTGATTCAAGAGGCTCCTCCGGTGATTCATTGTCCGGCAGCAGCGACTCCTCCAGCTCCTCCTCAGATGACAGCGACAGCAGCAGCGACAGTGACGATGACAGCTCGTCCTCGTCGTCTTCATCCACCTCCGCCTCCTCCTCCTCGTCCTCAGACAGCTCAGACTCAGGAAGTAGCAGTGACTCAGATCGAGGACCTCCTAAGAAGAAAAAGAAGAAGAAATAGACATGCAGATATGAGTGGGTTTTCTTGCTGTTACGTTTCCCAGTATATTTTTCCCCAAGTTTGTCGGTCATGAACCTGGATTAAGAGAAAAGAATCAACTATTTTTGAGTTGGCCATTGCCCATCCTCACTTTTAGCTTCTTTCACCTGAGATGCAGTCTAAAGGAGAACACATTCCCTCTCTCTCTTTGACATGTAGACATCTGTGTCTTGGTGATAGGCCTGAGGACAGAGATGCTACAGCACAGAAAAAAATGAGAAGAGCCCATGTCATGTTTTCTGCTCTTTGCAACCAATTCTCTGCTGTTGATTTTCTTTTTTTTTTTTTTTTTTTTTTTTTTTTTTTTAGATGTTTATAGCTCTGCTTAAGATGTGAACTTTCAAGTATTTGAGGAAACTAATGTTGTTATTCATGTCTAAACTTCCAAATTTTGTACGTTGTTATATTTTTAGACAATGAATCTGTACAGCTCACAGACTTAATGAAACACCATATCTAGAACTAAACTAATTTAATCTGACCTCAATAAAAATAATTATTTGGTGAAGTTAAAAGGTCCTATTCCTTTCAAATTGTGTTTCAGCATTTCAGCTGTTTAATGGTAAAACTCATCTTTAATTTGGGTCAAGTTTTCAAAGCAGCCGTCTAAAAATGCTAACTAGCCTGGAGGATAACTTCAGTTGGGCCAGAGAGTTCTGATTGGTGCAACACTACCGACATGCCAGCGCCATGCATAGTGGGTGGGATTTCGTGAAACTTTACAGCAAAAGACTCTTGATACGTCTTGTAGTCATAAAAAAAAAACATGTTACAGACATGGGGGGGGGGGGGCTTGATTTTGATGGAGTGCCATTTTAACGTTAAATTTAAACGCATCATGAGATTACATGTGAATTTTGAAAATGAATGCCTTGGAAAGTTTATTCTGTTTATTCATAATAATAATATTAATAATAACCTTATTTATAGAACACATTTAAATGTATGGTAGTGCATTGCAAAGTGTTGTACGTAAAAGCACAAAAACAATCACTCCATATCATTCATGTTAAAAATACAAACTTCTCAAAAAGGGTTGTAAACAGTGGAATAAAACAGTTTTCAAGTGGGATTTAAAACTGTTAAAGGCCATCCTGATGTGAGAGAGCAGCTTATTCCACATTTTAGGGGCCACAACTGAAAAAGCACTCTCACCCCTGGACTTAAGCCATGCTTGTGGGACGGTAGGTAAAAACTGACCAGCAGACCTCAGAGATTTTGAAGGGTGGCAATATTTGAAGAGGTCAGATATAGAAGAAGGTGCAAGTCCATTTAAAGCTTTAAAAACCAAAAGTAAAATCCTAAATTGAAGTGGGAGCCAGTGACGTGAGGACAAGACTGGAGAAATATGCTCTTGCCTGCGGATTCCAGTTAAAAGTCAAGCAGCTGCATTTTGGTCCAGCTATAACCTTGAAATGGAGGCAGCTCCGATGCCAACGTAGACAGCATTGCAGTAGTCTAACCTGGAGGTGATAAAAGTATGGATAAGACATTAAAAATAAGGATTAAAAAAAAAAGTTGGCCTCAACTAATAAAAACTAGATTTCACAACTGAGTTTATCTGCTTATCTATGTTAAAATTACTGTCCTTTATAACACCCAGATTTGTGACACAGGAATTCACATGGCTGGAGAGAGCCCAGATCAATCAAAAGGGTGTCATGAATATCCCTAGATCCAAAAACTGACTTCAGTTTTACTTTCACTGAATTTCAAAAAATGTACTGCCATCCAGGCTTTTACATCATTAAGACACTGAAACAAAGGTTCCAGTGCGTTAGTGTCATTTGCCTTTAGGAGGAAGTAAATCTGAGTGTCATCGGCATAAAGGTGGAAAGGGATGTTTTACTTTTTAAAAATTAGGCCCAGAGGCAAAAGATTTAAAGGATAGGCCCAAGGATTTTTAACAGGATTTTACAGTACCAGGCAATGTTTATAATGGACTTTTTCATAATAAAACATTTGTCGTTTGCAGTCATTGATCCCAGTTACATGGCCACAATAATCCGATAATGGTAATAATCAGATCTTATGTGTTTACATGCACTGAATAAATTGATTATTGAGCAACAAACTATGTGAGTGTATGTGATTTCTCATAACCTGATAATGGCCTATATCGGATTATTCAGTTTACATGACTACCGGTACTTGAATAATATAACATCAGAAAGCTGATTATAATTGATTTATTAATGTGCATATAAACATGGCAAAGTGCAAAAGCCATAAAAAGGTTTCCTCAGCATTTTGAAACCATGATTTGATGACACATCTGAATGAGTGGAATAAATTAAAATCAACATTGACACGTTAATTTGGATGTGGTCCATTCAGTTTAGCCACTTCGATACTGATGAGTTCGAAATGTTCACTTGTTCACTTTGTAGTGCATTAACTTTGAATAGAAACCAATTCAAAGGTTGGACACAATGTAGTGAATGAGTGGATATTTCAAACCCAGCATATGTAAGGGTAGTATCTCACGGAGTGTTGAATGTTTGCGAACATGGTGATTTTTGGATTTGCCAAATTTTCTGATGACTGTCGGTGAAAATCTCATGGAACAGCAACTGCTGAGGAACATTCAAGAACGCTGTAATTTTTGAGTTTCATCAGGGTTTGTAAAAGGTTGTAAAACCATTGGCACTCTGTTTTTAAGGTCAGTTGCTAGTGTTCACTACTTGGTGTACCAAAAAGAACTTTGGCGATATGTGTTCCAGCCATTTGCAACTGTTTGTGAAAGAATACATCCGCCAAAACATTCAAGGGTTCGAAAGATTATGTAGGACTGTAAAATCTGTTTGTGAACTGTTTGGAAACCTTTTACAAGCCCTGACAAAACCTAAAAATTGCTATATTCACCACCATTTGCTGCTCTGTGAGATATGGGGGCTAGTGAAAAAAGGGATGTATTCTAGATAACTTTATAACAGGTCTTTGTGACTAGAAAATGCACTATAGAGGGAATGTACTGGAACAGAAGTCTTGGCAATTACACAGCAGTTTCCATAGGTACATGGCACTGAGTGGCAAAAAAATGAGTGGCAGCTTTAGTTTGTATACAACAAAACATAAAAATCACGTGCAATATTCAAACACAGCAGTATATGGAGTACCACTATTTTAGATGTTAATACCACACTGTTCACTTGACTGTAGTAATCTGTGGGGAAAGAACAAGGAGCACTTAACATATTTTTTGTCAAATAGCACACAATGGAATAAAATTAGCTCTCTGCAGTACACGCAGGTACTCTGTGTATTGCTGTGACTGAACAGTATGTGTGTTTTTGTGTTACTGCATACAAACTAATGCTGCCACTCAGTGTTTTGTAACTGCCACAAGTTCTGTTCTATGATGTCATGTATCAGTACAGGTCGTTATCCTTTATTGATCTCCTAGGAGAAAATGTGGTATTGTTGAAGTAATTCACAAAACCGGACTGTCAGTGATGGAGTAGCTCATTCCAGGCTGACGAAATCACCTGGGGGTGCTGAGATCTCCTTACGATTGACCTCGACTTTAAGCACAGCCTAGAAACAGACCCATCTTGGATGTGCATAGAGTCAAGGTCAGTGGCCTAGGAGTAGTAACACTTTTTAGGAAATAATAAATGCCCAGATCTTCTGACCTTTGACAATGACCTCGACCTATCTGATGGTCACGTGAGTGAGTTTTGTGAGAATCGAGGTAACTGCCTAGGAAGAGGAGTGAGTTGTCTAAAATCATTTAAGTACCCAGATCTCCTGACCTTTGACCTTGACAGTGACTTGGCGACATGGATGCAAACCTTCCTGAGAATCCTTGTGAGTGAGTTTGGTCACCACTGTGGCAATTGCCGAAGAGGAATAGTGATTTTTTCTGAAAACACGTAAAATGCCAGAAAAACGTGTTTTCAGAAAAATCACTATTCCTCCTCGGCAATTGCCACAGTGGTGACCAAAACACGTAAAATGTTTCTGAAAACATGTAAAATGCCAGGGCAGCGCGGTGGCGGAGTGGCTAGCACTGCGGCAGCACAGCAACTCACCCTTGTCTGGGGGATCCTGGCTTCGATCCCAGCCCCCTACCAACGGTAATCTGTGTGGAGTTTCCATGTTCTCCCCGTGTCTGCGTGGGTTTACTCCGGGATTTCTCCAGTTTCCTCACACATGCCAAAAACATGCAAGTTAGATTAATTGGCATCAACTGGGGATTCTAAATTGTCCTTAGGTATGACCGTGAGAGTGAATGGTTGTCTGTCTTTCTGTGTTGGCCCTGCGATGGACTGGCGATCTGTCCAGGGTGTTCCATGCCTCTCGCCCAAAGATGCTGGAATAGGCTCCAGCCCCCCGCGACCCAAAAAGGATTAGGTGGAAGAAGATGGATGGCTGGATGGACGTAAAATGCCCAGATCTCATGACCTTTGACCTTGAATCCAACTTGGATGCAGACCCACCTGAGGATCATTGTGAGTGAGTTTGGTTTTGGCAAATGCCTAGAAGCAGTAGCGATTCCCATGAAATGGGGATGGACGGATGGACAACGGACGCCATGTAGTCGCATTAGCTCCTTTTGGCTTTGCCAGAATGAAAAAAAATCCCATACTTTGTTTAAAGAATTTAAAGTTGAAGAAATTTAAAGAATTTAAAAAAATAATGGTTAAAAAGCTGTAAGTTCCAGCAGATCCAAAGTGGTGGTCACCTGTAAAAAACGTGAAGGTAACTGCTATATAATTGTTGAACACTGACGAAGATGACTTTTTGACATGGGAACTAGGTTCTTCGGATCCCTGGGGTTGACACCACCCACCTCTGCAGCTGTGTTTGCTGTCTCTCCACCTTGCTGGGGGAGGTTAAGGTGAGTTATATTATGAGTCTGGTCTGATATTTTGGCAGTTGAGCAGGGTGTGAGTTGTTGGTCTCGATCACTGAGGTGTGAGAGTGAACCCACTGCAGTGTAGCATAGGGTGCTGAGGTGAACCTATGCATTACTTAAGCAACACTTTGAGGTTTTTTAGTTTTCCCTCAACTTCTTCTCTTTATCCTTAAAAATCTGTGATCGTCTTCATTCAGTTTATGTGGTGGTGCATGTTCACAATATCAGTCTTCTCAAGGCCCTGTAAATCATCACTTCACTCTGTATATAAATCAAGAAAATCTGTGTGTCACAATCACAGGACTCACTAAAAGTTCATAGGACTCACTATGATATCATCACAATCATAGGACTCGCTATGACATCATCAAAGATCAAAGGCAGGCATCACTGAACGAGTGGTGACGTGCTTACTTACATCTGCTTTCTACGGGTATGCAGACATACTCGCTTATACTTGGTTTCTACAGGCATGCACGGATATGCACTAGTAAAAAGAAAAAACCTACGGAATTGGAGTGAGATCCCGAACAAGCAAGTGAGCACCCTATGAGCAACTGCTTAGCAGCAGTGGGGAGGAAAACTTCTGTATAACAGGCATCTGGCAGCATCAGAGGCCAATGACTGTTTGAAGTAGCGAGGGGAGAGAGTGGAAGAAAAGGGAGAAAAGGGGAACAAAACTGGATCAAGGAGGCAAACTTTAATGACCTACAAAAAATACAGGCGTTTGGAGGGTTTAAGGTCCAACAGGGCATCATAACCTTGTAATTTCTTTCATGAATTCAGGAAAGTGAGGGACATTTTACATATATGCTCTCAATACATGATCAAAGGAAGGTACATTACAAGACAAACATTGGAATTGAGAGGAGAACTAATCTACCATGTTAGATTCCATAAAGCTTTTTTTTTAATTTCCGTTTTAATTTTTTACTTGATTAGTGCATCCTACCTGAACCAAGGCTTTAAAAGAAAGCTTATTTTCATAAGAAATTTAAAACACCCAACCTGCACATCAGCATCATCACAGAGATCACTACTGCCAGATATTTGACTTTATTCACAGGAAGATAAAATTAAGGAAATGTTTGCCTATTGCCCATCTTAGTTGTAGGTGAAAATTTACCAGAAAGAAGTTATAAATTTAAAATGAAAAAAGTTGCAAATACACAAGAGAAAAATGCTTCTGCAAACCCATCAGTTAAAAGTTGCAAATTAGCTTGAAAAAGTCACAAATTTACAACAAAATTGCAAATGTAAAAGAAAAATGTCAAGTTTATGAGGAAAAAAAACACTTATTGGTGAGAATAAAGTTTTTATTCTTGACACAAGTTATTCTTTAAGTTGATAATGTCTTAACTCTTATTCAAACAGAGGTGGGTAGTAGGTTGATTACTTATTCACTCAATACATGTATTTAAGTAAGTTTGTCACAAAATCGTACTTTCATGAGTAGCTTTATGCTTTTTCATTATTGCCCAAGTAAATTTTTTGAAGAAAAACTTGCACTTTTATTTAAGAACGTTTAGTTGTACTCAGAGTAAATTTTGATTTTAAAATGAGTGCAAGCCAATTTTCATCAGTTTTTCTTTTCATCACATGTTAAATCATAGTTCCGGCTTTGTCAATGTTTAATATATTACCATTGTTATGTATGATTTGTATTTTAGAAGGCATGTGACTAGTTTCTATTTTACTGTGACTAGCACATGTAATAGAAAAAAAAATTCTCAAATTGAAAAATTGCAAATTTATAAGAAAGGAACTGTAAATATACGGCTGAAAAGTTACAAATCTACACAAAAAGGGAAGAATTAAGAGAAAACTGACAAATTAAGAAAAAAGATTGCAAATTTTTGACAAAAAATGGCAAATTTGCATGAAGAAAGTTACAAATATATCACAGAATGTTGAAAATTTGTCACAAAAATTGCACATTTAAGATGAAAAAGTCACAAATCAATCAGAAAAACTAATTTATCGGAAACATTACTTAAATTTTAAAGAAATATGGCGCAGATTTACCCCTACCCCAACTTATTGGCAAGAGTAACTTTGTAAGTAGACTCTTATGCAAGTTTTTTTCGTGACTACTCTTAATTATATTAGGAAAGACATCAGCTGCAGGGAACAATGAAACGTGATTTCAGTCAGTCTACGTGATGAGCAATCTGTACGTCATAGACGTGTCACATTCAAAGAAGATGGGAATTACTGTGATCGTCATCCACCTGAAGTTAAACCAAGACTGTAAACTGTATTTACAAATCGAGGACACTGGCGTTTTAACATATCCCAGTATCTTTGGTGCTTTAACTGTATCTATTTTAATTTGTCCATTTATACAGAATTATTTTTATGGTATATGTGCTTGAATATTTGCTTGGAAATAAAAACGTCCGATAGTATGGAGGCAGCGCCGCTTCATGCGTTGAGTGTAGTGAGTGTACCTGCTGGTTCCTAAGTTAGCTGCTCTATCAGTCAGCTAATGGTCAGTAACACCATGATCCTGACACATAATCAGCTCCTTCTGTTCCACGCGCGATGTACAGCTGTGTTTTAAAGACAGGATGGAAACACCCCGCTTGGTGTTGATGTTTTAGCTGCCGGAGCATTTTTTTTTTTAGTCGAGTCCGTATTTTTTTGCGTGGAAGTGGAAGTGAAAAAAGACAAAGAGAAAAGAGCTATCCAACAGCTAGAATGGTTTGGGCCTAAAAAGAAGACAAGAGGTAAGGATGCCGAACGTTGCGGAAACACCATATGTGGTAATTAACTCTACTTAAGCGTTATCTAACATCAGAATTGAATGTTATTTAAAATTAACCTAAAAACTAAGGCTAACTAGCCTAGGGTCTGTAGGGTCTGTTAGCAAACCCCGTGCTAAAGAGATAGCATATTAGCATCCGGCTAAATGTGAGGTTAGATAATGTGACTAGTTTTGAGTTTATGTAACGGGAAACGTTTATTGTATTAGCCACGATAACTTCAGATGTTTGTCAAATATCACGTTAATTGCGATTATGTATTTGTTCCTGTCGTGTTGGTTAGTTGGTCGTGACGTCTGATGTTTGTGTTTTCTGTTTTGTTGTGATTGACATAACTTGCACATTTAAGTTTACGCCCAGTGAGGAACAAAATTATTGGTTGAGATGCAAGTGCAAAAGATAAATACGAGCTTTTCAATGTTGTGTTATAACGCTAATATTTAGTAGTATATTGACAATAGAAGAATATGCCTTGAGCGTGTTATTCAATGCACACAGAATGATCTACAGTGCATCCGGAAAGTAGTCACAGCACTTCAGTTTTTCGACATTTTGTTATGCTACAGCCTTATTCCAAAAGGGATTAAATTCATTTTTTTTCCTCAAAATTCTACACACAACACCCCATAATGACAATGTGAAAAAGTTTTTATTTTTATTTTTTTTTTAGATTTTTGCAAATTTATTAAAAATAAAAAAACCTAAGAAATCACACGCACATAAGTATTCACAGCCTTTGCCATCCATCCGTCTTCTTCCGGTTAATCCTTTTCGGGTCGCCGGGGGGCTGGAGCCTATCCCAGCATCTTTTGGGCAAGAGGCAGGGTACACCCTGGACAGATCACCAGTCCATCGCAGGGCCAACACAAAGAGACAGACAACCATTTACTCACATTCATACCTAAGGACAATTTAGAATCCCCAGTTTGAGGCCAATTAACCTAACGCATGTTTTTGCCATGTGGGAGGAAACCGGAGAAATCCTGGGGTAAACGCACACAGACACGGGGAGAACATGCAAACTCCACACAGATCACTATTGGTCCAGGGCTGGGATCAAACCCAGGATTCCCCGGCCAAGGGTGAGTTGATGTGCTGCCGCAGTGCGAACCACTCCGCCATCGCACTGCCCACAGCCTTTGCCATCCATCCA
This sequence comes from Pholidichthys leucotaenia, assembly GCA_020510985.1. Taxonomy (NCBI): domain Eukaryota; kingdom Metazoa; phylum Chordata; class Actinopteri; order Cichliformes; family Pholidichthyidae; genus Pholidichthys; species Pholidichthys leucotaenia. The sequence continues at coordinate 378,420,068 of CM035844.1, read as the reverse complement.
TCCATCCATCCATCTTCTTCCGCTTAATCCTTTTCGGGTCACGGGGGGGCTGGAGCCTATCCCAGCGTCTTTGGGCGAGAGGCAGGGTACACCCTGGACAGATCGCCAGTCCATTGCAGGGCCAACACAGAGAGACAGACAACCATTCACTCTCACATTCATACCTAAGGACAATTTAGAATCCCCAGTTTGATGCCAATTAACCCAACTTGCATGTTTTGCCATGAAGCTCAGAATTGAGCTCAGCTGCATCCTGTTTCCACTGATCATCCTTAAGATGTTTCTACAGCTTAATTGGAGTCCACCTGAGGTAAATTCAGTTGATTGGATATGATTTGGAAAGGCACACACCTGTCTATATAAGGTCCCACAGTTGACAGTGCATGTCAGAGCACAAACCAAGCATGAAGTCAAAGGAATTGTCTGTAGACCTCTGAGACAGAATTGTCTCAAGGCACAAATTTGGGGAAGGGCACAGAAAAATTTCTGCTGCTTTGAAGGTCCCAATGAGTACAGTGGCCTCCATCATCCATAAATAAAAGAAGTTCTGAACCACCAGGACTTTTCCTAGAGTTGGCCAGCCGTCTAAACTGAGTGATCAGGGGAGAAGGGCCTTAGTCAGGGAGGTGACCAAGAACCCAATGGTCACTCTTTCAAAACTCCAGCGTTCCTCTGTGGAGGGAAGAGAACCTTCCAGAAGGACAACCATCTCGGCAGAAATTCACCAATCAGGCCTGTATGATAGAGTGGCCAGATGGAAGCCACTCCTTTGTGACAGGCACATGGCAGCCCACCTGGAGTTTGTCAAAAGGCACCTGAAGGACTCTTAGACCATGAGAAATAAAATTCTCTGGCCTGATGAGACAAAGCTTGAACTCTTTGGCGTGAATGCCAGGCGTCATGTTTGGAGGAAACCAGGCATCGCTCATAACCATGCCAGTGGTGGTGGCAGCAGCATGCTGTTTGGATGTTTTTCAGCGGCAGGAACTGGGAGACTAGTCAGGATAGAGGGAAAGATGAATGCAGCAATGTACAGAGGCATCCTGGATGAAAACCTGCTCCAGAGTGCTCTTAACCTCAGAGTGGGGCAACACTTCATCTTTCAGCAGGACAACGACCCTAAGCACACAGCCAAGATATCAAAAGAGTGGCTTCAGGACAACTCTGTGAATCTCCTTGAGTGGTCCAGTCCAGAGCCCAGACTTGAATCCAATTGAATATCTCTGGAGAGATCTGAAAATGGCTGTGCACCGACGCTTCCCATCCAACCTGATGGAACTTGAGAGGTGCTGCAAAGAGTAATGGGCCAAACTGCATAAAGATAGGTGTGCCAAGCTTGTGGCATCATATTCAAAAAGACTTGAGACTGTAATTGCTGCCAAAGGTGCATCAACAAAGTATTGCGCATAGGCTGTGAATACTTACGTACATATGATTTCTTAGTTTTTTTATTTTTAATAAATTTGCAAAAATCTAAAAAAAACCCCAGACTTTTTCACGTTGTCATTATGGGGTATTGTGTCTAGAATTTGTGGGGAAAAAAATGAATTTAATCCATTTTGGAATAAAGCTGTAACATAACAAAATGTGGAAAAAGTGAAGTGCTGTGAATACTTTCCGGATGCATTGTAACTAATTCTAGGCTTATAAGAGTGATCAGCTTTGTGACAAACTTTTTTGCTGTTCTACATTCCTAAACTGTACTTTGAGCAGCTTTTAGCAGAGTACATCTTACTATTACTTTAGTACATTTTAAAGAAAACCTGTACTTTTACTTATGAACATATTGTCCTCCTCTTTGAGTTACTTTTATTTTCACTTATTTTAATAATTTGAGTCAAGATTTTTTTTTCTCAGTGGAGTTGAAATCTTTCTTCTATTCTGGCTCAGAAAATGTTGTTATATACTGTATATACACACACACACACACACACTAGTGCATACCCCAGGGATGGCAATTTTCCGCCAATCCGCGGATTTCCGCCGATTTATTTTCAAATTGATCATTTCTGTGAATAGTCTAAATCCGTTGAGAAAATTTTAGGGGGGGTAAGGTACCTTATTGTTACCGATTTTAGCGAAAATCAACATGATTACATAAGGGCTCGGCGCTTCCCCGGGTCAAGTCTCCCGTGATAACCCGGATGTTTTGTACTCAAGCTACTGCTGTATTGTAAACAGCCCTGCGATTGGATAGTTGCAAATGATTGGACCAATCAAATGGCTCGTTGTATGCTTTGTCAAAAATTCATGGCGGCGTGTTCTCAGGGATGTGATTTTTCCGCTAATTCGCGGAATTCCGTTTTTTTAATCTTCCAGCAAGATAAAGTACGTTAAGTACGTTAGCAGCTTGTGGTCCACGAATGCAGTGAAGGTGCACCCTTTCAGGCAGAACTGGAAGTGGCGTATGGCCAGGTGGAGAGCCAATAACACTCTGTCGAACACGCTGTATTTACCCTCACTGTCGTGCAAAGACCTGCTAAAAAAGGTGAGCGGCTGCCAAGAACCGGCAACGCATTGCTCCATGATGGCCCCTATGGCCATGTCCAAGGCGTCGGTAGTGAGCACTATCCGAGCCACCGGGTCTGGGTGCGCCAGTAGTGCAGCGTTTGCCAGAGCTGTTTTAACCTCAGAGAACGCCTGCTCCCGCTCAGGAGTCCAGTTGACTCTGTCCGCCGGTTTCCGTTTCTTGAGTGTGGCGTACAACGGCTGTAATGAGCTGGGCTGCATGGGGGAGGAAACGGTTATAAAAGTTAACCATCCCCAAAAACTCCTGCAGCGCCCTGACATTGATGTTGAGGAGAAAAAAATAGCAAAACAATTTAGTTAGATTACTTTTATGATTCCAAACAGTTTGAAATTGACAGTGCACAGTGGACATTGACTCATTACTTTTGAATATTTCTAAGACTTGGCTACATCAGTGATTGTGCAAAATGAACTGCTCAAGACTCAATGGAGATTGAAACTGGTGATCTGAAATGAATGCTGAAATTATAAAAAGTAATGGTATGTTGGAATTTTATTTTTATTATGGAATAGATAAAATTAACTGATTTTGATTTGCTCAAGTGTTAAAGCATGTGATGGATAATGCTTGTTGGAATATTTTAGGAATGCTATCTTCTTGGAACATAAGTCAATATTATACAGTAATAAGTGGCATTCAGCTGTTTGTTTTATGTCATTTAAGCACAGTTCTGGTACCTAAAAATCATAAAAAACCCAGGAGCTTCGGGGGGCTTCGCCCCCCTTTCCCCCCCACCAGGGCTCTGCCCCGGACCCCGCTGGGGGACTATATCCCCCAGGCCCCCTGCTAAATTTTCAGATAATTTCCCCAACCCCAAATCACATCCCTGGTTCGTGTTGGAATTCAGAGCTTTCGGTATCGTTTTCAGCAGAATTATGAGATTTTTATCGAAGGATCAGGAGTCATCAGTACTAGAAATAGACAGAAGTGTCAAAAATAAGTTCCGATGGAATTGGCTTGAGAGAAAAGTGACGGTAAAGGTGAAAATTGGCTCAAAGTTCGATGAGGTAACAGAAACACTCGGACAATTTCTGGAGAAACCAGAAAAGGAGATGAAGTTCAAAGTTCAGAGACTGACACAGCTTGCTGCCAAAAGGAAGAACGTTTCACATTAGAAGTGGCTTGGTGACCAGTGTAAATAGTGTAATAAACTCTTATAGAACTGTTGAATATGTTGGACTAAAGACAGTGAGACGACATTGAAGAAAAAGTAAGTTAACTTTTCATTAAATTTAATGATTTATCTAAGTCTACTATTTCATTTTTTTTAATCATTTTTTCAGCCTAAATTACTTCTGTTTTATTGAAAACCTCTCAGCTTCAGGGGGGCTGCGCCTCCCCGGCCCCCCCCATAAGTCAGTCGACCAAATTAGATTTCAGCTGAAATCAGAATTTCCTGTTGCCATCCCGTGATACCCGTAGAAATCAAGTATAAGCAAGTATTTCTGCATGCTGTAGAAAGCAGGTGTAAGTAAGCACGTCATCATTCGTTCAGTGATGCCTGCCTTTGATCTTTGATGATGTCATAGTGAGTCCTATCAGGTTCAGGTTACTTTATTTGTACCCGTAGGTAGATTTGTTTTGCAGTCAGGTGACACCCTTTGAGACACATATTTCCAAACCATAATTACATTCAACATGAACACAAACACAGGCACACATGAAGCTGACTATAAACATGATAAAAGTACTCAAGGCTCCACCAATCAGGACATAAGACAAAGAGATAAGAGAAAAAACAAATAGATACGAGAGAAGGGTCATATTAAAAAAGTTAAAAACTAAGTCAAACAGATTAAAAACTCAAAAGTCTAAAACCCAATAAAAGATTTAATACCCAAATAAAAAAAAACTACAAAAATAAATATAAAATAAAAATTAATAAATAGATAACTAAATTATGTGCAATATATTGCTAGATCTTGTTCAACTCTTTGACAGCAACAGGAACAAAGCTGTTTTTGTAGCGCTGGGTTTTACATTTTGGGACAACAAACCTCCGTCTGGAGGGAAGAAGCTGAAAGTGGCAGTGCAAAGGGTGGGAGTCATCATTTAAAATGGAGGTAGCAATCCTCTACCTGTCTGGTGTACAGGGATGTCAGGCTCAGCTGTGACTCACCAAGCAAACGACTGGACCATCTAACTACCTTGGTCTAAGGATTTCCTCTGTTTCAGTTTTATCTGACCAAACTATGACACTAAAGAAAAGGATAAAACAGATTGAATAAAAGCCTGATAAAACACTGTCATTATGGTTCAGTCAGTTTGGAAGTGTGCGAGGTTCCTTAAACAATGCAAATGTTGCAGACCCTTTTTGCACACCCTTTCACAGTTCTCTTCAAAATTTAAATTACTATCAATAATCGTCCCAAGGTATTTGTATGATTGCACACATTCAATGGTCTGGCCTTTCAGTACTGTGACTTCGTGCCTGGAAATCTTCCTCCTAAAATCAATAATCATATCTTTAGTTTTTGTCGTATTCAGCTGCAGGTAGGAATTCTCACACCAGTGAACAAAATCATCAACTACTGGGCTGTGGCCACTGTCACCATCCTGAAGGAGACTGACAATAACTGAATCATCAGCATACGTTATAATGTCTTTTGTCATGTCTGTTCTGACACATGTTTGTGTACAGGATGAAGAGTAGTGGTGACAACACACCCCTGAGGAGAGCCAGTAGAAGAACGCTTTTGGTCAGACAATGTACCATTGACCCTTACTCTCTGTGTCCTGTTGGTTAAAAATTCCAGAATCCAACCCACCAGATTATTACTCAAATCAAATTGTTGCAGGAGCCTTTCAACTAAAATATGAGGTTGGATTGTATTAAAAGCAGAAGAAAAGTCCACAAATAAAAGCCTGGTGTGTGTCCCATTAAAATCCAGATGTTTAAAAAACATGTTAAGTAGAGTGACAGCGGCATCATCCACTCCTCTGTGAGGCCTATAGGCAAACTGCAAAGGATCCAATGCATGTTCAGTCTGCTTTAGGACCTCAAATCTGACCAGTTTTTCAAAAATTTTCATTAAAATTGGAAGTCAGGGCAACTGGTCTAAAATCATTTACCGTTTTAGGACAGCTGGATTTTGGAATAGGGACAACCACGGCATCTTTCCAGACCTTAGGCACATGTTGTGTCTGTAAGGACTTATTAAAAATGTAGTGAAACACGGGACTCAGTTCATGTGCACAGGACTTTACCAAGTGCCCACATATATTATCAGGGCCCTGACTTTTGTTCACTTTTACAGCACAGAACTCCCTTTTAACATCCTGCAACTCAGTATTAAAGTGCCGATTGTCTTTTTCTGTTTCAAATCTTTGGTTTCTGTGCTAAAATCAAAAGAATCAAAACAACCATAAAAACAATTGAGAGCATTAGCCAGCTCTGTGTCTGAATTAAAACCATCTAAAAACACACGATTACTGCGTTCTGTGCTCTGAAGGCCTGCAATAGTTTTCATACTAGCCCAGGCTGAACCAAGCTTCTTTGCTGCCATCTTGCTTTCCAATTCTGATTTATAATTCTGTTTTGCTCTTAAAATTTCGGACTTCAGCTCTTTTGTGGCAGCCTGCAGCTCAGAAACAACCCCCTGTTTAAAGGCAAGTGCTTTCCTCTGTAACCAGGATTTAACTGATTTAGTAACCCATGGCTTATTGTTGGGATACATTTTGACACGTTTACGTGGAACGATCATATCCCTGCAAAAAGCCATGTAAGAGCATGTGATGTCCACCAAAGAGTCCAAATCATCCCTGTAGGACAGTGTGAACACCTCCCAGTCCGTACAGTTAAAACATTCCTGGAGGCAGAGCACTGAATCATCTGTCCAAACTTTTATGTCCCTGGTCTTTGTCTTCTCTCTTTTGAGAGCAATTTTATATGTGGGCAGCAAATGTACACAGTTGTGGTCTGAGGATCCTAAAGGAGGAAGGGGAAGAGATTTATAGGCTCCCTCTATGGCTTCATAGCACAGTTCCAATGTCTTTTCTCGCCTGGTTGGGCAGGAGACGTACTGATAAAAGTTTTTAAGTGTCTTCTTTAGAGACACATGGTTAAAATCCCCAAGGATAAAATTTGGAGCCTCTGGGGAAATCAACTGCAACCGCTGTACCACATCAAAGACGGTGCTGGAGGCGGAGGCAGCATCCGCCCTCGGGTGAATGTACACAGTCGTTATGAAAAGTTGGGGGAACTCGCAGGGCAGATAAAAGGGGAGTAGCGATACGGACAGAAGTTCCACATCTGGTGTACAGATGTGCTGTCTGACCGTGACAGATGCACAGTACTGTTTATTAATATATAAACATGCTCCGCCTCCCTGACGTTTCCCCGTTATCGCTTCCTGCCGATCCAAGTGAAGTGGGGCTCCAAAGCTGTCAATACTCAGGTCCGGGTCCCGGTCATGATCTGTAAGCCACATCTCCGTGTAAGCCATGACACAGCAATTGTTGAAACCCTTCTGATATCAGACATTTCCTTGAATTTAATCCTTTTTATTTCTCAGGGATTGTATGTTCCCCATAATAATGGAAGGAAGAGGAGTGCGGTTAAGCTGACGTCTCATCAGGTTTAATCTTACGCCTCCACGCTTTCCACGTTTCCTCTTTTTGTCTCTCTTTTCATTGCTGTGTCCATGAGAGTCTCTTAAAATAAAGTCCAGCAGTTGCGGCACAAACTCAAACACAGACGCTGGATTAGCCATGTTTAGCTGCAGTAACATGTCTCTGGAGTACTGCATTCTTACCAACGTGACCGTGCTGACGGCCCAGACAAAGAGACGGTAAGAAAGGAGCCACAGTGCAATCACAAGAAGAAAATCCATACTGATGGAACCAAAGACCTCTTTGTTTTATAGTCCACAACCAATTCAAGGACAAAAACAGCACGGAGAATTGCGTTAAAACACATTAAAGCTCATAAAAACAGAGACTAAGACACCAAACTCTTTCACCCACTGCTGGTCGTGGCGTGCGCATGCGCCCGTGGTGTCCCTGTGATCTTTGACGATGTTATAACTCTGAGGAATGGAGGTGGAAAGCGAGGAAGAGGAAGTTTGGAGCATGGTGGAGTCTAAAAGAAACAAACGTAGACATCAAGAAACTCAATCTAGACCGTTATCAAGTGCTGAGGAATCAGAGGATGAACGATCCTGGAATGAACAGAAGGAGTGGAAAGTAATCATTAAACTTACTCAGGAAGGGGCATCGTTTTGTGAGTGGAATCCAATTAAGCTCACAAATGCAATTAATAGGTTACTTGGAGAAGTTTTAAATGCAAGGGTTCTTCGTAGTGGTTCGTTGTTGGTTGCATGTAAAGATAGTGTCCAACAAGGAAAAGCAATTAAAAAAATGTGCAGTATTCAGCATTGGAAGGAAATAAGGCAATGAGAGGAGTGATATCGGGCATTTCAACAGCTGTCTTATCATCATCATCATAGCAGTCTGTCGGGGGTGGGCTCAGTTCCTTTTTTCTTGATTACTGCTTTCCCTTCACCTTTTTCAAGAGACAATGATATAGTTATTTCTTTTCCAAGAGCACTTTTTGCTAATTTGTCTGCACAGTCATTCCCTTTCAACCCTTCATGTGCAGGAACCCAACAAAACTGAACTTCTCCACCACCCCTGTGTACCCTAAATAAACTGTGATATAGCTCAATCACCATGTCTTCCCTTGTAGATTTTAGTGTCTGTATGGTTTTTTTAGCGCTGCAAGTGAGTCCGTGCACACCACCACCCGGTCCGGTCTGACCTCCTCCACCCACTACAAAGCAATAATTATTGCCACCATCTCTGCTGGAAACACGGATGTATTGTTGGAGAGTCTTTTTGCAATGGTCACTTTAAATTCTGGGATGTATACTCCAACTCTAGCAGAGCCCTCTTTATTCTTTGAACCATCAGTATAGAGCTGTAAGAAGTTATGACCAGATAGAGTGATGATATAGAGTGAAGTGCGTGGCGGTAATGCACCTGTAAGCTGGTTGTCAACCGCCAATCAAATCTAAAAGAAGACGAAGACGCAGATACAGACTACAACTAGAATAATAATAATGAGATGAGACGCAGATACGAGATTAAAAAAAGAAGAACGTCACAAAGCTATGAAGAAAATGTCACAAAGCTCTGAGGAAAATGTCACAAAGCTCTGAGGAAAAACAGACACTCAAAGACGGACGTATATGGAGTGTGTGGCGGTAATGCACCTGTAAGCTGGTTGCCAATCACCAATCAAATCTAAAAGAAGAATAATAGTGAGTCCTGTGATCTTTGATGTCATAGCAAGTTTTATGATCTTTGCGAGTCCTATGATCGTGACACACAGACAGAATTTCTTGAATTACATATAGAGTGATGTATATATACTAGTGCCTACCTGTGCATGCCCGTAGAAAGCAGGTGTAAGCAAGGGTGTAAGCAAGCATGTCACACTCATTCAATGATGCCTGCCTTTGATCTTTGATAATGTCATAGCGAGTCCTATGATCGTGAGTGATGCAGTCCAAGGATGGATAATTTTTTCACACATGAGGAGTCGTTATACATAGGAGCATCATAGGACATCATGCAGACATCATAGGAACATCATAGGCGGTCCTATGTTCTTTGGTCATGACACACACACACAGATTTCTTGAATTTATAGAGTGACAGAGTGATATACACTTGTGCCGACCTGTGCATGCCTGTAGAAAGCAGGTGTAAGGAAGCATGTTATTGATGCCTGCCTTTGATCTTTGATGGTGTCATAGCAAGTCCTATGAACTTTGATGGTGTCATAGCAAGTCCTATGAACTTTGATGGTGTCATAGCGAGTCCTATGATTGTGAGTGATGCCTGCCTTTGATCTTTGATGTCCTATGATCGTGAGTGATGCTTGCCTTTGTTACATAGGAGCATCATAGGACATTTCACACATAAGGAGTCGTTATACATAGGAACATCATAGGACATCATGCAGACATCATGGGAACATCATAGACGGTCCTGTGATCTTTGTCCGTGGCACACACACACTGACAGACACACAGAAATTTCTTGAATTTATAGAGTGATATACTGTATACTAGTGCATACCTGTGCATGCCCGTAGAAACCAAGTATAAACAAGTATTTCTGCATGCCCATAGAAAGCAGGTGAAAGGAAGCACGTCACAACTCCTTCAGTGATGCCTGCCTTTGATCTTTAATGACGTTATAGGGAGTCATATGATGTCTGATGTTGATATAGCGAGTCTATGATCTTTGATGATGTCATAGAGAGTTCTGTGATCTTTGATGATGTCATTGATGCCTGCCTTTGATCTTTGATGATGTCATATTGAGTCCTATGATCGTGAGTGATGCCTGCCTTTGATTACACACAGATTTTCTTGAATAACTCTATACTGTGGTGTCTATATGACGTCATGTAGACATCATGGGCACATCATAGGCGATCCTATGATCTTTTTAGCGAGTCCTATGGTCGTGACGGACACAGAGGTTTCTTGAATTATATATAGTGATTTTTTTCAGACAAAATTAACCCTTTAACTGCCCAGATTAAATGGACGGGTCATGCACCTCCAGTGGCACAGCGCAGCAACTGCACGTGTCAACTTATTGACGTCCCCCGGCTATACTGAGAATTTGTACTAATCTCTATTGATCTGACAGTTTAGAAGGTGGCATACATGCGCCAAAGGAATCATGGCTGACATGGAATATAGCAAAGAAGGAGGAATCCTCATTATTATTCTTCCTTTTTCCACTTTAAGCTCACACACCAATGTGTATGCCTTCATGATCGGTCATCGCGGCAGCGATGATGACGGAAGCTGCATGAAATGGGAAAAATAGCTGCGTAATACAAACGAAATTCACGTGGGATAACCACAAGAGTTTGTAGATGTGGTACACAGGTGTAAATTACTAAGTAAACGTGTTACATCGAGGTCGATGTAACAAAAAACTGAGCTCCCTGTACCAAGATGGCGGCGCCCACGGGTGGCATGAACTCCCACAGGAATAATGCACCAAACAGAAAAAATAGCCTCGTAATACAAACGAAATTCACGTGGGGTAATCATAAGAGTTTGTAGATGTGCTACACGGTGTAAATGGCTGAGCAAACACAGAAACATCGGCTACGATGGACGAAAACGGACCGGTCACGTGGGCGGGCGAGCCCCCCTCCCGGTAACGGGTAAGAGAGAAGTATGTTTTTTTTACATTTTATTGATTTTCTGGTTCATATACTTTGAAGATTAGATAAAAACATACCCCTGTAGACAAATCGGTGTTAAAAAAAAAAAAACGGACCATTCTTTATGTAAATGTGTCCAAAGTCCACTTTCGACTGAGTTATGTAATTTATATAGCTGCCGCGACATTATGCAAATTAGATGCATAAATTTATTCCTATCTGAAACTTTGGATCATATTCTACATCTTTTTAATTGACAGTAAGCCATTATCTCTTGTAACTTTTCAGATTTCAGAAATGATTTCCAAGTTATAGGCTTGGAAATCTGACTGTTTTATTGACAAAATTTTTTTACCACTCTTGACCACTGGGGGGCCTTGAGTTGCCTTGCGTTGCCCCAGGCGCCACATGGCGAATTTGGCAGTTAAAGGGTTAAGAGAGATAATTGAACTAGGAGGAATGGAGCTAGGAAGCGGGGAAGAGAAAGTTTGGAGCTCGGTGGAGTCTAAAAAAAGCAAACGTAGACGTAAAGATAATCAGTCAAGAGCATTATCAAGTGCTGATGAATCAGAAGATAAACGGAATAAACAGGAGTGTAAAGTCATCATTAAACTTACTCAGGAAGGAGCATCTTTTCATGAGTGGAACCCAATTAAGCTCACAAATGCAATTAATAAGTTACTTGGAGAAGTTTTAAATGCAGGAATTCTTCGTAGTGGTTTGTTACTAGTTACATGTAAAGATAGTATTCAACAAGGAAAAGCAATCAGTCAATAAGATGAAGGGGAAAAATGTGCAGTGTTCAGTATTGGAAGGAAATAAGGCAATGAGAGGAGTGATATTGGGCGTTTCAACAGCTGTCTCAACTGATGAAATAATGAAAAACTTAACTGGAGCAAAAGTGACAGAGGTACAAAGATTGAAAACTAATAGAAATGGCGAAAAATGTGATAGTCTGTTGGTAATGTTAAAATTTGCTGAAACAAGGCTCCCAAGTAAGGTGTATATTGGCTACATGAGCTATGAAGTCAGACCTTGCGTTCCTTCTCCACTCAGATGTTTCAAATGTCAAAAGTCTGGTCATGTAGCAGCGATATGCAAAGGTAGACAACGATGTGCCAGACAAACTGCACTGTGCAGACTTCCAAGAAAACAAAAAAAAATCAAAATCCTTGTGAAAGCAGCAGAAAAATATCTTTGTATTAAGGGGCTACACTGGGAAGCAGTTGAGGACTTGTTAAGTGGGGGATCTTTAAGTTCACAGACATCATGGGCTGGTGGATGAACTGCCAATCAAGTCTAAAAGAAGAAGAAGAAGAAGAATGAGATGAGACGCAGATGTGGACTACAGCTCCTGCCCAGATTGTGATGAAATAGAGTGAAGTGCGTGGTGGTGGTGCACCTGTGGGCTGGTTGCCAGCCGCCAGTCAAGTCTAAAAGAAGAAGAACTCCTGAGAAGAACTCCTTATACAAAGGTATAGAGTGATGGCCCACAGCTCCTGACCAGATAGAGTGATGATATAGAGTGAAGTACATGGCAGTAATGCACCTGGAAGCTGGTTGCCAACCGCCAATCAAATCTAAAAGAAGAAGAATCAAGTCAGTGGTGGTAATGCACCTGTAAGCTGGTTGCCAACTGTCAATCAAATCTAGAAGAAGAAGAAAATTAAGAGAGTTGATGAAGTCAGTGGACTAATGCACTTGATAGAGTGAAGTACGTGGCGGTAATGCACCTGTAAGCTGGTTGCCAACCGCCAATCAAATCTAAAAGAAGACAAAATTAAGAAACTCAACAGTGATTTAAACCAGAACGATGGTCTGATACACTATAATGTTTCCTGTTAGCGACAAGTTAGCATCATCATTTAGCATTTGCCGTCTTGTAATTAGAGAGAGATGGTGTTAACGTTACCTCCAATTAAAAGGAGGTTGGAGGACTGTCCTCTCTGATGCAGCATGGTGGGAAAAAGTCCAACATCCCTGGCAAACACAAGTAGCAGCAAAACATTAGCTTGCAGTTAGCTGCTGTGGTGCACCTGCTGCAGTGCAGGGGAGAGGTGGGGTGGTGAAGTAGAAATGGGTGTGTCTCTTTTAAATCCCCATAGAAACAATGCAGTTTTATATGAAATGGTAGACGTTTTTTATCGCATCACCGATATACATCATCATATCACACAGCCCTATTTGCCTCCTTCCTGATTTCTCAATTTTTGTATGTTTGTCACACTTAAACGTTTCAGATCATCAAACAAATTTAAATGTTAGACAAAGATAACACAAGTAAACACAAAATGCAGTTTTTAAATGAAGGTGTTTATTATTATGGGGGAAAAAAAATCCAAACCTACATGGCCCTGTGTGGAAAAAGTGATTACCCCCTAAATCTAATAACGGGTTGGGCCACCCTTAGCAGCAACAACTGCAATCAAGTGTTTGGGATAACTGGCAATGAGTGTTTTACAGCGCTGTGGAGGAATTTTGGCCCACTCATCTTTGCAGAATTGTTGTAATTCAGCCACATTGGAGGGTTTTCGAGCATGAATCGCCTTTTTAAGGTCATGCCACAGCATATCAATCGGATTCAGGTTAGGATGTTGACTAGGCCACTCCAAAGTCTTCATTTTGTTTTTCTTAAGCCATGCAGAGGTAGACTTGCTGGTGTGTTTTGGATCATTGTCCAGCTGCAGAACCCAAGTGTGCTTCAGTTTGAGGTCACGAATAGATGGTCGGACATTCTCCTGTGGGGTCTTTTGTGACCTCTTAGATGAGTCGTCGCTGCGCTCTTGGGGTAATTTTGGTCAGTCGGCTACTCCTGGGAAGGTTAACCGCTGTTCCATGTTTTCGCCATTCGTGGATAATGGCTGTCACTGTGGTTTGCTGGAGTCCCAAAGCTTTATAAATGGCTTCATAACCTTTTCCAGACTGATAGATCTCAATTACTTTTTCTCATTTGTTCCTGAATTTCTTTGGATCGCAGCATGATGTCTAGCTTTTGAGGATCTTTTGGTCTACTTCACCTTGTCAGGCAGGTCTTATTTAAGTGATTTCTTGATTGAGAACAGCTGTGGCAGTAATCAAGCCTGGGTGTGACTAGAGAAATTGAACTTAGCTTTCCAAAGGTGTGATAAACCACAGTTAATTTATGTTTTACCGGGGGGGGGGGGGGTGAGTGACTTTTTCCAACAAGGCCATAAACACCTTAATTTAAAAACTGCATTTTGTGTTTACTTGTGTTATCGTTGTCTAATATTTAACCCCTTGCACTCTGGTCAATTTCCCTAAAAACGCCAAAAAATAACGTACCCAAAGTAAATCAAAAGCTGTTCTTCAACCCTTTGCAGCATCTTCATGGGGTTGGTCTCATTTAAAAGAAAACACTTTGAATTTTTTGGCAAAACAGTCATAATCTCTCTAAGTGCTCCGGCCACTGAGTTAACAGTCATCTAAACATACTGAACTTGAAGAAAATAAATTTCGCCTGGGTGTTTTTTTGGATACAAATGCTTGCAAATAACACACAGCTTCAGATCCGGGCTGGAAAATGCAACAGAAATGTAGAACCAAGTGTTATCCAGCTGAGGTCAAAATTTTGTAACAGTACCACAAAAAATGAATATATTACACAGCTTTGTTCTCAGGTAGTTCCCAGGCGTTTTTGAACTGTGCCAAATTGTGCCAGATGGCACAGTTTGGAAAAACGTCTAACTTTTGAATGATTCAATATAGAAGCTTGATCTTGGGCTCTAATAAAAGGTGACACTCAGGGCTGTGGCTGTGTGTGTGTGTGGGGGGGTTGTTTATTCATTCATTCATGAATGCATGAACAACAAGCCCCCACACACAAAGAAGCATGCCACGTAAAAAATGTGTGGCTTTTTTTTACAAGAAAAAATAACCTACAGTGCACTAAAAATTATTCTAAAATATCTGTAATGTAGAAGATAACAACTCCCACCCCCTTCCCCCGCTACAGAGGACGGACATCGCCCATCGCCACATGACGGAACAGTCATGTGGCGATGTGGCGATGTGGCGATTGCGGCGCACGGTCCCCACGGTCTACTACGCACAGTTGTACTGAAATATCTGCAATCCACTACAGAAGAGTAGCAGGTGGGGGGGACGTTCACGGTCCGGACGCAGCGCACGAACCGTGTACCGCGGCGCACAGACTTCGGACTTCGTGCGCCGCGGTCTACTACGCACAGTTGTAATTTACCGATCGGTCAAAAGTCATTTTTGATTACAATTTTCAGGGATAAAGAATAATTTAGCTTATAACACTTACCTGTTCTCAACAGCAGCGTAGCTGGCGAACTTCTCTTCCTCATTGTCAGACGAACATGAAGCTGGTCTGCTTGTTACAGACTCGTGGCTCTGGTCACGCGACCCGGTCAAACCATAATTCCATTATTGCGGTTTTGCGCTTCCATGATTGCGGTTTTGGCGAACGATTTTTCAAAACAAATAACAGTAGTAAGAAAAAAAGACTGGTGAACGCCTGTGTGTCACCCAGCCTTCGTCATCGGCCTCCGTTGGTCTGTGATGACCATGGAAAAGAATCCTAAACGTCTACTCTGCTGGGACAGCACCGCCTGTGGCTGAACAGGCCGATGCGCGAATGGCAGTCCCTGTCACACAGGTCGCACTTGTGGGTGGTCTCCGTGCTGCTGGGTCTGTGGCGGTTCTTCCTGCGGGTCCTTTTTTCATCTGCTGCAGCAGTCAGTATCTCTTCACCCAGCCTTACACAAAACAGCTTTCGAACTTCTGTGCTTCAATTGGCTGGCTGTATTCGCAGCCGTTGGTAGGCGGGTCCTTCTTGCTAGGTTTTCAGTCATTGGCTCTTCAAGGTTTCAGAAAACCAATTCAAGGCTCATATTAGTCGAATGAGAGGTCAATCACATCTAAACCAATCAAAGCACTCCTTTGGCTTTCTGTTCGCGGCTGTGTCTGTAGTGGAAGAACGGAAATGCAGCTTTTTTTTTCAGTGCGCTCTAGGACGCAGCGCCCTCGTGGGCCCTCGTGCACCCTCGTGCGCTCTAGGACACAGAGAGGTGTCCGTCCGCGGTACACCGGAGTGCATCAGGTTAAATGTGTTTGATCTGAAACATTTAAGTGTGACAAGCATACAAAAAAAAAAAAGAGAGGTCAGGAAGGGGGCAAACACTTTTTCACACCACTGTACATGTACTGTATGTCTGTATATATTTTATCCATCCATCCATCTTCAAATGCTTATTCCTTTTCGGGGGTGGGGGGTGGAGCATTTCCCAGCATCTTTTGGTGAGAGGCAGGGTACACCCTGGACAGATAGCCAGTCCATTGCAGGGCCAACACAGAGAGACGGACAACCTTTCACCCTGACATTCATACCTCAGGACAATTTACAATCCCCAGTTAAAGCCAATTAACATACTCTGCATGTCTTTGACCTGTGGGGGGAAGCTGGAGTACCTAGAGAAACCCACACAGCCACGGGAAGAACATGCAAACTCCACTGAGGAGGGTCACCGATGGTCAGGGGGTGGAATCAAACCCATAGTGGTCAAGGGTGGGATCGATCCCGTGACCTTCTTACTGGCCTGCCACAGTGCTAACCACTGCTCCATCGAGCTGCCAATATATTTTAGGATATGGATTATATTAGTGAGCATATGTGGATACTTCATACTTTACTCGGATTGACATATTTTAGAGGAAAAAAAAAACACATTTGGTGAGAGTAAAGTTGCAACTGTACATGAATAAAAAGTAGTAAATAATCAAATGTCAAATGTCTAAGAAAAAAGTAGATTTATGTGAAAATAGACAAATTGACAAAAATTTGCACATTTATAATAAAATAGTAAATGTATTTGGAAAAATGTTGCACATTTATGAAAAAAGAAATAATTTATAGGGGTGTTGGGTGTGGGGGATAGAATATTTATTTGAAAAGGATCAAGAATTTAAGAGAAAAACCCCACAAAACTGACGAGTAAAATTTTTACTACTCAAGTAGTTTTTTAGTAGATACTTTCTTTCTTTGACTCCATTATTTTTGGTGACTGTTCTTGGTTGTAGTTGTGCAATCAAAATAACTTTTACTCTAGTGCAATTTCATTTATTTATTTACTTTATTTTAATGTACTCTACCCACTTCTGTGAGCCAGTAGCTCTCAGTGCCTCTCAGCTGTTGCAAGTAAAAGTCTTTGTTTTTGATTAAACAGCAACACTTCTGGATAGAAAAGCATAATCTTTTTACTTGCAGGTGTGCTTTTCTATTGCACAGTCATGATGCTGATGTTTTTTTTCCAGGAAGCCATTTTAAGTGTCACAGTTGGGGGAAGGGCCAGAACATTCATCATAAGTCCAGAGTTCCTCTCAACAGTTGGAAATATTACTGGTGCTACGTATTTATTGGAAAATGCAGTTACAGACAGGAGGAAGCATGCAGCCAGTTTTTTGTGTTGACACATCTTGGTGGGGTAGTCATGAAGGCTTCAACTTGGAAGATGGTTTCCAAAGTTTGATTTACTCGTTTATGAAGTGTAGAATAAACTGAAGGGTTAGTGAAAGAGCTTTTCTCCAGTGATGTTGCCCTGCTGTGCTGCTTTGCAGTGTACTATTTCAGAAAGTGATTTAGTAAATATTGTTTGCCACTTACATCACCGTCTAGAGTATGACGGAGATTTCAATGCAAATTATATTAACCTCAGTCTCCATAAGTAATAAGTGTTTTGGCTCGAAGGCCTGCTGAATAGTACAACTTGCATTAAAGCACTTTTAATTAGTTTAACTGAACTCTGGTACATCTCTCAAGTGGAGTTTTAACAACATTTTGAGACAGATGGCAACATTCCTGCTTGATAAAAGCTACATATTGAATGCACTCGCAATATGCAGCAGCCTAAAGCATACAGACGTAGACAAAATTGTTGGTACCCCTCTGTTGATGAAAGAAAAACCCACAATGGTCACAGAAATAACTTGAATCTGACAAAACTGGTAATAAATAAAAATTCTATGAAAATTAACCAATGAAAATTAGACAATGCTTTTGAATTGTGGTTCAAGAGAATTATTTTAAAAAACAAACTCATTGCTATGTTTGTAAAAAAAAAAAAAAAAAAAAAAAATCAATAAAAAATATTGTTGGAAAAAAAAAACCCTCACGAAACAGGCCTGGACAAAAATGATGGTACCCTTCACTTAATATTTTGTTGCACAACCTTTTCAGGCAATCACTGCAATCAAACGATTTCTGTAACTGTCAGTGAGACTTCTGCACCTCTCAGCAGGTATTTTGGCTCACTCCTCATGCTCCAGTTGTCTCAGGTTTGAAGGGTGCCTTCTCCAGACGGCATGTTTCAGCTCTTTCCACAGATGTTCAATAGGATTTAGATCAGGGGTCATAGAAGGCCTCTTTAGAATAGTCCAATGTTTCGCTGTTAGCCATTCTTGGGTGTTTTTAGCTGTGTGTTTTGGGTCATTATCCTGTTGCAAGACCCATGACCTGCGACTGAGACCAAGCTGTCTGTCACTGGGCAGCACATTTCTCTCTAGAATACCTCGATAGTCTTGAGATTTCATTGTACCCTGCACAGATTCAAGACACCCTGTGCCAGATGCAGCAAAGCAGCCCCAGAACATAACAGAACCTCCTCCATGTTTCACAGTAGGGACAGTGTTTTTTTCTTGGTATGCTTCATTTTTGCGTCTGTGAACATAGCACTGATGTGCCTTGCCAAAAAGTTCCAGTTTTGTCTCGTCTGTCCATAGGACATTCTCCCAGAAGCTTTGTGGCTTGTCAACATGCAGTTTGGCAAATTCCAATCTGGCTTTTTTATGATTTGTTTTCAACAGTGGTGTCCTCCTTGGTCGTCTCCCATGAAGTCCACTTTGGCTCAAACAACGACGGATGGTGCGATCTGACACTGATGTACCTTGACCTTGGAGTTCACCATGAATGTGTTTAGAGATTGTTCTGGGCTCTTTTGTTACCATTCGTATTGTCCGTTTTCTCCTGCGACCACATTCAGGGAGGTTGGCTACAGTCCCGTGGATCTTAAATTTCTGAATAATATGTGCAACTGTAGTCACAGGAACTTCAGGCTGCTTGGAGATGGTCTTATAGCCTTTTCCTTTAACATGCTTGTCTATTATTTTCTTTCTAATCTCCTGAGACAACTCTTCTTTGCTTCCTCTGGTCCATGTTCAGTGTGGTACACACCATGTCAACAAACAGCACAGTGACTACTTGTCACCCTTTAAATAGTCCGACTGACTGATTACAAGTTTGTAGACACCTGTGATGTTAATTAGAGGACATATCTTGGTGGAACATGTCCCTATGGTCACATGATTTTCAGTCTTTTCTAGGGGTACCATCATTTTTTTCCAGGCCTGTTTCATGAGTTTAATTTTTTAAATAATTCTGTTGAACCACAATTCAAAAGCACAGTCTGATTTTCATTGGTTAATTTTCATAGAATTTTTATTTATTACCACTTTTGTCAGATTCAAGTTATTTCTGTGACCATTGTGGGTTTTTCTTTCATTAACAGAGGGGTACCAACAATTTTGTCCTCGTCTGTATATGGTAGTTGCCGAATTTGCTAAAATGTACTGTGATAGCAGTATGACAGAATTCTGGAGTACTGGAGTTGTTCATGTCAGGTCAGGCATTGGTTTGCTTGCTACCGGATAACCATGAAAACCGGTACTACCTGTCTCATGGGTCGGGCTGTCAGCGACTCAACCGGCAACCCCGCCCTTCCGAGGGTGTGGAGGGTGAAACTGGGCATCCTGGCAGAACTAAAAACAATATTTTTCACAGGTCTGTGGTGGACCACTCCCAGTTACACGAGGTGAGACTGGACATCCTGACAGATAAGCACATCTGTCGCAAAGTCTGTGGTGGACTTTTGCCATTCGGTGTATCGTGATATGCACTACACAAAAAGCAGAGATAAACAAAGCTATCATCTGGTCAGTCACTGCAACAGATACTGGAGTCAGTTTGTCTTGGCCTGTCCTTGCCACTGATAATACCACTATCTGCCAAGAATGTGCCGCTAGTCCAGCAAAAGCTAGCGGTACTCAAATACTTTAATTAATTAATTAATTAATTAAATCACCCTTATTGTCATTCAACCGTACAACCAATCATGTACAGTAGAACGAACATTTGCAAGCAGTTTCATGAAATGGTCAGTCAGAAAGCAACTCATACTGGCTCGGACGTCGTCTGGATTAACAAGGCCAGGAGTTCCTGGCAGCGGAGGGCGAAGGACAGAGCTGCGTGGAGGAATCTGATCAGACCTAAATGAAACAGTCATTGTCACCCCCGACAGACTGCTATGATGATGATGATGGAGTTGCTGTGCTCAACAACTGTTAAGTAGTGTCTTTTCCCTTGTGGTTGTGTTGTATACCCACAGATTGTTTTGTTTTTAAAAGACCAGTTTTTGGAGAAACTCTACCTGTACCTGCTGGTGGTGCTTAAAGAGCAAAAAATATATATCTTGGGAAAAAAGCATAAATCCCTGTTGTCATGTCTTCTTCCTCTAAGAAAATCCACAAACATTTTTGAGAGCCTTTTTTAAATTAAAGCTATTCTCTTCCGATCAAAGTATACCTGTTAACTGCTTCAAATGCTGACAAAAGCATATCTGCCCATGACTAAGCTTGTGCTCGTGATGGCATGATGGCATGTAAACATCATCGGCATCCCCCTCAACTGTTAAAGTTGTAGTGTCCTGCATATTCATTTAGGTTTGTGAACATGGACTGCATAAAATACTCCCTGCATGCAGTTTGTATAAAAGCGTCATGATATCTGGAGACAAAGGCCGAATCTCAATATCCTCCCTAAGCCCTCAAGCCCTGAGCCCTTGTAGACTTGGGTGGTAGCCATTAGTAGTGTGTGAGTGTGCGAGTTTGCGAGGGCTTGAAACGGTATAAAGGAATGGGGTACTTACAGAGAGTGATGTCTGAATAGAGTAGAGTGATGTCTGAAGATAGAGTAGGTGGCGGTATTGCACCTGTAAGCCGGTTGCCAACCACCAGTCAAATCTAAAAGAAGAAGATGACATGTCACCCTACCTTGACAACGGTGTATGACAAACATGCTGCTTAGTATTGTGGGATTCGGATTTTTTATTTTAAGAACTAGTGCATACCCATGCATGCCTGTAGAAACCAAGAAACCGGAGCACCCGGAGAAAATCAACGCTTTGCTTGGCATTTTACACATTTGTATTGTAGACTGCCATTCTTCAAGGTTACACATTTTTACTGTGTCAACACCTCTTTAAAAACAACATTGCTCAGAAAGCAGTGCTTTTGCTTAGTTTCTTCATCTTGAGCAAAAATACAAAGACTGCTTGATCTGCCAACTCTGCTCGCGGCAACGTAGAATTGGCCATGGCTGAAGAAATCTGTTGTGCAGAAAACACCAACGCGCTGTAAAGACTGGCCCTGTGACTCAGTCACAGTCATGGCAAAGCAGGGTCTTACTGGAAACTGTTTACGTTGTTGCAAGGTGAATGGAAACATGTTGTCAGATGGTGTGAGTGTGATTTGTGGAATCAGGAGAGTGCATCCAGCATTGACACCAATCACAGATGTTGCAACCAACAGATGAGGCTGTATTTGTTCAATGATGTATCTTTAGCCATTGCAATGTCCATTTTGTTGGTCAAAGTTTCGCAGTAGCATGATCACCATTCCCGCCTTTAAAGTGATGCAATGAGGAGGCATTCCAGATGGGCAGAGTATATTTAGAAACTCAGTTGGGTATGTATGATTACCCTCAAGAGTCTACAGCAGGGGTGTCAAACTCATTCCATGGAGGGCCAAGACCCTCCAGGTTTTACCTCCACCCAGTGTCTTCAGCAGGTGTTTTCACTGATCAACAATCAGTGGGAAGAAATTCAGTGAAATCACCTGTTGAAGACACTGGGTGGAGGTAAAACCTGCAGGGTCTTGGCCCTCCATGGAATGAGTTTGACACCCCGGTCTACAGTGTCATCATTGTTGCAAATGTGTTCCTCTCCTGAGAAAATCTTTGTCATGTACTCACTGACTGTGTCAACTTCAGAGTTTGTGGGGCATAATATGACACGCTCACATAACCATCTTGGATTTGAAACATTGACTTGCATTTCTTCATACACCCAACTGACAATGTCTTCCAGTTTGCCACCTGGAATCATTAGTCTTTCATCGAGTTCAATTGCAGACTCGGCCTGTTCTGGAACTACAGTCCTATAGTTTATAGGACATCATATGGACATCATGTAAACATCATAGAAACATCATAGGGGGTCCTCTGGTCTATGTGACATTACATAGACATCATCCTATGATCATTGACATCATAGGAACATCATAGGCGGTCCTATGATCGTGACACACTGACAGACACACTGACAGAGATTTCTTGAATTTATAGAGTGATGATTTTAGATTAGATTAGATTCAACTTTATTGTCATTACACATGTATGAATACAAGGTAACGAAACACAGTTTAGCATCCAATCAGAAGTGCAAAGGACAGCAGTGCAGTATATACGGTAATTAACAGTATGTGCAATTTAAGCAAATATATGCAAATATATGCAGCAGTGCAGAAAGTTAAGAGTAATGTTATGTGCAAATAATGTGCAATAAGTTAGATGTAGTTATGTAGTTATGCAGTTATGTACAGGTGAGGATGGTAAGAGATGATGGTAAGAGGGTCAGCGGGGAACAAAGTTCAATAACGTGACAGCTGTTGGAAAGAAACTGTTCCTAAACTGCTGGTTCTAGTCCGAAGGCTTCTGAAACGTCTTCTGGAGGGGAGAAGCTGGAACAGTCCATGAGCAGGATGGTTGGAGTCCCTAAGAATGCTGCGTGCCCGGCGCGGACATCTTTTCCTGTAGACGTCCTCTATAACTGGAAGTGGAGTCCCTGTGATGCGTTGGGCGGTTTTCACCAGCCGCTGCAGTGCCTTGTGGTCAGCGACAGAGCAGCTCCCATACCAGACTGTGATACAGTTGGTCAGGGTGCTCCCTATCACGCAGCGGTAGAAGTTGCCCAGGATGTCAGTTGACAGATGGTTCTTCTTCAGTGTCCTCAAGAAGAAGAGGCGCTGATGGGCCTTCTTGATCAGGCTGGTGGTGTTAACTGACCAGGACAGGTCCTCCGAGATGTGGGTCCCCAGGAATTTGAAGCTGGGGACACGTTCAACAGCTATGCCATTGATATGGATTTTCAATTTTATCTTTAAGGCCAAGGAACAGAAGGAATCAATTGCCTGATCTAAATATCTTGCAGGCACTGGCCTTACAGAGTGAAAGAGAGGTAATTATGAAAAAAATAATTTTACTTTTTTAATGAAAATTATACAAAATAGTTGATGTCTGCACCATAGTATATTTATTTTTTTTATTTATGTATCCTTTATACATTATATGTTAAAAGCAGTATCTTAAATCCTTAGTTATAGTCATCTACTGGCTTACTAAATAATCAATAATCAATCCATACACCAGCTGAATACTAACTTGAAACCTTGAGCAAATGCGTTTCTGTGGCCTGAGAATTTGGAGTCATGTTCAATACAAAGCTCAATAAACTGGAATGTTTGTTCATTGCTCCCTGTTTGTAAATAAAAAAATGTTTTCTTATGCAACTATAGACACACTGCAGACCAGTGAGCTACATTATAATGACATGTAAACATCTTCTTTTTAGTGATGTTTGGAGTTGTTCCTTCCATGCTTCTGTGTTTGCGTGTTTTTTTTTTTTTTTTTTGTGGGGTGGAGCTGGGGTGAAGGGGTGGTGTGATGAACAGGTGACGAATCAGGAGCTTATCCTTGAAAAACCCTGGCATGGCGCTCTGAACCGTGGGTAATTCCCTTACCTTAAGTCAGCATGCTATGCTGAAGGAAGATAAGGGCTCATGAAGTCAGCGAGTGAGCAGTCAGCCACTTCCTGATTTCAGATTGGGACAGCCCTTCACTTCACGTGAATGCGCCTATAGTCAATGAGTCTGCAAGGGAGGAGAATGAGATTCGGCCAAACACAGCTGCAGCCACTGCTTTTTGCCTGATGCTTTAAACACTGTCGTATAAGTGTGTACCATTAAGCCTGACATCCTAATTAATAAATTACATCATTATGGTATCAGAAGCCTAGCATTAGACTGGTTTATTAGTTATCTGTTTGGAAGACTTCAATATGTTTATGTAAATGACCACAAATCATCATATTAGCTATATGTGTATTTTCTGTAAAGTGCCTTGAGATAACCTGTGTTGTGATTTGGCGCTATATAAATAAAATTGAATTGAATATAAATCCATCGATCATGGGGTCCCCCAGGATTCCATCTTGGGACCAGTTCTCTTCATTTCGTACATAAATGGCATTAACTCCTTGTCTACTACATAAAGTATTGTTTGCTGATGACACTAATTTATTTTTTGTCCATTAGAATCCAAATGAACTTGAACAGATAATAAATAGTGAGCATGTGAAAATAGACACCTGGTTTCATTGTAACAAACTTTCTCTTAACATCAGTAAAACAAATTATATTCTATTCCGTTCCAATAAAAAGTCAGACATCAAGCAACTTTGTCCCAAAATCAGTGGACAGCATATAACAAGAGTCAACTCTACAAAATTCCTGGGGTGGGGGGTCCTCATCAATGAATTCCTTAACTTCAAATGTCATATCAACGATCTAACCAAAAACTATATATTAATGTCATCAGACTCTGGCAAATGCTCTGTTTTAGTGTTATTAGATCTTACTGCAGCATTTGATACTATTGATCATTTTATTTTGTTACAAAGGCTTAGAGATTGGGTAGGTATTTCTGGAAAACCTCTGGATTGGTTTTTCTCCTACCTTTCTGGTAGGAGTTTTTCCGTGGCTGTTGGCTCTTATTCATCTGACTCTGCTCCTTTAACCTGTGGGGTGCCTCAGGGTTCTATTCTGGGTCCACTTTTATTTGCCCTATATATGCTGCCACTTGGTTCTGTTATCAGCACATTTAAAGGTGTGTCTTATCACTGCTACGCTGATGATTTACAGCTACTTTTCTCTTTTAAGCCTGACCATGTTGACAATTTAAAAATTATTCATGATTGTCTGCAATTAAGGACTGGATGTCTAGTAACTTTTTGCAACTTAATGCTGATAAAACTGAAGTCCTTATTGTAGCACCTGATAATCTAATTCCTAAGTTGGTTAATAGCATTGGTTCATTAAGCTCTAACGTACGGTCTAAACTAAAAAATCTTGGTGTCATTTTCGATCAATCGATGAGTTTTGATCAGCATGTCAAATCTCTGACCCGGAGTTGTTTTTTCCACCTTAGGAATTTATCTAAAATTAGGTCATTGCTTTCCTACACTCAGTTAGAAATCATTATTCATGCCTTTGTTTCTTCACGTTTGGACTACTGTAATGCTCTTTTTACATGTCTTAGCAAATCCTCTTTACACCGCCTACAGTTAGTCCAGAACGCTGCTGCAAGATTACTAACTAGGTCCAGTAGATTCTGTCATATCACTCCTGTTTTGGCCTCCTTGCATTGGCTTCCTGTAAATTATAGAATTGATTTTAAAGTTCTTGTTCTTACTTACAAAGCCATTCATGAAGAGGCATCTTTTTATATTAGTGACCTGCTCTCTCTACCAGCCCTGCAGGTCTCTCAGGTCTTCTCATCAGAATCTATTGGTAGTCCCTAGTACTAGGCTCAGAACCAAAGGCGATAGAGCCTTTGCTGCTGTTGCTCCCAGACTGTGGAACTCCTTGCCTTTTGAACTTAGATGTGCATCTTCCATTGGTGTATTTAAGAAGCAACTAAAGACCCACCTTTTTAGCCTGGCTTTTTAACTATGTGCCGATTGTATTTTTATGTGCTTTTACTGTCTACTTTGTTTTTTTGTGTTTTTTTTTAACTGTTTTATGTGCCTGTGTTTTTATTTTGTTTTGTACCATGTTAAGCACTTTGTGACTCTGTCTGTGAAAGGTGCTCTATAAATAAACTTATTATTATTAAACTGGCTAAATATGCTTCTTTTTTCTTGAAGTAGGGGCATTTTCTCCCACTTTCAGCACTTCTCACTCCGTATAAAACTTTTTGAGCCTCATTTACATTACTGCAATATCGTATGGTGTAACACATTTCCAACTCGCCTAAAAAAGCTAGAAATTCTCCAAAAGAAAGTTGGACCATGTCTCATCATGGTCTGAATATAATTCTCCTACTAGTCCATCTTTTCCATCATAACAATTTCAATAATTACTTCCAGAATGCCTGTATAATGTATCAGGTTGTCCACAGACTCAACAATAAATTAAAGCTGTGAGTAGCGATGAACGGGCCCTCGTGTCCTTGCTAGACCTCGGCCTTGACGCTCGGAGCATATAACTCTGTGCAGGATCCATTCCTCCCTCCCCAACCCTCTCCCTCCCGCTCTTTGTCCGTCCATCCTTCCATAACGCCATACGCCTATCCATCTGCCATCCATCCATCCATCCGTCCATACCGCCATCCATCAACAGTCCGTCCATCTGTACATTGTAAGAGTGCGTCGGCAGAGGTACTGTATAAGCTTGTGGATTACCTCAAAAATCTAATATGTTAATCTATAGCCTAAAGGCCACTTCTGGTGAAAATTTCACCAGGAAATTTGTTTGAATTTAGCTATGCCATTGCTACAACGTTTTGTTTTGTTTTGTTTTGTTTTTTTTTACCTAGGGGGCACTATAGCTATATGTGGTATAGTCATATAACGCTGTTCTGGGTGGTACTAGTACCCTGTATATCAAGTTTGGGGCCATTTGGACGTTGTACGTGTGAGTTATGACAACTTCCTGTCCATTGGCGGTAGGGGGCGCTACTGCTGCGTCTCATTGTATATTATAGAAATGTTCACCATTGGCGCTAAATTTGGTTGACTTGAAAGTATGGCAGTTATTAAGCTTTGTTTTTCTGCTTGGGGGCACTAGAGCTATGTGTAATTGTTCATTATAGAAAGGTTCAGTATTGGTTAACCATGCACCACACAAAGTTTGGTTGAATTTGGACTAAGTAGTTCAGGGTTAAAAGGCTTTTGTTTTTTCTGCTAGGGGGTGCTATAGCTATGTCATTTTTCATTATACAAAGGTTCAGTAAGTAGGCTACCGATGCACCACACAAAATTTGGTTGAATTTGGACAAAGTATGCCTGAGTTATAAAGCTTTGTTTTTTTGTTTTTTTTTCCTAGGGGGCGCTATAGCTGTGATTGTTATTACAAAAATCTTTTCTGGGTCTGACTAGTACCATAAATATAAAGTTTAGCAGCAATCGCACATTCTACATGTGAGTTATGGCAACTTCCTGTCCATTAGCGGTAGGGGTCGCTGTCGCTATGTGTCATTCTTTATTATAGAAATTATCAGTATTGGCTACCTATCGACCACACAATTTGGTTGAAATCAGTCAATGTATGCCAGAGTTGGAGACATTGGAAGGATGGGTGATACTGCAAACTTGGCCACGCCCCTTCTGCCAGACCATCAGGCATTTGGAAAAGTTTTCAACAACTTTTGATGGCACATGGGTATAAATGATTGGTACCATTTATGGGGACAATCAGACTATTTATTTCAGCGATATTGAAGAAAACCTTTGGTGTAACCTTCATGTCTCCAAGAGAGGGGGGCACTATGGCTACTCATGAATATTCATAGCTATAACTGTTCGGAATCATACCCATATACTTCATACCTATCTTGGTGCCAATCCGACATTCCATTCCCGAGGTATGAAAAAAACAACATTACTCTAAACTTTCTGATCCACAACTTTCTGCCTCCTATAGGTGGCACTGTAGATTTACATGAATATTGTTCTATAGAACTGTTTGGAATTGGACTAATAGCCATAATATTGAATTTGGTTGAAATCCCACAATGCATACCAGAATTATTGCCATCAGAATGGTCATAGAAGGCATCAAACTTTGCCGTGCCCCTACGGCCAAATCATTGAGCTCTGTGAAAAGTTTTCAATGACTTTTAATGGCACATGGGTATAGATGATTGTCACCACAATTGAGCTCAATCAGACAAAACCCCTAGTACGAGTTCGATCAAATGCACAAGGTGGAAATCAGGTCACCTCCACTTCCTGCCAAAATGGCCGACTTCCTGTTGGGTGTAGATCATCACTTCTATGGAGTTTGTTGCATGTCTTGACATGGTAAACATCTCACCCGATTTTCATCTTTCTATGTGAAAGTAAGTGTGTGGTACTCCCCATTGACTTCACATGTTAGGTGGCGCTGTAGAGCCATTTTTGTGGGGTCATTCATATTTCCTCCAAAATATTAAATTTTTTGCCAGTCTTAAGGTCCCAGCAAAAATGGTGAGTTTTCATGCACGTTGACTACTCCAAAAATGAGATCTTAGATGGAGAACAAGGAAAAAAAATTGTATCAATTAAAGCTGCCTGCAGCTGTAAGCGGGCCTTCGCCCCCCACGCAACCGCGGACCCCGGTGCCCATCATACCTAGCTGGCTCAGAAAATTTCCCAACGTCGAGGCAAGCGCTACGTGAATAATGAAGTAAACCGTTTGGCGTAGTACTTCCTGTGAGAAGTAGGTGGCACTATAACTTTTGTCAATCATTTTTATGTAGGAGCGTGTGGGGCAGGACTAATATCCATCTTAGAAAATTTGGTGAAAATCAAAGTTTGTCCAACTTACAACTTTCCGATGTTCCATGGCGAGGAGTCAACCTTCGCCATGTCGCCATGGCAACACCTCCCTGTCAGTAATGTGTTGCCCACCCACATAAGACAACATATGACAGTCACCTGAACCTATGTTTCAGATTTCATGACTCCAGGGCGTTCCCAACCACCCCAACAAGATCAGTGATTGAATGGCGAGGTGGGTGTGTCCATGGTAACAAGTGTGACGTCATGGTAAAGTAGATGTGCAGTTATGATCGTCCCTGTGGTCTGATGAATCTCATAAAATTTCACGTCATTCTGGCAAGGGGCGCGTGAGTAATAATGAAAACAGTTTTCAGCAATTCTTTAACCAGTAGGTGGCGCTGTAGATTTCTGTGAATATTTTTCCATAAAACTGTTTGGAATTAGACTGATATCCATAATATTGAATTTGGTTGAAATCCGACAATGCATACCAGAGTTGTTGCCGTCAGAATGGTCATAGAATGATCATGGCGAGGCATCAAACTTTGCCACGCCCCTACGGCCAAACCGTCCAACTTTAAAAAAGGTTTCAGTAACTTTTAATGGCACATGGGTATAGATGATTGTCACCGCAAATGAGGTCAATCGAACAAAAACCCTAGGACGAGTTCGATCAAATGCATGAGGTGGAAATTTGGTCACCGCCACTTCCTGCCAAAATGGCCACCTTCCTGTTGGGTGTAGACCATCACTTCAATGGAGTTTTTTGCATGTCTTGACATGATAAACATCTCGTCCGATTTTCATCTTTCTACTCGAAAGTAATCGTGTGCCACTCCCCATTGACTTCACATGTTAGGTGGCACTGTAGAGCCATTTAAGTGGGGTCATTCATATTTCAATTCAATTCAACTTTATTTATATAGCGCCATTTCACAACAACAGTCATCTCATAGCACTTTCAACGGTAGGGGGGACCCCCACAGTTGCAGAAAGACTCCAGCAATCAGGTGATCCCCTGTCAGCAAGCACTTGGCGACGGTGGAGAGGAAAAACTCCCTTTTAACAGGAAGAAACCTCCAGCAGAACCAGGCTCAGGGAGGGGCAGTCATCTGCTGCGACTGGCTGCGGGGTGAGGGGACAGAGAAGATGAAAAGAACAGACATGTAGAGAGCAAACAGCACGATGAGGACTCAATCTATGGGAGAGAACAAACAAATGTTAATGACCAGCAAAAAAAAATATTTGAGAGTGAAGAAAGGAGTGAGGCCCTGTGCATTATTGGAGGTCCCCCGGCTGACTAAACCTATTAGCAGCATAACTAAGGGAGGGTTCAGAAACACATGATCCCTCCCTAATTGTAGGCTATATCAAAAAGGTAGGTTTTAACCCTATTCTTAAAAACAGAGATCGAGTCTGACTCCTGAATCCAGATTGGCAGCTGGTTCCACAGGAGAGGAGCTTGATAACTGAAGGCTCTGCCTCCCATTGTACTTTTGGAGATTCTAGGTATTACAAATAATCCTGCATTTGGGGAGCGTAGTGCTCTGTTAGGATGATACGGTAGTATCAGATCTTTTAAATAAAAAGGAGCCTGATTGTTTAGAGCTTTGTAAGTAAGAAGAAGGATTTTAAACTTAATTCTAAACTCTATGGGAAGCCAATGAAGGGAGGCCAGAACCGGAGAGATATGATCTGTCTTTCTAGTACCTGTTAAAACTCTTGCTGCAGCATTTTGGATCAGCTGAAGACTTTTTAAAGATGTTTTAGGACAGCCTGATAATAAAGAATTACAATAATCTAATCTCGAGCTAACAAAAGCGTGGCTTAGTTTCTCAGCATCACTCTGAGACAAGATGCTCCTAATCTTGGCAATATTACGCAAATGATAGAAGGCAGTCTTAGAAACAAATTTAATATGTGAATTGAAGGACAGATCTTGATCAAAAATAATTCCAAAATATTCCTCCAAAATATTAAATTTTTCGCCAGTCTTGAGGTCCCTGCAAAAAATGGTGAGTTTTCATGCATGTTCACTCCCCCAAAAATGAGATCGTAGATGGGGGGGGTGTTGTAACAATTACAATAGGGCTCTCGCCCACTGACTTTGTCAGTTGGTGGGGCCCTAAAAATAAAAAAATTCTAATAATTACAGTAGGGCTCTTGCCCACTGATGTTGTCAGTGGCTTGGGCCCTAATTATGTGAACTCATTCTAATCTTTCTGCCCATGCACACCTATACCACCAGGAATAAAAACCAAATTGCTGGGAAAAAATGAAGACTGAAATCTAAAAGCTTTAGTATTGTGTGTAGAGGACCGCAGATTTGGAATGAGCTTGATGAGAAGCTAAAAATATCACCTTCCATCTTCAAGTAAAAACTAAAAATGCAACTCCTATCATGATATAGTTAATCCACTATTTGTTACACAAAACTTGATTACCGATGAGTTGTCAACCCATTGTTACTTCTGCTTATCTGTTGATGTCACTTAACTAGTATTTAATAATTTGCTAATGTATCTTAACTTTACCTGCTAATTTAATGTAAACAAATTAGTGATGTTGGGCAATAATATTTTTTTAATCATAATCTTTTGGAATGTTGAGTTAATCACGATTAGTAATGTGCTTATAGTGTGTTTTTCCATACAGATACAGTGTACCTCAAGTCAGTAATTTATCAAGTTTTTCATACTGTTTTCAACATGGGAGTGGACAAATATGCTTGCTGTCTTCACCTGCAGGTTTATTAAAACTCAACATCTCCAGAATATTCTCTAGAAAATTCTCAAAAGTAGACAGCATGTGCAAACAATGGAATGCCAGGGCTCATTAATGTCACTGCAACACAACTCAGCATCCAACCAGCCAGCAGCCACAAATGGAGGTTGCTCTTTCTCCCATAGCAAACATCCACAACTTTTAAGCAGATCAACACAAAACCATGGACTTTGTGTGTCACAGCAGACACAATTTCCCTTTTAGCAGAAAAATTGCAAACATAACAAACAACTATCTTGCCCATGATGACACCCCACCAGGCTGCAAAAACGGTGAGGGAGTGAATGGACATTATGAACACAGCTTGAGAATTTTTTTTAGACTGGTACTCTCTAACAGTTGGATCCAAAGCTATGAGGATGAAAACGGGTGAATTTCTGTCCGTGTCAGCTACTGGAGGTCAGCTACAACCTAGCATGTACCTAGCATGTAGCTACTAGCCAGTTAGCCAGCTTCCACAGAAGAAGAACAACTCAACATCCAGGCAAAGTTTTGGAGGAGGCTGTAACAATTGTCCAGGTGAGAGCTCTGACAGATAATGTTGTAAACTTAAACATGACAGCACTTTGGGGATTTCTGTGGCTGTAATCCAGCTTGTTTGACTTTGCAATGTCTGCATGGCGCGTACAGTATATCGATATACTGTATATTGCAATATGAATCAAATCACTATTTCTGTCAAGCTTAAAGGTTCCTTTTTACTCCTGAGATGTGAAGCTACAACAAGATTAATTTGAAATATTTATTTTCTGTCAGAAGTTGAACCTTACAGATGTAGTGTAGAACATTATAGAGCTGTATTTGAAATAATTATATAACATAAAATATAAACATTTTGTAATATTCTGCTCATCAACTTACCGATAGCTGAGTGAAGTACACTCCCAAAGCACTGCAGCCATGTCCACTTATTTGGTGATGGGGCCTTCACTGTTTTTGTCCCACTGTCTGTCGTGATGCAGACTTATCTTCACTCAGTCTCCAGGATGCAAGTGCTTCAGTCAGTCCTACAGCAGTGACTTCACCTGTATGATCTTCAGGAGAAGTTTGAGGACATTTGTTTTTCAATTTTGATCAGTGAAGTGGGCAGTGAGGCTCATACATGGTTCAGTGTGTTAGGGTTAGGGGAAGTGCCGTATGGGAGAAATATTTACGGTCAGGGAGTTGGTAACAAGTGTCATTTACTTTAATCAGCCGCTTAATTCCGACATTCTGTGTGCTCAACAGGATGGCACTGCTTCAGATGGTAAAAAAGGTTTGTAGTGTTATCTGATTTTGTGGGAATGTGCTTGCAACACAGTTTGCATTGCATGCTAAGCTGCTTCTTGTCAGACTTTAAATATCCAAAATACCTTCACTACTGAACTCCTTGGACCCTTCTTTTCAACAATCTCCTCATCTATTGAGCGTTGGGCGGCGTCCATTTCGGTGTCTTCTTTGGTAACGCTGTCACTGGGCTTTTCATTAATGTTTTCTATCATTTTCTTTTAAACCATGCTTCAACTCCTACATGGCTGTGCTAGCCCAAACATTAGCAAGTGTGCTAAACCCCAGCTGCTGGTCCCACATTGTACGCATGCTGTTGTGTGTGTCAATGGAACATGACTTCCAGCCACATGATTGGTTCGGTGCGGAGTATTCTCATTTTCATTGGCTTTTCGTGTTGTCTGTCAAAACACAGAATGGATGAGTTCTATTGACGTTCTGTTAGGGCTGCTCAATTAATCGAATTTTGATCAAATTTTTTTTGCTGCCATTATTAAATTAAAGGTGCAATATAAAGGATTCTGACCTCCTGGCCAGCAGGTGTCACATGCACTGATGACTCACTATAATCTTGTACCAGTTGCCAGGTAGAGATAAACAGCACTTCCTGGAGTCTAACACTGCAGACTGCTAACATCTCAGACTTCTGGTTATTATAAGCCAGACAGCGTGTCAAGCGAGGACTCTTGTGGTATAGAATCGTTTATTTAACATAATCCTCTCTGATGATCTAGTTTTGACAATGTAATTATGACAACACTTTAGATCAGATTGTAAGGACTTTGACTGCTGTTAGCTGTTCTGTGGTTTTTGTAAATATGCTGAATCACACTTTTATGGTCTGTTTAAGCTCATCCGTTTTAGCAATGCATGCTTAAAAAAAAACAAAAAACAAAACAGCTGTTGTTATTAAGCTCCAGCAGTTATTTGTCAGTTCCAGATAATTTTAGGTTGTAAATGTGGTTTTTTTTGTTTTAAAATATGTAAATAGACTTCCGGTCTGGACGCCATGGCGACTGCAGCTTAACACTGAAGCTCTCAGACTCAATCCAGGATAACACCTTGAAAATCAAACTTAACGGATTTTTGGAGGAGTGAAAATCAAAAGACAAAATCATCATGTCTAAAGGAAAACAGAAGAAACTGAAATTCTCCAGGCTAGGACACGTATCGGCCGGAGAATCTGAACTGGAAGATCCCCGTTCAGAAGACGAGGAGCTGGTGATAGCTAACAAAAGGGTTAGCCTGAAATCACTATTTGAGGAACTACGACGATTTCGCCGAGATGTTACGGCCGAATTTCGGGAATTCAGAGAAGAATTGAAAAGGACAAACAGCAGAGTGGACCAGGCCGAGAACCGAATCTTGGAAACAGAGGATCGAATAAAAGTGCTCGAAGATTCTGTGCTGGACCTACGCAAAAGACAAGCAGCTATAGAGGCCAAGCTAACCGACCAAGAAGGAAAACAAAGAAGAGACAACATAAGAATTCATGGTCTGATAGAAGGAACCGAAAATGGTTTTAACTCAATGGCAGAATGCGTGGAATCCTTACTAAGAGAGAAATTGGATATTCCACAAACCACCGACTTGAAGATAGAAAAGGCACATCGTTCATCAGCCGCTAGGCCGGCGGCGGAAGCGCCCCCACGTTCGGTGTTGGTAAGATTTTCCAATTTCAAAATAAAACAAGAGGTTGTAAGACTGGCCTGGCAGAAAAAAGGATTTATGCACCAGGAGAGAAAAGTCTACGTGGAACACGATTACGCCCCGGAGGTCCTTAAAAAGCGCAGGGAATACAATGACGCGAAAAAGGTGTTAAGAGAGAAGAAATTGCGCTTTCAGACACCATTTCCTGCGAAGTTAAGGGTCTTCTACGGCGATGAAACGTGTCTCTATAATTCGGCGGAAGAAGCAACAGCTGACATGGCGAGAAGATGGCTCCCGGTAACGGTGTTTAAACCCGCAGCAGACCCGAGTGAGAAGATCAAAGCGCAAACATGGACAACACAAAGACCCTCAAAATCCACGGACCAGCAGCGGGAAACCCAGCACCAGAGCGTCGCGGATAAACTATCCGTTTTCAGGTTGGAATAGCGACCTTTTTTTTTTTTTTTTTTTTTTTTCCTTTCTCTTGAATCAATCCGCACATCCAACCCCCCTCATACAAGGTAACAAACATTAAAGGAGATGCATATTCAGCATGTGGTAAAACATTTCATGGAACAATCATATTATTTGAAACAAATAAGTCTTTGTAATAAAAAAAAAAAAAAACTTGTTAAAATAGAAATGTGACAATAATCCACATGTTCTCCTCATACTAACAAATACTGTTTTTGCGAGAATGTTTGATGTGATGGGGGTGGGAGGGTGCACACAATTTCACAGGGTTTAGGCATAAAAGGAAAAAAAAAAAAATCATTACAAGTTTGGATTGGGTTCTGAAACTCACGTTAAAAGCATGGGACTACTTTCAGTGGTAAGAGAGGGCCCTCAACACGTAACAGAGTTTGAGGAATTTCCCTCAGAGCCTTCACTCCATCAAGGCTCTTACAGGGTCTTTAAAAAGACCTCAGCTCAGGAAGTTCTTTTGACAGTTTTTTGTTTTAAAGTTTTTTACTCTATGTTCTTAATGTTTTTCTTGTTTTTAATGTTCTTTCAGTTTCTGAGTAGCACAAAAGAGGGCCACCACACAGTTATACTAAACAAAACAACACAATGGAGAAACAGGGTGTAACCAAAATAATTTCATATAATGTAAAAGGGATCCTGAATCCAGTTAAAAGATCCAAGATTCTAGGCAAAATGAAAAAAGACAAAGCAGGAATAATACTTTTACAAGAAACTCACCTAACAGACGTGGAACACAATAAACTCAGTAGACAAGGGTTTAAAATGATCTCTTCATCTTCATATAAATCAGGGAGGAGGAGGGGAGTAGCGACATTGATATCAACCAAAATTACATTTGAAAAAAAATCAGAACACAAAGATAAAGAAGGGAGATACAGTTTGGTAACTGGGCGGCTAGAGGGAGAAGATATCACCCTGCTGAATGTGTATGCTCCCCCAGGGGCTAACTGGAAATTTTATAAAAATGTATTCGACCTAATGATAACTAAAGCTCAAGGTTTAGTGATATGTGGTGGGGACTTCAATCTTAGACTGAATCCATACTGGGATGCTTCTGGTAATTCCCCACATCAAAATAACACCCAAAACAGGAAGACTCGGATGCTACTAAAAGAAATGGGAATCTGTGATGTGTGGAGGGAACTCAACCCCAGTGTAAAAGACTATACATTTTACTCAACTCCACATTCATCTTACTCAAGGATTGACTATTTTTTTATGTTTAATAGAGACATTGGTAGAGTAAAAACATGTAAAATAGGACTGATGGATCTCTCCGACCACAGTCCGATCTACATGGACTTAAATATCCAAAAATACACAAATAATACATTTTCTTGGAGGTTAAATTCAAATGTCCTGAAAGGACCATTGAAAGATGAATTGGAGTCAGATATTCTCAGATATTTGGAAGATAACGATAATGGAGAAGTATCCCCTTTAATACTGTGGGATGCATGTAAAGCTGTAATAAGAGGAAAGATTATTGCAAAACTGGCAACCCAAAAGAAACTAAGACAAGAAAAACTATCCACATTAGAGTCAGAACTTAGGAACCTAGAAAAAGAACACAAAGGCAACACTCATTCTACTGACTCGCTCAAGATTAAGGAAATTAAAAACCAAATAAATGAGATCTACACAATAGAAATCCAGAAGAAACTTACATTTCTGAAACAAAAATACTATGAAGCAGGCAGTAAATCGGCAAAATTGCTAGCCTATAAATTGAGGAAACATCAAACAGAAAGAGCAATCTACAAAATCAGAGACCCAGTATCAAAGGAAATAAAATTCAGAATTCAGGATATTCTTAAAAACTTCGAGAATTACTATAAGAACTTATACTCCCACAAAAAACATAAAAACGCATCCGAGGCATTCCTAAACACATTAAACCTTCCCCAACTCACGGAGTCACAAAATAAAACACTACTGTCAGAAATACATCCTAAAGAATTGGAAAAAGCAATTATGAAACTTAAAGCTAACAAATCCCCAGGAGCTGATGGCTATACAGCAGAGTGGTACAAAACCTTTAAACAGCAACTATCTCCTCTCCTCCTGAAAACATTTAATTATGTCCTCCACACAGGGGAAATCCCCCCCTCCTGGAGAGAAGGGGTCATTGCAGTTATACCTAAACCTGAAAAGGATAAACTAGAGTGCTCCAACTACAGACCAATCAGTGTACTAAATCAGGACTATAAGCTTTTTACCATTATCCTTGCCAAAAGGTTAGAGAATATACTGACAGACCTAATTCATTTAGACCAAACAGGTTTTATAAGACAAAGACAGACACAAGACAACATTCGACGCACTTTACACATAATTCATCATATAAAAAAATATAACTTAAATGCAGTCATATTAGGATTAGATGCTGAAAAAGCATTCGATTCGGTTGACTGGTCTTTTCTATACAGAATCTTATCCAGTTTCAATTTTCATAACAACTTCATTAGAACTATACAGGCATTATATAAAAAACCAACAGCTAAAATAAGGATTAACGGTAATTTATCATCATCTTTTGAACTGGAAAGAGGATGTCGTCAGGGCTGCCCCCTGTCTCCACTGCTCTTTGCAATCTTCATAGAACCTCTGAGCCAATGGATAAGACAAAACCAAAAAATTCAAGGTATTACACTTGGTCAGAAGGAACATAAAATAGCACTCTTTGCTGATGACATTTTAATTTACCTAGGGCAGCCGGACACTTCTTTACCAGAACTAACCTCAGTTTTTTCAGAGTATGGAGATTTATCGGGGTACAAATTAAATATGCATAAAACCCAAGTTTTAACATTCAACTATGACCCAAATCATTATTCACTAAGCAAACTCAAAACTAACTGGGAGTCGGAATCTATGAAATATCTGGGGGTCAATATCCCGAAACAACTCAACAAAATTATATCACTAAACTATGATCCACTGGTGACAAAAATAAAATCTGACCTAGCAAGATGGAATATGATACCATTCTTGGGTATTGCACAAAGAATTGAAGCAGTCAAAATGAATATACTTCCACGTCTTCTATACCTTTTCCAAACAATACCGGTAGAACCTCCCAAAAAAACATGGCAGGAGCTGGACAGAAGGATCTCAAGATTCATATGGCAGGGCAAGAGACCTAGAATCAGATATAGAACCCTACAGCTAAACAAAGACAAAGGTGGGCTCGCGCTGCCAAATATCAGGGACTACTTTAAAGCCGCACAAATTAAAACTTTAGTAGAGATATGTAACCCAGTCTACTCTGCACAATGGAAGGAGATCGAATGCCAAATAACAAGTGACATCCCCCTACAGGCGATAATAGGGAACAATGTCTTACCTAAGCTTTTGAATAACACTAACCCGTGGATAGAGACCCCGCTAAAAATTTGGTTTAAGATAGTCAGAGAGAATCTAACTAAAGAGCCCTATCGACTTCTGCAATGGATCGCCTATGATCAGGACTTTACTCCTAATAAAACAGACACCAGATTTAAAAAGTGGAAGGAGAAGGGGCTGATAAAATATTACGATTTTTTTAAAGGGCAAATCTTAAGAAGTTTTGAAGATTTGAAAAAACAAGGCCTAATAAATCAAGACCTTTACAGGTTCTTCCAGCTTAGACACCACATAAACAATATACTTAAAAAGGAGGTTTTGGAAAGGGCCCAGTCAGGTGTTCTGAAGGTCT
This sequence comes from Pholidichthys leucotaenia, assembly GCA_020510985.1. Classification (NCBI taxonomy): domain Eukaryota; kingdom Metazoa; phylum Chordata; class Actinopteri; order Cichliformes; family Pholidichthyidae; genus Pholidichthys; species Pholidichthys leucotaenia. The sequence goes on along the minus strand of CM035844.1, from coordinate 378,381,771 downwards.
TCTTAATGGCATATAAAGGGATCCCAGGGATCAGATACATTTCTAAAATATACCAAGGTCTTCAAGACTTAAAAGGAGACAACACATCTTATATAAAAGAGAGATGGGAAAAAGAGGGGAATTTCACTTTACATCTGGAAATATGGGAAAAGCTAAATAAACAGCAATGGAAAAGTACCTCATCCCTGCAGTGGAGAGAATTTGGATGGAAAAACTTGGCAAGATTTTTCAGAACACCTGCACAAATCAAATTTACCCATAAGGGATTGAACTGTTGGCGCTTGTGTGGTGAAAAGACTGCAAATCATTTTCATGTGTTTTGGTCATGCCCAGTTATCCACCAATATTGGACCAATGTACAGACAATATTGGGGAAAATATTCAAAATTACAGTTCCCTTTTCTTTTGTAACTTTGTATTTGGGTTTACTACCGGACTCACTGGAAAGACGAGGAGAAAAATACTTATTCAATGTTTTAATATTGGCAAGCAAAAAAGCTCTAACTAAAAAATGGATGTTGAAGGACTGTCCTACACCTGAAGATTGGACTAACGTGATCCAAGACATTTACTCGATGGAAAAGTTGACATTCGCACTGAGACAGGACATGGATGGGTTCATGAACTTTTGGCAACCCTGGACCGCATATGTGTCTTCCATTAGATCTAATCTTTGACAAATACCATTTCAATAATGGTTCCGCTCTTTGTTCCAATGCTACTCAGATGCTCTTTTATCTTTATTTACTTACTTTTTCTTTTTGTTTGTTTTTTACTGGTTTGTTTGTTTTTTTTATTTGTTTTTTGTTTTTTGTTTTTTTCTCTTTAATTTCACTTTTTCTTTCACTTTAAAAAAAAAAAAAAATAAGGGGTGTTGTAAGAATTAATCTTCCAATGTTGTCAGATATCAGAAAATAAGGGAACATGTGATGAAAATGTAAACACTGCATTGCTGTAACGACCTGTATACCCTTTACAAAAACTTAAAAAAAAAAAAAAAATATGTAAATAAATGTTGTGAAACGTTGGATGGCTGAATTCATTTGTGCCCTTTCAGTTACTGTAGAAGATGAACTCTATTGCTTATTCATTGTGACAGATTCACAAAGTAATGGTTTACCTCACCTCTGCAAAGCTAAAGTATTTTCAACCTTTTTATAATGTAGTGATAAACAAGAACCTTAAATACACTGTACATTTTATAGACAAAATATTGTAATCAATAATCCTTAGTGAAGTTGGAAATAATTTATGGTGGAACAGTAATCTTTTTTTCAAATAATATTGTGTAAAAACAGTACTGCATCTCCAAAAATGAGCACATCACCATTCAGATCTATATCGAATAGCTCAGACATATTCATCTAAATTTCAAACAAACAAACAAAAAATCTTCAAATGGCTAAACTTATATAAGATTATTGTAAAATTTGAAAGTTTTGCTTTTTAGATTTGAGCTATTTCTAAAAAATAAATTCACCACAATATTCAGCTTTTGGAGGTGGATGAGCAGAATGTAAAAGAAAATCAACCTCAAATCAAGTCAGTCAACATAACAAACTGGAATTTATTTGGGTGAAAATATTTGTTAAAAAATAAACAGTCCAGCTGCAGGGTCCATGGGGCAGATCTGATAGAGCAATAGAGAAATGAATTAAATCAGGATTCAGACTCTCTGGAAAGCTTTTGTTGTCCCCATAGTCAGTATTGACCTTTGTTACTATAGTCAAGTAATTTGTTGACGTAAAAAAGGACAGTCTCTAAGAAAGTGTCATTACAGACTAACAGCATTAAAACATGACAGGATGTGAACTACTAGACAGTTTTAGGGCTACAGCAGTGATGCAATGAGTTTGCTTGGTCTACATAATGTGAATGACAATATACTGTAGGTGAAGGAAAGAGCAGGTACAGAAATGGAATTACTTCTTATGTGTGTGTTGTGGGAGGATGGAGGAGACCCCGGGGCAGACCCAGGATATGTTAGAGAGACTGTCTCCCAGCTAGTCTGAGAACGTCTTGGTGTCCTCTCTGAAGACCTGGAGGAGGTGGCTGGGGAGAGGGAAGTCTGGGCTTCTCTGATTAGACTGCTGCCTCCACAACCTGAACCCCCAGAAAAGCCATAGAAGATGGATGGATGGCTGTGTTGTATATTCATTCCTGCTGCAAGACTGGACCTGATTAAAGAAGAGCAACATTTTTTCTAATTCCACATTCTTGGAACACCAAGTGCACCGGCAGGTTGTGGTTTTAATGAAAATGAAAAGTCCAAGACATTTCAGCTGCCAAATTTTGATTATTGTTTTGAGAAGTTATTCAAAAAAGAAAGAAACAAATATCTGTTGCATCTACTTTTGGCAAAATTAATCCATAAATATGATTGGTTTGTCCAGGTTACTCACTAAATATATAAAAAAAAAACACTCCTTAACATTTCAAAAACAGTTAAAAAAAAAAAAAAATCTCCTAAACAAACACATTTAAAAATACAAAATAAAGGATTTGGCTTTATACATTACTGTGTGTAAAATGTTTTGATAAGACTAAACTTACATTGGTGTGCCGCCGACTGTCTTCCTCACTGGGCGATCCCTCTGGTGGTGGTTGTCCTAAGCTGCTAATGGAGTCCAGGCCTCATACAGAGGTATGGTGGAGGAGAAGCTTCTGCTGACATCATCAGAATGTGGTTTTTAAATGTTGATCTATGAGAACACGGTCATATTAATAGTCCTTTTTGTGACGTTTTACATGTAAAACTTTGCGTCATACCTAAAGGTCAGATATTGATGTTCTGTCCTTAACCCCCACTGGTCCATCACATCAGTGAAGGCTTCAGAAGCTGTTGACCCTCTCTCCAGTCACTGTTTGGTGGAGCTCTTCTCTGCTGCATCATGATGACATTGTCCAAACACCCATCTGTCCTTATTCACCTCATGGTGGAGGAAGTCCTTTCAGAGGGTGAAAAAATGTTATGGTTTATTACTTGGATAGTCAAAAATCTGACATAAATTTCTACATACATAATTACAGCTACTTCAGGGACTCAGGAAATCCCATGGCTAATGCTGTGCAGTAACATTAGTAAGAAAATAAATTAAGACCTGTTTATTCTACTATTAGAACTTAAACTATTTTTAACCTCAGTTTCCACCATGGTGATCAATAAAGTTTTACATTATTATCTTAATCTGTAATAACAATAAACACCTAACTTTTTCACTGTACACCAAATTATTAGACTGAGCAGCTGCACATCAAAGCTGATAATTAAAAAAAAATTATGTAAAACATGACTGCTGCACAATTAATATGTGGTGTTACATTCATAGATACAAATGTTGATCATATAATGAACCCGTCATACATGCCAGCTTGGTAAGGAGCAGTTAGTGGGGTCTATTCCAAGCCACATATTGGCTGATATTATTATGCACTCATAATGTGAACATGTCAGAAATAATTTAGTTGGTTACATAGACTTTAGACCCCCCCCCACCCCACCCCGCCCCAACCACCAGATTAGCAGCAGAAGATGAACGAGCTAGTTAGCGTCATACGTAACTAGCTCTGGTTAGCTTACCTGTCAGAAGAAAAAAGGTCACCTCTGCGTGATTTTTCAGCCCTTTCAGACTCTTCAGCAGACATTAGCCATCAAAAGCAGAACCCATATTTATCCTGCTCCTTTGTCATGCCATACTTGAGTATGATGGGGAAACTGACATTTGCCTTGAGACTCAGGTATTTAGTTGAATAATTCACTACCTGGCAACCCAACAACCCAAACAGAGACGTGGCACATAAAGTCAAGCTAGCAGTGCTGTTGTTGGCTGTGACATCCTCACTGGACTTCCGTGTTTGTCGTACTCCAGCTGCTGGATGTAAATATTTACATTATTGTCGGTCCACCAAAAATTACAAAAAAAAATAATTTATACTAATTTTTAGAAGAACATTAAGACTTACATTGTGCACATTTCTAAATGCTTTGTTGATGTATTATTTTTTTTTGAAAAGTCTTTGTTTTCATGAAAGTCTTCTATATTTCACATTAACATGATTGTTGGTGAAAGTTTTAAAATGAAGAGTTGAAGCTTGCAGACATCATTTTTCCCCACAAGACCACCCAGGAGAAGCTGTTGCCCACGGACAGAGGGAAGTGCAATTATCTTGGATCCTGCAGGAGGAGGGACTAGTCTGCATATCAATAGACAGTGGATTGAACGTTGTCAAGGCAACTTCTCTAAATAAATGGATCAAGCTCCAGTACTTTTGCCACATGCTTCATCTAGTAATTCGTAAGTGGGCTGAATTAAAAAAAAAAAAAAAAAAAGAATTTTATGTAATCTGTGTTTTTCCCAAAGTTAATGAATGATCTTGATTAATAATTGTGATTTCAATATTGGACAAAATAATAGTGATAGTCATTTTGGTCATCATCGTGCAGCCCTACGTTCTATCGAAAAGGTATTATGTCTCTGTCGAGGAAAAGTTATTTCGCGATAATTATCATTATTGTTTTAGTGCCCAGCCCTACTCCTAAAATTTATTTTGATTGTAAGTTGGTATCAGTGCTTGATATACACTGATGATGCACATATTGCCATTTGACTCAGATTGGATGATTTTTGTGGGAATTTTGGAGCAAAGGTCAAATGTCAAGGTTGGCATTCCCTGTGCCCTATTACTATGCAATGAAATAGGGTCACCGAACTTGGTACACAGATTTACCCTAAGACACTCACCTCTGACTATGGGTTTGGGGTCAAAGGTCAAGGTTAGCATTCTCTATGCCCCATTCCTATACGGTGTTTCCCCTAGGTTTACAGCCTTGGGGGTAGGGGAGGGGACAGCGTGAAGGTCAACAAAGACAAACTCTTCAAGGAGTCACGGTGTTCATAATTTTCTTTTATTAACAGTTTTGTTAAATAACAGCAGTCAATATAAATAAAAACTGTAAAAAAATATTGAACAAAGCATCAGAATATTTGAACAACATTGAATGAAATATCTGAACATTTGTTTATATGGCAATTATCCACAAAGTGTGCAGCTTTTGTCACTGCAGTGTATTTTTCTGGGATTCTGGAAGAACATTTCAAGAGCCTCTTGATATGGGAAGTCTGACACATCTGGCTCATTTATTGAGCTTTCATGCAGGCTGTAAGATGTTCTGGGTCAAAACCTGTTATCCAGTGATGACCGGACTTTTGCTGCATGTCAGGGGGCAGGAGCACTTGGGCTTTTTTTCTACACTTGTACCCAGAGCAGGAGAGCTACATTGGCTGCTAATAGCAGGAGAGCTAGTGTTGCAACCTTTGTCATCCTGGGTACATTTAAAAAATGCAGATTTTTTTTTTTTTTCCTGCTATTACAACCCCGCTCCTCTCCGGAGTGGGACATCTGTTTTTTCTGTGTTGTAGGTGAAGCTGTGAAGGACCACCCCTGGCTGGAGGTGCTCTGTAAAAGCCACACCTCCACACTTGTCAGGGGTGCTTTTTGCTCCACCTCTGCTGTGTCTGCGCTCTGCCTGCTTCCTGTTGTTTGTGCGCCTGTCCTGTCCTGGGCTGGGCTGGCTGCTTCTGTCCACACTGTTTGCTGCTAGCGGGGTTCTGTTTGGGGTTTGCTGCTGCTGTTTCTGGTTCTGCTGCCACTCATGCTCCAGTTGGAGGCATGTAGTCACTGGGTTTGCTAGTGACTGTCAGTGTTTGTTTCATGCATCCAACACCCACACGCACCACTGACACTTATCAACATGCTTATTTTCTTCAAATAAATTATTGTTTAAATTGGTGCCTCCGTGTGGTCTCTCTTCTTTGTCCAGCCTCGAGCCAGGGCTTGTGACACTGCTTCTCAATTGGCTGACACAACATGCTTTCCTATGGGCACTCTCTCCTTTGGTGCAAGTGTGTTCACCTGTATGTACACACGTGTCTGTGTGTGTGCATGCACATTATGTCTGTGTGTGTGAGAGCGCACGTCTCTGTGTTTATGCGCAGTGGAGTTCCACCCACTGCATGATACAGAGCGCAGAGAGAAGAGGGAGAAATGAGCTGCTGTCGTGTAAATAGGATAAATAACAAGGGTATGTAGTTTGTTTAATAAAAGGACAAGGTAAAGACTTGTTCTGTAGTGAATGCATCTTAAAGTTACTTCTTTTGTCAAGAATGGTCTAAGCAGACACAGGAAATCAAGTAATGTTGCCAAATTGAAATTTTGCTAAGCTGTAAAGAGATGTGAGATTTCAGATTTTTTTTAAACCACCATGAGAAACACCTTGTCTGAAATAAATTGCAACTGCACTAGTTGTGACGCATTTTACTGTGAAATCCACTTCATTTCCTGTTTAGTTTTTGCTCTGAGTCATTAGAATAATTGTTTTCCCTGTGGCCAAGGCAGAGGCCTCATGCTCTGCTGAGATGTTATGGTGACTTGTTTGTCCATTCCAGACAGCACCTTGTGCATGTTTTCTTTGTCTTCCACATATCTATTGTATTTGAGTATTCCAGTGTACTTTTGCAGTCTAGATATTTGGGAAATGAGCAGTCAATGCTTTCAGACTGTTCAAAAACAACTGATTGTGCAGTGTCTATGGTTGTCCTTGAACAGAGGAGACCTTGTCTCAGTGTGGCTTCTTTTTCATGCGTTCATCTCCTTTTGATGATTCCAATGATTCAGTTATTCCTTTACTCGTGAAAATCATGTCAGGCCTTTTTTTTAATTGATTATACTCATGCTGTGGCTGCTTTTCTTCAAACCTCTGTTAGCGTTAATGAGTTAATTGTCTTCAGCTAAGATCTGTAAGCTTGAAATAAAGTAATAAAGCATTTCTTCTTTTTAAAGAGGAAAGCCTTTTGAAAGTAAGTTGTTTGAAGGCCCTTCCAGACTCTGCCAGTTTAATTAGCCTGAATCTAATCAGACATCAGCAGCTCCTTTTTTTTTTTTTTTAATCTTCAAGTGCTGCTGCTCACAAAGCAGAAAAAATATGCTACTCACTGTGTGTCCTGACCTCCTGCATCTGTTCTTTTTTATTCTCTGCGATGAGTTAAACCCTCATGTGGCTATACAGTTCCGTGAAGGTGAAGCTCATTAAGGCCATTTCATTTCACAAATCTGGCATAGATCTGGGCAGAAAGATACTGCTTCCTCATCGTGGTTTCAGAGCATTACAATAGCAGCCTTTGGAGTCACTCAGGCACCATTAATGTCTCCCTAATAATGAAATGGGAAAACTCACTTGGCAAATTCACAAAAAACTCCTACAGCATGAGATGCATACTTAGTTGTCTGGTTTTCTGCATTCTTTGACTAATATAAATTAAGGGTTGCTCTTGATTAAAGTTGTTTTTGATCAACCAGTAGTCACAGTTTAAAGCAGATATCCTTAATTCATTGGGCTTTGGTTTATTTTACTTTAACCTAACAAATTAATTGGTGAAATAGAAACAATAGTTTTGTAATATCAGTAAGTGATTTAGGTCCCAGGGTTGAGGAAATAATCAAAATAACAATGAACCCTTATAAATGAAAATATAGTTTAACCTGCACGATAGTAGAATTTTTTGCTGATAGTTTAATTTAAAACTGTTTTTTTTGCAGATATCGATACAGTGGGGTAAAAAAGTATTTAGTCAGCCACCAATTGTGCAAGTTCTCCCACTTAAAAGATGAAAGAGGTCTCCAGTTTTCATCATAGGTATACCTCAACTATGAGAGACAAAATGAGAAAAAAAAATCCAGAAAATCACATTGAAGGATTTTTAAAGAATTAATTGGTAAATTCCTCGGTAAAATAAGTATTTGGTCAATAACAAAAGTTCATCTCAATACTTTGTTATATACCCTTTGTTGGCAATGACAGAGGTCAAACGTTTTCTGTAAGTCTTCACAAGGTTTTCACACACTGTTGCTGGTATTTTGGCCCATTCCTCCATGCAGATCTCCTCTAGAGCAGTGATGTTTTGGGGCTGTCGCTGGGCAACACGGACTTTCAACTCCCTCCAAAGATTTTCTATGGGGTTGAGATCTGGAGACTGGCTAGGCCACTCCAGGACCTTGAAATGCTTCTTACAAAGCCACTCCTTCGTTGCCCGGGCGGTGTGTTTGGGATCATTGTCATGCTGAAAGACCCAGCCACGTTTCATCTTCAATGTCCTTGCTGATGGAAGGAGGTTTTCACTCAAAATCTCACGATACATGGCCCCATTCATTCTTTCCTTTACACGGATCAGTCGTCCTGGTCCCTTTGCAGAAAAACAGCCCCAAAGCATGATGTTTTCACCCCCATGCTTCACAGTAGGTATGGTGTTCTTTCTCCTCCAAACACGACAAGTTGAGTTTTTACCAAAAAGTTCTATTTTGGTTTCATCTGACCATATGACATTCTCCCAATCCTCTTCTGGATCATCCAAATGCTCTCTAGCAAACTTCAGATGGGCCTGGACATGTACTGGCTTAAGCAGGAGGACACGTCTGGCACTGCAGGATTTGAGTCCCTGGCGGCGTAGTGTGTTTCTGATGTAGCCTTTAGCCTGTTTTCCACTAGCCCAGCACACCTCGGTATGGCTCGATTCACTTCAGTAACTTCAGTACGGCTCGGAATGCTTCTGTCTCCATTAGCACGGTGTTGTGCTTGTGCTGTGATGGTTTGTTGTAGGAGGTTTTAGAAGCGAGGCGGCGCCAGACTCCCAGCGAGGCGGGGCCACACTCCCGTGACGTTACGCACCTGACTGAGTCCTTATTTACACGAGACAAAAAATGGAGGATCCAAGGATTATTGCCTTGCTCGCTCTGTGGTTTTATCTCACAATTAAGTCCAGAGAGTTTAACCAGAGAAGACACTAGGGTACAGGCAGCGAGATGAAATATAAGATAAGATAAGCCTTTATTAGTCCCACAACGGGGAAATTCCAGGATTGCAACAGCACAGGGATAGCAACACTCAGAGCATCAAAAGAGAGAGGAAGGGGAAAAAAAACTCGGAATCGAGCCGCTGTTGCAAAAGGCAGCCGACTGGTGTGGCGCCGAGAGACTATTAACAGTGGTATACAAACGTTATAAAAATTACCTCGATAAATCAGTGTGTTAAGTATAATTTTAAAAAATGAACTTATGATATAATGCTGTTTACACTGAAATGAGCTGCCTTCATATTCTTCCTCCTCATTTTGTACAAGTGTAAAAAATAATTTTCATATGATAAGTTGATATATTAATTATCCTTAGAGGCCTAGTGAATTTACACTGAAACGATAATTAAACTGGACGTCTGTCGTAAGCTAGTCATGCTACAGCAGAGCGACGCCGCTCAGTTCAAACCAGACCACGCTTCCTCAATGTCAGCCATCTTTAACAGTTGTCAACGTGTCGTCAGTGAGGTTACACAGCTTCTCTTCAAATGCACAATTGCAAAAAACCCCACTTTATAATCTATATTATTCCCATAAAAAATAAGACTTAATTTATAGCAATAATGTAAAATGAATCTCATCTCCCATCTGTTGACGCCGTTAACATCTGTATGTACACAAAAAAAATAGAGTAAACTGATGCTACAGTCTCTTTTTGTTACAGTACACTTTTCTTCTGCTAACACTGAATGGACCAATCGGTGCACTTCTTTCAACAAACAACACAAAAGTCAATTTTAAAAAATGTGCTAAAAACTCTCCACTAGCATTAATATATTAATAATTTATCTTATAGTTTGATTTTAGCTTCCGCCATCCAAACTCCTGATTATAGCTAGCTCGACTCCACCTTGTCCCTTTTCGCTCCCTGAAGACCAACACTTCCTGACATCGCTGAGATCCCCGCACTTAAATTAAAAAAACAAAAAAAAACAAAAACAGGAGCAGTTTACGACGGCAAGCCATTGGTCCTTTAAATACTGTTCAGTACTGGAATGTTTTTAGACTCTAATACCTGATACGAGTAAGTGAGCCATTAAAAAATACAAACAAGAATAAAAACTCCTTCTGGACACAATAAATAGCTATCCTTCATATAGTGCAGTAATACAGTACTCACACTACACCTACAGTAATTGCACATGCAACTGCCCCCCCCCCCCCCCGCTGCCATCTTTATCATTCCCGTCACTTCCTATTTCCAAAATCAAATTTCCAGTATGAATGAATATTTCAATTTAATACTATCCCACTTGTACTTACAAAAACGTGTGAATATTCATAAAAAGCACACACGTGAAAGGTAGCACCACAAGCAGTGGGTCACAGCGGTTTTGGGCAACACAACACAATTGTGTATCCTTTGCCAATCTGTCTGCTGTTATTTAATGTTTAACAGTTAAGGGACGGATGATGATATGCTCCAAAACTGGAGAAACTCTCTGATAAAAAAGCTGCAGCAACACGTCACTTTTGTTTTGAATTAACTGCCAAATGACCTAGAAATAATGAGCTGAAACTTGTTTTTATTCGTATTAAATAATGAGACAGTGGCACACTGGCCAACACCAAATTGTATTATTTTTTACATCCTAGGGCATTTTGGATGTACTGAATAAAAAAAATTCATGTTTTTCACCTTCAGGTCAACGTTTGGAACAACAGTATTATTATTTTCCGTTTAGATGATGCTACACTCCTTCTAAAGTATTGTAATTCTCTGAATTTTGAATGCCGATAGAACATTCAATTTACATATACTTGTACCTACTTTGACTTGTAAGCTTCATCAGTCTCTCCTGCTGCATTTTAAAGTCCAACTGTGCAACTTCTTATAAGTTAACATAAAAAATTTACCCAAAGTTTATAACTAGATCATGTGGTGCGAATTTTTTATGATATTTCAATAAAAAGAACAGAAAGCTTACAAAAACATTTGTTTTTTGGTCTAGTTAAAAATTACATTACCTTTACAATGGTTGACCCCTGACAGGATGATCAGCATCATTTTCATCAGACTAGGCAATGGAATTTCTGTGTAATTATACTGTTTTATAATTCAGTGTTATAACAGACAAACCACACTTTCCAAAACAATTCCATTTTATTATATACAAAATATTAAAATAAAAAAAAAAACTTTGCAACACAACATGAAGGTTAATCGACATTTTATACACGCCGACCACTGAGTGCCTCTACACCAGCTTCCCAAACTGGGTCAGGAAGGCTCGGTAGAATGAAGCCGTCTCTGCCAGCTCTGGGTCAGGAAGGCTCGGTTGAATGAATCCGGGCGGGCTGGCACGGCGGACGCGTGGGATGATTCTACAAGGAAAATGCACACAATAAAATACAGCACGGAAGTGCAAGATATACAGAAAAGACAATAGTTTTTAACAAGATTACATAAGCTTATTTCAGCGTATTGTTCACATGAATAATTAAAATAAAAGCTTTAGTCCGCAGTGTGCTGCAATAAAGCAGCGATCATCATCCACAAATGAACAGCTTTTTTATTGCATAAATAAACTGAGCGTCTTACTGAATATATTTGCGAAAAAACGCACAATAAAAAAAAAAATTAAAACTCACCGTTAAAGGACTCCGATGTCGAGACCTCCCGGTATATTTTTTCATTCCGGGTGGCTCCGTCTAACTCGCGCTGGATACATTCGTCTGACAATGCAGTGAGCAGACACTGCACCTCCTTATTGGTCCATGGAACACCCTTATTACGCGAAGCCATTTTTGATAGAGAATAAATGAAAATAGCACAGCAATACACTGAAAATAAACCGCCAACAGTGGTTGCGTGCTGAGTAATGGCGATCGTGAAGATTCTTTTTTTTTTTTTTTTTTCAAAAACTTTATTGAGAAGGTCGTGAAGATTCGGCAGAAGAGGAGGAGGAGAGGGGCGGTTACAACCTGACCAATCAGCGCCGGTTACGACCTGACTAATCAGCGGCGACCAGTCTGTTAACGTCACAACACGGCACAGCTCAGCACTGCTGTACCCTGCCCTTGAGCGCGGCTGAGAATCGCGGCTGTTAAACCGTGTTGGGGCTTGTGAAAAAGCATACAAAGCGTGCTGAGCCGTCCCGTGTCGCGCTAAAGCGTGCTAGTGGAAAAGGGCCTTTTGTTACTTTGGTCCCAGCTCTCTGCAGGTCATTCACTAGGTCCCCCCATGTGGTTCTGGGATTTTTGCTCACCGTTCTCGTGATAATTTTGACCCCACGGGGTGAGATCTTGCGTGGAGCCCCAGATCGAGGGAGATTATCAGTGGTCTTGTATGTCTTCCATTTTCTAATAATTGCTCCCACAGTTGATTTCTTCAGACCAAGCTGCTTACCTATTGCAGATTCAGTCTTCCCAGCCTGGTGCAGGTCTACAATTTTGTTTCTGGTGTCCTTTGACAGCTCTTTGGTCTTGGCCCTAGTGGAGTTTGGAGTCTGACTGTTTGAGGTTGTGGACAGGTGTCTTTTATACTGATAACGAGTTCAAACAGGTGCCATTAATACAGGTGAGTGGAGGACAGAGGAGTCTCTTAAAGAAGAAGTTACATGTCTGTGAGAGCCAGAAATCTTGCTTGTTTGTAGGTGACCAAATACTTATTTTACTGAGGAATTTACCAATTAATTAATTAAAAATCCTTCAATGTGATTTTCTGGATTTTTTTTTTTCTCATTTTGTCTCTCATAGTTGAGGTATACCTATGATGAAAATTGGAGACCTCTCTCATCTTTTAAGTGGGAGAACTTGCGCAATTGGTGGCTGACTAAATACTTTTTTGCCCCACTGTATATGCACTTTTTCCCCATTTACATCTTCTTTGACTTGCAGTGATGATTAACTGGCATATAAAGACACATTCCCAAAGGAAAAAAGACTACCTCAACTTCACTCTATAATAATTCAAGAAATCTCTGTCTGCATGTCTGTGTGTCACGACCATAGGACTCTCTAAAAGATCATAGGCAGCCTCACCTGCTGATTGCAACATCTGTGATTTTTGTCAATGCTGGATGCACTCTCCTGATTCCACGAATCACACTCACTCCATCTGACAACATGTTTCCATTCACCTTGCGATGTTAACAGTTTCCAGTAAAACCCTGCTTTGCCATGACTGTGAATAAGTCACAACCAGTCTTCACAGCACATTAGTGTTTTCTGCACAAGAGATTTCTTCAGCCATGGCCAATTCTATGTTGCCGCGAGCAGAGTTGGCAGATCAAGCAGTCTTCGTATTCTTGCTCAAGATGAAGAAACTAAGCAAAAGCGTCACTTTCTGAGCAATGTTGTTTTTAAAGAGGTGCTGACACAGTAAAAATGTGTAACCTTGAAGAATGGCAGTCTACACTACAAATATGTAAAATGCCAAGTAAAGTGTGGATTTTCTCCGGGTGCTCCAGTTTCCTCCCACATTCCAAAAAATATCATGCGGTCCATTTATCGCTGAACAAGAGGTGAATGGCAGTCTACATTACAAAATGCAAAGCGTGGATTTTCTCCGGGTGCTCCAGTTTCCTCCCAAATTCCAAAACATAATCAGGATGTCCATTCACCACTGAATGAGTGGTGATGTGCTTGCTTATGCCTGCTTTCTACGGGCATGCAGAAATACTTGCTTATACTTTGTTTCTACGGGCATGCACAGGTATGCACTAGTTAATTTTAAAGCACTGCTTTTACATGAGTAGAATTTCTGGCTACTCTACCCTCCTCTGATCATATAATTTAAGTATGCAAGAGTAAATTACTATCATGAATTCTTTTTTCTCTTCCCTTCCCTACTATCTCAATGGAAAAAAGAAACACTAGAATAAAAATACAAAAAAACAACAACACATTTTTGTCATTTATGTAAACCATGACAAAAATATCCTGCAGGACAAAATATGACACTTGATATTTTCTAACCTGTTTGTACAGACAGAAGGAGAACCTGAATTAGACAGGGCTCAGAGAGGGCAAGGTGAGACAGAAGAGAGGAGCCAAGGAGAGGCAAGTGTTCAGACAGAGGTTCCAGGAGAAGTGAGAGCAGGGGAAGGAGAGAAGGATAACACCAGTAAAAAGTGCAAACACAGGATGTCTGGGTGGGATCCCAACTGGCCCAATATTCCAACATTCAAGCCTCAGTTGTACAATAGTTCAAATGGTAAGTTCCATCTGCAAAGTTACTGTGCAAAGTTTTAAAAAAAAAATAAAATAAATGAGTCACCAGAGTAGTGGTTCAGCTGGTAGAGCATCCCCCCCACATCCGGGAGGCTAAGGTTCAAATCTCGGCTGGGTCATGCCGAAGACCATATAAAAGTGCAACTTCCTGCCGTCTAGCTTGGTGCTCAGCAATAATAGAACGGAGGAGGGAAATTTGTGGTGGCGTCTTGCATGGCAGCGACCCCTCTGATTCTAGATGTGATTAACATTGTAGATAAGAGAAACGTAATTTCATTCTACTGTACATGATTGGCTGTATGGATTGAATGACAGGAAAGTTGGCTTTGTGGCGGCATGAAATAATAAGCAGCGAACCGAGGTTTAAAAGTGGGTTTTATTTCATTCTGCCATCACAGAACTCACTCCAGCGCCGTGCAGGCGCGCCGGAGCGAGCTCTCAGGCTCTCGTCAGCAGATAGGCAATGCGTGTAGTCAGAAGCAGTGGTCAGAGAGAGAGAACATGTGAATTTCAGTCAGCTTATATACCCAGCTACAGACAATACATGAAAGGCACATTTGCATCACAGTACAGAGCAGGAAGCATGAACATCTGCATTTGAGTCACACATAACAGCAGGACACTGGCAGGAAAGAGCCAGATAAAGAGAGGCTGCCTATTGATATCAATACACACATCTCATTGTTCTGCTAATTGCTCCAGCTGAGCGCTCTGCTTGTCTGTAGGCTGTGGGGGTTACCCATACACTCCCCCCCCCCCCCCCCAGAGGGCTCAGCAGGAAGCTGAGGCCTCGATAGTCCGGCTTTGGAAGCGAGCTGCGGGGAAGGCTCTGTGCCGAGGAGGTGGAGGGAGGGGGGGTGGGGGTAGCAAGTGCAAAGTTGTCTGGGCCGCGCAAAAATTACATGTGGATCCACGGTGTTGAGGGGCTGTCCCGTTGAATGTGCGGTGGTCCACAGCGGCTGTGAGAAGAAAAATTTGTCTCGGACTCCTCTCGCGGCTATGAAGAAAAAAAAAAAAAAGGAGCTGCAGCAGTGTGGGACTTGGCGTGTTGACTTTAGGTGCGCGCGCAGCCCTAAAGCCCTCGGGAACAGCTGATGGCTGAATTCCCTTGTGCGCCGTGGCTGAGACCCGTACAAAATCCTGTGAGCGAGCTGCATGCGTGCTTCAGGTGTGTGAGCAGCCCTGAAGGTTCCAGTGTGCAGCGGCGGAGGATGGTGGCGGTCTGTGGAGCCGTTATTGTCCCGCACGTGGTGCGCTGTCCTCGTAACCCCCCGGTGTGCGCGCGGGGGTTCGGTGCGTGGGTGGTCCGCTGTTGAGAGGCGAGTCAGGGTCAGGGAGCTTGATGGAGATCAGCGTCGTCGGCGCCGATGGTCCTCCCTGTCTTGGCTGTTGCTGTAGTTCGCTGGTGCCGGGTCATGGTGCGTTGGAGCGGTGAGAGGGAGTAGACGATCTCTGTCCCTCGGGCTCGCGTAGATGCGTAGGAGCGGTGAGAGGGAGGAGACGATCTTGGTCCCTCGGGCTCGTGTAGATGTGTAGGAGCGGTGAGAGGGAGTAGACGATCTTTGTCCCTCGGGCTCGCGTCGATGTCGAAGGGGCGGCGAGAGGGAGTAGACTTTTTGTGTCCCTCGGCCGGTTCCAGCGTGGATGTCCCGATCTCAGGCGAGGGTCACACCATGAAGCTTTCTGCGGCTTTCCCGGTCGTGGGTGATCTCCGGAGAGTTCGCCTGGTGGTGGCTCTGCGTCGAGGTCTCCCTGTAGCAGAAGGGAGGGCAGATCATTTGCGTCAGGCTGCTGCATTCGCTTGTCGTCGGAGAGTCACCGCCGGGGGCTGCCAGCGTGTTCTTTTCTTGGTCGGGTCACCAATGTAGCTGTCCAGACCAGAAGGTTGCGTTGCACAAAGCGTGTGCTTTCTCGGGGTCACCAGTGTGGCGGCATGAAATAATAAGCAGCGAACCGAGGTTTAAAAGTGGGTTTTATTTCATTCCGCCATCACAGAACTCACTCCAGCACCGTGCAGGCGCGCCGGAGCGAGCTCTCAGGCTCTCGTCAGCAGATAGGCAATGCGTGTAGTCAGAAGCAGTGGTCAGAGAGAGAGAACATGTGAATTTCAGTCAGCTTATATACCCAGCTACAGACAATACATGAAAGGCACATTTGCATCACAGTACAGAGCAGGAAGCATGAACATCTACATTTGAGTCACACATAACAGCAGGACATTGGCAGGAAAGAGCCAGACAAAGAGAGGCTGCCTATTGATGTCAATACACACATCTCATTGTTCTGCTAATTGCTCCAGCTGAGCGCTCTGCTTGTCTGTAGACTGTGGGGGTTACCCATAGCTTTACCTTTACCTTATATAGTATAAAATTAACATATTCTGGTTCCCCCCCGGAAAAGTATGTTGCCACCGCGCCAAGGTCTTTAAGCCAGAGGAAACACTGCCATTGTGGGACTAATAAAGGATTAAAAAAAATAATTTTTGCCAAAGGCTGATAAATTATTGTAAGCGCTCTATCGGCCGATAAGATAGCATTCCGATATACAGTTGTGTTCAAAATAATAGCAGTCCCACATCACTAGCAAGATAAATCACTGTTTTTGATAGAATTTCAACTTCTGCACCTGAAGTAAGTTTCTAGAAGGTTTAGTAAAGGTATAGAAAACCAACAGACCCAACAGGCATGACGTGCATGCTGCTGATTCTGTGGAACTGAATCATTAACTGAAAGGGGCGTGTTCAAAAAAATAGCAGTGCTGAGTTCACTTAGTGAGGTCATTGATTCTGTGGAAAAAAAAAAAATTGGTGTTAAACAGGTGGCCCTTATTTAAGGATCAAGGCAACTGACGCTGCATATGCTGGCTGTGCATTTGTCCTTGAAAAACAGAGTAAAATGGGTCGTTCAAGACACTGTTCAGAAGAAGAGCGTTCTTTGATTAAGAAATTAATAAAAGAGGGGAAAACCTATAAAGAAGTGCAGAAAATGATAGGCTGTTCAGCTAAAATGATATCAAACGCTTTAAAATGGTAGCCAAAACCAGGAAGGCGAGGAAGAAAAAGAAAAACGACTATTCGAATGGATCGGAGAATAACCAAACTGGCAAAGGCTCAGCCAATGATCAGCTCCAGGAGGATCAAAGAAGATCTGAGGTTGCCTGTGAGTACTGTAACAATCAGACGACGTCTATGTGAAGCCAAGCTACCAGCAAGAAGCCCCTGCAAAGTCCCATCGTTAAAAAAAAAAGACATGTGCTGAAGCGGTTACAATTTGCATTGACTGGCCTAAAAAGAAATGGCGTAATATTCTGTGGACTGATGAGAGTAAGATTGTTCTTTTTGGGTCTAAGGGCCACAGACAGTTTGTCAGACGTCCTGCAAACACTGAATTCAAGCCACAGTACACAGTGAAGACGGTGAAGCATGGTGGTGCAAGCATCATGATATGGGGATATTTCTCGTACTATGGTGTTGGTCCTATTTATCGCATACCAGGGATCATGGATCAGTTTGAGTACATCAGAATACTGGAAGAAGTCATGTTGCCGTATGCTGAAGAGGAAATGCCTTTGAAATGGGTGTTTCAACAAGACAATGACCCCACACACACTAAAGACAGATGTCAACACTGCTATTTTTTTGAACATTATATTTATTGACTTTCTGTAAAATATTATCAAATTCAATTACTTTTTCCAATTTTCTTGATTTGAAATAAATGTGCAGTGTCCCCAAAGCATTTGTGTTCATTAAAATACAATTTATTTGAAGAATTTTGACGTTTAGTCACATTTTTCAACACACTATTATTTCGAACACAACTGTATATCGTGCATCCCAAATAAATAAGGCATCGCAGTACTTAAGGAATCATAGATATTGTGATCGTATTGCACTGTGACTCAGGTATTGCATCATGAGGACAGATTGTTTTTATGTATAAACAGGCAGATTTCAGCTTCAGACTTGGTATGCTGTGTTCTCTGAGTAATGCTGTTGTAACTTATTGATGGAACATGATTGCGCAATGTAGAAATTTCCACAACTCTCTAGAAGGGTTGCTGGATTGTTTAACTTGCTTTGGTCTTGTGAATAATGGGGAAAAGTTTGGGAGCTTGTTGTCACATTATAAGCTTGTTTTGTGCCTACAGCTTTAAGATCAAAGTTTGTAAAACTGAATGTTTGTTCTCAAAGTGCTAAAATTTAATATATCGAATTGTTGAGTAATTATACAAAACATACCAATTTGATTTTGAATAGTCTTTTTGTTTTAATAGGTTACAGGTGAATAATTACCATGTAATTAATATAAAAATTTCACTTTAATTTTTGTGGTATAATCCAAGTAAATTTGATTCCTTACAACAGTGTAAATTCTGCCCCTTCTGCTAAACATGTTGAGTTAAAATCTTACAATTTATTTAGACATGAGTAAAGACGGTCTTACAAAAAAGGTAAAGGCCTCTTTACAAGCTTGGCACACGCACAAGCTTGAGTGACGCAGATGCTAGCAAGATAATTGAGGGTTGTGTGTCATGAACCACGAACAATGTGGGATAAAAACCTACCGTGAGAGTGCTGTATAATCTGTGTCAAAGCTGCTAAAAGAAACATTTTTGTATCAAGTCTGTGTGACAAGATTGATCAGTTTAAAATGCACATGAACTTTATTGGTAGGTCTTTTAACATGCTATTGCATTAACTTTGCCACAGTTTAGAATTTTTTTTTTTAGAAGTGCATAATCAAGATATTGTAAAACCTATTTGACCCCCCCATTGTACAAACCTTGTAAATACTTTGATGTCTGTGTAATAGCTTGAATTTGCATTTTTGCCTAGATTTTTTTGTTCATTCATTGAAATGCTTCTTAACTCTTGGTGAAATAAAACATTAAAAAACTATTAAATTAATATGATTATATGTAAATGCTTGGTGTTTTTACCCCTGGGCCCTGATGGGTAAATCCCACCAGCTCCCTCCTTTAGATAATGCACGCCTGCTGAGTAAGAGGCATTCCAGACTGTGAGTTCTTCAAATGCTTCAAACATGCCGGAAAGGATACAAGCAGTTGTTTAGAGAACGTGCCAATCAAGATGTAACTCTTATTTTGATATGTTAATTGGAGCTAATCTGAAGCCACATCAAATTACTGAAGCAAGAGCTAAAGGAACGTTTTGACATTCACCTCTTCAAACATCCTCCTCAAAATAGTTTGATACTATGAGCAGCGCTCAGTGGTGCAGTGGTTAGCATTGTGGCAGCACAGTAAGAAGGTCATGGGTTCGATCCCACCCCCTGACCATCAGTGACCCTTCTGTGTGGAGCTGGCACGCTCTCCCCGTGTCTGTGTGGGTTTACCCTGGGTACTCCGGTTTCCTCCCATAGGCCAAAAACTTGCAAGTTAGGTTTATTGGAGACTCTAAAGTGGCCCTAGGAGTGAATGTGTGTGTGAATGGTGTAGGGATTGGCATCGCACCGTGGCTGCCTCATCCATCCATATGGATGCCCTGAATTTCCCTCTGGAATTAATAAAAGTATACAAAATACAAAAATATTTGGACACAAAGAAAATTTAGACTTATTTAGGGTGTTTTTGTAAATACACAGTATTGATTGCTGAGTAATGGAATCTCTTTGCTAGAAATCACGTTCAGCTTTTTTCAAGTCACTTTGGTTCTTGTCCTAGTTGCAGTCCTCCCTACACAGCTGCTTATCGGAGGCAGGTTTGTTGTTCGAATGGACATTTGTGGAATTCCTGCAGTCAGCAGGTTTGCTTCGAGTGGCAGTGGTGGTTGTGGTCCTGGCTGCCTATGTGTGTCCATAACTGAGAACTTGCAGTTCAGATTATATGGTAATATGAATCCACTTATCACTGGCCCTTTTTTTGGAGTTGTATGACATAACTGACTGAAGACAATTTTAACTTATAAATATCCATTAAATCCATGAAAGTTAATTATTGGACAAGCTAACCTCAGTGGAAATAAAGACCATTTGCAATCTTCAAAATTTCTGCTTTTCAGGTTCTTTTATGTCAGTTAAATGATATCCCATAGGTATGGGTAGGTGAGTGCTCAGGTTTCCAGTTATTGAGAACTGTTATTGATTTCATCATCTAAGAGTAGGTAGTCAGTATCTATAACTACTCTATAAGTGCTGTACAAATAATCGAAGTACTAAAATAACTGATTAATGTGCAAGTAAGCAGCTACAAAGATGCTGTGCTTTAGGATTTAAGGCATACAGCTGTGAAATTTCAGTACAGTCTTGGTGCCTACCGCTGACTGTTTGCATCAGCTGTATCAATTGTAAACTTTTGTTTTGTCAAATTTGTTTTCAGGATGGCAGTATCTTGTAAATTGCACCATTAAAAAATTGGCATTAGTTGTCCATGCCAGAGCACCATAGGCCACTGTAGTGCAGCCATTTTTTTTTTTTTTTAAATTTTATTTTTTTTTATTACTTATTTTGTACCCGGAGGTAGATTTGTTTTGCTGTCTGGTGACAAGCCACCAGCTGCCGGTCGCTGCGTGCGCAAGCGCCCCTTATCCCTAACCTGCTTGTTTTTGGCATGTGGGAGGAAACCGGAGAAATCCCGGAGTAAACCCACGCAACACGGGGAGAACATGCAAACTCCACACAGATCACTGTTGGCCGGGGGCAGGGATCGAACCCACGATCTCACGATCCCCGCGATCCCCCGGCCGAGGGTAAACTGTGCTGCCACAGTGCTAACCACTGCGCCACCGTGCAGCCCATATACTTTATTGATCCCCAGATGGGAGAATTGAGGGCATCCACCTGGATGGATGAAGCAACCAGGGTACGGCGCTATCCCTTTACCATTCACACACACATTCACACCTAGGTCCACTTTTAGAGTCTCCAATTAACCTAACCTGCATGTTTTTGGCCTGCGGGAGGAAACCGGAGAACTCCCGGAGTAAACCCACGCAGACATGGGGAGAACATGCAAACTCCACACAGATCACTGTTGGTCAGGGGCTGGGATTGAACCAGGGATCCCATGGCCAAGGGTGAGTTGCTGTGCCACAGCACTGCCCGATTTTGATTTTGAACACTAAACAATCACTGATTCAGTTTAGTGTGTCTTATCCCATAGGGAAAATTTGTGTTGGGCTATGGGTAATTAGTATGCGAGACAAGGTTAGTTGTACAGTGGGGCAAAAAAGTATTTAGTCAGCCACCAATTGTGCAAGTTCTCCCACTTAAAAGATGAGAGAGGTCTCCAATTTTTGTCATAGGTATACCTCAACTATGAGAGACAAAATGAGGAAAAAAAAAATCCAGAAAATCACATTGAAGGATTTTTAATGAATTAATTGGTAAATTCCTCGGTAAAATAAGTATTTGGTCACCTACAAACAAGCAAGATTTCTGGCTCTCACAGACATGTAACTTCTTCTGTAAGAGGCTCCTCTGTCCTCCACTCGTTACCTGTATTAATGGCACCTGTTTGAACTCCTTATCAGTATAAAAGACACCTGTCCACAACCTCAAACAGTCAGACTCCAAACTCCACTATGGCCAAGACCAAAGAGCTGTCAAAGGACACCAGAAACAACATTGTAGACCTGCACCAGGCTGGGAAGACTGAATCTGCAATAGGTAAGCAGCTTGGTGTGAAGAAATCAACTGTGGGAGCAATTATTAGAAAATGGAAGACATACAAGACCACTGATGGAAATGGAATCAATATTTCAGGAGAAACTGTGTGAAGAAGTCCGCTGTTATCTGTACTTGTACAGTTCATGCTTAAAACAGTACAAGAATGCGTCAGTGCATTGGCGCTACCTGGAGAGCTGGGGTGAAACTACAAATGACGGGTATGTGCATGCATCAATCCGTTGGCCTAGTAGACCAAAAAAGTATATATTGGGGCTGCAGCTAACGACTGTTTCACGGCTCGAGTAATCAACCACTCTAATCGACAGTTACTCGAGTAATCGGAAACTTTTTTTAAGAAACTTGCATTGACCATGTGTGGAACATTCTTTCCTAAAGAGCAGTAGTAATTGTACCAAACACTTAATAACAAAGGTACACATTTATTGCAGTACTTATTGCAATGTTTATTGTGTAGAATGTAACTTTAAACATTACATTGCACCATAAAGCTCGGTTTTGTAGTGTTAGCTTCATCTCGCTAGCAGTGGCTACATGCAGTAGCTATATGTTCTTTGGCCATATAAGCATAATTAGCATAGCTGACTACATTCTATTCATCTTAATATAAAATCTCAATCACCTACCTTGTCTCGGGTGCACTGGCCGTGCATGATGTGGAATGCTGTCTGTCAAGGCACTGTAGCATCAACGTTGTAGCTTGCTGCTCGGCTTTCCAGTGTACATACTGCACTGTGTTATCCTTCAATTTGAGCTTAAAATGATCCCAGACTTGAGATACTTTTTGTCATTTTTTCTGACTTTCTTCCTTTTTGCCAACACTATTCCTCTGACATGGCACCATTAAACAAAGCAGTATCTTGTTTACATAGCATGACTGGAAGAAGGTCATACTGGAAGAAGGTCATACAGATTGGAAGTGTTACATTAAATGATGTGTCAAAAAGTATAGATTTTGAATTGATGAGTTTTTGTAATAGAATTATTCGAGCAACCGTTGCTGCCCTAGTGTATATATACACCCGTGTGTGCACTGGCCTTGTCCAAAGTGGGACACGCATCTCAGTGCACCAGAGCGGAGGTGTAGCATAAACAAAACGTTACACGTGAACATGGAGTTGTCCATAACTCTGCGGGCACATCTTAAAATGGACATACACTACGTTCAAAAGTTTGGGGTCACCCAGACAATTATTTTGTGTTTTCCATGAAAAGTCACACTTATTTACCACCATGAGTTGTAAAATGAATAGAAAATATAGTCAAGACATTGACAATGTTAGAAATAATGATTTGTATTTGAAATAATAATTTTTTCCTTCAAACTTTGCTTTCGTCAAAGAATCCTCCATTTGCAGCAATTACAGCATTGCAGACCTAACATGATTGCACAAGGGTTTTCTAATCATCCATTAGCCTTCTGACGCAATGAGCAAACACATTGTACCATTAGAACACCGGAGTGATAGTTGCTGGAAATGGGCCTCTATACACGTATGTAGAAATTGCACCAAAAACCAGACATTTGCAGCTATAATAGTCATTTACCACATTAGCAATGTATAGAGTGTATTTCTGATTAGTTTAAAGTTATCTTCATTGAAAAAAAGTGCTTTTCTTTCAAAAATAAGGAAATTTCTAAGTGACCCCAAACTTTTGAACGGTAGTGTACACAAAAAGCTCTCTATACACACTAGGGATGTTTATGATTGACTTTCGATTTGTTGTTGATAAGAATTTAGTTGACTAAATTAAATTAGTTATCAGTGAATTGAAAGTGGTGCCGTTCTTTTCAACATTTTTTCATTAAATGTAGTGGCGTCGCCAGTCCTGGCGAGGGCACTATAGCCTAATCTCTACCACACCTGACGTACTTCAATCAAGAAAATGAAGCAGTCTAAACGGAGTGCTGTATGGCATCATTTTAACTGGTAAACGCTAACAGCGAAGCTAAATGTACATTATGTGGGACTACATTGAAGTACAAGAGCTCAACCAGTTTGCTAAGTTACCACCTAAAGAACTCTCATTCAGCCGTGCTGCAAGGAGCGACTAGTTTGGCTTCATCACAACCAACAGTTACCACAGTCTTGGGGAGGCAGGTATGTGATGAGAGGAAGACGGAGAGCATTACTCATAGAATTTGCAAGATGATTGAAAAAGACATGATGCCAGTAAGTAATGTTGAAGGGGAGGGCTTTCGGGAGCTGATAAACTTTTTGGAGCCAGGGTATATCATTCCGTCTAGAGCAGTGGTCCCCAACCTTTTTTGCGCCACGGACCGGTTTAATGTCAGACAATATTTTCAGGGACCGGCCTTTAAGGTGTGGCGGATAAATACAACAAAAGAGCATGATACGACCGCTATAAAAACGGTGGTATTTTCTAACTAGAAAAGCACTCGGAGAGCGCAGACCTCCGCCAAGCGCTACAGTTCCCCCCCATACAGTGTTTAACATCATAAATATTAATCCTACATTACATGGCGAACTGAAGTTTAAAAGGGTGCTTTATTCATCCTCCACGAGGCTCGCTCAGCGCTGTGGCAGCGTGCTGGAGCGAGCCATGTGTCTCAAAGTCAGCAACAAACAATGCGAGTGATCAAAAAGAGAGAGAGCAAGTGATATGCAGTCAACTTATATACCTAGCTCAGACAATGCATGCATGGCACATTAGCATCACAGTATACAGCAGGAAAGCATGGACTTTTGCATTAGAGTCACACATATCAGGATTACTGGCCGAAAGAGGGAGGGAGGCGCATCTGCATAATGATCAGTCCATACCTCTCACTGTTCTGATAATTGCTCACGCTGAGCGCTCTGTCAGGCCCGTATGCTGTGGGGGTCACACATGAGGTGTTCCTCCACACTGTCAATAATTTTTTTTCCCGTATATTTTTTTCTTTTCTTTTTGGCGTACAGAAATGGCAATACGCCCGTGTTTGCTAAAATTGGCTGAGTGTTACAATTCACTGCACAACCGCGTACAACCCACAGGCCAATGGGTTATGCGAGCGTTTTCATAGATCACTGAAAGCAGCACTCAGGGCTTCATTGATGGATGCAAATTGGGTAGACAGGCTGCCATGGGCTCTATATTGGGGTTGCGCTCCGCGCCGAAAGAGAATCTGGAAGCTTCCCCGGCAGAGCTGGTTTTTGCGCAGCCACTATGGCTGCGCAAAAACCTTATATTATAGAACCTGAAAAAAAAAAAGAATCCTTTAAAAAATTCCTGGATCCAGACGGTGATCGGGATTACCACCAAAATCTAATCATCTGTAGGATACCACATTTCTGACAGTCTGTGAAAATTTCATGAAAATCCGTCCATAACTTTTTGAGAAAAAAAAAAAAGAATCCTTTTAAAAATTCCTGGATCCAGACAGTGATCTGGATCACCACCAAAATCTAATCATCTGTAGGATTCCACATTTCTGACAATCTGTGAAAATTTCATGAAAATCCGTCCATAACTTTTTGAGTTATCTTGCTAACAAACAGACAAACAGACAAAAAACAAACAGACAAACCAACGCTGATGATCACATAACCTCCTCCTCTTGGCGGAGGTAAATATAACAATAAACATGAACGTCCTCTTAACATCGTGACAACAACAACATGAGTAACATCCTCTCTGCCCACAACACTCTGTGGTCGCTATGGTAATGTTATACGTCCATCCGTCCATCCATCCATCCATCTTCTTCCGCTTAATCCTTTTTGGGTCGCGGGGGGGCTGGAGCCTATCCCAGCATCTTTGGGCGAGAGGCATGACTTCAAAATAAGATACGTCACACACACAAATATAAAGTGCATAAAAAAATGCAACTCACCACAATGCTGAGTCAGTGAGAGACGGTCCCATCTAGGGGTGATGGGAGACAATGACCTGACTGGACATAAGCGATAGTCGCTTATGTCCAGTCTGCTTCGTAGTTTTATTTTGGTTGCTGTCACTGCAGAAAACCCGGCTTCACACAGATATGACGTCGGAAATGGCAACAGCATTTTTAGTGCTGTTGTGGCGATCTCAGGGTATTCAGCCATGACTTTAATCCAGAACACCGGCAGAGCTGTTGTCTCAAACATACTTTTAAGGCCGCCGTCATTTGCGATCTCCAGCAGTTGATCTTCTTCTTGCACAGACATGTTAGATTCACCTGGTTTGTTGAGAAATGGGTCACGAATCCATTCTTTGGCAGTTCATGTATTTTTTGTCTTTGGGAAGTAGCGCTCGAACTCTTTTAAAAGCAAAGACAGGTGATCGTGCACCAGCTGGGAGAATGAAGGCTCGGGCTCAGTCTCTTCCAAAATTCCCGCTAATGTTTGAAACATGTCAAATATACCTCCATTCACGCGCCGTCCCCACAAACCCAATTTGGCTTTAAATGCAGCTACTTTATCTGCCAACTTGAAGACAGTTGTCATTTTCCCCTGAAGTGACAGACTGAGTTCATTGAGCAGGCTGAATATGTCGCACAAGTAAGCGAGTTTTGCGACCTAATCCTCGTCACTGAAATGTGCTGCCAGTGGTGACTTTTTTTCTGAGAGAAATCTCTGCAGCGGCTCTCGTAATTCAAACACTCTGGCCAGCGATCTCCCTCGGGAAAACCATCTTATTTCTGTGTATAAGAGAAGGTGTCTGTGCTCCACCTCCATCTCCTCACAAAGCTGCTCGAACAGGCGCAAGTTAAGGGCGTGTGCTTTGATGTGGTTAATAACTTTAATTACATCATTCAATACGCTGTTAAGTTCCGGTGGCGTTTTTTGGGTAGCCAGCATTTCCCTGTGAATGACACATTGCGTTAACTCACACTCAGGTGCAACCTTCTTAATCTGAGCAGTTAAACCAGACAGCCTTCCAGTCATGGCAGCAGCTCTGTCTGTACATATGCCGACACAAAAGGACCATTTCAGTTTTCCTGATATATAATCATCCAACGACTTGAATAGTTCTGCGGCTGTGGTTTTGGTTGGCAATGATAGTGCACATAACATATCCTCACGCACATCTTCCCTGACCCTACACTTCATTCGTTCCCATTAACACGTTTTGAGGTTTTGTTCAATAAGACGCTCGAAACCACTCCTGCACCTGGGTTTTTGATTCACTAATTCCCGGCCTTGAATGTTAGCGGTAACGTATCGCGTCACCGAGACAAGCGTCTTGACGTACGTCAAGAGTGAGCCATAGACGGATGTAACGGAGAGAATCTGGTAATTTTTCAAAATAAAACATGATTCAGACTCGGATAATAAATAAAACGGAAGTAATGTAAGTTATTTATTCTTTCTGTGCGGCCCGGTACCAAATGGCCTACGGACCGGTACCGGTCCGCGGCCCGGGGGTTGGGGACCTCTGGTCTAGAGGAATGATAACTATCGGGGTGGCTGTGGCACAGGTGTAGTGTGACTGACTACTGATTGGATGGTCATGGGTTCGATTCCCGCTCTGTCTGCAGTCTGCGTGCCGTTGAAGTGTCCTTGAGCAAGACGCTGAACCCCCAGTTGCTCCTGGTGGCCAGGCTAGTGCCTGTGTGTGTATGGCAGCTCTGTCGCCATCAGTGTGTGAATGTGTGCATGAATGGGTGGATAGCAGGATCTGTAAAGCACTTTGGTCATCCAGAGAAAAAACGCTATATAAGTGAATGCCATTTACCAACGCCATCCGCTTGGAAGCATGCTATAAGAAGACAAAAGCTGACCTGAAAACACAGCTAGCCACTGAAAATGTGGCGCTGACAACAGATTGTTGGACTGCGCTAACTACAGAAAGCTACATTAGTCACTTACCACTACATTGATAACACAGGGTTACAAAAATAATTTTTTGTAAGTTGTCTGTTTTTTCAACTAATTTAAGACAATTTTGCACCGCTGAATCCAAAAATGACATCCGTTTGTCTCAATCAGGTGCTAAGTAAAAACCTGTACTTACTTAGTACTTACTTAGTGCTGTGCATGTACTTACCTTTATATAAATGTAAGTATGTGGTGGCATGAAATAATAAGCAGCGAACTGAGAGTTTTTAAGGGAGTTCATTAATCATACCGCCATCACGAGAACTCACTCCAGTGCCGTGCATGCGCGCCGGAGCGAGCCCGGAGGCTCTCGTCAGCAAAAGGCAATGCGTGCAGTCAGATGAGCAGTGAGAGAGAGAGAGTTACAGAGCATATGCAGTTTTTATACCCCACTACAGACGATGCATTCACAGCAGTAGGTATGGACATTTGCATTTGAGAGTCACACATAACACTAGGAAGATTACTGGCCGGAATTCGCCTCTGCTCCGGAGCTGTAGGACAAAAGAGGTTACAAGGCACATCAACATATTGTTATCAGTCCATAGATCACGCTGCTACGTTAATTGCTCCAGCTGAGCACTCTGCTTGTCCCAGTATGTTGTGGGGGTTACCCATAAGTACATGTAAATTGAATGTTACGTCATCATTGTTCAAAATTCAGAGAATTTCAAGACATAAAAAAGAATTTTGCATCATATAAAGCAAAAATACCCATACATGTAAACAAAAACGTATAAAACATGTGCCCATAATTCAAAAAGTTGACCTGATTCAGCACATCAAAATTGTCCTAAATCAGCTTAAAAAAAAAAAAAAAAACTTAGACAATAAATTTGGTGTTGATCAGTGTAATGAATGGCATGTAAAATCAGCAGTTCTTCTCACAGAGAACATGTCTGATTTTATATAGTTTTTAATATTATGTGGACCAAGTCTAAATATTTTTTTATTCAGAATTTATGAATTTTTTAAATATCAGTCAGTGCACACACTTTTATGTTGTTTATTTTTCTGAGTTTATTTTGTTGTTAATGTTTAACATGCAACAGATTGCACTACATAAATAAATCAGATCCTTGAGGAATATGACTTGCATTTTTTTATTCAGTATATCAAACAATAATTGGCATTTTATGTTATAGACTGTTAGAAAAATTCTTGTAAACCTTCAGTCAAAAACCAGGCTGGATCAGAGTTTCAGCAAATTTAATTACACTGGCCAGTGGAGAACAATACAAAAATAGTCTCAGAGCCTATTGGCGCACCATTCTGACTACAGCACGCATCACTCAGTTCTTTAAGCTCTCCGTTATCTGAAAGGTGGAGGGGCAAATTGTCTATTATGATTGGTCCAGTACATCTGGTCAAAACTTGGTGTACAGATTATCTTTTCTCAGGAACCATGACGCTCACTCTGTACCAGTCACACAGGAGCCGCACAGGCTGGACTAAAAACAAGATAACTAATGCAGCTGCAACCTTGACACTTTTACGCAGACTCTGAGACAAAGCAAATACAAATATAAGACAAATATAAAATTTTTCTATCATTCTCCCCCCTTTGATGCCATGCAAGGCATCAGAAAAGAACATTTTATGGCATCTAAAACCCCATCTGGCAGCTTTGCTAAGCTTCAATGCATTTGTGTGCAACGGATCCTAACTAGCTATCGACGGGGAAAGTCCGCCATTGGCACTGCTTCCCCAGGCACTGGCTAAATGTTTTAGTCCTTTAGGAGGAGAAATGAAACAATAAACTCATTGATCAATAAAAAAAATCATTAATGGTAAAAACGTTGAAAGCAAAATGATGATAAAATGATAATAAAAGGATATAATAAGGGTATATGTGTTACAGTTACAGTGGGGCAAAAAAGTATTTAGTCAGCCACCAATTGTGCAAGTTCTCCTACTTAAAAGATGAGAGAGATCTCCAATTTTCATCATAGGTATATCTCAACTATGAGAGACAAAATGAGAAAAAAAATCCAGAAAATCACATTGAAGGATTTTTAATTAATTAATTGGTAAATTCCTTGGTAAAATAAGTATTTGGTCACCTACAAACAAGCAAGATTTCTGGCTCTCACAGACCTGTAACTTCTTCTTTAAGAGGCTCCTCTGTCCTCCACTTGTTACCTGTATTAATGGCACCTGTTTGAACTCGTTATCAGTATAAAAGACACCTGTCCACAACCTCAAACAGTTAGACTCCAAACTCCACTATGGCCAAGACCAAAGAGCTGTCAAAGGACACCAGAAACAAAATTGTAGACCTGCACCAGGCTGGGAAGACTGAATCTGCAATAGGCAAGCAGCTTGGTGTGAAGAAATCAACTGTGGGAGCAATTATTAGAAAATGGAAGACATACAAGACAGAATCAGAATCAGGTTTATTGCCATTGTTCATGTGATACACAAACTAGGAATTTGTCTCGGTGCCATGCTGCAACATTAAAAACATAATGAGAAAAAGGGATAAACTAAAAAACTAAAGGACTAGAAACGTGCAATAAGTGTAGAAAAATAAGTAATAATAAGTAATAATAATAATAATACTAGTAATAATGAGTAGTACTAGTCAAGGCAGTTTTAAAAAATTAGCATGTAGCAGATAATGTGAAGTACCACATAGTGCAGTCAACAATGCAACAGAAAAACAGTGATGAATGACATGAGTCTGGCTGAGCTGCTGCACATAGTGCACGAGAGTCAAAAGTCACCCAGTGTTCAGCAGTCTGATGGCAGAGGGGAAAAAGCCGTTCATGTGCCGGGAGGTTCCAGTCCGAATGGACCGAAGCCTTCCACCTGAGGGGAGGGGGGCAAACAGCACGTGACCAGGATGTGAAGGATCGGCCACGATCCGGCCAGCATGCCTCCGGGTCCTGGAGATGCACAGGTCCCGGAGAGATGGGAGCCCGCAGCCTATCACCTTCTCAGCAGTGAGAAGAAGACCACTGATAATCTCCCTCGATCTGTGGCTCCACGCAAGATCTTACCCTGTGAGGTCAAAATGATCACGAGAACGGTGAACAAAAATCCCAGAACCAAACGGGGGGACCTAGTGAATGACCTGCAGAGAGCTGGGACCAAAGTAATAAAGGCTACATCAGTAACACACCACGCCGCCAGGGACTCAAATCCTGCAGTGCCAGACGTGTCCCCGTGCTTAAGCCAGTACATGTGCAGGCCCGTCTGAAGTTTGCTAGAGAGCATTTGGATGATCCAGAAGAGGATTGGGAGAATGTCATATGGTCAGATGAAACCAAAACAGAACTTTTTGGTAAAAACTCAACTTGTCGTGTTTGGCGGAGAAAGAACACCATACCTACTGTGAAGCATGGGGGTGAAAACATCATACTTTGGGGCTGTTTTTCTGCAAAGGGACCAGGACGACTGATCTGTGTAGAGGAAAGAATGAATGGGGCCATGTATCGTGAGATTTTGAGTGAAAACCTCCTTCCATCAGCAAGGGCATTGAAGATGAAACGTGGCTGGGTCTTTCAGCATGACAATGATCCCAAACACACTGCCCGGGCAACGAAGGAGTTGCTTCGTAAGAAGCATTTCAAGGTCCTGGAGTGGCCTAGCCAGTCTCCAGATCTCAACCCCATAGAAAATCTTTGGAGGGAGTTGAAAGTCCGTGTTGCCCAGCGACAGCCCCAAAACATCACTGCTCTAGAGGAGATCTGCGTGGAGGAATGGGCCAAAATACCAGCAACAGTGTGTGAAAACCTTGTGAAGACTTACAGAAAACGTTTGACCTCTGTCATTGCCAACAAAGGGTATATAACAAAGTATTGAGATGAACTTTTGTTATTGACCAAATACTTATTTTACCGAGGAATTTACCAATTAATTCATTAAAAATCCTTCAGTGTGATTTTCTGGATTTTTTTTCTCATTTTGTCTCTCATAGTTGAGGTATACCTATGATGAAAATTGGAGACCTCTCATCTTTTAAGTGGGAGAACTTGCACAATTGGTGGCTGACTAAATACTTTTTCCCCCACTGTATGTCATTGCAGGTTGTATAAAAACCAACATAAAAGACAAAACAAAACAATATAAGACAAAACAGTAATCATAATAATAAAGTGTAATTATGTAAAAATAGAAATAAGAGTAATATAAAAACAAAATAAATTATTACCACATTAGAGTTTATGCTTATTATATTAGCGCTATTTTATCTTTATTTTAAGGTTATCCCTTACTTTATCGATGCTCACTTGTGATGTAAAGAAGATCTCGCATTGATATTTTTCCCAAATCTATGCTCATTTGTGATATTAAAAAGATCTTGCATTGATTTTAATCTATGCTCACTTGTGATGTAAAAAAGATCTTGCATTGATTTTAGTACCCCCGCGTGCTCTATTGGTCCACTTAACGCAGTGGAAATGCACATTCCCATTGCGGCCTCGAACTGGGACCACCAAGCTTCTACTTCATCCAAAACCCGATTTAGAATTTGCGGTATCCAACGCTTGGCTTACAACCTTTTTATGCGTATTCTCAGACAGACTGCAGACTCAAACCAGGTGTCATCACCAATTAAATTTACTCACTGTGATCTGCCTGTGGGTTGGCTCCGTCACTCTTCGGCACTGCTCCCAGCGCCTCTGAACCGTGCCCCACTTCCACAAAACCAGCTCGTTGGCACTGGCGGGGGAGGCAGCTGTGTGCACTCGCTGTGGTCCCGGAACGCCGGAAGCAGGCAGGAAAGATATATGGAGTCCCTGTGACTTGGGTGCCAAGCATGTTAGAAAAATTCTTGTAAACCTTCAGTCAAAAACCAGGCTGGATCAGAGTTTCAGCAAATTTAATTACACTGGCCAGTGGAGAACAATGCAAAAATAGTCTCAGAGCCTATTCGCGCACCATTCTGACTGAAACACACATCACTCAGTTCTTTAAGCCCTCCGTTATCTGAAAGGTGGAGGGGCAAATTGTCCATTATGTTTGGTCCAGTACATCTGGTCAAAATTTGGGGTGCAGATTATCTTTTCTTGGGAACCATGATGCTCACTCTGTACCAGTCACACGGGAGCCACACAGGCTGGACTAAAAACAAGATGATAACTCGCAGCCAGACGGCGGCGAGCGGCGGTGATCGGCGGCGGTGATCGGTGGAGTTCAGCTGCGCCGGCGGTGTGCGGCATAACCGGCCAGGCAGACGGCGGCAGGCGGCGGCGATTGACGGCGGTGATCCGCGGAGCTGTGCAGCGTTACTTGGCGGAGGAGCTGTGCAGGAACTCGTGCGGCGGAGGAGCTTGCAGGAGCTCGGTGCGACGAGTCCAGCAGCGGCCGGGCTAGTTGAGGCCTAGCCGGATTCTCTGTTTAATTCTGTCCACAGGTCAGTAAGATGCCACAAAAGAAAGAGGAAATGGAAGAAATCAAAAAATCTCTGAACTTTATGTCAGAAGAATTGGCCAAATTGACTAGCCAGCAGGACAAAATAATAGGCCTAATAGAACAGGTACAAGCCCTACATTTAATAATTCAAGAAAAAGACAAAAAAATTATGGACCTGGAGCAACACGGGCGTCTTTTGGAGCAACGCGTCGAGGATCTTGAACAAGGTTTTCGTATTGATGACCTAGTTATAAGTGGACTAGACATCAGATATCAGTCATACGCCCATGCTGCAACAGGACTGAATGGTGAAGATGCACCCATGAGTGAATCATTGTCCTTAGAAAATCAAGTGCTTCAGTTCCTTAATAATAAAGACATTAAGGTAGAAGCCAATGCAATCTCAGCCTGTTATGCTTTACCGAAGAAAGATAACAAAACAAAGAAATCAATTGTGATGCGCTTTGTGAACAGAAGGGTAAAGAATAACATACTGAGGCAGGCCAAAAAGCTAAAGGATACTCAAGTTTACCTAAATGAACATCTGACAAAAAAACCCCGCTGAATTAGCACGACAGGCACGGATGCTAAAAAAACAAAATAAGATACAAGCAACCTGGACAAGAAATTGTAGAATTTGGATTAAACTAAATGGATCACCTGAGCAAGCAAAGAGTGTAATGATCAGAGATGCTACTGACTTAGATAAATACAGATGAACACTGATTAAGAAAATTATGAGCCAATGATGATCCATATTCATACACACGATAAGAATAGTTCTTTTGATACACCATGCCAAAGTACTTTAATAAAATAAGCAAAATAAACAAAAACTTATGACCGACTCGAATAGACATCAATTATCCCCAGTTGGAGGAAGTCATTTGACACAGAATGAGGAAACTCAAACTCTGAAAATATGCCATTATGCTGAACATAAACCACAAGAGATGGAGAATGATATTGATCCTGATAACCACTTTTTCAATAATATTCATAACCACTGTGAATATTACACTGAAAAACAATTCAAAAGTCAAGTGCAATTAGATGGTAAACTGTCAGTAATACACTTCAATAGCAGAAGTCTTAACAAAAACTTTCCACAGATTCAGGACTATTTAAAACAGCTAGACAGAAAATTCACAGCTATTGCAGTCTCTGAAACCTGGCTTAATGAAGAACTGGCTCCCCTGATGGCAATAGAGGGATATCAGATGTTTTATATTAACAGATCTCAAAAAAAGGGTGGTGGTGTTGCACTGTACATTGATGACCTGTACAGGTGTAAGCTTGTAAATGAAATGTCCTTAGCACTACCAGGGATTTTGGAATGTGTTACTGTTGAGATTGACCTAGACAAAACAAAAAATCTAATCATAAGCTGCATATATAGAACGCCGGGAACTTGCATTGAGACATTCAGAGATAAATTAGTCGAGCTGTACAATAATATTACTAGTAAGAAAATGGTAGCAATTTGTGGAGATTTCAATATTGATTTACTGAATCCACATCAACAAAATGTAGTTACAGAGTTCATGAACTCCATGTACAGCATGAGTCTATATCCCACAATAACACATCCCAGTAGAATCACAGTTCACTCTGCTACACTTATTGACAACCTGTTTGTCAATGTTTTCGATAAGAAAATAGAAAGTGGATTATTGATAAATGATATAAGTGACCACTTGCCAACCTTTGCACTTATCCATGGCCACACGGGGCCCAACGCAGAAAAAACTTCAAAATCGTTCAGACACAAATCACCAAATGCAATCAGTTCTCTTAAAGAGGACTTGCTGAAGCAAGACTGGACAGAAGTCTATGTATCAGATGTAAATGAAGCCTATGACACATTTATAAACATTGTAACCACTCTTTATGAAAAAAACTGCCCACTAGTAAAAAAAAAGCTTAAACACAAATTTGCTGATAAGCCATGGTTAACCAAAGGACAACAAAAGGCGTGTAAAAAGAAAAATTTATTATATAAAGCTTTCCTAAAGAAAAGAACAAAAGAAGCAGAGCAGCGGTATAAAACATACAAAAATAAGTTAACATATATAATAAGATGTAGTAAAAGAGACTATTACAGTAAAGAACTGGCGAAAAACAAAGACAATATTAAAAATACATGGACAATACTCAACAGTATCCTTGGAAATAAAAACAGAAATACAAGCTACCCAACTAATATTCCAAAAAATAATAAAACGACTCAGAGTGTGAATATAGCTTCACCTGCAGATGAATTTAATAATTTTTTTGTTAACATTGGACCTAAACTGGCCCGAGAAATACCCACTACAGTGCCTACAGGCGATACAATATGCAGTAACACTGCTGTAAAAGACTCCATCTTCATAAAGAACACAGACGAAAGAGAGGTCATTGAAATTGTTAAATCGTTCAAAAGTAAAACATCTACTGACTGTGATGGTATTGACATGCTACTAGTCAAAACTGTTATCGAATGCATAGTAAAACCACTGACGTATATCTGTAACCTGTCTCTCCAATCAGGTATATTTCCCAATGCAATGAAAATAGCTAAAGTAATTCCGATATACTGTACAAGACGGGCGACAGAGGGGAACTCTCAAACTATAGACCAATTTCACTATTACCGCAATTTTCCAAGATACTTGAAAAAATATTCTATGAGAGAATTGACAACTTCATACTGAAGAATGATTTATTATGTGAGCAGCAATATGGGTTCAGACACAAGAGGACAACTGCATATGCCCTAATGGAATTTACAGAAAAAGTATCAACAGCCATTGAAAATAAAGAGTATTCAGTTGGAGTATTCCTAGATCTTAAAAAAGCATTTGATACAGCAGATCATAATTTATTATTAAAGAAACTACAAAATTGTGGTATTAGAGGGGTAGCACTGTCCTGGTTAAGTAGTTACTTAAAGAATAGATATGAGTATGTATGTGTTAGCAACAAAAACTCAGAGTTGCTGAAGGTCACCTGTGGAGTCCCACAGGGTTCAGTTCTGGGACCATTATTATTCAATATGTATATAAACGATATATGTAAAGTTTCAGAAAAAATGGACTTAATATTGTTTGCCGATGACACTAATCTGCTATGCAGTGGAAACAATTTGGAACAACTTCTGGATACACTCGGAAAGGAATTAGGAAAGCTTAAACTGTGGTTTGATTCAAACAAATTAACGCTCAATTTAAGTAAGACAAAATTTATAGTCTTTAACAACCATCACAACAACCCAGTACCCAAACTCACTGTAAATGGTGTTGAGATTGAAAGGGTATCTGAAACTAAATTCCTTGGAGTAATAATTGATAACAAACTGTGTTGGAAGTCACATATTAATTATATTAAAGGTAAAGTATCCAAATCAATTGCAATATTACACAGAGTGAAATATTTGCTGAATCAACCCACACTATACACCTTGTATCATTCATTAATACTCCCATACATGACATATTGTAATGAAGTATGGGGAAATACATATAAAACAAACATATATCCACTCTTTATGCTTCAAAAAAGAGCTATTAGAATAATAAACAAAGCAGCTTACAGGGAACCAACAAACCCACTTTTTCTTAAACAAAAAACTCTCAAGTTGAAAGATCTGGTAGACTTTAAAACCGCAATAATAATGTTCAAAGTGAAGAATTTATCACTGCCCGCAAATATCCAAAAGTTGTTCCAAACAAGGGAGAAACGATATCACTTCAGAGGAACATGTATATTTCAAAAGCCTACAGTGAGAACAACCACCAAGCAACACTGTATTTCAGGGCAAGGAGTCAGATTATGGAACGATTTTGGACCTGAACTAAAATCATGTACAACGCTTGGACAATTTAAACAAAAACTAAAGGAAGAAATACTCCAAACATATTTACAAGACGACATGTAAACTCACATAAGGATTGACATATCCAGCCTGTGTTGTGTTGTAGCTTAGTTTTTTTTTTTTTTTCCTGTGACATTTTGTCTTAGATTTGTTTTGAATAGTAACCGCTTAACTTAGCTTAGCTTAGTTTTCTTTTTTTTTTTTTTTTTCTCTCAGTCACATTTTGTCTTAGCTTTGTTTTAAATTGTAATCGCTCTTGTCTTGTTTTCTCTTTTTTCTCTTTTGAATTCTTGGATGGAATATGGGTGGGCAATATAAGCTGCGGCTTCAGCCATCACCCATTTCGGATAACTCACGTGGAATTGTATAGTAGAAGGAGTCTTTGTCTAATTTGACCTTGTTGTTATATTATACAGTTTCTTTTAACCTGTACTGTACTATCCGAAATAAATAAATTCATTCAAATAAAAATAAATTCATTCAAAAGCACTCGGAGAGCGCAGACCTCCGCCAAGCGCCACAGTTCCCCCCCATACAGTGTTTGTGTGTACGTTTTCAGATTCCTTGACCATGAAAACATATGACTAGCAATTGGATTGACAATGATAGGATTAGTGGTTCAGTAGTTATTCACGAAAATGACATTTTCCGTAATGGCGGCTACAGTTCCGCCCATACAGTGTTTGTGTGTACATTTTCAGATTCCTTGACCACGAAAACATATGACTAGCAATTGGATTGACAATGATAGGATTAGTGGTTCAGTAGTTATTCACGAAAATGACATTTTCCGTAATGGCGGCTACAGTTCCGCCCATACAGTGTTTGTGTGTACGTTTTCAGATTCCTTGACCATGAAAACATATGACTAGCAATTGGATTGACAATGATAGGATTAGTGGTTCAGTAGTTATTGACGAAAATGACATTTTCCATAATGGCTTCTACAGTTCCCCCCATACAGTGTTTGTGTGTATGTTTTCAGATTCCTTGACCATGAAAACATATTGGATTGACAATGATAGGATTAGTGGTTCAGTAGTTGTTCACGAAAATGGCATTTTCCGTAATGGCGGTTTTCTTCTGGACGGTGATCCGGATCATCCCCAAAATTTAATCAGTTCTTCCTTGTACCATTTCCAACAACGCCTGAAAGTTTCATCGAAATCCGTCCAAAACTT
The DNA here is from genome assembly GCA_020510985.1 of Pholidichthys leucotaenia. Taxonomy (NCBI): domain Eukaryota; kingdom Metazoa; phylum Chordata; class Actinopteri; order Cichliformes; family Pholidichthyidae; genus Pholidichthys; species Pholidichthys leucotaenia. Next base: position 378,343,839 of record CM035844.1, on the reverse strand, counting down.
TTTGAGTTATCTTGCTAACCAGCAGACAGACAGACAGACAAACAGACAGACAAACCCCGGCAAAAACAGTACCTCCTAGCGGAGGTAACTAGAGCAGCTGCAACCTTGACACTTTTACACAGACTCTGAGACAAAGCAAATACAAATATGAATTTTTTCTCTCATAGACCATAATGCACCAGGGGAAATTCAGATTCTCAGGAAAAATGCCGTTTATCAATTAATCAGCTAATCGATCGATAAGGTGAATCAATTAACAATTAATGAATTAATTGATAACTTGCATCCCTAATGTACACACACACACACTGCAATCACAACCATGTTTTATTTTGTCTGTTGCAAAAAAAAGGCCCAAACATTGCTGTTGATTCATTTAAATTTACCTTTTCATACATAAACAGCTAATGCTTTTTCTGATGGGTCGGTGAAGCAACAAGTTGTTTGCTGATGAATGATAAATGATTGCTGGTACTTTGAGTGTAAACACAAGGGGTAAATGGGGGAACTACCACCTATATTAGCTCCTGGAACTGAGAAGGATCCTGCAGTCAGAATGCATGTAGCGCTATTGCAATGAGGTTTCATGTGTGCTTTAGTTTTTCCCCTCACACAATGAATAAGAGAACTGTCAGATAATCTGACCTATAAGCAGAATTGCTGGCATTAATAAAAGCTGTGTGTGTAGTAACTATGTAAATGTTCTAACACAGCTAGAACCCATTGGGAAATTTGCATAAAGACATCAGAAATGACATGGTATGATATTGCGTGTGTGTGCTGATGCCTCACTGGTTTGCATGTTTCATCGTCATGCAGCTAATGAAAAACTCTGATGCTGTTACAGTTAGCATGGTGAATGCTTGTGTGTGCTGCTGTGACTTTAACTGGCTGCATGGAGTCGTGTGCCCTGTGCTTGGGGCATGGTGGGGAGTGGGGGGGGGTTGTTGACTGAAGAAGCAGCTCTGATTGGCTGTGCCTGGCTGAGGGCAGTGACATCACTTGGAGAAGAGTTCTGGCGGTGTAAAATAACATCTCCTTATATGGTAGGAGGTGGACTGTGCCATTCTGAGAGAGAGAGAGAGGTGAGGTATGTGTAACTCTGACTGCTTCCTGGTGCCATTTTCAGCCCCCCCCCCCCCCCCGGTCAAGCCAGTTTAGATCAAGTTATTGTAATTCTAGTTTTTAATAAACAAGTTTTTGCACATTTTGCTCCTTTTTTCTTGGTTTAACTTATTTAATCAACCCCAAAACATTCCTCTCCATTTTCTACCTTATCTTCAGGTGCAAAAGTGACATTAAATGTATAGATGTAGATTAGACACCAATTCAGCTGTTTAAGGAGACTTTACACGTTCCTAATTTGTATGCTTAATCATCACTCTATATATAATTCAAGAATTCTCTGTGTGTCACGACCATAGGACTTGCTAAAAGATCATACTGTAGGCAGCAGCCTCACCTGTTGGTTGCAACATCTGTGATTGGTATCAATGCTGGACGCACTCTCCTGGTTCCACGAATCACACTCACAACATCTGACAGCATGTTTTCATTCACCTTGCAACGTAAACAGTTTCCAGTAAGACCCTGCTTTTTAACCTTGAAGAATGGCAGTCTACACTACAAATGTGTAAATTGCCAAGCAAAGCAGGGATTTTCTCCGGGTGCTCCAGTTTCCTCCCACATTCCAAAAAATGATCACGCTGTCCATTTATCACTGAATGAGAGGTGAATGGCAGTCTACACTACAAATGTGTAAAATGCAAAGCAAAGCGTGGATTTTCTCTGGGTGCTCCGGTTTCCTCCCACATTCCAAAAAATAATCAGGATGTCCATTCACGATCGATACTGGGAAAGGTAGATGAGCTAGCGGCTATCTCCCGCTACGATAGCATATACCGGGAGTGTAGCCTGTTCCTATTCACAGAGTCTTGGCTAACAGGACTAGCAGCAGATGCTAACATTGAACTGGAGGGTTTCCACGTGATACGGGCAGACCGAACATCAGACAGTGGCAAAGCAAGGGGCGGTGGAGTGATAATGTATGTTAACAACAACTGGTGCAGACCGGGACATATCACTGTTAAAGAACAACACTACAGCAAAGACATCGAGTTGCTAGCTGTTAGCATGCGGCCTACATATCTCCCGAGGGAATACTCACACGTGATCTGCATTGTTATTTATGCAAATCCGACAGCGAACGCTGGGACAGCGCGTGACGTCATCCACTCAGTAACTGGCAGGCTGCAGACAGAACACCCAGATGCTCTTCTCCTCATCTCAGGCGATTTCAACCATGTTTCACTGTCTCCCATTCTACCCACGTTTACCCAGTATGTCACATGCCACACCAGAGACAATAAAACACTGGACCTATTCTACGCAAACACTAAGGAGGCGTACACCTCATCACAACTCCCCCCACTCGGGAGATCGGATCACAACTTGGTTCATCTCCGGCCGGTGTACAAACCCCTAGTGCACAGACAACCTCTGGCCATGCGCACAGTGAAGTTATGGTCTGAGGAGGCAATGGACGCTCTAAAGGGCTGTTTTGAAACCACCGCCTGGGAGCAGCTCTGCGATCCACATGGTGAGGACATCGATGGCCTCACTCACACCATCACGGACTACATCAGCTTCTGTGTGGACAACACCGTTCCCACCAAGACCATACGGTGTTGCTCAAACAACAAACCCTGGATCAACCCTGAGATAAAAACACTTCTGAGAGAGAAGAAGAGGATCTTCAGGTCGGGGAACAGGGAGATGCTGAAGTCCGTACAGAGGGAGCTGAGGAGAAAGATCAGAGAAGGCAAGGACAGCTTCAGGAAGAAGATGGAGGACAAGCTGCAACAGAGCGACATCAGCGGGGTCTGGAGAAACCTTAAAACCATCTCTAGGCTCCAGAATACCTCCCCCCAGGCCACGGGGGGCAGGGAATGGGCGAACAATCTGAATCTGTTTTTCAATAGGTTTGACCAACTGCCCTCCCCCCTGACTGCACAACAACCACTGCTGCCTCTAAAGACATCAAGTCCTGCTGCCCACTCCCCACTCCACCAACACCCCCCCACTCCCAACACACAGCCCCCCAACCTGACCCTAACTAAGACCCAGGTGAGGACGAAGCTGAGGAAGATCAAGGCGAGGAAGGCGTCGGGACCGGACGGCATCAGCGCAAAGCTCCTCAAGTCCTGTGCAGACCAGCTGTGTGGGATTGTGGAGTACATCTTCAATCTGAGCCTGAAGCTGGGGAGGGTACCACAGCTGTGGAAAACATCTTGTGTGGTACCTGTACCAAAGACTTCCCACCCCAAAGATCTGAACAGCTACAGACCAGTGGCCCTGACGTCCCGCATGATGAAGACCCTGGAGAGACTGCTCCTTGCTCACCTCCGCCCCCTGGTGGGACCAGCAATGGATCCATTCCAGTTCGCCTACCAGCATGGCATTGGGGTGGAGGATGCGGTGATCTTCCTCATTCACCTTCGTCATTCACTGTCCCACCTGGAGAAGCCCGGGAATGCGGTGAGGATCATGTTCTTTGACTTCTCCAGTGCTTTTAACACCGTCCAACCGATGATCCTGAAAGACAAGCTGCTGTGCGCAGGGGTGGACCAGCACCTGTCATCATGGATCCTGGACTACCTCACAAACCGGCCTCAGTTTGTGAGAACCCGGGACTGTGTGTCCGACACCGATCATCGGTAGCACGGGGGCCCCCCAGGGAACGGTTTTGGCTCCCTTCCTGTTCACCCTTTATACTGCGGACTTCTCACATCTTCTGACACAACACAACACACTGCCTTCTACAGAAGTTCTCTGACGACTCTGCGATCATTGGCCTATGGAGATGAAGCTGAGTACAGAGGGCTTATCCAGGACTTTGTGGACTGGTGCCATCGGAACTGCCTCCAGATCAACGCGAGGAAAACTAAGGAGCTGGTGGTGGACTGCCGCAGGCAAGGACAACCCCTCACAGCACCAGTAAGCATCCAGGGAACAGACATCGAGATGGTGACATCCTATAAGTACCTGGGTGTTCATCTGAACAATAAACTAGACTGGTCACACAATACCGATGCACTCTACAAGAAGGGACAGCGCAGGCTGTTCCTACTGAGGAGACTCAGGTCTTTTGGTGTACAAGGGGCACTGCTGAAGACATTCTGCGACACGGTGGTGGCATCAGCCATCACTTTTGGAGTGGTCTGCTGGGGCAGTGGCATTACAGCAGTCGATAGGAAGAGACTGAACAAACTGATCAAGAAAGCTAGCTCTGTCCTGGGGCAGCGCCTTGACCCAGTGGAGGAGATGGGAGAGAGAAGGATGGTGGCTAAACTGTCATCTCTGCTGGAGTCCGAGTTCCACCCTATGCAGGACATACTGAATGCACTGAGGAGCTCATTTAGCAGCAGACTACATCATCCTAGGTGCACAACCGAGAGGTTTCGCAGGTCCTTCCTACCTACGGCTGTCAGACTGTACAACCTAAGCAGGGCTGCTTGTAGAGATAGCAAAAAGACGTGACAACCTAATAGTATTGAATGCAAAAAGACGCAATAGACTTACACAATGGTCCCCTCCGGTATACAACTAGGAAAATACCGGTCGCTATGGAGGGTGAGCACATGTATGGGTGCATAATCATACCATGTAGGATAACTAAGTAGATGGTTGTGCCGTTTCATTCCATCTAGCTACAATGCTCTGCACTGTGTGTTTATATATTTATTCCATCTAGCAACAATGCTACACGCTGTGTGTTTATATATTTACATATTTATTCCATCGAGCTACATTGCTCCGCAATGTGTGTTTATATATTTATTCCATCTAGCAACAATGCTCCACACTTTGTGTGTTTATATATCTACATATTTATTCCATCTAGCTACAATGCTCCGCACTGTGTGTTTATATATTTATGTTTATTCCATCTAGCAACAATGCTCCACACTTTGTGTGTTTATATATCTACATATTTATTCTATCTAGCTACAATGCTCCGCACTGTTTATATATATATTTATATATCTATTCCATCTAGCTACAATGCTCCGCACTGTCTATATATATATATATATATACAGTATATACTATATATATTTATATTTATATGTACATATGTATACTCGCTGCTCTTGTTTTTCTCTTGTCTTCTGATTGTTGCTCTGAGTGTTGCTATCCCTGTGCTGTTGCAATCCTGGAATTTCCCCATTGTGGGACTAATAAAGGCTTATCTTATTTTATCTTATCACTGAACAAGTGGTGACGTGCTTGGTGCTTTAACCAGTAAGTGTTTTTGTCACAGGATTTATGCTGTTTAATGTGGTGCTAGCCACTATTAGCTTTGTGGGATGTGGCTTCAGTCTAGTCACAGACTCTGGTGTTTGAAGCGGGGTGGGAGTGAAAAGATTTTGACACAAACCTGTAAGCCAAGGAAGGTTTTTTTGTTTTGTTTTTTTGGTAGAAAAAAGGGCATAAGATACCATTTTAGACAATGTAGATTTTTTATATGGCATTTATAGCCACCAAAATGCATCTTTAACCTCTAATTGGCCTCTTTTTTTTCCTCATTTTATTCTCTCACATTGACCTTAGTCACTTTTGTATTTATCTAGCACATGCGCTCTGTTACTTTTAGTCTCATGTTTCCTACGTAGGCCTCAACCTGAAAGCACCAAAACAGAAACAAATGCTGTGGCTGCCTCTATGCTTCATGTAGCCTGTTCCCCCCCCCCCCCCGCTGTTTGCCGACATGGTATCTCCCAAGAACAGTCAGTCACCTCCCCTCCCTAAGTCAGAGACTGCTCTCTACTCCAAGGAACTGCACTGTACCTTCAAGTAAAGAAACTGTAGTTAGAACTCTACCAGCTGGACACCCACAGATGTTTCTAGAAGAAAGTAGAGTCATGCTGTCTTGACTGGAGCAGGGTTGTGTTCACATTTCTGGCTGACAGCTCAGGGAGGGGGAGAATACTTTTGAATCCCAGGGACATACTCTGAAATCACCTCCTCCTCCTTCCAATGTTACAGTGGTCTGGCCATGGCCTCTCAGTCAGGGTAAGAAATGTATAACTATCTCTCACTACTTTGCTAATTCATGTTTATAAGAAAAACACTTATTATGTAGCAGTATATTCACATTTGGATGGCCTAACTCAAAGGCTGTCTGTTTTTACTCTGCTGAGATAACCATCAGTTCCTTCCTTTTTTAAAGAGAAAAGATAAAACAACTGGTTTTGAAAATGCAGCCTGACTGCTGTTTTGAAACTTGGAAAGGGACAGATGAGCTGATTGTTTTGGGTACAGAGTAAATTGACTTTTCAACCATGGAGACTTTGACCTTTTCAAGTGTGGCACACTGTTGGATGTCTACATTAAAGTAACTAGCATTTACTCCTTGGTAATAGCAATTGGTATTTAGGATTGTGTAAGAGGAGATTTGCATTGGCATCTACGTTCTTTATGTAAATGACTCTGTAGTAGGACTGCAGCAAACAACTATTTTGGTAGTCGACTAATCTGACTAATTTTTTGACTAATTGTCTAATCACGATTATTTCTCCTGTCTGCCATCTATGCTTCCTACTGGGGCTCTAGTGCATATTTTACCTCACCCGCTGTTTAAGCCTGCACACCTGTGAAAATCACCTTGTTGTCAGTCCCTGCTTTAATATGACATTTTATAAGCAATTTCCAGAGCTAAATACAGGAAAAACAAGAAAGTTGCATTAATTATCACAAGTTTAAGGTGATATATCAGTTTTTCACAGACAGCATAATGCCTAATGTCAATTAAACAATTGATTAAATATCGTACAACTGAATTACTGATCTGCTCCAACCCACAAACTAACATTAGGTGGAAGTCTTCTATAAGTGCATTTTGAACAATATAATTCAGAAAGGTAAAACCTTCATAGTCAGTATTCGCTGCACTTAAGTGGTATAATGAAGATGAAAAAGAGATGGTGACTCCTGTAATTCAGTCATTTACTGCATTCAACACATGAACCATGACAGCTGAGCCTCTCAGCAACCAGAGAGCTTATTGTCAAACAGGTAAGCTAACATAAACAGCACGTACTAACAGTATTGTTATTTTTCTAAAGCTTGAAACAGTTGGCCATTGAAAATAAGCGGCACTAACTTTCTTTACTCGCTAAAACTTACCAAGCAAAAGCAGTCGTTAACATCGCGGCTCCCGGGTGCCATTGTTTCAGATGCTCATGGATCACTGTTGTGCTGCCATGATAGGAAAGGTCTGTCTTGCAAAGTCTTCATTTTATGTTTTGTTTTTTTTGTTTTCTGTGAAATATTTCCATACTATAGAAAGTTCTGGTCTGCTCTGCCTTTTTTTTTTTTTTTTTTTTTTTTAAGCTCCACTTCGACTTGTTTGTTTTTTCACTTCACCATGCTGTGCTCCTCTTCTTCTTTGCTGGAAATTGTTCATGCATGCCGGACAACAGAGACACTACTGCCTGCAGCAGTTCTGGTTGTGCATTATAGTTACAACTGAACATTTCCGCAGCAAATTAAACAATTTGTCGACAATAAAAATCTGCGTCAAAGTTTTATTGTCGACGTCGACTAATTGTTTCAGCCCAACTCTGTAGGAACTTCTTCATTGTGTTTTTTTTTTCTTTTTTTTAACAACAGGTACATCTCAAAAAATTAGAATATCATGAAAAAGTTCAGTTTTTTTGTCACTCATTTCAGAAAGTGAAACCCATATATAGATTCAATACACAGAGAGTGATATATTTCAAGTGTTTATTTTAATTTTGATTATTATAGCTTACAGCCCATGAAACCCCCAAATTCAGTTACTCAAAAAATTAGAATATTACATAAAATTAATTTTAAAAAATAGTTTTTTGACACAAATGTGGACCGACTGAAAAGTATGTCCATGTACACACTCAATATTTGGTTGGGGCTCCTTTTGGATTAATTACTGTATCAATGTGGCGTGGCATGGAGGTGATCAGCCTGTGGCACTGCTGAGGTGTTACGAAGGTCCAGGTTGCTTTGATAGTGACCTTCAGCTCATCTGCATTGTTGGGTCTGGTGTCTCTCATCTTCCTCTTGACAATACTCCATAGATTCTCTATGGGGTTTAGGTCAGGAGAGTTTGCTGGCCAATCAAACACAGTGATGCCATGGTCATTAAACCAGGTTTTGATACTTTTGGCAGTGTGTGTGTGTGTGGGGGGGGGGGGGGGGTGCCAAGTCTTGCTGGAAAATGAAATCAGCTTCTCCTTAAAGCTTGTGAGCAGAGGGACGCTTGAAGTGCTCTAAAATTTCCTGGTAGACGACTGTGCTGACTTTGGTCTTGATAAAACACAGTGGACAAACACCAGCAGATGACGTTCCTCAAATCATCACTGACTTTGGAAACGTCACCCTAAACCTCAATCAACTTCTGAACAGAGGTCATCTGCTGGTGTTTGTCCACTGTGTTTTATCAAGACCAAAGTCAGTGAAGTCGTCTACCAGGAAATTTAAGAACACTTCATGCTTCCCTCTGCTGACAAGCTTCATGGAGAAGCCGATTTTATTTTCCAGCAGGACTTGGCACCCCCCCCCCCCCCACCACCACCACCACCACACACACATTGCCAAAAGTATCAAAACCTGGTTTAATGACCATGGCATCACTGTGTTTGATTGGCCAGCAAACTCTCCTGACCTAAACCCCATAGAGAATCTATGGAGTATTGTCAAGAGGAAGATGAAAGACACCAGACCCAACAATGCAGACAAGCTGAAGGTCACTATCAAAGCAACCTGGACCTTCATAACACCTCAGCAGTGCCACAGGCTGATCACCTCCATGCCACACCACATTGATACAGTAATTAATCCAAAAGGAGCCCCGACCAAGTATTGAGTGTGTACATGGACATACTTTTCAGTCGGTCCACATTTGGATTAAAAAACTGTTTTTTTAAATTAATTTTATGTAATATTCAAATTTTTTGAGAAACTGAATTTGGGCAGCGCAGTGGTGGAGTGGTTAGCACTGTGGCAGCACAGCAACTCACCCTTGGCCGTGGGATCCTGGGTTCGATCCCAGCCCCCGACCAACAGTGATCTGTGTGGAGTTTGCATGTTCTCTCCGTGTCTGCGTGGGTTTACTCCGGGATTTCTCCGGTTTCCTCCCACATGCCAAAAACATGCAAATCAGATTAATTGGCATCAAACTGGAGACTCTAAATTGTCCTTAGGTATGACTGTGAGAGTGAATGGTTGTCTGTCTCTCTGTGTTGGCCCTGCGATGGACTGGCGATCTGTCCAGGGTGTACCCTGCCTCTCGCCCAAAAGATGCTGGGATAGGCTCCAGCCCCGCCGCAACCCAAAAAAGGATTAAGCGGAAGAAGATGAATGAATGAATGAATGAATGAATGAATGAATTTGGGGTTTTCATGGGCTGTAAGCCATAATCATCAAAATTTAAATAAATAAACACTTGAGGACTTCCGGTTATGGCTGCCACGTAGGACGGACGTGCCTCGCTCTGCTCTGCTCCTGGAAAAAAAAAATCGGCAAATAACTCTCTCATTTGGGACAGAACGTATCCCAGCATTTGGGCGAAGATATGTCAGCGAAGCCTAAGGTTGGAAAACCAGGAAAAGGAAAAAGCGAGCCGCCGAAACAGTCCAAATTAACGGACTTTCAGGTCTGTGACGCAGTAAACAAAACTCCATATATTCAATTCAATTCAATTCAATTCAACTTTATTTATATAGCGCCATTTCACAACAACAGTCATCTCATAGCACTATCAACTGTAGGGAGGACCCCCACAGTTGCAGAAAGACCCCAGCAATCAGGCGATCCCCTGTGAGCAAGCACTTGGCGACGGTGGAGAGGAAAAACTCCCTTTTAACAGGAAGAAACCTCCAGCAGAACCAGGCTCAGGGAGGGGCAGTCATCTGCTGCGACTGGCTGGGGGGTGAGGGGACAGAGAAGAAGAAAAGAACAGACATGTAGAGAGCAAACAGCACGATGGGGACTCAATCTATGGGAGAGAACAAACAAATGTTAATGACCAGCAAAAAAAAAATATTTCATAGAGAGTGAGGAAAGGAGTGAGGCCCAGTGCGTTACTGGAGGTCCCCCGGCTGACTAAACCTATTAGCAGCATAACTAAGGGAGGGTTCAGAAACACATGATCCCTCCCTAATTGTAGGCTATATCAAAAAGGTAGGTTTTAGCCCTACCTTTTTGATATAGGGCTAAAACCCTATATCAAAATATATATGGCGGAGGAGGCTGGCAACGCTGCGATATCTGCGGGGAATGGCGCAGATGCGCTGATGGCTGCCATGAGTTCAATGAGAGCGGACTTTTCCTCTAGATTTGATGGGATTATGACAGCGTTGGAAGGAATAAGAAAGGAATTGGGTGACTGTGTAGAACGAACGGCGCAGATGGAGCTCCGTCTCGCTAGTGCTGAAGATGACGTCACCCGTCTTCAATTAAAGGTGCACACTTTGGAAAAAAAAAATAAATCTCTGGAAGATAATATTTTGGATTTGGAATCTCGGTCGAGACAGAATAATTTGAGGCTGGTGGGTCTTCCAGAGGAATCAGAAGGTCGGGACGTATGTTCCTTTCTGGAAAAGTGGATTCCGGAGGTGCTGGGCAGCGAGGAGTTGCAATCAGCAGTGGTTCTGGAAAAAGCACATCGTATTGGCCCACGGAGAGATAAGGGACCGCCGAGGACCTTAATTATGAAGTTTCTTAGCAACAGAGACAGGATGAAGATCTTCAACGCTGCACGAGCTAAAAAAGGAGAGATTAAACACCAGGACCAGCAAGTGCGGTTCTACCCAGATTTGGCCACAGGAATCCAGCAATTGAGGAAGCAGTTTGATCCCGTACGTAAGGAGCTGCGCAACCTTGGGATTCGTCATGGTGTAATCTATCCTGCGAGACTGCTGACCACGTATGAGGGCAGAACCCACATCTTCAAGACCCCAGAGGAGGCGCAGGAGTTCATCAAGAAGATCAAAGAAGAAGAAGAGACTGGTGGGAGCTAAGCATGAACAAAATATAAGGTAGAATAATTAAGCATTTGCACAGGCATCTGACTGACTTGAAGTAAATAGTAAGTTTACAAAATATAGATTGTATTATATATTAAAAAAACAAAACAAAAACAAAACAAACAAAAAAAAAACTATGATGTACAAAGTTGTTAAAATTTTTGGAGTTAAGTTGGAAAACTACAGAGGAGAGTTAATGTTACGTCATTAAAAGCAGTAGAGTTAGGGTGATTGGGAGGATGAAGAAGGAGTGGCTTAGGCTGTTCCCCGTGGGTGTGGAACGGTCGATGGCTATATCGGGAGACAGAATTTTTCTTTTGATTTTGGGGGGTTCTCCACAAGTGTGGGAAGGGGAAATTTGTTTGTGTGTAGTTTGTAGGATGAATGTTCAACCACTCATGTTTTTGCTTCTCTGTATGAGCATGTTTACACTGCAAGGTAATCCCAAACTCTCTATTGATCATGGACCAAAGTGTTAATCTTAATTTAACTTCATGGAATTGCAGAGGTCTACAAAATTTAAAAAAACTTAAACAAGTTATGAATAAAATAAAGGACATGGGTTCAAGAATTGTGTTTTTACAAGAAACTCATCTGATAGAGGAGGATGTTAAAAGAATTAGGAGTAGATGGCAGGGAAGTGTATTCACCTCTTCATTTTCATCCCGAGCCAGGGGAGTTATGACTCTCATACATAAATCAGTTCCTTTTCAAGTGAAAAATGTAATTGGAGACAAATTTGGAAGATATGTAATCATTCAAGGTTCTTTGCTATTAGAAAATATAAATCTTGTGAACTTATATGGTCCCAATATAGATGATCAGAAGTTCTTTGCTAATTTATTTCTCATCTTATCATCACTTACAGGGCAACATATAATAGCAGGGGATTTTAATTGTACATTGAATCCAGGTGTGGATAGATCAACAGGACTGGATTGTACGCACATTGGATGTAGGATGACTATTAATCATTTTATGAAAGAATTGAGATTGTTAGATATATGGAGAGAAATGAAACCACAAGTTAAAGCCTATTCTTGTTATTCCAGTACCTACAAGACATTCTCACGTATTGATTATTTTTTGATTTCCACAGAATTAAGGTCCAAGATTCAAAACTGCTTTTATGATAACATCGTGATCTCTGATCATGCACCCTGTTGTCTAATATATGTAGATAAAAAATTGACAAAGGAATCAGGTAGATGGCAATTTCAGCATAAATGGCTTCAGGATGAGGAATTTGTCAAGTATATAGAAAAACAGATAGACGAGTTCTTTGACATCAATACTACACAAACATCAGCATGTGTAAAGTGGGAGGCTTTCAAAGCTTTTATTAGGGGACATATTATTAGTTATACAGGATCAAAATCTAAGAAGACTCGAGAGGAGAGAGCTAAATTGGAACATAAAATAAAAAGTCTTCAGGAAAAAGTGTATGCAGGAAGTGACCCAAGGTTGGAGAATGAATTACTGATTTTGAGAGCTGAATACGACAAAAAATCAGCGAATAGAGCTGCCTCGAGTCTTCTAAGATTGAAACAATCTTTTTATGAACAAGGTGAAAAATCAGGAAAATTATTAGCATGGCAGATTAAACAATTGGAAATTAAAACACCAATTACCAGTATTATAAGTAACGGACAGGTAGTTATAGATCCTTTAGAAATTAATAGAGCCTTTAGAGATTACTATGAAAAATTATATGATACCAAAAATGAACCTGATTTAACAAAACTAAATGGGTTTTTGAACGAACTATCTATACCGTGTATACCAAATGAAAACAGGGAGATATTGGAGTCTAAAATTAGTCAAGAAGAGGTTGGGCTAGCCATTGATAATATGAAATCAGGAAAAAGTGCAGGACCAGATGGTCTTCCAGTTGACCTTTATAAAAAATTTAAGAATAAATTAATAAAACCTTTTTTGGAAATGGTTTTAGAAGCATTTCAAAATAATAATTTACCATCATACATAAATAATGCCTTAATTATACTGCTGCCAAAACCAGGTAAGCCCTCTAATAAATGTGAAAATATGAGACCAATAAGCCTATTAAACGCCGACCTTAAGATAATCTGTAAAATTTTAGCAAGACGAATACAAGAAATTTTACCAAATATTATTAATCGAGATCAGAATGGCTTTATAAAGGGTAGACAAGGCTTCCATAATGTAAGAAGACTATTTAATATTATTTATTTTAATAAAGAAGCACCGGATACAGCTCTCCTATCATTGGACGCCGAAAAGGCCTTTGATAGAGTTGAATGGCCCTTTCTTTTTGAAGTCCTACAAAGGTTTGGACTTGGAAATAATTTCATAAAATGGGTTCAAATAATATACAATAATGCTACAGCAGAAATCCTAACAAATAACAATATTTCAAAACCAATAAAAATCAATAGAGGATGTCGACAAGGCTGTCCACTCTCACCTTTACTGTTTACTATGGCAACTGAACCTTTAGCGATAGCGATACGTTTACATTCACAAATATATGGAATTAAAGTTGGACCAACAGAACATAAAATCTCCCTGTACGCCGATGATATAATTTTGTTTATGTCGAATCTAAAAAAATCAATTCCAACCTTGTTGAATTTAATAAAGAATTTTGGGGAAATATCAGGATATAAAATAAATAAAACTAAATCTTCAATATTAATGCTAAATGAGACCCAGAGAAATTACCCAGCCCCTGAGGCAAATCAATTCAATGTTGTAAATCAGTTTAAATATTTAGGAATCCAAATTATGCCTAAGCTAGAATCAGTCGCCAGCGTCAACTATGAAGCCTTAATGTCAGATATCAATGAGTTAACTCAGAGATGGATGTCACTACCAATGTCGATGATCGGGAGAATCAATATACTTGAAAGTAATATTTTACCTAAAATACTTTATTTATTTCAATACATTCCCTTATCACCACCTTTAGATCTATTCTCAAGAATAAAAAAAAAGTTAGTGGAATTTATATGGAACAACAGGAGGGCTAGATTACGTCTGTCTTTATTATATTTACCATTTGATCGTGGAGGTCTGAAATGTCCAAATTTTATGTTGTATTATTGGTCCGCACAACTGAGGTCTATGACATATTATTTTTCATCAAATGATCTCCCTCACTGGACTGAAATGGAATCATACAATTTACCTTTACCTCTTCCCATATTCATATACTCAGATTCGGCAAAAAAATTACAAAAACAAGTTAAAAATCCATTTGTAAAGCATATGATCAAAATATGGTGTGAAGCTAAAAACTATTTAAAAGAACCACAGTTATTGTCACAATTTAGTCCAATATGGGGTAATCAATATTTTAAACCAGGGAGAGCGGACGCTGTATTTAAAGTATGGAATTTAAAAGGGATACAAAAGATTCAGGATTTATATTTGCCATGTGCAGACAACATAATGTCTTTTGAAGAGCTGAGGATCAAATTTAATCTCAATAGAACACATTTTTTTAAATATCTTCAACTTAGAAACTTTATTCGATCAAATCAAAATAAAGCTCTCACTCGACCTATTTATTCATCCTTGGAAAAAATGATGATGAAAGATAGTAAAAGAAAGGGTATTATTTCAGAGTTTTATAACTCATTGACACTATCTTCAAGTGAAAATTCACTGAAAAGATTAAACTACTGGAAAGAAGATCTGCAAATTGAAATTTCGGAGGAACAATGGGAATTGGCTTGTACAGAAGCTCAAACCAAATCAATAAATGCACGCCTTAAATTGATACATTTCAAATGGTTAATGCGGATGTATGTTACACAGGAGGAGTTAAATAGATATAACAAAAATATACCAGATACATGCACAAAATGCATGGAAAGTAAAGGAACCCTATTTCATTGTTTATGGGAATGTAGATTAATAAGAATGTTTTGGGAAGAGGTGAGGGTAACAATTGAAAAAATAATCTCAAAACAAATCATACTGAATCCTAAACTGTTTTTGTTGGGTCTGTACCCAGAAAAGCATAATTTTAATAAAAGTGAAAGAACATTCATAGACCTCAGTTTGCTTAATGCCAAAAAATGTATTGCACTATTATGGAAAAAGACTCATAGACCAGATGTGACTCAGTGGTTAAGACAGATGTTAACAAACCTTCCATTAGAAAGAATAACATATATACTGAAATCAAAGGAAATTGTGTTTGAGAATATATGGAGACCTTTTATTGATTATGTAAAAAATTTAAACATAACTCTTGAAGAAGAAGGTGAATGATGTGTGTGGACCTTGTAAATTCCAAACTGGTGAACATAATATGTATACTTATGTATTGGATTGTCTAGACTAAACAGAGGAGCATTGTTGAAGACTTGGTTTTGTTGGTGGTTGTTGGTGTTTTTAGTGCATTTTTTTTTTTTTTTTTGTAGTACTTTAGCGTTAGTGTTTGATTGTTTGTATCATGTTTGTTAAAAAAAAAAAGGTTCAATAAAGATATTGTGGAAAAAAAAATAAACACTTGAAATATATTAGATTAGATTAGATTAGATTCAACTTTATTGTCATTACACATGTATGAATACAAGGTAAGGAAACACAGTTTAGCATCCAATCAGAAGTGCAAAGGACAGCAAGGACAGCAAATATATCAGTCTCTGTGTAATGAATCTATATAATATATGGGTTTCACTTTCTGAAACAAGTAACAAAAAATATTGAACTTTTTCATGATATTCTAATTTTTGAGATGTACGTGTATAGTGACTTGTTTGGAGTGTCACACAGGTTAACTAGTGGTTGAGTTTGTGTCTCTTTTGTTTTACTTCACTTTGCCAAACCACAATGGTAGCTTCTTTCACCAGAAAAACATAAAATGATTTGAACAACCCTGCATTACCCTGCTTAGATAATGCAACATTAATCTTGAAATTGGTTTTAAGAAAGTGCTACTAGATACGAGTTGATTTTCAGTGATTATGACTGGGGGTATCTCTTTGACCATAGCTGAGTAGTTGCTTTGGTATGTTGCGCAGACAATCAAAAATGTCTGCAGGCTGAATGCAAACATGGGTCATATTTAAATTGTTTTGATAAATCAGTTGAGAAAAAAAAGAATCCGTCTATGGTTTATGGTTGACCAGAGTGGTGGTTATGATTGCGACAATTAAATCTTCCATTCTAATTTGATTTGATTCTATATACCCTAGATATAGTGTAATTCTCACCATTCCATATTAGTTCTTATGATGTAAAACAGATTTTCAAAATGACAGGTTGGTGAATTACTGTTTACACATTGAGCTTATCTGATTACTGATCAAAGGTTGGGTATTCTCCTTTTGTAATTCCTGATTTAATATAAGACATTTAACTAAGTCTTAGTTTGAATGGTTTATGTGTCCCTGTGTGTTATCTTTTTCTTTTCTTGTTGTTTCATGCTTTAGTTTAAAGGCTGATTCTAAAACCACTTACTATCATGCCCCTTGCTCACAAAGTCAGGCTATCAACATGGTATTGTTTCGCCAATATTCCTTTTTTGTTTGAGGAGTGCTTTACCTGGGGGACCTAAATGAGCCTAAATGTCAGGAATGTATAATGTGATGTTCAAGTTAAAAGCTGAAAAATAAGGCATGCTGCTATCTCTTATAACATCTTTTCTCCAGTATTGTTGACACCATCAGCACTTTGTTGACTTTCTCTGTAGCTGTATAGCAGTTTCCCTCCCTTGTCAAACAATACAAACCAACGGGTCAGGTCAGTCAGGGGAAAAATATTGAGACGAGGTGAGTTTAGAAAGGATCATACCTGGGGCCATTTTTTTTTTTTTTTTTTACACCATAACACCGCTGTTTAGAGGTACTATACCACCTCCCTAGGGCTGCAACGATTAGTTGACGTTGATAATGTTGATCATAAAAATTTGTTGACGCAGATTTTTATTGTCAATGAATTGTTTAATTTTACAGTTTATATGCATGCGCCGGAAATGTTCAGTTTAACTGTTCGAGCGAAGAAGAGGAATGGGTCATGGCGACACAGAGAGCCAAAAGTTTCCAAAGTATGGGAGGATTTTACCAAAAATAAATAAATGAAACAAGTTAAATGTAGACTGTAAAGCAGAGTTATCATATCACAGCTGCACTACAGTGATTCATCCGTTCCTCCTCCACTCCGTTTCCCCGTCTCCGGCCAACAGTCAGCGGAACTCTGCAGTGCTCTACCCCAGTGATGAATGACTGAAGTTGGGTCACTTCTAAACACTTCACCAGTAAGGTTCGGTAGTAAAGTTAACGCTTCTTATTTTCAATGAGCAACTCTTTCAGCTTTAGAAAACTGCCCACACTGTTAGTACGTGCTGTTTAGTTTACCTGCTGTCAGACAATAATCTCTCTTGGACGCTGGTTGCTGAAAGCTGAGCTGCTTTCATTTATGCTGGGTAACATGTTAACTGCAGTAAATGAGGGAATAACGGAGGTAGTTTACTCTTGTTCGTATTCTCTATTATTATCACGGTAATATGAGCCATCATTCTGAATATTGGTGCACCTCTGTAAATTAGAATACCATGATTTGTAATTTAATTAAAAAATATCCATAATCACCACAAATAAATTAAAATGGCTTAAATATTTCACTATGTATAGTGAAGGCTTGCGTTCCTGTGCTGACATTTAAAGTGTTTGTAAATTTATTTTGTACTGGAAGAAGTTCTTACCATTCTGCTCAATTTCCAGCCAATGTAAAACATCCCAAGGGCGGGACACTGGAAGGTCACGGGAACGATTCCACCTCTGACCATCATGGGTTCGATCCCACCCCCTGACCATCAGTGACCCTTCTGTGTGGAGTTTGCATGTTCTCCCCGTGTCTGCGTGGGTTTACCCCAGGTACTCCAGTTTCCTCCCACAGGCCAAAAACATGCAAGTTAGGTTAATTGGAGACTCTAACGTGGCCATAGGTGTGAATCTGTGTGTGAATGGTGAAGGGATTGGCGCCATACCGTGGCTGCCTCCTCCATACAGGTGGATGCCCTGAATTTCCCTCTGGGGATCAATAAAAGTATACAAAATACAAAAAAAAAATAAAAAAAAAATTCATCTGAAGCCTAGTTAAATTTTTAAACTTCTGGACTGAGCAAGGTTTCAAACAAGATGGACTAGCCTGTTATTTTCCTTTTCTTTTTTTTTTTTTACTTTAATGGAGTTGAATATTACTCTAGTTTGTTTTGAACATGCAGAGTTACAACAGCCCTCCATGGAGTAGCAGAGGCTGCTATTTGAGTTCTTGCACTTTATTTTGGGGGTTAAAAGACTGAATTGTAATGTCTGTTATTTAATTGTGTTGCTACAAACACTTCTGATTAAGCTGTCAAGTTCAGGTTTCCAACTCATATCTGATGGGTCATTATTTTATTTAGCTATGGGAAGTTTTTATAATAGGCTCCATTTATATTAAGGCAGGGACTGACAACAATGTGATATTCACAGGTGTGTAGGCTTAAACAGGCAAGGTAGAACATGACCTGGAGCCCCGAACAGGAGCCGTCCCAACAGGAAGCAGAGATGATGGACTTGAGAGAAGTAATTGTGATTAGTCGACTAATCGAAAAAATAGATGTTAGAGTTGTCGACTACCAAAATACTCTTTAGTTGCAGCCCTACACTTGACAGATCTGTTTACATAAAATTGCATTTGTACTACAACAATTTAAGTTTCTCCTGTCCTTCTCATTGACATTGATAACCATCCAGCAAAATGAGTCGATGTCCTAGTTGACCACGTCCCTTCAAACAAACCGTAAAACCAAAATCATTTACCGGTGTTGTCAGGCAGTTTTAATCCATGTTTATTCATCACTTGTCAAATCTATCCCAGTATAAAAAGGAATTTTAACCCCTTTACTTTTAAATTTTATTTTACACTTTAAATTAATGTTGGCTTATTCTGGCAAAGCCTTAAGAAGGTAATGCTATGGTGTTGCAGCCATCATCTGTTCATTTGTACGTTTGTCTGCATCTGTCCACATTTAACAAAAATCACAACTCCTCATAAAAAAATTTCTAGATGCTTACCAAACTTGTACATAATGGTCCTCATGTGGGTCTGCATCCAGATTGTTCTCAAGGACAAATGTCAGGAGATTTGGGTGCTCGTGGTGGTTTCATCAGTCTGCATTGAGCCTCCTCCATCAGTGATGGTTGTTTCATTTTACAGTGTTGAGGAATTGGTCTGCTCAAGTCAGTTAGCATTAACATTATTCTTGTGTTTTCTCTCTTTGTTTTTCTTTGTTTTTCTCTCCCTCCTCACTCCCACCTTGACCATTTCATATTCCTTCAATTCAAGCCACGTCCAGCATAAGTAAGACAATTAAAATAAAGTATTAAAGTTATTATACAGCAAGAGTCTATAAATAGTATTTGTATTGGGGCTGCAGCTATCGATTAAGTGCTTTTTGTCTTTTTTTTCTTTTGATTGAAGACCTTTTTTTTGTGTCCAGAATATTTTTATTAAATTTTGACATTTATTACAAAATTCAAAAACAACTCAAAACAGGACCCCCCCCCCCCCCACTATAACCCCCATGCCCCCCAACCCGTAACGGGTGAATTACTATGTGATTGATCATCATCCTGAGAGCATGACAACAAATAACAAATTGCAAATCAACTGGAAGTCAAAATTAACATTAAAAAAAGTCAAAAAACAGGAGACACAGATGTACACATCAGGAATTAAGAGTGGTAAACAGGCACAAAGAAATGAGTACAAAGATCTCATTTCCACTGAAGACTGAAAATAGTTCAGAAATGGCCCCCATATATTTGAAAATTTACTGTCCGAGTTACTGATGGAGTACCGAATTTTCTCGAGTAAAACAAGACATAACATCCCTCCCTAAGTCACTGAGTATGGGTGGATGGGGCAGCATCCCTCCATCTGATCAGAACAGCCCACCTAGCTAGCAAGATTGAAGACCTTTTGACCAAAATCTTGTTGTTTATGTATTAAGCAAACTTGCACTGACCAATATGTGCTGAACCTTCTTCCCTAAAACCCTTCCCTCTTGCCCCCCCATTCCAAGTGTGAGCAGAGCTCCTTTTGGCAAAGTAAGTGTGTTTAGCACAATAAGCCAAGCAAATATTTGTTCTGCTTGCCAAGCTAGCCACTAAAAACAACACTCTAAACTGTGTTTTAAGTTTAAAAACACCACAGTGAAGTAGAGGTTGTTACAGAGGTTGGCCGGTGCTAGGTGTATGACTGAAAAGAAGAGACATGTAAACAGAAGTGCTGTAGAGGGTAAAAGGGAAAGGATGAGGAGGCAAGGCACGAGTGTAGGTCGACACAGATTCTTTATTGAACCCTCGATCATATGTACAGCCTGGGAGCTGGGGCCGTGAAGAGCCTGGTCTGGAGAAGCTTTTTCTCAGTCCCTCTGCACTCTCTTATATAGCTTTATTGACCTGTGCGTAGGAACTGAGGCTGGCACATATTCATTAGGTCTGACAAAGGCCGTGAGTGGCAAGATTATAATAACACATGTTATATACAAAGGCACTGTGTGGCACTATTAACATAACACATGATACCTTCCTACCATACATTTGCCTCCTTGTGCTGTAGTTTAAAGCGTACCTGTGGTGGTCGTGAAAAAAAAGATATTATATTGAGCCCCTGTCTCACGTTCTAGTTCAAGTTTAAGTTGAAATTCATGTTCAAAGCAATTTGATATAAATCCATTGCTGATGTGCTGGTTCAGCTATGTCAGCAAAACATGAGTGCAGCCATACTAGCGGCTACATGGCCTTCCAGGACGTTTCCTGTGACGTAATTTCGTTGACACCGCGATCTGGATCAGTATTGGCTGAGCCTGCAGTGCCCGGATGTGCAGTGGCTTTCGGGATATTCAAATTAAAATTCAAACGTTTATTTCAAACTCAGGGTTCATATTAAATGCAGAACTAAAACGATTAGTAAATAAATAAATGCTTAAATTCAGCGGCTTGTCTCCTCTGATCTGAGCTCGTAATGGCCGATGATTCTAAAACTATGCGATCTGGATCATTATTGGCTGAGCCTGGAGTACCCGGATGTGCAGCGGCTTTCGGGATATTCAAATTAAAATTCAAACGTTTATTTCAAACTCAGGGTTCATATTAAATGCAGAACTAAAACGAGTAGAAAATAAATAAATAAATGCTTAAATTCAGCGGCTTGTCTAGTCTGATCTGAGCTCGTAACAGCTGCGAGACAGGCTGGGCTCCTCCCTCGCCGCGGGAGCAGCAGAGAGAGAGAGCAGAGCAGCAGACGCTCGGCGCTCTTGTAAAAACAAAAACATACAATGCGATATGGATATCGCAACATGGCGGAATGTAAAGCCTTTGGATGTCCCAATAATAAGCGAAAAAACAAAGATAAACACTTCATTTGTGTACCCAAACCCAGCTCACCTTGTCAGAAGATCGGAGCGGAAAAGTGATCTCGGAACAGGGCACAGACGAATCCTTTCAGACGAAATTGCGTTGTGTGTGAGGACCACTTCGTCACTTTCACCCTCAGAAGACCTTTCTGGCTCAAACCTGTAGCCATGTTGGACGAATTCTTCCCCAGAGTCCGACAATTCAGCCATAATAGAATAAAAACACTCACAAAAGCACCCTAGTCTGTCATACAGGCGGAGCATTGACTGTTGAGTATCAACGAAGTGACGTCACATCTGCATGTGTCATGGCTGCGCTCAGAGTTTTCATTGGCTGGCCATGCCTGCGGTCGTATTTGCATATTTCTCTGGTGGTATTTGGCTGGCAATAATTATTTAACCAAATAACGAATAATTTGCCTAATGTTTTCAAGTTGAATGCGTTTAGACGACCACCACAGGTACCCTTTAAAGCAGCAGGAGGTGGAGGCGTCTTAGAGTCTGGTGTAATTACCCCTGTGGGGTGCTATCCCCCTCAGTCCATTATTCAGCCCCTCTGTCTGCTTCTGGGTGAGAGATAATGTCCGTCCACAGTAGGGATGGGCATAATTTACCGATTAACCGATAATTGATCATTAAGAATTTCACCGAGGAAGTTCATTTTCGTCGACAAACCGTTTTTTTTTTTTTTTTAAAACAATCCGAGGCCTAGTGCACGGCCGTCCTCAAACAATGCAATGGCAAAATTTGGGCACCAGGGGGCAACATTACACCATCGCCGTACCCTGGCGTGCCTCAGTTGATACATGCGGGCTTCCGTAGGGCAATCGCTAAATCATGAAGTGGTTACGGCGAAGTGTTGAGTGGGACCATTTCAATTTAAAAATGACCAGGTGTACTACAATCACTGCAATGCAGCATACAAATATACCTCATCGACAGGGTCCATGGAACACCCTTATTACGCGAAGAAACCGCCAACAGTGGTTGCGCGCTGAGTAATGGCGGTCGTGAAGATTCTTTTTTTTTTTTCAGAAACTTTATTGAGAAAGTCATGAAGATTCGGTGTACGCACGTCGAGGGAAGCTGCAGGAGGCCGCGTAGTGGCTCGACGGGAAGACTATTTCGCACAAAATGGCACAAGAGAACAGCAAAAAGTTCTGCGCGGCTAGACTAAGTAACACGAGCGATAGAGCAATGAATGCGGTCTTCGTTTGTTGGGTGGCCGCTCGGCAGGGAGAGAAGCTGGGTAAAACGTCTCGGCCAATCAGCTTGCGAGATTCCCGAGCCGAGCCAACACGAGAACAGAGAGAGGGCTCTCCGTGCTGGTGATTCCTGATGTTCTAATGTAGTCTACCTGCCTTGTTACGTACCTAAAAATGTTAATGATTAACCGATTATTAATCATTAATTCTCCCGACGATCGGTGAAGAAAATTTCACCGAATGCCCATCCCTAGTCCACAGTGTGCTGGTGTCGCCACAGTGCCAGTAAAGAACATATTTTTCAATATTGTTTATGGACAGCAAATGGGCCTAGCCAAACTTCGAAACCCTCAGTGGATCTTGATGAGACTCGCTTAAAATCACGAATGATGTTTCATTTATTCACAGCCCAAGTATGACAGACACTCCCCAAAATCCAATTTTCCCTGAGTAAAAGAACACCGTTTTAGTTTCCTCATGTTCAAATTTGCTGGCAAATTGTATTGCGGTTGTATAAGGGAGACAAAGTTGTATAAGCTGTTGACTGTTGTTTGGTGCATTCAGTTATGGGAGGACTGTCATTATGTAAAGTGTCTCTTTTTAGGTTTGGGCATTCTTTGTCCAGTGGTGGTTTTCTGGCTGTGGAAAGTGCAGGGGTGACACAGGTTTTCTTCTTTTCTTGAGACTACTGCAGTTCAAATTGTTCGTAATAGTAGGTTTTGTTTCAGTGGTTTTGGCTTTGGTAATTTCCTGAGCTTTGTATTAATCCCAGCTATAGCGTAAAACCCCATCATCTACTATGAGTAATGACTCTGTGATGATGATGTAAAACGGTTACATTTTTAAAATGAGACATTATTTCAATGCTGATAAGGGTTAGTCTAGAATGGGGGTGTCAAACTCATTTTGATCCTAGGCCACATCAGCAATATGGGTGCCCTCAAAGGGCTGCCCCCCCACACACACACACACGCACATACAGAGTTTTTCCTGGGAACCAGACTAAGGATGCAGTGTGTTATCTAATTCTATACAATACTATAAAATGTAGAAATGCAAGTAATTCTTGAATTGCCGAGTGTATTTTTGGGGCAGCTCGGTGGAGCAGTGGTTAGCACTGTAGCAGCACAGTAAGAAGGTCACGGAATCGATTCCACCCCTGACCATCATGGATTCTGATCCCCATCTCTGACCATTTGGTGACCCTTCTGTGTGGAGTTTGCATGTTCTCCCCGTGTTTGCGTGGGTTTAACTCAGGTACTCCGGTTTCCTCCCACAGGCCAAAAACATGCAGGTTAGGTCAATTGGAGACTCTTAAGTGGCCCTAGGTGAGAATGTGTGTGTGTTGTGTGTGTATGAATGGTGAAGGGATTGGTGCTGTACCGTGGCTGCCTCATCCATCCTGATGCCCTGTAATTTCCCCATTGTGGGACTAATAAAGGATTATAAATTTTTTTTAAAAGTGTAAAGAACAAAAATACAGAAGTTAAAAATATATGGCCTTAAAAATATACACAGTAAAAATTAAAAGAAAATCTAGCTGTCTAATTAGATTTGCAGGTAATAGTAATGACTGATGTTGAAACACTGTATACCATGGTTGAATTCCATTAAACTGATGACAAAAACCACAATGCATTGTGGGAAAACTACTTTAATTGGGTACTGTAAAACTAAAATTAAGATGAGATTATGGTCACATAACGTATTTCTGATATAACATGATGTGTTTTAAAGATACACTCTGGTGGCTCTAAAACCACCTCAAAAACCAATTTGTATTGCCCAAAATAGTATATTGTGGCTTTTTATACACACAAAAAACCTTTCATTGCCTTAGAATGGCTTGGAAAGAGCTTTTACATCTTACGCCTACTTAAGTATGTGCGGATCTATGAATATTCTAATTGGCTCCACCCATACTCCCGCCCACTAGTAGCTGGAAGAAGCTGAGGACTCCGAGAAGGCGATCCAACTTGAGGAAGTAACGTTTCCATATGTGAGCTTGCTTGGTGGAGTACAGAGTCGCCATTTGGCCCCACGTGGAGGCTAGAGGGCTCCACGCCAGTCTCTGGTTATCCACTCACCGCGGTTCGACTCAACGGCGAGCAGTTCACCTTGGTCCAGTGCGCCTGCCAGCCAGCATGTCTCCTTTGGGGCGCTCTTTCTGGCTCGCTCCAAAGGAAGGAGACCGAGGAGACCTCACTTCGAGCTGCTCCGAGGCGAATAGCTCACCAGCCCACAGCGAGGCGATCCACAATGAGTGGGTAACCAAAGATTGCTCCTCTTGCTTGCTAGCTTTCCCCAGCCTCCTTCGGAGTGAGCCAACTAGCTGGGTGTACCAGCGGGTGCTCCGGGCAGGGGGAGCCCTCCAGTCAGGCAATGACTTCTCCACTCTGTCGAGAATGATCCTTCTGCAGGTTCACCTACGACGATACTCGCCCTGGCCGTTGCACCACGCACACCAGGGCCATCTCCCCCGACATGCAGGGTAATGCAGGCTGCAAACCAGTGTCCTCTCCGTTATTTTAGCAGGGACACTGAGGTTTTTATCCCCCGCTGGTCGACCCCTTTGGGCGAAGACCGAAGGGGGATTATGTTATGGGTCCGTCTGTCCTACTTTTGTGAAATCAACTCCTGCAGTTTTGGTCTGATTGTTTTGAAACTTGGTACCATGGTTTGATATACACCTAGGATGTGCATATTTCAATTTGGTTCTGACCGGATGATTTTTGCGGGAATTGTAGCCCCTGACCTATGACCTCCTGTTTCACCTCACTTCATAGACAGTAACTGTCTTGTGAAATCAACTCCTCGTACAGTTCTGTTCCGATTGTTTTGAACTTGGTACCATGGTTTGATATACCCTGATGATGCATATATTTCAATTTCACTCTCATCGGATGACCTTGAGGTCAAAGGTCAGGTCAGATTTTTCCCTAAATCTTCTAAACACTGTAACTACTGAAAGAAATGATGTAAGCTTTTCAAATCAATACTGTAGTTTTATCCAATACACATCTTGGATGACTTACATCCTCACCTGACTTTGGGTTTGGGGTCAAGGGGTCAAAGGTTCAAAGTTAACATTGCAGTTGCACTATGGTAAATGCTACATTTACTATTACTATAAAACGAGTAAATCTAGGGCCACCAAACCTGGTATACAGGTTCACCTTGGGATCCTAAACTCTATAGACTATGGGTTTGGGGTCAAAAGGTCAAGGTTAACATTCACTATGCATTATTACTGTACAAGTAAAGTTAGGGTCACCAAACTTGGTACACAGGTTCACCCTGTGACCCTGAAGTATGACTATGGTTTTGGGATCACAAGGTCAAAGGTCAACATTAAAATGGCTAATAAACTATATCTCAACAACACAGAAAGCGAGGGTCACCAAACTTGCTACACAGGTTCACCTTGGGATCCTGACCTCTGACTATGGGTTTGTGGTCAAAAGCTCAAAGGTCAAGGTTAGTATTTCTTATGCCGTATTATTGTTAAACAAGTAAAGCTAGGGCCACCAAACCTGGTACACAGGTTCACCCTGTGACCCTGAAGTAGGAGTATGGTTTTGGGATCGCAAGCTCAACATCAACATGGCTTATAAACTATATCTCAACAACAAAGAAAGCTAGGGCCACCAAACCTGGTACACAGGTTCACTCTGAGACCATAACCTGAGTACAGATTTGGGGTCAAAAGGTTAAAGGTCAAGGTTGGCATTCTCTATGATCTCTTACTATAGAACGTGTAAGATCCTGACCTGCAGCTATTGGTTGTATACTTTGTTGTATATTCATGGATGATGGGCTTATCATAATTTCATTCTGCCAGAGAAATTATATTGAAAAGTTGAAAACTGCTCTCCTTCGATAACTATTGAGATCTTCAAAGAAAATGGAGGCTGGGATATTGAACTCGCCTCAGTGGGCTCTTGTTCCACATAAAATTAGTCATTGCTGTCATATTTTCATGTCTGTGGGTAAGACATGCTTAAGACAGCTTAATGTTATCATATAATGGAAATTCCCATTGATGGGCTAACGCATTAGCATTGAATCGATAACCATCTCAAACAGGGCTCCAGAAAACTATTTCACTTCACTTATTCAACAAAAACTCCTAGAGATGTATTTCCTATTCTCCATGGAACAACTTTTGTACTGTTTATTTTTACACTGCTGCCAGCTTGATCAGACAACAGTTCACTGCTTCCTGCTTCAGCGACAGAAACATGAGTACTCACACTTGCTTGCTCCCCCTAGCAGGTTGGTGGGAATACTGCAGCCCAAGGCAACAATATTCTATTTTGTACAACAGCAAGTTCCGACCAAGCAATTTGATTGGACAATAGGGATTCCAGGAGTTACTATATTTCACGATACTTACACTCCCAACATTTCACTGGATATGCATCACTCCTCTTCAGAGGTGTTCTAGTGGTAACCGTTAATTACTAACAGTAACTTACTGTCAGCTCTCAGTGGGAATTGCAGTACTGTCTTGGATACCTTAATTTCAACAGTGAGGTGCTGTTTGAAAAGAAATCTTACCTGACCCGGAAGTCCCACCTTTTGAAAAAAAAACTTTATTCAGTTAATTCATTTTACAAAGTCTGCCCTTGTATAAACATTGTTAAGCTATTTCACATCTGTTAAAAATATAGGCAGTGCTAGAGTTGGATTTATTGTCTTGATTAACAAACCAAAATAACTTTGTGGTGATGGACTCTTTCTTTCATCTGAAAATGCCAAGAAAAAGTGAGCGAAGTGTGGCAAAGCCAAATCGCTAGCATGCTAACTAGCCACCGGCATTGGCCAGTTTTTGATTTTGTCCCGTCTACGGTACTGACTCAACAGGTGACTGGCATGTATTATAAACACTGACTTTTGCACTTGACAATATTTAATTTGTTTACATATGTGTGAAATGACAACAGACGTCTTCATGCTGATTGAGATGTTTAGCAACGGTTACTGGCTACATTTAGAAAGGGCTTTTTTTTTTCCTCAGCTGTGCAAAATAACTGGTTAAACAAACAAATTATAATATTTTGTTCAGTATTGTCATCATACAGATTAAAGACACCTTTAGCTTATGCATTTCTAATGTAAGATGAGGCCTTAAAACATTAACAGCCTTAAAATCATTGTTATCATTGGCAGAGCTGGAAGTTTAAACCGGGAGGCAACACGCCTGGCTGACAGTGTGCTTGTTTCTATTTCCAAAGCACTGTACTTGCTTTCTGTTAAACAAAATAGACAGCAGAGGGAAGGCTATTTTTTTTTTTTCAGTCTTGGTTTACCTAAAACACACAGCTGTCTAAATTCCCATGTTTGAAGTCCAGAAACTGTAATTGCATGAACTGTGATATATGAGAATAAATCAATTTTAAAAAAATCTGTAACATTGATGGTAATTAATCTGGTAATGTACATAGTTTTATTCCATGTCTTGATGGTGTTCTATGATTTCAGTTCATAAGCTTATATGACATTGACCTTAGATTACTTTCTAGATTTACAGTGCATCCAGAAAGTATTCACAGTACTTCAGTTTTTCCACATTTTATTCCAAAATGGATTCAATTCATTTTTTTCCTCAAAATTCTACACACAATATCCGATAATTGCAATGTGAAAAAAGTTTTTTTTTTTTTAGATTTTTGAAAATGTATTAAAAATAAAAAACTAAGAAATTACATGTACATAAGTATTCACAGCTCACAAAATTGAGCTTAGGTGCATTCTGTTTCCATTGATCATCCTTAAGAGGTTTCTACAGCTTAATTGGAGTCCACCTGTGGTAAATTCAGTTGATTGGACATGATTTGGAAAGGCACACACCTGTATATATAAGGTCCCACAGTTCAGTTCAAACCAAGCATGAAGTCAAAGGAATTGTCTGTAGACCTTCGAGACAGAACTGTCTCGAGGCACAAATCTGGGGAAGGGTACAGAAAAATTTATGCTGCTTTGAAGGTCCCAATGAGCACAGTGGCCTCCATTATCCATGAATGGAGGAAGTTCGGAACCACCAGGACTCTTCCTAGAGCTGGCCGATTTGAATCCAATTGAATACCTCTGGAGAAATCTGAAAATGGCTGTGCACCAACACTTCCCATCCAACCTGATGGAGCTTGAGAGGTGCTGCAAAGAGGAATGGACGAAACTGGCCAAAGATAGGTGTGCCAAGCTTGTGGCATCATTTTCAAAAAGACTTGGGGCTGTAATTGTTGCCAAAAGGTGCATCAACTAAGTATTGAGCAAAGGTTGTGAATACTTATGCACATGTGATTAGTTTTTTATTTTTAACGAATTAGCAAAAAATCTAAAAAAAAAATTTGCATTGTCATTATGGGGTATTGCGTGTAGAGTTTTGAGGAACAATGAATTTAATCCATTTGGGATAAGGCTGTAACATAACAAAATGTGGAAAAAGTGAAGTGCTGTGAATACTTTAGATGCACTGTATATTTGCATCACAGACATTATGTCCTCACTGAAAAAATGGGCAGAGTGGCATGTTGATTTCACTGTATTTTAAGAATTTCCATGTTCTTTATATGGTCTAACCCAGGGGTGGGCAGTGAGGGCCATTCCACTGCAGGTTTTCTATTCCACCCAGTCTCTTCAGCAGGTGTTTGCGCTGATCAGCTTCAAGGATTGCTAATCAGTGAAAACACCTGCTGAAGAGACTGAGTGGAATAGAAAACCTGCAGTGGAATGGCCCTCCATGGCACATGATTGCCCACCCCTGGTCTAACCAGTGGGCCCTAACTATTTTTTCTCTTACGGACTGGTAACATGAAACACTTTTTTGGGTGGGGGTTTAAAATGAACAGAAAACATCAGCATAAGAGTAAAGTATGTTGTGCATGTTTGCATCTTTGTTGATTTTGTTTGTAATTGTGCTTTGTGAAAAATTTAGAATAATCAAAACTTGCCTAGTATGTTTAAAAGTCACAGCAAAACATTTTAACATTTTTGCCCAGTCACTGTTATGTGGTCTGATCTTCATTTTAGCACCACAAAGATGATATAACTAAATTAAGTAACATTTACTAAAAAAAAAGTTGATTGTGAAGTGCTGAAATTAGTAGCTCATACAAAGTACTGTAACTTTTTGAAGACGTTCATAATAGTGAAAGTGTGTGGGGCATTCCGTCTTACAAAACCAGTTCATCATTATTTCAGCAATGCCTTCATTATGTAGTCATGGTATTTCTTTTTTTTTTTCTGACTTGCTGAGCCCAAAATATAAATTCTCCAGTTATATTGATGAAAATTTAAGTTTTGACAAGGACAAAGGTCAACATCAAAATGGCATATAAACTATATCTCAACAACACAGAAAGCTAGGGTCATCGAACTTGCTACACAGGTTCACCTTGGGATCCTGACCTCTGATTATGGGTTTAGGATAAAAAAGGTCAAATGTCAAGGTTAGCATTTCTTATACCTTATTACTGTACAACAAGTAAAGCTAGGGCCACCAAACCTGGTACACAGGTTCACCTTGGGATCCTGACCTCTGACTATGGGTTTGGGGTCAAAAGGTCAAGGTTAACATTCCTTATGCCTTGTTACTGTAAAGCTAAGGCCACCAAACTTGGGACATAGGTTCACCCTGTGACCTCAAGTGTGACTGTGGTTTTGGGATCACAAGGTCAAAGGTCAACATCAATATGGCTTATAAACTATCTTAACAACAAAGAAAGCTAGGGTCACCAAACCTGGTTCACTCTGAGACCATAACCTCTGACTACAGATTTGGGGTCTAAAGTTCAAAGGTCAAGGTTGGCACTCCCTATGATGTATAGAATATGTAAAGCTCTCTAGTGTCACCATACTTGCTACACAGGGTCACCTTGGGATCCTGACCTACAACTATGGGTTGTATACTTTGTTGTATATTCATGGCTTATCATAATTTGGTTCTGCCACAGTAATAATATTGAAAAGTTGAAAACTGCTCTCCGTCAGTAAGTATTGGGCTCTTCAAAGAAAATGGAGGCTGGGATATTGCACTCACCTCAGAGTGCTCCCGTTAAGATTTATACAGCGGGAAAAATAAATATTGAAAACAACCTTTTTTTCCTCATTAAACATATATCTGATGGAGCCACTTACCTGAGATTTTCACCAGATATCAATAACAACCCAAATAATCCATACATGCAAAGAAACCAAGGCAACTGTGTCCACAAAACAAGTTATATTTAGTAAAGTGGAATGATACGGGCAATAAGTATTGAATCCATGAAGATAAAGAGGTGCAAAAAGGCATAGAAAGCCAAGAAACCAGCTGAAATCCATCAGAATTTAGGAAGCCATCCCATCCCCCATCAGTGCAAATTAATTTCAGCTGGTTAAGTCCTGGCTGGTGGCCTTTAAAAAAGGTCTGAATATCAGATTGTTACACCATAAAGAACTCGTGATTAAATTAAATTAAATCACCCTTTATTGTCATTCAACTGTACAACCAATCATGTACAGTAGAACGAGATTGTGTTTTACCTATCTACTGTGTTAATCACACACACCCCAAGTGTAGAATCAGAGGGCCGCTGCCATGCAAGGCGCCACCACAGATTTCCCTCCTCCATTCCATTTTTGCTGAGCACCAATCTGGACGGCAGGAAGTTCCACTTTTATATGGTCCACTTATATACTTTTAATGATGGGTAGAAGCAAAGAGCTCTCTCTAGACCTTTGCAACCTTATTGTTGCAAAACCTAATGATTGCATTGGTTACAGGCACATTTCTAAACTACTGAATGTTCCAGTGAGTACTGTTGGAGCCATCACTTGGAAGTGGAAAGAACATCATTTTACCATGAAACGGCCACGACCAGGACCTCCTCGCAAGATTTCTGACAGAGGAGTCAAAAGAATTATCAGAAGAATTATCCAAGAACCAAAGACTACTTGTGGAGAGTTCTAGAAAGACTTTGAGTTGGCAGGTACTGCTGTTTCAAAGAAAACAATAAGTAATGCACTCAACCAACATGGGTTCTATGCCTGCTCACCTCACAAGACTCCAGTGCTGAAGAAAAAACATGTTGAAGCCCGTTTAAAATTTGCTGCACAGCGTTTGGGCAAACTAGTAAAATACTGGGGAAAATATAGTCTGGTCAGATGAGACCAAAATTGAACTTTTTTTATGCCAGAACACAGCCTGTTTAGAGGAGGAATGACACTGCACATCCCATCATGGTGTGGGGGTGTTTTTCAGCACATGGTACAGCCAGACTTGATAGAATTGAAGGAAAGATGAATGGACAAATGTATAGAGACATCTTTAGCCTGTTTTCCACTAGCCCAGCACACCTCGGTACGGCTCGATTCACTTCAGTACGGCTCGGAATGCTTCTGTCTCCATTAGCACGGTGTTGTGCTTGTGCTGTGATGGTTTGTGTTAGGAGGTTTTAGAAGCGGGGCAGCAGCAGATTCTCAGCGAGGCGGGGCCACACTCCCGTGACGTTACGCACCCGACTGAGTCCTTATTTACACGAGACAAAAAAGGATCCAAGGATTATTGCCTTGCTCGCTCTGTGGATTTATCTCACAATTAATTTTATCTCATAATTAAGCTGCAACAACACAAGTCACTTTTGTTTTGAATTAACTGCCAAATGACCTAGAAATAATGAGCTGAAACTTGTTTTTATTCGTATTAAATAATGAGACGGTGGCACACTGGCCAACACCAAATTATTATTTTTTACATCCTAGGGCATTTTGGATGTACTGAATTAAAAAAATTCATGTTTTTCACCTTCAGGTCAATGTTTGGAACAACAGTATTATTATTTTCCGTTTAGATGATGCTACACTCCTTCTGAAGTATTGTAAATCTCTGAATTTGGAATGCCGATAGAACATTCAATTTACATATACTTACTTTTTTACCTACTTTGACTTGTAAGCTTGATCAGTCTCTCCTGCTGCATTTTAAAGTCCAACTGTGCAACTTCTTATAAGTTAACATAAAAAATGTACCCAAAGTTTAGAACTGGATCATGTGGGGCTAATTTTTTATGATATTTCAATAAAAAGAACAGAAAGCTTACAAAAACATTTGTTTTTTGGTCTAGTTAAAAATTACATTACCTTTACAATGGTTGACCCCTGACAGGAAGATCAGTATCATTTTGATCAGATTAGGCAATGGAATTTCTATGTAATTATACTGTTTTATAATTCAGTGTTATAACAGACAAACCACACTTTCCAAAACAATTCCATTTTATTATATACAAAATATTAAAAGAAAAAAAAACTTTGCAACACAACATGAAGGTTAATCGACATTTTATACACGCCGACCACTGAGTGTCTACACCAGCTTCCCAAACTGGGTCACGACTCGGATGAATGAAGCCGTCTCTGCCAGCTGTGGGTCAGGAAGGCTCGGTTGAATAATCCGGGCGGGCTGTCGTGGCGGACGCGTGGGATGATTCTACAAGGAAAATGCACACAATAAAATACAGCACGAAAGTGCAATATATACAGAAAAGACAATAGTTTTTAACAAGAATACATAAGCTTATTTCAGCGTATCGTTCACATGAATAATTAAAATAAAAGCTTTAGTCCGCAGTGTGCTGCAATAAAGCAGCGATCCATCCACAAATGAACAGCTTTTTTATTGCATAAATAAACTGAGCGTCTTACCGAATATATTTGCGAAAAAACGCACAATAAAAAAAAATTAAAACTCACCGTTAAAGGACTCCGATGTCGAGACCTCCCAGTATATTTTTTCATTCCGGGCGGCTCCGTCGAACTCGCGCTGCATACGTTTGTCTGACAGTGCAGTGAGCAGACACTGCTGCTCCTTATTGGTCCATGGAACACCCTTATTACACGAAGCCATTTTTGATAGAGAATAAATGAAAATAGCACAGCAATACACTGAAAAGAAACTGCCAACAGTGGTTGCGTGCTGAGTAAAGGCGGTCGTGAAGATTCTTCTTTTTTTTTTTTTTCAAAAACTTTATTGAGAAGGTCGTGAAGTTTTGGTAGATGAGGAGGAGGAGAGGGGCGGTTACAACCTGACCGATCAGAGCCGGTTACGACCTGACCAATCAGCGGCGACCAGTCTGTTAACGTCACAACACGGCACAGCTCAGCACTGCTGTACCCTGCCCTGGAGCGGGGCTGAGAATCGCGGCTGTAAAACCGTGTTGGGGCTTGTGAAAAAGCGTACAAAACGTGCTGAGCCGTCCCGTGTCGCGCTAAAGCGTGCTAGTGGAAAAGGCCCTTTTGATAAGAATGTGTTGCCATCTGCCAAGATGCTGACGATGAAATGCAGGTGGACATTGCAGCAAGACAATGATCCCAAGCACACAGCCAAGGAAACTCTGAACTGGTTCCAGAGAAGGTCAATAAAGCTGCTAGAATGGCCCAGTCAGTCACCTGACCTGAATTCAATTGAAAATCTATGAAATTCATAGAAGACACCCACGGAACCTTCAAGATTTGAACATAGTTTGTGTGGAAGAGTAGGCTAGAATCACCCCTGAGCAATGCCTGCACCTAGTTTATCCATACATGAGGCATCTGGAAGCTGTTATTACCAACAAAGACTTTTCTACTAAACATTAAGTGAATTTCACCAAGTGTGTCCAATACTTATTCCCGGTGTTGTTCCACTTGATTAAATTTAACTTGTGAACACTGTTGTCTTGATTTCTTTGTATGTATGGATTTCATGGGTCATTACAGGGATCTGGTGACAATCTTAGGTCAATGGCTCCATCAGAAATATGTTTAATGAGAAAAATGTTGACATGTTCAATACTTATTTTCCCTGCTGTAGATTGTGCTCTCGTGCAAGGAGTGGAATGGTAGCTGTTGTGAGTTGCTTTTGTCAGGACACATCAGTTTGCTTTGAACACTAAAGTTAAAGTTTACTTGATTGAGGCATGACTCTCATCAGTTAATCTGTCTGGAAAAGTACAGGCAATAAGTAACCAGAATTCGTACACTTCTGTTTATAGTGAAAGACATTCATTTAATATCTGAAACACTTCAGCCCAACTAAACCAGGTTCATTCATTGGTGGCCTGTCAATTGTAGGAAATAAACTCCTTGGTATGTGATAACATTGAATATGGTCATTAATGGTTTCGGCTGGAGTACAAAATTACATTGACCATCTGTACAAGGAGATTATTAGCAGCAGATTCAGGCTACTGTAGTGTCTAGACCAGCCTATGATTATTAGAGACTGCTTTCTCCACAGGTCCTCTTATCTCCTGTTTGCAGTGTGTATGGTTTCACTAATTTTACATATTGAGGCAAAATGACGAGATATTACTAATGACAAAATATGTGCATGTTTTTCCTTCTAGCCCCTTTTTAAAAACAGTTTTACCTTTGTTAGATAATAAATGCTGAAGTGGTGGCCTAGTTGTTAGCTCATCCACCCCACAACCAGGATGTTGTGGGTTCAAATCCCAGCTGGGTCATACCAAAGACCATATTTTAAAAAAAATAAAAATTGTACTTTCCGCCATCTAGCTTGGTGCTTAGCATAGTGGAATGGGGAAAGGAAAGTTGATGCACAGAACTACCAGAGGACTGACCCCCCCCCCCCCCACCACCACCACCACCACTGTAGGTTTCACTACTGACAGTAGCTGTGTGGCCTAGAGTCAGTGAAATGGAGATAGGCGCCGCCCCATACACCACATGGTGTGGAAGGGATTAATTTAGGTAATAAATGCCAAGCATTGAAACAGCTTTTTAATTTACTGTTTAGTAAGAATGTTTTTGAGCAAAGTTCTTAATGACTTGTGTGGTTTGATTTTCACAATACTACTTTCCCGAGAAAAATAATGTTTTAACTAGGGCTGCAACAAACGATTATTTTGGTAGTCGACAAATCTAACGACTATTTTTTTTTCTTTTTTGATTAGTCGACTATTCGTGATTATTTCTCTCATGTCCATCTCTGCCTCCTATTGGCACGGCTCTTGTTTGGGGATCTAGTGCATGTTTGACCTCACCTCAGTGGCAGACTGTGTATTTTACAACTAGGCCTTCAGCTTGGGAGCTTGCCCCCCAACTCGGAGAGGGCAAGCCACCCTTTTCCGGCTGAGGACCATGGACTTGGACTTGGAGGTGCTGATTTTCATCCCAACCGCTTCACACTCAGTAGCAAACCATCCCAG
The DNA here is from genome assembly GCA_020510985.1 of Pholidichthys leucotaenia. Lineage (NCBI taxonomy): Eukaryota > Metazoa > Chordata > Actinopteri > Cichliformes > Pholidichthyidae > Pholidichthys > Pholidichthys leucotaenia. The sequence continues at coordinate 378,307,976 of CM035844.1, read as the reverse complement.
CAAGACCTGTAGGTCATTGCTCGATGAAGCTCACAGGCCGACGTAATCTGCAAACAGCAAAGATGAGATCCTGTGGTCCCCAAACATGACACCCTCCGTTCCTTGGCTGCACCTAAAAATCCTGTCCATAAAAATTATGAACAGGATTGGTGACAAAGGGCAGCCCTGGTAGAGTCCAACTCTCACTGGAAATGAGTCCGACTAGGTGTTGGCAACAGTCGTATAGGGACCGGATAGCTCAAAACAACAAACCCGATACCCCGTACTCCTGCAGCACCCCCCACAAGAGACCACGAGGGAGATGGTCAAATGCTTTCCCCAAGTCCACAAAACACAGGTGGACTGGTTGGGCAAACTCGCACGAACCCTCGAGGATTCTCGAGAGAGTAAAAAGTTGGTCCGATGTGCCACGGCCAGGACGAAAACCGCATTGCTCCTCCTGGATCCGAGGTTCGGCCAGCAGTTGGACTCTCCTCTCCAGTACCCTGGCATAGACCTTCCCAGGGAGGCTGAGAAGTTTGATCTCCCTAAAGTTGGAACACACCCTTCGGTCCCTCTTTTTTGAAGAGAGGAACCACCACCCCAGTTTGCCATGCCAAAGACACTGTCCCCGACCTTCACGCAGTGTTGCAGAGGCGTGTCAGCTATGACAGCCTTACAACATCCAGGGCCTTGAGGTACTCAGGGCGAATCTCGTGTCTTTATTTTCAGTGAAATGTTACTTTAGAAATTTTGTCTTGGTTTTTTTTTTTTTTTTTTAAGCTCCGCTTCTACATGTTTATCCTTCCGCTTCGCCATGCTGTGCTCCTCTTCTTTGCTGGTAATGGTTCACGCATGCCAGACAACAGAAGCGCTACTGCCCGCAGCAGTTCTGGTCGTGCATTGAAGTTACAACTGAACATTTCTGCAGTATGTCCATAAACTTTAAAATTAAACGATGCATCGACAATAAAATTTTGCATCGATTTTTATGATTGACGTTGTTGACGTCGACTAATCATTTCAGCCCTAGTTTTTTTTTTTTTTTTTTTTTGATTTTGTTATTATTTTTTTTATTTAAGTTTTTGTAAAGGGTATACAGGTCATTACAGCATTGCATTGTTTACATTTTCATCACACGTTCCCTTATTTTTTGCTATTTGACAACATTGGTAGGTTAGTTATTACAACACCCCTTTTTTTTTAAAGTGAAAGAAAAAGTGAAATTAAAGAGAATTAAATAAAAAAAAACGAATAAACAAACAAACAGAACAGCAAAAAACAAACGGAAAATTAAGTAATTAAAAGTAAAAGAGCATCTGAGTAGCGTTGGAACAAAGAGCGGGACCATCATTGAAATGGTATTTGTCAAAGATTAGCTCTAATGGAAGACACATATGCGATCCAGGGTTGCCAAAAGTTCATGAACCCATCCATGTCCTGTCTCAGTGCGAATGTCAACTTTTCCATCGAGTAAATGTCTTGAATCACGTTAATCCAATCTTCAGGTGTAGGACAGTCCTTCAGCATCCATTTTTTAGTGAGGGCTTTTTTACTTGCCAATATTAAAACATTGAATAAGTATTTATCTCCTCGTTTTTCCAGTGAGTCCGGTAGTAAACCCAAATACAAAGTTACAAAAGAAAAGGGAACTGTTATTTTGAATATTTTCCCCAATATTGTATGTACATTGGTCCAATATTGGTGGGTAACTGGGCATGACCAAAACACATGAAAATGATTTGCAGTCTTTTCACCACACAAGCGCCAACAGTTCGACCCCTTATGGGTAAATTTGTTTTGTGCAGGTGTTCTGAAAAATCTTACCAAATTTTTCCATCCAAATTCTCTCCACTGCAGGGATGAGGTACTTTTCCATTGCTGTCTATTTAGCTTTTCCCATATTTCCAATTGTAAAGTGAAATTCCCCTCTTTTTCCCATCTCTCTTTTATATATGATGTGTTGTCTCCTTTTAAGTCTTGAAGACCTTGGTATATTTTAGAAATGTATCTGATCCCTGGGATCCCTTTATATGCCATTAAGAAGACCTTCAGAACACCTGACTTGGCCCTTTCCAAATCCTCCTTTTTAAGTATATTGTTTATGTGGTGTCTAAGCTGGAAGAACCTGTAAAGATCTTGATTTATTAGACCTTGTTTTTTCAAATCTTCAAAACTTCTTAAAGTTTGCCCCTTAAAAAAATCGTAATATTTTATCAGCCCTTTCTCTTTCCACTCTTTAAATCTAGTGTCTGTTTTATTGGGGGTAAAGTCTTGATCATAGGCAATCCATTGCAGAAGTCGATAGGGCTCTTTAGCTTGATTCTCTCTGACTATCTTAAACCAAATTTTTAGCGGGGTCTCTATCCACGGGTTAGCGTTATTCAAGAGTTTAGGTAAGGCATTGTTCCCTATTATCGCCTGTAGGGGGATGTTACTTGTTATTTGGCATTCCATCTCCTTCCATTGTGCAGTGTAGACTGGGTTACATATCTCTACTAAAGTTTTAATTTGTGCAGCTATAAAATAGTCCCTGATATTTGGCAGCGCGAGCCCACCTTTGTCTTTGTTTAGCTGTAGGGTTCTATATCTGATTCTAGGTCTCTTGCCCTGCCATATGAATCTTGAGATCCTTCTGTCTAGCTCCTGCCATGTTTTTTTGGGAGGTTCTACCGGTATTGTTTGGAAAAGGTATAGAAGACGTGGGAGTATATTCATTTTGACTGCTTCAATTCTTTGTGCGGTACCTAAGAATGGTATCATATTCCATCTTGCTAGGTCAGATTTTATTTTTGTCACCAGTGGATCATAGTTTAGTGTTATAATTTTGTCGAGTTGTTTCGGGATATTGACCCCCAGATATTTCATAGATTCCAACTCCCAGTTAGTTTTGAGTTCACTTAGTGAATAATGATTTGGGTCATAGTTGAATGTTAAAACTTGGGTTTTATGCATGTTTAATTTGTACCCCGATAAATCTCCGTAGTCTGAAAAAACTGAGATTAGTTCTGGTAAAGAAGTGTCTGGATGCCCTAGGTATATTAAAATGTCATCAGCAAAGAGTGCTATTTTATGTTCCTTCTGACCAAGTGTAATACCTTGAATTTTTTGATTTTGTCTTATTCATTGGCTCAGAGGTTCTCTGAAGATTGCAAAGAGCAGTGGAGACAGGGGGCAGCCTTGACGACATCCTCTTTCCAGCTCAAAAGATGATGATAAATTACCGTTAATCCTTATTTTAGCTGTTGGTTTTTTATATAATGCCTGTATAGTTCTAATGAAGTTATGAAAATTGAAACTGGATAAGATTCTATATAGGAAAGACCAGTCAACCGAATCGAATGCTTTTTCAGCATCTAATCCCAATATGACTGCATTTAAGTTATATTTTTTTATATGATGAATTATGTGTAAAGTGCGTCGAATGTTGTCTTGTGTCTGTCTTTGTCTTATAAAACCTGTTTGGTCTAAGTGAATTAAGTCTGTCAGTATGTTTTCTAACCTTTTGGCAAGGATAATGGTAAAAAGCTTATAGTCCTGATTTAATACACTGATTGGTCTGTAGTTGGAGCATTCTAGTTTATCCTTTTCAGGTTTAGGTATAACTGCAATGACCCCTTCTGTCCAGGAGGGGGGGATTTCCCCTGTGTGGAGGACATAGTTAAATGTTTTCAAGAGGAGAGGAGATAGTTGTTGTTTAAAAGTTTTGTACCATTCTGCTGTATAGCCATCTGCTCCTGGGGATTTGTTAGCTTTAAGTTTCATAATTGCTTTTTCCAATTCTTTAGGTTGTATTTCTGACAGTAGTGTTTTATTTTGTGATTCCGTAAGTTGGGGAAGGTGTAATGTGTTTAGGAATGTCTCGGATGCGTTTTTATGTTTTTTGTGGGAGTATAAGTTCTTGTAGTAATTCTCGAAGCTTTTAAGAATATCCTGAATTCTGAATTTTATTTCCTTTGATACTGGGTCTCTGATTTTGTAGATTGCTCTTTCTGTTTGTTGTTTCCTCAATTTATAGGCTAGTAATTTTGCCGATTTACTGCCTGCTTCATAGTGTTTTTGTTTCAGAAATGTAAGTTTCTTCAGGATTTCTATTGTGTAGATCTCATTTATTTGATTTTTAATTTCTTTAATCTTGAGCGAGCCATTAGAATGAGTGTTGTCTTTGTGTTCTTTTTCTAGGTTCTTGAGTTCTGACTCTAGTGTGATTAGTTTTTCTTGTCTCAGTTTCTTTTGGGTTGCCAGTTTTGCAATAATTTTTCCCCTTATTACAGCTTTGCACGCATCCCACAGTATTAAAGGGGATACTTCTCCATTATCGTTTTCTTCCAAATATCTGAAAATATCTGATTCCAATTCATCTTTCATTGGTCCTTTCAGGACATTTGAATTCAACCTCCAGGAAAATGTATTATTTGTGTATTTTTGGATGTTTAAGTCCATATAGATCGGACTGTGGTCAGAGAGATCCATCAGTCCTATTTTACATGTTTTTACTCTTCCAATGTCTCTATTAAACATAAAAAAGTAATCAATCCTTGAGTAAGATGAATGTGGCGTTGAATAAAACGTATAATCTTTTACATTGGGGTTGAATTCCCTCCATACGTCACAGATTCCCATTTCTTTTAGTAGCATCCGAGTTTTCCTATTTTGAGTGTTATTTTGATGTGAAGAATTACCTGTTGCATCCCAGTATGGATTCAGTCTTAGATTGAAGTCTCCACCACATATCACTAAACCTTGGGCTTTAGTTATCATTAGGTCGAATACATTTTTATAAAATTTCCATTTAGCCCCTGGTGGTGCATATACATTCAGCAGGGTGATATCTTCTCCCTTTAGCCGCCCAATTACCAAACTGTACCTCCCTTCTTTATCTCTGTGTTCTGATTTTTTTTCAAATGTAATTTTGGTTGATATCAATGTCGCTACTCCCCTCCTCCTCCCTGATTTATATGAAGATGAAGAGATCATTTTAAACCCTTGTCTATTGAGTTTAGTGTGTTCCACGTCTGTTAGGTGGGTTTCTTGTAAAAATATTATTTCTGCTTTGTCTTTTTTCATTTTGCGTGGAATCTTGGATCTTTTAACTGGATTCAGGATCCCTTTTACATTATATGAGGCTATTTTGGTTACACCCTGTTTCTCCATTGTATTTTCTTATTTAGTATAACAGTGTGGTGGCCCTCTTTTTTGCTACTCAGAAACTGGAAGAACATTAAGAACATAAAAAACATTAAGAACATAGTGTACGAGACTTTAAAACAAAAAACTGTCAAAAAAACTTCCTGAGCTGGGGTCTCTTTAAAGACCCTGTAAGAGCCCTGATGGAGTGTAGGCTCTGAGGGAAATTCCTCAAACTCTGTTACGTGTCGAGGGCCCTCTCTTACCCCTGTAAGTTGTCCCATGTTTTTAACGTGAATTTCAGATCCCAATCCGAATTTGTAATGATTTTTTTTTTTTTTTTTTTATGCCTATACCCTATGAGATTGTGTGCACCCTCCCACCCCCATCACAGCAAACATTCACTCTAATACAGTATTTGTTAGTGTGGAGAGAACATGTGGATCCTTGTCACATTTCTATTTTAACAAGTTTTTTGTTTTTCCCTTTAAATTAAGAAGACATTTGTTTCTAATGCTATAACTGCTCCATGAAAGGTTTTACCACATGCTGATTCTGCATCTCCTTTAATGTTTGTTACCTTGTAGGAGGGGGGATGGAAGTGCAGAATGACTGAAAAAAAAAAACAAAAAAAAAAACAAAAAGGTCGCTATTCCTTCCTGGAACTGGAAAGCTTATCTTTGTAGCTCTGGGGCTGGGTTTCCCGCTGCTGGCCCGTGGATTTAGAAGGTCTTTGAGTGGACCACGTTTGAGCTCTGATTTTCTCGCTCAGATTCGCTGCGGGTTTAAACACCGTTACCGGGAGCCCTCTTCTTGCCATGTCAATTGTTGCTTCTTCCACTGAATTATAGAGGCATGACTCTTCACCGTAAAAGACCCTTAACTTCGCCGGAAATGGCATCTGAAAGCGTAGATTCTTTTCCTGTAGAACCTTTTTGGCGTCGTTATATTCCCGTCGCTTTTTAAGAACCTCAGGGGCGTAATCGTGCTCCACGAAGACTTTTCTTTCTTGATGCATAAATCCTTTTTTCTGCCAAGCCCGTCTTACAACCTCTTGTTTTATTTTGAAATCGGAGAATCTTACTACCACCGAACACGGGGGCGCATCTGCCGCTGGCTTTGCGGCTAATGTACGATGGGCCTTTTCTATCTTCAAATTGGTGGTTTGTGGAATATCCAACTTCTCTCTCAATAAGGATTCCACGCATTCCGCCACTGTGTTGAAACTATCTTCAGCTCCTTCTTTCAGACCGTGAATTCTGATGTTATCTTGTCTCTGTCTTCCTTCTTGGTCGGTTAGCTTAGCCTCCAGCCTTGACTGTTTTCTGTGTAAATCCAGCATAGAATCTTCAAGCACTTTTACTCTTTCTTCAGCTTCCAAGATTCGGTTTTCGGCCTGGTCCATTCTGCTGTTCGTCCTTTTTAGTTCCTCTCTGAATTCATGAAATTCGGCCCGAAATCGTCGTAATTCATCAAATAGCGATTTCAAGCTAATCTTTTTGTTAGCTAGGCCCAGCTCTTCGTCTCCTGAATGGAGGTCCTCGGGATCAGATTCTGCGGCCGCTGCGCGTCCTGACCTGGGGAATGTCAGTTTCTTCTGTTTTTGGTTAGGCATGGTGTTTTTGTCTTTTGATTTTTATTCTTCCAAAAATCCGTTAAGTCTGATTTTGAAGATGTTTTCCTTGGATTGGTTCTGGGAGCTTCAGCGTTAAGTTGCTATCACCGTGGCGTCCAGACCGGAAGTCCATTTCAGCCCTAGTTTTAACCATTTTTTTTTCCACAATATTTTTATTGAACCGTTTTTCAACAAACATGACACCAACAATCAAACCCCAACACTAAAGAAAACCAAAAAAAACAAATATTCCAAAAACACCAACAACCATTAACAAAACAAGTCAAACAATGCTCCTCTGTTTAGCCTAGGTAATCCATTGCATAAGTATACATATTATACATTCACCAATTTGGAATTTACAAGGTCCACACACATCATTCACCTTCTTCTTCAGAAGTTATGTTTAGTTTCTTTACATAATCAATGAAAGGTCTCCATATATTCTCAAACACATTTTCCTTTGATTTCAATATGTATGTTATTCTTTCTAGTGGAAGGTTTGTTAACATCTGTCTTAACCACTGAGTCACATCTGGTCTATGAGTCTTTTTCCACAGTAGTGCAATACATTTTTTGGCGTTAAGCAAACTGAGGTCTATGAATGTTCTTTCACTCTTATTAAAGTTATGCTTTTCTGGATACAGACCCAACAAAAACAATTTAGGATTCAATATGAGTTGTTTTTTTTTTCCCACAATATCTTTATTGAACCTTTTTTTTTTTTTTTAACAAACATGATACAAACAATCAAACACTAACACTAAAGTACTACAAAAAAAAAATGCACTAAAAACACCAACAACCACCAACAAAATCAAGTCTTCAACAATGCTCCTCTGTTTAGTCTAGACAATCCAATACATAAGTATACATATTATGTTCACCAGTTTGGAATTTACAAGGTCCACACACATCATTCACCTTCTTCTTCAAGAGTTATGTTTAAATTTTTTACATAATCAATAAAAGGTCTCCATATATTCTCAAACACAATTTCCTTTGATTTCAGTATATATGTTATTCTTTCTAATGGAAGGTTTGTTAACATCTGTCTTAACCACTGAGTCGCATCTGGTCTATGAGTCTTTTTCCATAATAGTGCAATACATTTTTTGGCATTAAGCAAACTGAGGTCTATGAATGTTCTTTCACTTTTATTAAAATTATGCTTTTCTGGGTACAGACCCAACAAAAACAGTTTAGGATTCAATATGATTTGTTTTGAAATTATTTTTTCAATTGTTACCCTCACCTCTTCCCAAAACATTCTTATTAATCTACATTCCCATAAACAATGAAATAGGGTTCCTTTACTTTCCATGCATTTTGTGCATGTATCTGGTATATTTTTGTTATATCTATTTAACTCCTCCGGTGTAACATACATCCGCATTATCCATTTGAAATGTATCAATTTAAGGCGTGCATTTATTGATTTGGTTTGAGCTTCTGTACAAGCCAATTCCCATTGTTCCTCTGAAATTTCAATTTGCAGGTCTTCTTTCCAGTAGTTTAATCTTTTCAGTGAATTTTCACTTGAAGATAGTGTCAGTGAGTTATAAAACTCTGAAATAATACCCTTTCTTTTACTATCTTTCATCATCATTTTTTCCAAGGATGAATAAATAGGTCGAGTGAGAGCTTTATTTTGATTTGATCGAATAAAGTTTCTAAGTTGAAGATATTTAAAAAAATGTGTTCTATTGAGATTAAATTTGATCCTCAGCTCTTCAAAAGACATTATGTTGTCTGCACATGGCAAATATAAATCCTGAATCTTTTGTATCCCTTTTAAATTCCATACTTTAAATACAGCGTCCGCTCTCCCTGGTTTAAAATATTGATTACCCCATATTGGACTAAATTGTGACAATAACTGTGGTTCTTTTAAATAGTTTTTAGCTTCACACCATATTTTGATCATATGCTTTACAAATGGATTTTTAACTTGTTTTTGTAATTTTTTTGCCGAATCTGAGTATATGAATATGGGAAGAGGTAAAGGTAAATTGTATGATTCCATTTCAGTCCAGTGAGGGAGATCATTTGATGAAAAATAATATGTCATAGACCTCAGTTGTGCCGACCAATAATACAACATAAAATTTGGACATTTCAGACCTCCACGATCAAATGGTAAATATAATAAAGACAAACGTAATCTAGCCCTCCTGTTGTTCCATATAAATTCCACTAACTTTTTTTTTATTCTTGAGAATAGATCTAAAGGTGGTGATAAGGGAATGTATTGAAATAAATAAAGTATTTTAGGTAAAATATTACTTTTAAGTATATTGATTCTCCCGATCATCGACATTGGTAGTGACATCCATCTCTGAGTTAACTCATTGATATCTGACATTAAGGCTTCATAGTTGACACTGGCGACTGATTCTAGCTTAGGTATAATATGGATTCCTAAATATTTAAACTGATTTACAACATTGAATTGATTTACCTCAGGGGCTGGGTAATTTCTCTGGGTCTCATTTAGCATTAATATTGAAGATTTAGTTTTATTTATTTTATATCCTGATATTTCCCCAAAATTCTTTATTAAATTCAACAAGGTCGGAATTGATTTTTTTGAGATTCGACATAAACAAAATTATGTCATCAGCATACAGGGAGATTTTATGTTCTGTTGGTCCTACTTTAATTCCATATATTTGTGGATGTAAACGTACTGCCATCGCTAAAGGTTCAATTGCCATAGTAAACAGTAAAGGTGAAAGTGGACAACCTTGTCGACAACCTCTATTAATTTTTATTGATTTTGAGATATTGCAATTTGTTAGGATTTCTGCTGTAGCATTATTGTATATTATCTGAACCCATTTTATGAAATTCTTTCCAAGTCCAAACCTTTGTAAAACTTCAAAAAGAAAGGGCCATTCGACCCTATCAAAGGCCTTTTCAGCATCCAATGATAGGAGAGCTGTATCCGGCACTTCTTTATTAGAATAAATTATATTAAATAGTCTTCTTACATTATGGAAGCCTTGTCTTCCCATTATAAAGCCATTCTGATCTCGGTTAATTATATTTGGTAATATTTCTTGTAGTCTTCTTGCTAAAATTTCACAGATTATCTTAAGGTCTGCATTTAATAGGCTTATTGGTCTCATGTTTTCACATTTATTAGAAGGTTTACCAGGTTTTGGCAACAGTATAATTAAGGCATTATTTATATATTGCGGTAATTTACTATTTTGAAATGCTTCTAAAACCATTTCCAAAAATGATTTTATTAATTTATTCTTAAATTTTTTATAGAGGTCAACTGGAAGACAGTCAGGTCCCGCACTTTTTCCTGATTTCATATTATCAGTGGCTAGCCCAACTTCTTCTTGACTAATTTTTGACTCCAGTATCTCCCTATTTTCATTTGGAATACATGGTATAGATAATCCGTCCAAAAACCCATTTAGTTTTGTTAAGTCAGTTTCATTTTTTGTATCATATAGTTTTTCATAATAATCTCTAAAGGCACTGTTAATTTCTAAAGGATCTACGACTGCCTGTCCATTACTTATAATACTGGTAATTGGTGTTTTAAATTCTAATTGTTTAATCTGCCATGCCAATAATTTTCCTGATTTTTCACCTTGTTCATAAAAGGTTTGCTTCAATCTTAGAAGACTCGAGGCAGCTCTGTTCGCTGATTTTTTTTGTCATATTCAGCTCTCAGAATCAGTAATTCATTCTCTAATTTGGGATTACTTCCTGCATACACTTTTTCTTGAAGAATTTTTATTTTACGTTCCAATTGGACTCTCTACTCTCGAGTCTTCCTAGATTGTGAACCTGTATAACTAATAATATGCCCCCTAATAAAAGCTTTGAAAGCTTCCCACTTTATACATGCTGATGTTTGTGTAGTGTTGATATCAAAGAACTCATCTATCTGTTTTTCTATGTACTTAACAAATTCCTCATCTTGAAGCCATTTATGCTGAAATTGCCGCCTACCAGGAACCTTTGTCAATTTCTTATCTACATATATTATACAGCAGGGTGCGTGATCAGAAATCACAATGTTATCATAGAAACAATTTTGAATCTTGGACCTTAATTCTGTGGAGATCAAAAAATAGTCAATACGTGAAAATGTCTTGTAGGTGTTAGAATAACAAGAATAGGCTTTGACTTGTGGTTTCATTTCTCTCCATATATCTAGCAATCTCAGTTCTTTCATAAAATGATTAATGGTCATCCTACATCCATTGTGTGTACAGTCCTGTCCTGTTGACCTCTCTATACTGGGATTTTATTTAGCGAATGCAAAGTCCTTAAGCCAAGCAGTTGCCTCCTGGTTTGCTGTATGGAGGGTGTGTAATCCTCCTTCCAGTCTTTGGAGCGGGCAAGCCTCTATGATGTGTTCCATAGTTTGCTCCTCTCCACATGCGCACAGTGGGCTAGGGCTACTGCCCCATCTGTGAAGGCTGGCCAAGCAGGGGCCATGTCCAGTCCTGAAGCGATTGAGTGTAGACCACTGTCTCCTTGGGAGGTTGGTGCCCGGGACCTGTTGGTTGGGGTTTATCACCAGCTGTTTGTTTGGGACCTCCTTGGTTTCCCATTCCTCTTGCCAAGCTGTCTGGATGGTAAAGTCAGCTGGGGGAGGGTTTTTCCAAATCGGCCGTCTGGATGAAAGTCGGGCAGTGGGTGGGGTGTAGATATCTGCATGGATTGGTAAGTGAGGAAAATCTTTAACTTTTTGGAGCATCCTTTGAGTTAATGCTGCTCGCCGGATGTGTGGAGGGGCTATGTTTGACAGTACAGAGAGCCAGGGGAGTGGTGTTGAGCGGATTGTTCCAGTTATAGTTCTCATGGTTGAGTTGAGCTGGGTGTCTACATGGTGTGTGTAAGATGACCTGGACCAGACAGGGGCACAATATTCTGCTACAGAGTATGAAAGGGCCAGTGCTGAGGTGCGCAGGGTGGAGACTGCCGCCCCCCATTTTGCACCAGCGAGCTTGCAGAGCAGGTTGTTTCGTACTTTCACCTTAGCAGCCGTCCCCTTTAGATGTTCCTTGAAGGATAAGGTCCTATCAAGGGTCACTCCAAGATAAGTTGGATTTGGGGCATGCTTAAGCTTGAGTCCGCTCAGGTGGATGTTTAGTTCTCTGGCAGCTTTTGCATTGTGGAGATGAAATACACTGGAGACGGTTTTTGCTGGGCTTGGTTTTAGGCGCCAGATTTTGCAGAACTGGTCCAGTTTAGCAAGATCTTCCGTGAGCACCCGTTCCAGTGGTTCAAAGTCTGGTGCTTGGAATGCCAAACAGATGTCGTCTGCATAGATGAATTTGCGGGATTTTGTAGTAGGCAGGTCGTTTATGTAGAGGTTGAACAGAGTTGGAGCTAGAACTGAGCCTTGTGGGAGTCCGTTTTTCTGCATTCTCCATGCACTTGTGTTCTGACTGAGGTGGACTCTGAACCTTCGGTTGGTCAGCAGGGTTTTTATAATTGCTGTTGCCCAAGCAGGGATCGCCTTTATAAGTTTCAGGAGGAGGCCTTTGTGCCAGACCGTATCATAGGCGGCTGTAAGATCGAGAAACACAGCCCCTGTCTTCAGTCTGCTCTCGAAGCCATTTTCAATGAAGGTGGTTAGGGCCAGTACTTGTTCTCCTGTACTGCGGTCCTTGCGGAAACCTGCTTGATCCACACTTAGAATATCCTCTATTTCTGGGGAAATGCGTTGCAGTATTAGGCGCTCCATGATTTTGTAAGGAACGCTGAGTAGGGAGATTGGGCGATAGCTTGCTGGTAGTTTGTGGTCTTTGCCAGGTTTTGGGATGGCAATGACCTTTGCTGTCCGCCATTTCTTTGGGATCGAGTTCGTTTGTGTGATCCTTGTGTAGAATTGTGTCAACCAGGTTAGGGCTCGGGGGCCAAGATTCTTCATGAATTCTGGGAAGATGTTATCGTATCCTGCTGCCTTTCCACATTTCAGGCCCTGTAGGACTTTCTCCAGTTCAGCAGCCTCGAAGGGTTCAGGGTTCGTTTCCTCTACAGGCATTTTTTGGTGTTTTTTTAGCTCAGTTGTAACTGCTCTTCTGGTGTCTTTGTCTTGGGGTGCTTTGGCGATAGTCAGTAGGTGGGATGCAACTTGGTTGGGTGTGACGGATGCTCGGCTTTGGCTAGGGGGCTTCTGTGCAGCTCCTAGGCGACGGATGAGGCTCCAACATTTCCTGCTAGAGTGGGTAAAGCTCCGGTCAGCAACTGTCTCCTCCCATTTCTTTCGCCGGGCTGTATTTAGCGATTCAATGAGATGGTCTGCTATCTCTGGGTCCCCTGATGTTTGATAGGATTGTAGGAGGGCAGCACTTTCTCCGTCCAAACATGGGACATAGAGGGGTCGGTAGCCTCGTGGGATTGCAGTATGGGCAGCCTTGAAGATTGCGCTGCAGAAGCGGTTGTATGCTTCATCTACAGTGATGGTGTGGAGTGGGATGGTAACAATGCTCCGGTCCAGAGTTTCACTGAATTTCTTCCAGTTGGCTTTGCGGAAGTTCCAGCGCATCTTCCTTGGGCTGTATATGACTGGAAGTTGTAGGCCAATGTGTACAAGCAGGGGCCGGTGTTGGCTGTGTGGAAAATCATCAAGAATGAGGATCTGTGTAGGATATGGCTCCCCATTCAAAGAGCTGACCCAACACAGGTCAGGAGAATAGTCCTTCTTCCACCTAGCAGAGTGGAAGGTTCCTCTTTGTTTGGGGTCATATATCAAAGCGAGGTCATTTCTGGATGCCCAGTCTGAAAGTGCCTCCCCATCACTGTCCACTGCTGGGTACCCCCAGTCAGGGTGATGGCTGTTAAAGTCCCCCACATAGATGGCAGGGTGGGGTAGGGTGGGTAAGACCTGCAGATCCCAGTTGGCATTAGGGGGCTTGTACACATTGACAATATGGAAGCCACCAATGATTATGGTGTCTGAGAAATGTGTTGTTATCAGGTGATTTGCTTCAACTATGTCAGAACGCACATAGGTGGCACGTCCATGTTTAGCATGTAGAACATAGCACAGGAGGTCAAAGCCTTTGATGGTGAAGCGGCCAGCTTCCTCTGTGCCAATATGAGTCTCTTGGAGGCAGATTACATCAATCGAATGTTGGAAGGCGAGGACTTCAATAAGGCTTCGCTTGGCTGCAGATAGGCCTTCAACGTTTAGTTGTAATATGCGAAGGGCAGATCCTACCACAAAGTGCTCTTGGGGCTGTTTGCTTTCGGCTTTAGGACTGTGACTAGGATTCTTCTTTGACTTGGCACAGAGGCGTCGTCTCTTTGAATTTAGTCTGCTGGTAGGATCATTAGCTTCCCCAGGCAAGCCCGGGTACTGGCGGAGGGCGCGACGAGAACGCTGATCCATTGCCCCCCCATATACTGGGATTCAATGTACAATTAAAATCCCCTGCTATTATATATAGCCCTGTGAGTGATGCTAAAGTAAGAAATAAATTAACGAAAAAGTTTTGATCCTCTATATTGGGACCATGTAAGTTCACCAGATTTATTTTTTCTAATAACAAAGATCCTTGGATGATTAGATATCTTCCCAATTTATCTCCAATTACATTTTTCACTTGAAATGGGACTGATTTATGTATGAGAGTCATGACTCCCCTGGCTCGAGATGAAAATGATGAGGTGAATACACTTCCCTGCCATCTACTCCTTATTCTTTTTACATCCTCCTCTATTAGATGAGTTTCTTGTAAAAACACAATTTTTGAACCTATGTCTTTTATTTTATTCAAAACTTGTTTAAGTTTTTTTAGATTTTGTAGACCTCTGCAATTCCATGATGTTAAATTAAGCTTAACGCTTTGGTCTATGATCAATAAAGAGTTTGAGATTACCTTGCAATATAAACATGCTCATACAGAGAAGCAAAAACATGGATGGTTGAACATTCATCCCACAAACTACACACAAACAAATTCCCCCTTCCCACATTTGTGGTAATCCCCCCAAAATCAAAAAAAAAAAAAAAAAAAATCTGTCTCCCACTATAGCCTGAATCTGCTCCTCCCCCGTGAGGATCAGTCAAACCACTCACTCTTTCCTCCTCTCAATCACCCTGACTCTGCTACTTTTAATGACATGACAATAACTCTCTTCTGTAGTTTTTCCAATTTAACTCCAAAATTTTATAGCAACTTTGTACATCATAGCTTTTTTTTTTTTTAATATATAATACCATCTATATTTTGTAGACATTCTATATGTTTCAAATCAGTCAGAAACTTGAACACTTGCTTAAATATTCTACCTTTTATATCTTGTTCTTGCTTCATGCTTGGCTCTCGCCAGTCTCTCCTTGGATCTGCTTAATGAGTTCCTGTGCCTCCTGAGGGGTCTTGAAGGTGTGGGTTCTCCCTTTATACGTGACCAGCAGTCTTGCCGGATGAATCACCCCGTGACGAATTCCAAGGCTGCGCAGCTCTTTACGGGCGGGGTCAAACTGTTTCCGTAATTGTTGGATTCCTGCGGCCAAATCTGGATAGAACTGCACCTGTTGATCCTGGTATTTAATTTCTCCTTTAGTACGCGCTGCGCTGGAGACCGTCATCTTGTCCCTGTAGTTGAGGAACTTCATAGTTAGCGTCCTCGGTGTTGTCTTCTTGTCTCTCGGTGGGCCGATTCGGTGTGCGCCTTCCAAGACGACTGATGACTGTAGATCTGCGTTATTCAGCGCTTCTGGAATCCACTTTTCCAAAAAGGAACACGCATCCTGTTCCTCCGCCCCCTCCGGAAGGCCCACAAGCCTTAAATTATTCCGTCTCGACCGGGATTCTAAGTCCAAGACGTTATCTTCCAGACGTTTATTTTTTAATTCCAATGTTTGGACCTTTAATTGCAGGCTGTTGACGTCATCTTCAGCGTTGGAGATCCGGAGCTCTGCCTGCCATATTCGCTCCATACAGTCGCTTATTTCTTTTCTCATAGCTTCAATCGCAGCTATAATCCCATCAAACTTAGACGAAAAGTCTGTTCTCATAGCGCTGATGGCAGCGAGGACCGCATTCGTTCCTTCGGCAGTCACCGCACCACCGCTAGCTCCCTCCTCAGCCATGGTCACTGGCGATTTATCTGCTGCGTCACGAGCGTGGAAATCTGTTAACTTGGCTTGTCTTGACGAATCAGTTTTTCCTCCGCCTGATTTCACAGCCTTAGTTTTTACCATATCTGCCCCCAAACGCTAAAGTGGGTTTTTGTTCCAATTGGGAGAGTTTTAGCCTACTTTTTTATCATTAGGAGCAGAGCAGAGTGGAGAACACCCTTCTACGCGGCCGCCATAACCGGAAGTCCTCAGTTTTAACCATTTTAAGAGAAATAAGTTATATTTGTCCCTACCATGTTGACATGTCTGTGTTTGTGTTGATAGCAACATGAACCGTGAGGACCGGAATGTGCTCCGAATGAAAGAAAGAGAAAGGAGAAATCAAGAAATCCAGCAGGGAGGAGGAGAGGCCTTCCCAGCAACTTCCCCTCTCTTCTCTGAACCATACAAAGTAAGTCTGTTTGATATACATTCAACTGTGGCATGCAATTGATGAGTCAGTAAAGAGGAATCTGTAACAGTGACAGGAAAAGTTGCACATAATCTCATTCAGTTCAGTTTTGTATCCCTGTTTCTTCTCCAGACATGCTCATATTTGTTGGTGCCCTTCCACATATTCAAAAAAAAAACCCCACAATTATCTGTGAAATAACTTGGAACTGACGGAAGTTTAATGGCACCCATTATTTTTTATATCATATTTAACACAAATCAGACTTTGCTTTTGATTATTGATTGAGTTGAATATTTTATATGCAGTGCTGGGAAAAAGTATTTGTCCCTTCCTGATTTTGTATATTTTTTGCATATTCCATGTAAAAGAACATAAAACAGTACTGCAGTGAGGATTATATGAATCATTGTTCCAATGAGCTGTAAGGGTGCCAACAAATTTGAGCACATCTGTATAACAAAAGTGTTTTATGGGTGCTTTGTTCCTCCAAAAAATGTTTAATCCTAGTACTGTTTTTTCACCTTTTTTCCCCAAGTTTGTGTTGCCTTTTCAGTGGACAAGAGATCTTTTTGTTTTTTGTAACAGTGACTGCAGACTTGGTTTATTGTTTCTTATTGATGGGTACCCATTGGTTTCCTCATTAGTGGTTGCTAATCTTCCTGGGGACCACAGTTAAAATTCACAGTTAAAATCAATACAGAAACAATACAAACTCTGACAAAATAATACACAGAACACAAAAGAAAACCCTATAATTTCATTAAAAAAATCCTATAATTTCATAAAAAAAGATCTTTGGTCTTTTCTTTAAAATGGTCTTTTTCTGCAGTTTAAATGTGATAAATCTTTTTTAAAAAAAAGGCAAGGCGTTCTCTATATCCTTGTTTAGTTTTACACACCAGGTCAGGAAATACTACTGACATGCTGCCTTCTTTGAATTAAGACACTCACAGGCAAATCTTAGGGTGTGATTGACAGCTTTTTTGTAGTGCAGATATTGTGGTTATTATAATTTTCTTTGTTGTATTTAATAACAGTATTGTGTGCTTTTAAAAACACCTGTGAATGGGGTTGAAAGGATTACTCAAATGACTCAAATACAAAAAAAGGTGCATTCAGTAGTGTGTGATTTGAGGAGTTTATTGCAGTATGGTTCAGTATAGTGGCTGAATACAACATGTAATGTGGGAAAAATCCACCTATAATGAATCAGTTTTTAGCTCATTCCAGCAAAGCTGAAAGGAGCTAATGCGATGATGCGGTGTCCATCATCGGTTGGTCCACATTTCACACGAGCTGCTACTCCTCCGAGGCATTTGGCTTGATGCTCACCAAGCTCACGATGATCCTTAGGTGGGTCTGCATCCAAGTTGTGCTCAAAGTCAAGGTCAAAGGTCAGGAGATTTGGGCACTTACAGTAGATATAAAAAGTCTACACACTCCTGTTCAAATGCCATTTTTTTGTGATGTAAAAAAAAAATGAGACCAAGATAAATCATTTCAAAACTTTTCCCACCATTAATGTGACATATAACCTGTACAACCCAATTGTTAAACGAACTGAAATCTTTTAAGGGGAAAAATGAAAAATAAAAATACTTAGAACTTACAATAAAACTTACTGGTTTCATAAATATGCATGCTTTGTTATAACTGGGGATGTGGTTGTGTTCAGAATGAACCAATCACATTCAAACTCATGTTAAATGGGAGTCAGCACACACCTGCCACCATGTAAAGTGCCTCTGATGAACCCCAAGTTCAGCTGTTCTAGTAGGTTTTTCCTGACATTTTTGTAGTCACATCTTAGAGCACAAGCCATGGTCTGCAGAGAATTTCCAAAACATCAGAGGGATCTCATTGTTCAAAGGGATCAGTCAGGAGAAAGGTACAAAAGAATTTCCAAGGCATTCAATCTACTATGGAACACGGTGAAGACAGTGATCATCAAGTGGAGAAAATATGGCACAACAGTGACATTACCAAGAACTGGACATCCCTCCAAAATTGATAAAAAGATGAGAATAAAACTGGTCAGAGAGGCTGCCAAGAGGCCGACAGCAACATTGGAGGAGCTGCAGGAATTTCTGGCAAGTACTGTCTGTTTAGTACATGTGACAACAATCTCTTGTCTTCTTCATATGTCTGGGCTATGGGCTAGGGTGGCAAGATGGAAGCCTTTTCTTATGAAGAAAAACGTGCAAGCCAGTCTACATTTTGCCAAAACACATTTGAAATCTCCCAAACCCATGTGGGAAAATGTGTTATAAGCCAATGAAACCAAGGTTGAACTTATTGACCATAATTCCAAAAGGTATATTTGGCACAAACACAACACTGCTCATCACCAAAAGAACACCATACCTACAGTGAAGCATGGTGGTGGCAGCATCATGCTTTGGGGCTGTTTTTCTTCAACTGGAACTGGGGCCTTAGTCAAGGTGGCGGGCATTATGAACAGTTCCAAATACCAGTCAGTGTTGGTACAAAACCTTCAGGCTTCTGCTAGAAAGCTGAAGATGAAGAGGAACTTCATCTTTCAGCACGACAATGACCCAAAGCACACATCCAAATCAACAAAAGAATAGCTTCACCAGAAGAAGATAAAGGTTTTGGAATGGCCCAGACAGAGTCCAGACCTGAATTCAATCGAACATCTGTGGGGTGACCTGAAGAGGGCTGTGCACAAGAGATGCCCTCGCAATCTGACAGATTTGGAGCATTTTTGCAAAGAAGAGTGGACAAATATTGCCACATCAAGATGTGCCACACTGATAGACTCCTACCCAAAAAGACTGAGTGCTGTAATAAAAGCCACAGGTGCTGCAACAAAGTATTAGTTTAAGGGTGTGCATATTTATGTAACCAGGTTATTGTAAGTTTATTTTTTATCTTTCCCCTTAAAGGATTTCAGTTTGTTTTTCAATTGGATTGTACAGGTTATGCGTCACATTAATGGTGGAAAAAGTTTTGAAATGATTTATCTTGGTCTCTTTTTTTTTTACATCACAAAAACCTGGCATTTGAACAGAGATTTGTAGACTTTTTATATCCAGTGTACATGATTTTAGAAAAATTGCTACTCCTCTTAGGAAATTGTCTCGATATTCACTAAACTCACTCAAAATGATCCTCAGGTGGATCTGCATCCAGGTTGAAGATCTGGGCATTTAGGAATTCCCGAAAAACTTCACTCCTTTGTAGGGCACTGACCTTGACTTTATGCACATCCTAGACGGGTCTGTATCTAGGCTGTGTTAAAGGTTAAGGTCAGTGGTCTTTTTTTTTTTCTTTTCCTCTATGTGTATGTGAGCAGCAGCACACCCACAGTGCTATCAGCTCTGCCAAAACAGGAAGCAGACTGGCTGAAAGTAATGAGTGCTCAAAGCCAACAGGGCAAATGTATCCAGATTCTAAATGCCAAACTTGCAATACTATGGTCTTCTGACCTATTTCATTGATATTGGGCATCGCCAGTTTCATCTCATTCTGGCAATGCTCTATCAGTGCACCATTAGTCTGTAGTCAGCAACACCTGTCTGCAAGCGACCAGAAGCTTAATATCCAAAATAGTAACTTAAGTTTGCTCTTACTGGTGGACATGTGTCTTTTAACAGAGACATCCGTTGTATAGAAGTGGATTCGTCAGTTAAACATCCAGCAGGATTAAGAAATTGATTTCCATTGAAGTAGCCCTGCCAGCAGCTAAAATGGTAACAGCTAACAACACTACCAAGTGTTCATTACATAATAATGGAGTCGCGTTGTGATAATATCATTTTTGAACTTGTTAATAGACTCATGCTCATTACAGCTCATTAAACACAAAGTATTATTGTTACTATTATTACTATATGTACTAATTAATTATTTTGTGTATATATGTAGTTTACATAAAATGAAAAATAAATACATAATTATAATATTAATTACAGTAATATGCAATATATATTATATACCTATTATTTGTACAGTTTCCTTTGCTCTTTAAGGAAGGTTATTTAGCAGACTTTGGTTGGTACAAGTTTCTCTAATACATAATTACCAAACTTTTGGTTACGAGAGCTTCAGGCAAAAAAACGAAACAACTTGTTCTTACATGATTATTGGAGCAAGTACATTGGCAATTACTTAATTACTATAAAATAATCTGTATCTTCATCCTTGCTTGTGAGGTGAATTTAATTTCATTGGTAAGGTGTCAGATTGTCGGTAGTCAGTGGACTCTGTTTACATTTTTAAGCAGCTTTAGCCCCAGGGTAGCTGTTCATGCAATTCAACTATTGAAAGGAAACAGAAAGGACACACTAGCACTGTGCTGCCCTTCCTCCTATGCCTTTCTTTTGCACTTACACATACACATAGATGTAGGCCAGCTCCCAGCTCGCGCCCGGCCAATATAATTGTAAAGACGATAAGAGTTCTCTGTACTGGTCTAATCTTTGCCACTAACCAGATTTGAGCAGATGTAAGTGGCTCCTCTCCTTAGCCAGAGCTAGCCATCAAAGAGTCAGTGAGGAATGTGTTCTGACAGGTTGGGAATAGAAAAGCCACTAGAGGTGTGTGTGTGTGTGCGTGTGTGTGTGTGTGCGTGCGTGCGTGCGTGCATGTTTTGGATTACAACAAAGATAAAATGCTGACATTATAGACAGACTCCTTGACCTGTGCAAAGGAAAAGGCTATTTGCAAGAAATATTTTTACCAGGCAATTTTTTTCCCTCTCTTTAGAAATTTACAGCTACGTACTTTCAAAAAAAAATTGGTGGGATGCATTGGTATAGCACAGCATGATGATCCAGAAAAAAGCAGAGTTAAAGTCACTGGCTTTTCTGTACTTTATAGCTCTTGTCAGCTGCTTGTGTGAGCCTTATGTAAGAGTGAGTTTGACTTTTCTCCTCTTGCCATGCTCCACTAAGTGGAAGTTCAGTGTTCTGCATTAAAGACCATGCGTGCACATAGCTGCAGCTGTGCTCTCCCAGATGTAGACCAGCACAGCACTAACATTTTTCTGGTGTAGGGTTCACACAATCATTTAGCAGCACAGAATGAATAACTGTAATCGATGGTGCCTACTACACATATCTTTTTTTTTTTTTTTTTTTTGTTACTTATTTGTACCCGTAGGTAGACTTGGTTTGCAGTCTGGTGACAAGCCACCGGCTACTGGTCGCTGCGTGCGCGAGCGCCCTAAACCTACATGTTTTTGGTGTGCGGGAGGAAACCGGAGAAATCCCGGAGTAAACCCGCGCAACACGGGGAGAACATGCAAACTCCACACAGCTCACTGTTGGTCGGGGGCTGGGATCGAACCCACGATCTCATGATCCCCGCGGTCCCCCGGCCGAGGGTAAAACTGTGCTGCCACAGTGCTAAACCACTGTGCCACCGTGCAGCCCATCTTTGTGTTATAAGAAACCAACATGTTTATTACAGTGGATATAAAAATTCTACACACCCCTGTTCAAATGGCAGTTTTTTGTGATGTAAAAAAAATGAGACCATGATAAATCATTCCAAAACTTTTTTCACCATTAATGTGACCTATAACCTATACAGCCCAATTAAAAAACAAACTGAAATCTTTTAAGGGGAAAAATAAAAAACTTGCAATAACTTGTTTGCATAAATATGCACACCCTGTTATAACTGGGGATGTGGCTGTGTTCAGAATTAACCAATCACATTCAAACTCATGTTAAATGGGAGTCAGCACACACCTGCAACATTTAAAGTGCCTCTGATTAACCCCAAATAAAGTTCAGCTGTTCTAGTAGGCTTTTCCTGACATTTTTGTAGTCGCATCTTACAGCACAAGCCATGGTCCGCAGAGAGCTTCCAAAACATCAGAGGGATCTCATTGTTCAAAGGTATCCGTCAGGAGAAAGGTACAAAAGAATTTCCAAGGCATTGAATATACCATGGAACACAGTGAAGACAGTGATCATCAAGTGGAGAAAATATGGCACAACAGTGACATTACCAAGAACTGGATGTCCCTCCAAAATTGATGGAAATATAAGAATAAAACTGGTTAGGGAGGCTGCCAAGAGGCCAGTGGCAACATTGAAGAAGCTGCAGGAATTTCTGGCAAATACTGGCTGTTTATTAGTACATGTGAAAACAATCTCCAGTCTAGGGTGGCAAGACAGAAACCTTATCACATGAAGAAAAACATCCAAGCCTGGCTAAATTTTTCAAAAACACATTTGAAATCTCCCAAACTCATATGGGAAAATGGGTTATGGTCCAATGAAACCAAGGTTGAACTTTTTGGTCATAATTCCAAAAGGTAAACTTGGTGCAAACGCAACACTGCTCATCACCAAAAGAACATTTTACCTACAGTGAAGCATGGTGGTGGCAGCATCATGCTTTGGGGCAGTTTTTCTTCAGCTGGACCTGGGGCCTTAGTCAAGGTGGAGGGAATTATAAACAGTTCCAAATGCCAGTCAGTGTTGGCACAAAACCTTCAGGCTTCTGCTAGAAAGCTGAAGATGAAGAGGAACTTCATCTTTCAGCACGACAATGACCCAAAGCACACATCCAAATCAACAAAAGAATAGCTTCACCAGAAGAAGATAAAGGTTTTGGAATGGCCCAAACAGAGTCCAGACTTGAATTCAATCAAACATCTGTGGGGTGAACTGAAGAGGGCCGTGCGCAGGAGATGCCCTCGCAATATGACAGATTTGGAGCGTTTTTGCAAAGAGGAGTGAGCAAATATTGCCACATCAAGATGTGCCACGCTGATAGACTCCTACCCAAAAAGACTGAGTGCTGTAATAAAAGCCAAAGGTGCTGCAACAAAGTATTAAAGGGTGTGCATATTTATGCAACCAGGTTATTGTAAGTTTATTATTTTTCCCGTTAAAGGATTTCTGTTTGTTTTTCAATTGGATTGTACAGGTTATAGGTCACATAAATGGTGGACAAAGTTTTGAAGTGATTTTACTTTCTCATTTTTTTTTTACATCACAGAAACCTGCCATTTGAACAGGGGTGTGTAGACTTTTTATATCCACTGTAAATTACATAAACACTACAGAGTCTGGGCTTCTCTGCTTGAGCTGGTGCCTCCATGACCTGGACCCCCGGAAAAGCGGTAGAAAATGGATGGCCGGACTACACAGAGGGCTCATTTTTTTATATCAGAGATGTATTGAATGTGATTGTACAATTTGGCTGTAGTACTGTGCAGAAGTCTTGAGCCATCCTTTTATTTTTTTTATATTTGGCTATGAAATTTGCAAACGGGTACAGAGATGTTTTGAAATTTGTGCAAACTTAAATGTCAGTTTAGTGTATACACTACTCACAAAAAGTTAGGGATATTTGGCTTTCAGGTGAAATTTATGGAAAATGTAAAAGGTTCATGCTACAGTGATATTATATCATGAAAGTAGGGCACTTAAGTAGAAGCATGCAATGGTGATTTCCTCATCTCAATTTATTGAAAGAAACGCCAACAACAGTGGTGTGCATACCACAACAAAAAATGCCAGTGTCTCAATAACTTGTCATGTGCCCTTGAGCATCAATTACAGCTTCACAATGACATCTCATGCTGTTCACAAGTCAACTTATTGTCTGCTGAGGCACAGCATTCAACTCTTCTTGAAGGGCGGCCCTCGGGTCATTAAGGTTGTGGGGTGCAGGGTTACAAGCCTTTACACGATGACTCAGCCGATCCCATCGGTTTTCTATGGGCTTCAGGTCTGAAGAAAGTGCAGACCAGTCCATTTGAGGTACCCCAGCCTCCAGCAACCGTTCCCTAATGATGCAACCTCGATGAGCTGGAGCATTGTCGTCCATGAAGATGAAATTAAGCCTGTGTTGTTCATGCAGGGGCACAATGACTGGATTAATGATGTTATTCAGGTAGTATTGGCTTGTCACTGTACCATTTACAAGGTGTAGGGCAGTTCTGTATTGACTAGACACACCTGCCCAGACTGTCACACCACCACCACCACCAAAGGCTCGACTGGTGATAACAGTGGCTGATGCGTAGCGCCCTCCTTGAAGTCTCCAACATTGTTGGTGACCATCATTTCTGCTCAACATGAATTGACTTTCATCAGAGAACAGCACTGAGGCCCACTGGTCCCTTGTCCAGCGTAAATGCTCCCTGGCCCATGCAAGACGATGACGCCCGTCTCTCTTCCAGTCTCTCTGTATCTCTGTTGCAACCTGCTGATGACACTCTTAAGCTCAGTTGCCACTTCCCTCTGAGAACATCCTGTTTTAAGCCTCGCAATGGCGAGGTATTGTTGATCAGTTGTTAGGTATCCTCTTGGTCTCAAGATGTCAAAATGTGAACAGCCTGATGAAGAGGATTGTTTAAACACCAATTCTAACTGAACCAGAAAATTTATTGGTCGATTCATAGATCAAACACCCGTTGTGAAGTTTGCCATTAAGCACCTTGTTAGAGAACAGCAAGTTATGCACCAAGTATTGAAACATTGAACAGTTGGACATGTGCATTTAAAAGGTTAGAGAAGGTCAAATAAAGTTCAGCTGTAAGGTCCATTTTAGGTGCATCCTGAAATTTCACCCAAAAGCTGAATATCACTAACTTTTTGTGAGTTGTGTGTGTATTGCAAAAAGACTGTACAATTTTAATGAACTTGAAGGTCAATACTTGGTAGACCACCTTTATTCTTCAACATAGCATGAACTCAGTTGGGGAAATTGTTTTTGTAATTTGTCTCATTTTTATGAATAGCTCTCCAGGCTTCTTAAAGGACACCCCAAAGATCTTCTTTGGATGTTACCTGCCTTTTCTCCCCTTCTGTCAAGATAATCTCACATTTCAAGTTTGGTGTAATCACTCCGTAAGATATGTTGCTGCTGATTTTTCAACCCAGTTCTTGTATAGTTTGGTTGATGGATCGGAGATGGATCAACTGAAGGACCAGGTGCATCTCTTAGGTCCTGTGTCAGATCTTTGCATGGCATGACTTTGAGATACTGTTCATCTGCTGTAGTTGGTTTTCTGACCTGACAGTTCTTTTGTCCTCTCCTTGTCCAGTTTTCTTTTATTTTTTTTCTGAGCAAATCCCACAAGGACTAAACTGACAATAACTGAAAAAGCAGCCAATGTCTAAAGAAAAACTTTGAAATTCTTTCAGAGAGATTAGAGGACTACAGCTCAAGGCCACTTTAAAAATGACAAGAAATTTTTTCCCCTGAGAGGCACAATATAAAGAAATGAGGGGTGGCTCAAGACTTGTGCACAGTACTGTAGATCAAGGAAAAATGCAAAGAATATAATGGTGGAGTACATCATATTAACAATGCATTAGTGTCTTATGTTAGGCATGTGTCAGAGTAAAAGCTCATGGACTACTTTGTCATTTTCTGGTTTAATAAAATCATGGAAGGAAGTTGAAAGAGACGTGCAGCTTTGATGTTTGAAGGGATGTTGAAATGACAGTTTCTTGCCACTCGGAAAGTACTGCTTTTTTTGTGTGGAGCAGAAGCCAAATGATGTCCATCATGTAGTCAGTAGGATTGTTAAAGTTCTGAGTTTTTTTCTTGTCACTATATCAAAAACTTAAGTATTTTAACATGAGAACCATGGATTAAATTTATGTAACTGAAAAATGTAAAGTTACAGGGAAGTCTAGGCTTCTCTGCTTGAATTGCTACCGCTGTGACCTGGACCTCCGGAAAAGCAGTAGAAGATGGATGGATGGATGAAAATGTAAAATCTAATGACAAGTATGACATTTATGCTTCTCAATAAAGTGAAAACATTAAGACCGTAATTAGAGTATGTGGTCCTGCTCTGTTTCAGTTATGCACACACATGACCCAGGTCATGCTAGCAGTACTCGTTCTGACCAAGGTAGTTACATTTCCTGCTGCAGATAATGGCTTGTTTCCACACTGTGTGAATCTGTCAAACAAAACAGAGGTGTGAGGCAGCATGTGAAACTGGAAACGCCGCTCAGACTTCTGTCACAGGCTGATAGTGAAAAGGTTGACTGGAGCCCAGGCCACAAAGTGGTTGATTAACCTTCCTGTTAGAACTGTGGGCAGGCCCTTTGTCACTAGTCACTGATTGGTGTGATGGATCTGGGTGCATTTTGAATAAGCATTTCTGTTATCCATCCATCCATCTTCTTCCGCTTAATCCTTTTCGGGTCGCGGGGTTATTGGGTGATAAATTCTTAATGTCAGTTCTGGGTTTGGATATGTCAGTCTGGCTCAGGGATCATGACAGAGAAGGGAGACAAGTTGAGTGGGTAAAGGAAATCAAACATTATTTCAACAAAACCTAATCAACGTGCATAAATGTGTGTGCATCAGTTAATCAGTAATGCATATTTGTGTTTGGATGGATGGATAAGTGTGTAAGGGCAAACTAACTAACTAACTAACTAACCTGCACTTATATAGCGCTTTTCTAGTCACAAAGACCACTCAAAGCGCTTTCATTAATACTAACCCTCTATTCTAAGGGCCTATAGGAAACAAATATCTAGGGACAATTTAGAACAGCCAATTAACCTAACATGCATGTTTTTGGCATGTGGGAGGAAACCGGAGAAATCCCGGAGTAAACCCACGCAACACGGGGAGAACATGCAAACTCCACACAGATCACTGTTGGTCGGGGGCTGGGATCGAACCCACGATCCCACGATCCCCACAATCCCCCGGCCAAGGGTAAACTGTGCTGCCGCAGTGCTAACCACTGCGCCACCGTGCAGCCCCAAACCAAACAGGAGGTGTTAGGGTCTGGAGGAGGAACACCTTTCTTCTCCCAGCTCGGGTCCAGAGTGCCAGGTAGGGTGAGCTGCAGGACTGAAGAGGCTTTGATAGCCATAGCACAGTGGGACTCATGATTACTAATTGTCCATCAGCACCTGCAAGACAGAGGCAGCACAACCAAGGAGGAACAGAGGACACCCAATTGTTGGCTCATTTTCCCCGCCTTGTTGCTTTTTATCTGTTCCTTTCCTCTTTTTTTAACCCATTTTACATTTTTCTCTTCCATTCTCTGCTTCTCTCTTCAGGTTAGCAAAGAAGATAAACTGTCTAGCCGTATTCAGAGCATGCTTGGCAATTACGACGAGATGAAAGAGCCAATTGGTGACACGCTTCCTAAGCTCAGTGGAAAACCTTCTAACAGCTCGTCTTCCTCCGAGGAGAAATCGGGCCCGCCTTTGTTTGGTGGGGATCAGCGGGGTGTTGGTAGTGGTGGCAGCAGCCAGAGCAGTAAATGGACTCCTGTTGGCCCCGCAACAGGTGGATCTTCATCCCAGTCCCAGAAACGCTCAGGACTCCAGGGTGGCCACAGCAGCCAGAGGAGCAACGGAGGCAGTAGCGGCAGTAGCAACAGTAGCCAAAGAGGGGAAAAGAAGTCAAGTAAACACAGTGGAGGGTCAGAACACTCAAAGTCGCACATGTCTAGTCCAGCCAAGGGCTCTCTGAGCTCCTCCACCAGCCACTCGCGGAGCTCCTTGTCGGCTGAGCAGCATCACAGCAAAGAGCGCTATCGCTCCAAGTCCCCACGGGACAGAGAGGCCAACTGGGACTCGCCCTCACGGGTTCACACCTCCTTTCCCAGTGGACAGCATTCGAGTCAGGCCTTTCCCCCTTCTTTAATGTCAAAACAAGGCTCCATGCTGCAAAAACCCACAGCCTATGTGCGGCCTATGGACGGCCAGGAAACGGCAGAATCCAAGAGCTCACAAGCAGAAAGTTACAGCGGACAGTCGCACAGCAGCACCATGGGAGAGATGAAAGCTAATGGAAAAGCCTCACTTACCAAACTCAAGATTCCTACACAACCAGTTGAGGTAAGGATTCAGCTACAAGTCTTCAGTCTGTTTGTCTGGAAGACATTCAAAGCCCTTCAGCTTATTATTCATATAGTAATGTCTTATGTGGCACTCATACATTAGTGTGACCTAATTATTGTATCAGATTTTAATTGCTTTAATAATTAACTTTTCTCACTGAACAACTGAAATGTGTTTTAGAAGTACAATAATGGCACACTTGACACTAAAATCCAATTTTCAGTCAGGAGAAGATTACTGTCCCCAAAATATTTGATTTTCCAGATATTTGTTACACCGGTATTCTTCTTTTTTCAAATTTGATATTCAGATGTTTGCTTTTTACCCCAATTTTTTTTTTTTTTTTTTTGATTTTTGTATACTTTATTGATCCCCAGAGGGGAAATTGAGGGCATCCACCTGGATGGATGAAGCAGCCACGGTACGGCGCTATCCCTTAACCATTCACACACACATTCACACCTAGGGCCACTTTAGAGTCTCCAATTAACCTAACCTGCATGTTTTTGGCCTGTGGGAAGAAACCGGAGAAATCCCGGAGTAAACCCACGCAGACACGGGGAGAACATGCAAACTCCACGCAGATCACTGTTGGTCAGGGGCGGGGATCGAACCAGGGATCCCATGGCCAAGGGTGAGTTGCTGTGCTAACCACTGCGCCACCGCACCGCCCAATTATTTATTCAAATTCTTTATTCAAATTAATTTGAATAAAGGTAACTAAAATCTTCACAAATTTACACAAAAGTAGTTTTTTTTTTTTGAAACTTACATATTCACCAAAAAGTTCACATACACTACCGTTCAAAAGTTTGTGGTCACCCAGACAATTATTTTGCGTTTTCCATGAAAAGTCACACTTATTTACCACCATGAGTTGTAAAATGAATAGAAAATATAGTCAAGACATTGACAAGGTTAGAAATAATGATTTGTATTTGAAATAATAATTTTTTCCAGATACTCAACCTGCTCAAAGGAAAGTCAGTTTTATAGCTTCTGTAACCAGCTAAACTGTTTTCAGCTGTGCTAACCTGATTGCACAAGGGTTTTCTAATCATCCATTAGCCTTCTGACGCAATGAGCAAACACATTGTACCATTAGAACACTGGAGTGATAGT
This sequence comes from Pholidichthys leucotaenia, assembly GCA_020510985.1. NCBI lineage: Eukaryota > Metazoa > Chordata > Actinopteri > Cichliformes > Pholidichthyidae > Pholidichthys > Pholidichthys leucotaenia. The sequence continues at coordinate 378,278,796 of CM035844.1, read as the reverse complement.
TGCTGGAAATGGGCCTCTATACACCTATGTAGATATTGCACCAAAAACCAGACATTTGCAGCTAGAATAGTCATTTACCACATTAGCAATGTATATTAGATATTAGAGTGTATTTTTGATTAGTTTAAAGTTATCTTCATTGAAAAAAAACAGTGCTTTTCTTTCAAAAATAAGGAAATTTCCAAGTGGCCCCAGACTTTTGAACGGTAGTGTATGTGCATGAATAAATTGGCAAATGTAAAAGACTCAAATTCATGTGACATGTCACAAAATTGTTTAAAAAATGTCCTGAAATTTACAAGGAAGAGTTGTAAAATGAAGTAAAAATTATGAATTTACATTGAAAAAGTTAAATGTGTAATAAAATTTACAATAAAATGCTGCAAATTTATGGAAAAAAAGTTCCAGATTTATAGGAAGACACATTTTTGAAAAACATTATGGATCCAATTTAATGAGTGATTAAAATGAGTGCACAAAATATTTGGTTGTTCTCACTTGATCACTGCGGCATACTTGAAGGCCTGAAACTGGCATTCAGGACAGCCCTTCTCTTAATGGCCTGTACAGAAAAGAAATGTCAGGACTGCAAACCAAACCAATTTAGTGTTTATAGGGCCCAGACTAGGGCTGGAATGAGCAAAGCCATTATTCAGATCAAATACGAATCTCTCCTTTAAGATCTACATCAAGCATACAATATAGAGACCAGGGTTCTGTTTCTGTGTAAAGTTTATACCGTGTTCATTATTACTCAAGTAAGTGATCTCACATGGGTTGAATGAACCCGTAGGTCTCATAAAATGCCTTCAGGATGACTCACGGTATTCAAAATGGAAGCCACCTCTCACCTGCTGTACCGAGCTCTTGTTGTTTAGGAACACCTCTTTAAGCACTGTATTTCTGTCTTTAGGGGCCTGGTGATGCCAACAGTGTTGATGAAATACTTAAGGTATGAACACAGTAAAAACATTTTTAAAGTACTTCTGTCCAATGCAAGAAAAAGCCAAAAAAAAAAGAGAAGAATTTCACATTGCTCGCACCTAACCAGCCATTTTGTTCCATTTTCCCTTGTTTTAGGAAATGACTCAGTTGTGGCCCCCTCCTCTAACAGCCATTCACACACCATGTAAAACAGAGCCCTCCAAGTTTCCATTCCCTACAAAGGTCAGACTTTCACCAGTGGTTATTTGAAACCGCTGATTATGTTTCAAGAACAATTAATAACACAAGTAACCTGTCCAGAGAAACCTTGTTTTGTGGCTGTTTGAATATAAAAGTGGACTATTTTATAGTGGGTTTAGAGTCTGTTTGCTATATTAATATCTCTAGGTACTTGTGTACTTATGAAGAAGATTTTACTGAGAATCAGAATCAGAATCAGGTTTATTGCCATTGTTCATGTAGTACACAAACTAGGAATTTGTCTCGGTACAATGCTGCAACATTAAACATGATAAGATAAGAGAAATAAACTATACATGTAATAAAGTGTAGGATAAGATTAAGTGATACTGGTCAACAGTTAAAATATATATTAGCCAGCAGCAGATACTGTGGAGAACTATATAGTGCAGTCGGTAATGCAGGAAGAAAACAGTGATGATTGACATGAGTCTGGTTGAGCTGCTGTACATGGTGCACGAGAGTCACTTAGTGTTCAGCAGTCTAATGGCAGAGGGGAAGAAGCTGTTCATGTGACGGGAGGTTTTAGTCTGGATGGACCGAAGTCTTCTACCAGAGGGGAGGGGGGCAAACAGTACGTGACCAGGGTGTGAGGGATCGGCTATGATCCGGCCAGCACGCCTCCGGGTCCTGGAGATGTACAGATCCTGGAGAGATGGGAGCTTGCAGCCGATCACCTTCTCAGCAGTGCGCACGACGCGCTGCAGCCTTAGTCTGTCCCTGGCAGTGGCTCCTGCGTACCACACGGTTATGGAGGTGGTGAGGATGGACTCGATGATGGCTGTGTAGAACTGCACTAACATCTTGGTGGGTAGCTTGAGCTTCCTCAGCTGCTGCAGGAAGAACATCCTCTGCTGGGCTTTTTTGATGAGTGAGCTGATGGTCAGCTCCCATTTGAGGTCCCTGGTGATGGTAGTGCCTAGGAAGCGGAAGGAATCAGCAGTGGTGATGGGAGAGCCTGAGAGGGTGAGGGGGGGCAGAGGAGTAGTGACTTTCCTGAAGTCTACAATCATCTCCACTGTCTTCAGAGCGTTCAGCTGCAGGTTGTTATTGCTGCACCAGGATGCCAGCTGGGCCACCTCTCTCCTGTAGGCGGACTCGTCGCCGTTGGAGATGAGCCCGATGAGGGTGGTGTCGTCCGCAAACTTGATCAACTTGACAGACTGGTGGCTGGAGGTGCAGGAGTTGGTGTAAAGGGAGAAGAGTAGGGGGGAAAGTACACAGCCCTGGGGTGATCCGGTGCTGATGCTAGTATAGTCTGAGACAGTCTTTCCCAGCCGCACATGCTGCCTCCGGTCCGTCAGGAAGTCGATGATCCACCTGCAGAGGGAGTCAGGCACGTTGAGCAGGGACAGCTTGTCCCGGAGCAGAGCGGGGCGGATGGTGTTGAATGCGGAGCTGAAGTCCACAAACAGGATCCTGGCGTAGGTTCCCGGGGAGTCCAGGTGCTGCAGGATGGAGTGGAGGGCCAGATTGACTGCATCGTCTACAGACCTGTTGGCTCGGTAGGCAAACTGCAGCGGGTCCAGGAGAGGGGTGGTGATGGACTTGAGGTGGGACAGGACCAGGCACTCAAAGGACTTCATGACTACAGAGGTGAGCGCTACAGGTCTGTAGTCATTAAGTCCAGTGATCCGTGGCTTCTTGGGGACAGGGATGATGGTGGAGGATTTGAGGCAGGACGGCACGTGGCATAACTTAAGGGAGGTGTTAAAAATGTCTGTGAAGACAGGAGCCAGCTGTTTCGCACAGAATCTCAGGGTGGAGGGAGACACGCCGTCTGGGCCGGGGGCCTTGCGCGGGTTCAGTCTGGAGAACTGTTTGAGCACATCCTGCTCACTGATGATAAGGGGAGGGGGGGAGGAGGGGGGGGGGTGCCTTAAATGAAGTAGGGAATGTGGAGGCTGTGGAGCTGGAGGGAGGGGGGGAGTTGGACACAGATGACGAGGTGTCAAAACGGGCATAGTGTTGGGACAGTCTTTGACAAAGGGCTTTGTCATCCTGACCTTTAGGAGCCTGAGGCCGATAGTTGGTGATTTGCCTCAGTCCTCTCCACACGGAAGCCGAATCATTAGCAGTGAACTGCTGCTGGAGTCTCTCTGAGTACACAGATTTAGCCCTCTTCAGCTCTCTGTTAAACCGGTATTTAACCTCCCTGTAGCAGCCCCTGTCTCCACTTTTCAGCGCTGCTTCCTTCTCCTTCCTGATCTGTCTGAGCTTAGCTGTGAACCAGGGTTTGTCATTAGAGTAACTCACCCTGGTGCGTGATGGAAGAATGTTCTCTTCACAAAAGTGGATATATGAGTTCACAGTTACTGTTATCACATGTTACAAATGTTATGGTATCAGATAAAAAGAGCTTTGAAAACTAACTGTGGTTTGTTTTTCTCCAGGACTCTCACCCTTTCCCAAGCGGACATAGTGAGTATTGCATTTTTGAGCCAAACTTGCTACACACTATCCTTTAAAAATAAAATTTATGTCATTCATTAGGTATATATCAATTTATTTTCATGTGTTTTAGAACGGGGTAGTTCATCCAAGAGTTCCAGTAGCCATCAGTCCAAAGGTTGTGAAGATCAGCCTACGTAAGTACTTAAACCTTTTGCCAGCATTTTATCCTTGGTGCATTTTTCTGTTTTTCTTTGTGCTTATTAACAGGGAATGTAGTAGTAAACCAGCTGAGAACTCTTATGCCAAATTTGGCCTACATGAATTCAGCCAGATTTAGTTGCAGCTGACGATGTTAACTGTGTCTGACATAGTACAGACAGTGGGTACAACAAACAGCTGGTGTTCATGACCATGACTCGGCAAGACTTGCGTGTCAGCATTTTTTTTGTTCTTTATCATTTAATTTGACAACCCTAATGATGGTCATTGATGGCTTCCTGCTACTGTCTAATATGATGATGGCTGCGTGCACATTTTTTCCATCTTGGAGACCTTCTGTTCACATACAGCGAATATTTTAATGTTGCCTACCCAGTTGACTTTATTGCTATATTTTTGCTACTTGAAGGCTAATTTTCCCTGTATTTCACCTCAAGTTCTCTTAGGAGAAAAGCCAATCTATATTGTCCTCTATGATAAACCCACAAACATGTCCAGTCATTTTTACTTCTGTTACTTTTGTGGAAAAGACCAGTAGACATCCACACAAACAGCACTTTAGTAGCCATGATATGACTGTGTGTACAGCAGTTGATTGAGACTTTTTTTTACCCTTCTTTCGGGCACATGTGAGTCCGCAGCGATCTTGGCAACAGAGATGAGGACAGCATATGATTATTGGTCATGATCAGTCTTGTTGTGTTGCCACTCTCCTGGTCAAGATACTGGAAGACTGTATCTCATCAGTCTGACAGTTTGACATTGTGAAAGGGAAAAAATGTATAGTCTAACGGGGCTTAAGTAACCCCAGCAATTCCAATTACATGCATCAGTAACTTTCTCATAAATACAGGAATAATTTAAATTCTTTGCATCTCAGTAGGCTGGAAGATGACCTTAAACTAAGCAGCAGCGAGGACAGTGATGGAGAACAGGACCCTTCCAAGAATGCCTCAAGAAACACATCAGCAAGGTAAAAAAAATAAAATAAATAAAAATGGAAAATTCAACTGCAACTTTGCTTTTATTGTAACTAAAAATTAAAACTGATAAAATTCTGGTGTGTTTTGCAGTGCATTTGAATGGACTGTGTTTTAGACCTTTCAGAATCAGAATCAGAATCAGATTTATTGCCATTGTTCATGTAGTACACAAACTAGGAATTTGTCTCGGTGCAATGCTGCAACATTAAACATGATAAAATAAAAGAAATAAACTATACATGCAATAAAGTGTAGAATAAGAGTGAGTAATACTGGTCAGCAGTTAAAATATATTAGTGAGCAGCAGATAATGTGGAGAACCATATAGTGCAGTCGGTAATGCAGGAAGAAAACAGTGATGATTGACATGAGTCTGGTTGAGCTGCTGTACATAGTGCACATAGTCCAGTTTGCTTGTGGACTTAAAAATTAAAATGGATACAGAGTTAAAGGTTTTATATCAAGGAACACTCAGCAATGAGAGGATTGAGTGCTTGCAACATAAGACTAGAAATGATCCAAGTTAGAGATGCCATTTAAAAAAAAATGCTTAAGATGATGGACCAGTGTTCATGCAAAGAGCCGTCGCTTGTTAGTTTGTTAGCTTTTATTAACCTGAACAGTAGGGATGTGTCAGACAACTAATGATTTCAATGCAACTACCTTCAGTATAAGGATGTGTCATTACACAAAAGTATAAATATTGTTGCTAATTTTTGTAGAAGTTGAGCTGCAAGTGAATTTGATCCAGTTATTTCATATCTTCCCATAAAGGCTGAGAAACTTCATTCATTCATCTTCTTCCGCTTAATCCTTTTCGGGTCGCAGGGGTGCTGGAGCCTATCCCAGCATCCTTGGGCGAGAGGCAGGGTACACCCTGGACAGATCGCCGGTCCATCGCAGGGCCAACACAGAGAGACAGACAACCATTCACTCTCACAGTCATAACTAAGGACAATTTAGAATCCCCAGTTTGATGCCAATTAACCTAACTTGCATGTTTTTGACATGTGGGAGGAAACCGGAGAAATCCCGGAGTAAACCCACGCAGACACGGGGAGAACATGCAAACTCCGCACAGATCATTGTTGGTCGGGGGCTGGGATCGAACCCAGGATCCCCCGGCCAAGAGTGAGTTACTGTGCTGCCGCAGTGCTAACCACTCCGCCACCGACTTGTTTGCAGGAAATGTTATCTATATGTCAAAGGTTTAACCACAGGGCACAAAATGCAGCTGTTCCTGTATGTAAAACTGAATGACTATACATATGACATATATTTTTAACACCTTTTGAATTCTGTCTTCGTTTAAAGCAATAACAGTGAAGTGGCTGAGCAATCAAGGGATGATTCCAGCAGCCACAGCGGTTCAGAGAGCAGCTCGGGCTCCGACAGCGAGAGCGAAAGCAGCACGACTGACAGCGAAGCCAACGAGCACCCACGCCCAGCCTCTCCTGAAGTAAGGGTTTCCACAATAACCATGCAAAGTTACTGCTCTACTTGCTAATAGATTTTTCTATACATAAAGAAGTTTTCTTGTAGCAAAATACTCTATAAAAACTACAATTTATCTCTGTCAAGGAAACATGTATATAGCCTTGACTTACTGAGTCTTAATTCTTTTCCCCTTCAGCCTGAAAAACCCACAGCCAACAAATGGCAACTGGACAATTGGTTCAAGAAGGCAAAGTTCTCCCCCTCGTCTCCAGTGGATAACAATAATGTTCCATCCAAATGCAAGAAAGAGGGTCGAGACAACAGCTCAGGGCGTGGCTATGGTAGCCAGGGCAACAGTTCAAAAGACTCAGCTGCACCAACCCCAAGTAGAGACCTGCGGGCAGCCCAAAAGGGTGCAGAGGGTGGTCGTGGCCGCCAAAAATCGCCTGCCCAGAGTGAAGGTGGCGCAAATCCACGTAGTCGCGTGGGTAAAAAGCAACCTAAAAAATCAGAGAAGCCTCCTGTGGTGGAGGAACCGAAAGGAGGCCTCAGAGTTGAGAGCGAGCCAGCTCCAGAGATTCCTCCCCATCGGCCCAAAGCTGCCACTAAGGGTTCCCGCAAGCCAACCATCAAAAAAGAGCCTAAATCCTCGCCTAGGCCCACTGCAACTGCCGCACCCACCACTGCGGACAAACGCAAGGCCAAAGCTGCCACTAAATCTACTTCCCTGAAGTCTCAAGAGTTTGTTAATACGGATTCTTCATCGTCAGACTCTGAGGGGAATGACAGCATCCCATCCTCGTCACAGACACCCAAATACACGGAGAGCATCAGGACTCCCGTGTGTGTGTTCTCTCCAATGGAAGAGAAAGAACCGGTATCTCCTCTCAGTGACTCCGAGGAGCGGTACTCCACAAGGCAGCCCCAGCAGCAGGTCTTACTAGTAAAAATAGGTTAGTCAAAGCAAAATGGTCTAAAACTGTTCTGAGCATGTATCCGGTAGACTTCACAGAAAGTTTTATTTACTTTGGACCAAAACCATGCTCTACCCTTCCTTTTCCTTCCCATTTCCTATAGATCTTAGCTTGCTGTCTCGGATCCCGGGGCGGCCGTACAAGGAACCCACAGAGACAAAAGTGGAGCGGGATGACTCTCTGGACAGGGACAGCAAGGATTTCAACAAACAAAGCTCTGAGAAAAGTTCCAGCAAAGCCAAGAGAAAACACAAGGTAGAATATACAGTACATTCACTGTTTTAATAGCTCATGCATTTAATTTAGTTTGGCTTGGCATGTCATTCACTGTGGTGTATGACCAAATTTCAGTTAAAGAAAACATATACATTTGAGTCAATGAATAATTGATTAAATGTTGGTGGTGGTCTAGACTTATATCCAGTGACCCAGTCTTTAGATTACTGTGCACTAGGGCTGGGCGATTAACCGGAACCAGCATTCGGGGGGGTAGAACCGATGTAATCTTGTTCATGTCGATTTTTTTTTTCTCCATTTTCCCCCCTCTACCTGTGTGTGTGTGTGTGTGTGTGTGTGTGTGTGTGTGTGTGTTTGTGTTTGTGTGTGTCCGCTTTTCATTTACTGCCCCTTTCAGACTTGCCCGCAGAGTTACAGGCATGACTATGTAACTCGGGTCTGCAGTGAGTGCCATTCAGATGGGGCAAAACACGGGCAGAACAATTAAAGACAGCTTGTAATGAAAACAAATGTGGTGTCCATCTACATAGTATATAATGATTGACTTTATTTCATCTGAAAATGCCAAGAAAAAGTGAGACAAGTGCATGGATACTAACACTAAAAGGAGCAGAAGCTAAGTTTCTATTAGCCTCTGATGGCTATCCGTGTCATCTCAACTATTTTACGGAGGAAATGGAAACGCTAAGGCTGTATTTAAGAACCTGATAAGAGAGTCATAATCACTATGTGGCGGTAACACAATCATGGGTGCGAAACGGACTCCCCCAGTGCAGCTGACAAGCTAATTAGCCGCCACGCGCGTGACGTGGCCCACAAGCCCTCAAGAGTTGTGTGTTGTAAACACTGGGCAATGTTTATTTTGTGTGTGAAGTGACAGTAATCCTATTCTTTATTATATTATGCAAATTTACTACTACACCACAGTGATGTACCACACTCTTGTGTGCTTAATTACGAGCCTTATCAATAAGAGGAAGGGAAGAAAAAGGATACCAGAAAAATAACAAACTGACATGAAAGGATCAGTTAACACTGATGCTGATTTAAGGTCAAATTGCCCAGCCCTACTGTGCATACATTTTAAAATCCTCGTGGCAGGATGTGGATCTGACAGTCTACATGGGAGTTACTAGTGAACATGAAAACACATTCAGTCAGTGTTGTCTAGGGAATACTCTCAAATAACATAACATTGAAGGCATTTACCTATGCAGTCATATGAGCTTTGTTTTAATGTGACTTTTTTCTTCTTTTTTTTTTGTATTGACAGAATGATGAGGAAGGCGTTAAGCAAGAGGGAAAAAGAATCAAGCTTGAAGACAAGTCTGTATCTCATCATAAAAGCAGCAATAAAGAGTTAGTATTTTCCTTTGTGCCTTACCAGAAACACCCAGAAATCTTATTTATTTTAAAAATGCACCACTTAACATAAATGCATAAAATTGTCATGACATTGCAACTTTTACTTGTATTTCACATCTGTTTCATCCTTAGTCTATGAAATGTATAATGTTAATGCAGTGCTGATGCAATAATTTCTCATCTTCTACCAGGTCTAAAAGGTCACTGGAGAAAAAGGAGGAGCCAGTGCCCTCTCCCTCCATGTCTGGTCTTCAGCGAACACCTAAAGCAGAGCACCCAAGTCGAAAGAGGACAGCCAGTCAGTCATCCACCTCGCTGTCGAGTGGGGCAGGAAGTGGCAAAGAGGGGAGCAACAGCACCAAGGGCAGTTCCACCTCCAAGCACAGAAAGGGAGAGGACAAGGGGCGCAGCACACGCGATGGCAAGGTGGGTGTGAGTAACCTTATCAGGTTGGAGTGTCTGCGTGACTAGCAAACATTGTTGGTACTACAAAATGTGAAAGCAACTTTTTATCTTGCCAGCTGCCCTTTGTGTTCAAGCAACTGAAGTAGCAAAGCATGCGAGAATGCTGCTCCTCCACATTTACACATTCAACCAGCAGCCAATTATGAGTTTTGAGTCTACAGTGTGTTGTGTAAAAAGTGCAGAACATTTCTGCCTCCTGTCTCTCACTGCTTTTCCACTTTTTCTTTGTCTCTTAAAAAAACAGGCACTGTTTTCCCAGAAGCTTCATTTTTTTCTCACTTGCTGTCTCTGCAGGAGAAATCCTCAAAGGCATGCGATAACCTGCTGGCTGTGCCTCCACTCTCCACGGACAGCTCCAAGTCTCAGAGATCCAGGCTGGTGTTTGAGGACAGGTAAGAGGAGCTCTTTCCACTGTGGATAACCCCACAGCAAGGCACAGAGGAAGAACTGCTGCAGGGATCTAGGGTTGCCTTTGATGCGTAAATCCGTCAGAGCTTGGGGAGGTCATGAATAGATGTGCTTGCATGCCAGAAGGATGATGTAAAATTCCATTTTAAAAGGCTCTCTGCTGGGAATCTTTGTACTTTGTTGGTGTTGCGGTAAAGAAATGGCTCTTTTTTCTGTTTTTGATTTAATGATGCGTCAGAGCTACAATATGTAAGGGAACTTAGAATATTTTATGCATACTGTAATTTCTGCGTTTCTCACAATGTAATGTTTAAGTCATTGTCATCAAAACATCGAGTGGTTGTGGTATTTACTGGGGTGATGACCTTGCAAACGTGATAACTAGAGAAAGAAATGATGAGGCCTTTTCAAATTGATACCATGGGTGTATCTATGAAAAATCTCGGATGCCCCAAATTCGAACTCAGACGAGTTTGAATTTGGGTGACCTCTGACCTAAAGGTCAGAGTTTCCCATAAATCGTGTAATGTGATAACCACAAAGGAATGATATAGTCTTTTCACATCGATATCATCATGTCAAAGACAAGTCTTGGGGGGCTTAGACCCTGCCATCTGACTATGGGTTTGGGGTCAGAAGGTCAATGTTAACATCCCCTTTGCGCTGTTACTGTAGAATCAGTAAAGCTAGGGTCACCTAAGTTTGTAAACAGGTTAGCCCTGTCACCCTAACCTCTGGCTATGGTTTTGGGATCCAAAGGTCAAGGTCAAAATGCCCTATAAACTATCTAAATAACAATGACACTTAGGATCACCAAACTTTGTACACATTCACCCTAAGACCCTGACCTCTTACTATGGGTTTGGGGTCAAAAGGTTAAAGATCATGGTTAGCTGCTTCTATGCCCCATTGTTATAGAACAAGTAAAGCTAGGGTTACCAAACTTTGTACACAGATTCACCCTGATCTCTATGGTTTTGGCAACAAAGTAAACGAGGGTCTCCAAAGTTGGTACACAGGTTCACCTTGGGACTCTGACCTACAACTATGGGATTGGGGACCAAAGGTTAAAGGCCATGGTTAGCTTCTCCTATGCCCTATTGCTATAGAACGAATAAAGCTAGGGTCACCAAACTGTATACACAGGTTCACTCTGTGACCCTAACCACTGTCTGTGGTTTTGGGATTGCAAGGTCAAAGGTCACAGTCAAAATGCCATGTAATCTATGAGGGAGGGCTGAAAAGTTCATAGCCTGACCATGATGCCGTGGTCAAATTTGACCAAATGTGGTTTATTGTACTCATACTCTTGACAGTTCAATCACTTTCAGCTCTGCTCTGCCCTCTTGTTCCTTGGCCACTGAAGCACAAATACTACTGGCTCAGCACCTATGAACATAACGCCTTCTTAGTCAGCCTTTGAACCTTTCAGCGCCCCCACCCCCATCCTGTACAGCTCAACAACAGAGGCTGAAGCGTACCATAGGCAGCTGCCAGTATTTTAAAATTTGTTTTGCTTTGCTAATTTTCTTACAGGTTCCACTCAGCAGATCACTACTTACAGGAGGCTAAAAAACTTAAACACAATGCAGATGCACTGGTAAGAGCAAAATTACTAGTTACTTCTGTAATTGAATGTCATTACATTGTGTTTATGTAGAAGGTAGACAGTCACTATGGCTTCACCTCTGGCTTGCTAATTTATTTTTAGCCAGATTTTACCATGTTTAGACATGAATGTTGCTTTCCCAACAAGCAGATGGTGCTAATACACTCTAGTAAAGAAAGCTGCATCCATAGACTATGGGTTCATGATACAGACTCGGATGCCTTCATGCCTTCCGTTTACTCCCATGTGAGTAGTACAGAAATAGATTACAGGAATATGACTTCCTAAAGAGATAAAGAATTGTTGGACAGGCAGTACTGCAAACCAGGGGTGTGATGGGATAAATGGAATTGGAGATACTCGTAAACCATCTCTGCAAACATTTTTAAAAGGCTTATATTAGGAGTGAACTATAGCTCAGTGTCAACATATGCAGTGGTGTGAAAAAGTGTTTGCCCCCTTCCTGATTTCTCACTTTATGTATGTTTGTCACACTTAAATGTTTCAGATCATCAAACAAATTTAAATATTTAAACAAAGATAACACAAGTAAACACAAAATGCAGTTTTTAAATAAAGGTGTTTATTATTAAGGGTAAAAAAAAAATCAAACCTACATGGCCTTGTGAAAAAGTGATTGCCCCCATGTTAAAACATAAATTAACTGTGGTTTATCACATCTTTGGAAAGCTGAGTTCAATTTCTCTAGCCACGCCCAGGCCTGATTACTGCCACACCTGTTCTCAATCAAGAAATCAATTAAATAGGAACTACTTGACAAAGTGAAGTAGACCAAAAGATCCTCAAAAGCTAGACATCATGCTGCAATCCAAAGAAATTCAGGAACAAATGAGAAACAAAGTAATTGAGCTCTGTCAGTCTGGAAAAGGTTATAAAGCCATTTCTAAAGCTTTGGGACTCCAGCGAACCACAGTGAGAGCCATTATCCACAAAGGGTGAAAACATGGAACAGTGGTGAACCTTCCCAGGAGTGCCCGGCCAACCAAAATTACCCCAAGAACGCAGCAACGACTCATCCAAAAGGTCACAAAAGACCCCACAGCAACATCCAAAGAACTGCAGGCCTCACTTGCCTCAGTTAAGGTCAGTGTTCATAACTCCACTATAAGAAAGAGACTGGGCAAAAATGGCCTGCATGGCAGAGTTCCAAGATGAAAACCACTGCTGAGCATAAAGAACATAAAGGCTCATCTCAGTTTTGCCAGAAAACATCTTGATGATCCCCAAGACTTTTGGGAAAATACTCTGTGGACTGACAAGACAAAAGTTGAACTTTTTGGAAGGTGTGTGTCCCATTACATCCAGCGTAAAAGTAACACAGCATTTTCAGAAAAGGAACATCATACCAACAGTAAAATATGGTGGTGGTAGTGTGATGGTCTGGGGCTGCTTTTATTTTTTTTTATTACTCATTTTGTACCCGTAGGTAGATTTGTTTTGCAGTCTGGTGACAAGCCACCAGCTGCCGGTCGCTGCGTGCGCAAGCGCCCCTTATCCCTAACCTGCGTGTTTGAAACCGGAGAAATCCCGGAGTAAACCCATGCAACACGGGGAGAACATGCAAACTCCACACAGATCACTGTTGGCCGGGGGCAGGGATCGAACCCACGATCTCACGATCCCCGCGATCACCCGGCCGATGGTAAACTGTGCTGCCACAGTGCTAACCACTGCGCCACCACTGCTTTGCTGCTCCAGCACCTGGAAGACTTGCTGTGGTAAATGGAACTATGAATTCTGCTGTCTACCAAAAAATCCTGAAGGAGGATGTCTAGCCATCTGTTCGGGACCTCAGGCTGAAGCACACTTGGGTTCTGTAGCAGGACAATGATCCAGAACACACCAGCAAGTCCACCTCTGAATGGCTTAAGAAAAACAAAATGAAGACTTTGGAGTGGCCTAGTCAAAGTCCTGACCTGAATCTGATTGAGATGCTGTGTCATGACCTTAAAAAGGCAGTTCATGCTTGAAAACCCTCCAATGTGGCTGAATTACAATTCTGCAAAGATGAGTGGGCCAAAATTCCTCCACAGCGCTTTAAAAGACTCATTGCTAGTTATCGCAAATGCTTGGTTACAGTTGTTGCTGCTAAGGGTGGCCCAACCAGTTATTAGGTTTAGGGGGCAATCACTTTTTCACACAGGGCTATGTAGGTGTGGATTTTTTCCCCTTAATAATAAACACCTTCATTTAAAAACTGCATTTTGTGTTTATTAGTGTTATCTTTGTCTAGTATTTAAATTTATTTGATGATTTGGAACATTTAAGTGTGACAGACATTCAAAAATAAATGAGAAATCAGGAAGGGGGCAAACACTTTTTTATACCACTGCAAATGCAGCAGACACCCCCAGGATAATTTAAACTTGAGGTTACTACATTTATATAAGTAGTTATGACAGTGTAATCCCACTTTAGCTGTTGCCGTAGGAGAAAATTAGTTTGTATTTTTTGAAAACAATCTAATGGGGACTGGCTTTCTTTGGATGAGACCTCAAGAGACCATTTGATGACTGCAGATATTAACACTTCTCTGAATGTTTCTCTATTTTTGTTTGACCCACGAACATAGTCTAAGTTTTGTCAGATCAATTAATTTAGCTCCAACTTTTTCTGAAGCAGATTTCTACTGTCTTCTGAAAGATGCAGATTGAAAATATGAATTTACTTTGTTGAAAATGGGTATAATTTTTCTTTTTCTTTTGTATGGGTGTATTGCATGCCAATACAAGCAGTTGCAGTTATTCAATAAAAGCACTTCTTGTAATCTAAACATTTCAGTTATCTAAAGTTCCAGGGTAAAACCTCATCAAAGTGATGTTATGTGAATGACAATACACCATGAATCTCAAAAGGAGATGCAGTATTTGATCATTAACTGTCTGTATGTTCCACCTTTTCCCTCTAGCTTGATCGTTTTGAGAAGGCAGTTTACTACCTTGATGCTGTGGTGTCTTTCATCGAATGCGGTAATGCTCTTGAAAAGAGTGCCCAGGAAGCAAAGTCTCCTTTCCCCATGTATGCTGAAACAGTGGAGCTTATCAAGTAAGGACATGAACATAAATGCTTTCATCTTTATGAAATAAAATTAAGTGGAAATCAACCGATTTTACACTGTTATAATTACCGTGCAGTATTAATGGGTCTATGATCAATTTACAATTAAGTCTTTTGTGACTCCAAAATTTTACAACCAAGTTTGAAAATTAAAAAAAGCTCAAATGGTTAACAAAAGTTTAACATTAGGGTCATATACAGGACCAGTCAAATGTTTGGACACATCTACCCACTGAAAATGAATGTGTAGGTGTATCCAAACGTTTGATGAGTGGTGTACTCTGAAGCAGAAGTTAAATTATATCTCAGGCAGTTTAGATACCTGCTTAAAAATACATCTTGCAAAAGCAGATGCATTATTCTTGAAAAAAGTTTTATAGTCTCTACCAGGAGTACTCTTTGAAATGTTTTGTATTGCCCCTTTCAGACAGACAAGGCTCTGTGGCGGTTCTCATTTCACCTCCAGTCTCAGCATGGCTGGCAGAAGTAAATGGTGGCTATGTAGCAGACCATGAGAAAGAAAGCAATGAGTGATAAACTGCTCTCACAGCCTGTGTATAGCCCACATGCAGATGTGGAGCTCCTCCTGATTGGGCGATCTGTGTAATCATGGGTGTATTCTTCAAATTTTCAAACCTGAAAACTTTCTCCGACCGTCTCTGATATATCTTTAAAACAAATCAGCAGAAAATGGTTTTGAAAACAAAATTTCCCTTTGAGGATTTGCCCTGAATTTCCCAGTGAAGATTAATAAAGTGAATCTCTATATCCAGAGTTCAGCTGGAACTGAAAAGGAAGTAACCAGGTACTGTAGTATCTGTGGTGGGTGATACACAGGGTAGGTTAACTGGAGATTCTAAAGTGGCCCTAAAATGTGAATGTGTGTGTGAATGGTAAAGGGATTGGCGCCGCACTGTGGATGCCTTCAAATTTCCCTTTGGGATTAAAAAAGTATAACAGTGTAGCATTCCAGCTGATTTCTCATCTCTCTTCCATTTGTTTTTTTTAACAAAAAATATTGGAAGTAAATTCATTATGCATCATTACAGGCACTTTGCTCTGAAAGTACAAAATAGTCACACAGTGAGAAGGAAAAAAATCCTGAATAGGAAAAAAAATGCATCAAGAATCATTTTGTAATTGCATCACAGCCCTCTGAATTGTGAGGTGGCTAGAGATTCCTGCTTGTTTAGCCATTGAGACATTTTTTCTCAACATAAACACCTGCAAGTTTAAATATGTGGCACAAGTTCTGCCTGTTCTGCTGAATGGAGCTCATTTGCATGAAGTCGTCTGGATAACATTCCTGATGATGTTGCAGTTGACAAGGAAAAGAAAATTATTTTTTGTTTCTTAATGGGAACCCACTTTTTCTAACTTGGGGCGCCACTCAAGTTGGTAGCCTTTTTTGCAGCAGCGGCTCAGTTCTGAGTTTTCTTTCTCGTTTTTATTTACTATCCATTTTTCTTTGCTATAACTTTTCTAATCTGTGACCCCATATCCATCACAGACACCAAGGGCACTAATATCACCGTACTGGCGTATTAGCCATCTTCCTACTTAGGTATATCACCAATGACTGCTGACCCGGTGAGTGACGGATCCACTGTTTACAATAGGAGTCAATTGTTAGTATTGTGCCGCTCCGCGATGCTAACTGCGAGACCCGATATCCCTTGAGAAGTCAGGCGAAAACGACGGGGATGTCGAGCTGGAGCAAAGCGACATGCGAGGAGGACAAGGTGCAAGTCCATTCTACCATCCGTTATTATGGGAAATGTGAGATCGCTGCTTAACAAAATGGAAGAACTAGCGGGTCTGTCCAGGTATGAGAGTACCTTCAGAGAGGTTAGCCTCATGCTGTTCACTGAAACGTAGCTAACCGAGCTAACAACAGACGCTAACATAGGACTGGAGGGTTTCCACTTAATACAGGCAGCTCAGACACTAGATAGCGGCAAGAGCAGAGGCGGGGGGCTGGCAGTGTTTGTGAACAACAGATGGTGTAATCCTGGGCACATCATGATTAAAGAACAACACTGTAGCAAGGACATTGAGTTGCTAGCCATTAGAATGTGACGAGCATACCTCCCCAGAGTGTTATCACACATCATCGTGACTATTTATGTACTGCCCTCCGCAAGCGCTGAGGCAGCATGTGACATCGTCCACTCAGTCAGCAGCAGACTAAACACCCCACTGCTCTCCAGCTCATCTCTGGTGATTTTAACTATGCTTCTCTGTCCTCCACTCTGCCCACTTTAACCCAGTGTGTCACATACCACACCAGAGACAATAAAACACTGGACTTACTTTATGCAAACACCAAGGAGGCATACACCTCATCACCCCTTCCCCCCTTGGAAGAGCTGATCACAACCTGGTTCACTTCCTGCCTGTGTACAAACCTCAGGTACACAGACCACTTCCTGTTACCCACACAGTGAAGATATGGTCTGAGGAGGCAGAGAACGCTCTCAAGGACTGTTCTGAATCCACAGCATGGGAGCAGCTCTGTGATCCACATGGTGAGGACATCAACGGCCTCACACACACTATCACAGATTACATCAACTTCTGTGTGGAGAACGCCGCACCCACCAAGACCATACAGTGTTTCTCAAACAACAAACCCTGGATCACCCTGGGATAAAGACACTGCTGAAGTAGAAGAAAAGGATCTTCAAGTCGGGAAACCAGGAGGAGCTGAAGGCTGTACAGAGGGAGCTAAGGAGGAAAATTAGAGAGGGGAAGGACAGTTAAAGGAAGAAGATGGAGGACAAGCTGAAGCAGAGTGACGTCAGTGGTGTCTGGAGAAGCCTCAAAACTATCTCTGGGCACCAGAATACCTCCTCCCAGGCCGTTGAGGGTAGGGAGTGGGTGAATGACCTGAACCTGTTCTTTAACAGGTTTGACCAACTGCCCTTTGATCCACCTGCCTACCAACCCCTGCTGCCTGCTGCTACCTTCATCTAGTCCCACTGTCCACTGCCCCCCCCTCCACCCCATCTTAGATCCCCTAGCTCTCAGTGCATATCCCCTACTGTTTTCCCCCCACAGACCTAACACCCCCCCCCCCCCCCCAGCACACAGCCCTCTGCCCCAGTATGTCCCTCACTAAGACCCAGGTGAGAGCTGAGCTGAAGAAGGTCAAGGTAGGGAAGTCTGGGTCCGGATGGCATAAGCTCGAGGCCCCCCAAGTCCTGTGCAGATCAGCTGTGCGGGATTGTGGAGCACATCTTTAGTCTGAGCCTGAAGCTGGGAGGGTACCACAGCTGTGGAAAACATCTTGCTTGGTACCTGTGCCGAAGAATCTGCACCCCAAGGACCTGAACAGCTACAGACCAGTGGCCCTCACATCACACCTGATGAAGACCCTGGAGAGGCTGCTCCTCGCCCTCCTCTGCCCCCTGGTGGGACCAGTGATGAACCCACTTCAGTTTGCCTACCAGCATAGCATCGGGGTGGAAGATACAGTGATCTTCCTCCTACATCATTCCCTGTCCCACCTAGAGAAGCCTGGGAGCACTTTGAGGATCATGTTCTTTGATTTCTCCAGTGCTTTCAACACCATCCAACCAGTGATCCTGAGGGACAAGCTGCTGTGTGTAGGGGTAGACCAGCACCTGTCATTGTTGATCCTGGACTACCTCACAGACCGACCACAGTTTGTGAGAACCCAGGACTGTGTGTGTGCGACACCATCATCTGCAGTATGGGGCCCCCCAGGGAACAGTTCTGGCTCCCTTTCTGTTCACCCTCTACACTGCTGACTTTTCATACAACAGACCACACTGCCATCTACAGAAGTTCTCTGATGACTCTGCGATCGTTGGCCTCATCCCCGATGGGGATGACACGGAGTACAGAGGACTTATCCAGGACTTTGCGGACTGGTGTCTGTGGAACTGCCTCCAGATCAGTGCGAGGAAAACCAAGGAGCTGGTGGTGGACTGCTGCAGGCGTGGCAACCCTCCACAGCACCGGTAAACATCCAGGGAACAGAAATTGAG
Source organism: Pholidichthys leucotaenia (assembly GCA_020510985.1). Lineage (NCBI taxonomy): Eukaryota > Metazoa > Chordata > Actinopteri > Cichliformes > Pholidichthyidae > Pholidichthys > Pholidichthys leucotaenia. The sequence goes on along the minus strand of CM035844.1, from coordinate 378,260,429 downwards.
ATGGTGACATCTTACAAGTACCTTGGTGTTCACCTGAACGGCTGCTCGTAGAGGCCGTATTAAACGTGACAAAATTGCACAAAAGAAATCGTCCCCTCCAATACACAGCTTAAGACAAATACAATTGTTATTGAGGGTGGTAACAACGCTGTTCATTCAAATGTGAAATATACTGTCTTGGTCCCTATTTACATTTTGCCAGGTAATTTAACTATAATGCTGTTGATACCATCTAGCTGCAATGCTCCTGCACTGTGTATATCATTGGCTCCATCGATCTCAAAAGATCATGGGGGGTTTTTGTGCCTTGGGTCATCATTCAGGGAGCTGCACCGTCGGGCGTGGCTGTAGAGGCCGATACGGGATCTGCAGATCCTGCCGCAGCCACTGCAGATAAATTCTTCACAGTGTAGTGGGGGTCTCGACAGTCTCCTCTGTCTGCGGAGTCTCTTCTCCCCCCAGCGAGTGTCTCTTCTCTCCTCTGCTGTTCGGATGACATCCTGGGTGGTGGTCCGCCAGTTGGAGCGGACAGAGGCGGCTGACTCCAGGTCGGAGGGGTTGAAGCCTCCAGCCTTGAGGTCGCGCTTGCAAACATCCTTGAATCTGAGAGTTGGGCGTCCCTTTGATCTAGTTCCAGTAGCCAGCTCCCCATACAGTAAGTCTTTGGGGATGCGGCCATCCTCCATTCGGTTGACGTGGCCAAGCCATCGCAAGCGTCTCTTTGTCAGGATGGCAAACATACTGGGCACATCTGCTCTGGCCAGTACGTCAATGTTGGAGACACGGTCCTGCCAAGTGATGCGCAGTAGTCTGCGAAAGCAGCGTTGGTGAAAGGTGTTCAGCCGGCGTTCCTGGCAGGAGTAGAGGGTCCATGCTTCACTGCCGTATAGGAGAGTACTCAGTACGCAGGCCATGTAGACTCTTATCTTGGTGTTGGTGGTTAGCATAGCGTTGTCCCAGACTCGCTTCGCCAGATGGGCCATCACCGTCGATGCCTTGCCGATACTGGCGTTCAGTTCGGCGTCTAGGGAGAGATTGCTGGAGATGATCGACCCGAGGTAGGTGAACTTGTCCACCACCGCAAGTGTGTGGTCGCCAATGTTGATACTTGGAGCACTGCTGACATCCTGGCCCATGACCTCGGTCTTTTTAAGGCTGATGGTGAGGCCAAACTCAAGAGCAGGCACGAGCAAAGCAGTTGATGAGACGCTGGAGCGCTTCCACGGTGTGGGCAACAAGACCAGCATCATCAGCAAAGAGCAGCTCCCTGTAGAACGCTCCGCACCTTGGTCTTTGATCTGAGGCGTGCCATGTTGAAGAGGCCTCCGTTGCTCCTGATGTGGAGGAAGACACCGTTTTCAGAGTCCCGGAAGGCGTAGCACAGAAGCAGGGAGAAAAAGATGCCAAATAGAGTAGGAGCCAGAACACAACCCTGCTTCACACCGTTCTTGATCGGAAAAGGGTCTGAGGATAATCTATCAAACTGGACAATGCCGTTCACGTCCTGGTGGAATGACTTGATCATGCTCAAAAGCTTGGGGGGACATCCAATTCGTTGGAGGAGGGCAAACAGTCCATCCCTGCTGACCAAGTCAAAAGCCTTGGTCAGGTCGATGAAGGCCAAAAAGAGGGGTTGTCTCTGCTCCCGGCACTTTTCTTGCAGCTGCCTCATAGAGAAGACCACTATATACTGTATATACAGTATAGACCACTATATAACTGTGTACATATGTGTATTTATTTACTGCTTTGGCTAACCAGTTATTATCTTATTTACTATTGCTCTGAGTGCTGCTATCCCTGTGCTGCTACAATCCTGGAATTTACCCATTGTGGGACTAATAATGACATCTTATTTTGGGTGAGAATGAGCCGGCTGGTGTAGAATCGCTTTTAGGAATGGGAATTGACACAGAGCAGTGAAAGTCTGAAAAGGCTGTGCGAGCATCAAATGTTTTTGGCTTAATGACAGAAAATAATGGAAAGCTATGTGTGAGGTTTGAGACCAGTCGTTGGCGCTAAACATCTATTTCCTTTCATTTCAGATACACTATGAAGTTAAAAAGTTACTTGGCTCCGGATGCTACTTCATCAGACAAGAGGCTTGCTGTGCTTTGGTAAGTGCACCAGCTGACATCAGAGCAATGATTTCGATTTGAGGTTTACCAGGGGTGGGGAAAAAGCTTGAGTCAGTGATCGATCGTGATACTAGGCACTGGCGACAATGCATCGATTTATAAATACATGAATCGATCTTTTATTTTTTTTAAAATGCGCACACACATACTTTTGAGTTATCAGCTAATCAATGGCATTTTCAGTCCACTAGATGGTGCGAGGCAAACACCCAGTCAAATGAAGTCATAGCTTGTCTTGGTGATTTGCAGCCAGCTTTGAAAGTTAGGAAGCAGTTAGCTCAAATGTCGGGCCTTTTTTGGATTTTATAACAAAGATGGAAGGAAAGATCTTGATATGACACACAACCTGCAAGAAGTGCTGCACGACAAAAAGAAAAAACACTCGGAATAAGGCGGGCCAGCACACGTCTTGGAGCAGCATTAGCAACGGCTAAGCTAAAGAGACACCAGCATGGAGCTTTATCTCCAAGCGTCAAGCAAGTAAAGTTTATTTATGAATCGCTTTTCAGAGACATGACCACAAAGCCTGCACAATAAAATGGAATAAAAGGAAGTTGATAGATAAAGATAATTTTAAAAATACAAAATCAAGTTAAAACAGAAGATTAAAACAATTTAAAAATATCAGACTTGCCATTAAAAAGCAGTTGAAAGTAAATAGAAATCCTCATTAAACAAAAAAGTTTTCAGCTGCTTTTTAAGAGTCCACAGAGTCAGCTCGACGTATCTGGAGTGGGAGTCAATTCCAGACACCACTGTCCTGTCCCTGTGTGCAGAGACGTGTCACTGCAGAAAATGAAGCTCCGAGAAAACTTTATTATGTGAAACAGATGTCAGCAGTTTTACTTTGGGACATGATTTGAGGTTGAATAAGGTGGAAAAAAAAAAATTAAATATATGGGCTCGTGATACTCTATTATTGCAATATCGTGTTTATCGTTGAATCGTGATAGGATCGAATTGAGACCCAGGAATCACAATCCAAATCGAATCACGAGGTCCTTTGTGATTCCCATCCATAGGTTTTACAGTTGTTCCCTCAATCATTTCATGACTTTTACTAATCCTGGCTATGGGTTAAGATGAGGCTGATTGTTGTAGCTGCTCAGGTTCTCATTTGTCAAGTTTAAAATGAGTATATATTTGTTTTTCTTTCCAGTCTAAGGTGCCAGTCTCTCCTATACCTGCGGTTGTTCAAGTTGAGGAAGGACAGCGCTCTAAAATACTCTAAAACACTCACTGAACACTTAAAGGTACTGTTAATCCTTGAAGCTAAACTGGTTTTGTTGGTGCTTTGCCCCCCCAGTTAAAGAAAATGTGCTCACAGATCTTCAAGGTCTTGGTCTTTATTTATTCTATATTTAGGCCTTAAATACAGCAGAGAAAGTAAGTATTGAGCACGTCAACATTTTTCTCATTAAACATATTTCTGATGGAGCCATTGACCTGAGATTTTCACCAGTTATGAGTAACAACCTAAGTAATCCATACATGCAAAGAAATCAAGGCAACTGTGTTCACAAAACAAGTTATATTAAAGTGGAATGACTCAAGGAATAAGTATTGAACACGCTTGGTGAAATTCATTTAATATTTAGTAGAAAAGCTTTTGTTGGTAATAACAGCTTCCAGATGCCTCCTGTATGGAGAAATTAAGCACAGGCATTGCTCAAGAGTGATTTTAGCCCATTCTTCCACGCAAACTGCCTTCAAATCTTGAAGGTCCCATGGGTGTCTTCTATTAATTCTGATCTTAAGTTAATCCCATAGATTTTCAGTTGGATTCAGGTCAGGTGACTGACTGGGTCATTCTAGTAGCTTTATTTTCCTTCTCTGGAGCCAGTTCAGAGTTTCCTTGGCTGTGTGTTTGGGATCATTGTCTTGCTGAAATATCCACCCCCGTTTCATCTTCAACATCTTGGCAGATGGCAACAGGTTCTTATCAAGGATGTCTCTGTACAGTTGTTCATTCATCTTTCCTTTAATTATATGAAGTCTGGCTGTGCCTTGTGCTACAAAACACCCCACACCATGATGCTCCCACCTCCAAACTTCACTGTTGGTATGGTGTTTTTGGGCTGATGTGCAGTGCCATTTCTCCTCCAAACATGCTGTGTATTGTGGCATCCAAAAAGTTAAATTTTGGTCTCATCTGACCAGACTATATTCTCCCAGTATTTTACTGGCTTTTCCAAATGTTGTGCAGCAAACGTTAAACGAGCTTCAACATGCTTTTTCTTCAGCAAAGGAGTCTTGCGAGGTGAGCGGGCATAAAGCCCATGTCGGTTGAGTTCATTGCTTATTGTTTTCTTTGAAACACCAGTATCTGCTAACTCCAGGGCTTTCTGGAGCTCTCCATGAGCCGTCTTTGGCTTTTGGATAACTTTTCAGATAGTTCTTGTGACTCCTCTGTCAGAAATCTTGCGAGGAGCTTCTGGTCGTGGCCGGTTTATGGTAAAATGATGTTCTCTCCACTTCCGAATGATGGATCCAACAGTGCTCGCTGGAATTTTCAGTAGTTTAGAAAAGCGCCTGTAACCAGTGCCATCATTATGTTTGCAACAATAAGGTTGCAAAGGCCTAGAGAGCTTTTTGCTTCTACCCATCATGAGTTCTTTGTGATGTGACAATCTGATATTCAGACCTTTTTAAAGGCTACCAGTCAGGACTTAACCAGCTGAAATTAATTTGCACTGATGGGGAATGGGATAGCTTCCTTAATTCTGATGGATTTCAGTTAGTTTCTTGGCTTCCTATGCATTTTTGTACTACTTTTTCTTCATGTGTTCAATACGTATTCCTTGTGTCATTCCACTTTATTAAATATAACTTGTTTTGTGAACACAGTTGTCTTGTTTTCTTTGTATGTATGGATTACTTGGGTTGTTACTAATATCTGGTGAAAATCTTAGGTTAGTGGCTTCATCAGAAATATGTTTGAGAAAAATATTGATATGTTCAATACTTATTTTCCCCACTGAATCCTGAAAAAAATAACAGCCCTTAAACCTACCTTTCAAGTGTCTTAAAATGACATACAGTGGGGTAAAAAAGTATTTAGTCAGCCACCTATTGTGCAAGTTCTCCCACTTAAAAGATGAGAGAGGTCTCCAATTTTCATCATAGGTATACCTCAACTATGAGAGACAAAAAAAAAAAAAATCCAGAAAATGACATTGTCTGATTTTTAAAGAATTTATTTGCAAATTATGGTGGAAAATAAGTATTTGGTCAATAACAAAAGTTCATCTCAGTACTTTGTCATATACCCTTTGTTGGCAATGACAGAGGTCAAACGTTTTCTGTAAGTCTTCACAAGGTTTTCACACACTGTTGCTGGTATTTTGGCCCATTCCTCCATGCAGATCTCCTCTAGAGCAGTGATGTTTTGGGGCTGTCGCTGGGCAACACAGACTTTCAACTCCCTCCAAAGATTTTCTATGGGGTTGAGATCTGGAGACTGGCTAGGCCACTCCAGGACCTTGAAATGCTTCTTATGAAGCCACTCCTTCATTGGTGGTTTGTTTGGGATCATTGTCATGCTGAAAGACCCAGCCACGTTTCATCTTCAATTCCCTTGCTGGTGGAAGGAGGTTTTCACTCAAAATCTCACGATAAGTGGCCCCATTCATTCTTTCCTTTACACGGATCAGTCGTCCTGGTCCCTTTGCAGAAAAACAGCCCCAAAGCATGATGTTTCCACCCCCATGCTTCACAGTAGGTATGGTGTTCTTTGGATGCAACTCAGCATTCTTTCTCCTCCAAACACGACAAGTTGAGTTTTTACCAAAAAGTTCTATTTTGGTTTCATCTGACCATATGACATTCTCCCAGTCCTCTTCTGGATCATCCAAATGCTCTCTAGCAAACTTCAGACGGGCCTGGTCATGTACTGGCTTAAGCAGGGGGACACGTCTGGCACTGCAGGATTTGAGTCCCTGGCGGCGTAGTGTGTTACTGATGGTAGCCTTTGTTACTTTGGTCCCAGCTCTCTGCAGGTCATTCACTAGGTCCCCCCGTGTGGTTCTGGGATTTTTGCTCACCGTTCTCATGATCATTTTGACCCCATGTGGTGAGATCTTGCGTGGAGCCCCAGATGGAGGGAGATTATCAGTGGTCTTGTATGTCTTCCATTTTCTAATAATTGCTCCCACAGTTGATTTCTTCACACCAAGCTGCTTACCTATTGCAGATTCAGTCTTCCCAGCCTGGTGCAGGTCTTCAATTTTGTTTCTGGTGTCCTTTGACAGCTCTTTGGTCTTGGCCATAGTGGAGTTTGGAGTCTGACTGTTTGAGGTTGTGGACAGGTGTCTTTTATACTGATAACGAGTTCAAACAGGTGCCATTAATACAGGTAATGAGTGGAGGGCAGAGGAGCCTCTTAAAGAAGTTACAGGTCTGTGAGAACCAGAAATCTTGCTTGTTTGTAGGTGACCAAATACTTATTTTCCACCATAATTTGCAAATAAATTCTTTACAAATCCTTCAATGTGATTTTCTGGATTTTTTTTCCCCTCATTTTGTCTCTCATAGTTGAGGTATACCTATGATGAAAATTGGAGACCTCTCTCATCTTTTAAGTGGAAGAACTTGCACAATTGGTGGCTGACTAAATACTTTTTTGCCCCACTGTACATAAATGAGATAATTGTTTTTTCTTGAATTATGAAATCCTGTTCAGTTTTGTGAATTCATAGGGTTTTATTTGTTAGTTTTACAAATTGATGCAGTTTTTTCAGTAAATTTACATCTTTTTTCCTTGTAAATTTGTGGCATGTACTGTACCAATTTACAAATAAGTTACCTTTTCCTTGAAGTTGTTTTCCTTGTAAATGTATGACTTTTTGTAAATTAATAATTTGTTTCGTCAATTTTTTTTTTTTTTTGCCCCCCACGGGAAGTTGTGCCTTTTGTTTGTTGGGGGAGCAACTAGCGTTTTTAATATAACTACAGTGGTGTGAAAAAGTGCTTGCCCCCGGCCTGATTTCTCATTTTTTTGTATGTTTATCACACTTAAGTGTTTCAGATCATCAAACAAATTTAAATGTTAGACAAAGATGACACAAATAAACACAAAATGCAGTTTTTAAATGAAGGTGTTGATTATTAAGGGGAAAAAATCCACACCTTCATGGTCCTTTGTGAAAAAGTGATTGCCCCCTAAACCTAATAACTGGTTGGGCCACCCTTACCAGCAACAACTGTAATCAAGTGTTTGGAATAATTAGCAGTAGCCATGGTTACATGTGCAAAATTTCTTCAATCTGATTACAATTCAGGTCAGAACTTTACTGTTTACATGGATCCTGAAAAAGCTGATCTAATTAGGACGTGAGTTTCCATGTGTCACACGTTTGAATGGACTAAATCATTTTGACATGTGCGCAATTATTTGACATTCCGGAAATAGTAGAAGAAGAAGCAACTTACGATGTAAACAAACCCCGCTTCGTGTCTCTTTTTGAACTGGACCTGTATTGTGTTATTCAGACTGTACTTTTGCTTCTGCTGGTCTCCTTAATGAAGCTGCAAGCCCAGTAGTACATACTTTTGCATATGAACAGCAGAGGGAGACAGCAGGACGATACAGACCAGTTCTGTTGTACTCCTGCCACGTCTTCTGCTAGCTGCTGTAAAGGTGGAAATACGTCACGTCGATGTGTGGCTGACATACAGACATGCGCAGTAAACATATTTTCTACCCAAACTTTGGAATAAGTGTTTCTATGCGCACCAATCGAATTAACAATCGGCATAGCCCACCCGTCTCAATTGGAAGGAAATTTTGATCGGAATGAGTGTGATCAGGTCAGAATATTCAGATTGGCGTGTTTACATGAAGCATTTTTATTCCCATCAGGCTTTTAATCCGGTTACTTGTGTCCATGTAAACATGGCTAATGAGTCTTTTACAGCACTGTGGAGGAGTTTTAGCCCACTCATCTTTGCAGAATTGTTGTAATTCAGCCACATTGGAGGGTTTTCGAGCATGAACCGCCTTTTTAAGGCCATGCCACAGTATCTCAATCAGATTCAGGTCAGGACTGACTAGGCCCCTCCAAAGTCTTCATTTTATTTTTCTTAAGCCATTCAGAAATGGACTTGCTGGTGTGTTTTGGATCATTGTCCTGCTGCAGAACCCAAGTGCACTTCAGCTTGAGGTCATGAACAGATGACTGGACATTTTCCTTCAAGATTTTTTTGGTAGACAGCAGAATTGATGGTTCCATTTACCACAGCAAGTCTTCCAGGTGCTGAAGCAGAAAAACAGCCCCTGACCGTCACACTACCACCACCATATTTTACTGTTGGTATGATGTTCCTTTTCTGAAATGCTGTTACTTTTACACTGCATGTAATGGGGCACACACCTTCCAGAAAGTTCAACTTTTGTCTCGTCAGTCCACAGAGTATTTTCCCAAAAGTCTTGGGGATCATCAGGATGTTTTCTGGCAAAACTGAGACAAGCTTTTATGTTCTTTATGCTCAGCAGTGGTTGTCGTCTTGGAACTCTGCCATGCAGGCCATTTTTGCCCAGTCTCTTTTTTTATGGTAGAGTTATGAACACTGACCTTAACTGAGGCAAGTGAGGCCTGCAGTTCTTTGGATGTTGTTGTGGGGTCTTTTGTGACCTCTTGGATGAGTCGTTGCTGCGCTCCTGGGGTAATTTTGGTCAGCCGGCCACTCGTGGGAAGGTTCACCACTGTTCCATATTTTCGCCCTTTGTGGATAATGGCTCTCACTGTGGTTCGCTGGAGTCCCAAAGCTTTAGAAATGGCTTTATAATCTTTTCCAGACTGATTGATCTCAGTTACTTTTTCTCATTTGTTCCTGAATTTCTTTAGGATTGCAGCATGATGTCTAGCTTTTGAGGATCTTTTGGTCAACTTCACTTTGTCAGGCAAGGTCCTATTTAAGCGATTTCTTGATTGAGAACAGGTGTGGCAGTCGTCAGGCCTGGGTGTGGCTAGTGAAATTGAACTCAGCTTTCCAAAGATGTGATAAACCACAGTTAATTTATATGTTTTAATGGGGGAAGGGGGGAATCACTTTTTCGCACAGGGCCATGTAGGTTTGGATTTTTTTTTTTTTTACCCTTATAACTGTCTTCATTCCAAAACTGCATTTTGTGTTTACTTGTGTTATCTTTGTCTAATATTTAAATTTGTTTGATCTGAAACATTTAAGTGTGACAAACATACAAAAAAATGAGAAATCAGGAAGGGGCAAACATTTTTTCACACCACTGTATCTGGTGGCAGCATTGATCTTGGAGAAGTGGAAATTGAATGTGAACTAGATTTATGGCCCGAAATATGCTGTAGTTTTAGTTCAGGTAAATAATTGACAAGATTAACTTTAAGGTGGTCACATTCTTTTTGCCCCTTTTCAAATATAAAGTCTTAAATTGGGTAAGATAATTTTATTAATCCCACAGGGGAAATTCACTTGCCACCAGTTCAGAACAAGCATTCACACCACATTCACAGCAACATGAAACTTAAAAACTGGAGCAAATACATACAATAATATAACAATAAGATGCAATTACCCTCCTACAAATGCTTATCAACATGTAATTGCTCCAGGAACAAAAGACCTCCTCAGCCTTTCTGTGGAGCACTGAGGCATCAACAGTCTGTCACTAAAAGAACTGTGATATTTATTAAAAACATGATGAGAAGGATGACTTTCAACTTGAAACAGTCTTCAATTTGGACCTCATTCTGTTCTCCATCGTGACGTCAAGAGAGTCCAGTAGGCCAATCACAGAGCCGGCTTTCTTTATCAACTTGTTGAGCCCATTTTTATCCTCCACCCCAATAACCCCCCCTTCCCAAAACAGAGCACAGCATAAAACAAGACACTAGCCACGATTCCCTGATAAGACATTGAGAAACTTCTTACTCATATTAAATGAGCGTAACTTTTTCAGGAAAAAGTCTAGTCTGTGCCTTTTTAAAAACGGCTTCACTGTTTTTCTTTCAGTTTAGTCTGTTGTCCAAATGAACACCAAGATATTATAAGACTGGACAGTTTCAGTCATCTGTCGCTTAATGGTTAATGGAGAGATTTCTTCTCTTATTTTCCTAAAATTGATTATAAGCTCTGTAGTTTTTGTGACATTTAATTTTAAAATGTTTCTATCACACCGGCTGATGAAAACTTCAGTCTCACTTTTTTATATTTGGAGGCATCTCCTTTATTGAGAAAACCCACCAAGGCAGTATAGTTGGAAAATTTCTGCACCAAAAGGGAATCCTGGCTACACCTATAGTCAGCAGTGTACAGAGTAAAAAGAAAAGGAGACAACACTGTGCCCTGAGAAGCTCCTGTGTTAGTTAAAATAGTGTCAGACACTACTGCCAACCCTGACAAACTGGGGCCACGATAAAAGATAATCTAAAATCCAGTTAACAGTTATATTATGTAAGTTAAAATTAAGTAATTTAGTGGCTAAAATGTGTGTCGATCATGTGACCTTAGATATGGGCTTAAATTGCCTTCCTTATAGCTGCAGAAACCCTGTGTTTAAAATGTGAAGCCAATTTTTTTCTTGAGTACTCACTGTTCTTCCTGCTTGTTTCACAGAACTCCCTGAGTAACACCCAGGCTCCCTCTCCTGGAATGGGAAAGTAAGCCACATTGCCAGCAACCATTTCTAAAAACCTTCTAAGTATTGGAATTCAGTACTGTTTCAGTTGTCATAGATTGTTTTGTTTTTTTGTTGTTGTTTTTTTTAAGAAAATGGTTTAGGCTTTTCCCTGATCTGTAGTCCTTTCACTGAGCTCATTACAATGTCTGTCTGTCTTGTTTGTGCAGTAAGGCAGCAGGTATGCCCTCTCCAGTGTCTCCCAAGCTGTCACCAGGAACAGCAGGTGGTTATTCCTCAGTCAGCAGTAACAGTAGCACTAGTTCGTCTGTGACCATACCTCAGCGTATCCATCAGATGGCTGCCAGCTACGTCCAGGTCACCTCCAATTTCCTGTATGCTACTGAGGTCTGGGATCAGGCCGAGCAACTTTCCAAGGAACAGAAAGGTAAACCACATTGTCTTTTTATTATTAACCTACAGTTAACAATATTATCCCTGCTATATAGTCCAATTATGGTTTTGTAATTTTCTTGCTAAGACTGTAGTCAAGATTTTATGCGCTTTTGTCATAGTTTGCAAATGCAGGCGTTTACTTTTTGCCTACATTAAAAAAATGTTCCTATTCAAAGATTTTATTTGTCTGTACTACTATACGTACAGGACATACAGGAGAATTGAAGTGGCGTGCATATTCACATGTAAACAAAACTCCAGTCAATAAAGTTTGCAATAATATAATTTACAGTTTTGGGAGCCTTTAGTTCAGAATAAAATCCTTTTTATGCACCAGTCTTGGTATGGTGATGTCCGTCCGTCTGTACAACTTGTCTGGCAAACTACAGTTTTCAAACTTGGACTTTTTCATTTCAGAAGCCTATACATGTATTGAAGGTGTACATATTGCTAGAATTTTGAGTTTGGATCATTTTTGTGAAAATTACAGGTTTTACAACTTGGTCATTTTTTGAATACAATTTCAGTAGAGAGAGGGTACATGGTTTGTCTGGCTAACTCCTCCCAGTTTTCAAACTAGGACATTTATGTCACACAGGGTTTCCACATGCATTGAAGATATTCATATTGTAGGGCTTAAATGATTTCTTTGATGTTGCATCTAAATTTGTTCCGCTTTGGAAGGAGTTCAGGCAAAGAATCTCCAATTCAGTTACATGGTTGGTAGTTTTATTATAGAGGAGCAGCAAGTGGCCAAAAAGAGGCCTAGAAATTGAGATACCCTGCATGGCGGTAGAACAAAGCAAAACGGGTATCATTTTGTTCGTTAGGATGTCAACTTTATGAAAATTTAAGGTTGTACTCATGAAATCTACTTTTAAAATGTCACTTTAACCCTTTATTTGCCACAATCCAGGTTTCAGAAATCTCTATTTATATATCAACCCAAGTTAACAACTTCAAAACAGCAACCTAACTGAAAGATTCTTATATTTTGAAGTTGTTTCCATATGAACTGAGGTTTTTAAACCACCGGTGGTGTTGTTAAATGCCTTTTAACCCTTGATTTTCCTAAAATTTGGTGCGTTTTTGTTTTGTTTTTTTTTGTGCGAAATTCAATTCAATTCAACTTTATTTATATAGCGCCATTTCACAACAACAGTCATCTCATAGCACTATCAACTGTAGGGGGGACCCCCACAGTTGCAGAAAGACCCCAGCAATCAGGCGATCCCCTGTGAGCAAGCACTTGGCGACGGTGGAGAGGAAAAACTCCCTTTTAACAGGAAGAAACCTCCAGCAGAACCAGGCTCAGGGAGGGGCAGTCATCTGCTGCGACTGGCTGGGGGGTGAGGGGATAGAGAAGAAGAAAAGAACAGACATGTAGAGAGCAAACAGCACGATGGGGACTCAATCTATGGGAGAGAACAAACAAATGTTAATGACCAGCAAAAAAAAAATATTTCATAGAGAGTGAGGAAAGGAGTGAGGCCCAGTGCATTACTGGAGGTCCCCCGGCTGACTAAACCTATTAGCAGCATAACTAAGGGAGGGTTCAGAAACACATGATCCCTCCCTAATTGTAGGCTATATCAAAAAGGTAGGTTTTAGCCCTATTCTTAAAAACAGAGATCGAGTCTGACTCCCGAATCCAGATTGGCAGCTGATTCCACAGGAGAGGAGCTTGATAACTGAAGGCTCTGCCTCCCATTGTACTTTTGGAGATTCTAGGTATTACAAGTAATCCTGCATTTTGGGAGCGTAGTGTTCTGTTAGGATGATACGGTAGTATCAGATCTTTTAAATAAAAAGGAGCCTGATTGTTTAGAGCTTTGTAAGTAAGAAGAAGGATTTTAAACTTAATTCTAAACTCTATGGGAAGCCAATGAAGGGAGGCCAGAACCGGAGAGATATGATCTGTCTTTCTAGTACCTGTTAAAACTCTTGCTGCAGCATTTTGGATCAGCTGAAGACTTTTTAAAGATGTTTTAGGACAGCCTGATAATAAAGAATTACAATAATCTAATCTCGAGCTAACAAAAGCGTGGATCAGCTTCTCAGCATCACTCTGAGACAAGATGCTCCTAATCTTGGCAATATTACGCAAATGATAGAAGGCAGTCTTAGAAACAAATTTAATATGTGAATTGAAGGACAAATCCTTATCAAAAATAACTCCAAGGTTCCTCACAGAGCTATTAAGAGAAAGAGTAACTGCATCCAAACTGAAAGTTTGATTTGGAAAGGAATTTCTAAGGTTTTTTGGACCAACAAGAATGACTTCAGTCTTATCTGAATTTAATAGCAGGAAATTACAAGTCATCCAAGCTTTGATTTCCTTAAAACAGGCTTCTAACTTGACTAATTGATTAGTATCATCTGGCTTCATTGACAGGTATAATTGTGTGTCATCTGCATAACAATGAAAATGTATACAGTGCTTTATAATAATGTTGCCTAACGGAAGCATATATAAACTAAAAAGAGTAGGGCCTAGCACAGATCCCTGTGGAACTCCATGACTAAGCTTTGAGCTGAAAGAAAACTCATCATTTACATGAACAAACTGGAACCTATCAGATAAATAAGATCTAAACCACTGCAACGAAGTTCCATTAAGTCCAACATAGTGTTCTAATCTATCAAGTAGAATATTATGATCAATAGTATCAAAAGCTGCACTAAGATCTAAAAGGACAAGTACAGAAACTAGTCCATTATCAGATGCAATGAGGAGGTCGTTAGTGACCTTCGCTAAGGCTGTTTCAGTACTATGATGGATTCTAAACCCAGATTGAAACTCTTCAAGTAAACCATTTCCCTGCAGGTGGTCAAATAATTGCGTAGCAACAACTCTTTCTAAGATTTTTGAAATGAAAGGGAGATTAGAGATTGGTCTATAGTTAACTAAAGCTCCTGGATCTAGCGTTGGCTTTTTGAGTAAGGGTTTAATTACAGCCGTTTTAAAAGCCTGCGGTACATGGCCTAAAGTTAATGAAGAATTGATTATATGAAGAATAAAGCTACCAATAAGTGGGAAGACTTCTTTAAATAACCTGGTAGGAATAGGGTCTAAAAGACAAGTTGAAGGTTTGGATGAGGAAACTATTTTGTCTAACTCACAAAGGTCGATTGGAGTAAACTCATCAAGACAGACATCAATAGAAGGAGTTGTAGTAGTTACAGTATTTAAGTGAACTGTGGGAAGAATCTGATTGATTTTATCTCTGATGGATGAAATTTTATTATTGAAAAAGTTCATAAAGTCCTGACTAGTAAGCTCTAAGGGGATGCTAGGATTGACAGAGTCCTGACTCTTTGTCAACCTGGCTACAGTACTGAAAAGAAACCTGGGATTATTCTTGTTCTCTTCTATTAATGCAGAGTAATAACTCGTTCTAGCTTTTCTAAGAGATTTTTTATAAATTAAAAGATGATTTCTCCGGGTTCCGGTCTGGACGCCATGGCGACTGCAGCTTAACACTGAAGCTCTCAGACTCAATCCAGGATAACACCTTGAAAATCAAACTTAACGGATTTTTGGAGGAGTGAAAATCAAAAGACAAAATCATCATGTCTAAAGGAAAACAGAAGAAACTGAAATTCTCCAGGCTAGGACACGTATCGGCCGGAGAATCTGAACTGGAAGATCCCCGCTCAGAAGACGAGGAGCTGGTGATAGCTAACAAAAGGGTTAGCCTGAAATCACTATTTGAGGAACTACGACGATTTCGCCGAGATGTTACGGCCGAATTTCGGGAATTCAGAGAAGAATTGAAAAGGACAAACAGCAGAGTGGACCAGGCCGAGAACCGAATCTTGGAAACAGAGGATCGAATAAAAGTGCTCGAAGATTCTGTGCTGGACCTACGCAAAAGACAAGCAGCTATAGAGGCCAAGCTAACCGACCAAGAAGGAAAACAAAGAAGAGACAACATAAGAATTCATGGTCTGATAGAAGGAACCGAAAATGGTTTTAACTCAATGGCAGAATGCGTGGAATCCTTACTAAGAGAGAAATTGGATATTCCACAAACCACCGACTTGAAGATAGAAAAGGCACATCGTTCATTAGCCGCTAGGCCGGCGGCGGAAGCGCCCCCACGTTCGGTGTTGGTAAGATTTTCCAATTTCAAAATAAAACAAGAGGTTGTAAGACTGGCCTGGCAGAAAAAAGGATTTATGCACCAGGAGAGAAAAGTCTACGTGGAACACGATTACGCCCCGGAGGTCCTTAAAAAGCGCAGGGAATACAATGACGCGAAAAAGGTGTTAAGAGAGAAGAAATTGCGCTTTCAGACACCATTTCCTGCGAAGTTAAGGGTCTTCTACGGCGATGAAACGTGTCTCTATAATTCGGCGGAAGAAGCAACAGCTGACATGGCGAGAAGAGGGCTCCCGGTAACGGTGTTTAAACCCGCAGCAGACCCGAGTGAGAAGATCAAAGCGCAAACATGGACAACACAAAGACCCTCAAAATCCACGGACCAGCAGCGGGAAACCCAGCACCAGAGCGTCGCGGATAAACTATCCGTTTTCAGGTTGGAATAGCGACCTTTTTTTTTTTTTTTTTTTTTTCCTTTCTCTTGAATCAATCCGCACATCCAACCCCCCTCATACAAGGTAACAAACATTAAAGGAGATGCATATTCAGCATGTGGTAAAACATTTCATGGAACAATTATATTATTTGAAACAAATAAGTCTTTGTAATAAAAAAAAAAAAAAAAACTTGTTAAAATAGAAATGTGACAATAATCCACATGTTCTCCTCATACTAACAATTACTGTTTTTGCGTGAATGTTTGATGTGATGGGGGTGGGAGGGTGCACACAATTTCACAGGGTTTAGGCATAAAAGGAAAAAAAAAAAAAAATCATTACAAGTTTGGATTGGGTTCTGAAACTCACGTTAAAAGCATGGGTCTACTTTCAGTGGTAAGAGAGGGCCCTCAACACGTAACAGAGTTTGAGGAATTTCCCTCAGAGCCTTCACTCCATCAAGGCTCTTACAGGGTCTTTAAAAAGACCTCAGCTCAGGAAGTTCTTTTGACAGTTTTTTGTTTTAAAGTTTTTTACACTATGTTCTTAATGTTTTTCTTGTTTTTAATGTTCTTTCAGTTTCTGAGTAGCACAAAAGAGGGCCACCACACAGTTATACTAAACAAAACAACACAATGGAGAAACAGGGTGTAACCAAAATAATTTCATATAATGTAAAAGGGATCCTGAATCCAGTTAAAAGATCCAAGATTCTAGGCAAAATGAAAAAAGACAAAGCAGGAATAATACTTTTACAAGAAACCCACCTAACAGACGTGGAACACAATAAACTCAGTAGACAAGGGTTTAAAATGATCTCTTCATCTTCATATAAATCAGGGAGGAGGAGGGGAGTAGCGACATTGATATCAACCAAAATTACATTTGAAAAAAAATCAGAACACAAAGATAAAGAAGGGAGATACAGTTTGGTAACTGGGCGGCTAGAGGGAGAAGATATCACCCTGCTGAATGTGTATGCTCCCCCAGGGGCTAACTGGAAATTTTATAAAAATGTATTCGACCTAATGATAACTAAAGCTCAAGGTTTAGTGATATGTGGTGGGGACTTCAATCTTAGACTGAATCCATACTGGGATGCTTCTGGTAATTCCCCACATCAAAATAACACCCAAAACAGGAAGACTCGGATGCTACTAAAAGAAATGGGAATCTGTGATGTGTGGAGGGAACTCAACCCCAGTGTAAAAGACTATACATTTTACTCAACTCCACATTCATCTTACTCAAGGATTGACTATTTTTTTATGTTTAATAGAGACATTGGTAGAGTAAAAACATGTAAAATAGGACTGATGGATCTCTCCGACCACAGTCCGATCTACATGGACTTAAATATCCAAAAATACACAAATAATACATTTTCTTGGAGGTTAAATTCAAATGTCCTGAAAGGACCATTGAAAGATGAATTGGAGTCAGATATTCTCAGATATTTGGAAGATAACGATAATGGAGAAGTATCCCCTTTAATACTGTGGGATGCATGTAAAGCTGTAATAAGAGGAAAGATTATTGCAAAACTGGCAACCCAAAAGAAACTAAGACAAGAAAAACTATCCACATTAGAGTCAGAACTTAGGAACCTAGAAAAAGAACACAAAGGCAACACTCATTCTACTGACTCGCTCAAGATTAAGGAAATTAAAAACCAAATAAATGAGATCTACACAATAGAAATCCAGAAGAAACTTACATTTCTGAAACAAAAATACTATGAAGCAGGCAGTAAATCGGCAAAATTGCTAGCCTATAAATTGAGGAAACATCAAACAGAAAGAGCAATCTACAAAATCAGAGACCCAGTATCAAAGGAAATAAAATTCAGAATTCAGGATATTCTTAAAAACTTCGAGAATTACTATAAGAACTTATACTCCCACAAAAAACATAAAAACGCATCCGAGGCATTCCTAAACACATTAAACCTTCCCCAACTTACGGAGTCACAAAATAAAACACTACTGTCAGAAATACATCCTAAAGAATTGGAAAAAGCAATTATGAAACTTAAAGCTAACAAATCCCCAGGAGCTGATGGCTATACAGCAGAGTGGTACAAAACCTTTAAACAGCAACTATCTCCTCTCCTCCTGAAAACATTTAATTATGTCCTCCACACAGGGGAAATCCCCCCCTCCTGGAGAGAAGGGGTCATTGCAGTTATACCTAAACCTGAAAAGGATAAACTAGAGTGCTCCAACTACAGACCAATCAGTGTACTAAATCAGGACTATAAGCTTTTTACCATTATCCTTGCCAAAAGGTTAGAGAATATACTGACAGACCTAATTCATTTAGACCAAACAGGTTTTATAAGACAAAGACAGACACAAGACAACATTCGACGCACTTTACACATAATTCATCATATAAAAAAATATAACTTAAATGCAGTCATATTAGGATTAGATGCTGAAAAAGCATTCGATTCGGTTGACTGGTCTTTTCTATACAGAATCTTATCCAGTTTCAATTTTCATAACAACTTCATTAGAACTATACAGGCATTATATAAAAAACCAACAGCTAAAATAAGGATTAACGGTAATTTATCATCATCTTTTGAACTGGAAAGAGGATGTCGTCAGGGCTGCCCCCTGTCTCCACTGCTCTTTGCAATCTTCATAGAACCTCTGAGCCAATGGATAAGACAAAACCAAAAAATTCAAGGTATTACACTTGGTCAGAAGGAACATAAAATAGCACTCTTTGCTGATGACATTTTAATATACCTAGGGCAGCCGGACACTTCTTTACCAGAACTAACCTCAGTTTTTTCAGAGTATGGAGATTTATCGGGGTACAAATTAAATATGCATAAAACCCAAGTTTTAACATTCAACTATGACCCAAATCATTATTCACTAAGCAAACTCAAAACTAACTGGGAGTCGGAATCTATGAAATATCTGGGGGTCAATATCCCGAAACAACTCAACAAAATTATATCACTAAACTATGATCCACTGGTGACAAAAATAAAATCTGACCTAGCAAGATGGAATATGATACCATTCTTGGGTATTGCACAAAGAATTGAAGCAGTCAAAATGAATATACTTCCACGTCTTCTATACCTTTTCCAAACAATACCGGTAGAACCTCCCAAAAAAACATGGCAGGAGCTGGACAGAAGGATCTCAAGATTCATATGGCAGGGCAAGAGACCTAGAATCAGATATAGAACCCTACAGCTAAACAAAGACAAAGGTGGGCTCGCGCTGCCAAATATCAGGGACTACTTTAAAGCCGCACAAATTAAAACTTTAGTAGAGATATGTAACCCAGTCTACTCTGCACAATGGAAGGAGATCGAATGCCAAATAACAAGTGACATCCCCCTACAGGCGATAATAGGGAACAATGTCTTACCTAAGCTTTTGAATAACACTAACCCGTGGATAGAGACCCCGCTAAAAATTTGGTTTAAGATAGTCAGAGAGAATCAAACTAAAGAGCCCTATCGACTTCTGCAATGGATCGCCTATGATCAGGACTTTACTCCTAATAAAACAGACAGCAGATTTAAAAAGTGGAAGGAGAAGGGGCTGATAAAATATTACGATTTTTTTAAAGGGCAAATCTTAAGAAGTTTTGAAGATTTGAAAAAACAAGGCCTAATAAATCAAGACCTTTACAGGTTCTTCCAGCTTAGACACCACATAAACAATATACTTAAAAAGGAGGTTTTGGAAAGGGCCCAGTCAGGTGTTCTGAAGGTCTTCTTAATGGCATATAAAGGGATCCCAGGGATCAGATACATTTCTAAAATATACCAAGGTCTTCAAGACCTAAAAGGAGACAACACATCTTATATAAAAGAGAGATGGGAAAAAGAGGGGAATTTCACTTTACATCTGGAAATATGGGAAAAGCTAAATAAACAGCAATGGAAAAGTACCTCATCCCTGCAGTGGAGAGAATTTGGATGGAAAAACTTGGCAAGATTTTTCAGAACACCTGCACAAATCAAATTTACCCATAAGGGATTGAACTGTTGGCGCTTGTGTGGTGAAAAGACTGCAAATCATTTTCATGTGTTTTGGTCATGCCCAGTTATCCACCAATATTGGACCAATGTACAGACAATATTGGGGAAAATATTCAAAATTACAGTTCCCTTTTCTTTTGTAACTTTGTATTTGGGTTTACTACCGGACTCACTGGAAAGACGAGGAGAAAAATACTTATTCAATGTTTTAATATTGGCAAGCAAAAAAGCTCTAACTAAAAAATGGATGTTGAAGGACTGTCCTACACCTGAAGATTGGACTAACGTGATCCAAGACATTTACTCGATGGAAAAGTTGACATTCGCACTGAGACAGGACATGGATGGGTTCATGAACTTTTGGCAACCCTGGACCGCATATGTGTCTTCCATTAGATCTAATCTTTGACAAATACCATTTCAATAATGGTTCCACTCTTTGTTCCAACACTACTCAGATGCTCTTTTATCTTTATTTACTTACTTTTTCTTTTTGTTTGTTTTTTACTGGTTTGTTTGTTTGTTTTATTTGTTTGTTTTTTTTTTCTCTTTAATTTCACTTTTTCTTTCACTTTAAAAAAAAAAAAAAAAAAAAAAGGGGTGTTGTAAGAATTAATCTTCCAATGTTGTCAGATATCAGAAAATAAGGGAACATGTGATGAAAATGTAAACACTGCATTGCTGTAACGACCTGTATACCCTTTACAAAAACTTAAATAAAAAAAAAAAAAAAAAAAAGATGATTTCTCCAAGCTAAATAGATTTCATCTAAATTAGTAGAGTGCCATTTTCTTTCTAATTGACGAGTCTTCTGTTTTAAGCTACGAGTTTCTGTGTTGAACCAAGGAGTTAAAAATCTCTGATTAGACTTTTTCTTTTTTAAGGGGGCCACCAAGTCTAGAGCCTGATGCAGAGAAGCTGAAACACTATCCACCATGTTATCAATTACAGAAGGAGCAAGCTGTCTATAGCTTATTTCCGTTGTGTTGACACATGGCATAGAGGAAACAATCTGCATAAATTTGGAAACAGCATCATCTGAGAGGCATCTACTGTGATAATATTTTTCTTTAGGAGCCAAATAGTCAGAAATAGTAAAATCAAAGGTTAACAGACAATGGTCTGACAGTACAGGGTTATGAGGAGACACTACAAGATTTTCTATTTCTATGCCATATGTCAGAACAAGGTCCAATGTATGGTGGAGGTAATGAGTAGAATTTCCTACTTTCTGAGAAAACCCAATCGAGTCTAATATTGAATTAAAAGCCACATTAAGGCAGTCACTATCTACATCCACATGTATATTAAAGTCCCCTACTATAATTATTCTATCAGATTTCAGCACTAAATCAGCTAAGAAATCAGCAAATTCGGATAAAAATTCTGAATAGGTTGATGGGGGACGATAAACTATGGCAAATAAAATTGGGTTTAACCTGAAATTGCTAAAGTGCCCAATACTGAGGACCAGGCCCTCAAAGGAATTATAACATGTTTTTTGCTTTACATTAACTAGTAATTTGGAATGGTAAATTGTTGCTACTCCTCCTCCACGACCAGAACTTCTGGGATTTTGACAGTTTAAATAACCAGAGGGAGTTGATTCATTTAAACCAACATAATCCTCTTGCCCTAACCAAGTCTCTGTAAGGGAAATTAAATCAATCTGATGATCAATTAACAGATCATGGACTAACAGAGACTTGGGAGTTAGAGACCTAATATTTAATAAACCACATTTAATTTTTAAATTATGAGGAGGAACAGAGGCCAAATCATTCAATTTAGAGGCTTTATGTTTAATTTGAGTTTTACCAATATTTTGCTTTATCACTTTGGGATGCTTATACATTATATTTTTATTTACTTTGGAGGGAGCAGACAACGATTCTCTGATGGGGAAGACAGGGGCTAAGCTGAGGGGTAGCGGGTGAAGAGGAGCTGCAGAGAGGCGTGTAAGACTGTGACTCTGCTTCCTGGTCCCAACTCTGAGTAGTCACGGTTTTGGAAATTTGGATAAAAAAGATGCCAGATTGTTAGATAAATGAGAAGCACCATCCAAAGTGGGATGAATGCTGTCTCGTCTCATAAGACCAGGTTTTCCCCAAAAAGAGCTCCAATTGTCAATGTAGCCCACGTCATTTTTAGGACACCACACAGACAGCCAGCGGTTCAAGGATGACGAGCGACTAAACATGTCATCACTGGTCAGATTGGGGAGGGGCCCAGAGAATACTACAGTGGCACACATCGTTTTTGCAAACTCACACACCGATTCTATATTAAGTTTTGTGACTTCCGACTGCCGGAGACGGATGTCATTAATGCCGGCGTGAATAACAATTGTGGAGTATTTACAGTTACTTTTAGCCAGCATTTTCAAATTTGACTCGATGTCGCCTGCTCTGGCCCCAGGAATACATTGGTCTATGGCCGCTGGAGTCTCTAGGTTCACGTTTCTGACTACAGAGTCGCCAATGATCAGAGTTTTTTCCTCAGCGGGTGTGTCGCTGAGCGGGGAAAAACGATTAGAAACGTGAACAGGTTGGTGGTGAACCGGGGCTTTGCGACTAGGCTTCCTTCTCACCGTCACCCACCCAGTCTCCTCGCTGCTGAGGAGAGCCGGGGAACCGCTGACAGGGGGGCCTAAGCTAGCTAGCTCCGCTGCAGCTAATGGGCGTCCGTCGAGATTAACTGGCGCAGACGGTGTTTCAATGCAGCGGAGCCGGGATTCCAAATGAGACATCCTCGCCTCGAGCGCCTCAAAAAGACAACATTTATTACATTTACCGTTATCGCTAAAAGAGGCAGAGGTGTAGCTAAACATCTGACAGAGAGAGCACACCAGAGGAGGAGAGGAAAGAGAGGTAGTAGCCATAGCTAGTGGCTAGCTAGTGGCTGGAGAGCTGGAGAGCAAACCACACAGGCAGACAGCAAAACAGGAAGTGACGATACGTTACCACAAGGAAGTGACGATCCCGGAATTCACAGATATTAGATTGAGATAACGCTGCACAACCATAGAACAAAGCAAAATGGGTATCATTTTGTTCATTATGATGTCAACTTTATGAAAATTGAGGTTGTACTCGTGCCATGGTGATGGACAGGCTGACAGACAAGGTCAAACAAGGGTCTCCGTGGACCATGATGTTTGCAGACGACATTGTGATCTGTAGTGAGAGTAGGGAACAGGTGGAAAAGATCCTGGAGAGGTGGAGGTATGCTCTGGAGAGAAGAGGAATAAAAGTCAGTAGAAGCAAGACAGAATACATGAGTGAATGAGAGGGAGGCGAGTGTAACAGTGAAGATGGAAGGAGTAGAGGTAGTGAAAGTAGATGAGTTTAAATACCTGGGGTCAACCATCCAAAGCAATGGAAAATGCACAAGAAAGGTGAAAAAGAGTGCAGGCAGGGTGGAGTGGGTGGAGACGAGTGTCAGGGGTGATTTGTGACAGAAGAGTAGTAGCAAGAGTGGAAGTGAAGATTTACAAAACGGTAGTGAGACGTGCAATGATGTGTGGTTTGCAGATGGTGACACTTACTAAAAGACAGGAAATGGAGTTGGAGATGGCAGAGTTGAAGATGACAAGATTTTCATTGAGAGTGACTAGGATGGACAGGATCAGAAATGAGTATATCAGAGGGACAGCTCAGGTTGAGCAGTTTGGAGACAAAGCGAGAGAGGCAAGATTGAGATGGTTTGGACATGTGCAGAGGAGGGTAGTGGATATATTGGACAAAGGATGTTGAAGATGGAGCTGCCAGGCAGGAGGAAAAGAGGAAGACCACAGAAGATTTATGGATGTAGTTGAAGGAGGACATGTAGCAGGTTGGTGTTATAGAGGAAGATGCAAGGGATAGGGTGAGATGGAGGCAGATGATCTGCTGTGGTGATCCCTAAAGGGAGCAGCTGAAAGAAGAGGTTGTACTCGTGAAATCTACTTTTAACATGTCACTTTAACCCCTTATTTGCCACAAACCATGAAAATATCCAGGTTTCAGAAATCTCTTCTATTTTTTTTTTTTATCAACCTGAGTTAACAACTTCAAAACGGCAACTAACTGAAAGATTCCCATATTTTGAAGTTATTTCCATATGATTTCAGATTTTTGAACCACCAGTGGTGCTTTTGAATGCCTTTTAAACCTTTATTTTCCCCATATTTGCCATACACCATGAAAATATTCAGGTTTCGGAAAACTCTTTAGTTTCCCCAAATTTGTTCCATTTTTATGTGAATATCACAGTTATCAGATTGAGATACCCTGCACATGTACTGTCTAGTTCAGCAGTATTCATTTGAAACCCCAGAGATCTCCCAATGAAACGATTCAGTCCATATTATCATCATGTTTGTCTTCCTCTATAGCAGACTCGCTTACTTCCCTCTTGTTATAGGGATTATCACAGTCCATTTCGCAAGTGCAAATATCCATACAAGGCAAGCCTGTGTGGGCACATGGGCATTTCTGTCCTTGACAGCTTTTGTCTGTGCAGTACAAATCCATAATGTCTCTCACTTCCACTGGTGCAGATTTGGTTTTGTACAATGTTGGTAGAAGTCCCATTGAATCTGATTGATGCCAATCATGGCCAATTGGGTTTACCAATTCCGGCTTGGAAATATGACTCTGGAACCAAACAGTAATCTGATAAAGTGCACGTAAAGCATGCCATTCATAAGCATCGTCAATTGGTGGCAACAGTGACACAGCTTTGTCAGTGGTCGTGGCAAGAATGAAGCGTAGCTCATTTAACGAACATGCTTGGCCTTTTTCCCATGCAGTAACAGGGCAGATGTTTGTGATGATTCCAGGAAAGTGTCCTTGTCCTCAAACTTAATCAAACCCTGCAAGACAGTGGCATTTTTGGCAAGAGCAGAGTACACGGTCCATCTGTGCAAGGCACTCGTGGTATCACATCCTGACAAGGCGTGCATCGATGGTAAGCAGTAGCAAATGGAATTGCCCAACTTTAAGGAGATCTGGTGAATTGGAATATAGCGTTCCTTCATGATGATCTTGCCTGAATGCCCTGAATGTATGTACACTTCATTTACCAGCATTCCTTTGCTTGAATAGTACAGTAGCAACACAAGGGTGTCGGTGTCATCACATCAGAGAATTATCCTGGAATGGTCTTTAGACAGAACAATACTGTGCAGTAGCAGGCATGTGTCTGCCTCTTCCGAGGTGCTGTTTAGCTCCTCACACCTTCTCCACGGACAACCTTCATGACTTCACCATCAGCAAAGCCCACTGGCAGAACAATCGACATATCTCTAGACAAGACCCCTTGTCCATTTCACAGATGTACTCGTTTAACTCGAATGCCACAAGACTTGCCTTATTGGCACTAGACTTGAGAAATTGTCTGTAATTGGGTACATCTCTGTTGCCTTTGATTTGGTACAGAAGTCCCTCTGTCGTTCCTCATCGCTAGCACTCACTGGATTTGATGGAATATTCTTATCATAATGATCGAACACAAGGGTGACTACATTGACAGGCGGCTCCATGTCCTTGTTATTCAAGATCCTCACAAGCTGCTTTAACACCAAGTTCCCAAGATGATTGAATGTTTTGAAGTGGTTGTCATTTTGGGACTGGATCATTGCCATTCCATCGATCAGGTTCGCTGCAGGTTGTGAAGACACTAGGGTAACTGGTGGTAGGACAGGCTGCTTGTCACAATGTTCCTCCAGCCTCTTGGCCAGATCAGCCTTATTTGTCTTCCTCATCGTGCCACCATCATGAAACTTCGATGGAGGTATGGCTAACTTGTATGCAAGGACATTCTGCAAGTCAACATCTCTGTTCTTGGATACTCGAGAGCTTTCTGTCCTTATCTGCTGGCAGGCATTTTTTCATGGCAGAGATTGTCATCACAGGCATCTTTGAAATAGGCTTCTGGTTTTCTCCACTAACCTCTCTGCCGTGAATTTCTAAAGGATTTCCTTTCCCATATCGGGGATTTTGCTCATTGCTGTTTCAACATCTTTGGAAACTACCTGTCCGGTGGTGATGCCGATGAGGGATGTTGATGCTTCATCATCCAAGTCAAATGGGTTCTGACACTGATCCTCCAGGTAGTTTTTGATTCTTTGAACATCCCATTGGTTCCTGCTTTATCTAAGCTCCCTTAAGTTCCTCATGCAACTTCTTGGGTTTGGTCGATGAGCAAATGTCGTTGAATCATTCCACGTACTCTCCAGTGACATGACTGTCAGCAATCATCGAAGCAGGGTGCCTTTCCTCAGTGTGTACCCAATGACACTGCCTTTACTTTTAGCCTCTCTATTGATGCTTTGCTCCAGAGCTTGATCCATTGGAACCAAGTTGAGGTTGTTGTCTGACCTTCTCACCACGAGAAGGGTTAAAAGGTATTTAACAGCACCACTGGTGGCTCAAAAACCTCAATTTATATGGAAGCAACTTCAAAATATGAAAATCTTTCAATTAGTTGCTGCTTTGAAGTTGTTAATCCCTTGCACTCTGGTCAATTTCCCTAAAAACGCCAAAAAATAACGTACCCCAAAGTAAATCAAAAGCTGTTCTTCAACCCTTTGCAGCATCTTCAAGGGGTTGGTCTCATTTAAAAGAAAACACTTTGAATTTTTTGGCAAAACAGTCATAATCTCTCTAAGTGCTCCGGCCACTGAGTAACAGTCATCTAAACATACTGAACTTGAAGAAAATAAATTTTGCCTGGGTGTTTTTTTTGGATACAAATGCTTGCAAATAACACACAGCTGTCAGATCCGGGCTGGAAAATGCAACAGAAATGTAGAACCAAGTGTTATCCAGCTGAGGTCAAAATTTTGTAACAATACCACAAAAAAATGAATATATTACACAGCTCAGTCAAAAGACTCAGGTCTTTTGGTGTACAAGGGGCGCTGCTGAAGTCATTCTATGACACGGTGGTGGCATCAGCCATCACTTTTGGAGTGGTCTGCTGGGGCAGTGGCATTACTGCAGCCGATAGGAAGAGACTGAACAAACTGATTAAGAAAGCTAGCTCTGTCCTGGGGCAACGCCTTGATCCGATGGAGGAGATAGGAGAGAGAAGGACGGTGGCTAAACTGTCATCTCTGCTGGAGTCCGAGTTCCACCCTATGCAGGACATACTGGATGCACTGAGGAGCTCATTTAGCAGCAGACTACATCATCCCAGGTGCACAACCGAGAGGTTTCGTAGGTCCTTCCTACCAACGGCTGTCAGACTGTACAACCTAAGCAGGGCTGCTCGCAGAGATAGCAAAAAGACGTAACAAACTAATAGTTTTTTTTGAATGCAAAAGATGCAATAGACTTACACAATGGTCCTCTCCGGCATACAACTAGGAACATACCGGTCGCTATGGAGGGTGAGAATATGTATGGGCACATAATCATACCATGTAGGATAACTAAATAGACGGTTATGCTGTTTCATCCCACCTAGCAACAATGCTCTGCACTGTGTGTGTTTATATATTTACATATTTATTCCATCTAGCTACAATGCTCTGCACTGGGTGTGTTTATATTTATATATCTATATATTTATTCCATCTAGCTACAATGCTCAGCACTGGGTGTGTTTACATTTATATATCTATATATTTATTCCATCTAGCTACAATGCTCCGCACTGTGTTTTTATATATCTACATATTATTCCATCTAGCTACATTGCTCCGCACTGTGTGTGTTTATATACTTGCATATTTATTCCACCTAGCTGCAATGCTCCGTACTGTGGGTGTTTATATATTTACATATTTATTCCATCTAGCTACAATGCTCTGCACTGTGTGTTCATATATTCATATATTTATTCCATCCAGCTACAATGCTCTGCACTGTGTGTCTGTGTCTGTGTGTGTGTGTGTATATATATATTTTATAGTAATATGTACATATGTATATTAGCTGCTCTTGCTTGCTTGTTTTTTTTTTTTGTTTTTTTTTTTTTTTTCTTGCCTTCTGATTGTTGCTCTGAGTGTTGCTATCCCTGTGCTGTTGCAATCCTGGAATTTCCCGTTGTGGGACTAATAAAGGCTTATCTTATCTTATCTTAGCTTTCTTCACAGGTAGTTTCCAGGCATTTTTGAACTGTGCCAAATTGTGCCAAATGGCACAGTTTGGAAAAACGTCTGTAACTTTTGAATGATTCAATATAGAAGCTTGTTGTTGGGCTCTAATGAAAGGTGACACTCAGGGCTGTGTGTGTGTGTGGGGGGGGGGTTGTTTATTCTTTCATGAATGAATGAATGAACAAACAAGCCCTCACACACAAAGAAGCATGCCACGTAAAAAATGTGCCTTTTTTTTACAAGAAAAAATAACCTACAGTGCACTAAAAATTATACTAGAATATCTGTAATGTAGAAGATAACACCCCCCCCCCCCCCCCAGCTACAGAGGACGGACATCGCCCGGTGCGCCGCGGTCACAGTGCGCCGCGGTCTACTACGCACAGTTGTACTAAAATATCTGCAATAATATCTGCAATCCGCTACAGAAGAGTAGCGGGTGGGGGGGCGTTCATGGTCCGGATGCGGCGCACGAACTGTGTACCGCGGCGCACGGAGTCCGGTTTGTGCGCCGCGGTCTACTACGCACAGTTGTAATTTACCGATCGGTCAAAAGTCATTTTTGATTACAGTTTTCAGGGATAAAGAATAATTTAGCTTATAACACTTACCTGTCCACAACAGCAGTGTCGCTGGCGAACTTCTCTTCCTCATTGTCAGACGAACATGACGCTGGTCCGCTTGTTACGGACTCGTGGTTCTGGTCACGCGACCCGGTCAAACCATAATTCCATTATTGCGGTTTTGCGCTTCCATGATTGCGGTTTTGGCGAACGATTTTTCAAAACAAATAAGAACAGTAGTAAGGAAACTGTGTTTGAGAATATATGGAGACCTTTTATTGATTATGTAAAGAATTTAAACATAACTTTTGAAGAAGAAGGTGAATGATGTGTGTGGACCTTATAAATTCCAAACTGGTGAATGTATAATATGTATACTTATGTAATGGATTGCCTAGACTAAACAGAGGAGCATTGTTGAAGACCTGTTCCTGTTAGTGGTTGTTGGTGTGTTTTAGTACATTTTTTTTTATTACTTTAGTGTTAGTGTTTGATTGTCTGTATTATGTTTGTAAAAAAGGTTCAATAAAAATATTGTGGAAAAAAAAATAAGAACAGTAGTAAGAAAAAAAGACTGGCGAACGCATGTGTGTCACTCAGCGGCTAAAAACAAAACAGATTTTGCAAGGGAGGCACGCTTTCGAACTACTGTGCTTCAATTGGCTCGTTGTATTCGCAGCCGTTGGTAGGCGGGTCCTTCTTGTTAGGTTTTCAGTCATTGGTTCTTCAAGGTTTCGAAAACCCAATTCAAGGCTCTTATTAGTCGAATGAGAGGTCAATCACATCTTAACCAATCAAAGCACTCCTTTGGCTTTCTGTTCGCGGCTGTGTCTGTAGTGGAAGAACGGAAATGCAGCTTTTTTTTTTTTTTTTTTTTTCCAGTGCCTCGTGCACCCTAGGACGCAGAGACGTGTCCGCCCGCGGTACACCGAAGTGCAACAGGTTAACTCAGGTTGATATATAAATAGCACAGATTCCTGAAATCTGGATATTTTCATGGTTTGTGGCCAAATAAGGGGTTAAAGTGACATGTTAAAGGCAGATTTCACGAGTACAACCTCAATTTTCATAAAGTTGACATAATGAACAAAATGATACCATTTTTTTCTTTGCTCTTTGGCTGTGTAGGGTATCTCAATCTGATATCTGTGATATTCACACTCAAAAATGGAACAAATTGTGGGAAAATAAAGGGTTAAAAGCCATTTAGAAGTACCTCAATTCGTATGGAAACAACTTCAAAATATGGGAATCTTTCAGTTAGTTGCTGTTTTGAAGTTGTTAACTCAGGTTGATATATAAATAGAAGAGATTTCTGAAACCTGGATATTTTCATGATTTGTGGCAAATAAGGGGTTAAATGACAGGTTAAAAGTAGATTTCAAGAGTACAACCTCAGTTTTCATGATGACATCCTAACGAACAAAATGATACCCATTTTTCTTTGTTCCACCACCATGCAGGGTAGCTATGTCAAAATTTTAGCCCCTTTGCCACTCCACTGTTACAGATCTAGAGGATTTTGAATCTTGAATTTGTACTCAATATTTCGGCTGTGGGTGTGTTAGTTCTGAACTATCTATAATGTACCCTGTGTGGTGCTCTTTTTAATTTTTTTTTCACCCTTTCACAAGTCTCCACCCAACTTATTTACATTTTAAAGCAGATTTTGACAACTTGCCTAAAAAAGTGTTTGGCGAACTATCCAGGTTACTTCATCTTAAAGATTGTACCATTCTAATTAGGGAGCTTTCACACCTAGCCCATTCAGTTTGATTTGGACCAAAATTTTAGGTGTGAAACCTCCCCCAAACCCCAGTCAGAACCAAAGAGCTGAAATTTAGTCTGGCAAAAAGAGGTAGTCTTGGTCTTGATCAAACTGAACCTTGGTCCAGTTTGTGTAGAGTGTGAAAGCAATTTTCAGAAAGGTTTGGGCTTTCAAACCAAACAGGAAGTTAAGGCAGCTGATAAGAGGGAAAATGTGCTGCAGTAGCATTCGGAGAGAGGAACTGTAGCTGTTAGAGGCATAAATAGTCATTTGAAGAAAAATCATTAAAATGCAGGAACTTACCAGATATTTTCGGAGAGGATGCAACAGAGGTTCTTTTTTGGGGGGAAAGGGGTTAGACGAGCAATGCTACCTAAAAATAATCACAGTTAATGAGAAGGATAAATGTCTTTTTTTTAATGAAGACCTGGATCATATTCTAGCCTTACCTCTTAATACGGTGGAGTCTTCTTCAGTTCTGACTTAAAATACAGTTACCAATGTGTCCAGAGCAGCAGAAAACACCTTGGAGGGTGAGAAGCATGTTCGTTAACTGGTCTGTGCTAACAACTCAGACGTCTTCATGACAACAAGACGGTGGTGCATCACATAAAGTTTCGTTCACTTGGAAAAGGAGCCGTGTGAAACCAAACTGGAATGAATGAAGACAATTCAACAAAAACATGAGCTTGGTGTAGCCTTTCAGTTGTGAAAATGCCCTTAATTTTCATGTAATCAAATGTCAAAGGGAAAATACAAGATACAACACTAAATAAAAACAAATGAAATTCTAGGTGTGGTTTAAAAAAAAAAAAAAAAAAAACTCTTGCCCAAAGCCACTTTTGAAGGATTGCGTGCTGTGTAACAGAAACTGTGTTTTTGTGTCAGTGTGGCAACTGTGGTAACCTGCCTCGCACAGCTGCAGTTATCATTTATGTGCATCAATTGTTTTCTTAAACTTCAGTGTGGAAGAGTTCAGACTGAAGCTGAATGCCTACTTAGTGCATGATTTTTTTTAATGCACATTTCGGAGTTTGATCTGGTCTTTCCATCCAGGGTTTCTTATAAGCAGATCCTTAATTTGCATTAATATCTCTGGATGAAAACATAGTAATTAAGAGGATCTCAGAACAAAGTCAATTTCCTGGCATTATGCAGATGTACTTGGCCATTAAATTGATTCTAATGTTGCTTTTAAAATTCCAAAATTTTTTTAGTTGGTGATGCACCATTTTTTTTCTGTCCCTGATATTACCATTTACTTCAGGTGGCACCATGAAGTTCAGTCAAATAATGCATCTCCTTGTAGCATTTTCATGCATTTTATAGACCAACCTTATGTTGATTTATTTTCCTTTTTCTCAGATTTCTTCTTGGAGTTGGACAAAGTGATGGGTCCTCTGATCTTCAACACCAGCAGCATGACGGAACTGGTGCGTTACACTCGACAGGGCCTCCACTGGCTGCGGCTGGACGCAAAACTTATTCCCTAGCGAGGACGACTCCTCTTCACGCTGCTTCCACAAACACACCTACACCTCAGCAACGTGTGCTCGGAGACGCACAAGCGCATGCCCTCGCAGCACTTAATTGCATATTGTATGCACGTGCACACAAATGGTCCACATCTGGTCCTCCACGTACACACACACACACGGTAAACTTCTCAGACATATCTCCAACACTGTGTCCATTCTCTACACCAGCTTGCCAAAACACTGAGCAATTTCAAGCATCTCTTCACCTTCGATTGCACCGCACAGGGAGACGCATCAAACCTGCAGCAGGAATCAAAATTGTCTGGCTTCTCTTATGAAATCCTTCATGGCCATGTTTATAACTCTTTGGCATGGAAGCATCGGATAAATAATTTATTATAAATACACTAAAACTTGGCTTTGGTTTATGAGCTACTTTGGCTTTTTAATCTTTGGTTTTACTTTGTTTCACCAAAGTACCTCCCATGAACACCAAAGGTGCTTTACAAACGAAGGTTTCTCTTTATCATTTTTGTGCCTTGCCCTGTATGTGAGCTCCCGGAAAACTGTCACCGGTCATATCTGCTTAAATTATTTTTTTATTATTTTTTATAGCGATACTAGATTTTTTTTTAATCATTTAGTTTCTATATTGGCAAAATGTAGGTTTTGATTTTGGTTTTAATGTTAAATATAAGCAGCAATGGTGTTGGTCTCTTCGATTTTAAGCTATTAACTGGATACATCTGGATCTTCCTTTAAAGTGTTTTTGGCGCTACATTTTAATCTTGGAGAATGCCCACAAGGTTTAAGGACTGTATGAAGGGCTACTGTGTACAGCAGTCTGATGCACATATTTATTTGGTTTATATTTATTCGTCTGTGGATTTTGAGCTGTTTGTTGTTTTTTTTTTCTTTCTTTTGTTTTTGTTTTGCTTTCTGAACAAGTGAAATAAATATTCCTTAGTTGAAGTTTTGCTATTTAGGACTCTCCACCTGAGGCAGTGGCTTTCAAATGTTTTCTAGTGTGCTTCCTTTAGAAACACCAAAACGTTGAGTTCTTAAACTTACCAGTTTTTATCAATCATAATAAATTTTAAAGGTTCCATATTGTGCAAAATTGTTTTTCTGGGTTTTAACCTTTAAAATTACAAATATGGGTCACCAAGAAATAAGTCCTTTTCAGTCTATCCCAGCAGTCTATACAAACCCACTGCAAATCTGCTTGCTGCTATTGTCTGAGAAGGGTTACCCACGCCAGATGACGTGGGCCAAATGACTTTGCAAGCAAGATGGGTTGTTGCGCACCTCAGCTCGGCAGGCATTTGAATAGGAAACATGGATAAGCGTGCACTGAAGTTGGTGTCACCACATCGCAGCACAGCGACAGAGTGGAAATTAATCAGAAGGCTGTCATTATTCTGACAGATGATATTTTTTAGAAGCTGCAGCAGGCAACTGTATGCCACAATTAACACAAATATCACAGCGACAGAGTAAGGGCAATTTTTAAGAGCATTTTTTCAGTCATTCCCTCAGAGCTTGCAGCAGCTCTGACCCCCGGCTACTGTGGGGAATCAGCCTGTGCAGGTTTGGCGAGGGGCAGTCTCTGCATCTTGATTTATCTCACATTAACTTATCCTTTGCTCCTCTTTTTTTTCCCCCTTGACATCACCCTCCAAAATAAAATGTATCCCGCTTTGTGTGGCACTAAATGCGACACAGAAAAGTGCAGCCTGCACGCACACACGCACAATGTCTCTTGTAAATATGAAAGCCCTTCAGTGCAAATGTGGGGGAAAAAAATGTCGGGTGCATTTTGCAATCCTCTCCATTGTAACGGAGGACAAAGAGCAGCATCCATCAAACTATATACAGTAGATTGGTGTATTACACCACTGATCTGCACTGAGTTTGACACGGGGTGACAAAATTAACAGGCATCACCAGATTCTGGGCTAACCGACGATTTTGTGACATCAGCAATGTGAGGACATGAAACTTGATATCCCAGAGAAATGTACTGTTATATGCAGGAGATGAAACCCGCTTAAACTCTGTAAAGGCTGTAGAGGGTTGTTGAGCTGTGAATTTATACTAATGGAATTGTAGTTTGAAAGCGGCTATATAAAAACAGGCTCTTCAGACTGGCTTTATTTAGCTAAACTTTGGGTTAATGGCATCACAAACCAGCAGTCACTACTACCTTAATAGTGCATCCCTTTTTAGTCTCAGATTTCATATCTTTTGATGAAATTATGTCACATCCGAGTTGACTGTAACCACAACCCAGAAAACCAAGATCAGGAAAATTTAACTAAAATACGTCATATTTTTGGCTGATCTAACCCAGTTTAAAAAATTTTAATTCTTAAACTTCTATGACTGGACTTAACCCCTTGCACTCTGGTCAATTTCCCTAAAAACGCCTAAAAATAACGTACCCAAAGTAAATCAAAAGCTGTTCTTCAACCCTTTGCAGCATCTTCATGGGGTTGGTCTCATTTAAAAGAAAACACTTTGAATTTTTTGGCAAAACAGTCATAATCTCTCTAAGTGCTCCTGCCACTGAGTAACGGTCATCTAAACATACTGAACTTGAAGAAAATAAAGTTCGCCTGGGTGTTTTTTTGGATACAAATGCTTGCAAATAACACACAGCTGTCAGATCCGGGCTGGAAAATGCAACAGAAATGTAGAACCAAGTGTTATCCAGCTGAGGTCAAAATTTTGTAACAATACCTCAAAAAATGAATATATTACACAGCTTTTTTCTCAGGTTCCCAGGCGTTTTAGAACTGTGCCAAATGGCACAGTTTGGAAAAACGTCTATAACTTTTGAATGATTGAACATAGAAGCTTGATCTTGGGCTCTAATGAAAGGTGACACTCAGGGCTGTGTGTGTGTGTGTGGGGGGGGGGTTGTTTATTCATTCATGAATGAATGAATGAACAAACAAGCCCCCACACACAAAGAAGCATGCCACGTAAAAAAATGTGGCTTTTTTTTTTTTTACAAGAAAAAATAACCTACAGTGCAATAAAAATTATACTAAAATATCTGCAATGTAGAGGATAACAACTCCCCTCCCCCCACCGCTACAGAGGAGCGTGCGCCACGGTCTGTCATGTGGCGATGACGCACAGTTGTAATTTACCGATCGGTCAAAAGTCATTTTGATTACTATTTTCAGATTTCTTTTATGTTTCTTCCCAGTTTCTTTTATGAGCTGTAAAACAGAAGAGTAGTTTCTCGTCTTCAAAACTACGTGTATGTCCTTGAAGATGCCTAAACTTAAAATTAATACCTGGAAAATGCACACTATGGGACTTTTAAATTTTGGAAATTTACGCCAGCATTTCAGTATCACCAAACTCTTTATTTTTAATTTATTTATTCAGAGTGTTTTAATTTTTTTTTGTCCACAGCCCAGCTGCTGCAGCTTTTTTGTCCCACCGGTGGGGCCTGCCACAGTGTGAGAACCTCTGCCCTAAAAAGAGGCCTGTCCTCTAGGGGACGCTACATGGGCCTAATAATTTTGATCCTGCCCAGTTAAGATTTTTGGCCTTTTTGAAGCTCCACAATTCGAATTTCTTCCTATGAAACCAAGTGTAGCTCGCTGGGAAAAAAAAAGTCTCAAGACCCCTTGTATGTATTATTCTGTTATCGATCCATTGTTTCAGTGTATATTTGTAAGGAAGAGCAGGGAATGTTTTGAGTGTTGAAGATTGCATCCTCTGCAATACAGTTATTCTACATTACATTTATAAAAAACCGAATCTGATATATCACTAATTTGGCACAAAGTAAAACTAATTTATCAGAAAGAAAAGCTGTTTTTACTGGGGAAAATGAGCAGATTAGTGATGCAGAGTAGCAGTGTTGCATTTATACAGCAGAGTTTTAAATCTATGAATATATATCTAAAGAAGTCTAACAAACCAATATATATTTTATTTATATACCAAGCAGTTTTTTTCTTCCCTTTAACCAAGCAAAAGTATAACTTGCTGGATAGATAATGCAGGGTTACAAAAAAGAGACTACAAGTATTTGTAGCTGTAAAATAGGCTGTCCAGCAGGCGGATTAATGACGATAGGACTTAAATGTTTGTTTTTGTTTGTGAAATGACTGCTTAGGATTGAGGAAAAAGTGCACATAGTGGTTTCATTTTAAGATTTGAACATGGCATTGGTTTACGTTGGCATTGGGGTGTGTTGTCACTTACACAAAGAGCTGTGCTTTTTTGGCTACCCCCCGTCCCCCCAGTTTCGACAAAAACATGCTGGAAATTTAAAAAAAAAAAAAAAAAAAAAAAAAAAGCCTGGACCAAATAGTACTGTATTCTTGTAAGCTATAGTCACGTGTTTTGTTGCAACATGCATCACGATCCTGTCTTGTATTTTAAGCAGAGATTTTATGTAAATCATCTCAAGATGAAACAAGTTACTGTTTGGGCCAGGTTTGAGCTTTTTCTTAGTGTTTTTAATTTTCTTGACTGGCTGCCTGGCCTTTATCGTAGGAGGGGATACTGTTATATTTTCACTTACACTTGAAGAAGAAAAATTCAGAGGGGGGGGGGTGTTTATTCTATGCAGGATTTTTACAAAAAAAAAAAAAAAGTCTTTACTGTTGAAAAAAGTTGACTATTTGGCTTGGGATTGGTTTCCCTCCCCCTCCCCCCTTCTTTTTTTCTGCCTCAGTGAAAAACCTCTAACTCAGATCCAATGCCTTTTTATCTTTTTGCTATTTTTTTGTACTAGTTTAGTATATGTGTGCGAGTGTATGTGTATAGAGATTTGTTTTTATTACCAAAACACCAATGGCTTCAGCTGTTTTCTACTTTAAAAAAAAAAATACTGGAGTGAGTCCACTTTTCTTCATAAAGATTCCTCTGTGGGGATTTTTGTCGGCCCAGTCAATGTCTTCATACACTGGTACACTTTGTACGTACATGTCTACGCCTCGTGTCCTCTACACTATCTTGAAGTCAAATGTTTTAAGAAAAGCATTAGTATGATTTTTAACAATTTGCTACTTATTTATTTTCTTCCCCTCAGCTTTTTTTTTTTTGCCTTTTTAAGGAGTTTGTTTTATGAAATAGGAGGATGTAAATGTATTGAGTTGTTCATGATGAGATTTCATTGTAATAAGTAATTAATATTAATTCTAACTTGAACGAATCCAGGGTAAAGTTTTTTCCTTTTTTGACTTTCAGTAGGAAGATGTTAACACTTGCATGTTTCTATTTAAATATAATGTATGAATTGTAAATATAACATTTCTTTAAAGTAAAATTTCTACTACAGGTTGACATTTTTATTAAATTTTAAAATGCTGTAAATATACTTGTGAGATCCTTTATGCACATTTTTTTCCCCTTCTCGGTGGATTTTTTTGCATCCTCCTTCCGTGTTGTTGCAGACGACACCCCAATCTGTTAACTTTTCCTTCCGTGCTCGTATTCTGTGGTCTTCAGCTTCACTGTCTTCAGTATCACAGTTGCCACATAATCATCATTGTCTCTAGATCTAAGTACAAATATTTTGTCTTCTCTGTATTTTGATATGGAGCCGTGTACTTTTCATGAAATGTAAATTGTTGGCGCTCATTGGGGTTTGGATGGCTGGTGTGTACAGTGTTTCTCTTCCTCGGAGAGAGGTGTATTTCCTGTGTCCCTTTTGAGCGATCGTTCCAACATGTCTTTTGAAACAGAGGTATTTCTCTACACACCAGAAACGGCTGTAGCAGTTTATACAATAAGTTGTATAACGCCTTTTTCTAGAAGTTGTCTCAAAGGCGAGACCAGCAGCATACACTATGTACAATAATCTAAATGGAATTAGTTTTAAGAGAACGGATGATAGAGATGCTATATATGATGATGGATGCAATATGATTAAAGGTACTCATCAAGTTTGATCTTCAAACTTAGGTTATGTAATTTAAAAGCATTCTTGTGAAGTGAGTATTAATTGTGACTAATGAGAGTCTGTCCTGAATATTCTTTGTATTTTGTCGTATTGAGAATAAAATGTATATGGATATGTTTAATGAAAGGTTACTGTCTTTTTTTTTAATGTAGTCTTCATCGTTTTGCAACCATCATAAAGATTAATCTGAAAGCTCTTTCCGGTGAAGGTGACATAAGCAAATGTCATGGCAATGCATCTTTGGAGCATCAAGCATTTCATAACTCCTCCCAGGTAATTGCCCAGATGGTCACAAAACTCACACACTGACACTGAGGTGGGTCTGCATCCAGGGTGTGCTCAAGGTCAGAAGTTTTAGGTTTGGCTTGGTTCTTTATTAATTTCAGAAAAAATTCAAGGGCATCCAACCAGTGTTCAGCACAAATCCTTCCATCTTTCATACACACATCCACACCTAGTTCCACTTTAAAGTCCAGTTAAGCTAACGTGCATGTCTTTGGGCTGTGGGAGGACACCTGGAGTAAACCCATACAAGCATGGGGAGAACATGCAAACCCCACACAGATGCGCCCTACTGGCTGAGGTGAGATAACATTGTGAACCACTAGCCTCTGTGTGTGTGTGTGTGTGTGTGTGTGTGTGTGTGTGTGTGTGAGCATATACAGTGTTGTGAAAAAGTTCTTACTCCCTTCCTGATTTCTCATTTTTTGTATGTTTGTCACACTTAAATGTTTCAGATCATCAAACAAATTTAAATATTAGACAAAGATAACAAAAGTAAGTACAAAATGCAGTTTTTAAATGAAAGTATTTATTATTAAGGGAAAAAAAATCCAAACCTGCATGGCCCTGTGTGAAAAAGTGATTGCCCCCTAAACCTAATAACTGGTTGGGCCACCCTTAGCAGCAACAACTGCAATCAAGCATTTGTGATAACTGGCAATGAGTCTTTTACAGCGCTGTGGAGGAATTTTAGCCCACTCATCTTTGCAGAATTGTTGTAATTCAGCCACATTGGAGGGTTTTCGAGCATAAGTTAGTTAGTTAATCCCTTCACACCTGAAGGTGTATATGGGCGGCGCCTATCTCCGTTTCTCTGACCCTAGGCCACACAGCTACTGTAAGTAGTGAAAGCTACAGCGGGGGGTCAGTCCTCTGGTAGCTCTGTGTGTAAATTTACTTTCCCCATTCCATTATGCGGAGCACCACACTAGAAGGCAGAAAGCACCATTTTTATATGGTCTTTGGTATGACCCGGCCGGGATTTGAACCCCTGCCTCCCGGGTGTGGGGCGGATGCTCTACCAACTGAGCCACCACTCCGGTTCCAGCATAAACCGCCTTTTTAAGGTCATGCCACAGCATTTCAATCGGATTCAGGGCAGGGCTTTGACTAGGCCACCCCAAAGTCTTCATTTTGTTTTTCTTAAGCCATTCAGAGGTGGACTTGCTGGTGTGTTTTGGATCATTGTCCTGCTGCAGAACCCAAGTGCACTTCAGCTTGAGGTCATGAACAGATGACTGGACATTTTCCTCCAGGATTTTTTTGGTAGACAGCAGAATTGATGGTTCCATTTACCACAGCAAGTCTTCCATGACCTGAAGCAGCAACACAGCCCCAGACCATCACACTACTACCACCATATTTTACTGTTGGTATGATGTTCCTTTTCTGAAAAGTTGTGTTACTTTTACGCCGGCTGTAATGGGACACACACCTTCCAAAAAGTTCAACTTTTGTCTCATCAGTCCACAGAGTATTTTTCCAAAAGTCTTGGGGCTCATCAAGATGTTTTCTGGCACAGCTTAGATGAGCCTTTGTTCTTTTTGCTCAGCAGTGGTTTTCATCTTGAAACTTTGCCATGCAGGCCATTTTTGCCCAGTCTCTTTCTAATGGTGGAGTCATGAACACTGACCTTAACTGAGGCAAGTGAAGCCTGCAGTTCTTTGGATGTTGTTGTGGGGTCTTTTGTGACCTCTTGGATGAGTCGTTGCTGCGTTCTTGGGGTAATTTTGGTCAGCCGGCCACTCCTGGGAAGGGTCACTACTGTTCCATGTTTTCGCCCTTTGTGGATAATGGCTCTCATTGTGGTTTGCTTGAGTCCTAAAACTTTATAAATTGCTTTATAATCTTTTCCAGACTGATAGATCTCAATTACTTTCTCATTTGTTCCTGAATTTCTTTGGATCGTAGCATGATGTCTAGCTTTTGAGGATCTTTTGGTCTACTTCACTTTGTCAAGTAGTTCCTATTTAAGTGATTTCTTGATTGAGAACAGGTGTGGCAGTAATCAGGCCTGGGTGTGGCTCGAGAAATTGAACTCGGCTTTCCAAAGATGTGATAAACCACAGTTAATTTTATTTTAATGGGGGGGGGGGGGGTCACTTTTTCACACAGGGCCATGATGGTTTGGATTTTTTTTTACCCTTAATAATAAACACCATTTCAAAACTGCATTTTGTGTTTACTTGTTATCTTTGTCTAATATTTAAATTAGTTTAATGATCTGAAACATTTAAGTGTGACAATATAAGAACTCCTTATACAAAGATATAGAGTGATGATAATCAAGTCAGTGGTGGTAATGCACCTGTAAGCTGGTTGCCAACCGCCAATCAAATCTAAAAGAATAAGAAGAGGAGAACTCGGGAAGGGGGCGAACACTTTTTCACACCACTGTATGCTCTTGGTAACTTCTGGGTGTGTTCATCATTTTGGAATGAACTATTTTACTGAAGGACTGTTTTTAAATAAATGAAGTCTTAAAACGTAAAGAGCAGTGGTAGTTAAAACCCAAGTGTGTTTGTATAGAAAATGGCTTCAAAAAAAGATTACAAATCCACTAAGTCAAAGTCAAGGAATCAAGTACATTATAACATCCATCCATCCATCCATCTTCTACCGCTTTTCCGGAGGTCCGGGTCGCGGAGGCAGCAGTTCAAGCAGAGAAGCCCAGACTTCCCTCTCCCCAGCCACCTGTTCCAGCTCTTCAGAGGGGATACCAAGGCGTTCCCAGACCAGCTGGGAGACATAGTCTCTCCACCGAGTCCTGGGTCTGCCCCGGGGTCTCCTCCCAGTGGGACGTACCTGAAACACCTCAAGTGGGAGGCGTCCAGGAGGCATCCTAATCAGATGCCCATACCACCTCAACTGACTCCTTTCAATGTGGAGGAGCAGCGGTTCTA
The DNA here is from genome assembly GCA_020510985.1 of Pholidichthys leucotaenia. Classification (NCBI taxonomy): domain Eukaryota; kingdom Metazoa; phylum Chordata; class Actinopteri; order Cichliformes; family Pholidichthyidae; genus Pholidichthys; species Pholidichthys leucotaenia. Next base: position 378,219,670 of record CM035844.1, on the reverse strand, counting down.
CTCTGAGCCTCTCCCGGATGACTGAGCTCCTCACCCTATCTCTGAGGGTGAGTCCAGCAATCCTACGGAGAAAGCTCATTTCAGCCGCTTGTATCCGTGATCTCGTTCTTTCGGTCATTACCCAAAGCTCGTGACCATAGGTGAGAGTAGGAACGTAGATTGACTGGTAAATCGACAGCTTTGCCTTAGAACTAAGCTCCCTCTTCACCACAACAGACTGGTACAACGTCCGCATCACTGCAGATGCTGCTCCAATCCGTCTGTGGATCTCTCGCTCCATTTTCCCCTCACTCGTGAACAAGACCCCAAGATACTTAAACTCCTCCACTTGGGGCAGGAGCCTGTCCCCAACCCGGAGAGGACAATCCACCTTTTTCCGGCTGAGGACCATGGACTCGGACTTGGAGGTGCTGATTCTCATCCCAGCCGCTTCACACTCAGCGGAAAACCGTCCCAGCAAGAGCTGTAGGTCATTGCTGGATGAAGCCAACAGGACAACAGTGGAGTGGAAATGCATATAAGATAAGATAAGATAAGCCTTTATTAGTCCCACAACGGGGAAATTCCAGGATTGCAACAGCACAGGGATAGCAACACTCAGAGCAACAATCAGAAGGCAAGAAAAAAAAGCAAGCAAGCAAGAGCAGCTAATATACATACGTACATATTATTATAAAATATATATATACACACACACAGACACACAGTGCAGAGCATTGTAGCTGGATGGAATAAATATATGAATATGTAAACACACAGTGCGGAGCATTGTAGCTAGATGGAATAAATATGTAGATATATAAACACCCACAGTACGGAGCATTGCAGCTAGGTGGAATAAATATGTAAATATATAAACACACACAGTGCGGAGCAATGTAGCTAGATGGAATAATATGTAGATATATAAACAGTGCGGAGCATTGTAGCTAGATGGAATAAATATGTAAATATATAAACACACAGTGCAGAGCATTGTTGCTAGATGGGATGAAACAGCATAACCGTCTACTTAGTTATCCTACATGGTATGATTATGTGCCCATACATATTCTCACCCTCCATAGCGACCGGTATTTTCCTAGTTGTATGCCAGAGGGGACCATTGTGTAAGTCTATTGCATCTTTGCATTCAAAAAACTATTAGTTTGTTACGTCTTTTTGCTATCTCTGCGAGCAGCCCTGCTTAGGTTGTACAGTCTGACAGCTGTTGGCAAGAAGGACCTGCAAAACCTCTCGGTTGTGCACCTGGGATGATGTAGTCTGCTGCTAAATGAGCTCCTCAGTGCATTCAGTATGTCCTGCATAGGGTGGAACTCGGACTCCAGAAGAGATGACAGTTTAGCCACCGTCCTTCTCTCTCCCATCTCCTCCACCGGATCAAGGCGCTGCCCCAGGACAGAGCTAGCTTTCTTGATCAGTTTGTTCAGTCTCTTCCTATCGGCTGCAGTAATGCCACTGCCCCAGCAGACCACTCCAAAAGTGATGGCTGATGCCACCACCGTGTCGTAGAATGTCTTCAGCAGCGCCCCTTGTACACCAAAAGACCTGAGTCTCCTCAGTAGGAACAGCCTGCGCTGTCCCTTCTTGTAGAGTGCGTCAGTATTGTGTGACCAGTCTAGTTTATTGTTCAGATGAACACCCAGGTACTTATAGGATGTCACCATCTCGATGTCTGTTCCCTGTATATTTACTGGTGCTGTGAGGGGTTGCCCATGCCTGCGGCAGTCCACCACCAGCTCCTTAGTTTTCCTCGCGTTGATCTGGAGGCAGTTCCGATGGCACCAGTCCACGAAGTCCTGGATAAGCCCTCTGTACTCAGCGTCATCTCCATTGGAGATGAGGCCAACGATTGCAGAGTCATCAGAGAACTTCTGTAGATGGCAGTGTGTTGTGTTGTGTGAGAAGTCCACAGTATAAAGAGTGAACAGGAAGGGAGCCAGCACCATTCCCTGGGGGGCCCCCGTGCTACCGATGATCGTGTCGGACACACAGTCCCGGGTTCTCACAAACTGAGGCCGGTTCGTGAGGTAGTCCAAGATCCATGATGACAGGTGCTGGTCCACCCCTGCGCGTAGCAGCTTGTCCTTCAGGATCATCGGTTGGATGGTGTTGAAAGCACTGGAGAAGTCAAAGAACATGATCCTCACCATATTCCCGGGCTTCTCCAGGTGGAACAGAGAACGGTGAAGGAGGAAGATCACCGCATCCTCCACCCCAATGCCATGCTGGTAGGTGAACTGGAGTGGATCCATCACTGGTTCCACCAGGGGGCGGAGGTGAGCAAGAGCATTGTAGTTCAGTTATATTTACCCTGATTGAATAATTTTCTCCTTTTCTCTTTACCTTATACACCACCAACTTTCAGTACAATTCCGAGTCATGCCACATGCAGAAATTCTCTCATGACTCCGCTGTTGCTGAGTGTATAAGAGAGGGAGAGTACAAGACACTGGTAGACAGATTGGTGGAGTGGACTGACCAGAATCACTTGTGGCTGAATGTCAACAAGACCAGAGAGATGATGATTGATTTCAGGAGGAACAGGGTGCCTTCCCAGTCATTGTGGATTTGGGGGGAGGGACGTGGAAGTAGTGGAGGTCTACAGATACCTGGGTGTCATGATCAGCAACAGACTGGAAATCTAACACCGAGGCTGCACAAGAAGGGGATGAGCAGACTCTACTTCCTGTAGAAGTTGAGATCCTTCAACATGTGCAACAAGATGTTGGAGATCTTCTACCAGGCTGTTGCTGTCAGCGCCATCTCCTTTGCTGCTGTTTGTTGGGGTAGCAGTATCAGAACCAGCGACACCAGACTTGACAAGATTGTCAAGAAGGCTGACTCTGTAATTGCTCTCAGGCTGCAGACTTTTGAGACTGTGGTGGAGAGGAGGACACTGAACAAACTCTTATCCATCATAGATAACCGTGATCACTCCCTCCACCACACACTTGACAGACAGCGGAGCACTTTCTCCAGTAGACTGCTACAGCTCTGCTTTCGAATGGACAGATGCGGGAAATCTTTTGTCACATGCCATTTCACTGTACAATAACTCACTCTGTAAATTGGTTATAATCCAGCTGTCACACTGCATTTTTCAGGCTACCTTGTACCTTCATTTCACCCTGCACTTTATGGTTCTATTTTGCACAATACAGCTTACCTGTTACTCTGTAATTATCTATATATACTATACATGGGATCATCCTTTATTTTTAGTTTTTAGTTAGTTTAATTTGGTTTAGTGTATTTAGTTTTTCTAGGTAATTCCTTTTCTTTACTATTCTGTTATGCTGTGGGTATTTCTGTCTGGTCTGGTTACTGTACAGTATGTCATGCTGTTACACTGAAATTTCCCATTTTGGGATCAATAAAGTGTCTGAAAGTGGCAAAACTGATAAATGGTACATGTCACACATAATAGAAGTAACTTATTACATTTGATTGTTTTCAGAAGAAAGGCGTGAACACTCAGTGGGATGAAAATGGAGCCTTTCTATAGTTTTGGATCGACGGTAACAAAAGACCAAGGCTGTTGCTGTTTTCATTAAATCGGCTGCCACCAAGTGGTCATGGGTTGCTATTGTCTCAATCCATTTCTGCCTAATCATCATTGGGCTGCCATGTCAGTCCCTCTCCTTGTTTGTGGCAGTAACAGTTTGCAGTTGCATAAACAGTAGACTGATAAAGGGGAAGGAAACAGGCTTTTCTGTCCAAAGGAGCTGACTTCTATCTTGGATAGGTGGTTTATTGATAGAGAAAATTAACCTTTAATGCAGGAAAAATTGCTAAATACTGCAAAGGTAAGCCCATATTGTGATAAAATCTAATAATAAAATGGCAGGTGGGTAGCTCCAGATGTGTGCAGATTTAGTTTATAGCACCATGAATCTTCCGAACACTTGACAGTTTCAGTAATTTGTCTATTTTAATAAGAAGAAATGATGCTTAAGCGTTCTGCTCATGAAAGAAAAGTAGTTTATATGGCTTTGCATTGCAGAGCCTCTTAAATGATTAGCTCCTTTCAGCCCACATTGCGCTGGCCCGAGAGCATTAACCCTATGTGGGCCCTGTTTTCATGACAACTTTCAACGTTTTATGCATTCATGTTTTTAAAATAACTATTTTGAATATTTGAAGATTTGTGCTTTCATATAGTTCTGTATTTAATTTGTAAAAGCTCCAACTTGAAAACATGTTTATTTGGTATAATACTAAAACCAAAGGTGGGAAGAGTAGCCAGGAAATTGTACTGCATACTGTTGTCACAAACAAAGTTACAAATATCACTAAAAAGTTAACTTGAATAATCAGCACATAGTTTTCCTCCACATAGAATTGTGACTCTTCCTCCTAAATGTAATACATTTTTAAATAATATACTTTTCTCATAAATGTGATTTTCTTACCAATATTTAAGTTTTTCCTCACATGTCTCAAAAAATGCATTTTCTCATAAATTTGTAACTTATTTTGCAGCTTTTTCTGATAAATTTGTGAGCTTTATCACACAAATTAGCAAGCTTTTTCTAGAAAATATACAACTTTTCCCATATATTTGCAACTATTTTCATGTAAATTTGTAACTTATTTTAATTAGGTGTGTTAGTCTGAGGAAAATTGGGTGTAAACTGGTATCCATGTATACTGTTAATATAATTCAAATTTTTTGAATTCTTGTTTATACTGTAATGAACATCAATCACTGTACCTTTAGCCATTTTTAGTGAATTTCATTTAAATATAATTTTATTTTCTAAAATCGAGTTGACACAATTGTTCTATTCTGACTTTGCAAATTTATGAGTAAAAGCTACAAATACATCTAAAAATGCAGAATTTTACCACAAACTGTTTCAACTAATTTATTGCAAAAATAAAGGTAAAGGAATTTGAAAAATCCCAGAATTTATGAGGAAATTAATAATTCTATAAAAAAAGTATGAAATGAAAAAAAATCTCAGCTTTATGAGAATAGCTCTCAAATGCACAAGAAATAGGTAAGAATTTACAAAAAGGCAAAAGGTTATAAATTTATGTGAAAAATCTTTCCAATTTACAAAGAAAAAGTCAGTTTACAAGAAAATTGCATAAATTTAGGAGGAAAAGTATCAAATTTGCAAAAGTAACTCATTATTTACTACTCTAAGAACTTTTTAGATAATTTTTAACTCATACTCAAGCGTTTTGGGTGATTGCTGTTACTTAGAGTAATTTTATAAAGTAATACTACTTTATTTGAGTACAGCGCAAGGCTTCTCTACCCACCTCCCGTACTGAGTAAAAGTACAGGATTTTCTACATAGATATAATTGAGTACAAAGTAAAAAGTATCCTTCAATAAAACTACTCAATAAAACACAAATTGTGGACAAGTAATGTGACTACAACCGACAGTTATTTCTCAGAGAAATAAGCTTGGTTAATTTTTTACTTTCATCTGTTTTCAGAAGTCCGTGAAAAGCAAAAGCAACCCAGGAAAATTCATTTTAACCGCCCCGCCCTTGGAGAAAACCGACCAATAGAAACTCGCATTTCATCACCGGCCCGCCTCTCGGTGCATTTTATTGGTCCAAATGATCCTCTGTTACCTTTGATCCGCTTCTCCTCCAGGGGAATAAGGTAACCTGAGAGTGAGCGTAGGGAAAGAAAAGCTCATTACCAGAGGTTGACAGACTCTCCAGCTAACTAGATAAAACCGAACGACTCCTGTTTTGGGCTTCTTTATTTTTTTTTAACAAGAAGGGGTTTGTTTGAAGGCGAAAAGCACTACGCGAGGAGAAAACAGCAGGTGGGTGAAGCGTTAGCAGCAGGTGTGTTGTTTCGCTTTTGTCGACCCAGTTTCGGTTACCAGCGGTCATCCTGTCGGTGACCGTTTGTTCTGCTGCAAGCTAGCTTCTCTGGGGTGATATTTTACACTAAACTGTCTCTTTTTTTAAATGTATTTCTAAAAGTTGTATTTCATTTTGTGTGGAAGCTCGGCTGTACTTGAGTAAGCTATCTACCCTCAATTAATTTTAACTGGGAGACAATGGTTAGACTATTGCTGGTGAGTACATGTACAGTACGTGTTCAGTTATTAATCCTTAATCATACTTTATAAGTGCTTAAAAACCAAGATGATTACTCAGTTAAATTGGTTTCCCATACAGTAACTTTACAGAGCTAAGTGGTTTTACTGCAGGGTAGATTTTACTCTTATTTTCGTGAAGAAAAAAGTTTTTTAAATTTTTGGGTTCACTCTTGCAGTTAGTTACTTCTTATTTAATCGCTTTGAATTGTATGTGTCCATTTTTTGAATTATAATGTATGTATATCGAACACCAAAATGTACATATTCAAAAGTCCAGATTAAATTAACACTGACATTTTGACTTTTGTCAGCAGATTTAGACTCTTACGGTTAACTTGGGTACTCATAAAAAAAGAAAAATGTTTAGAAATGTGTTAATATAATAACTTGTGCTTATCAGAGATCACTGCATTTTTAGCCTTTTTTTTGTAAATGTAATTTACTGCATTGAAATGTGAAACCATTCTCCCTCTATTTTGGGTCAGGAAACATTTAAAACATTACCATCTTCAGCTTCTTTTAAATACTGTATCATCTCATTATGATAATATTAGAGGGTACATATGTTGAGGCTACAGTATTCTCAGAGTCTTTAAATCATGTTTAATGGTTGTTTCTATCTTTTGCTTGAGTGGTTATGTTGGTAATTAATCTTATCTCAGCAATTATTGCTATGAAGTGGGTAGTTTTCCTCTCCATTACAGTTCTAACTTCTGAATTTGCATATCTGCCAGTATCAAATAATGGTCTGATACCAGCACTGATTTTAAAAACGACTAAAAAAACAAACAAACACTGAATGGATGTGATATGATTGCTGTCATTGTTGTACAACCTGGCTCAGGTTAAATGTTTTGTAAAGCATGAACAAAGGCAAATAAAGAGATGAAAGTGAATGTCATATAACTTTCATTAATAGTAAAAAAAACCCCAACTAATTAATCTGGGAATAAATAGCAAAGACAACCATGTTTGTTATACAGTATAAGCATTTTTAAATAGAGAGCCTAAGTCATACCCCCTCTACTCCTGCATATGGGACCTTAAATCGGAAAAAATTCTCCATTGAAATGAATGGCAAGAGCAAAATTATCTTTTGATCCCAGTCGAATTTTGCCACGAGTTACACATATGATGTTTGTCAATTTAAAAGATAATTTTCTACATAAATAACAGTGTAGGTTTTAGTCTAACTGTTAAGGTATAAGGTTGTGAAAATATGTAAATTAATACACTACAAACACAGAATCATGTAAGCTACGTCACGTGTTCAAAGAGTGCCCGGGGGAAGTGACTAGTCCTCTGGATCAGTTCCAGCTCTCAAAATACAAAAGGATACGTTTGTGTTGTTTTTCTCATCTCTGGATCCTTCTTTCATTGGTCAAGAAACAGGAGGTGAGGTTTAAGACGGAAACTGCTGTGATCGCATTTGGTGATGTGGGATGATGGGGGGTGTAGTCTGTTTTCACAAAAATTAAATATTACTCTGTTATTTTATGACAGCCAGCAATTATGTGGAAAATGATCTTTTAAATTGACAAACATCATATGTGTAACTCGTGGCAAAATTCGATCGGATCAAAAGATAATTCTGCTCTTGCCATTCATTTCAATGGAGATTTTTTTCTGATTTAAGGTCCCACGTGCAGAAGTAGAGGGGGTGTGACTTAGGCTCTCTATAGTGCAATACAGAAACAGTAGTGTAACATCAACTTAAAAACTAAGTAAATCTAGAAAAATTTTTTAACTTCCTGTGTACCTTTTAGAGTAGTGAAGAAGAATTGATTTCTGGTATGCAGTGGTAGTTAGCACTTATGGAAGTAACTGGGAAGTATCTGAGTACCATTTCTTGTCTAATAACTTATGTTGTGTTGGAACCGTGCACAAACTTGCATACTTGTTGATACCAGTACCATAATTTTTCAGCAGTATCAGAGACATTTCCAGTACTGGTATTTGTATTGGAACAACTCTATAAAATAGTACTTTTATACAATTTCTGGCTACTCTTTCCACCACTGATTGAACAATAGATGTACTTCTACTTTGTTTACAGAACTGAACAACTCTTAGCCCTAGATTGTCTAGACTAAATAAGTCATAATTTAGGTAATGGCTGACAGACAAGTTGATGATGCAAAAGCTCTGTAATAGATACTGAATACCAGAGGGAGACAAGCCACAATCCTAAGTACTGTTATCATCACATCTAATTACCATTGCCATGCTTTCATGGTTGTCCATTACTCATGCAGTGCATATTGTTTGACAGAATTGTGAAGAAAAAAACATTACCATCCTCCCCTAACCTCATCTCCTTGTGTTAAATTGATATGTGACTCTAAATTATGCACAGGGGGACCTTTTTAGCTAATGAATGGAGTATGTTTTATTTAAAGTGGGGGACAATAGGCCCCATGGCTGTAGGTGAGGTTGCTTTTGGAGAAATTAGACACTGGTGTGCTGTGGCTGAAACCAAAGTGCTCATGCAGTGTGTTAGTCAGATGGTTTGGAGCTAGAGGGGCACACAGGCCTCTGTGTGTGTCACTGCTGCTGGATACCTAGGTCTGACCCACCTCAGCCCCTCATATCCACAGAGTCTGATCTGGATGCTGGACTGGGATCTTTAATGGAATATTGACAGTCCTGTAGGTGTAATGCACATGCAAAAGAGAAAGAAACTCACATGCACAAGGAAGAAAGGTTCCTACATAACCACCTGTTGATCCAAAATGTTTTACTAGCACATTGCTCAGACAGGCAAACATAAATGGTTGGTGGTGTGTTGCTGTAGCCTGAGTGGTTGGTGTTAAGGTTAAGGATTAAAGAAGAAAGAAAGACGGAAACAAAAGATGGAAGCTTTAAGACAGAGCAGGGCCACAAAACCATGGGGCGTACTTGTAAACTTAGCCTGTGTGTTGAAATGTGACCTCTTTCGTCATCTCTCTCGCCCTCTCTCTTTCTCTCTCTCTCGCTTGCCAAAACAGTGTGAAGACAAGAGAAAATGACAACATTTGCTCAAGAAATACAGTCATAGTAAATGTAAATGTGTCATGTAAATGTGTCATGGTGTAAGGATGTGGTGTTTTATGTAGTGTGTTGTTCAGTCAGTTTTGTGGGAATACCTGTTTTTCAAGCAGTAGAAAATTCCTTACAGTGTGTTTTGACTTGGATGTTTACATCCTTTCTTTGACCTTTCATACAGCCAACTCCTGTAATATTGGACCAAATGGGCTGGTTATGAGGGCAAATGTCGGTCTGTCAAGTTCAGATTATTTCTGCAACAAACAAACCTCATTTCATTTGTGTCTTGACCAAGATCATTTGAAAATGCAGTCAAATATTGTATCAAATTTCAGGGACACAGCAGGTTAAAGTTGAGGACTTCTTTCTATCAAATTCCCTAATACCGTTGTTACTAAACAATAACCACCCTGTCTAGCATCACTTTGAACTGTTTTGGAGGTATCAGGGTGAGCTAATAGTGTAGGTTGTCACAGGCAGGTGTCGGAGTTTTAAATTCATTAGCAACTCATTGATTTGTGTTATTCTTACCTGTATTGTTTCCATATTTCGGTAATAGAATCATGAAGCCTGACATAATCTCACCTCTTTCTTTGAACCTTCATAATGTGGGACTTTCAATGGCATTGTTGGTTCCAGGAAAATGAATAAGTCTCATGTTCATGATTGGAAGATCTAATAAGTCAATGACTCATAGATAAAGAAAATTAGTATTTTCCATTTATCCAACTGGCTGCAATCAGGTATAATTAAGGAATCTGTGAGTGCAAGCTACAAATACAAGTACCTGGAATGTTTTAAGTGAGAGAATAAAGCATCATGTATTGGAACAATAAAGATGAATATATATTACACCAAAATTATATTAGTGAAATTGCTCCTTTGCGGACCAAAGTCCACCAGACACATTATCAGTGAGGTTAAATGGCAATAAAAGCCAACTCTTCAGGAACACCTATTGGTCAATTAGCGCTAAGTAAGGTGGGTTATGTCATTCAGTAGTTTGTCTTTTAAAAACACAGTGGCAGTGGGTTATACTGAATTGTGAATGCTAACTCAAGTTGACACAGAGGTTTGGTGTCACCAAGTGTAGTGATCCCACTCATAACATTTTTTAAAGACTCACATCCTTATGGATGATGAATGTTAAATAAAAGTTTTCAGGTTTCCTTGTGTAGTCTGAGATCACTGGACTGACGTCCTGTAAGGTCTCTTTAGGCTCAGATAAGGAAATGAGGGTGGCTAAATCTCAGAGGAGGAAGTAAAAATCCTGCTCATATTCAAGTTAAAATTTCCCTACAAGATTAATAAGTAATTTTCAAGTCAAGAAAAAAAGTTGGTTTTGTTATGTAGCAACAAATGTACTGTAGATGGAAATGTAGGGAAATGCCATAGTGTTAGCTATTACTGTAGATGAAATCATCACAAAATATTTCCATAGCATTTATCAGACGATTGAATTTAAACCAGTTAAATTGTGCTTTCTGTCTTTTGTTTGTCAGAATTTTTGCAAAAAAAAAAATCTTACAAGAATGAAGTCACACATTCACATTAAAACCCACAAATTTATGAGAAGAATATGCAAATGTACAAATAAAAGAAGTTGACATTTACAAGAACCCCACACCCCCAATTTTGCAAGAAAAAAAATCACAAAAATACAAGAATAAATTAAAAATTTTACATGGGGAAAAAACCCCACAAATTTATGAGAAAAAGCAATCAAGGAGTTAAAATAAGTCTAAAATGTATAAGAACCCCCCCCCCCCACACACACACACAAATTTTAAAGTAAAAAAAATCAAAGATGTTCAAGAATAAAGTCACAAATTTATATGAAAAAAATTTTACAAAAAAAAAAGCAGAGGCAAGCATAACAAGTGTCCCTGAAATGGCTGAGAAATATTACTGCTCCAGCAGCTGATGAGCATCAAAGTTAACGTCAAGTCCTGATCATCAATTATTTTATCATTTTTTGGCAGTTAAAGGACTTAAAAAGAAACTACATATCAGAATTTAAGCTGTCTCTGGTGTAGTGTTTAGGAAGAAAGTGCAGATGAAAATAGTTAATTTTAGAATTTCAGAATATGTCTCCGATGTGTCCCCTGTGCCCTTTGACCATCACATGCCTAAGCCAGGTTAAATGTGCATTCGCCTTTCACCTTCCAGAAATCACAGGAGTCCTCCACTTGCTGATTTAAAATGTGTCTGTTTTGGAAAGACTTGGAGAAAAAAAGAAAATATATCCATTAAACTCAGACTCTGAGACCACCTCAACTCTCATTCTCCACCTTCTCTGTTGTTTACTTTGCATTACTTGATCAGAGCTCTTTTCTACAGGTAATGGCGGGGTCGTATTTTTTACACAATGGGTATGACCACCTGTCCTTAGACATGAACTATTGTCAGATCCTCCTCCTTTTGTCAGAGGGGCAGAAAAGGCCTTTTAAAGGTCTATGTAATAAATGGATGTGAAGGAGAAGAATGGCCTCTGTAAGTTATCTCTGGTTAAGGATAGACTTCCTCCAGGCAAGCAGGCAGGCAGGAAAGTGTGTATGGGTTTCTCTCTGTGCATTTGAGCTCTACAGGACACTCCTACTCTGTTGTATGGACTCATAAGACCCTCATTGTTGCATGGCAGTGTCAAATGTAATGTGTGCGGTAGAGTGTGAGAGGAACCATATAGATATAGCTTTTAAAAATGCATCCTGCTTAGTTTTTCCTACTTTTAAAAAAGAATTGTAGCTCAGAGTTCCCCGGTAGTAACACGCTGTGCACACTATTTGAAAAAGGTAGGAAATTGTGTTTTTAAAAACCCTAATATGGTCAGTTAGCAGCTGACGATGATGAACATTTTTCTGAATCGCAGATTTATTCCCAGTTTGACACACTGTTGATCTAGCTGCAAGGTTTGAGTGTGCAAGAGGTGAAAACATCCATTCTCCGAGAAGGGAGCTTTCAAAATAAAAGCATGCAATTCATGTTTGGTCTTAACAAACTTTTAAAATAAGAACGAGCCGATTGCCAAATAAATTGATTGTTTTATTATCTCAGACACATGAAAAACAACAATAAACAAGGCATTACATTTGTAGTAGCTGTTAATAGATTTGGATGGCCCAAGTACTGTATGTGAATGCTGTAGTCAAGACCTCATCAAGACCAGTCTCCCGACCAAGCCCTGCATACACTGTGGTCTGGGTCTCAACTTGGTCTTGGTTTTGGGAGAGTCTGGTCTCAGTCTGGTCTTGATTACATCTCTAGATTAAACACAGTTACTTTTCCAGGGTAAAAAGATATGTTAATTTTCTGTTAATTGTTTACACTGCATTTGTACAAAAGTGTGTTTTGTAAAGTAATACGAAAAAATGCAGTTGCTTTTTGATCAGTTACACATTCAGTAGATATAAATACATATAATTGGATCTGTTTTACTAATAAAAGCGCTTGTAAGTACAACACCTTTGAAAGGTGACAACTTTCTACTTTCTACTTCCCACTTCCCAAAAATATATTGAGGTGTATGTTATGTATGAGATACAGAATAATTATAATGGGATGTGATTTTTGACCCATATTGTCCAGCTCTACTCTGTACTGGTTCCCCACTACAGCAATGAAATGTGGCTTTTTGTGTCTCCGCCACAACTGCCAGTTTGCTGGAAGGCCGCCTCAAGTTTTACAGTTTCTTATGAAAAGGTGTGGGTGAAGGCTTGTCAGTGAGACCTCGGCTAACCACACACACAGCAATGTAGCTGTGACACTGACCAATAAAAGAGGCATTTACAACTCTCTAATATGACTGGAAGTAGAGGCTTGAAGTTTTTTTTTCTGTGAGTGGCTATGTGTGATTAGTATACGGGTATATCCTCAGCAGCATGGTTACGATCTCACAACCAGTCAGCTAGTCTTTGGGCTTCAGTTGTAGACAACAGATGTCAAAACAAAAATATACGTTTCTGCCCATCAGTCTTTGTTTAAGAATTCAGATAGATTTCTGACATAAAAACTATTAATAAGTAGAACTGTCATTAGATGACTGATTATTTTTGATAAATATCATTGTATACTACAGTAGACAGTGAATGAAAATAGGAATGTCCCTCATAAAATCTTGTGCCTTACCAGTTTTATCAAATATTCATGTGTCAAAACTGTTCCTTGGTTAACTGGTTTGTGAATTATATGTAATATGTAGATGATAAGAGGTGGTGGTGGGAGGGAATCGATGCAATGTGATATTAATATCACATTGATAATATTGCATTGATTCAGAGACACCAACACCATGATACAGTATTTTATTAACCAGACCATCAGTAAAGAAGTAGCTCTCTTGACCTTTGACCCCAACTTTGACCTTGAGCACCATCTCAGTGCAGAATCACCTGAGGATGATTGTGCGTGAGTTTAGCAAACACTGGAGCAACTGCCCAGGAGAAGTAGCAATTCCTGAGAAATGTAGATGGATGGACATGGGCCACTGCATTAGTTCCTTTCAGCTTTGCTGAAATGCGCTACAGATTATTTTAAAATGTTGCAAATACAAGCTTAGATATTTGGATAACAGACTTTTAAAAAACAATTTTTTTCAGTCTGCTAGATTGAGCACCACGTAGTAGACTAGCAAAGGGATGGCTCGTAAGATCAACTGGGGATTTAACAATTAATAAATTGCAGTAAATGATATTGCGGTATTTATGTATTGATGTATCATGGTCCAAGTGTCATGATAATATCGCATTGTGAGGCATCTAGTGATTGCCACCCCTAATAAAACGTGAGGATTACTGGCTCAGGTTGCTGTTATTCTCCTGAACATGTGAGGCAGGGCTTTACGTTAACTTTATTTGCTCATAGCACTGGTGCTAAAGAGGTTCATAGTTATGTAGCACAAGACAAAAACTTGTAGCACAATAAAAACATTATTTCTCTAAAACTGACTGCAAGTAGGGCTGTGCGATATGACAAAAATGTCATATCACGATATGTCATCTTATATCACGATAACTATATATATACATAAATATACATTTTCTGTAAATTCTACAGTTTAGATAGTTACATAAAAAGGACCATCTCTTTTTTTACATGCACTCTTTTCCCCATATAATTTTGCAGTGTTGTTATAAAATAGTGTTTTATTGTGCATTTGAAACTTGATTCTCATAAATTTCAGGTTTTTCTTCTAAATCATATCATATGAATAAAAAGTAAACATCAATTAGTTAAATATTTCCTGAGCCAGAGGAGAATAGCAAAAAAAAAAAATAAATAAAATAAAAATCTGATAACATGTCTAACAGTGTCTAAAATAGAAAGTTACCCATTGCTGCCATCTACAGATACTAGTGCATTGCCCGTAGAACGCAAGTGCCTGAAACAGGTATCCCAATCAGGCTTTACAGGCCCAAATTTGTAGGCTGTGTTTGAAAGTGGAATACAAAAAGGTGTAGCCTATATGTAGGCAATCACATGTTAGACTCTGACAAATATAAAGGGGAGTAAATTGCACTAAGATTTTTTTGACTGTGTGAATATTAATTACAGAATACCTAAATAATGAAAATGAATGGGACATCCAATATTAGACTGTTTCAGATCCCTTGTTTATTTGTTTGTCAGATCACTTATTTATGTGATCTTTTATCACTTATTCATATAGTACATGTATTTTGTACTTTGGGGAATGGGAGTTGTTCAGTCATCATTATAATTACACTGATCAACACCAAATTTATTGTCTAAGTTTTTTTTAGCTGATTTAGGACAGTTTTGATGTGCTGAATACAAAAATCGCATTGGTTTTGCTCAATCAGGTCAACTTTTTGAACTATGGCCACATGTTGTTTTTTACATTTTTGTTTACATATATGGGTATTTTCACTTTATATGATGCAAAATTCTTATTTTATTTCTTGAAATTTCTCAAACTCTGAAGAGTTTGCATACACCTATTTATGACATGATAAATTTTCATGATGGCTGATTACTGATGGACTCTGAAGAGAGACATCCCTGCCGCTGAACATTCTAGAGGTTCGAATAAACGGAAGTTGAAGCTCGGAATTTTGAACAATGATGACGTAACATTCAATTTACATGTACTTACCTTTATCAATGTCTACTATTCAATTTACAGTAATTGAAGTTTGTAACATTTAATCAATAAATTGTGTTAGAAAACGATTTTTTTAAAAAACCTGACCTGTTCGAGAGAAACGGATGTCATTTTCTGATTCAGCGGTGCAAAATTGTCTTAAATCAGTTGAAAAAACACAGACAACTTTCAAAAAAATTATTTTTGTAACCCTGTGTTATTTTAGTTTATCACTGTTCAGTGATGGAGTTCAGTGTAATATTGAATTTCTTCTGTCTGTTGTCAAACTCATGCAGTACTATAATAGGACACATTTACAAATATTTGAGACCCATTGTAGTGCATCATTTTATATTTTAGCAATATTTTGTTATTAAAAGGTTTTTTAAAACTTTAATGCTAAGATGGAGGCAGTGCTTATATTGTTGCGCTGGGGCAATACTGAGGCCAAATAATGATCTGAACCTTGAGGGCATGACTGGCAAAGACTAACAGTGTGAGCGCCACAGCTCTATTGTAAGCGGTTTGTTTTTTATTGATGCGAGAAGATTATTTATTATTATTATTATTCTGCCTAAATGATTGCATTTTTTGACCCTCTAAATGTTAACCAAAATGCAGTTTTTTTTGCACACACCTCAGACCCAGTGAAAAAATATGTGCCCCATGCTGAAAATTTTCCAACATATCCAGCGTATGGGTGATACGTCCTGCATTTGTGGAGCAAAGGTTGTAGGGCCTTCCCCCATGTTTTTTTTGTTTTTTGTTTTTTTTTTGCCTTTGCAGTCTGTACCATCAGCTGTCCAGTGCTGTTCTGATAGATATGCCAAAATGTCAGAACACCGGAGGAAGTGGATCCAATCAGTTGACCGCTCGAACCACAGAGATAAGCTGTTTTCCGTGATAAATAAGCTTCAGGGCAAAAGCACACTTCATGCATTATCTTTTTTTTTTTTCATTTTATTGAAAATAACTTTTTTTTTTATCGCCATCAGTTAGCGTGCCTTTGAGCCAGGTCATGTCTGGCTGCTGCTTCTCCTGGTGTGTTCTGTGTTGATTTGTCAGACCCGGTCCCCGCTGACGCCCCGCCCAGTCTGCTCGTGTATCTCATGTTCTCCACATATGGCGAATTATCCTTTAGACCTACGCAATCACGGCAACTTTATGGTATAATTTTTTTAAGCATTAAATCTTCTGTATTGTGTTTTTCTAGTCAAATTTGTCATTTTTTCACTTCCTTGTTTTGTCTAGGGAACACTGTGGTGACTGACAGGTCGTGATGCTGTGTATTATCCAATCAGCATGGCCATGATGCCGCGTATTATCCAGTCAGCACGGAGTCAATCCGAAACCCCACCCCCACTTCTTGAAGCCAGGGCATGAAGAGACGCAGAGCGGTGACAGAGCAGTGGCTAAACCTTTATTGATAGAAATTACATATTTTGACTGAGCGACTCCATACTTGGGGATGCACATCCTCATAACCTCAGCAAAACTTGTATAAAACCTTAGGTTAGTCTGACGAACAGTTCAAGAGATATGCGTGGAACAGACACACAGACAGAGAAATGCTGTATTTACAGATAAAATAAATTAGTTTAAATCATAAAAAAAACAAAGATTATGTTGTTTGGAAATTATAAAATAAATCATGAAATAATGGTAATGATAGATGATACCAGAATAGAAACAGTACAGGAAAATAAGTTTCTGGGGGTGACGCTAGACAATAAAATCTGCTGGAAACCTCACATTAGTCACATCCGGGCCAAATTAGCAAAATGTATAGGCATACTGGGGGAGACAAGACACTTCTTGAACTATAAATCATTGGTCTTATTGTACAATTCACTGTTTTTACCTTATCTTAACTACTGTGTAGAAGTCTGGGGAAACACCTACAAGACCAACCTACAGTCAATATGCACATTACAAAAAAGAGCTATAAGGATAATAAGCAATGCAGGATATAGAGACCATACCAATGCGTTGTTCTTAAAGTCACATGTCATAAAGTTCATCGATTTAGTTAAATTTAAGACAGCACAAGTAATGTACAGGGCAATTAATAATCAACTACCAACTAATATACAAAAAATATGTAAAAAAGAGACAATGATCATAATTTGAGGGGAGACTTAAACTTTACAAAACCCAAGATATGTACAACCAAGAAAAGTATGTGCATATCTGTCTGTGGGGTGGATTTGTGGAACAGTCTGGAGCCGGAACTGAAACTATGTACAAACAGAAATCAATTCAAAAAGAGGTATAAGCACCATTTGCTGAAAGGGTATATGTTAGAAGGGTAGTAGTTATATGTACGATTCATTATGTTCACTGTGGGATATTATGGGACACTATGGAATGGTGGGTGGGACAGCACTGTGTATATCTGTGTTGTTTGAGGCTGGTTTTAATGTATGGACATCAATGTATGTTAGAATGGATGGGTGTTAATGTTGATTTGTAAAAAATACAGTAAATTGTTTACTTGGGGTCTTAAAGGTGGTAATTTGTATAAAATTCACATGGGTGTATCTATGGAAAAGAGGAGATGGAATTAATAAGTGTTCACTTCTTCCTTCTCCCTTTCGAACAGTGTATACTGTTACTTTATTGCATTTGCCATTTGCTTGTATTTGTTATATTTTTGTGTTCGAAATAAACTATCTATCTATCTATGGTCTAAAAATCAAAGACACAAAAGGTCATGTAAAAAAAATGTGATGACTAGCTTTATTCATTATCGCTACTTGACTAATTAAAATGATTAGAAATCAAATAAATTCCATTAAGAGCCAACTTGCTCCTCCAACTTGTTTTAATTTATTTATTTATTTTGCATATATGTGCCACCACCCTGCACTTTTGCAGCTTTAATAAAAAAAAATTTCAGACAAAACTAAGAAACTCAGCCGTAATTTAAGCCATGGAAATAATGGTCTGATACACTATAATGTTTCCAGTTAGCACAACTCAGCACCATCGTTTAGCATTTGTCCTTTTATAATTAGACATAGTGTAAACGTCACTTACTTATAAGTAAGTATTAGTCATACGTATTTAGTCAGCCACCAATTGTGCAAGTTCTCCCACTTAAAAGATAAGAGAGGTCTCCAATTTTCATCATAGGTATACCTCAACTATGAGAGACAAAATAAGAAAAAAAAATTCAGAAAATCACATTTAAGGATTTTTAATGAATTAATTGGTAAATTCCTCGGTAAAATAAGTATTTGGTCAATAACAAAAGTTCATCTCAATACTTTGTTATATACCCTTTGTTGGCAACGACAGAGGTCAAACGTTTTCTGTAAGTCTTCACAAGGTTTTCACACACTGTTGCTGGTATTTTGGCCCATTCCTCCATACAGATCTCCTCTAGAGCAGTGATGTTTTGGGGCTGTCGCTGGGCAACACAGACTTTCAACTCCCTCCAAAGATTTTCTATGGGGTTGAGATCTGGAGACTGGCTAGACCACTGCAGGACCTTGAAATGCTTCTTACGAAGCCACTCCTTCGTTGCCCGGGCGGTATGTTTGGGATCATTGTCATGCTGAAAGACCCAGCCACGTTTCATCTTCAATGCCCTTGCTGATGGAAGGAGGTTTTCACTCAAAATCTCACGATACATGGCCCCATTCATTCTTTCCTTTACACGGATCAGTCGTCCTGGTCCCTTTGCAGAAAAACAGCCCCAAAGCACGATGTTTCCACCCCCATGCTTCACAGTAGGTATGGTGTTCTTTCTCCTCTAAACATGACAAGTTGAGTTTTTACCAAAAAGTTCTATTTTGGTTTCATCTGACCATATGACATTCTCCCAATCCTCTTCTGGATCATCCACATGCTCTCTAGCAAACTTCAGATGGGCCTGGACATGTACTGGCTTAAGTAGGGTGACACGTCTGGCACTGCAGGATTTGAGTCCCTGGCGGCGTAGTGTGTTACTGATGGTAGCCTTTGTTACTTTGGTCCCAGCTCTCTGCAGGTCATTCACTAGGTCCCCCCGTGTGGTTCTGGGATTTTTGCTCACCGTTCTCATGATTATTTTGACCCCACGGGGTGAGATCTTGCGTGGAGCCCCAGATCGAGGGAGATTATCAGTGGCCTTGTATGTCTTCCATTTTCTAATAATTGCTCCCACAGTTGATTTCTTCACACCAAGCTGCTTACCTATTGCAGATTCAGTCTTCCCAGCCTGGTGCAGGTCTACAGTTTTGTTTCTGGTGTCCTTTGACAGCTCTTTGGTCTTGGCCATAGTGGAGTTTGGAGTCTGACTGTTTGAGGTTGTGGACAAGTGTCTTTTATACTGATAACGAGTCCAAACAGGTGCCATTAACACACGCACTGTGTGTGTTTATATATTTACATATTTATTCCACCTAGCTGCAATGCTCCGTACTGTGGGTGTTTATATATTCATATATTTATTCCATCCAGCTACAATGCTCTGCACTGTGTGTCTGTGTGTGTGTGTATATATATATTTTATAGTAATATGTACATATGTATATTAGCTGCTCTTGCTTGCTTGTTTTTTTTTTCTTGCCTTCTGATTGTTGCTCTGAGTGTTGCTATCCCTGTGCTGTTGCAATCCTGGAATTTCCCCGTTGTGGGACTAATAAAGGCTTATCTTAGGTAACGAGTGTAGGACAGAGGAGCCTCTTAAAGAAGAAGTTACAGGTCTGTGAGAGCCAGAAATCTTGCTTGTTTGTAGGTGACCAAATACTTATTTTACTGAGGAATTTACCAATTAATTCATTAAAAATCCTTCAATGTGATTTTCTGGATTTTTTTTTTCTCATTTTGTCTCTCATAGTTGAGGTATACCTATGATGAAAATTGGAGACCTCTCTCATCTTTTAAGTGGGAGAACTTGCACAATTGGTGGCTGACTAAATACTTTTTTGCCCCACTGTACCTCTCATTAAAACAAGGTTAGCGGACTATCCTTTGAATGAATGAATGAATGAATGAATGAATGAATGAATGAATTTATTTATTTCGGATAGTACATTACAGGTTAAAAAAAACTGTATAATATAACAACAAGGTCAAATTAGACAAAGACTCCTTCTACTATACAATTCCACGTGAGTTATCCGAAATGGGTGATGGCTGAAGCCGCAGCTTATATTGCCCACCCATATTCCATCCAAGAATTCAAAGGAGAAAAAAGAGAAAACAGTGCACATCCCTGACAAACACGAGTCAGAGTTATTTGACCAAACTGGGCGTTCAGAGTTAGCAACCACCGGAGAGTCTAGCCACTCACCACACATGCTGCGCGCACTGCAGGGGAGAAGCGGGGTGCTGACAAGTAGTATGAGGTGCTTTGCTCAAGAAACGGCAGTATGTGCATTTTAGTAGTAGTAGTAGATTAGTTTATTTGACAGGGACAGTGCAATAAACATAGACAATTAATCAAAGACAATCAATCTGATGTGTTGCACATAGAGTGTATAGCTGTTAGCTAATTTGCAACTCTTGTCCCTGGATGGGCTTTAGAAAAAAGAATCAAGTAAAGATGGGAAAAAAAAAATAAAATATACACAATAACCACATACATCAATGCAGAAAAATTATAAATACACAATTATAAATATTATAAATATTATAAATACTCAAATATAACAGCCTGACTCACATTTAACATAAATATTATAAATATTATAAATACACAAATATAACAGCCTGACTCACATTTAACACATATAACTCACATTTGCGTATTTCAGGCCTTCCTCCCTCCATCACTCACTATAAACAAACACATTTATTCCTTCCCTTCATTCACTCTCACTTTGCAGACAATTAATTCATACATGAGTACATTCTTGTTTATTTTTCAGCCAGTTTTTAACATTTTTAGTGAATGTTTTAAAGTCCGTTATTATTTTAATTTCATTTGGCATTGTGTTCCAGATGTGACTGCCCTTTATAGAGAAAGCTGTTTGTCCAAATGTGGTTCTGCGGTGGAATATTTTACAGTTATTGTTAACAGAACTCCTGGTGGCTCTGCTGCTGTCCTGTCTTTGGACGAAACCAGCAAGTGGCTCGGGTGCTGATTTATGGAAACATTTGAACGTTAATTTCAGAAGACAGAGGTCAATGAAGCTCTCAAAACTCAATAGGTTGTATTTTTTTAAAACATTACAGTGATGCCACCTAATGGGCTTTTTGTCCAAGATTTTTAGGGTTTGATTATATAATGAACCTACAGTATATGTCTTATTGTGGAAGGGGCTGCTTGAGCCCAGACTGTCAAACAGTATGATATATGAGAAAAAACCATAGAATGCATATACAGTGCAGCTGCTTCGTAAGGTATGTAATATCTAATTAATTTAAAGCAGTTCAGATTTTTTTTTACTGTTTTTGAAATTTTCTTTATATGAAGATTAAATTTGAGTTGAGGATCTAGTACAATGCCAAGGTATTTGAATTCTGTAGCTAAACTGATGTCATGATCATGTATATTAACTTTAAAATGTTGCAGGTTACATTTTTTGATTGAAAAGCACATTGAGACTGTTTTCTGAAGGTTCAGCAATAGATGGTTCTTGAGGAGCCACTCTTGGACATCAACCATACTTGTAGACAGTACATCTGCAGCCTGTGCTGGAGTCTTGGCAGCTGTGTAAATAACTGCATCATCTGCATAAAGTTGGCATGTTGCAGCTGAGCAGTGTAACGGCAAGTCATTAATAAAAATGCTGAAAAGTAAAGGACCAAGAATGGACCCTTGTGGGATACCCATGCGGTTGTTTAAAAATGAGGATTTATCCTGGTGAACTTTTACACACTGTTCTCTATTCTGGAGATAAGATGCAAACCATTCTAATGTATTTGGGGAGAAGTTAAAAGATACCATTTTGGATAAAAGCAAACTGTGGTTTACAGTATCGAAAGCCTTTTTGAGATCTAGAAAAACAGCTCCTACCACATTACCCCTGTCCAAGGACTGTTTGACGTTTTCAATAAGGCAACAATTTGCTGTTTCTGTTGAGTATCCTGGTCTAAAACCAAATTGATGTGGATGAAGAAGTTGACTGTCTTGTAAGTAGTCTATCAGCTGTGTAGCTACAACTTTTTCAAGAACCTTAGATAGGACTGGTAAGATAGAGATTGGGCGGTAATTGCATATATCGTCTTTACTGCCTGATTTATGAACTGGTATGACGACAGCTTTTTTCCAGCCAGATGGAAATGTACTAGACCTAATGGAGAGATTAATGAGATGGGTCAGTGGTTTGATTAATATTTTGCTGTGCATTTTGAGAAAGGAGGTGCTCATATTGTAGATATCATTAGTTTTTGAGTTTGACAGTGTTTTAACAATACCAGCAATTAACTTCTCATTTACCTCATCGATGTGAAAAGTATCTGTTGGAAGTATGGAATTTGTGTTGTTGAGCACATTTGGCAGCACAAAATTTTTTGTTAAGTCTTCCACAGAGCCCACAAAGTGTGAATTAAATTCATTTGCCAAAGTAGCCTTGTCACTGACGGTCTTGCCATTGATTCTAAGTTCCTTTACCCCCTTCTGATCGTTTTTTTTATTAGTTAAGTTATTTAAATGCCTCCATAGGGAACTGTTGTTACCCTTTGCATGATCTATCAGTTTATTGTAATAAGATATTTTTGATTTTCGCAGCTCATGTACCACTTTATTTCTTAAACTTTTGTACACAAGGTGATCATTTTGTAGTTTGGAGGTTAGTGATGTTTTCAGTGCATAGTCTCGCCTCTTCATAAGTTTTCTTATTTCATTATTTAACCATGGTAGGCTAATCTTCTGTTGTCTACTTTTAATTTGCTTTGAAAATTTTTCTATAGACTTTGTGATTGTTGCAGTTATAAAATTACAACAATCATCTACTTCACATTAAAAACAATATAAATGATAGAGTAGTCTATGAAATGATAGACGTTTTTATATCGTCGTATCACACAGCCCTAACTGCAAGTGTAAGGACCTGACCTGCAAGATGGCGGCGTGCATCTGCACAGCGGCTCTTTGCTCCCTATTTTGTTTGTATGTATGCTGTTTTTGGATATTGGACTGTGTGAAGCTGGATTTGTGTACAGTCGTACTGAGCTGATAAATATTGGACTTCAACAAAAGTCTGCTGTTACAGCAGTTTTTGAGAACACAAAAAACATACCGGAGGCTATCTGTGGACCAGCAGGATCACCATGGATTGTTGTCGGTCCTGGGAAGCGACGCAGACGTAGGAGGGAGAGAAAGAAAAAGCGGGGATGCCGGTCGGGCCTGCTAGCGAGGCTAAAGAGACAGCCGCATAGACCTCCGCTACCCAGCATTTTTCTCTCCAACGCCAGAAGCATCATCCACAAGATGGATGATCTAGAGCTACAGCTGGCAACTCGTAAAACTGTAAGAGACTGTTGTGTGCTGTTGTTAACGGAAAGCTGGCTCCACCCACTGATCACCGATACTGCAGTGCAGCTACCAGAGCGCACACTTCACCGTATGGACCGAACAGCGGAATCTGGGAAACGGAGAGGGGGCAGTCTCTGTATTTTTCTTCACAACACTTGGACTAACCACAGTCGTATTATTAACACTTACTGTTCTCCTGATCTAGAGACAATGTCAGTTTTATGTCGGCCTTTTTATCTTCCAAGAGTGCTGACAGTGGTTATTATAACAGCGGTCTATATTTCTCCTGATGCAAATACTAAAGCGGCCCTTAGTCATTTGTACAGTGTAATAAATAAACAGCAGCAGGCCTATCCCGAGGGTGTTCACATCATAGCTGGTGATTTTAATCAAGCATGCTTGAAAACTGTGCTGCCTAATTTCACACAGTATGTGAAATGTGCCACCAGGGGAAAGAATTGTCTTGATTGGGTGTATTCGAACCTGAAGCATGCTTACAGAGCTGTGCCGTGTCCACATCTTGGCCTGTCAGACCATCTATCATTGCTCCTCATCCCAGCATACACCCCCCTCAGGAGAACTGCTAGACCTACTTTAAAGAATATCACAACATGGCCTGAGGGAGCTCTTTCTCAGCTGCAGGACTGTTTTTCAAACACTCTATGGGATTTATTCAAGAATGAGGATCTGGAAATGTACACACAGACTGTATTATGCTACATCACCTACTGTATCAACCAGGTGACTGTGAAAAAAAGCATCAGGGTTTTTCCTAACCAGAAGCCTTGGATGACAAAAGAAGTCCAGGCACTCCTCAGAGCTTGTGATACAGCCTTCAGGTCAGGGGATACAGATCTGTATAGCACCGCCCGGGCTAATCTGAAGAAAGGCATTAAGGAGGCTCAACAGGCCTATAAGAAGAAAGTTGAGGACCATTTTTCTGATAATGATTCAAGACGAGTATGGCAAGGCTTTCACCATATCACAAACTATAAGGGCAGCAGCATCATTTCCAGTGACATCAGTGCCTCACTGGCAGAAGAATTGAACTGCTTTTTCGCATGGTTTGAGGCAAATACACCTCACCCGGACCCACTGACATTATTGAATGCCAGCTCTGATGTGCTTACCCTGCAGGATCATGAGGTGAGACAGACACTGAGAGCAGTTCACCCGAGAAAGGCTACTGGTCCCGATGGAGTGCCAGGAAAGGTGCTCAGAGCATGTGCAGATCAGCTATGCTCTGTTTTGACTGACATTTTTAATTTGTCTCTCAAGGCAGCCATTGTTCCACTGTGTTTAAAATCTGCAGTCATTATTCCTGTGCCTAAAAAACATATTATTAGCAGTCTGGATGACTATCGACCTGTAGCATTAACACCCATTATTATGAAGTGCTTTGAGAAAATGGTATTGAAACATCTTTTGTCTAGTCTCCCCCCAGACTTTGATCAGTACCAGTTTGCCTACATGCGGAGCAGATCCACTGAAGATGCTGTTGCTATAGCTCTCCACTCGGCATTCGGCCATTTAGAAGACAAGGGGAGCTATGTAAGAATGTTGTTTGTCGACTATAGCTCGGCATTTAATACATATATTCCCAACATTCTCATCACCAAACTGCTTCAGCTTGGTCTGCCTACTCACACTTGCAGCTGGATTAAGGACTTCCTAACAAACCGAACACAGACTGTTAGACTCGGATCCCATTCCTCCTCTACAGTCATGCTTAACACAGGCTCGCCACAGGGCTATGTGTTGAGCCCCACTTTGTATTCATTGTACACATATGACTGCATACCTGTTCATCCCACAAACATTATAGTGAAGTTTGCAGATGACACAACAGTAGTGGGGCTCATATCAAATCAAATCAAATCAAATCAAATCAAACTTTATTGTCATATTGCTGTACATACAACTGTAGTGCAGGCAAGATGAAATTGCGTTTCTCTCGGCATCCATATAAGAAGCAGCATGATTAAGACACACTCCCACATAGCTCCCACCCCCCCATCCATTCACACATCCCTGAGACATACTTGGGGAAAAAGAATAACTAACTATAATATACAAAATGTCCATAGGTGCAGTAGTGTGTATGTGAGATTCCGGGTCAGCTGTTCAGGAGGAACAGCTGACCTCAGGAGGAGGTCAGGAGGAGATGAGTCCGTATACAGAGATGAAGTCCAGAAACTGGTGAGATGGTGCTCAGATAATAATCTGCTACTGAATACAAAAAAAACCAAAAGAACTCATTATTGATTTTAGGAAGCATAGCAGTGAGCCGCCTCCTCTATAGATAGGCAAGGAGTGTGTGGAGAGGGTGGAGGCTTTTAAGTTTCTGGGTGTTCATATTTCTCACAACCTTACCTGGGCAGTTAACACCATAGCTACGATAAAAAAGGCTCAACAACGTCTACACTTTCTGAGGCTCCTCAAGAAGAATGGCCTGAATGCACAGTTGCTGGTTTTATTTTATCGCTCTGCTATTGAGAGCATTTTGTCATATGGAACCACGGTTTGGTATGAGGGCTGTTCATCTGCAGACCGCAAAGCCTTCCAGAGAGTGATTGAGACTGCGCAAAAAATCACTGGCTGTTCTCTTCCTTCTCTGGAAGAGATTTCCAGGTCTTGGTACCTCAACAGAGCTACTGCCATCATTAAAGACCACACTCATCCAGGCCATGATTTCTTTCACTTGCTCCCTTCAGGAAAGCGGTACAGATCCCATAAAACCTGGACTACCAGGTTTAATCATAGTTTTTTCCCAGCAGCAGTACGTATTTTGAACAGATTTATGTAACACGTACAGACTACTGATATTATTTTAGGTTATTTTAGGTTATTTTGTGGTAATAACCCTGTGTGTATAAGCTGGTCTTATATATTTATCGCTCAGTATGTTTTTATTATTGCTATGTACATATTGTATTCAACTTTTAGGTAATATTGTTTCAAGCACTATTTATTGTTGTAATTACGAGAATGTTTAATGCATGAGTGAACTGTGAGTGTGATAGCTTGTTTTTAGGGAGCAGTATCTCAATTTCGTTGCATTGTTTATTAGCAATGGAATGACAATAAAGGGACTTTGACTTTGACTGTACTTGTATAGTGCTTTTCTAGTCTCAAAGACCACTCAAAGCGCTTCACTATTATTAATCCTCTATTCCAAGAACATATCGGAGACAGGCACCTAGGGACTATTTAGAATCACCAATTAACCTAACATGTGTATCTTTGGATTGTGGGAGGAAACCCGAGCATCTGGAGTAAACCCACACAGCACAGGGAGAACATGCAAACTCCACACAGAAAGGTTCCCACCCCTGCCAGCCTGAGGATTCAAACCTGGAACCTTCTAACTGTTAGGCAACAGTGCTAACCCCTGTACCACTGAGCAAGTAGTGCAGTTTAATCATTTGAAATATAATATTTCACTTTATGATTAAAAACAACTTGTCAAGATCTGCAAATTATTTTGAATTTATATACATTTCAACATCGGTCATCAATCCTAACCACCTAAACACACTCACCACACCATACAAACTAACGGGCCAGTTTTGGCCCACAGGCTGTATGTTTGACACCCCTAGACTGGACCGTTAAAAAACAGCCTCTGTCACCCCATGGAGCTTCCGCTTTCTCTATTGCACTCCTCCTCCAGAGACCTGTGCATTTAGAAGTGGAAAGAACATCATTTTACCATAAGCCCGACACGACCAGAAGCTCCTCACAAGATTTTTGACAGAGGAGTCAAAAGAATTATCAGAAGAGTTATCCAAGAGCCAAAGACCACTCGTGGAGAGCTCCAAAAAGACCTGGAGTTAGCAGGTACTGCTGTTTCAAAGAAAACAATAAGTAATGCACTCAACCGACATGTGCTCTAAGCCTGCTCACCTCACAGGACTCCATTGCTGAAGAAAAAGCATGTTGAAGCTCGTTTAAAGTTTGCTGCACAACATTTGGGCAAGCCAGCAAAATACTTGGAGAATAGTTTGTTCAGATGAGACCAAAATTGAAGTTTTTGGATGCCACAACACACAGCATGTTTGGAGGAGAAATGGCACTGCACATCAGCCCCAAAACACCATACTAACATTGAAGTTTGGAAGTGGGAGCATCATGGTGTGGGGGTGTTTTTCAGCACATGGTACAGGCAGACTTCATATAATTGAAGAAAAGATGGATGGACAAATGTACAGAGACATCTTTGATAAGAACCTGTTGCCATCTACCAAGATGCTGAAGATGAAATGAGGGTAAACATTTCATTCAGCAAGACAATGATCCCAAACACACAACCAAGGAAACTCCCAGCTGGCTCCAGAGAAGGAAAATAAAGTTGCTAGAATGTCCCAGTCAGTCACCTGACCTGAATCCAATTGAAAATCTATGGAATGAACTGAAGATCAATTTAACAGTTCCTCCAGGATTTCGCGATGTTGCGATCGCACCAATTCACGCGAAAGCAGCCAGTCAGCGCAACTATTGCACGACCTTGCAACTTTGTCCAATTACCGCAACTTTCCCTCAATTTTGGCCAGTCCTCGTCAACTTTCGTCAGTTTCACCAATCAAATTTGTCTCTAACTGGCGCTGAAATGTTCAGTCTAACCAATCAAATGCATCACTGCACCGCATTCACGTCCGTGTTTACATTGAGTAGTGAGTTTATAGTTTACAGTGCGTAACGGAACACATCAGCAAACAGAGTGTGTGATTTAAAAAAAACACTCACCCGCAAGGTTTTCAACACTGTCTCTTCCTCCGTCTCCCCCAGCCTGCCCATGGACGCCTTGCCACGTCTCCGTCCTGACCGTGTGTATGAAGCGCTGGGTTTGTGTTGGAAAAACATGCGCCTGCTCCAAAAGCACCCCGTCACGGAAGCGCGCGTGAGGAGAGTACACTACACTACAGCCAGTGTTTGAACATTTATACACCTTTAGAGGTAAAATCATTACTACATGTGGTCAGTGAGCTTTAAAACTGAATCTCCGGTCTGGATGGACAAACGCATCCGCCCATCCCCCTGCCGTCCCGCTGTAAATGAAAGATGTCTGTGTGTGAAGACTGACATGCAGCAGACAGACAGGTAGGCATGGAAAGAGAGAGAATATTCTCTGTATTTTTTTTTTTTTCAGAAAAACACAGACTCCAATAGCCAATACAATGCAACAGAATAAATTATTTATTTTTTCCTCTTCGCTCGGTACCGAGTGGTTGGGAACCGTAGGGAGTTTTCAAATGAAGGTGCTGCCAATAATTTCCAAATCTATACTCTTTAACATGCATTCAATGCAATTTAGCTGTTGTAATGGATATTGTGTTAATGTTTGTATTTGCTGTTGCACAAGAGTTTTTCTGTATAGCAGAAGTTTCTGCTCAATTTACAGATCACTATAATAGGACATTTTTTGACAGCCTGTGCTTTTCTTGTATTGTTATATAGAATATCACTGCAGTAAACTGGAAAAAAAGCATCTGCTTTAAAATTTGGAATTCTTCCCACAACGTTTAGTGCAAAAAACACTCTAAAAACATTGCAACTTTTATCGCAACTTTTTAAAAAAGCTCCCGCAAATTCAGGCTTTTTGGCCTGCAACAATCATAAAAACATCCTGCAAAATCCTGGAGGTACTGGTTTATAGAAGATACCTACGGAATCTTCAAGATTTGAAGACAGCTTGTGTGGAAGAATGGGCTAAAATCACTCGTGAGCAATGCCTGCGCCTAGTTTCGCCATACAGGAGGCATCTGGAAGCTGTTATTACCAACAGAGGCTTTTCTGTTAAATATTAAATTAATTTCACCAAGCATGTTCAATACTTATTCCCTGTGTCATTCCAGTTTATTAAATATGTATATAGATTACTTGGGTTGTTACTACTATCTGGTGAAAATCTCAGGTCAGTGGCTCCATCAGAAATATATTTAATGAGAAAAATGTTAACGTGTTCAATACTTATTTTCTATTTACAAAAGAAGACGAGCCATGGTCAGACACACCAGTCTAATTTAAATAATTTTGTAACACCAAGTGCTAAATCCAACCTCAGTGCTAACGACAAGGCAATGGAAGCTAACGCTAGCACTGGGGCCAAGGCTAATGGTAGAGCGGAGAAACAGTCGGATGGGGAACAACACTACAATAACTGGAGAGTCTGGTGTCACTTTGACGGTAATACTGGCAGCTATTAATAGCATGAAGTCTGAGTTCTCATCTAAGTTTGACGGCATTCTCACTGCGATTGAAGATGTAAGGAAAGAGATCACAGATTGTTCAGAAAGACTCACACAAGCAGAGATGAGAATCTCGACAACAGAGGACAATGTAAACACGCTCCAAGAGAAGGTGAAAAAATTAGAGAGGAAAAATAATGACCTGGAAGAGAAAATACTGGATCTGGAGCCTTGGTCACATCATTCCAACAAAAGACTCATTAATTTACCTGAGGGTGCAGAGGGTGAAGACACCTGTGGCTTCCTGGAGAGCTGGATAACGGAGTTGCTGGAGCTGGTGTCCCTCTGGGGGAAACTTACAGTAGACAGAGCACATAGGCTGGGCCCAAGAATAGAACATAAAAATAACTCAGCACCTAGAACTCTTATAATAACGTTTCTGAATTACAAAGACAAAGAAGTGGTGATGAGAGCAGCCAGAAAATGGCAGATCCTCAACAAGAACCAGCCGGTGAGGTTTTCCAAGATGACGGCGGAGATGCACAAGAAGCTGAAAGAATTTGTGGAGACACCCTCCTTGGCTTACGCCCAGGTCACCAAGATGTTCTGCTGTGTGAGGAATTCGGCGACTTTCAGCAGCAGTTAACGGAACATTAGTGCACATAATTGCACTAGTGATGGGCACGCACACACACATGGGTAACAAGCGTGTTCTTTGAGCTTCAGTGGCAGCAAGGCCAAGTTGGTGGTAGTGGTCAGGCTACCACCAAATCAGTCAAATCTGTTGTCTGAACAGAGTGATCACAAGCACAGTTGTCGCTCAATGTGTGTACACAACGTTGAAGGCAGTGCGACAAAATTGGTAAGCACAGAGAAGCAGCTATATTAAATACAGGGGAAATAAAATAAACAGTAACATAGTCCTTCATTCAAAAATACACAGAATTTCTAACATAAATATCATACTTCTTTTTTTTAACTTTGTTTATTGGTTAGTTTTTCAATATAATCCACATTTGAACCAAGTCACAACAGGTAAATGCAGCACACTAAAATGTAAAATTTTGACATGGGACGATGTTACAATTTTAAAAAGTATGCAGAAAACCATTAAACCAAAAAGAAAAAAACAAAATCCACAGAGTAAACTTTCTGAACATAACACTCCCCCCCCCAAAAAAAACACCCTCCAAAAAATCTATTTTCTAATAAATTATATAATTTTTGTACTTTTTTATATTGTATTCAGCCAGCACACCAGAGTTGAAAGAAGGAAACTAAGAGTAGCCACCTCAACCGCACTTTATCCAAGAGAGGCAGTGGAAAAGAGAAGGGAAACTAGATCAAACCTAGATCAAAACTGTCAGACAGAGATGGACAAGAAGTCTGTGTTCTCCTTCAGATCAAAAAAAAAGGCCCTGTGGAGGAAGAAAGCAGACGAGGCAACGAGCTAGACGAAACACAAACTTTATTATACCTCCATCATCAAGTACAGTAAAATATCTGCCTGAGTCTCTCAGCACCTTCTCTTTATAACCTTTAATCTCGTGCCCTGAGACCCAAGAAGCCCAACAATAATACAATTAGTGGAACAAAGACATGCGTGGCACATTAACATCACATAACGCCAGACCCGCTTCTCACACCCTCTTTCCTCAGCAGCACTGGCGTCTCCTGAACTCCCTGGGGGGTGCATAGTCCTTTCTGTCCCATCTGAGACCCCCTGATACCACTTCCTCCTTGAGTCCATTGTCCCCTCTTCCCCCCCCAGCTCCCTACTCTGGGTGGAGAATTCCCCACACAGTGCCTCCACAGCCCCCATATATTCCAGAACTTGTCTGAAGAATTCCTGAGAGAGAATCTAATCTTCTCCAATTTAAGAAAATAAAGTGAATCTTTTATCCAATGGGTGTGTGATGGAGGTGTTGGAGATTTCCATTTAATTACCAGCGACCAGCAATGGATCCACTCCGGTTCGCCTACCAGCATGGCATTGGGGTGGAGGATGCGGTCATCTTCCTCCTTCACCGTTCTCTGTTCCACCTGGAGAAGCCCGGGAATGCGGTGAGGATCATGTTCTTTGACTTCTCCAGTGCTTTCAACACCATCCAACCGATGATCCTGAAGGACAAGCTGCTGTGTGCAGGGGTGGACCAGCACCTGTCATCATGGATCCTGGACTACCTCACAAACCAGCCACAGTTTGTGAGAACCCGGGACTGTGTGTCCGACACGATCATCGGTAGCACGGGGGCCCCCCAGGAAACGGTTTTGGCTCCCTTCCTGTTCACCCTTTATACTGCGGACTTCTCACACAACACAACACACTGCCATCTACAGAAGTTCTCTGATGACTCTGCGATCGTTGGCCTCATCTCCAACGGAGATGAAGCTGAGTACAGAGGACTTATCCAGGACTTTGTGGACTGGTGCCATCGGAACTGCCTCCAGATCAACGCGAGGAAAACTAAGGAGCTGGTGGTGGACTGCCGCTGGCAAGGACAACCCCTCACAGCACCAGTAAATATACAGGGAACAGACATCTAGATGGTGACATCCTACAAGTACCTGGGTGTTCATCTGAACAATAAACTAGACTGGTCACACAATACTGACGCACTCTACAAGAAGGGACAGCGCAGGGTGTTCCTACTGAGGAGACTCAGGTCTTTTGGTGTACAAGGGGCGCTGCTGAAGACATTCTACGACACGGTGGTGGCATCAGCCATCACTTTTGGAGTGGTCTGCTGGGGCAGTAGCATTACAGCAGCCGATAGGAAGAGACTGAACAAACTGATCAAGAAAGCTAGCTCTGTCCTGGGGCAGCGCCTTGACCCAGTGGAGGAGATGGGAGAGAGAAGGACGGTGGCTAAACTGTCATCTCTGCTGGAGTCCGAGTTCCACCCTATGCAGGACACACTGAATGTACTAATGAGCTCATTTAGCAGCAGACTACATCATCCTAGGTGTACAACCGAGAGGTTTCGCAGGTCCTTCCTACCTACGGCTGTCAGACTGTACAACCTAAGCAGGGCTGCTCGCAGAGATAGCAAAAAGACGTGACAACCTAATAGTATTGAATGCAAAAGACGCAATAGACTTACACAATGGTCCCCTCCGGTATACAACTAGGAAAAGACTGGTAGCTACGGAGGGTGACAATATGTATGGGTACATAATCATACCATGTAGGATAACTAAGTAGACGGTTATGCTGCTGTTTCATTCTATCTAGCTACAATGCTCCGCGCTGTGTGTTTATATATTTATATATTTATTCCATCTAGCGACAATGCACCACACTGTGTGTTTATATATTTACATATTTATTCCATCTAGCTACAATGCTCCGCACTGTGTGTATTTATATATTTACATATTTATTCCATTTAGCTACAATGCTCCGCACTGTGTTTATATATTTACATGTTTATTCCATCTAGCTACAATGCTGCGCACTGTGTGTGTTTATATATTCATATATTATTCCATCTAGCTACAATGCTCCACACTGTGTCTATATATTTATGTTTATATTTTTTTTTTTTTTTTTTTTTTTTTTTTGTTACTTATTTGTACCCGTAGGTAGACTTGGTTTGCAGCCTGGTGACAAGCCACCGGCTGCTGGTCGCTGCGTGCGCGAGCGCCCTAAACCTACATGTTTTTGGTATGCGGGAGGAAACCGGAGAAATCCCGGAGTAAACCCACGCAACACGGGGAGAACATGCAAACTCCACACAGCTCACTGTTGGTCGGGGGCTGGGATCGAACCCACGACCTCATGATCCCCACGATCCCCCGGCCAAGGGTAAAACTGTGCTGCCACAGTGCTAAACCACTGCGCCACCGTGCATATGTACATATGTATACTCGCTGCTCTTGTTTTTTTCTTGCCTTCTGATTGTTGCTCTGAGTGTTGCTATCCCTGTGCTGTTGCAATCCTGGAATTTCCCCATTGTGGGACTAATAAAGGCTTATCTTATCTTATCTTATCTTATCTTATCTTAATTACAAATAGCCTCCTAGCCAGGAGAGTCATAAAGGCTAGAGCATCCCTTTTGGCAGCTGACAAAGACAAGGTAGGGAAAACACCAAACAAGGCACCAAGAGGATCCAATTGGATGTCTACCTTCAGGATCTTAGATAGTGAGGCAAAAATTTCTGTCCAATAAGTATATAGGGAGGGGCAGAGCCAGAACATATGTATTAAATTGTCTGGGGCTTGCTGACAGCAATCACAAAGAGGTGAAACATTTTCAAACATCTTGGAAAGGCGAACTTTAGGGAGGTAGAAATGATGCACTATCTGACTACCAGGGAAAAAATATTGTCCAATTACATTTTTTTTAAATTTCTTCAATCGTTGTAAGGTAATTAGAACACTGAAAAGATTTTTTTGAAAAAAGTTTTTATTTTAAAGGTATCATGTGTCTACTACAGTGTACATCGGAATGCCATATATGTGAAACTGAACCTTGATAGCAATCAGTTAGTTCCAAAGAAAATACCAAAAAGTCAACACAAGAATGAGTTTAACTTCCACATATTTGTTTTCTAGTGTATGAACATGCAAAAAAGTAAACATAAACACTTTGACTGAAACGCCATCATCACTGTTTTGCTGTGCTTAGTTGGTATGATACTTCAAAAAACAGTTCCTCTTTTTTGAAACACAAAGGAATACCTTGCACTTCGTGCACATCACATATATATTTTGCTCTTGCAACCAGATCTGTGACACCTTGATGCATGTGTTTCATCCACCATCTCTGGAAGATGGATGGCACCATAGTTTCTCAGAGCTGCATTTGGCTGTGGTTTCCACTTTTGACGTGGGGGAGTGTAGTCATCCTTGCTGTGACTTGCGATTCCAAATGGGCCCAAGTAATCAACTCTTCACCAAGGAGCAGTTTGAAGTCAAGGAACTTCAGTAGTTTCTTCCCCAGAAACTGGCAGTCACTCTTATACCGAAACCATGAGTTGGTGATTGCCAGATCAAAAAAAGTGAAAAACTGCACACACTGTCCATTTCCAAGTGTGAGAGGCCATCCAGCAGAAACTCAACATTCGGTCAACCAAGTCCACGCCACCCATGTTGGTGTTGTACTCAGCAATTGCCAGTGGCTTTGACACCTGGACAAACCTTTTGTCTTTCTTAGACCATCTTCTGTGTGTGTCCAGAGGTTCAATGGCACAGGCAGAGGCTGCGATGACAACTGGCTTGTTGTCCAACCACTTTATGACAGCAATTTCAGGATGGCTTCGTTTGACTACGATCTCCGATGCCCCTCTTCCTTTCGTTTTTGAAGGGCTTATCCCCTATGATCTTGCACTCCTTTGGAACCCTGTTATTCATGAAGGTTCCAGTCCCTCTCAGCCCTTTTGTCATCAGGGTGTCGAGGAGGTTGACAGTTGTAAAGAATCCGTCAAAGAACAGGTGGGTTCCTTGGGGAACAGACTCGGCCAAAGAATAGTTTGTTCTCCAATGCCCTGTCCTCCTGTAACTCTGATGGTAGTCTTGCCTTGGTTGACCACAAAATCTAAGACCAGACCAGTTGGTGCGGCCAAGTCAAGCACCTTCAATCCAGTTGGGTATGGTTTGCCTGGTACATACTGGCGCACTGGGCAGCAACCAGTAAATGGAACCATTTGCTCATCAATGCACAATTTTCCTGGTTTGGGCAGATTCAGACATCCTTGCCTTACATTGGTCAGCAGGGGCCTGATTCTCCACAAGAGATCTCTTATTTTTTCATTGTCTGAAACATCAAGGTCATTGACGATCTTGATGGAATTTCTTAGCTTGTAAAACCAATTTCTGGTCATAGATTCTTCCACAATTTGAACTCTGGTATTTGAGACCCAATGCATTTGAATGTTTGGATATCCTAGACAGCCCATGTAAATAGAATTCCCAAAGAATGTCTTCAGCTCTTCAGGAGTGGTATTTAGTGTTGTTCCAGACACAAGGACTTCACACTGATTTGTGCACACAGCCATTTCTTCAAACACGGAGTCATCAATGTATTGCTTAAAATGATTCATCAGGGTCCAGTTTTGCCATGTCATGGCATCATTGTTCTGAGTAATGGGAGGATCATACAGCTGGAATCTAAATCTCAAGAAAAGCAATTAAGGGAGGAAAAAAATTAAATGAGTCTCAATTGTTTGAGGAAAAAAAGTTGTTTTTTTTTAGAATACAGACTCAGGGTGTACTTGTCAGTTTCGTTGTTGTTCTTTACAAAATGGCAATGACAATAAAGACTTATTTTATCTTATCTTACTTTGTATTCTTGCTCCACAGTGGGCGCCGACTGGACTTAGATGTAGACTGTTCTGCTTGTGCTGACTCCTCTGCATCTGCTTGCCCTGCCTGACTTTCATCCTCAGAGCTCTCTGAATTGTCTTCTTTTGCTTCTGCCTCAAACACTGCATCTTGGGCTTTCTCATCAGACAACTCAATATCTGAGTTTCCATCAACAATCTGCAGTAACATTCTCTCTGCTTCTGAGTGCGAATCCCCTTGTCATTTGAAAAAACACAGAACATAATTGAGGAAGTAACTACAAATGTTCAGTACAAAGGGCATTTTTTAAACACTTGAATATGGTAAGATACAGTTAAAGTAATTCAGAAGATGTTTTAATGTGTTCTTAAGAGATTTATATAAAATATGCCAACAACATTTCAAGACAAAATTTGCTCAATAAAAAGTATTATGCACTTACTTTTCCTCTTTCCATAAAATGTGCTTGAACTAATGGGCACCATTTTCCTTGTTCAGAAAAAGAAAGATACCAAAGCCCCACCCCTTCACATTTGGTATCATTGAAAAGCCTTAAATGTCCTCTTTAGATGACAAAAGGAGTTAACTCAGTAATATGTACTGGGTGGGAGATAGTCAGGTTTACAAATGTCCTCTACAGAGGACAAATTTGAACTACTGGCCGTCAAGAAGTTAAACTGTTTGAGGTTGTGTCTGGCACAAATAGATGATTTATGGAAACGCATCAAAATCTCTGATCAAACTGAAGCGGTTATTGACATATCCAAGTCTTTATCCCAGCGGGCTTTTAAAAAAAATTAAAGGTTCCATGCACAGCAGGTTGATGTGGTGATAAAATAGTGAGATTGCACCTTTTAATGAGGAGAATAGTTTTAAAAAAAACGAATCTAAGGCCGTAGTTTCAGGAAGATTGGAAATGTAGGAAAAACATTACTTATAAAACTTTGGGGCCTGTAAATATCTAAAAAAGTGGGTGATGGGCAGAAAGAATTTCTCAGAAAGTTGTTGGAAGGATGCAAAAATGATATTTAGATGTAAGTCTTTGTGTTAATGCCATGGTTTGACCACAAGGTGAATGCCCCATCTATTAAGGAAGGAGAAAAAACATTGTTGGCCATTAAAGGAGCAAGGGTAGAAAAGGACTGCAAACCAAAATAGCATTTAAACTGAGCCCAGATCCATAAGGATGATTTAACAATCACATTTTTTAGTGTAGGGAGAGGAATTACTATTGAGAGGAGCATGTAACAATGCCTTTAAGGGTACAGGATGGGCAGAGTTTACTTCAATCACAAACCAAGGGGGTGGTGAGTCGTCATCAAGTTGAAGCCAATAATTTAGTGCTCTAATATTAGCAACCCAATAGTAAAATCTAAAATTAGGCAGAGCCATTCTTTACCCCCCCCATGCTTGGGCCTTTGTAGGTATTGTTTACGTAGCCTGGGAACCTTTCCATTCCAAATAAATCCTAAGGTGAGGCTATCTACTTTACGGAAGAAGGATGCAGGAAGGAACAGGGGTATACATTGAAATAAATATATAAAACGGGGAAGAATGTTCATTTTGACACAGTTGATGCATGTCAGAAAGGATAAATTAAGCAGAGACCAACCCTCACAATCCTCCTGGATTTTTAATAGAAGGGGGGCAAAATTAGTTTGATAGAGATCATCAAATTTTAAAGTGACCTGTACACCAAGGTATGTAAAACTGTGGTTGGCAACTTTAAAAGGAAAGGCCGATAACAGATACTCAATAGCTGCCTTATTAATAGGAACAATTATACTCTTATTCAGATTTAGCTTATATCCAGATATTCGACCAAATGCCTGAAAAATAGTGAGAGCAGCTGGAACAGAGGATGGTAAATTTGAAACGTATAAAAGAAGGTCATCTGCATAAAGGGAACCTTAATTTCAACCCCGTTCTGAGAAATGCCCGAAATCTGCGAATTAGTTCGGAGTGTTATCGCTAGGGGCTCCATTGCAACTGCAAAAAGTAAGGGACTTAAAGGACAGCCCTGCCGAGTTGAGCGAGAGAGGTGAAAGTAGTCAGACTGAGTATTATTGGTTCTAACAGAGGCCTGCAGGGAGGAATACAATAATTTAATCCATGATATGAAATCAGTCTTAAAGCCCAGTTTACCTAGTGTAAAACAGGAAGTTCCACTCTAATCTATCAAACGCCTTCTCGGCATCTAAAGAAATTAAAGCTTCATGAGTATCTCTTGTGTGAGTGTTATAAATAATATTAAACAAGCGTCTGAGATTAAAGAAAGAGTGTCTATTTTTAATAAATCCAGTTTGGTCAGGTAATATAATAGATGGAAGAACAGGTTCTAGACGTAGTGCAAGAAACTTAGATAATATCTTAAAGTCTACATTCAGCAGACTAATGGGGCAATATGACGAGCAAAGTAGAGGGTCCTTGCCTTTTTTAAGAAGCACCAAAATGGAAGCCTGATTAAGAGTTTGTGGAAGATGGCCAAGGCAAAAAGATTCATTAAACATGTCTAGTAGCAAAGGCCCAAGCTTATGCCAAAATTTTTTGTAAAATTCAGATGGAAAGCCATCTGGTCCAGGACTTTTGATATTCTGTAGGGATGACATAGCTGCAGTAAGTTCAGAAAGCGAGATGGGTCTCTCTAAATCGTTAGCTTGATCTTGGTTAATGGTTGGTATGTCTAGATCGTTGAAGAAATCATCAAGGTCATGAGTAGCAGAGGTCCTATCTGAAGAGTAAAGAGATGAATAAAATTCTTTAAATGATTTATTAATTTCTGAAGGGTCGAAAGTGATGCCTGTTTCAGTTTGAAGACTAGGAATTTGGTGAGATGATGCCTGACGAATCTGGTGGGCCAAAAATTTACTGGCCTTGTCCCCATGTTCAAAAAAGTTAGAACGCGATTGTAGTAAAAGTTCCGTGGTACGGTGAGACGTAAGAACATCAAATTCAGCCTGTAAAAAAAGACGGTCCTTGTAGATATGGGGGAGGGAGAAGTAGCGTAAAGATTATCAAGTTGAGCTATGCGATGTGTTAAATCAGCAACTTTTTGCTTCCTAACTCTTTTCTCATGTCCCACATAAGAAATTATTTCCCCTCTTATATATGCTTTTAAAGTTTCCCATAATAGAGAGGCAGACATACCAGGGGTTTTATTTAGACTGAGAAAAAAGTAAATATGTTGGGGAAATAAAATTAACAAAGTCTTCACTTAAAAGTAAGCGAGTGTTAAGATGCCACGGTGAGAAATTATTGGGTACATTTTTAAAGTGTATGTTCATCGAAGCTGAAGCATGGTCTGAAGTAACAATGGCTTCGTATTTACAGTCAGAAACTAAAGAGAGAAGTCTGTTGTCAAATAAAAAGAAATCTATACGAGTAAATGTATGATGAACATGGCAAAAAAAAGAGTATACTCTTTTTGTGGGATTTTGACAATGCTAAACGTCCGAGACCCCGAACTCCTGTATAAAAGATTGTATTACTTTAGCTGATTTGGAAGGGTTAAAGATTTTTGAAGAGGAGCAGTCCAACTGAGGATCAGTCCAGCAATTAAAGCCCCCCCACCCCCCAGTATCAGAGTGTGAGGACATATCAGGAATCAAAGAAAACAAGTGTTTAAAAAAAGAATCATCATCATAATTAAGGGCATAGACGTTGGCTAGGATGACAGGAGTACCAAAGATATTACCTGTGGCCACAACAAACCTGCTATTTGGATCAGATATGGTGCCAGAGTGAAAACGAAATAGATATTGTGAAACAGATTGGCTGTACCTCTAGATTTGCCCGAGAAGGAAGAATGATAGACCTGTCCTACCCAGTTTTTCTTCAGCTTTGGATGGTCAGAGATTCTGAGGTGCGTCTCCTGTAAAAAAAAACTACCTGAGCACCAAGATGTTGAAGATGGTGTAAAACCTTACTACGCTTAATTGGATTGTTAAGTCCTTTACAGTTAAAGCTTATGAACTTAATATTCTCCCTGCCTGACAGTGGCGAGTAATTAGGGTGAGCCTCTGACATCAAGTAAAACTAGTGGAAAAAAGCTAGTATAGGTATACTGAAAATAATGGTGGCTGGTTGAGAAAATAAAAAGGCACAAAACGGAAAAAGAAAACCCCACCAAACCCCCAAAACGTAGCAGAAGCATCTCCCCAACTGAGATATGCCCTGTGACATCCCCCCACCCATCCACCTACCCCCCACCAGAACAAAATAACTATCACACCAAAAACTATCCTAGGTGTCATGTTCCACTTACATTGGGGAACTACATGCAAACCATAGAAATGTGACCAAGTATAATCAAAAACAAAAATAAAGTGCACCAAATGCAAAATATATATAATTAGTTAGGAGCTCAAAGACAAAATGGTCTATAAGTGAATAGAAAACTGTGATCAATCCAAAAAAGAAAACAAATACCAAATACTGTACTAAAATACCAAAAAAAAGTTAAGTTAAAGATCCAATGTAGGAGTAAAATGGGCAGATAGTCTCATAAAAAGAAAGGCAGCGATATACTCAAGTCACCATCACTGATGTACTGCTGTACATCAGTTAATCCTGAGTACTCCTGGAATCATAGGAAATGTAGTTGTAGCAGCTGACTAGCAAATTAGCCCGATGGCTAAATCAAGTCTGGATTAATGGCTTTTTTAATGTTTTGATAATGAAGTCCGCCGCAGCAACCGGGTTGTCAAACCGGTAGGTCTGGCCGCTGGGAAGAGTGATTCATAGTGTAGCTGGGTAGATTAGGCCAAACTTAACATTTGGGCAGGAGTGCAGTTCCTTCTTTACCTTAGCAAATGCTGCT
Organism: Pholidichthys leucotaenia; assembly: GCA_020510985.1. NCBI lineage: Eukaryota > Metazoa > Chordata > Actinopteri > Cichliformes > Pholidichthyidae > Pholidichthys > Pholidichthys leucotaenia. The sequence continues at coordinate 378,178,764 of CM035844.1, read as the reverse complement.
TGTTTTTTGGCCACAGTTGGAGTGAAGCCTGGAAAAATAGAAATCTTCTTACCCATGTAGGAAAGTTGTGAGAGTTCACTGGCTTGGCGAAGGATCTTGTTACAAACCTGAAACAAATTAACCCGAATGACAAAGGGACGAGGAGGCTCTCTTTCTCACGGTCTGGGGTGCAGGATCCGGTGGGCCCTATCCAGAATAGGCTTTTCAGCTAGCCCAAGCAGGTCTTGTAAGAGTTTTGCTGTAAACTCAGTGGGTCGAGCACTTTCCGAGCCCTCTGGTACACCTATCAGGCAGATGTTATTCCATCTTGACCGTCCTTCCAGGCCCTCACATTTTTTTGGAAAGAGAATCCACCAGGGTAGATAGTGTGCTAACGTTAGCTTGCAGCTCAGTTATTTTAGCATCATGATCGTCAGCCGAGCGCTCGAGGTCAGCTATCATATCGCCATGCAAGATGATTTTGTTTTCCAGAGGTATTAATGCAGCTGTAATTTCCCTTTTAACTGTCTTGGATGCGATAACGTCAAATTTAGTGACAATGTCTGAGCGTATTTCGTCCAGCATCTGCTTCATGTATAACAACAGAGCACCAATAGCATTTCCACTTTCACATTGGCCGCAGGGGTTGGAGTCAGCTGATGGTGGAGGCCTTGCCTGCTTTAGCATCGGATTTGGCCATTCCAGCCATCGATATTGCTTTGGATAATAACCCCAAGTTGAATTGAAAACTATTACAAAAAGGAGCAGATGAATTTTTGCATTTTGGTGCAGGAAAAATGGAAAAAAGTCACAGATCCAGCGGAGCAGCTGCAAGGCATGTCTTTCATCTTCGTCGGCTCAGCAGCCCCCCCCCCCCCCCCAAAATATCATACTTCTAATAAAAACTGGAAACAACCCTACCGCTGTCTGACCGCAGCGCTCTGACTTTCGTTTTTGCATCAGGTTTGGATCGCTGGTCTGTGGAGTGTATTGGGATGGGGTACCATGGCATGGAGTGGACAGAGACCCTGATTATCAAAGGCGAAATGTGGGCACCCTTTCCAAGTTGTAGTTCTCCGGTCACCAGCAGTGGTCATGACCATTTTCTTACTCTCATCGGGTTGGGGAATGCAGTGTGATTTCTGATGCTTGCCTGCCTCCACTGAGCATTTTGTCCTGGTTTGATGAAACCTTAGATCTCACTCCTTCCAGTGCTGTCCTTACGCCATTAACTGTCCGGCTGGCAGCCATTACAACATTTGAATTCAGTTTTTTTTCTTCCATTAAAACAAAACAAGCATATGTTTTTTCTTTTTTCCCAAATGGTATCAAAAAGGCTTTGAGTCCAGACGGAAGACCCGCTGGGTCCGAATGTGGGCCAGAGTCCGCTATTTGAGGAGCTCGGGGTTTGAGGGTTTTCAACATTTAAGAGACAGCTATCCATCCATCCATCCATCCATCTTTTTCCGCTTAAGAGACAGCTAATTACTTGAAAATCATTTAATCATGAATGAAAATTATCAGTTGCATTTCTCAAGTGATTTAGATTTCCTTGTTTGAAACTACTGTTGGTCCTAATTAACATGATGTGCAATCTGACTGATTTGTTTCTATCATTGATAACATTAATTACAAATGTAGAACCACTGGCCTAAGAGAACCAAGCCACAAGAAATTTGTCAAAGAAATAATGCAGCCAAGACAAAGTTATTAAAAAAATCAACTCTTTGGGGAAAAGAAAATAACAATGGAATGAAATGCATTAAGTATTTGTCCAAGCAGCAATGTCCACCCCAACATTTTCCAATGTTTTGACAACAGAGTACAACATCACATTTCTCTCTCCCAAGTTACAAAGTCCAGAGTGTGTTGCACAGTTTTCTGGTGAAGTTTAATCTCTGTGTGATTTGTTTAAAAGTCTTTACCCCCACCCTTTACCTCCTCTTCCTGTAACACTCCTCCCTCCTTTATAGTAGGAAACCTGGGCTTCTGGCAGTAACATGACCCCATTGTCATCAGCTCCCCCAAATTAACCTCAGTGCTGGAAAAACACTATAGAAATTACTTGATGCCAACCATGATGATAATTAGTGTTAGGTTACTGTACATGCTTCAAAAGGAAGATGATTAAAAGTTAAGTATGTGTATTTCATCTTGGCCAGGGTGTCAGTACAATAGAAGGTCAACCACAGCCTACTGTCTGCATGGAATTGTATGTACATGGTAATTATGAGCACACACTTGTTCTTTTGAGAGAGCCAAGACATGGGTTCTGTCATTGAAATTACTCTGATCACAGTGGGATGAATGCAAATGCTGAAATCTACATTGTAACAAAGAACTATTGTGCTTTGGATGAAATAATAATTTTCTTTTTCCATTGTTTCTTTTTCATTATATAGCTTTCTACACCGTAAAGTAAACTTCTCAGAGGAAAAGCGCTTACCCAGGATTACTTAGCATGAGAGACTAATGAGCCTGTTCAGGACAAAATTCTTAGCTTGTGATTGCTTTATGATGGTCTTTATAAAAATGGCAATTTTCACTGAATTCTGAACTGTCTTTGAATTAACAAATTAACAAACCGTCTGTGCTTTTCTGCCAAAATGTTTACTGGTTTGCTTCACCGACTGCAACTAGGCTGAACGGAGTACTATTTTCTTTTTGATTTTAAAAAACATAGCAGCAAGAAGCAGCATAATTTCAGGTGAGTGGCTGAGTTGGAGTCATTAAACTCACTATTGAGTTGTTGTGAAGCAAAAATAAGGTATTAGATGAAAAGATTCTTATGCTAGGCTGCATGTTAAATAATTGCAGATTTAATAGTAAATGAGTTTTTGGAGTCCACTATGTACATGTGGACTGTTCAGTCTAGTTTTTTGGTTGGAAAGAAACCCATGAGGATTATTGTGTCTTGGTCTGGGGTATGGCCGTAGGGTCATGCCCACTCTTTGAGTTTATTTCTATTTGTATCTTGGGTTCATGTTCTGCATTATGATTTCTGTCATCATTGGTTTGAGTTTTACTTTGACAGCATTTTCTGTTCATGTCCAGGTTCTAGTTGTGATTGTAGTTTTATAATATTTATCCCCGCTTTGTCTTTTGTCCTGTCATCATGTTTATATGTATTCTCTGTTGTGTTTGTCTGTTCAGCCTCACCTCTCCTGTGCTTCTCACCTGCAGCAACTTCCCTGCTGCCTTTGATTGTGCCCACCTGTCCTGTGTTATGTTAATTTTCCCCTTGTCTATATGTTGAGTGTTCTGTCTGTAGTCTTTTGTGGTGTCATTAACTAATTAATTTACATGGTTTCCTGGTCATGTTTCCCTGTACCAAGTTTATTTAGCCTCAGCATTCTCAGCCCCTGTGCTGCTGTTTGTTTTTGTCTCAAGTATTTTTGTTTATAAATCATCGTTTTGCACCGTGAGGCTGCCTGCACTCTGAGTCCTCTCCTTCCACCTACATCTGCCCGGAAGCACATCTATGACAAATTGTGCAACTATAATTGTCCTTAGAAATTTTAAATTTCTGGTGTTAAAATGTCATCTAATGTTCATTTAAACTTGATACAGAGACAGAGCAAGTATTAACAAAGAGTGAAGAGGAAGGTTAATGTTTGCTCTTTGCCTTTCTCTTCACTTTTATTGGACTGTTTATGGTTATTGTGGACAATGCCAGTAACAGATTCTGTTGCAGTCATAGACTGTAGAGTCAGTCCTTCAAATACTTAACTTAAATATTGCCCCTTTAACTTAGCAAAAAATCTAAATCAGTGTAACGGTGCACTACTATGCATTCACCTTCTTGGAATTGTTCTTCAAAGGTTTATTTGTGATTGATCTTCTTCCCTCCCCTCATGGCTCATCACCTTTTCATGGTGGGGGGTTTGCGTGCCATAGTGATCCCAGGAGCTATGTTGTCTGGAGCATTTTGCCTCTTGTAGGGTCACCCAAGATAAACTGGTCCTGGGTGAAGGGCCAGAGTAAGAACGATCCAACAGACTCTCATGATGAATGTTAGAACAAGGATTCAGTGCACCCTGCCCAGTTTGGGATTACTGGGGCCCCACCCAGGAGCCAGGCCTTGGGAAGGCAAGTGTCTGGTGGTCGAGTCTCTGCCCATGGGACCTGGCCAGGCTCAGCCTGAAGGAGCTACATGGGTCCATCCTCCAGTGGGCTCACCACCTGCAGAAGGAACCATAGGGGTCCGGTGCTGTGCAGATCAGGTGGCGGTTGAAGGCAGAAATCTTAGCGGTTTGATCCCCAGCTTCCTCAACTGGCTTTTGGGACATGGAATGTCACCTCTCTGATGGGGAAGGAGCCTGAGCTGGTGCGTGAGGTTGAGAGATACCGGCTAGATATGGTTGCACTCACCTCAGCCCACAGCTCCGGTTCTGGAACCAGTCTCCTGGCACGGAGCTGGAGCTTGGCCTACGCTGGAGTCGCCCCGGGTGAGAGGCAGCAAGCAGGGGTGGGTATTCTTGTATCCCCCCCCACCTTGCTGCCTTTACATTGGAGTTTTCCCCGATGGACGAAAGGGTTGTTTCCCTGTGCCTTCGGGTTGGGAAACGGGTCCTGACCATCATTTGTACCTATGCACCAAATGATGGTTCAGAGAACCCACCCTTTTTGGAGTCTCTGACTGGGGTGCTGGAAAGTCCAATTATTGGACTTCTGTGCCAACCACAGTTTGTCCACAATGAGCACCATGTTCAAGCATAAGGGTGTCCAGATGTGCTCCTTGCACAGGATGCCCTAGGTTGCAGGTTGATGATCGATTTTGTTATTGTGTCATCAGACTTGCGACCATATGTCTTGGGACACTCGAGTAAAGAGAGGTGCAGAGCTGTCAACTGATCACTAAATGGGGATGAGCTGGATCTAATGGCAGGGGAGGATGCCATTCAGACCTGGTAGACCCAAACGTATAGTGAGGCTGTGCTGGGAACATCTGGCTGAGGCCCTTGTCCGGGAGGTCTTCAACTCCCACCTGTAGAAGAATTTTGACCACATTCCAAGTAAGTGTGGAGACATGGAGTCTGAATGGGCCATGTTCCCCACTTCCATTGATGAAGCGGCTGCCCAGAGCTGCGGCCACAAGGTTGTCGGTGGTTGCTGAAACAAAAACTTGGGTGTGGGAGGAGTTTGATGAGGCCATGGAACAAGACTTTCGGTCAGTCTCAAAGAGATTCTGGCAAACTGTCCAGTGACTCAGGAGGGGGAAGCAGCTCCCTGTCAACACTGGGTATGGTGGGGATGGGGCGCTATTGACTTTGATTGGGGATATTGTCAGGCGGTGGAAGGAATATTTCAAGAATCTCCTCAATCAGCTCTGTCATACAAAGCTATAACGGAATGGAACAAGTTCCCCACTGCTTTGAAGACCAGAACAAATTACAGAGACTTTACCACAGAAACTAAAAAATAGATTTTAAGTAATCAAGCCTGCCAGCATTGACTCTTCCCCTTAAATGGGATTTGAAATTGTACTCTTAAATTGTTTTTATGTGTGCCGTCTCTCTTATCTTTTTACAACTTACTCCCTGCTTGTTTCAGGGTCAACAATTTCTGAAACCTGACCTGAATTGCTTTCTATATGTGCTGTTTTTCTTTTAATATTTTCCTGCCTGCCTCAGGGACTACAGATGGAAATTAGTGAGAACCGTGTAATCTGGTGCAGAGCATCTTTACCCTGTGTTTAATGTTTTGTCTGTACATGGTCCCTGACAAATAAACCAATAAACTAAAACTAATCTCACTAACATGCCTGAAGCAGAGCTTGAGGACGAGTGGGTTGACTCGTCCATCACAGGGGCTGAGGCCGCTGAAGAGGTTAAAAAATTCTTCGATAGCCAGGCCCTGGGGGTGGACGAGATTTGCCCTGAGTACTTCAAGGCTCTGGATGTTGTAGGGCTGTCATGGCTGACATGCCTCTGCTACATTGCATGGAAGTCAAGAACAGTACCTTTGACATGGCAAACTGGGGTGGTGGTGGGTCCTCTCTTTAAGAAGGTGGAGGGTGTGTTCCAACTTTCAGGGGATCACACTTCTCGGCTTTCCTGCGAAGGTCTATGCCAGGGTACTGGAGAGGAGAGTCAGACCGCTGGTTGAACCTCAGATTCATAAGGAGCAATGTGATTTTTGTCCTGGCCATTGGACCAACTCTTTACCCTCTCGAGAATCCTTGAAGGTTTGTGGGAGTTTGCCCAACCAGTCTACATATGTTTTGTGGCCTTGAAGAAGGCATTTGACCGTGTCTCTCATGGTTTTATGTGGAGGGTGCTTCGGGAGTATGGGGTATTGGGCTTGTTGCTATGAGCTATGTGGTCTCTATATGGCCGTTTTGAGAGTTTGGTTTGCATTGCCAACACTCAGTCGGACTTGTTTCCATTGAGAGTTGGACTCCACCAGGGCTGCCTTTTGTCACTGATCCTGTTCATAATTTTTATGGACTGGGGTATTAGGGCTGAAACAATTAGTTGATGTTGTCAGTAACGTCAATCATAAAAATTTGTTGATGCAGATTTTTATTGTCGACAAATCGTTTAATTTTATATGTATATATGCTGCGGAAATTTCAGTTTAACTGTTCCAGCGATGAAGAAGAGGAAAGCATCATGGCAACATGGAGAGAAAATCACGGAGAAGGCCAAAAGTTTCCAAAGCATGGGCAGATTTTACCGAAAATTAATAAATGAAACACATTAAATGTAGACTGTAAAGCAGTTTGTCAAATCACAGCTGCACTACAGCGATGCATCCATTCCCTCCTCCTCTCTGTTCCTCTGTCTCTGGCCACCTGTCAGTGGACTGCACCAGTAAGGTTAGCAAGTAACGTTAGCGCTTCTTATTTTCAATGAGCGACTCTCTCAGTTTTAGAAAACTGACCACACTAGCAGCATGTGCCATTCAAATAGTTTACCTGCTGTTGGACAATATGCTTCCGTTATGCTAGCTATATGTTAACTGCAGTAAATGGGTGAGTTACATGAGCAACTTACTCTTTTTCGTATTCTGTGTTATTGTCACTGTAATGCCAGCCTTCATTCTGAATATTAGTACATCTCAGTAAATTAGAATATCATGATTTGTAATTTAATTAAAAAAGATAACCATAATCATCACAAATAAAATGGTTTAAATATTTCACTGTACCTATGTGTAGTGAAGGCTCACATTCCTGCACTGATATTTAAAGTGTATTTTTTATTTAGACTGGAAAAAGTTGTTTTAATTTTCATCTGAAACCTAATTAAACTTTTAAACATCTAGACCCAGCAAGGTTTCAGACAGGATGGACTAGCTTATTAAGATAAGATAAGATAAGATAAGCCTTTATTAGTCCCACAATGGGGAAATTCCAGGATTGCAACAGCACAGGGATAGCAACACTCAGAGCAACAACCAGAAGGCAAGAAAAAACAACATCTAGTAAACATATGTCCATATTACTATAAATGTATATATATAGACACAGTGCAGAGCATTATGGTTGGTTGGTGAATGTGCAGCAGAAAGTCTAAGCTCTCTCTCCGCGGATGCGGCAGGCCAGCTGGAAGTCTTTGGGCATGATGGTGATTTATTACCTTATTATTACCTTATTTTACTTTCATGGAGTTGACTATTACTCTAGTTTGTTTTTAACATGCAGTTACAACAGCCTTTATGGAGCAGCAGAGTTGCTATTTGAGTTTTTACAATTTAACATCTATTACACTGGTCAACACCAAATTTATTGTCTAAGTTTTTTTAGCTGATTTAGGACAATTTTGATGTGCTGAATCCAAAAATCACATTGGTTTTGCTCAATCAGGTCAACTTTTTGAACTATTGCCACATGTTTTTGCTTTTTTGTTTACATATACGGGTATTTTTATATGATGCAAAATTCTTTTTTATTTCTTGAAATTCTCTGAATTTTGAACAATGATGACATAACATTCAATTTACATGTACTTAACTTTATCAGTGTCTACTATTCAATTTACAGTACAACTGTACAACTGCCGTACAACTGCTTACAACTTAGCATAAAAACCTGACCTGATCGAGAGAAACGGCTGTCATTTTCGGATTCAGCAGTGCAAAATTGTCTTAAATCAGTTGAAAAAACACAGACAACTTACAAAAAAATTATTTTTGTTATGTTGTGTTATTTAATTGTGTTGCTACAAGCACTTCTGATTAAGCTGTCAAGTTCACGTTTCAAAGTCATGTTTGATGGGTCATTATTTTATTTAGCTGTGGGAACTTTTTATAATAGGTTACATTATATTAAGGCAGAGACTGACAAAGTGATTTTCACAGGTATGCAGGCTTGAACAGATGAGGTAAAACATGACCTAGAGCCCCAAGCAGGAGCTGTGCCAGCAGGAAGCTGTGCTGGCGGACATGACAAAAATAATCGCGATTAGTCGACTAATCGAAAAAATAGTCGTTAGATTAGTTGACTAACAAAATAATCGTTAATTGCAGCCCTAATTTCTAGGCGCAGCCAAGGAACAGAGGGTGTCATGTTTGGTGACCACAGGATCTAATCTCTGCTGTTTGCAGATGATGTCGTCCTGTTGGCTTCATCGAGCGATGACCTACAGGTCTTAAGGTGAGTTCAGACCAAATGTGAACGGGTGAATTTTTTGCACGGCACGATTACATTTTAACTCAGTGTAAACACGCAAATAGACATAATTCACCGTCTGAGTGAGTTGCAGAATGGCAAAGTTGCCTTTATAACTTCTGCAGCTGTGTTCAACCTGTTGTGGCAATTCCCAAAACACTGTCATGCTTACTTAGGTTTACATTATCCAACGAGGTCTCACCTGAAAAAATTGTCCCTGCCTCCTAAATTTCACCTGAGTGATGGGTTGTTTACATTGCTAGCCTGCGAGCCTTGTTAGCAGGTGTCTGTGGGTAAAAAACTCCAACACTCCCAATTCAACTGTAGAGCTCCCAGTCCTTTTGTTTCTAGGTGAGTGTCAGTCCCATTTTCAAACTAGTTTACTCTCCAGTGTTGATACTTTTACTTTGGTGACAGCAAAATCTCAAGGCTAGTGCTATCCCTTGGACGTGAACGTGTGAATGCACAAGATTTGCATGTGCTTGCCTCTTTCCATTGACTTGATATGTATTTGCACCACTCGTTCACGTTTGGTCTGAATGCACCTTTACTGGGACAGTTTGCTGCTGAGTGTGAAGCGGCTGCGATGAGAATCAGCACCTCCAAGTTTGAGTCCATGGTTCTCAGCCGGAAAAGGGTAAATTGTCCTCGCCGGGTTGGGGACAAGCTCCTGCTCCAAGTGGAGGAGTTTAAGTATCTCGGGGTCTTATTCACGACTGAGGGGAGAATGGAGCAGGAGATTGACAGACGGATTGGAGCAGCATCTGCAGTGATGCGGACATTGTACTGGTCAGTTATGGAGAAGAGGGAGCTGAGTTGTAAGGCAAAGCTGTCGATTTGCCACTCAGTCTACGTCACCACCCTCACCTATGGTCATGAGCTTTGGGTAATGACCGAAAGAAACAGATCGCGGATAAAGTGGCTGAAATGACCTTTCTCAGTAGGATTGTTGGACTCATCCTTAGAGATAGGGTGAGGAGCTCAGTCATCCAGGACATGTTCAGAGTAGAACCGCTGCTACTCCACATCGAAAGGAGCCTGCTGAGGTGGTTTGGGCATCTGATCAGGATGCCTCCTGGACGCCTCCCACTTGAGGTGTTTTGGGCACATCCCACTGGGAGGAGACCTCGGGGCAGACCCAGGACATGCTGGAGAGACACAGTCTCTCCAGCATGAGGCTATGTCCAGCTGGAGAGACAGAGTCTCCCAGCTGGCCTGGGAATGCTTTGGCGTCCTCTCAGAATAGCTAGAGCAGGTGGTTGGGGAGAGGGAATTCTGAACTTCTCTGCTTGAACAGCTGCCTCCATGACCTGGACCTCCAGAAAAGCGGTAGAAGATGGATGGATGGATTAATGATTGTCTTTCCTTCATATTCTATGAACCTTCTTATTTATGGTGCGGAGTCGAGGAGGTTAAGTGAGGATAATGCTGTTAATAATGCTAAAGACAGAATGCTATGTTAATGTAACTGCCATGAAAGATTAAATGAAACTGAACAAACTTGGGAGCAAATAAGAGACAGAAGCTGTCAGGGAATGTGAGGTACTTGGCCACTGTTTTTGGCTAAATCACAGTCTAGATAATAACAGGACCATAAAACCTCTTCAGCAGAACAACAGGCTGCTCACCCTTTAACCAAATAGCTTCCAAGCACTGACGTGTATTATAATAGACATATCCTGAAACTGCAATAAAGTTTACATTACCACAAACAACATACACTTACTTACAAAGTTAGCAGCTAGCAGCAACCAGCTATACAGTTTGTATGACAGCCACACACATATGCACAATAAAACAGGCTGATAATAAACAAAATAGTTTCCCTACCTGTTCAAAGTTAATTGTTACAATTTGGGCTGTAGAAGTTCAGAATAAGAGCTGCAGAGCAGCAGTATGAATTCCCATTATTTCTCATGTATAACTACTGTTAGCTTGTTATTAGCCTGTTGATTTGTTGCTGTATGGATCAGGTAGTTTCATCTTCCACTAAAAAATTGTTCTTTTTCCAAGGACAAGCAATGATTTTTTTAAACCACCTGTTTAGAGCACATGCTCAAAAAAGGTGGATTGGCTAATATCAAATTTTGCCCCAAATTATAGAGAGCAACAGGTTTCTTTGGTATTTATGGGACCAATATGATGTAATGTATGGGACTGTGATAATTTAATCAGCACTGTAATTCACATTAAATTTTTGTGCTACATTAATGAATAAAAATCATTATATAAAACACTTTTTTGCCATATGATAAGCTGAAGTAGGGCACAAACCGATCTCTGACCTTTACCTGTCATGCTGCTATGTTGCCACAGACCTCTGCATAGTTACTATCTCCACTAAGGAGGTTGTGTTTTTGCCAGCGTTTGTCTTTTAGCAGGAGTACGCAAAAACTACTGGACAGATTTGGATGAAATTTTCACCAGAGGTGGCCTTTGGCCGAAGGATGAACCCATTAGAGTTTGGTGATCGTCTGCAAGTGCATACCCCCACCAAGGCCCTTGTTTGTATTTGTGCAGCAGGATTACACAAAAACTACTCTATGGATATTGATAAAATTTTGACCAGAGGTGGTCTTTGGGCTACAGATGAGCCCATTAGATTTTGTTGATGGTCCAAGAGCACACACCTCCACCAAGGCTCTATCTTTACACAATGCGTTAGCAAGATTACTCAAAAACTACTAAACAGAGTTTGATGCAATTTTCACCAGAGGTGGCTCTTGGGCTATACACGGACCCATTACATTTTGGAGGTGAGCCATGTGTGCATACCTCCACCAAGGTTCAGTCTTCTAGCAATGGTTTAGCAGGATTACACAAAAACTAATGGATGGATTTTGATGAAATTTTCACCAGAGGTAGCTCTTGGGCTACTGATGAAGCCATTAGATCTTGGAGGTGATCCATGAGCATATACCTCAGCCAAGGCCCTATCTTGCAATGTATAGAAGGATGGAGGCACTGAGGTTGTCACGGCTACCTCTGGTAGGCATGGTAGGATAAATGGACTCAGATGCAGGTTGGCTCCAGTACTAAACAAGGTTTATTAACAAAGAAACTCAAAGAAACAAAATAACAGCACATGGGCTGGAAAATAACTCGGGACACGATGGACAAAGACACTTACACAGGAATATTCAGGGCACTCGGTTACCGGCAGGGAAACACGACAATGACAACATATTAGACTGACACTGAACACTGACATACAGTGGGGCAAAAAAGTATTTAGTCAGCCACCAATTGTGCAAGTTCTCCCACTTAAAAGATGAGAGAGGTCTCCAATTTTCATCATAGGTATACCTCAACTATGACAGACAAAATGAGAAAAAAAAATCCAGAAAATCACAATGAAGGATTTTTAATGAATTAATTGGTAAATTCCTCGGTAAAATAAGTATTTGGTCAATAACAAAAGTTCATCTCAATACTTTGTTATATACCCTTTGCTGGCAATGACAGAGGTCAAACGTTTTCTGTAAGTTTTCACAAGGTTTTCACACACTGTTGCTGGTATTTTGGCCCATTCCTCCATACAGATCTCCTCTAGAGCAGTGATGTTTTGGAGCTATCGCTGGGCAACACGGACTTTCAACTCCCTCCAAAGATTTTCTGTGGGGTTGAGATCTGGAGACTGGCTAGGCCACTTCAGGACCTTGAAATGCTTCTTACGAAGCCACTCCTTCATTGCCCGGGCGGTGTGTTTGGGATCATTGTCATGGTGAAAGACCCAGCCACGTTTCATCTTCAATGCCCTTGCTGATGGAAGGAGGTTTTCACTCAAAATCTCACGATACATGGCCCCATTCATTCTTTCCTTTACACGGATCAGTCGTCCTGGTCCCTTTGCAGAAAAACAGCCCCAAAGCATGAAGTTTCCACCCCCATGCTTCACAGTAGGTATGGTGTTCTTTCTCCTCCAAACACGACAAGTTGAGTTTTTACCAAAAAGTTCTATTTTGGTTTCATCTGACCATATGACATTCTCCCAATCCTCTTCTGGATCATCCAAATGCTCTCTAGCAAACTAACTAACTACTAACTAACTAAACTGCACTTATATAGCGCTTTTCTAGTCACAAAGACCACTCAAAGCGCTTTCTTTTTAATACTAACCCTCTATTCTAAGGGCCTATAGGAAACAGATATCTAGGGACAATTTAGAACAGCCAATTAACCTAACATGCATGTTTTTGGCATGTGGGAGGAAACCGGAGAAATCCCGGAGTAAACCCACGCAACACGGGGAGAACATGCAAACTCCACACAGATCACTGTTGGTCGGGGGCTGGGATCGAACCCACGATCCCACGATCCCCACAATCCCCTGGCCAAGGGTAAACTGTGCTGCCGCAGTGCTAACCACTGCGCCACCGTGCAGCCCCGTGCAGCCCCAAACTTCAGATGGGCCTCGACGTGTACTGGCTTAAGCAGGGGGACACGTCTGGCACTGCAGGTTTTGAGTCCCTGGCGGCGTAGTGTGTTACTGGTGGTAGCCTTTGTTACTTTGGTCCCAGCTCTCTGCAGGTCATTCACTAGGTCCCCCCGTGTGGTTCTGGGATTTTTGCTCACCGTTCTCGTGATCATTTTGACCCTACAGGGTGAGATCTTGCGTGGAGCCCCAGATGGAGGGAGATTATCAGTGGTCTTGTATGTCTTCCATTTTCTAATAATTGCTCCCACAGTTGATTTCTTCACACCAAGCTGCTTACCTATTGCAGATTCAGTCTTCCCAGCCTGGTGCAGGTCTACAATTTTGTTTCTGGTGTCCTTTGACAGCTCTTTGGTCTTGGCCATAGTGGAGTTTGGAGTCTGACTGTTTGAGGTTGTGGACAGGTGTCTTTTATACTGATAATGAGTTCAAACAGGTGCCATTAATATAGGTAACGAGTGGAGGACAGAGGAGCCTCTTAAAGAAGAAGTTACAGGTCTGTGAGAGCCAGAAATCTTGCTTGTTTGTAGGTGACCAAATACTTATTTTACCGAGGAATTTACCAATTAATTCATTAAAAATCCTTCAATGTGATTTTCTGGATTTTTTTTTTCTCATTTTGTCTCTCATAGTTGAGGTATACCTATGATGAAAATTGGAGACCTCTCTCATCTTTTAAGTGGGAGAACTTGCACAATTGGTGGCTGACTAAATACTTTTTTGCCCCACTGTATATACGGTAACAGATAATCACAAACGTGAGACAGCTGGGGAACAATCAAGGGTAAACGGAGACAGCAGGGAAGTGGATACCAGTGCAGAGAACAGGACAGGCGGGGCTGTACATGAAAACATGACAATGATTATACAGATGATATTGAAAACAACACAATGATCAACTAAAGCTGAGGTAGGGGAACGTGGAACAGCTGGGATAACAATCAGAGGCTAGACAAGAGCACACATAAGGGAAGGTGTCTACAGGTATGAAAAACATGAGGAGCTGAAAACAATAGCAGTGTTTCCTCTGGTAACATTTCTGGCTCGCCAGAAAAATTACCACTGCGCTTATGAGGATATATGAATTTCAGAAAAATATATGAAGCAATGACTTCCCGCAAGCGCGCACACGAACAACGCGCGTGACCGTCATCTGCTTGGAGTTTAGAAGCGCCCCGCCCACACGAGCTTTCTAGTAGTCACCAGACAGAGTCTCGCTAGTGTGACTGTCCAACAGAAACATGGGTTTATTAATGTACTTTAAATGCGGAAAAAAATGAGAAGAGGTATTTAGGCACTGGCGTTTATCTCATGGTTTTAACCTGCTGGAAACGGGAGCAATAATGGAAGAGTCGCTTAGCTAAGAGATGTGGTTAGAATTCATATGCAGCCGGCTTTGTATGAAGCGAAAGGCAAGGGGGACTGATGAACTGCTGAGGATATATTTCACCAGCCACTACAATATTAAGTTATGTTCCCTATTATGTACCTGGCAAGTTAAGATGACCGAAATTCACCAAGTCATTGACTTTAATCTGTCAGCAGCCTTCAGACAAACTAAACGTGCCAACATTTGGATTTCAAAATAAGGGAGGTTTTTCCTGCTGTCTGGGTGGTGGTGAGATTTCTAAAAAAAAAACCCTATAAATATATAGAAATATTATAACAGAAATAACAGCATCCTTGGTCATTTAAGTTAATTTATTTCATTAAATACAATTTTATTAATATTTTTTTCTTTGTAATCAGAGTTAAATTATTGTTCTGACTGCAAAGTTGTGGTCAAAAACGTAAATTGTTATAAGAAAAAAGTAAAAACAAAAATTACCACAGTCTGTTTCAAATTTATTTAAAAAACAGTTGCCACAGCCAAGATATATACAGTATAGAGTGAAGTACGTAGCGTTAATGCATCTGTAAGCTGGTTGCTTACAGATGCATTACAAAAATACATGCATTACAAAAATACACATATTTTGTCATTTATGTAAACCATGACCAAAAAAAAAAAAATCCTGCAGGACAAAGCATGACACTTTATGTTTTCTAACCTGTTTGTATACCACCACAGGCAGAGAGAGATCCTGAACTAGAGCTCAGAGAGGGCAAAATGAGATAGAAGAGAGGAGCCAAGGAGAGGAAAGTGTTCAGGCAGAGGGTCCAGGAGAGGTGAGAGCAGAGGAAGGAGAGAAGGATGACACCACTAAAAAGTCTAAACTCAGGACGTCTGGGTGGGACCCCAGCTGGCCCAATATTCCAGTATTCAAGCCTCGGTTGTACAATACTTCAAATGGTAAATTCCATAATTCATTCGTTAATACTCCCATACATGACATATTGTACTGAAGTATGGGGAAATACATATAAAACAAACATATATCCAGTCTTTATGCTTCAGAAGAGAGCTATTAGAATAATAAACAAAGCTGCTTACAGGGAACCAACAAACCCACTTTTTCTTAAATTAAAAGCTCTCAAGTTGAAAGATCTGGTTGATTTTAAAACTGCAGTAATAATGTTTAAAGTGAAGAATCTATCACTGCCCGCAAATATCCAAAAGTTGTTCCAAATAAGGAAGAAACAATATCATTTCAGAGGAACATGTATATTTCAAAAACCTTCAGTGAGAACTACCACCAAGCAACACTGTGTCTCAGTGCAAGGAGTCAGACTGTGGAACGCTTTTGGACTTGAATTAAAATCATGTACAACATTTGGACAATTTAAACAAATACTAAAGGAAGAAATACTCCAAACATATATACAAGATGACATGTAAAATCACATAAGGATTATCATATCCAGTCTGTGTTGTGCTGTTGCTTAGTTTTTTGTCACGTTTTGTCTTGGCTTTGTTCTGATTTGTAATCACTTTTATTTTATTTTATTTTATTTTGAATTCTTAGATGGAACATGGGTGGGCAATATAAGCTGCGGCTTCAGCCATCACCCATTTCGGATAACTTATGTTGACTTGTATAATCCGAGGAGTTATTGTTTAATTTGACCTTGTTGGATTTTTTTTCCCCTTTGTTATATTATTCTGTTCCTTTCTTTTAATCTTTTAATCTAATCTATCCGAAATAAAGATTCATTCATTCATTCATTATCAAAGTTACTGTGCAAAATTTAAAAAAAAAAAAAATCGTATAAAATTAACATATTCCAGTAACAATCATGTCATATGTTTATGCCCCCCCCCGGCCTGGAAAAATATGTTACCACCGCGCCAAGGTCTTTCAGCCAGAGGAAGCACTGAATAGGTAAACCAATATACACACAAGACCCAAAACCAGACAGGGGATGGACAAAACAGACCGAGGGAACACAGGGGGACACAGAGGGCAAATAATCAAATAATCACAATAAACCAAATCAAGGGAGCACACGGAAAATGAACATAAAGCGTGGGCATGATCCTGTGATCCTGGCCAGACTCATAATAGAGGTACAGACAGATGGATGGACAAAGGGAGAGAGGGAAGGAGCCTTGGCGGAAGTATGATCTCTGAGTGCTTTTCTAGTTTGTAATATTTTACCTGCAAACTTAACTTACATAAACCTAGTGTAATTGTTTGATGTATTCAGTTACTGTGAAACTGCCACTCTTTAGATTATTTATGATGTAAGTGATGGATACTTGACTTTAAAAGGAACAAAATCTTTTGTTATTCACTAACTGAGACAATGACTAAAATGAATCAAGGCCTACCGTGCAGCTCTACCCACACAACATCTTGGATCTTTACTTCTGCTGGACTTAATCTAGTTGGTCTCTAAGGGTGGTTGCGCCTGATAATTTGCACTCATTGAGGGAAAAGAAAAATGTGAAGAATGTTGGCCACTTTAATTTGCCTAATTTCAGTTGACATTGGAGTCTGTTGTACCAACCGAGAAGGTCACCATGGCCATGCGGTCTCTCCTCAAGTAGATTAAAAATCTGAATCTCAAAAATATGTCTTGGCTCGTATCTGCTGTGTACTTTCGGTGTCATGTTGGGGGCAGTGGAGGGAGTAGATATTAACTGTGCGCCCTCACACAGTGGCTCTATCTGCCAGCTGGGTTGTTTTGCAATTCAAATCTTGGGTGCAACTGCAGTAAGCAAATGTTTCCTTGTCATCAAGCTGCCGCACTGAAGGACAGCATGTCGTGTATCTGCACTGTCCTTTTCATGCTTTTTAAAGCATTCTGGCATGTGGAAAAAGGAGGCATTGGGGGCTTGTCTATTACTTTCATTACACGTTATTAAGTGGTGATGAGGCATGTTCCAATACCTTTAGCTCTTTTTCTCATAATTTTTCCTCCTTCCTTTCCAGACACCATGTATCAGCAATTAATAAGTTAACCCTGATGCTAGTATAGGTTTTTCTGCTGACATCAGTGAATATGCATTTATGTGCATGGTGCTCTTTGTCAAAAGGAATTCACCTTAAGCATGAGAACAAATGTATGGTTTGATTGTGCAGTGGTTAGCACTGTTGCCTTACAGCTAGAAGGTTCCTGGTTCGAATCCCCAGGCTGGCAGGGGTTGGAACCTTTCTGTGTGGAGTTTGCATGTTCTCCCTGTGCTGCGTAGGTTTACTCCGGGGGCTCCGGTTTCCTCCCACAATCCAAAGACATGCATGTTAGGTTAATTGGCTGTTCTAAATTGTCCCCAGATATCTGTTTCCTATAGGCCCTTAGAATAGAGGGTTAGTACTAGTGAAAGCTCTTTGAGTGGTCTTTGTGACTAGAAAAGCGCTATATAAGTGCAGGTTAGTTAGTTAGTTAGTTAATGATTGCATGCTTAATAAAGATCTTAAAACAGATCTATCTGAACTTCATTCGTCCAGTTCTGGAATATGCCATCCAATTTGGGGAGGTCTGACAAAAGGTCTCTCTGAAGAGTTAGAGAGGATACAGAAGCGGTGCTGTAGAATAATTGGCATCCCACATTTCTGTCTTCCCACTTAAAGTCAGCAATGAGATGAGGCTACTCTAAGTACCTTCACCAACATTCTGAGGGACCGCTCTTCACAGCTTCCTGTCTGCTGCCCCTCCAGATGTTCACTCTCTTCAGCGGCCCAGAGAACTTGTTGTACCCAGGGGTAAAACCAAAAGACATGAACTCTCTTTTATTCCCCATGCTTTTAAACTGTATTATACATAAGTAACTTTGTTTTAGGAGTGATGACTTTTACATTTAACTTACTTTTAATTTTGTGGTAACAGTCATGGTTTTTATTGTATGTTTATCTCAATTCATGATCCATGGGTTCAACGAGGTGCTGCTATGGTGTGTTTTCCTGCTATGACAAACTTCTAATAAAATTAATTCTGAATTCTAGTATATTTGTTGAATGGCCTTTTGCATTCAGACATAAATAGTTGTTGTTTGATTAATATTAAATGTGCCAAAAAAGATTAAAGTTTTAGTCACATGACATTTTCAGCTAGCAAAAACGAGCATTTGTTATATTTTTGTTGCAGACTTCGAATATTTTTATGCCTATCAAAGCAGAAGCAAACTATAATCAGACTTTGAGAGTGATGGAGTATGGCTGGTAATATGCTGTACAAAATATTCTGGTGCTTAATTAACCTTAGTTTATGCACAGATATCCAGTTATTGTATATTTTTATCATTTGTACATTTTCCATATATTGTGATAATGTCAATGTAGTAGTATTTTATTACCAAGATAATTACATAGTGTAAATCTGATATCGTGACAGCCCTAGTACACATAGATTAAGATCAACAGTTGAAAGAATCCCTGAGTCATGCAATACATTTTTGCACCTGTGGAACAATGTGAGTGAAAACACTTGTAAGTTCATGCAGCACCCTTTATTGATGTCTGGATCTCAGCAAGTAGCAGTGGAGGGTATATTCATCACTATAGTCTGGAATGTGGGTTTTCCATCAAATTTGGTCACTGTACAGCTTGTATTACCTTTTATGCTGTACAGCTGTCCATTCATTGGCTGTAATTGGCTCATATTAGATGGGTCCATAAGGTCAGAGGAGGGATGCTTGTTGTCTTGGAGCTCGACAGGTCATTTAGTACTGTAACCCGATTTTAGTCACTCCATTGCCCCCCATTGCAGGGGGGCAATGGATCAGCGTTCTCGTCGCGCCCTCCGCCAGTACCCGGGCTTGCCTGGGGAAGCTAATGATCCTACCAGCAGACTAAATTCAAAGAGACGACGCCTCTGTGCCAAGTCAAAGAAGAATCCTAGTCACAGTCCTAAAGCCGAAAGCAAACAGCCCCAAGAGCACTTTGTGGTAGGATCTGCCCTTCGCATATTACAACTAAACGTTGAAGGCCTATCTGCAGCCAAGCGAAGCCTTATCGAAGTCCTCGCCTTCCAACATTCGATTGATGTAATCTGCCTCCAAGAGACTCATATTGGCACAGAGGAAGCTGGCCGCTTCACCATCAAAGGCTTTGACCTCCTGTGCTATGTTCTACATGCTAAACATGGACGTGCCACCTATGTGCGTTCTGACATAGTTGAAGCAAATCACCTGATAACAACACATTTCTCAGACACCATAATCATTGGTGGCTTCCATATTGTCAATGTGTACAAGCCCCCTAATGCCAACTGGGATCTGCAGGTCTTACCCACCCTACCCCACCCTGCCATCTATGTGGGGGACTTTAACAGCCATCACCCTGACTGGGGGTACCCAGCAGTGGACAGTGATGGGGAGGCACTTTCAGACTGGGCATCCAGAAATGACCTCGCTTTGATATACGACCCCAAACAAAGAGGAACCTTCCACTCTGCTAGGTGGAAGAAGGACTATTCTCCTGACCTGTGTTGGGTCAGCTCTTTGAATGGGGAGCCATATCCTACACAGATCCTCATTCTTGATGATTTTCCACACAGCCAACACCGGCCCCTGCTTGTACACATTGGCCTACAACTTCCAGTCATATACAGCCCAAGGAAGATGCGCTGGAACTTCCGCAAAGCCAACTGGAAGAAATTCAGTGAAACTCTGGACCGGAGCATTGTTACCATCCCACTCCACACCATCACTGTAGATGAAGCATACAACCGCTTCTGCAGCGCAATCTTCAAGGCTGCCCATACTGCAATCCCACGAGGCTACCGACCCCTCTATGTCCCATGTTTGGACGGAGAAAGTGCTGCCCTCCTACAATCCTATCAAACATCAGGGGACCCAGAGATAGCAGACCATCTCATTGAATCGCTAAATACAGCCCGGCGAAAGAAATGGGAGGAGACAGTTGCTGACCGGAGCTTTACCCACTCTAGCAGGAAATGTTGGAGCCTCATCCGTCGCCTAGGAGCTGCACAGAAGCCCCCTAGCCAAAGCCGAGCATCCGTCACACCCAACCAAGTTGCATCCCACCTACTGACTATCGCCAAAGCACCCCAAGACAAAGACACCAGAAGAGCAGTTACAACTGAGCTAAAAAAACACCAAAAAATGCCTGTAGAGGAAACGAACCCTGAACCCTTCGAGGCTGCTGAACTGGAGAAAGTCCTACAGGGCCTGAAATGTGGAAAGGCAGCAGGATACGATAACATCTTCCCAGAATTCATGAAAAATCTTGGCCCCCGAGCCCTAACCTGGTTGACACAATTCTACACAAGGATCACACAAACGAACTCGATCCCAAAGAAATGGCGGACAGCAAAGGTCATTGCCATCCCAAAACCTGGCAAAGACCACAAACTACCAGCAAGCTACCGCCCAATCTCCCTACTCAGCGTTCCTTACAAAATCATGGAGCGCCTAATACTGCAACGCATTTCCCCAGAAATAGAGGATATTCTAAGTGTGGATCAAGCAGGTTTCCGCAAGGACCGCAGTACAGGAGAACAAGTACTGGCCCTAACCACCTTCATTGAAAATGGCTTCGAGAGCAGACTGAAGACAGGGGCTGTGTTTCTCGATCTTACAGCCGCCTATGATACGGTCTGGCACAAAGGCCTCCTCCTGAAACTTATAAAGGCGATCCCTGCTTGGGCAACAGCAATTATAAAAACCCTGCTGACCAACCGAAGGTTCAGAGTCCACCTCAGTCAGAACACAAGTGCATGGAGAATGCAGAAAAACGGACTCCCACAAGGCTCAGTTCTAGCTCCAACTCTGTTCAACCTCTACATAAACGACCTGCCTACTACAAAATCCCGCAAATTCATCTATGCAGACGACATCTGTTTGGCATTCCAAGCACCAGACTTTGAACCACTGGAACGGGTGCTCACGGAAGATCTTGCTAAACTGGACCAGTTCTGCAAAATCTGGCGCCTAAAACCAAGCCCAGCAAAAACCGTCTCCAGTGTATTTCATCTCCACAATGCAAAAGCTGCCAGAGAACTAAACATCCACCTGAGCGGACTCAAGCTTAAGCATGCCCCAAATCCAACTTATCTTGGAGTGACCCTTGATAGGACCTTATCCTTCAAGGAACATCTAAAGGGGACGGCTGCTAAGGTGAAAGTACGAAACAACCTGCTCTGCAAGCTCGCTGGTGCAAAATGGGGGGCGGCAGTCTCCACCCTGCGCACCTCAGCACTGGCCCTTTCATACTCTGTAGCAGAATATTGTGCCCCTGTCTGGTCCAGGTCATCTTACACACACCATGTAGACACCCAGCTCAACTCAACCATGAGAACTATAACTGGAACAATCCGCTCAACACCACTCCCCTGGCTCTCTGTACTGTCAAACATAGCCCCTCCACACATCCGGCGAGCAGCATTAACTCAAAGGATGCTCCAAAAAGTTAAAGATTTTCCTCACTTACCAATCCATGCAGATATCTACACCCCACCCACTGCCCGACTTTCATCCAGACGGCCGATTTGGAAAAACCCTCCCCCAGCTGACTTTACCATCCAGACAGCTTGGCAAGAGGAATGGGAAACCAAGGAGGTCCCAAACAAACAGCTGGTGATAAACCCCAACCAACAGGTCCCGGGCACCAACCTCCCAAGGAGACAGTGGTCTACACTCAATCGCTTCAGGACTGGACATGGCCCCTGCTTGGCCAGCCTTCACAGATGGGGCAGTAGCCCTAGCCCACTGTGCGCATGTGGAGAGGAGCAAACTATGGAACACATCATAGAGGCTTGCCCGCTCCAAAGACTGGAAGGAGGATTACACACCCTCCATACAGCAAACCAGGAGGCAACTGCTTGGCTTAAGGACTTTGCATTCGCTAAATAAATAAATAGTCACTCCAGGAGGTCAAGCAATTATGAGAGGGGAAACACCCATTTCTAATTACATAGTCAGAGTGTCTCAAAGGGAACTGGATATTGTGTTGATTTAGTGAGTTATGATCCATGTGGCTACATGGGAACAGAGTTGTGAGTTTTCCCATGAATATAGTGTTTGTGTTAACCAACTAACTCAAGGTGATACAGCCAGAGTTGTTGCTGCTTAATTTGTTAGTTTATAGCCAGAAAGTCTTTCAAATCAGCAACTCCAAATAACTAACTAAAAATGAAAGTTCTTTCACTCTGTGCTAATACTTTATAATTCAGGCATTCATAATCAGTGCTTAGGCATCTCTAGCAATCTCTCTTGGCAGTATTTAACTTGGCAGTTCTTTCCTTGAATATTCCCTTACTACAGGATTACATTTTTAATGTCATTATGTAAAAGGTATTAAAATGAAAACTTTGTACTTATGATAACAACTTTTCATGATAAGGCTGTTTTTCCTTGGTTGCCTCAAGGCAGAACAAAATAGTATGGTGTTTAAAATATAATTAAAAATTATAGTTCTTAGCATACCATTAATTACCATTTGATTAACTGTGGCTGTGGTGACCACATGGCAGGTTTTTCTTCTTTTGAGCTCCCTTTTGTTGAACCAGGAAATGTCCTACAGACTTTTTCCTATCAGATACTGTATGTACAAATGCAATTAACAGCTAACTGGTGAGACGACTGCTCATATCAGTGTGAGGTTTCAATTTCTACATTTCTGTTTCTCCAAATCTTATATTCTGACAATTATTTTTATTTGGAGGGTGTATACTGATTATAACAACCCACTTCCTTTACCTGCTGTGCAAGCCCTAGTTGTTTTTTAAGCACATTCACTCCAGTGTGCCTCTGTCAAGCATCCAAACTGCCAGCTAGTATACTGTCCTGCCATAAAGTGTCAGGTGTTTGCCCTGCTGATGGATATTGTCTCTGTGCTAGTACTGATGGTAAATGGTTTTATTTTATGATGCCTCATGTTGTCTTCTTTGTTATTGGTAGTTTTACCAAGAAGAATCTAAAGATGGCTAACTTTTTTACTATTGTTATGAAATGCAAAATGCACCTATGACAGATAGTTGCATTTAGTCATAAACCAAAGTATTGGATATATGTTGAAAATCTATCATACTATAATACCTGAACAGATTTAATGACAACATAACCATTATCGTTCCAGCTCTTTTGTGCAAGTGTGAACTGCATATTGACAAAGATGAGAGGTCAGAGTTTAATGAAGTCTGGGAACCGTGAATGTCTGTACAGAAATTTCTTACAGTTCGTCCACTAGATAAAACTTTTGACTAGTAAGTAAGTAACAAAGAATACAAGAGTAGTTAACAGGTAATCACAGGGTCCATGAGAAGCTTTCTTCTGTATTATATCACACCACATAAAATTTATTTGTAAACGTATATTGACAGACATGGCAGGAGTCAGTATTTTTTCCAGAAAAAAATGTACAAACCTTTACTAACTAAAAAAAAAAAAATCCCTTGAAGGACCTGAACACCAGATGCTTTATGTTAATAAAAACCAGGTCAAATTTTATGGCCTTTATTCCACACCAGTTGGTGTAAGGTCTTTTAAGTCCATTAACAGCTTTTCTGGGGTTTTACTGGCATTAATGCATTCCTTGAGCACTGCAATTCTCAGAACGTGCAGATGTATACCATTGTTAGCAAGGATATCCCTTTTTCTCTGCTCTGTCTATTCATAACTGGATTTGTATTCTAAGGTTTTACACACTAAGTCTTGTCATGGCTCCAGTGCTGTTCTAGTACCAGCGTTTGATACTAGTTTGGTATCTACAAAGAAAATGTGTGTTTTTTAACAGAGAGTTCTTGTTCATAAGATAAAAGTTACAATGAGATAATTTATTGATTCATGCTTACTGTATGTGTAAAGTCATTGTCTCCTTGGAAAGTCTTCTCCTCTGTGATCATCGTCATGTGTTCATGGTGAAGTCACACAGTGTCATGTCCCCAATAGAGATACCACCATGGGTGAATTCCTTCATTCCTCAAGTGTTTGTTCCACATTATGTAACAGGACAGAAATGCTTATTGCAGCCTGGCACTGCTCTGCCAGGCTGCAGTAACCATGACACTGCGCTAACTGGTAGGGAATATCCACTTGATGATGTGCTTTATAACTCTTAATAGGAGGAGTCTACATTGTTTCTGGTTGTGAAACTTTTAAGGGTGGGAATGACCAGAGGCCTCACAATATGATATTATCATAATACTTGGGTCATGATGCAATACTATCACGATCTTGCAATGTGCCAAGTGTTGTGATATCGTTTATTGTGATTAGGGCTGTGTGATATGACCAAAATTTAATTTCGCGATACAAGTAATCTTATATTGCGGTAACGATATTTTTTATGTGTGTGTGTATGTGCACACACACACACATACACACACACACACAGTGGATATTAAAAGTCTACACACACCTGTTCAAATGCCAGACTGAAATCTTTTAAGGGGAAAAATAAAAAACTTACAGTAACCTGTTTGCATAAATATGCACACCCTGTTATAACTGGGGATGTGGCTGTGTTCAGACTTAACCAGTCACATTCAAACGCCTGTTAAATGGGAGTCAGCACACACCTGCCACCATTTAAAGTGCCTCTGATTAACCCCAAATAAAGTTCAGCTGTTCTAGTAGACTTTTCCTGACATTTTTGTAGTCACATCTTACAGCACAAGCCATGGTCCACAGAGAGCTTCCAAAGCATCAGAGGGATCTCACTGTTCAAAGGTATCAGTCAGGAGAAAGGTACAAAAGAATTTCCAAGGCATTAAATATACCATGGAACACAGTGAAGACAGTCATCATCAAGTGGAGAAAATATGGCACAACAGTGACATTACCAAGAACTGGTCAGCCTTCCAAAATTGATGAAAAGACGAGAAGAAAACTGGTCAGGGAGGCTGCCAAGAGGCCAACAGCAACATTGAAGGAGCTGCAGGAATTTCTGGCAAGTACTGGCTGTTTAGTGCATGTGACAATAATCTCCCGTCTAGAGTAGCAAGACAGAAGCCTTATCTTACGAAGAAAAACATCCAAGCCCAGCTACATTTTTCAAAAACGCATTTGAAATCTTCCAAATGCATGTGGGAAAATGTGTTATGGTCTGATGAAACCAAGGTTGAACTTTTTGGCCATAATTCCAAAAGGTATATTTGGCACAAACACAACACTGCTCATCACCGAAAGAACACCATACCTACAGCGATGCATGGTGGTGGCAGCATCGTGGTTTGGGGCTGTTTTTCTTCAGCTGTAACTGGGATCTTAGTCAAGGTGGAGGGAATTATGAACAGTTAAAAATACCAGTCAGTGTTGGCACAAAACCTTCAGCTTCTTCTAGAAAGCTGAAGATGAAGAGGAACTTCATCTTTCAGCACGACAATGACCCAAAGCACACATCCAAATCAACAAAAGAATGGCTTCACCAGAAGAAGATTAACGTTTTGGAATGGTCCAGCCAGAGTCCAGACCTGAATCTGATCGAACATCTGTGGGGTGATCTGAAGAGAGGGCTGTGCGCAGGAGATGCCCTCGCAATCTGGCAGGTTTGGAGCATTTTTGCAAAGAAGAGTGAGCAAATATTGCCACATCAAGATGTGCCACGCTGATAGACTCCTACCCAAAAACACTGAGTGCTGTAATAAAAGCCAAAGGTGCTGCAACCAAGTATTAGTTTAAGGGTGTGCATATTTACTCAAACAGGTTATTAAGTAAGTTTATTATTTTTCCCCTTGAAAGGTTTCAGTTTGTTTTTCAGTTGCGTTGTAAAGGTTATAGGTCACATTAATGGTGGAAAAAGTTTTGAAATGATTTCTCTTGGTCTCATTTTTTACATCACAAAAACCTGGCATTTGAACGGGGGGGTGTAGACTTTTTATACCCAGTGTGTGTGTGTGTGTGTGTGTGTACGCTGTACAATTTATGTATATTCTACAGTTTAGACAATCACATAAAAAGGACCATCTCTTTTTTTTTTACTTTTTTTTTACATGCATCTTTTTCCCTCATAATTTTGCAGTGTTATAAATAGTTTTTTAATGTGCATTGGAAACTTGATTCTCATAAATTTGAGGTTCTGTCGTGAATGCCCTTCGGGGCAGAGAATTGAGACCCATGCACCAACTGTGAGTTTGGGTAATTTATTGAAAAAACAAACAACAAACCTAAAGTACAACAAGGTGCTCAAAATACAAAAATAACAGTGAGAAAGATAACTTACTAGAGTAGCGTGCCAGAGCAGGAATAGGCTCTGGTGGAGACGAGGAGAGACTGTAGATAAACTTGATCAGTCAAGGCAGCGGCAAATGAGAGCAAAGTAACTCCCCTCAAATAGGGTCAAAACCAAATACATCAGTGATGACAGGTATGGGTTCACCTGAGCGGGCAAAGAGATAATAATGAATAAAGATTGGGATCAGCTGGAAGAGAGGAGGGAGGAGCGGTTGGGCTTGACAGCTGACAGGGTGACACCCACACAGAGCACCAGACCGGAAATGCCGCCTGACAGCTGTCAACCCAGAGAAGGAACACCAAGGACAAATATAAGGAATAAACAACATCAAAAACAGACTTAATAAATAATTACAAATTGAAATGAAACATGAGCACAGCAAAAACTGAAACCTAAACAGAAAAACAGAAGGCAGTAATAAAACTCAAAAGGCACAAAATACAACAAATATAAATAAATGTAAGGAAAAAGCCATGAGACTGAGTCTGGCAGAACTTCCAGAGCTCAGCTCATGACAGGTTTTTCTTCTAAATGATATCTTATGAATAAAAAGTAAACATCAATAAGTTAATATTTCCTGAGCCAGAAAAGAACAGCAAAAAAATGCATAATATAAAAAAAAGTCTAAAAATGAAAAAATTGCCCATCGCTGTCATCTACAGACATAAATTAGCTGTTACTTTAAAACAATGAAAATTTATGTGTCAACCTTCAACCTGAAGACTGATTTAACCTGTTTGCTTCTTAGTAAAAATATTTCAGATTGGTCATGATTTGAAAATCAAAGACACAAAAGATAATGTAATAAAATATGTGATGACTTTAACTTTATTCATTATCGTTACTTGACTAATTAAAGTGATTAGAAATCAAATAAGTTACATTAAGAGCCAACTTCCTCGTCTGACCCGTTTTAATTTATTTAAACAATTTATTTGTTTAAATATGTGCCACCATCAAGCACTTTTGCAGCTTTAATGATTTTTTTTTCAGACAAAACTAAGAAACTCAGCAGTGATTTAAACCAAAGAAGATGTCTGATACACTATGTTTCCTATTAGCACAACTTAGCGTCATCATTTAGCATTTGCCATTTTATAATTAGACATGGTGTTAAAGTTATTTACCTCCTATTAAAACGAGGTTAACGGACTATCCTCTCTAATGCAGTACGGTGGGAAACAGTCCCACATCCTTGGCAAACAGGTGTAGCAATTATTTGACCAAACTGGTAGGTTGGAGTTAGTGACCACAGACTGAAGCCTAGCCACCCACCACACACCTATTCCGCTGCGAGCACTGCGGGGAAGAGGCAGGACACTGACAAGTAATGGGAGTATGTGTATTTTAAATCACAATATAAACGATGGAGTATTCTATGAATGGATAGATGTTTTTAGATTTTTTTAGAGTCCTTTATTAGTCCCACAATGGGGAAATTACAGGGCATCCACGTGAGTGGATGAGGCAGCCACTGGTGCGGCGCCCAACCCTTTCACCATTCACTCACACATTCACACCTGGGGCCACTTTAGAGTCTCCCAATTAACCTGACTTACATGTTTTTGGCATGTGGGAGGAAACTGGAGAAATCCCGGCATAAACCCACGGGGAGAAAATGTAAATTCCACACAGATCACTGTTGGTCAGGGGCTAGGATTGAACCCAGGACCCCCCAGCCAAGGGCGAGTTGCTGTGCTGCCGCAATGCTAACCACTCCACCACCACGCTGCCCATTTATATTGTCATCCGATATATATCATCATATCGCTCAGCCCTAATTGTGATTTATCATCCCAGTCTGTGTCATGTTCAACTCCCTGTTAAATCACATGAGTCACTCCTTTGCTGTGCTGACCTAACCAGACAATGAGCATTTAGCACCATCAAATGGACTGAAAAGTCAACTGGTTTTTATTACTCTGGTGTCTAAATACTGTAGGGAGGTTTGTATTTGCAATATTTAATAATAATTCTTAGTAAAGCATCACTATACTGATGTCTCTGAATCATTACAGCGTCACCACCACAAAGTATCGCGATATGACGAATCTGTTTTTTCCCCCACCCATAGAGACTCTACTGTAGAGATTTTCAACACAATGTAAAATTCTTTTCAAGAGATTGTAGAGGAGCAAAAATAAGTGTCATCATTTTGTTTTGTGTACTGTCCAAACCTGGAAGACCTGGGCAGGATAGTGTTATCTACTGCTTAAATTTGCTTAAATTGCACATACTGTTAATTACCGTATATACTGCACTGCTGTCCTTTGCACTTCTGATTGGATGCTAAACTGTGTTTCTTTACCTTGTATTCATACATGTGTAATGACAATAAAGTTGAATCTAATCTAATCTAATCTACTGACAATAAATAACATGAAGCCAATGAGTCAAATGTCACTTGAGCCTAATGGCTCCCAGGTGACAGCAGCAAATAAATCCATCCATCCATCCAGGGGCTGGAGCCTATCCCAGCATCTTTGGGCGAGAGGCAGGGTACACCCTGGACAGATTGCCAGGCCATCGCAGGGCCAACACAGAGAGACACACAACCATTCACTCTCACAGTCATACCTAAGGACAATTTAGAATCCCCAGTTTGATGCCAATTAACCTAACCTGCATGTTTTTGGAATGTGGGAGGAAACCAGAGAAATCCCGGAGTAAACCCACGCAGACACGGGGAGAACATGCAAACTCCACACAGATCACTGTTGGTCGGGGGCTGGGATCGAACCCAGGATCCCCCGGCCAGGGGTGAGTTGCTGTGCTGCTGCAGTGCTAACCACTCCGCCACCGCGCTGCCCGCAGCAAATAAAAAATGAGAAAATTGAAAATGTTTTGGTGGATGCCAGAATGTGTTTACACAATACTGTATATGCATTAGTAGTCTATATACTGTATGTAGTATGTTTAAAATGACATTGTACAGAAATTGGAATTATCATCTGTTATTAGCAAAGCTCTGCTTTAAATCTGTTTTAATGTTGACATTTTGTTAGCAGCTCCATTTTGAGAAAGCAGTAGAATTTCTTTTAGTCCTATTTCACCTCTGTTAATAGGCCATAACTGTCTTGGGAACTCATCCCCTCCAGCAGTGGGTCGAAGAGCTTTTGGACGACTTACACCCTGAGCTGACTATGGGTTTGTTTCAACACAAAATGCCACTTTAATGACTACTGCAGTTTCAAAATTATTCAGCTCCTTTGCGACAAGCATCTTTAGTAGGGCTGGGAATCATCAATCATTTCTAGAATCGATTCAATTCCGATTCTTGAGGTTCTCAATCCATTCAATTTCGATTCGATTCGATCCCGACTCACTCAGGGAAATTAACATTTTAATAGCTATTTTACTTGCCAGGAAAAAAATTCTACAAATGCTACAAATTGCACCAGGAATATTATAACTTTGTTGATACATGAATTATCACATAAAGAATTGACCCAAAATCAGTTACAATAATGCACTTTTTATTATTTAACTTATGATTTCACAAAGTGCTAACAAGTGCTTTCTTTAGTGCAAAGGGTGTGTAGTGTCAAGTTAACAACCCAGAGTAAGTAAACAAATTCATTGCATGAAGTATGTATACATAATCTCACTGTATTTGCCAGCAACTTTAGATTTCAAATGTATCAGGCATTCAGTGCAACTACAACATACTTTTTGTAAACAGTAATACCTGAGAAAATGCTACACTTGTGAGGCTAAATTGAGTATGTGTGCAAAACAGCCAACGTGCAACTCGCCCATTATTTCCACAGCATGTACCATATTTGCAGCATTGAAGCAAAGAATATATGCAAACATGTGGAAAGCACGTGCATTCGCGTCCGAGAGATCGTGCTAACAAGAGCTAGCAAGTAATCAACCTTGCGATTCTGCCATCACCACAGTAAAATTATCACCACTGGAGAGTAAACTAGTTTGAAAATGAGACTGCCACTCATCTGCATTCCGCCATTTTTGCCATGCACGCCTGCCACAGACATACTAATGATGGCTAGCAGGCTAGCAATGTAAACAGCTGTCATCCAGGTGTAGTTTTGGAGGAGGCTGTGACAAATTTTCAGGTGAGAGCCCGTCCGTTAACATTATAAACATAAACATGACGACTGGTTTTGTCAAGCTCTTCGCTACCTTCACAGTTCTTGAATCCAATTCTTGAATCCATTCTGCCGGCTCAAGGACAACTAGTGTTTTGTTTCATAGACATAAAAGCATTATATTCAAAGATGGATACGTGGATTTTGTGAATCAATATCGGCTCAGTCAAACATGAATCGATTTGAATCGGAGAATCGATCTTTTGAACCCACCCCTAACCTTTAGTGCTTAGTAGAGCACCCTTTTGCTGTTTTGACCTGCTGCAAACGTGATGCATAGCCAGTTACCAGCTTCTGGCATCATTCTGAGGAATCCTAGCCCATTCCTCATGGGCAAAGGCCTCCAGTTCATTAGTGTTCTTGGGTTTGTGTGCTGCAACTGCCTTTTTCAAATCTCACCCGAGATTTTTAGTGGGGTTCAAGTGAGGTGACTGTGATGGCCGCTGTAGTATCTTCCAGGACTTCATCTGAAACTAAACTTTGGTAGACTTTGAGGTATGCTTGGGATCATTGTTCCGTTGGATGGGCCAGTGATGCCCAAGCTTCAGCTTCCTCACAGAGGGCAGAACATTTTCTCCCAGGATTTCTTGATGCTTGATTGAATCCATCTTAGCAACCCCAGAGCATCACTGAGCCACCACCATGCTTCACTTTAGGCGTGGTGTTCTTTTCAGCGTATGTTTCATACTTCATCCTCCAGACATACTGCTGAACCATCAGCCTGAAAAGTTGGCTCCAATTTGCTCAAAACTATCTAAATAAGCCAAAGAGCTTTTGAAATTCTGTTCTGTGGAGCAATGAAACAAAACTAACTTTTCAAATAGCTGCTAGTTTGTACATTTTGCCAATAACCCTAATTTTCTGTGGGGATTGGATGATTTTGATTGCAACTACTGTATATATCAGCAAAATCATTGTACCTTGCTTGATCAGCTGACTGACAAATGTCAAAATAAAAAGGAGATGAGAGCTGACCCAGAGGACACGCTTGGGATTTGAGAACAATAGTTAATGCAGAAATGTTTTCCCATAATGAAGGAGTCAACAAGACTACCTTTAACAAGGAAATGGGTCATTTTTAACTGTGGCATTTGTCTCCTACTTCCTTTGGGACTTGGTTTCTAGTTTCTCACTTTTTGTTACTGTGGTTCTCTTATTGTTCTGGGAATCACAGGTTGTCTTTGAAGAGGCTGATTTGCTGCTTTGTAGATGTGAAAGATTGTGCTCTTACAGCACTAGACCCCTATCATTTCCGCAATAGTAAACTACTGTTTATATCAGTTATTTTTTTTCTTGCAGGACATGTTGTGTGTAGCATAACTTTCTTTGATGGCTATAGTTAACCTTAACTACTTTTAAACTGAATTTTATTCAGAAGAAAATAAAGCTGTAGGTTGTAAAACATATATACAGATATCAATATTTCAGTAAATATCAGGGTTATTGTATCAGTGAGGCTCTTTGTATAATCCTTCACAAATGAATTTTGACCCAGGTCAGAATGTTCTCAGATTTTATTACACATACCAAAAACTGAAAAAGATACATTGCAAAAATTATGAAATGGCACAGCCCATTTTTTAGACTAAAGTCCTATGCAAGTACACTTACACAGAAATACAATTCAGTAGCCTACAGCCTTGTGCTGTTTCAGTGCAGTGGAATTCCTACAACATCCAGTTAAACTCACTGTGACCAGATCATATTGCAGCCCCCCCCTTCCCCCCCGGGGGGGATCGTTAATACAAAAGTAATTGTCTCCTTAGAGGCCAGCTAAAAGTAGTTTATCATTTGCAGAAGCTGATAATTATCTTTTAGCCTTGTCATGATGCAGTTTCAGGTTAATTATTGACCAGAAGGGATACAGAATAACTTTTTATAGTGGAGAAAGTTATTTATGTACTCTTATTGGCCCTGTTGCATTTTGTGATAGTGTTGTTATATAAGGTCTAAATAGCTGTTAGGAATTTGCACTCATGCAAATTCAGTTACGCCATAAATATGTTGTAAATATATCACTTTCTTTAGGTGTGTAGAAGTTTTTGGTTGTAACATGAATGAGTGTTTGACTAAAGATTGACATTGTCCAGTATTTAGGCCAGATCAGGACAGGAATGTAGAGCTTATTAGAGTGTGACAGCTTGTCTTGGTCAGCAAGAAATTTCACACACTGATGTGAGCACTGCCCAGCAACACACAGTCACGCTTCCTTAGACCATACAGAAGCAGTCATACTGTAGGTGTTGGTGATAACACTGCATGGCAGAGCACTATTCTCTTATACCATAGTTCAACACTATGCTCTGTCAGTGCTCAACACCCAACCACTTCCACCTTTTCAAAATCAGCTTCCTCTCTGTTTAATCCAAGACAATGGGATTGTTTTTAAGGTCTGGGAAGAGACTTCAATCCATAGGTGAAACCATAGCCGAGCATTAGAACTTATTACACCACATTAATCTGACTAATGCTTTTGCTGAAGATTTTTGGTTTTAAGATGCCAGTAATCAGTGTGCTGAATATAGACCATAAGCTATTTACTTAAATTATAGCAAGACTAGTCCACGATCAACACGCAACAACCTCTCCCTTGATACAGAGATCAACAAGAGGATTGGAAAATCAGCCTTCACACTCGCTCGCCTCACCACACGAGTGTGGGAGAATCCCAAACTCTCTGTCAAGACGAAGATGGCAGTGTACAACGCCTGCGTCATCAGCACACTGCTCTATGGGAGTGAGACGTGGACAACATACGCCCGGCAGGAAAAGAGACTGAACTCCTTCCACTTGCACTGTATTCGCCACATCCTGGACATATCCTGGCAGGACAAAGTGCCCAACACAGAAGTTCTGTCCCGCGCTGGCCTTCCCTCCATGTTCACTCTACTCAGGCAGCGCAGGCTCCGCTGGCTAGGCCACGTTCACCGTATGGAGGATGGCAGAATCCCCAAAGACGTCCTCTATGGAGAACTGGCAACTGGCAGGAGAGACGTTGGCCGCCCACAGCTGCGCTTTAGAGATGTCTGCAAGAGAGACATGAAGGCCCTGGATATCAACACAGAGCGCTGGGAGGACCTTGTAACGGACCGCTCCAAATGGAGAGGCACCCTGACCAGACAGCTCAGGGCGGGTGAAGAGAGACTGACTGCTGCAGCAGATGAAAAAAGGACCCGCAGGAAGAACCGCCACAGACCCAGCAGCACGGAGACCACCCACAAGTGTGACCTGTGTGACAGGGACTGTCATTCGCGCATCGGCCTGTTCAGCCACAGGCGGTGCTGTTCCAGCAGAGTAGACGTTTAGGATTCTCTTCCATGGTCATCATAGACTGACGGAGGCCGATGCACAGCAAGACTAGAGAAAATCTTACCCAAAATAATCAGTTTGGATCAAACAGGATTTATGTTATCCTGTCAAGCTCACGATAACGTCAGAATAGCTCTACAAATCATCAGCCTTATAGACCAAAATAAAACACAGGCTATGCTAGTTAGTTTAGATGCTGAAAAGGCATTTGACTCAGTTAGATGAAAGTTTATTTTCAATCCAATTCAATTCAACTTTATTTATATAGCGCCATTTCACAACAGCAGTCATCTCATAGCACTTTCAACTGTAGGGGGAACCCCCACAGTTGCAGAAAGACCCCAGCAATCAGGCGATCCCCTATGAGCAAGCGCTTGGCGACGGTGGAGAGGAAAAACTCCCTTTTAACAGGAAGAAGCCTCCAGCAGAACCAGGCTTAGGGAGGGGCAGTCATCTGCTGCGACTGGCTGGGGGGTGAGGGGATAGAGAAGATGAAAAGAACAGACATATAGAGAGCAAACAGCACGATGGGGACTCAATCTATGGGAGAGAACAAACAGATGTTAATGACCAGCAAAAAAAAAAAATTTCATTGACAGTGAAGAAAGGAGTGAGGCCCAGTGAGGCCCATTTTCAGCACTATGGAGAAATTCGGCTTTAATCAGAAAATCATTAAGACACTTAAAGCACTTTATGATAAACCATCAGCTAGGCTAAAAATTAATGGTGAGCTCATGGACTCCTTTATCTTAGAGAGATCAACAAGACAAGGCTGCCCTCTAAGCCCACTCTTATTTGCAATTTTTATTGAGCCATTGGCACAGTTTTTAGAGAGATTGGGAAGATTTAAGGTATAAATATGTCAGCAGGTGAACAAAAGCTGGGCTTGTTCTCAGACGATGTGCTTACTAGCCTTTCAAATCCAACAGAATCTTTACCAGTGTTGATGTCCATGTTAGATGAGTATGGGTCATTTTCAGGATATAAGATAAACAAGAGAAAAATTCAGGTCCTCAGTGTTATGTATGGAAAAAGGAGTCAGAGTCTCTCTTGCCATGCAGCCAACCAACAACTTTATTGAGAACACAGAACTATATACATATACAGAACGACCGTGCCTGCCTGACATCACGTTAGGGGCGGGTACAGCAACACACACACACCACACAACATTCCCCTCCCCCTTACAAAAGTGTAAACCCAAACACACAATCAAGACCCTCCCCAATTTAGGACCTGAAATCATGCACTAAGAAAACAAGGAACCATGAACTGTAATAAAATAGCCTATCGCATTCACACAAAAAAATAACTCAAATTGGACCATGTCTCTAAAATAAATAAAATAATCCCATAACACAACAACACTTCACATGCACACCAGCACTTTATCTATACATATTTACATCAACAGTATTTAAGTAACACCTATGTCCACCGGCAGCCAGAGGTAAAACCGGCCCGGGGGCCCAGGGCAGCCCCGAAGCTTGCATGCCCCTGGCCGCTGAAGATTAAGACCGGCTCGGAGGGCCCGGGCAGCCCCATGACATGTGTGCCCCCGGCCGCCATCTGCCTCCAGGATGAAAACTGACCTGTCCTGCGAAAATGTCTCTCTTCATCACCGACTCCCTCACTCCTCGGGGCCCGCAGTGCTGCTGTCTGGCACGCCATCCTTCCGAGCCTGTCAGATCGCTCCTGGCTGCTTTCAACAGCTCCAAACACTCCGGCCCCCTGTGGCTGAACTCCGGGGAGACCCGAAGCCTGCTCGTTGGCACCGCTCGCTGTCCCGGGCATCTCTTCGTAATGCCCAGCACCCTCGTCCTGGGCAGCTTGAGCTCCGGCACTGAGACCCTGCCCAACCTACGGTGCCCGGCACCTCCTCTCTGTCATCTGAGGCGCTGCGCTGCGCTGCGCTACGCTGCCTCCGTGCCCAGCTGCTGTTGCTCACTCCCGGGGTTCACATCACTTTCACCGGCGTTGTTCGCCAACCCAGGCACTTCGCTGCTGCTCCCAGCACCCTCGTCCCAAGCGCTCCGCTGCGCTGTCTCCGTGTCCGGCTGTAGCTGCTCTCTCCCGGGGCTCTCAGCGTCCCTCTCGTCGGCGTCACTGTCCAACCCAGGCAGTTTGTCACTGCTCCCAGCACCCTTGTCCCTGGCGCTCCGCTGCGCTGTGTCCATGCCCGGCTGTTGCTGCTCCCTTCTGGGGCTGTCAGCTTTGCTCTCGTCGGTGTCACTCTCCAACCCAGGCGCTCCATCGCTCCTCCCAGCACCCTCGTCCAAGGTGCTCCGCTGCATTGTCTCTGTGCCTGACTGCCGCTGCTGCCTCCTGGGGTTCTCAGCCTGCATGTTCCCGCTGTCCCGCTGCCCAGCCTCCAGCTGCAGGGATGACTCCTGTCATTGCTCTCCCTCTCCGCTGTCATCGCTCACTGCGCCATCAAACTCATCAGCGCTACGGTCCTGTACCGTGCTGTGCCCCTTGGTTGGCCCGCCGTCTTCAGTGACCAGGGACTCCTCCGCTCGCGGCCCTGGTCCCACCTTGAAGCCTAGCTTGTAGCCTGGAGCTTGCTTTTGGCGCGCAGTTAGCTTTGTGGCTAACTTGCCCATAGATACTGAGTGGGCCGTAAGTTTCTCCGAGCTAACTAGCCTAGCTCCATTTGGCACCAACACTCCCGCCACCCACAGCTTTGTGGTCCTCATCTGCTCGGCGAAGTACTCGGCCAGTCGCTTGACAGCATCTGCATAGCACTCCGTTTCACCCACTGTACCGAGAATTCTTCCGCCTTCCGCACCGAGATGGTGGGCCAGAAGTGCTCGTCTTCATCTCCCGTCGAGTCTGCTTAGGCTCAGCCCCCCGATGTAATCCTCAAACATGGCCACCCATTTAGGCCACAGGATCACTGGCTGTCCCGTGTACTCCAGAAACGGTAGCAGGGATGGAGGTAGCCCATACACTTCCATAATTTCTCTCTCGTCGCCAAAATGTTATGTATGGAAAAAGGAGTCGGAGTCTCTCTTGTCATGCAGCCAACCAACAACTTTATTGAGAACACAGAACTATATATACAGAGTGACCGAACCCGCCTGATGTCACGTTAGGGCCAGATACGGCAACACACACACACCACACAACACTCAGCATCCATTATGATCCCCCGCAATATCTCCGTTCCAGATACCATCTTGACTTGGACAACAATTCTGTGAAATATCTAGGAATACTTCTACCTTCAGATATATCAAAACTTGAAGAAATTAACTATGACCCCCTCAGAAAAGAAATCATAGCAGATATCAATAGATGGAATTTAATCCCTTTTTTAAATATGAGTTCTCAAATAGACTCAGTGAAAATGAACATCCTACCAAGACTTTTATATTTATTCCACTCAATACCAACTGAGAAACCAGAACAATATTTACCTCCGCCTAGGAGGTTATGTTTTTGCCTGAGTTTGTTTGTTTGTCTGTCTGTTTGTGACCAACATAACTCAAAAAGTTATGGATAGATTTTGATGAAATTTTCAGGAAATGTCTGAACTGGGACAAGGAAGAAATGATTAGATTTTGGGAGTGATCCGGATCACCGTCTGGATCCAGGAATTTTATAAAGGATTCCTTATCATTGGGAGACAGGGCTGTTTGAGCATATGCACATGTAGTTCCACAATAACTAGTCAGGGTGATTTGGAAAAAATATACAGAATAATAAGTTCCCAAGTCCAGCAATTAAATGCAATTAAATTTTTGAGTAGATCACAGCATGGGGGACTGAGCTGCCTTGGTGGAGGTCTGCACTCTCCAAGTGCTTTTCTAGTTTTGGGAATGGGACAAAATCATCTCCAGATTTATATGGGCCGGGAAAAAGCCAAGAATAAAATGTAAAACTCTACAACTATCAAAAGAGAAAGGTGGATTGGCCCTCCCCTGTTTGAGAGATTATTATAGAGCAGCTCAAATTCGGCCAGTAGTGGGATGGTGCACACCAAACTGTAGAGTGAAATGGAAAGAGATAGAGAAGTCATTGGGGAAGGGGTCACAATCAACAATTTAGGTGGCAATCCGTCGTTAACTAGTCACCTGTCAGACCCAAACAACCCTTGGATAATCGGCTCACTGCCAACATGGAATGAATTAATTAAAAAAACACTCAATGAGGAAGAGGACAAAATATTTAAATGGTTTAGATATGATCCAGACTTTAAACCCTACAATTATGACACAAAGTTCAAAAAGTAGATAGAAAATAGGCTTACGGCATACTGCACACTCCTAGATCAAGATGTAGTTTTGAGCTTCCAGGACCTCAAAGGAAAATCTTCTTCTTCTTCTTCTTCTGGCTGCTCCCTTTAGGGGTCACCACAGTGAATCATCTGCCCCCATCTCACCCTGTCCCTTGCATCTTCCTCTGTAACATCAACCCTCTCCATGTCCTCCTTCACTATATCCATAAATCTTCTCTGTGGTCTTCCTCTTTTCCTCCTGCCTGGCAGCTCCATCTTCAGCATCCTTTGTCCAATATAGCCACTATTCCCTCCTCTGCACACGTCCAAACCATCTTAGCCTTGCCTCCCTTACTTTGTCTCCAAACCGCTCAACCTGAACTGTCCCTCTGATATACTCATTTCTAATCTTGTCCATCCCAGTCACTCCCAATGAAAATCTTAGCATCTTCAACTCTGGCACCCCCAGCGCCATCGCCTGTCTTTTTGTCAGCGACACCATCTCCAAACCATACATCATTGCACATCTCACTACTGTCTTGTAAATCTTCCCTTTCATTCTTGCTGCTTCCTTTCTGTCACAAATCACCCCGATACTTGTCTCCACCCACTCCACTGTGCCTGCACTCTCTTCTTCACCTCTCTTGTGCATTTTCCATTGCTTTGGATGGTTAACCCCAGGTATTTAAACTCATTTACTTTCACTATCTCTACTCCTTCCATCTTCACCGTTACATCTGCCTCCCTCTCATTCACACTCATGTATTCTGTCTTGCTTCTACTGACTTTCATTCCTCTTCTCTCCAGAGCATACCTCCACCTCTCCAGATTCTCTTCCACCTGCTCCCTAGTCTCACTACAGATCACAATGTCATCTGCAAACATCATGGATCATGGTCCACGGAGACTCCTGCGTGACCTCATCTGTCAGCCTGTCCATCACCATGGCAAACAAGAAGGGGCTCAGAGCTGATCCCTGATGTAACCCCACCCCCACCTTGAAACCATCTGTCACTCCTACAGCACCCCTCACCACCTTCTCACTGTCCTCATACATGTCCTGCACCACCCTCACATACTTCTCTGCCACTCCTGACTTTCTCATACAGTACCACACTTCCTCTCTTGGCACCCTATCATATGCTTTCTCTAGATCCACAAAGACACTGTGCAGTTCCTTCTGACCTTCTCTATACTTCTCCATCAACACTCTTAAAGCAAACATTGCATCTGTAGTACTCTTTCTTGGCATGAAACTGTACTGCTGCTCACTGATTGTCACCTCTCCTCTTAACCTGGCTTGAACAACTCTTTCCCATATCTTCATAGTGTG
Organism: Pholidichthys leucotaenia; assembly: GCA_020510985.1. Classification (NCBI taxonomy): domain Eukaryota; kingdom Metazoa; phylum Chordata; class Actinopteri; order Cichliformes; family Pholidichthyidae; genus Pholidichthys; species Pholidichthys leucotaenia. The sequence continues at coordinate 378,139,246 of CM035844.1, read as the reverse complement.
GCTGATCAACTTTATGCTTCTGTAATTACTACAGCTCTGAGCATCACCTTTGTTCTTGAAAACTGGTACCAAAACACTTCTTCTCCACCCCTCAGGGTGTGTTCACACCAAACGCGAATGGCCGGGGCGAATCCATACAAAGGGAATGGGAAGACGCGAGTATGTGGGAATTTGCGCAATCGTGCGTTCGCGACTGCTAGCTAGCTGCTTGTTTTGAGATTCTGCTGTCACCGTAGTAAGTAGTCACCATTGCAGAGTAAACTAGTTTGAAAATGAAACTCACTCACCGGCAGACAGGAGGACCGGGAACTCTTCAGCTGAATCGGGATTTTGGAGATATTTACCCACGGTTTCCGGCCACGGACGTCCTAGCAAGCTAGCAACTTAAACACCTATCACCTGTGAAGTTTTGGAGGCTTGAGACAACATTGCCAGATGAGCCCCCAGTCAGATAATGTAAACCTAAGCATGACGTTATTTTTGGAATTTCCACAGCAGGTTGAACACAGCTGCAGAAGTTTTAAAGACAACTTCGCCTGTCTACATCTCACTGTTCATGTCTGATCGCGTGTTTACATTGATTTATAATGTAATCATGCTGCACAAAAAATTTGCCTGTTCGTGTTTGATGTGAACGCATCTTTAGGCATCCTCTCACTCTCCAAAATTGTGTTAAACAATCTGGTTAAAAAGTCCACTGCCATCTCTCCTAAACGTCTCCATACCTCCGCAGGTATGTCATCTGGACCAACCGCCTTTCCATTCTTCATCCTTTTCAAAGCTGCCCTCACTTCCGCCTTACTAATCCTTGGGACTTCCTTGTTCACCATCTTTCCTTCATCCATCTTCCTCTCTCTCTCATTTTCTTTATTCATCAGCTCTTCAAAGTACTCCTTCCACCTTCTCAACACATTGTCGTCATTTTTTAGTATATTACCATTTCTGTCCTTAATCAACCTGACCTGCTGTACATCCTTTCCAGCTCGATCTCTCTGTCTAGTCAATCGATGCAAGTTCTTTTCTCCTTCCTTAGTGTTTAGCCTCTCATACATCTCACTATATGCCTTTTCTTTTGCCTTTGCCACATCTCTCTTTGCCATGCACCTAGCTTCCAAATACTCCTGTCTACTTTCTTCACCTCCCTGACTATCCCACTTTTTCTTTGCTAACCTCTTCCTTTGAATACTTTCCTGTACCCCCTCATTCCACCACCAAGTCTCCTTGTCGTCCTTTCTCTGTCCACTGGATACACCACATACCTTTCTACCCATTTCCCTCAATACTTTTGCTGTACTTTTCCAGTCATGTGGTAATTCTTTCCTACCACCCCGCGCCTGTATCAACTCCTTCCTGAACTCTGTGTGACCTTCTTCCTTCTGTAACTTCCCCCACTTTATCTTTGGCTCTGCCTTCTCTCTCTTCTTCTTCTTGCTTTCCAAAGTCATCCTACAGACTGCCATCTGATGCTGTCTAGCTACATTCTCCCCTGCCACCACCTTGCACTCTTCTGTCTCTTTCAGATTTCTTCTTCTGCATAGGATGTAGTCCACCTGTGTGCACCTTCCTCCACTCTTGTAAGTCACCCTATGTTTCTCTCTCTTCTTGAAGTATGTGTTCACCGCAGCCATTTCTATCCTTTTAACAAATTCCACAACGATCTGTCCTTCCACATTTCTCTCCTTGAAACCATACCTACCCAGAACCTCCTCATCACCTCTGTTCCCTTCACCTACATCTCCATTAAAGTCTGCTCCAATCACCACTCTCCCCCCGGAAACACTTTCTACCACTTCATCTAACTTACTCCAGAATTTCTCTTTCTCTTCTACCTGACATCCAACTTGTGGGGCATACGCACCGACAGTATTCAACATCACACCTTTGACTTCTAGCTTCAAACTCATGATCCTGTCTGACTCCCTCTTTACCTCCTGAACACTCTTCACATACTCTTCCTTCAAGATTACTTCTCCTCCTCTTCCTATCTACACCATGGTAGAACACTACACTATGGTAGAACAAATGACCATATTTTCAAAGGAAAATATGGTCTACAAAATCAAGATCACTTAAAATATTTACAAATCAGAGACCTTATGAAAAAAAAAATTCCCAAAGGACATTACTTCAGAGGGAGAAGAAATTCTTAATATTTTCAAAGAGCTTACAAAAATGCTTCTTCCCCCCCACCAAAAAAAAAAAAAATCTAAATTATACTCAGCTCTCCAAAGCCTTAAAAATGACCACACTCTAGATAAGACAAAATGGGAAGCAGAGGAAGTATTGCAATTTCAAAGGAAGAATGGGACAGGATTTGCAGACAGCAGTGGTCAGTAACAAGCTCCCCCACCTGGAGGGAGTTCAGCTTTCAAGAACGTGACTCATTTCTTTCATACTCCAGCACAAAAGACAAAATATTCAAACCAGACCGCCTGTTGGAGATCCTTTGGGAACACATTAGCAGATCATTTCCATATTTTTGGAGCTGCCCCTCTGTGGCTCCATTCTGGAGATATGTTCAAGGGGTCCTGGAGGCTGTGTTTAAAAAAAACTGCCCTTAAATTTGAAAATCATGTATCTTGGTGATTTAGATGAACTTGAACATAGAAAGTGGGACAATTACCTTCTGAGAATGTTGTTGGTGGGGTGCAAAAAGACCTTGACCAGAAAATGGCTCAAGAAAGACAAACCAAAAATAAATGAGTGGATTGATATTGTCTACAATATATTTAATAATGGAGAGAATCACTTTCAAATTAAGGAACCAAATTGATATTTTTGAAGAGATTTGGTCAAAATGGCTTATTTATGTATCAAATATAAACATACATAAATAATATATATAAATAAATAATACATAAATAATATATAAATAAACAAATATAATAAATAATGGGTTTGATCCCACCCTTGACCATTGGTGACTCTTTTGTGTGGAGTTTGCATGCTCTCCCCGTGGCTGCGTGGGTTTACTCCAGGTACTCCAGTTTTCTCCCACAGGCCAAAGACATTTTGATATTTTTTTTTTTGATTTTGTATGCTTTATTGATCCCCAGAGGGGAAATTGAGGGCATCCACCTGGATGGATGAAGCAGCCACGGTACGGCGCTATCCCTTTACCATTCACACACACATTCACACCTAGGGCCACTTTTAGAGTCTCCAGTTAACCTAACCTGCATGCTTTTGGCCTGTGGGAGGAAACCGGAGAACTCCCGGAGTAAACCCACGCAGACACGGGGAGAACATGCAAACTCCACACAGATCACTGTTGGTCAGGGGCTGGGATCGAACCAGGGATCCCATGGCCAAGGGTGAGTTGCTGTGCTGCCGCAGTGCTAACCACTGCGCCACCGCACTGCCCCCATGCAGGTTTATCTAGGGATTGTCCTTAGGTATGAATGCAAAAGTGAAAGGTTATCTGTGTTGGCCATGCAATGAACTGGCGATCTGTCTAGGGTGTACCCTGCCTCTTGCCCAAAGATGCTGGGATAGGCCTCCCACGACCCGAAAAGGATTAAGCGGTAGAAGATGAATGAATAAATGTATCAAATCTCTGCTTTCCTTCATTTAAATGTTGTCTTCATTAGGTGTCAACACACTGTTGACACCTCCAATGCTCAACACTAGAGGCAGCAAAAATGTGACTATGCGAGAAAAAAATCTGCCAAGACCCACTTACCATGGATTATATGTAAACTAATTATTTTATTGAATGAAAAGATCACTTAATTGCCACCAACTCACTCTTCTCAGCTCCATTTGATTAAGGAGAATGTTTGTCCTCTGATAAAATTAAGTGTCTATATGGAGATTTTGTTGGAAATTATTTAGAATGTACACTAACACAGTCAAACATTAAACTTCTCAGACCACCTTTGTTTTTTGGTTGGCTGGGTACCACCCTTTCTTCTCTTTGAGAAGCATCTCCATTTCTCAGCAGCATGGTGGTCCAGTCTCATGGCTGATGGTGAAGGCCATGCGGCAAAATATAATCACTCATAAAAGGCAAAACGGGAAAGAATATAACAGCCCCTTCTATTCAAAACGTTCACCCTTTCTGATCATCCTGTTCCCATGTTCTTCTCTTTCATTTACTGATACAAAAATGCACCCTTGCCATAGCTCTTCCTCGTGGTTACTTTAAAAAAAATTGTCTGAAGATTCTTATGGTTCTCAGGCTTGTTCACTCTAGCCACTACAATATTATGCTTAGCTCAGTTGCCAGCCAGAAATTGGCCATGGGTTTATCCATGCATACGCTTAAGCTTAGCATTTGATGTTCACCCTACTGAATGGGGTGTTTTGTGATCATGTGTATAAATCTCATTACTTAAAAATCTAGCTGACTCTATATCAAATCAAGGCCCTCAAAATGAGGGGAAGTCACATACTACTCGAGGTAGTTTAACAATATTGGTCAGTTGTGTGTTCGAGTTATAGTTGTTGAGTGTTGTGGAGTTTAGAGAACTTCTGTTTCATGTTTGTTTTTAGAATCTATTAGACTAGTTTTGCATGATTCACAGTTAAAAATGATCCTGTGCTACTGGGTGTATACCCTTAATTTGTCTATTGTTTTAATAAGCTGATTAGCTCCTCTGCCACTCTTGTCACCCTTCTAGTGTTATCAGAGACAGTGTGTTTTCATGTTCCATCCACAGACATCCTATCTCAGATTTGTAATTTTTTCATGTCCCGTGTATGGATGCCCTGTCCCAGATTTTTTTTTCCCACAATATTTTTTATTGAACTTTTTTTTTTTTAGCCAGTTTAGACTAAAACTGGCTAAAAAAAGGAGGTCCGGAGGTCTTCAACTCCCACCTCCGGAAGAACTTCAACCACATTCCGAGGGAGTCTGGAGACATGGAGTCTGAATGGGCCATGTTCTCCACCTCTGTTGTTGAAGCGGCGGCCCAGAGCTGCGGCCGCAAGGTGGTCGGTGCATCTCGTGGTGGCAACCCCCGAACCAAGTGGTGGACACCAGTGGTGAGGGGGGCCATTAAGCTGAAGAAGGAGTCCTATCAAGCTTGGTTGGCTTGTGGGACTCCCGAAGCAGCTGAGGTGTACCGGCAGGCCAAGCGGAGTGCAGCTCGGGTGGTTGCTGAAGCAAAAACCCGGGTATGGGAGGAGTTCGGTGAGGCCATGGAACAAGACTTTCGGTCGGCTTCAAAGAGATTCTGGCAAACTGTTCGGCGGCTCGGGAGGGGAAAGCAGCTCCCCGTCCACACTGTGTATGGTGCGGATGGGACACTGTTGACTTCAACTGGGGATATCGTCGGGCGGTGGAAGGAATACTTCGAGGATCTCCTCAATCCCACTGATACGCCTTCCACAGAGGAAGCAGGGTTTGGGGACAAGGGGGATGACTCGCCTATCACAGGGGCTGAGGTCGCCAAGGTGGTTAAAAATCTCCTTGGTGGCCGGGCCCCGGGGGTGGACGAGATTCGCCCCGAGTACCTCAAGGCCCTGGATGTTGTTGGGTTGTCATGGTTGACACGCCTCTGCAACATTGCGTGGAGGTCGGGGGCAGTGCCTTTGGCATGGCAAACCGGGGTGGTGGTTCCTCTCTTCAAAAAAGGGGACCGGAGGGTGTGCTCCAACTTTAGAGGGATCACACTCCTCAGCCTCCCTGGGAAGGTCTATGCCAAGGTACTGGAGAGGAGAGTCCGGCCGTTGGTCGAACCTCGGATTCAGGAGGAGCAATGTGGTTTTCGTCCTGGCCGTGGCACATCGGACCAGCTCTTTACCCTCTCGAGAATTCTTGAGGGTTCGTGGGAGTTTGCCCAACCAGTTTACATGTGTTTTGTGGACTTGGAGAAGGCATTTGACCGCGTCCCTCGTGGATTTTTGTGGGGGGTGCTTCGGGAGTATGGGGTATCGGGCTTGTTGTTACGAGCTATTCGGTCTCTGTACGACCGTTGTGAGAGTTTAGTTCGTATTGCCAACACTCGGTCGGAGTCATTCCCAGTGAGAGTTGGACTCCGCCAGGGCTGCCCTTTGTCACCGGTCCTGTTCATAATTTTTATGGACAGGATTTCTAGGCGCAGCCAGGGAATGGAGGGTGTCATGCTTGGTGACCACAGGATCTCATCTCTGTTGTTTGCAGATGATGTTGTCCTGTTGGCTTCATCCAGCAATGACCAACAGCTCTTGCTGGGACGGTTTGCCGCTGAGTGTGAAGCGGCTGGGATGAGAATCAGCACCTCCAAGTCCGAGTCCATGGTCCTCAGCCGGAAAAAGGTGGATTGTCCTCTCCGGGTTGGGGACAGGCTCCTGCCCCAAGTGGAGGAGTTTAAGTATCTTGGGGTCTTGTTCACGAGTGAGGGGAAAATGGAGCGAGAGATCGACAGACGGATTGGAGCAGCATCTGCAGTGATGCGGACGTTGTACCGGTCTGTTGTGGTGAAGAGGGAGCTTAGTTCTAAGGCAAAGCTGTCGATTTACCAGTCAATCTACGTTCCTACTCTCACCTATGGTCACGAGCTTTGGGTAATGACCGAAAGAACGAGATCGCGGATACAAGCGGCTGAAATGAGCTTTCTCCGTAAGATTGCTGGACTCACCCTCAGAGATAGGGTGAGGAGCTCAGTCATCCGGGAGAGGCTCAGAGTAGAACCGCTGCTCCTCCACATTGAAAGGAGTCAGTTGAGATGGTATGGGCATCTGATTAGGATGCCTCCTGGACGTCTCCCACTTGAGGTGTTTCAGGCACGTCCCACTGGGAGGAGACCCCGGGGCAGACCCAGGACTCGGTGGAGAGACTATGTCTCCCAGCTAGTCTGGGAACGCCTTGGTATCCCCTCTGAAGAGCTGGAGCAGGTGGCTGGGGAGAGGGAAGTCTGGGCTTCTCTGCTTGAACTGCTGCCTCCGCGACCCGGACCTCCGGAAAAGCGGTAGAAGATGGATGGATGGATGGATGGATTTTTTTTTTTTACAAACATGGCACAAACAATCAGACACTAACACAAAAATAATTTAAAAATTAAAAAGAACAATAACAAAAAAAAAATAAAAAATTGTGTACTAAAAACAACAACAACCATTAACAAACACAAGTCAACAACAATGCTCCTCTGTTTAGTCTAGGTCAGGGGTCTGCAACCTTTGCCAGCCGAAGAGCCGTTTTGCCCGTCTCCGACTAAAACAGACGTGGCTGAGAGCCGCAACGACAATTTGACCTTTAAAATAAAGGTTATGCTGCTTATAAAGTTTTTTATATACTGTACATAGCTCTGAATATTATGTGGCATTAATGAATTCCTACTACAGCAGTGGGAAAAAACTGCTTATAGCTTCATTTATATAGCTTCATTCATGAAATAAATGTTAGATATATATTATAAATTGTTTTGTGCTGAAAAATAAATTTCTGAATATCTGACCATAATTTTTGCATAGTTTTAATTATCAGCACATTTATAAATTGTTTAAATCTGAAAAATATCACCCATCTCCTACTTTCAACAGTGATCACACAGCTTTAGTTCCTGATATTTTCATAAATTAGAGATGAAAGTTTTATTTAGAAGAAGCTACTTTTCATCCTGTTTCCTCATAATGCTCCTTGTTCAAATGTATTAATATAATATAAATCTGTATCCTTCACTTGTTCTCCAGACTCTCAATTTGACAACTAGTGGATTGGTTGTGGGCGGCGCGGTGGAAAAGTGGTTAGCACTGCGGCAGCACAGCAACTCACCCTTGGCCGGGGGATCCTGGGTTCGATCCCAGCCCCCGACCAACAGTGATCTGTGTGGAGTTTGCATGTTCTCCCCGTGTCTGCGTGGGTTTACTCCGGGATTTCTCCGTTTTCCTCCCACATGCCAAAAACATGCAAGTTAGGTTAATTGGCATCAACTGGGGATTCCAAATTGTCCTTAGGTATGACTGTGAGAGTGAATGGTTGTGTGTCTCTCTGTGTTGGCCCTGCAATGGACTGGCGATCTGTCCAGGGCAGGGGTCAGCAACCTTTACCGCTCAGAGCCATTTGGACCCGTTTCCCACAGAAAAGAAAACACTGGGAGCCACAAAAACCCTTTTGACACTTAAAATGAAATAACACTGCATATAACTTTTTCCCTTTATGCTATGTATAAACAAACTATAATGTGTTGCATTTATGAAATCAGGGAACTCCTGCAGAGAAAACAAAATTACATTTCTGCATGCAACGAAAACATTTTGAACTCCGAAAAAAAAAAGACATTGGGTTGAAGGTTGACATTGGGTTGAAAGGAGAGGGCTATTTCTAGCACTGATGACTCCTGATTCTTCGATAAAAATCTCATAATTCCGCTGAAAACAATACCGAAAGCTCAGAATTCCAACATGAACCAGCGATGTGATTTGGGGTTGGGGAAATTATCTGAAAATTCAGCAGGGGGTCTGGGGGACATAGTCCCCCAGCGGGGTCCGGGGTGGGATGGGGGGCAAGGGGGACAAAGCCCCCCGAAGCTCCTGGGTTTTTATGATTTTTAAGTACCAGAACTGTGCTTAAATGACATAAAACAAACAGCTGAATGCCACTTAATAATGTATAATATTGACTTATGTTCCAAGAAGATAGCATTCCTAAAATATTCCAACAAGCATTATCCATCACATGCTTTAACACTTGATCAAATCAAAATCAGTTAATTTTATCTGTTCCATAATAGAAATAAAATTCCAACATACCATTACTTTTTATAATTTCAGCATTCATTTCAGATCACCAGTTTCAATCTCTATTGAGTCTTGAGCAGTTCATTTTGCACAATCACTGATGCAGCCAAGTCTTAGAAATATTCAAAAGTTATGAGTCAATGTCCACTGTGCACTGTCAATTTCAAACTGTTTGGAATCATAAAAGGGGATGGTTAACTTTTATTACCGTTTAATCCCTCGCGCCAGCCCAGCTCATACAGCCGTTGTAGAGTTAATGACTCTCCACCTGGCCATATCGATTACCGGTGGCTATACGCCACTTCCAGTCCTGCCTGAAAGGGCGCAGCTTCACTGCGTTCGTGGACCACAAGCCGCTAACGTACTTAACGTACTTTATCTTCCTGGAAGATAAAATAAAGCGGAATTCGGCGAATTAACAGAAAATCACATCCTTGAGAACACACCGCCATGAATCTTTGAAAAAGCATACAACGAGCCATTTGATTAGTCCAATCGTTTGCAACTATCCAATCGCAGGGCTGTTTACAATACAGCAGTAGCTTGAACACAACACATCCGGGTTATCGCGGGAGACGACTTCCAACTTCGTGTTGCTTTTCGCTGACAGTGATTAAACTTTAACACGGTTTTTTTTAGATTTTACAAGATCACCATAACCTTCAAATTTAGAATTACATTTTAAAAACTAATGAACTAAAATAAAATACATTTTAATTAAATACTCATTATTTATTTTCCAAAGCCACAGGGAGCCGCAGCAGAGGGATGAAAGAGCCGCATGCGGCTCCGGAGCCGCGGGTTGCCGACCCCTGGTCTAGGTAATCTATTACATAAGAATACATAATATACAATCAACAGCTTGGAATTTGCAAGGTCCACACATATCATTCACCTTCTTGTTCAGACGTTATGTTTAAATTCTTTACGTAATCAATGAAAGGTCTCCATATATTCTCAAACCCTGTCCCAGATTTTTAGCTCATTCCAGTGAAGTCGAAAGGAGCTGATATGATGACATGGCATCCATAGTTTGTCCATCCATCTGTCACGTCCACTCAAAATGATCGTCATGTGTGTCTGTGTCAAAGTTGTGCCCAAAGTCTAGGCCAAAGGTCAGGAGATATGGGCCCATATGTGATTACAGAAAAATCACTACTCCTCCTATGCAATTGCCTCGATGCTCAACAAATGCACTCACAATAATCCTCAGGTGGGTCTGCCTCCAGGTTGTGCTCAAGAGCAAGGTCAATCAAGGTCAAAGGTCTGGAGATCTGAGCATATAGGTGATTTCCTGAAATTTGTTACTCCTCCTAGGCAATTTCCCCAGTGGTCACCAAACTCACTTACAAGGATCGTCAGGAGGGTCTCCATCCAAGTTGTGCTAAATGTCAAGGTCAGAGGTCAGGAGATCTGAGCACTTATATGATTTTAGAAAAATCACTCCTCTTCCTACACAATTAACTCGATTCTCACCTAACTCTCTCACAAGTAGGTGTCTGCATCCAGATTCAGGTCAAGGTCATTGTCAAAGGTCAGGAGATCATTTCATTTGTGATTTCAGCAAAAGCCTTACTTTTACTAGACCATTGACCTTGACCTTAAGCACATCCTAGACAGGTGAGCATCTAAGCTGTACTTAATGTCAAGGTCAACAGGTAGGAGATCTGAGCGCTCTCGGGGTCATTTTATCAGGTTGAAATGAGGTACTCTGTCATTGACAATCTTTTTTTTTCATTTCTTGTCTCGTGTCTTTACACATTTTCCTGTTTATGTCCTGTCATGATGCTTATCCATCCCATCACATCATGGATAGTATTCCTATGACAGGCAAAAACAAATCCTTCTAATCTGGCACATGTCTGTGATATCAGTCAGTGGCAGCAGTGTCATTTGAAGGGGAAACCTTATTACCTCAATGGATTGATTTGTTTGGTTAAGCAGCAGCGTGAAACCAAACCTACTTGAGCTAAATGTACTGTATACAACAAAACAAAAAACATGAACCTTGGTCTGGACCTCATTACAGATTTTCAGGTGTGAAAATGCCCTTATACTCACAGAGAATACTTGTTCTTAGATAATCCACTTTTGACATGAGCATCCTGAACTGTAAGATTATATATGATGCACAATAAGAAAAATTATTACAAATGTACTTTGAGAAAATGATAATAATAATAATTATTATCATGTACTGTTGTAATATACCTTTTTTGACCTGTAAAATTGTATTGATAATAAAGATTTAAATAGTTATGTCCATTATAAACAAGCACGAATATTATCATCATGTGGAGTCAGCCTCAGCAGCAGTGAAGCTACCAGCAGAACACTGATGAAACAAGTAGTAACAAAAACTCTGCATAGCAGAGCACTAGTGGTGCCAGCCTCAATAGAACACAATAGTGAAAGCAACAAGGGTCTTTGTGTGAAGCTACACAATCCCACAGGAGCTTTGAAAACTGATGTTGAGAGTGAATTTGACCCATGTAAACGACTGATTAGTGTCATGTTTAAATGCTGTTATTTATGCCTTTTTTTAAGTCAGTGTGAATATGTTTTGATTTGGTACCATGTTTTCCACATTGTAACTACATATACTGTAGGTATTTGTCACTAAATCTGGTTAGTTAAATCAACCTGGCAATTACTTAATTAAATAAGTACATCAATTTAGTAAACGGAGATGGTTTTATTGTTGTGTGATGAAAGAAGCTTATTGTGACTAATGGTAAAATGACATGGTTTCTGAAAGTAGTTACTCTAATGATGACTTGGTTTTTATTGATTTTTATTTAGTCCTCCATAAGACTTAAATGATAAAAGTGAGACTAATTAGACGTTAGAGAAACAAGAAAATGTGAGTGATGGTGGGGGATAGTAAGTCTTTGTGACTTTTTTTTCTTGGGGTGGAGGCTGGGAGGTCACCCATACACCCACCTAACCCACCACCATTATCCCCTCCCTCCTGCCTTGGCTAGTCTCCATGTGCTGGGCTCAGGGCCTTGGAAATGAATGGCGCCCAGACTGTGCTCCGTCTTTGAAGCCAGCCAGGAATGTGAGGCCTCTTTTTTTCCCCTCTCTCTCTCTCTCTCTCTCTCTCTCTCTCTCTCTCTCTCTCTCTCTCACTCGCTCCCTCTGTTGTTGAGGTGGCCTGGTAGCTCTCGCAACTATCTGCAGCAGTGAAATATTCCCTCTGCTGCCCTCATTGTGCGTTAGAGAACCAGACGTCATCGGCTAGCCAATCAGGGGCTCCCACTAGGCAGACTTGGATCTCGGAAGGGGGAGAGGGGATCCGCTAGAAGTCTTCCCTCTAATATTTGGCTCTCTTGCTTACTTGGTTTGGTCCCATTTTTAGAAGAAGAATGCTCTGAGTGAGAAAATAAAATGGAAATTATATGGCTTTTCTTGTAGTCAGGATTAAACTTAGAAACTTACTTCTTTTTCAGATGGAACTCAGGAATGTTGGCAACTTTTCTTACTTTGGGTAAGTTTCTTTCTTTTTCTTTTTGTTGCTCAAGTTTAAAGATTTTAAAACAAGCCAAAGCAGATGATGCCTGAGTCCACCTTGCTGTTGCAACCAGTTTTTGCGACTTGTGTCCGGGTTTCCTGCTGTCATTGTTCCCTTCACTTGTCTCTTGTGGTTTGCGTGTGAGAGTATTTGTCTGTGCCGGTCACCCTCTGTCTCACCCTCCCTCTTTCCCTTCTCTCTGTACATTTTGTCACTGCCTGTCCCCTCCATCACTTCCACTTGAGCGCTCCCCTGTTCGGGACCCTCTCTCTGTTCACAGAGGGAAGAGGGTGCCTGGAAAACACAGCCCTACGCTCATACAAAGACGTGCACAGACAGAGGCTCACTAAAGATCAGAAGGCCCTTTAGAAACACATGGAATCCCCCTTAATTCTGAAGGTTGAAAGGGTGGGTGGTGTGTTTTGGTAAAGGATCACCAGCGATCATGTCTGATGCAGGTCTGATGCAACAAAATTAAAATTGATTTTCAGGAGTTTTCAGTCTTCTATTTAGTTGTTAAACTCTTCATACAAAAGAAACAAAGTGAGCTGATCCTAATAACATTTCTTGCTATTCTCATTATTGGTCATGCTTAACTGTAGTGCCCATTGTTTCATTACTAGTTGGCCAGCATTTTTTGTGTTAGCAATATTAACCATGTTTATGGCACACATGACAGGGATGTAGCTTCAAACTTCATGACAATCAAGGAAATACAGGCAGGTCATGGGAGAATCCTCTGTCAACTTTAAGCCCATTATTAGATTGTAGAAACTTGTTTCTCTATTAGAAACAGCTTCTTCTTTTTTCTTTTTCTAAAAAGCATGGTAGAAGATGGCAGTTAATTGTACAAATGTAAATGGTAAAGCTATGTATTTTAATTGAATAATAAAATAAGTAGAATTTAATGGACGGGAGTATGCTGAAGTCTAAAATAGATGTATTGCAGTGGTTTTTGGTCATCAAACATATTTTCAGTCTAAATGAATATAGAGAATATTATCCATTGGCTTGCCATTACCAAACAGTAAAGTGATAGACATTATCCTCTTATTATTCATTCATTCATTCATCTTCGACCGCTTAATCCTTTTCGGGTTGCAGGGGGGCTGGAAACTATCCCAGCATCTTTTGGGCAAGAGGCAGGGTGCACCCTGGACAGATCGCCAGTGCATCGCAGGTCCAACACAGAGAGAGTCAGACAGCCATTTACTCTCAATGATGTTATTCAGGCAGTACTGGCTTGTCACTGTACCATTCACAAGGTGTAGAGCAGTTCTCTATTGACTAGACACACCTGCCCAGACTGTAACACCACCACCACCAGACTCATCTGGTGACAACAGTGACTGATGGATATCGCTCTAATTGACATCTCCAACATCGTTGGTGGCCCTTATTTCTGCTTAACATGAATCAACTTTCATCAAAGGACACCACTGAGGCCCACTGGTCCCTTGTCCAGCATAAATGCTCCCCAGCCCATGCAAGATGATGACGCCTGTGCCTGGTGGTGTGGTCAGGTACCCTTGCAGGTTGTCTAGCATGCAGACCATGCTGATGTAAATGGTTTCGAGTGGTCTGATGTGACACTTGGGTGCCTCTCACCTCCCTTAAATGTTCCTGGAGTTGAGTGGCATTCATCATCCGGTTCTGCAGGATACTGTTTACAATGAAGTAGTCATCAACGTGGGATGTGGCTGAAGGATGTCCACTTCTATGCCTTTCTGTGACTCTTCCAGTCTCTCTATCTCTGTTGCAACTAGCTGATGACACTCTAAGCTTATGGATCAAATACCTGTTGTGAATTTTGCCATTAAGTACCTTGATAGAGAACAGCAAGTTATGCAAAAAGCAATGAAACATTGAACAGTTGGACATGTGCATTCAAAAGGTTAGAGAAGGTCAAATTACTCAGTTCACCTGTAAAGGTTATAGTGCGGAGATTGTGTGGAAAGACGAGGCTGAGTTTATTACTCAAAATCAGTTTTATTCACAGCACATTCTCCAACATCCAAAAACAGAAGAGAGAGACATGCCCCCACAGCTGCCCCTTTATACCCCAGGACATCAAAGTCAACAGTCGCATTGTCTTTACATCCCAAATCACAACGCGCCCCCCTTCAGGTCTCCTGTCTCCACCTGAAGTCCTGGTGGTCTCCTCTTGCAGTCCTGGTGGTCAGGAAATCCTTCATGGCCGTCTCCCTGCATACAAAAGGCCAGGCTTCACATCCTCCTGCAACCCCTAGGAGGTTCAGACCTTTTGTTCCTCTGAGACGTGCAGTAAACAATAAACGTACAGTAACAAGCATGTGAAGCATATGGAAACCACATATGTGCCCACATGACCCCCCCCCCAAACGTCTAAGATGGAACAACATCACCACAGATTGCATGCCATAATAAAATCACTATATATCAGTCGAAATGCCGCTTAGGTCTCAACCTTCTCCCATATCTGCTAAAAGCAGGCTGTATCACTTCCACGGCGTCTTCCCGCTGTGGATCTGTTGCCTGGGGATGAGAACTGTTAGTCAACCTCTGTGGGTGTTCTGGGGAATGCTCTCTAGGGGGTCTGCCACGCCGAGGAGCCTTCGCCAACTGCACAACTTCGTCAGCTAACACAAAAGCGGGTTTGAGCCTGTTAATGCCAATCCTTTCTTTTCTACCCCCCAAATCTAGCAAAAAATGCTTATCCCCTGTTTCCAGCACTCTGTATGGCCCGTCATAAGGTGGGCGCAAGGGCGGACGATGGGCATCATGTCTGACAAAAACAAACTCCGCATTTTTTAAAGCCTTAGGCACAAAAACACACGGAAAACTGTGATGAACGGGGCCAGGTAGCATGCTCGGGCCTGTGCTATTCTGTAACCGCTGAACCGGGGAGCGCTCTGGCGCTGGATTATCTGAGAGAAATTCCCCGGGCAGCCGTAGTGGCTGTGCGAACACTAGCTCAGCTGGGGAGGCTTCTAAATCCTCTTTAGGTGCAGAACGCAACCCCAATAAAACCCATGGTAGCTTGTCCACCCAATTTGTATCCGTAAGCGACGCTCTGAGGGCCGCCTTCAATGACCTGTGAAAACGTTCGCACAACCCGTTAGCCTGCGGGTTGTACGCGGTAGTGCGGTGGATCGTTGCCCCCAGGCTGCGGGACATCGCTGACCAAAGTTCGGAAACAAATTGCGGGCCTCTGTCAGACGTAATGTCCGACGGGACCCCAAAACGCGCTACCCACGCCGTTAAAAACGTGCGCGCCACCTCCTCAGCTGTGGTTGACGACAGCGGGACCACTTCTGGCCAGCGCGTGGTGCGGTCAACCATTGTCAGAAGATGTGTGCACCCTTGTGAGGGCGGGAGGGGGCCTACGAGGTCCACGTGGACATGATCAAACCTTTTAGCCGGGATGTGAAACGGCTCCAAAGGAGCTCTCGTGTGTCTATGAACCTTGGCCCGCTGGCAGGCTGTGCAGGCTGCCGCCCACTCTCTAACTTGTTTGCGCAGGCTCGGCCACACAAATTTCTCTCCTACCATTTTGACCGACGCGCGCGCTCCCAGGTGCGCCAGAGAATGGATCGAGCCAAAAACGCGGCGGCGCCATGCAGCTGGGACCACCGGACGCGGCCGCCCCATGGAGACATCGCAGATTAGGGGGGGCATACCGTCTTGCAGCACCCTGCTCTCCAGCCTTAACCCTGTTGGTCCAGACTGGAGCGCGCGCACGTCCACGTCGCTACCCTGCTCCGCGGCCATGGCTGCATAGTCTATCCCCACGCGGACTGGGGCCGCACGCACTTCCGCGTCGCTGACCTGCTCCGCGGCCATGGCTGCAGGATCTACCTCTGCACGTGCGGGAGCCCCCACGGCGCGTGAGAGGCAGTCCGCCACTACATTAAGTTTACCCGCCACATGCTGGATATCGGTAGTAAACTCCGATATCGCGGCCAGCTGTCTCTGCTGCTGGCCCGACCAAGGTTCTGAAATCTTGGCCATCGCAAAAGTCAGCGGCTTGTGGTCAACGAACGCGGTGAAACGGCGTCCTTCCAGCCAGAACTGGAAGTGGCGAATGGCCAAGTGGAGAGCTAACAACTCCCTGTCGAATGCGCTGTATTTTCGCTCTCTGTTGCGCAGGGTCTTACTGAAAAAGGCGAGCGGTTGCCAGGCTCCAGCTACAAACTGTTCCACGACCGCCCCTATGGCCACATCTGACGCGTCAGTAGTGAGCGCCATGCGGGCCGCCGGGACTGGATGTGCTAACAACGCAGCGTTTGCCAGAGCTGTTTTGACTTCGGAAAATGCGCACGCTCGCTCCGGAGACCATTCGACTTTATTTGTGGGTTTTTGTTTTTTTAGTGCAGCATACAATGGTTGCATGAGCTGCGCTGCGCGGGGAAGGAAACGGTTATAAAAATTTACCATTCCCAAAAACTCCTGTAACGCTTTGACCGTTTGTGGCTGGGGAAAATTTGTTATTGCGCGCACTTTGTCAGGCAGAGGGACCGCTCCCTCTGGGGAGACGCAATGGCTCAAAAAATCAATCTGCGTCACCCCGAGCTGACACTTCGCCAGGTTAATTATTAACCCGTGCTCTGCCAACCTCCGGAAAACTGCTGTGAGGTGGTTTTCGTGTTCGTCTTCGGACGCGCTGGCTACCAATATGTCGTCCAGGTAGACGAACACGAAAGGGAGATCGCGCAGAACCGCGTCCATCATGCGTTGGAACGTCTGTGCAGCGCCCTTAAGCCCAAACGGCATGCGCAAAAATTAGAAAAGCCCGAAGGGAGTTATTACCGCTGTTTTGGGTATGTCCTCAGCGCGCACTGGGACCTGGTGATAACCGCGTACTAAGTCTATTTTAGAAAAAACGCGCGCCCCCGCCAAATGAACTGAAAAATCTTGGATGTGTGGGATCGGGTAGCGGTCGTACGCTGTAGCATTGTTCAGCCTGCGGAAATCACCACAAGGCCGCCACGAGCCATCAGCTTTCGGGACCATGTGAAGCGGTGAAGCCCAAGGGCTCTTCAAACGCCTGATGATGCCCAACCTCTCCAGGTTGGCGAACTCCTCGCGCGCTATGGTCAGTTTAGCTGAATCCAAGCGCCGAGCTTTTGCGAAAACGGGCGGTCCGGTGGTAGTAATAAAATGTTCCACCCCGTGTTTAGCCACTGTTGCCGAAAATGTTGGGACCGTGAGTGCTGGGAACTGAGTGAGGAGTGTGTGGAACTTACCACCTGCAGCTGTGACGTTGGCTTGTGCTGTTGGCGGGGCCACTCGAGCTGTACAGGGAATAGAAGCAAAAGAGAGTGCATTAACCAGGCGTCTGTTAGCAAGATCGACCAACAAACTATGTGAGCACAAAAAATCAGCCCCTAACATGTTGAAATTGACTGTCGCTATGACGAAAGTCCATTTGAAAGTGCGACCGTGTAAAGACAGAAGCAGAGTCCTCTCACCGAAGGTCTTAATCGCCGAGCCGTTCGCTGCTGACACCCGGGGACCGCTGGAAGGCGCCAGTCGGTCAGCGTAGGAGGGTGTGATGAAACTCAGCTGGGAGCCCGTGTCCACGAGGAAGTGCCTCCCCAAGCGCGCATCCTTCAAGTAGAGCAGCTTGTTCTCCTCTCCGAGGGCCGCAGCCGCTACCGACCCCCGGTCTTGGCATTTCCCGAGCGCTTGAAATGGCACGGTGGAATGCACTTGCCCTCTCTGAGAAACGGCGATTATAGAAGCAAAGGACGTCGTCTGCTCTGTGTCTCCCGGCCCTTGCCGCCACCGTCGTCGGTGTGTCTGGTGCTGCAGCCTCTGGCCCCCTGCCGCCTCCGGATGTTGCGCCTGGCCCCGCTGCCGCAGCCGCAGCCACGCGTCGTTTACTGGCGTCGACGAGTCGCTGCGCCTCCTAGCCCAGCTCGTGGTAGTCTCGTCGGGCCAGCAGTGGTGAACTGGCCAGGGTCACTCTCACCTCTGACGGCAGGGTTCTGAGGAAGAGGTGGGTGAAAATGAAGTTATCATCTTCGGAGTCTCTCAGACTCAACATCTTCCCCATGAGGTCTGCAGGTCTGTCGCTCTCAAATTCAGTCAGCGCTAGGAGCCTCTCTGCTCGCTCCTGCACCGAAGGGGTGAAGTAGTGAATGAGCGCAGCCTTCAACGTGCTGTACTTGTCGCTGTCCGGCGGATGGTTGATCAGGTTCGCCACCCGCTGGGCTGTGTGGTTGTCCAGCTTTGCAGCCACATGGTAGAACTTTGTGTCGTCCACCGAAATCCTCCGGAGGTGGAACTGTGCCTCGACTGCGCTAAACCAGGAGCGCGGATTGTTCGGCCAGAAGTCCGGTAGGTGGACTGTGGCTGCACTCGTCTGGCTGGCTCCTGGCGAGTTTGGCTCGGGAGATTCGTCTCCGCTCATTATACGTCGTAGGGTCACCAGTGTGGAGATTGTGTGGAAAGACGAGGCTGAGTTTATTACTCAAAATCAGTTTTATTCACAGCACATTCTCCAACATCCAAAAGCAGAAGAGAGAGACATGCCCCCACAGCTGCCCCTTTATACCCCAGGACATCAAAGTCAACAGTCGCATTGTCTTTACATCCCAAATCACAACGCGCCCCCCTTCAGGTCTCCTGTCTCCACCTGAAGTCCTGGTGGTCTCCTCTTGCAGTCCTGGTGGTCAGGAAATCCTTCATGGCCGTCTCCCTGCATACAAAAGGCCAGGCTTCACATCCTCCTGCAACCCCTAGGAGGTTCAGACCTTTTGTTCCTCTGAGACGTGCAGTAAACAATAAACGTACAGTAACAAGCATGTGAAGCATATGGAAACCACATATGTGCCCACAATAGTGCATTTTAGGTGCATCCTGAAATTTCACCCGAAAGCCGAATATCCCTAACTTTTTGTGAGTAGTTTATATATTAGGGCTGTGTGATATGACCAAAATTTCATACCATGATATAAGTAATCTTATTAGACGATAATGATATTATATACACTACCGTTCAAAAGTTTGGGGTCACTTAGAAATTTCCTTATTTTTGAAAAAAAAGCACTTTTTTTCAATGAAGATAACTTTAAACTAATCAGAAATACACTCTATACATTGCTAATGTGGTAAATGACTATTCTAGCTGCAAATGTCTGGTTTTTGGTGCAATATCTACATAGGTGTATAAAGGCCCATTTCCAGCAACTATCACTCCAGTGTTCTAATGGTACAATGTGTTTGCTCATTGTGTCAGAAGGCTAATGGATGATTAGAAAACCCTTGTGCAATCATGTTAGGTCTGCAATGCTGTAATTGCTGCAAATGGAGGATTCTTTGACGAAAGCAAAGTTTGAAGGAAAAAATTATTATTTCAAATACAAATCATTATTTCTAACTTTGTCAATGTCTCGACTATATTTTCTATTCATTTTACAACTCATGGTGGTAAAATAAGTGTGACTTTTCATGGAAAACACAAAATAATTGTCTGGGTGACCCCAAACTTTTGAACGGTAGTGTGTATATATATATATACATATATACTGTATATATATATATATATATATATATATATATATATATATATATATACATATACATGTATGTGTATGTATCATTATCGTCAAATAAGATTACTTATATGTAACGATATACATTTTTTTGTAAATTCTGTAGTTTATATGTGAGAACCAATAAAACGAACCATCTCTTTTTCTACATTTTAAATTACAGTGCATCCGGAAAGTATTCACAGCGCTTCACTTTTTCCACATTTTATGTTACAGCCTTATTCCAAAAGGGATTAAAATCATTTTTTTTCTCAAAATTCTACACACAATGCCCCATAATGACGTGAAAAGTTTTTTTTTAGATTTTTGCAAATTTATTAAAAATAAAAAACCTAAGAAATCACATGTACATAAGTATTCACAGCCTTTGCCATGAAGCTCAAAATTGAGCTCAGGTGCATCCTGTTTCCACTGATCCTCCTTGAGATGTTTCTACAGCTGGAGTTCACCTGTGGTAAATTCAGGTGATTGGACATGATTTGGAAAGGCACACACCTGTCTATATAAGGTCCCACAGTTGACAGTGCATGTCAGAGCACAAACCAAACATGAAGTCAAAGGAATTGTCTGTAGACCTCCGAGACAGGATTGTCTCGAGGCACAAATCTGGGGAAGGGTACAGAAAAATTTCTACTGCTTTGAAGGTCCCAATGAGCACAGTGGCCTCCATTATCCATAAATGGAAGAAGTTCAGAACCACCAGGACTCTTCCTAGAGCTGGCCGGCCATCTAAACTGAGCGACTGGGGGAGAGGGGCCTTAGTCAGGGAGGTGACCAAGAACCCAATGATCACTTTGTCAGAGCTCCAGCGTTGCTCTGTGAAAAGAGGAGAGCCTTCCAGAAAGACAGTCATCTCTGCAACAATCCACCAATCAGGCCTGTATGGTAGAGTGGCCAGACGGAAGCCACTCCTTAGTAAAAGGCACATGGCAGCCCACCTGGAGTTTGCCAAAAGGCACCTGAAGTAGTCTTAGACCATGAGAAACAAAATTCTCTGGTCTGATGAGAAAAAGATTGAACTCTTTGGCATGAATGCCAGGTGTCATATTTGGAGGAAACCAGGTACCGTTCATAACCACGCCAATGTTGGTAGCAGCATCATGCTGTGGGGATGTTTTTCAGTGGCAGGAACTGGGAGACTAGTCAGGATAGCAGGAAAGATGAATGCAGCAATGTACAGAGACATCCTGGATGAAAACCTGCTCCAGAGCGCTCTTGTCCTCAGACTGGGGAGACGGTTCATCTTTCAGCAGGACAACATCCCTAAGCACACAGCCAAGATATCAAAGGAGTGGCTTCAGGAAAACTCTGTGAATGTCCTTGAGTGACCCAGCCAGAGCCCAGACTTGAATCCAATTGAATATCTCTAGAAAGATCTGAAAATGGTTGTGCACCAACACTTCCCATCCAACCTGATGGAGCTTGAGAGGTGTTGCAGAGAGGAATGGGCAAAGCTGCCCAAAGATGGGTGTGCCAAGCTTGTGGCATCATATTCAAAAAGACCTGAGGCTGTAATTGCTGTCAAAGGTGCATCAACAAAGTATTGAGCAAAGGCTGTGAATACTTATATACATGTGATTTCTTAGTTTTTTATTTTTAATAAATTTGCAAAAATTGAAAAAAAAAAAAAATTTCACGTTGTCATTATGGGGTATTGTGTGTAAAATTTTGAGGAAAAAATGAATTGAAACCCTTTTGGAATGAGGCTGTAACATAACAAAATGTGGAAAAAGTGAAGCGCTGTGAATATTTTCCAGATGCACTGTACATACTGAAAAAAATCAATTGTACAAATTCATCTGTCATTAACTGTATGCACTTTTTTCCCTCTTAATTTTGCAGTGTTGTTATGAAATTGTTTTTAATGTGCATTTGAGATAACTTCAACTTTATTCTTTATCGCTACTGTACTAATTAAAAATGATTAGAAATCAAGTTACATTAAGAGCCAGTTTGTTCCTCCAACATGTTTTTTTTTCCACAATATCTTTATTGAACCTTTTTTTTAACAAACATGACACAAACAATCAAACACTAACATTAAAGTACTACAAAAAAAAAAAAATGCACTAAAAACACCAACAACCACCAACAAAATGAAGTCTTCAACAATGCTCCTCTGTTTAGTCTAGACAATCCATTACATAAGTATACATATTATGTTCACCAGTTTGGAATTTACAAGGTCCACACACATCATTCACCTTCTTCTTCAAGAGTTATGTTTAAATTTTTTACATAATCAATAAAAGGTCTCCATATATTCTCAAACACACTTTCCTTTGATTTCAGTATGTATGTTATTCTTTCTAATGGAAGGTTTGTTAACATCTGTCTTAACCACTGAGTCACATCTGGTCTATGAGTCTTTTTCCACAGTAGTGCAATACATTTTTTGGCATTAAGCAAACTGAGGTCTATGAATGTTCTTTCACTTTTATTAAAGTTATGCTTTTTTGGGTACAGACCCAACAGAAACAGTTTAGGATTCAATATGATTTGTTTTGAAATTATTTTTTCAATTGTTACCCTCACCTCTTCCCAAAACATTCTAATTATTCTACATTCCCATAAACAATGAAATAGAGTTCCTTTACTTTCCATGCATTTTGTGCATGTATCTGGTATGTTTTTGTTATATCTATTTAACTCCACCGGTGTAACATACATCCGCATTAACCATTTAAAATGTATCAATTTAAGACGTACATTTATTGATTTGGTTTGAGCTTCTGTACAAGCCAATTCCCATTGTTCCTCTGAAATTTCAGTTTGCAGATCTTCTTTCCAGTAGTTTAATCTTTTCTGTGAGTTTTCACTTGAGGATAGTGTCAATGAGTTATAAAACTCTGAAATAATACCCTTTCTTTTACTATCTTTCATCAACATTTTTTCCAAGGATGAGTAAATAGGTCGAGTGAGAGCTTTATTTTGATTTGATCGAATAAAGTTCCTAAGTTGAAGATATTTAAAAAAATGTGTTCTATTAAGATTAAATTTGATCCTCAGCTCTTCAAAAGACATTATGTTATCTGCACATGGCAAATATAAATCCTGAATCTTTTGAATCCCTTTTAAATTCCATACTTTAAATACAGCATCCGTTCTCCCTGGTTTAAAATATTGATTACCCCATATTGGGCTAAATTGTGACAGTAAGTGTGGTTCTTTTAAATAGTTTTTAGTTTCACACCATATTTTGATCATATGTTTTACAAATGGATTTTTAACTTGTTTTTGTAATTTTTTTTGCCAAATCTGAGTATATGAATATGGGAAGAGGTAAAGGTAAATTGTATGATTCCATTTCAGTCCAGTGAGGGAGATCATTTGATGAAAAATAATATGTCATAGACCTCAGTTGTGCCGACCAATAATACAACATAAAATTCGGACATTTCAGACCTCCACGATCAAATGGTAAATATAATAAAGACAGACGTAATCTAGCCCTCCTGTTGTTCCATATAAATTCCACTAACTTTTTTTTAATTCTTGAGAATAAATCTAAAGGTGGTGGTAAGGGAATGTATTGAAATAAATAAAGTATTTTAGGTAAGATATTACTTTTATATGTTCCTTTCTGGAAAAGTGGATTCCGGAGGTGCTGGGCAGCGAGGAGTTGCAATCAGCAGTGGTTCTGGAAAAAGCACATCGCATTGGCCCACGGAGAGATAAGGGACCGCCGAGGACCTTAATTATGAAGTTTCTTAACAACAGAGACAGGATGAAGATCTTCAACGCTGCACGAGCTAAAAAAGGAGAGATTAAACACCAGGACCAGCAGGTGCGGTTCTACCCAGATTTGGCCACAGGAATCCAGCAATTGAGGAAGCAGTTTGATCCCGTACGTAAGGAGCTGCGCAACCTTGGGATTCGTCATGGTGTAATCTATCCTGCGAGACTGCTGACCACGTATGAGGGCAGAACCCACATCTTCAAGACCCCAGAGGAGGCGCAGGAGTTCATCAAGAAGATCAAAGAAGAAGAAGAGACTGGTGGGAGCTAAGCATGAACAAAATATAAGGTAGAATAATTAAGCATTTGCACAGGCATCTGACTGACTTGAAGTAAATAGTAAGTTTACAAAATATAGATTGTATTATATATTAAAAAAAAACAAAACAAAAACAAAACAAACAAAAAAAAAAAACTATGATGTACAAAGTTGTTAAAAATTTTGGAGTTAAGTTGGAAAACTACAGAGGAGAGTTAATGTTACGTCATTAAAAGCAGTAGAGTTAGGGTGATTGGGAGGATGAAGAAGGAGTGGCTTAGGCTGTTCCCCGTGGGTGTGGAACAGTCGATGGCTATATCGGGAGACAGAATTTTTCTTTTGATTTTGGGGGGTTTGCCACAAGTGTGGGAAGGGGAAATTTGTTTGTGTGTAGTTTGTAGGATGAATGTTCAACCACTCATGTTTTTGCTTCTCTGTATGAGCATGTTTACACTGCAAGGTAATCCCAAACTCTCTATTGATCATGGACCAAAGTGTTAATCTTAATTTAACTTCATGGAATTGCAGAGGTCTACAAAATTTAAAAAAACTTAAACAAGTTATGAATAAAATAAAGGACATGGGTTCAAGAATTGTGTTTTTACAAGAAACTCATTTGATAGAGGAGGATGTTAAAAGAATTAGGAGTAGATGGCAGGGAAGTGTATTCACCTCTTCATTTTCATCCCGAGCCAGGGGAGTTATGACTCTCATACATAAATCAGTTCCTTTTCAAGTGAAAAATGTAATTGGAGACAAATTTGGAAGATATGTAATCATTCAAGGTTCTTTGCTATTAGAAAATATAAATCTTGTGAACTTATATGGTCCCAATATAGATGATCAGAAGTTCTTTGCTAATTTATTTCTCATCTTATCATCACTTACAGGGCAACATATAATAGCAGGGGATTTTAATTGTACATTGAATCCAGGTGTGGATAGATCAACAGGACTGGATTGTACGCACATTGGATGTAGGATGACTATTAATCATTTTATGAAAGAATTGAGATTGTTAGATATATGGAGAGAAATGAAACCACAAGTTAAAGCCTATTCTTGTTATTCCAGTACCTACAAGACATTCTCACGTATTGATTATTTTTTGATTTCCACAGAATTAAGGTCCAAGATTCAAAACTGCTTTTATGATAACATCGTGATCTCTGATCATGCACCCTGTTGTCTAATATATGTAGATAAAAAATTGACAAAGGAATCAGGTAGATGGCAATTTCAGCATAAATGGCTTCAGGATGAGGAATTTGTCAAGTATATAGAAAAACAGATAGACGAGTTCTTTGACATCAATACTACACAAACATCAGCATGTGTAAAGTGGGAGGCTTTCAAAGCTTTTATTAGGGGGCATATTATTAGTTATACAGGATCAAAATCTAAGAAGACTCGAGAGGAGAGAGCTAAATTGGAACATAAAATAAAAAATCTTCAGGAAAAAGTGTATGCAGGAAGTGACCCAAGGTTGGAGAATGAATTACTGATTTTGAGAGCTGAATACGACAAAAAATCAGCGAATAGAGCTGCCTCGAGTCTTCTAAGATTGAAACAATCTTTTTATGAACAAGGTGAAAAATCAGGAAAATTATTAGCATGGCAGATTAAACAATTGGAAATTAAAACACCAATTACCAGTATTATAAGTAACGGACAGGTAGTTATAGATCCTTTAGAAATTAATAGAGCCTTTAGAGATTACTATGAAAAATTATATGATACCAAAAATGAACCTGATTTAACAAAACTAAATGGGTTTTTGAACGAACTATCTATACCGTGTATTCCAAATGAAAACAGGGAGATATTGGAGTCTAAAATTAGTCAAGAAGAAGTTGGGCTAGCCATTGATAATATGAAATCAGGAAAAAGTGCAGGACCAGATGGTCTTCCAGTTGACCTTTATAAAAAATTTAAGAATAAATTAATAAAACCTTTTTTGGAAATGGTTTTAGAAGCATTTCAAAATAATAATTTACCATCATACATAAATAATGCCTTAATTATACTGCTGCCAAAACCAGGTAAGCCCTCTAATAAATGTGAAAATATGAGACCAATAAGCCTATTAAACGCCGACCTTAAGATAATCTGTAAAATTTTAGCAAGACGAATACAAGAAATTTTACCAAATATTATTAATCGAGATCAGAATGGCTTTATAAAGGGTAGACAAGGCTTCCATAATGTAAGAAGACTATTTAATATTATCTATTTTAATAAAGAAGCACCGGATACAGCTCTCCTATCATTGGACGCCGAAAAGGCCTTTGATAGAGTTGAATGGCCCTTTCTTTTTGAAGTCCTACAAAGGTTTGGACTTGGAAATAATTTCATAAAATGGGTTCAAATAATATACAATAATGCTACAGCAGAAATCCTAACAAATAACAATATTTCAAAACCAATAAAAATCAATAGAGGATGTCGACAAGGCTGTCCACTCTCACCTTTACTGTTTACTATGGCAATTGAACCTTTAGCGATAGCGATACGTTTACATTCACAAATATATGGAATTAAAGTTGGACCAACAGAACATAAAATCTCCCTGTACGCCGATGATATAATTTTGTTTATGTCGAATCTAAAAAAATCAATTCCAACCTTGTTGAATTTAATAAAGAATTTTGGGGAAATATCAGGATATAAAATAAATAAAACTAAATCTTCAATATTAATGCTAAATGAGACCCAGAGAAATTACCCAGCCCCTGAGGTAAATCAATTCAATGTTGTAAATCAGTTTAAATATTTAGGAATCCAAATTATGCCTAAGCTAGAATCAGTCGCCAGTGTCAACTATGAAGCCTTAATGTCAGATATCAGTGAGTTAACTCAGAGATGGATGTCACTACCAATGTCGATGATCGGGAGAATCAATATACTTAAAAGTAATATTTTACCTAAAATACTTTATTTATTTCAATACATTCCCTTATCACCACCTTTAGATCTATTCTCAAGAATAAAAAAAAAGTTAGTGGAATTTATATGGAACAACAGGAGGGCTAGATTACGTCTGTCTTTATTATATTTACCATTTGATCGTGGAGGTCTGAAATGTCCAAATTTTATGTTGTATTATTGGTCGGCACAACTGAGGTCTATGACATATTATTTTTCATCAAATGATCTCCCTCACTGGACTGAAATGGAATCATACAATTTACCTTTACCTCTTCCCATATTCATATACTCAGATTCGGCAAAAAAATTACAAAAACAAGTTAAAAATCCATTTGTAAAGCATATGATCAAAATATGGTGTGAAGCTAAAAACTATTTAAAAGAACCACAGTTATTGTCACAATTTAGTCCAATATGGGGTAATCAATATTTTAAACCAGGGAGAGCGGACGCTGTATTTAAAGTATGGAATTTAAAAGGGATACAAAAGATTCAGGATTTATATTTGCCATGTGCAGACAACATAATGTCTTTTGAAGAGCTGAGGATCAAATTTAATCTCAATAGAACACATTTTTTTAAATATCTTCAACTTAGAAACTTTATTCGATCAAATCAAAATAAAGCTCTCACTCGACCTATTTATTCATCCTTGGAAAAAATGATGATGAAAGATAGTAAAAGAAAGGGTATTATTTCAGAGTTTTATAACTCATTGACACTATCTTCAAGTGAAAATTCACTGAAAAGATTAA
Organism: Pholidichthys leucotaenia; assembly: GCA_020510985.1. Taxonomy (NCBI): domain Eukaryota; kingdom Metazoa; phylum Chordata; class Actinopteri; order Cichliformes; family Pholidichthyidae; genus Pholidichthys; species Pholidichthys leucotaenia. The sequence goes on along the minus strand of CM035844.1, from coordinate 378,111,850 downwards.
ACTACTGGAAAGAAGATCTGCAAATTGAAATTTCAGAGGAACAATGGGAATTGGCTTGTACAGAAGCTCAAACCAAATCAATAAATGCACGCCTTAAATTGATACATTTCAAATGGTTAATGCGGATGTATGTTACACCAGAGGAGTTAAATAGATATAACAAAAATATACCAGATACATGCACAAAATGCATGGAAAGTAAAGGAACCCTATTTCATTGTTTATGGGAATGTAGATTAATAAGAATGTTTTGGGAAGAGGTGAGGGTAACAATTGAAAAAATAATCTCAAAACAAATCATATTGAATCCTAAACTGGTTTTGTTGGGTCTGTACCCAGAAAAGCATAATTTCAATAAAAGTGAAAGAACATTCATAGACCTCAGTTTGCTTAATGCCAAAAAATGTATTGCACTATTATGGAAAAAGACTCATAGACCAGATGTGACTCAGTGGTTAAGACAGATGTTAACAAACCTTCCATTAGAAAGAATAACATATATACTGAAATCAAAGGAAATTGTGTTTGAGAATATATGGAGACCTTTTATTGATTATGTAAAAAATTTAAACATAACTCTTGAAGAAGAAGGTGAATGATGTGTGTGGACCTTGTAAATTCCAAACTGGTGAACATAATATGTATACTTATGTATTGGATTGTCTAGACTAAACAGAGGAGCATTGTTGAAGACTTGATTTTGTTGGTGGTTGTTGGTGTTTTTAGTGCATTTTTTTTTTTTTGTAGTACTTTAGTGTTTAGTGTTTGATTGTTTGTATCATGTTTGTTAAAAAAAAAAAAAAGGTTCAATAAAGATATTGTGGAAAAAAAGATATTACTTTTAAGAATATTGATTCTCCCGATCATCGACATTGGTAGTGACATCCATCTCTGAAGTAACTCATTAATATCTGTCATTAAGGCTTCATAATTGACACTGGCGACTGATTCTAGCTTAGGCACAATTTGGATTCCTAAATATTTAAACTGATTTACAACATTGAATTGATTTACCTCAGGGGCTGGATAATTTCTCTGGGTCTCATTTAGCATTAATATTGAAGATTTAGTTTTATTTATTTTATATCCTGATATTTCCCCAAAATTCTTTATTAAATTCAACAAGGTCGGAATTGATTTTTTAAGATTCGACATAAACAAAATTATGTCATCGGCATACAGGGAGATTTTATGTTCTGTTGGTCCAACTTTAATTCCATATATTTGTGACTGTAGACGTATCGCCATCGCTAAAGGTTCAATTGCCATAGTAAACAGTAAAGGTGAAAGTGGACAACCTTGTCGACATCCTCTATTGATTTTTATTGATTTTGAAATATTGTTATTTGTTAGGATTTCTGCTGTAGCATTATTATATATTATCTGAACCCATTTTATGAAATTATTTCCAAGTCCAAACCTTTGTAAGACTTCAAAAAGAAAGGGCCATTCAACTCTATCAAAGGCCTTTTCGGCATCCAGTGATAAGAGAGCTGTATCCGGTGCTTCTTTATTAGAATAAATAATATTAAATAGTCTTCTTACATTATGGAAGCCTTGTCTTCCCTTTATAAAGCCATTCTGATCTCGATTAATAATATTTGGTAAAATTTCTTGTATTCGTCTTGCTAAAATTTTACAGATTATCTTAAGGTCGGCATTTAATAGGCTTATTGGTCTCATATTTTCACATTTATTAGAGGGCTTACCTGGTTTTGGCAACAGTATAATTAAGGCATTATTCATGTATGATGGTAAATTACTATTTTGAAATGCTTCTAAAACCATTTCCAAAAAAGGTTTTATTAATTTATTCTTAAATTTTTTATAAAGGTCAACTGGAAGACCATCTGGTCCTGCACTTTTTCCTGATTTCATATTATCAATGGCTAGTCCAACTTCTTCTTGACTAATTTTAGACTCCAGTATCTCCCTATTTTCATTTTCCTCCAACATGTTTTAATTTATTTATTATTTATTTATTTAGTTAGTGTGTATGTGGCTGTTGTCACACACTTTTGCAGCTTTAGTAATGTTTTTTCAGACAAAATTAAGAAACTAGGCAGTGATTTAAACCATGGTCTGATACACTATAATGTTTCCTATTAGCAATAAGTTAGCATCGTCATTTAGCATTTGCCGTCTTATAATTAGAGAGAGATGGTGTTAATGTGACTTACCTCCAATTAAAATGAGGTTAGAGAACTATCCTCTCTGACACAGCATGGTGGAAAAAAAGTCCAACATCCCTGGCTGGCACAGAAGTAGCAGCTCCACAGAAGTAGCGGCAAAACATTAGCTTGCAGTTAGCTGCTGTGGTGTACCTGGTGCACTGCGGGGGAGAGGCAGAGCGGTGACAAGTAGAAATGGGTATGTCTCTTAAATTCTGATCAGAACGATACAGTTTTATATGAAACGGTAGACCTTTTTTATCACGTCACCGATATATATAGTCATATCGCACAGCCCTAGTATACCTAGTGTATGTGTGTATATCTATCTATCTATCTATCTATCTATCTATCTATCTATCTATCTATCTATCTATCTATCTATCTATCTATCTATCTATCTATCTATCTATCTATCTATCTATCTATCTATCTATCTATCTATCTATCTATCTATCTATCTATCTATCTATCTATCTATCTATCTATCTATCTATCTATCTATCTATCTATCTATCTATCTATCTATCTATCTATATATATACTGTGGCGGCATGAAATAATAAGCAGCGAACTGTGAGTTTTTGAGGGAGTTTATTAATCATACCGCCATCACAGAACTCACCCCGGTACTGTATAAGCGTGCCAGAGCGAGCCCGGAGGCTCTCCAGCAGATAGGCAATGCGTGCAGTCAGAGAGAGAGAGAGTTACAGAGCATATTCAGTTTTTATACCCCACTACAGACAATGCATTCACAGCAGTAGGTATGGACATTTGCATTTGAGAGTCACACATAACAATAGGAAGATTACTGGCCGGAATTCACCTCTGCTCCGGAGCTGTAGGACAAAAGAGGTTACAAGGCACATCAACATATTGTTATCAGTCCATAGATCACGCTGCTACGTTAATTGCTCCAGCTGAGCGCTTTGCTTGTCCTAATATGTTGTGGAGGTTACCCATACACTCCCCCCCCCAGAGGGCTCAGCGGGAAGCTGAGGCCTCGATAGTCCGGCTTTGGGAGCGAGCTGCGGGGGAAAGCTCGCTGCAGGCGGCGGTGGAGGGAGGGGGGTGGGGGTAGCAAGTGCCGGCCCGGGACAGCGAATTTGTCTGGGCCGCGCAAAAATTGCCTGTGGATCCACGATGTTGAGGGGCTGTCCCGTTGAACGTGCGGAGGTCCACAGCAGCTGTAAGAAGAAAAATTAGTCTCTGACTCCTCTCGCGGTCATGAAGAAAAAAAGGAGCTGCAGCAGTGTGGGACTTGGCATGTTGACTTTAGGTGCGTGCGCGCAGTCCTAAAGTCCTCGGGGACAGCTGACGGCTGAATTCCCTTGTGCGCCGTGGCTGAGACCATTACAAAATCCTGTGAGCGAGCTGCGTGCGTGCTTCAGGTGTGAGAGCAGCCCTGAAGGTTCTGTGTGCAGCGGCGAAGGACGATGGCGGTCTGTGTGGAGCCGGTATTGTCCCGTGCGTGGTGCGCCGTCCTCGTAACCCCCCGGTGTGCGCGCGGGGGTTCGGTGCGTGGGTGGTCCGCTGTTGAGAGGCGAGTCAGGGTCAGGGAGCTTGCTGGAGATCAGTGTCGTCGGCGCCGATGGTCATCCCCGTTGAGCTGTTGCGTCGTTCGCTCGTGGTGCGTTGGAGCGGTGAGAGGAAATGGACGATCTTTGTCCCTCGGGCTCGTGCAAATGCGTAGGAGCGGTGAGAGGGAGAAGACGTTCTGTGTCCCTCGGCCGGTCCAGCGTGGATGTCCCGATCTCAGGCGAGGGTCGCACCATGACGCTTTCTGCAGCCTTCACGGTCGTGGGTGATCTCTGAGGGAGTTCGCCTGGTGGTGGCTCTGCGTCGAGGTCTCCTTGTAGCAGAAGGGAGGGCAGATCATTTGCGTCAGGCTGCTGCGTTCGCTTGTCGTCGGAGAGTCACCGCCGGGGGCTGCCAGCGTGTTCTTTTCTTGGTCGGGTCACCAGTGTGGTGGCATGAAATAATAAGCAACGAACTGTGAGTTTTTGAGGGAGTTTATTAATCATACCACCATCACAGAACTCACCCCGGCACTGTATAAGCGTGCCAGAGCGAGCCTGGAGGCTCTCCAGCAGATAGGCAATGCGTGCAGTCAGAGAGAGAGAGCGTTATAGAGCATATGCAGTTTTTATACCCCACTACAGACAATGCATTCACAGCAGTAGGTATGGATATTTGCATTTGGCGCAAGATGGCGCAAGATAAGATAAGATAAGCCTTTATTAGTCCCACAACGGGGAAATTCCAGGATTGCAACAGCACAGGGATAGCAACACTCAGAGCAACAATCAGAAGGCAAGAAAAAAAACAAGCAAGCAAGAGCAGCTAATAAACATATGTACGTATTACTATAAAATATATATATATACACACACACACAGACACACAGTGCAGAGCATTGTAGCTGGATGGAATAAATATATGAATATATGAACACACAGTGCAGAGCATTGTAGCTAGATGGAATAAATATGTAAATATATAAACACCCACAGTACGGAGCATTGCAGCTAGGTGGAATAAATATGCAAGTATATAAACACACACAGTGCGGAGCAATGTAGCTAGATGGAATAATATGTAGATATATAAATATATAAACACCCACAGTACGGAGCATTGTAGCTAGATGGAATAAATATGCAAATATATAAACACACACAGTGCAGAGCATTGTTGCTAGATGGAATGAAACAGCATAACCGTCTACTTAGTTATCCTACATGGTATGATTATGTGCCCATACATATTCTCACCCTCCATAGCGACCGGTATGTTCTTAGTTGTATGCCGGAGAGGACCATTGTGTAAGTCTATTGCATCTTTTGCATTCAAAAAACTATTAGTTTGTTACGTCTTTTTGCTATCTCTGCGAGCAGCCCTGCTTAGGTTGTACAGTCTGACAGCCGTTGGTAGGAAGGACCTACGAAACCTCTCGGTTGTGCACCTGGGATGATGTAGTCTGCTGCTAAATGAGCTCCTCAGTGCATTCAGTATGTCCTGCATAGGGTGGAACTCGGACTCCAGCAGAGATGACAGTTTAGCCACCGTCCTTCTCTCTCCTATCTCCTCCATCGGATCAAGGCGCTGCCCCAGGACAGAGCTAGCTTTCTTAATCAGTTTGTTCAGTCTCTTCCTATCGGCTGCAGTAATGCCACTGCCCCAGCAGACCACTCCAAAAGTGATGGCTGATGCCACCACCGTGTCATAGAATGACTTCAGCAGCGCCCCTTGTACACCAAAAGACCTGAGTCTCCTCAGCAGGAACAGCCTGCGCTGTCCCTTCTTGTAGAGTGCATCAGTATTGTGTGACCAGTCTAGTTTATTGTTCAGATGAATACCCAGGTACTTATAGGATGTCACCATCTCGATGTCTGTTCCCTGTATATTTACTGGTACTGTGAGGGGCTGCCCATGCCTGCGGCAGTCCACCACCAGCTCCTTAGTTTTCCTCGCGTTGATCTGGAGGCAGTTCCGATGGCACCAGTCCACGAAGTCCTGGATAAGCCCTCTGTACTCAGCTTCATCTCCATTGGAGATGAGGCCAACGATCGCAGAGTCATCAGAGAACTTCTGTAGATGGCAGTGTGTTGTGTTGTGTGAGAAGTCCGCAGTATAAAGAGTGAACAGGAAGGGAGCCAGCACCGTTCCCTGGGGGGCCCCCGTGCTACTGATGATCGTGTCGGACACACAGTCCCGGGTTCTCACAAACTGAGGCCGGTTCGTGAGGTAGTCCAGGATCCATGATGACAGGTGCTGGTCCACCCCTGCGCGCAGCAGCTTGTCCTTCAGGATCATCGGTTGGATGGTGTTGAAAGCACTGGAGAAGTCAAAGAACATGATCCTCACCATATTCCCGGGCTTCTCCAGGTGGGACAGAGAACGGTGAAGGAGGAAGATCACCGCATCCTCCACCCCAATGCCATGCTGGTAGGCGAACTGGAGTGGATCCATCGCTGGTTCCACCAGGGGGCGGAGGTGAGCAAGGAGCAGTCTCTCCAGGGTCTTCATCAAGTGGGACGTCAAGGCCACCGGTCTGTAGCTGTTCAGGTCTTTGGGGTGGGAAGTTTTTGGTACAGGTACCACACAAGATGTTTTCCACAGCTGTGGTACCCTCCCCAGTTTCAGGCTCATGTTGAAGATATACGTCACAATCCCACACAGCTGGTCTGCACAGGACTTGAGGAGCTTTGCGCTGATGCCGTCCGGTCCCGGCGCCTTCCTCGCCTTGATCTTCCTCAGCTCCGTCCTCACCTGGGTCCTGGTCAGGGTCAGGATGGGGGGCTGTGTGTTGGGAGTGGGGGGGTGTTGGTAGAGTGGGGAGTGGGCAGCAGGACTTGATTTCTTTAGAGGCAGCAGTGGTTGTTGTGCAGTCAGGGGGGAGGGCGGTTGGTCAAATCTATTGAAAAACAGATTCAGGTTGTTCGCCCACTCCCTGCCCCCTGTGGCCTGGGGGGAGGTATTCTGGAGCCCCGAGATGGTTTTGAGGTTTCTCCAGACCCCGCTGATGTCGCTCTGTTGCAGCTTGTCCTCCATCTTCTTCCTGAAGCTGTCCTTGCCTTCTCTGATCTTTCTCCTCAGCTCCCTCTGTACGGACTTCAGCATCTCCCTGTTCCCCGACCTGAAGATCCTCTTCTTCTCTCTCAGAAGTGTTTTTATCTCAGGGTTGATCCAGGGTTTGTTGTTTGAGTGACGCCGTATGGTCTTGGTGGGAACGGATTTGTCCACACAGAAGCTGAGGTAGCCCGTGAAGGTGTGAATGAGGCCATCGATGTCCTCACCATGTGGATCGCAGAGCTGCTTCCAGGCGGTGGCTTCAAAACAGCCCTTTAGGGTGTCCATTGTCTCCTCAGACCATAACTCCACAGTGTGCATGGCCGGAGGTTGTCTGTGCACTAGGGGTTTGTACACCGGCCGGAGATGAACCAAGTTGTGATCCGATCTCCCGAGTGGGGGTAGTTGTGATGAGGTGTACGCCTCCTTAGTGTTTGCGTAGAATAAATCCAGTGTTTTATTGTCTCTAGTGTGGCATGTGACATACTGGGTGAACGTGGGTAGAATGGGAGACAGTGAAACATGGTTGAAATCGCCTGAGATGAGGAGAAGAGCATCTGGGTGTTCTGTCTGCAGCCTGCTGGTTACTGAATGGATGACGTCACGTGCTGTCCCAGCGTTCGCCGTCGGATTTGCATAAACAACAATGCAGATCACGTGTGAGTGTTCTCTCGGGAGATATGTAGGCCTCATGCTAACAGCTAGCAACTCAATGTCTTTGCTGCAGTGTCGTTGTTTAACAGTGATATGTCCCGGTCTGCACCAGTTGTTGTTAACATACATGATCACTCCACCGCCCCTAGCCTTGCCACTGTCTGGTGTTCGGTCAGCTCGTATCATGTGAAAACCCTCCAGCTCAATGTTAGCATCTGCTGCTAGTTCAGTTAGCCACGTCTCAGTAAACAAAAGGAGAGAGCACTCCCGGTATGTGCTATCATAACGGGAGATAGCCGCTAGCTCATCTAACTTTCCCAGTATCGACCGTACATTTCCCATGACAACAGATGGAAGGGAGGGTCTGTACCTTATATTTTTTGTCCTCCGCCTTACTCCAGCCCGGCAGCCGCGGCGTTTTCGCCTCAGTTCACTCGGTATGTCGAGTTTTTCCAATGGGACCGGGTGGCGGTTGAATGCTAGCAGCTGTTCTCTGCTGTATCGTATCCTGCTATAGACAGTGGCTCCGTCCACCGGCTCAGGAGACATTTAGGACGATCTGTGTGTCCGTGATATAAGTGGGGTGAAAAAAAAGACGGATCAAAAGAGAGAGGAAGGGAAAAAGACTCGGAATCGAGCCGCTGTTGCAAAAGGCAGCCGACTCGTGTGGCGCCGAGAGAAAAAAAAAAAAAAAAAAAAAAAAAAAATATTCAAATATTGGCGCAAGATGGCGGCGCGTGCACAACGTGAGGCTCAGCGTCCTACCAGATTCTGGGGACTAGCAGTGTTATTTCTGCTCATTTCGGGTATGTTCGTTCAGAACAGCTCTGCTTTTACATCTTACACCCGAGATGAGCTTTTGAATATTGGTTTACAAAACAACGATAACGACCTTTTTATCAGCAACCTACGTCTGAATCTACGTCTCATCCCGGAGCTCTGGAGAACTCCCGACGCTCGGCAGGCTTCCCGGCCGACCGGAAGTGCTCGCAGGCGGCGTAAGGGCCGTAAACAAAGGAGGGGTAAACGCGGTGGGCTAAGAGCTAAGCTAAAGCTAACACCGCACCGGCTATCGCTACCCAGTATTTTCCTTGCTAATGTACGGTCTCTGGCGAGCAAAATGAGTGAACTACGGCTTCGGATCACCAACAATAAGAAACTTATGAACTGCAATATCATGATTTTTACGGAAACATGGCTTCACAGTGGAATACCCGACAATGCTATCGAGCTAGCCGGCCTACACACGCTCCGGGCAGACAGAGCAGCAGTTGACTCCGGTAAGACAAGAGGGGGGGGGAGTGTGCATTTATATTAACAAGGCTTGGTGCACAAACTCTGTCACTGTTGAGAGACACTGCTCAGCTAACCTGGAGTTTCTCATGGTTAAATGTAGACCTTTCTATCTGCCACGCGAGTTCACTTGTACCATCATAACAGCCGCTTACATTTCTCCGGATGCTAATGCTAAGCTTGCTATGAAAGAACTGCATGCAGCTATTAGCAAACAACAAACTGCACACCCAGAGGCAGCATTTATTGTGGCGGGTGATTTTAACCACTCTAACCTCAAGACAGTGCTTCCTAAATTCTACCAGCATGTCTCCTGTCACACAAGAGGGGACAAAACATTGGACCATGTTTACACCAATATTGTGGGAGCCTACACAGCAACTCCCCTCCCCCACCTAGGTCAGTCTGATCATTTATCCTTGTTCCTTACCCCCAAGTATGTACCGCTCATCAACCGGGTGAAGCCATCAGTGAGGACCATCAAAGTGTGGCCAGAGGGGGTTGACTCTGTACTCCAGGAGAAGTTTAGGAACACAGACTGGAGTATGTTCACCTCTCAGGCTACCTGTGGCTCCCACATAAACATCAACTCTTACACCCACTCAGTCCTGGACCATATCAACACCACTATTGACAGTGTCACCACAGAAAGACAGATCACCACGTACCCAAATCAGAAGCCGTGGATGAACAGAGAAGTGCGACTTCTGCTAAAAGCACGTAACAATGCCTTTAGATCTGGTGATGCAGAGGCCTACAGTTCATCCAGGGCAGATCTGAAGAGGGGCATCAAGAAGGCCAAGCACAGCTACAAGCTGAAGGTGGAGGAACATTTTGGGGACTCTGACCCCCGACGTATGTGGCAGGGCATTCAAGCTATCTCTGATTATAAGCCCAGCAACTCCATACCTATAGCCATGACTGTGCCCTTTCTCAATGAGCTAAATAACTTCTATGCTCGTTTTGACAAGGACAACAATGAAAAGAACATCAATTTCCCACCCTCTGATGACCTCCACCACCTCACACTCACCCACACCGACGTCCGTAATGCACCGAGTCATGTCAACGTACGTAAGGCTGCTGGCCCTGATGGCATTCCTGGGTGTGTGCTGAGGGCATGCGCTGAGCAGCTGGCAGGGGTCTTCACAGACATCTTCAATCTGTCCCTGGCCCAGGCCGTGGTACCAGCGTGCTTCAAGACCACTTCAATAGTACCAGTGCCGAAACATTCAACACCATCGTGCCTAAATGACTATCGCCCTGTGGCACTGACGCCCATAGTCATGAAGTGCTTTGAGCGACTGGTCTTGGCACAGCTCAAAAAAGGCCTGCCCCCTACACTGGACCCTCATCAGTTCGCCTACCGGAGCAACAGGAGTACAGAGGATGCGGTTTCTACAGCGCTGCACTATGTACTCTCACACCTGGATGACAAGAACACCTACGCAAGAATGCTGTTTATTGACTTCAGCTCAGCATTCAACACAGTTATCCCCTCCAAGTTGCTCACCAAACTTGGGGACCTGGGAATCAGTACCTCCACCTGCAACTGGATCATGGATTTTCTGACCAACAGACCCCAGCGTGTTAGGTCAGGCCCCAACCGTTCTTCCGTCATCACACTCAACACTGGTGTACCACAGGGCTGTGTGCTCAGCCCATTCCTCTACTCCCTCTACACCCATGACTGCAGGCCTATGTATGGATCCAATTCCATCATAAAGTTCGCAGATGACACCACGGTGATTGGACTCATCAGGGACAACGATGAGTCAGATTACAGGGCAGAGGTTGAGCACTTGGCTACTTGGTGCGCTGACAATAACCTGCTCCTTAACACCAGCAAAACCAAGGAGCTCATAGTGGACTACAGGAAGGAGAGGGAAGAGACACATGACCCCATCCATATCAATGGCATAGCTGTCGAACGTGTCCCCAGCTTCAAATTCCTGGGGACCCACATCTCGGAGGACCTGTCCTGGTCAGTTAACACCACCAGCCTGATCAAGAAGGCCCATCAGCACCTCTTCTTCTTGAGGACATTGAAGAAGAACCATCTGTCAACTGACATCCTGGGCAACTTCTACCGCTGCGTGATAGAGAGCACCCTGACCAACTGTATCACACTCTGGTATGGGAGCTGCTCTGTAGCTGACCGCAAGGCGCTGCAGCGGGTGGTGAAAACCGCCCAACGCATCACAGGGACTCCACTTCCAGCTATAGAGGACGTCTACAGGAAAAGATGTCTGCGCCGGGCACGCAGCATTCTTAGGGACTCCAACCATCCTGCTCATGGACTGTTCCAGCTTCTCCCCTCCAGAAGACGTTTCAGAAGCCTTCGGACTAGAACCAGCAGGTTTAGGAACAGTTTCTTTCCAACAGCTGTCACGTTATTGAACTTAGTTCCCCGCTGACTCTCTTACAATCATCTTTTACCATCCTCACCTGTACATAACTGCATAACTACATAACTACATCTAACTTATTGCACATTATTTGCACATAACAGTACTTTTAACTTTCTGCACTGCTGCATATATTTGCATATATTTGCTTAAATTGCACATACTGTTAATTACCGTATATACTGCACTGCTGTCCTTTGCACTTCTGATTGGATGCTAAACTGTGTTTCCTTACCTTGTATTCATACATGTGTAATGACAATAAAGTTGAATCTAATCTAATCTAATCATCTAATTTGAGAGTCACACATAACAATAGGAAGATTTCTGGCCGGAATTCACCTCTGCTCCGGAGCTGTAGGACAAAAGAGGTTACAAGGCACATCAACATATTGTTATCAGTCCATAGATCACGCTGCTACGTTAATTGCTCCAGCTGAGCGCTTTGCTTGTCCCAGTATGTTGTGGGGGTTACCCATATATACTACCGTTCAAAAGTTTGGGGTCATTTAGAAATGTCCTTATTTTTGAAAGAAAAGCACTGTTTTTTTCAATGAAGATAACTTTAAACTAATCAGAAATACACTCTAATATCTAATATACATTGCTAATGTGGTAAATGACTATTCTAGCTGCAAATGTCAGGTTTTTGGTGCAATATCTACATACGTGTATAGAGGCCCATTTCTAGCAACTATCACTCCAGTGTTCTAATGGTACAGTGTGTTTGCTCATTGCGTCAGAAGGCTAAAGGATGATTAGAAAACCCTTGTGCAATCATGTTGGCACAGCGGAAAACAGTTTAGCTGGTTAGAGAAGCTATAAAACTGACCTTCCTTTGAGCAGGTTGAGTATCTGGAAAAAATTATTTTTTCAAATACAAATCATTATTTCTAACCTTGTCAATGTCTTGACTATATTTTCTATTCATTTTACAACTCATGGTGGTAAATAAGTGTGACTTTTCATGGAAAACACAAAATAATTGTCTGGGTGACCACAAATTTTTGAACGGTAGTGTATATATATATACACCTTAAATACCTATCATATTATTAGATTGATCAGTGGTCATTATAATTCCTTGATTCCTCTAAAACTGAACAAATTGGTTTTCATTTTCTGATAAAGTATTAATGTTACATAGAAGTTAAAGGAAATCTCTGTGTGGTTTGTGCCAAGGAGAATTAACAAATGATTGGACAACATCATCTCAATAATGACTTGTATCATTGTAGAATTTGTAGAAATCTCATTCAGTTGGATAGAAGGCATGGACATTCTTAACCGATTAGTCTAATCACTTTGCAAGAAAAAAAAAAATCAGGAGAAGGGTGTATAAAATAATTTGACTCATAGATAAGCTAAATTTCAGGGCAACTCGGTGGGTCCAGTAGTTAACACTGTGGCAGCACAGTAAGGTCACAGGTTCGATCCCACCCTTGACCATGGTGGGTTCGATCCCACCCCCAGACTATCGGTGACCCTTCTGTGTGGAGTTTGCGTGTTCTCCCCGTGTCTACATGGGTTTCTCCGGGTACTCCGGTTTCCTCCCACAGGCCAAAGACATTTAGGTTAGGTTAATTGGCATCAACTGGGGATTCTAAATTGTCCTTAGGTATGAATGCAAGAGTGAATGGTTGTCTGTCTGTCTGATGGCCCTGCGATGGACTGGTGATCTGTCCAGGGTGTACCCTGCCTCTCACCCAAAGATCCTGGGATAGGCTCCAGTCCCTCCGCGACCCGAAAAGGATTAAGCGGTTGAAGATGGATGGATGGATGGATGGATGGATAAGCTAAATTTCTGAGCAGAAGAATTTGACCCATATATGCCAAAGCAAAGATTTTTCATGGCAACTTACTGTATTTTGTATGTGAGCAGTAAACACCTTGCAGGGGATTCTGGCCAAGTGTACAATTTAAAAGAGAGAGTGTGTTTTCCTTTAATGTGTTATTGAAACCATGATTGCCAATGATTTAACAAATAACTCACATTGTGTAGCACACAAAACTATATAGGGACTAGATCCTAAGAGGGTTACATTGTACATCTGTTCTTTTGACATTAGAGCACGATTTTGCTCTCCAGCTTGTGTAGTTTACCTTTGGTGTATAGTGCTTTTTAGGTTGTTTTTACTCCAAGTTGGTCAGTTTTGAAGATATCAGCTTTAGAGATTTAAACTACATTTTTTTCCTGTTGCACTCAAAAGCTTAAAAAAAAGTTATACAGTGGTGTGAAAAAGTGTTTGCCCCCTTCCTGATTTCTCATTTTCTGCCAGCTACACACCTGCAACTGTACTTTTAAGTTTTTTTAAATAAACACTTTTTGTAATTTAGTAAGCATATGAATTCGCATTTTTTCGATTGTAATAAAAATAATAATAGAGGATATTAAGCTATAATATTTAAAGGGGTCATTGACTGTAGTAGTAGTAGATTAGTTTATTTGACAGGGACAGTGCAATAAACATAGACAATTAATCAAAGACAATCAATCTGATGTGTTGCACATAGAGTGTATAGCTGTTAGCTAATTTGCAACTCTTGTCCCTGGATGGGCTTTAGAAAAAAGAATCAAGTAAAGATGGGAAAAAAAAAATAAATAAAATATACACAATAACCACATACATCAATGCAGAAAAATTATAAATACACAATTATAAATATTATAAATATTATAAATACTCAAATATAACAGCCTGACTCACATTTAACATAAATATTATAAATATTATAAATACACAAATATAACAGCCTGACTCACATTTAACACATATAACATAACTCACATTTGCCTATTTCAGGCCTTCCTCCCTCCGTCACTCACTATAAACAAACACATTTATTCCTTCCCTTCATTCACTCTCACTTTGCAGACAATTAATTCATACATGAGTACATTCTTGTTTATTTTTCAGCCAGTTTTTAACATTTTTAGTGAATGTTTTAAAGTCCGTTATTATTTTAATTTCATTTGGCATTGTGTTCCAGATGTGACTGCCCTTTATAGAGAAAGCTGTTTGTCCAAATGTGGTTCTGCGGTGGAATATTTTACAGTTATTGTTAACAGAACTCCTGGTGGCTCTGCTGCTGTCCTGTCTTTGGACGAAACCAGCAAGTGGCTCGGGTGCTGATTTATGGAAACATTTGAACGTTAATTTCAGAAGACAGAGGTCAATGAAGCTCTCAAAACTCAATAGGTTGTATTTTTTTAAAACATTACAGTGATGCCACCTAATGGGCTTTTTGTCCAAGATTTTTAGGGTTTGATTATATAATGAACCTATATGTCTTATTGTGGAAGGGGCTGCTTGAGCCCAGACTGTCAAACAGTATGATATATGAGAAAAAACCATAGAATGCATATACAGTGCAGCTGCTTCGTAAGGTATGTAATATCTAATTAATTTAAAGCAGTTCAGATTTTTTTTTACTGTTTTTGAAATTTTCTTTATATGAAGATTAAATTTGAGTTGAGGATCTAGTACAATGCCAAGGTATTTGAATTCTGTAGCTAAACTGATGTCATGATCATGTATATTAACTTTAAAATGTTGCAGGTTACATTTTTTGATTGAAAAGCACATTGAGACTGTTTTCTGAAGGTTCAGCAATAGATGGTTCTTCAGGAGCCACTCTTGGACATCAACCATACTTGTAGACAGTACATCTGCAGCCTGTGCTGGAGTCTTGGCAGCTGTGTAAATAACTGCATCATCTGCATAAAGTTGGCATGTTGCAGCTGAGCAGTGTAACGGCAAGTCATTAATAAAAATGCTGAAAAGTAAAGGACCAAGAATGGACCCTTGTGGGATACCCATGCGGTTGTTTAAAAATGAGGATTTATCCTGGTGAACTTTTACACACTGTTCTCTATTCTGGAGATAAGATGCAAACCATTCTAATGTATTTGGGGAGAAGTTAAAAGATACCATTTTGGATAAAAGCAAACTGTGGTTTACAGTATCGAAAGCCTTTTTGAGATCTAGAAAAACAGCTCCTACCACATTACCCCTGTCCAAGGACTGTTTGACGTTTTCAATAAGGCAACAATTTGCTGTTTCTGTTGAGTATCCTGGTCTAAAACCAAATTGTTGTGGATGAAGAAGTTGACTGTCTTGTAAGTAGTCTATCAGCTGTGTAGCTACAACTTTTTCAAGAACCTTAGATAGGACTGGTAAGATAGAGATTGGGCGGTAATTGCATATATCGTCTTTACTGCCTGATTTATGAACTGGTATGACGACAGCTTTTTTCCAGCCAGATGGGAATGTACTAGACCTAATGGAGAGATTAATGAGATGGGTCAGTGGTTTGATTAATATTTTGCTGTGCATTTTGAGAAAGGAGGTGCTCATATTGTAGATATCATTAGTTTTTGAGTTTGACAGTGTTTTAACAATACCAGCAATTAACTTCTCATTTACCTCATCGATGTGAAAAGTATCTGTTGGAAGTATGGAATTTGTGTTGTTGAGTACATTTGGCAGCACAAAAATTTTTGTTAAGTCTTCCACAGAGCCCACAAAGTGTGAATTAAATTCATTTGCCAAAGTAGCCTTGTCACTGACGGTCTTGCCATTGATTCTAAGTTCCTTTACCCCCTTCTGATCGTTTTTTTTATTAGTTAAGTTATTTAAATGCCTCCATAGGGAACTGTTGTTACCCTTTGCATGATCTATCAGTTTATTGTAATAAGATATTTTTGATTTTCGCAGCTCATGTACCACTTTATTTCTTAAACTTTTGTACACAAGGTGATCATTTTGTAGTTTGGAGGTTAGTGATGTTTTCAATGCATAGTCTCGCCTCTTCATAAGTTTTCTTATTTCATTATTTAACCATGGTAGGCTAATCTTCTGTTGTCTACTTTTAATTTGCTTTGAAAATTTTTCTATAGACTTTGTGATTGTTGCAGTTATAAAATTACAACAATCATCTACTTCACATGTTGACATGAGCTGCTCCCAATTTTGATTCTCTAAGTAATGTTCAAACTCCTCATTTTTTGATTTGGGGATAATAAAATTTGATTTGTCAATATCGACTCCTCCAAAATACTGTAGTCGCTTTTTAGTAAGTTTCCTGACAGCAAGAACCATGTTATGATCTGAGAGACCAGTTACAAGATTATAGGTTCTGGTTATTCGTTCTGGTTTATTAGTAAATACCATGTCAATAAGTGTTCTGGATTGTTTGGTTATCCTGGTGGGTCCTTTGATGATTTGCTGGTAATTAAATTTAGTCATGAGGCTTTTCAGTTTTTGTTTGTCTTTTTTATCAGACCAGTTGATATTAAAGTCACCATGAATTATTGTTTCTCTGTTCTTCTCAAGTTGTTTAACCAGATCACTTAATTCATTATAAAAGGAAGAGTTGTGTGACGGTGGGTTGTACACTACTGCAATGTTGAAATTCATTACCGGAGAGAGACATACATTAACAGCTAAACATTCAAGTGAAGTATTCAAATCAACCAGTTGACATTTATATTTCTCTTTGATGTAAATTAAAACACCTCCTCCCCTCCCTACCTGCCTGTCTTTTCTAAAACACTGGTAGCCCACAATATCAATCATATTAGTGTCTATGTTCCTGTGTAGCCAGCTTTCTGAGAGACAAAGGTAGTCCAGATTTGAGTCCAACAGCAACACCGAAATCTCATCTCTTTTGGGGATTATGCTCCGTATGTTTAAATGACCGCCGAGGATCCCCTTTGGTTTAGCCTTGGTGTCCCAAAGAACTCGTGCATGATTAACAGTTTGGAAAAATAAATGTTGTTTTTGCTTTTGTACAGCTCGGTTTTGTGCTAACCCAGTGGTCTGCTGTTTAATAGTGGCAGGTCCAGGGTTAAGGTGAATATCTCCTGCCAGAAGTAGCAGAACTAACAGAACTTTAATTGTATATCCTCTGCCATATTGTGATTTTTGCTTAACAGCCATGTTTGCCTTAATTTGGAAGTTTTTGCTCAGGGCTTTTAAAGACCACATAGAGTGTAGGGTGAGATGTCCAAGCCCAAATCCAAACAGATAAAACTTTTTAACTTCACCTTTGGTTGAGTTTGTCGGAAAATCCTTCTTGTTGCAGGTCCAGACACACAAAGACAAAACGAAGAGGAAGTAGATAAGTAGAGAAGGCTTATTAGTGGTGCCCATCAGCCCACTTTTTAATCCGGTGGCAGCCATCTTCAGTCTTTCTTGGAAAGAAGGAAAAAGAAAATCTGTGGATAGTAAAATAAATTCTGCTTATATCGCCAGAATCTGATCCGATCGTCCTCAAATCCAGCTGGGCCTCAGCTAGCCAACTAGCCCCTTCCGTTGCTGGTCTCGTTGCTCATAGCCGCCGTAACTGGTCTCCCGTCCCGCTCCTCCAACCGAGTCTCGTCGCACACCGCCGCTGCCACCGAGCTCCGCTGAGGTCACGGTAAGCCCTCCGCTAGGCACCGCCACCTACCGTCGTCTGCCTGGGTGAAATCTCTGCTGAGCCCCGTCAACAAATAGCCGCTTGCCTGGTAGTATCTCCGCTGGGCCTCGCAGCTGGGCTTCGATTCAGGCTGGTGTAAGGTGGAATGACTGGCGCCAGCATTAAGCTAACTAGCGTAAAAATGGTGTGTTTGTAGGTTTTAACTGTCTGAAATGAGTCTACTGGTCACCTAATTATTCAAAAATTTTCAAAACAGTCAATTCTCTTAAAAAAACACACAGCCTTTATCTCGTTTCTCTCTCCCAGAAACGCCGGTGTTTGTCACACTTAAATGTATCAGATCATCAAACAAATTTAAATATTAGACAAATATAACACAAGTAAACACAAAATGCAGTTTTTAAATGAAGGTGTTTATTATTAAGGGAAAAAAAACATCCAAACCTACATGGCTCTGTGTAGAAAAAGTGACCCCCCCCCCCCCCCCCCCCCCCCCCCCGTTAAAACATAAGTTAACTGTGGTTTATCACATCTTTGGAAAGCTGAGTTCAATTTCTCGAGCCACACCCAGGTCTGATTACTGCCATGCCTGTTCTCATTCAACAAATCACTTAAATAGGACCTGCCTGACAAAATGAAGTAGACCAAAAGATCCTCAAAAGCTAGACATCATGCTGTGATGCAAAGAAATTCAGAAACAAATGAGAAACAAAGTAATTGAGATCTGTCAGTCTGGAAAAGGTTATAAAGCCATTTCTAAAGCTCTGGGACTCCAGCGAACTACAGTGAGAGCCATTATCCACAAATGGCGAAAACATGGACCAGTGGTGAACCTTCCCAGGAGTGGCCGGCCAACCAAAATTACCCCAAGAGCGCAGTGACAACTCATCCAAGAGGTCACAAAAGACCCCACAGCAACATCCAAAGAACTGCAGGCCTCACTTGCCTCAGTTAAGGTCAGTGTTCATGACTCCACCATAAGAAAGAGACTGGGCAAAAATGGCCTGCATGGCAGAGTTCCAAGATGAAAACCACTGCTAAGTGAAAAGAACATAAAGGCTCATCTCAGTTTTGCCAGAAAACATCTTGATGATGCCAAAGACTTTTGGGAAAATACTCTGTGGACTGTCAAGACAAAAGTTGAACTTTTTGGAGGGTGTGTGTTCCATTATATCCGGTGTAAAAAGTAACACAGCATTTCAGAAAAGGAACATCATACCAACAGTAAAATATGGTGGTGGTAGTGTGATGGTCTGGGGCTGGTTTGCCTCTTCAGGACCTGGAAGACTTGTTGTGGTAAATGGAACCATGAATTCTGCTGTTTACCAAAAAATTCTGAAGGAGAATGTCCGGCCATCTGTTCGTGTCCTCAAACTGAAGCCCACTTGGGTTCTGCAGCAGGTCAATGATCCAAAACACACCAGCAAGTCCACCTCTGAATGGCTTAAGAAAAACAAAATGAAGACTTTGGAGTGGCCTAGTCAAAGTCCTGACCTGAATCCGATTGAGATGCTGTGGCATGGCCTTAAAAAGGCAGTTTATGCTCAAAATCCCTCCAATGTGGCTAAATTACAACAATTCTGCAAAGATGAGTGGGACAAAATTCCTCCACAGCACTGTAAAAGACTTATTGCCAGTTACAGTTGTTGTTGCTAAGGGTGGCCCAACCAGTTTTTAGGTTTAGGGGGCAATCACTTTTTCACACAGGACCATGTAGGTTTGGATATTTTTTCCCCTTAATAATAAACACCTTCATTTAAAAACTGCATTTTGTGTTTACTTGTGTTATTTTTGTCTAATATTTAAATTTGTTTGATAATCTGAAACATTTAAGTGTGACAAACATACAAAAAAATGAGAAATCAGTAAGGGGGCAAACACTTTTTCACACCACTGTAGATACAAAGAAGTTGATAATGTCTATGTACTCCAGTTGTATGAAAGTAATCCAAGTTTTGAAGTTTTCAAGCTGATAACCAGCCTGTGCTGTGTTTGTGTTTTCTCCCACAGGAGCAGAATATTTCTGGAGACTGAATAAAGTCAGGAGAGGCGAGAAAATGACCTAAATAGTGACAAGTGTGATGGGGAACCTGGTGCAAATGTGTTTGTGTTAGTTTCATTCACAAGAAAAACACATGCATCAGTGCTCATACACATACTCCATATCTGCAAACCCTGCCCTTTCCTTCCTGCCATTTGCCCCAATCCTCCATGGATTCGTGCAACTTTCATTTTGAGAGAATGAGCAACGTGGACCTGCATCCCGTGAGCCTGCCTATCAGCCGGCTTTCCCCAGCCAAGTCCAACAGCAGCATTGTTGAACAACTTGCCCATCACCAGCACGGCAAAGGAGACTCTGCATATAGCTCCTTTTCTGGTGGGTCTACTGTCCCAGACTATCCCTCTCCCTTTCTGCCAGATGACCTACAGTCAAGCTCCTTCAGCCACTATGCTGATCTCAAATATGTAAAGTCCTTGTACAATCCAACCCAGTCTCTGCAGTCTGACTCAAAGACTATGGACCAACTCTATCGCTCAGTTGAAGCCATCTCACAGCAATATCTCAACAACTCGAAGCAACATACCCATGATGGCAGTTACAGTGCCAATGTCAGCAACAAGACACTCTCTAAACAAGAGGTGCCGTCCTCCCAAATTGCTCCAGTCCATCCTCCTCCAGTCCCAACACGCCTCGATAGTTTCATAGCCACTAAAAATTTGGAAAATAGCCAGTTCCTTCATCAGGAAACTGAACTTCAACCACAGCTTCAGCAGCAGCCCAAACCCAACAATTGGCTACATCCACAGCTTCAAAGACCTGAACATGCTAAACCCAGTATAGACATATCAAACTTAAATTGTGAGAATGCTGACTTAGTTTGGAGAGGCTCCCAACAGAAGCAGGCACAGCCTCAACAGCCACCAAGCTACAGGCCCCAGCTCCAGACGTATGATCAGGCTAGGGTGCAGCTGTACCCAGAATACCTTTCTGTCATGAATAACGCTAAGCAAATATCACCTCCCCGAGGCTCAATCCAGCCTGAGCACCTACTGCCCAAAAAATTTTCAAACAGCAGTGGATATGCTGATGATCATCTCAACAATCTCAACAGCCAATCTGAAAGTCAGCGCAAAAGAGCACACTCTGCCCAGGAGGGGTTTGGTTCAGAGTCAAGAAGAGCTGCAAGTTCAAGGAATTCAGGTCTTATCAGCAGCAGCAACATCCAGCATAGGCGTCAGTTCTACTTTGTCACTGGCGTGTGTAAGCCATCTGAATCTGGTATGAGGACACATTCTCTTTCTGTTTGTGGGTCTGAGGCTGGCAGTGAGTTCTCCACCGTGTTGGAGACGCATCGACTGACTGAGAGTGAAAGATGTCACAGCACAATGGAAAATTTGTTTGTGCCACTCCAAAAGGGTTCTCGTTCTTCCAGTGGTACGATTCCAGATCAGAGAGAAGCCTTCAGTTCTGCAGACCCGAACTCCAATGAGGATCAGAAGGATCACAGACCACCACACATCTTAACACAGTCTTTTCAAAGCTTTGATGCCTTACAGGAAATAGACACAATGCAGAATCGAGAGATTGGCCGCCATACGGCCAGCAACCCCATATTCTACTGTGGACCAGACAGACACTGCCCACCTCATTCTAACACACAATCAGTAGAGGCTACCTCACATATTAGCAGTGAACAGCTGAACCACAATACGAGAGATGACCGAGAAAAGAGAGGAAGACTACACCCCTTGGAAGATGTTGCTAGTGAAAGGATTAACAAAGAAACAACCCCGCTTCTGTACCACCTCACAGGAGCCAACAGGGCAGCTTTACAGCTTAAGAAAGATCCTGTTTTCAGTATAAAATCCAAGGACACAGTCCTAATCAAAACAGGAGAAGGAGATGTTGTACTAAGTGGTAATGAGAGATCTCCACAAGGTGGCATTAGTAAGAACGATAGAGTAGAAACTGCATGTAATACTCTTGATGACTCATTTAAAAAGTACTACAAAGAGAAGCTAAAAGATGTTCAGTCTAAAGTCCTGAGAGAGACATCGTTTAAAAGGAGGGACCTGCAGCTGTCATTGCCACAGCGGGTAAAGCAAAAACCTGAATTAAGGCCTACAGCAATTCACTGTTTCTCCTCCTCTCAGGACTCTGAAGCTTCCACGGATACTCTCACTCCATCCGTGACATCTGAAGAGACAGAGAAAGGCAGCATAAAAGAAGAGGTCATAGAGGAAAAACACACTGAACACGAAAATGTGAGGCCATCAAATGTGGCCCAGCACCAGATGGCACGCATCGGAGGCAGGAAGAGACTGACAGCAGAGCAGAAAAAGATGTGCTACTCCGAACCAGAGAAACTCAACCAGCTTGGTGGTGCCCCCAGTCACTCAGCTTGCCATTCCTTTGGCAGTGAAAGTGACAATGTGTTTGCAGCTGAATTTGTTGGAGAAGAGCGCGTGGCTCAAGGAGAGCAAGGACTGGTTGCAGCACGGAGAAAGATATTTGAGAAAAGAGGTCGGGCTCTTTCAGCCTCGAGTGACTCCAAGACAAACCTAAAGCATGTGCAACACCAGGCCTTGGTGGAGTACATGGAACGTAAGACAGGCCAGAAAGTGGCTGAGCCCCAGCAGCCAACAGCTCAATTACTACCTCCCCCCAGACAGAGGCACTCTCTGGGGGAGAAACCCTTTGACTGGGGCCCTAGGCCTCTACCAGGGAATCATGAAGGTAAAACTATGAAGAAGAATTTCCACAGACCCCAATCTGCAGGCCGCATTCTTGATTCCTCCACAAGCTCTATGAGGTACAAAAATAAGCAAGTGTTGGTATAACTTTTTTTGTTGTTGTGGGTTAAAGCTTTTTTATTTTTATATTCTCTTGTGATATTTAGGTATGCTCAGTTCTTCTCAGCACAGTCTTATTCAGGCCAATATGCTGACCATCACAATCAGTCTAGATGGAGAGAGAGCCATGGTCCATCTCAGGGAAAATCTGCTTCAGCCGAGAGTCTCTTGGATCAGCCAGAACCGCCTTGTTTCTTGAGAAACCGATCCACATCCACACCACATGCATTTCAGGTAAAATTCCTCCAAAAATATTTGCATGAATTTTAGTTATGAAGCTTTCTTTGGCGCAGTCAGTCTTCTTTACTAAGCATGCCTTCACAAGTATGTTTTCTGAGTGCCAACAACTATCAAGTGGTAGTTCCTATTTCCTGCACATTTCCATAGAGAGATCTAGTTCTAGCTTCATTTACTGAAAATACCTTTTCAGGGGTCGTTTTAGCTCCACTTCCAAGCAGTCTTTCCAATGGTACAGGAGCTTTCTAGTATGTACATGACTTTATGAGCAGCATCTGGGTCAGAACCCTCAAAATCACAACTGCTGCTTGTTAAAAAAGTAGAAGCATTTACCAGGGCTGTGAAAAAGTATTTCCCCCTTCTTGATTCCTTATATTTTTGCATATTTGTCACACTTAAATGTTTCAGATGATCAAACAAATTTTAATATCAGACAAAGATAACCTGAATAAATACAAAATGCAATTTTCAAATGATGGTTTCATTTATTAAAGGAAAAAAAATATCCAAACCTACCTGGCCCTATGTGAAAAAGTAATTGCCCCTCTTGTTACATCATAAATTAACTGTGATTAACCATATTTTTGGAAAGCTGAGTTCAGTTTCACTAGCTACACCCAAGCCTGATTACTACCAGACCTGATGAATCAAGAAATCACTTAAATAGAACCAGTCTGACAACCTGAAGTAGGCCAAAAGGTCTCAAAAAGCAACACATCCCACTGTGATCTAAAGAAATTCAAGATCAGATGAGAAACCAAAACCCAGAACAACATCTAAAGAACTACAGTCTTCACATGCCTCAGTTTGGACACTGGTTCATGATGGAACAATGAGAAAAAGACTGGACAAAATGGCATCCATGGGAGAGTTCCAAGACAAAAACCGCTGCTGGACAAAAAGAACAAAGGCTCGTCTCACATTTGCCAGAAAACATCTAGATGATCCTCAAGACTTTTGGGAAAATATTCTGTGGACTGACGAGACAAAAGTTGAACTTTCTGGAAGATGTGTGTCCCATTTTATCTAGCATAGAACTAACACAGGATTTCATAAAGAGATCATCGTATCAACAGTCAAACATGATGGTGGTAGTGTCATAGTCTGGGGCTGCTTTGCTGCTTCAGGACCTTGACGACTTGCCTTAATTGATGGAACCATGAATTCTGCTCTCTACCAGAAAATCCTGAAGGAGACTGTCTGGCCATCAGTTCATGAAGCTCTGCAATGTGACTGAATTTAAACAATTCTGCACAGAAGAGTGGGTCAGAATTCCGCAACAGCGATGTAAAAGACTCATTGCCAGTTGTTGGAACCAATGGTGGCACAACCAGTTGTTAGGTTTAGGGGGCAGTTACTTTTTCACATAGAGCCAGGTAGGTTTGGATAGCTTTTTCCCTTAATAAATGAAACCATCATTTGAAAACTCCATTTTGTATTTACTTGGGTTATCTTTGTCTATCATTAAAATTTATTTGATGATCTGAAACATCCCAAAAGCCAGTTTAGGAAGCTTGGGATTAGACCACCAAGGTCTCCACCTTTGACCGGCACCTGATCCACATAGCACTGGACCCCCATGGTCCCTCCTGCAGGTGGTGATCCCACTGGAGGGTGGACCCATGTAACTCCTTCGGGCTGAGCCTGGCCGGGTCCCATGGGCGGAAACCCGGCCACCAGACATGAGCCCCTCCCCCAGGCCTGGCTCCAGGATGGGGCCCCGGTCACCCCATATTGGGCAGGGTACACCGAATCCTTGTTCTAGCATTCATCATGAGAGTCTGTTGGATCGTTCTTGGTCTGGCCCTTCACCCAGGACCAGTTTGTCTTGGGTGACCCTACCAGAGGCAAACTGCCCTGGACAACATAGCTCCTGGGATCACTAGGGCACGCAAACCCCCCACCACGATAAGGTGATGATCCATGAGGGGTCCTGACCATCATTTGTGCTGATGCACCAAATGATGGTTCAGAGTACCTACCCTTTTTGGAGTCTCTGACTGGGGAGCTGGAGAGTGCTCCTCTTGGAGACTCTATTATCCTACTGGGGGACTTCAATGTGCACGTGAGCAACGACAGTGAAACCTGGAGGGGGGGGATTGAGAAGAATGGCCTGCCCGATCTGAACCCGAGTGGTGTTCAGTTATTGGACTTCTATGTTAACCACAGTTTGTCCGTAACGAACACCATGTTCAAGCATAAGGGTGTCCATATGTGCACCTGGCACCAGGACACCCTAGGTCGTAGGTCGATGATCGATTTTGTTATCATGTCATCAAACCTGCGACCGTATGTCAGAATCACATTTATTGCCATTGTTCATGTAGTACACAAACTAGGAATTTGTCTCGGTGCGATGCTGCAACATTAAACATGAAAAAATAAAAGATAGAAATAAAACTATGCATGCAATAAAATGTAGAATATGAATGAGTAATACTAGTCAAAGCAATTTTAAATATATTAGCGAGTAGCAGATATTGTGGAGTACCACATAGTGCAGTCGGTAATGCAGAAAGAAAACAGTGAATTGACATGAGTCTGGTTGAGCTGCTGTACATAGTGCACGAGAGTCTAGTAAGTCACTTAGTGTTCAGCAGTCTGATGGCAGAGGGGAAGAAGC
Source organism: Pholidichthys leucotaenia (assembly GCA_020510985.1). Classification (NCBI taxonomy): domain Eukaryota; kingdom Metazoa; phylum Chordata; class Actinopteri; order Cichliformes; family Pholidichthyidae; genus Pholidichthys; species Pholidichthys leucotaenia. The sequence continues at coordinate 378,086,615 of CM035844.1, read as the reverse complement.
TGTTCATGTGACGGGAGGTTTTAGTCTGAATGGACCGAAGTCTTCTACCTGAGGGGAGGGGGCCAAACAGTACGTGACCAGGGTGTGAAGGATCGGCTATGATCCGGCCTGCACGCCTCCGGGTCCTGGAGATGTACAGGTCCTGGAGGGATGGGAGCTTGCAGCTGATCACCTTCTCAGCAGTGCGCACGACGCGCTGCAGCCTTAGTCTGTCCCTGGCAGTGGCTCCTGCGTACCACACGGTTATGGAGGTGGTGAGGATGGACTCGATGATGGCCGTGTAGAACTGCACCAACATCTTGGTGGGTAGCTTGAGCTTCCTCAGCTGCAGCAGGAAGAACATCCTCTGCTGGGCCTTTTTGATGAGGGAGCTGATGGTCAGCTCCCACTTGAGGTCCCGGGTGATGGTGGTGCCCAGGAAGCGGAAGGAATCTGCAGTGGTGATGGGAGAGCCTGTGAGGGTAAGGAGGGGCAGAGGGGTTGTGACTTTCCTGAAGTCCACGATCATCTCCACTGTCTTCAGAGCGTTCAGCTGCAGGTTGTTGTGGCTGCACCAGGACCCCAGCTGGGCCACCTCTCTCCTGTAGACAGAATCGTCGCCGTTGGAGATGAGCCCGATGAGGGTGGTGTCGTCCGCAGACTTGATCAGCTTGACAGACTGGTGGCTGGAGGTGCAGGAGTTGGTATACAGGGAGAAGAGTAGGGGGGAAAGTACACAGCCCTGGGGTGATCCGGTGCTGATGCTGACGGAGTCTGAGACAGTCTTTCCCAGCCGCACATGCTGCCTCCGGTCCGTCAGGAAGTCGGTGATCCACCTGCAGAGGGAGTCAGGCACGTTGAGCAGTGACAGCTTGTCCCGGAGCAGAGCGGCGTGGATGGTGTTGAATGCAGAGCTGAAGTCCACAAACAGGATCCTGGCGTAGGTTCCCGGGGAGTCCAGGTGCTGCAGGATGGAGTGGAGGGCCAGGTTGACTGCGTCGTCCACAGACCTGTTGGCTCGGTAGGCAAACTGCAGCGGGTCCAGGAGGGGAGTGGTGATGGTCTTGAGGTGGGGCAGGACCAGGCGCTCAAAGGACTTCATGACTACAGAGGTGAGTGCTACAGGTCTGTAGTCGTTAAGTCCAGTGATCCGTGGCTTCTTGGGGACAGGGATGATGGTGGAGGTTTTGAGGCAGGTCGGCACGTGGCATAACTTCAGGGAGGTGTTAAAAATGTCTGTGAAGACAGGAGCCAGCTCTTCCGCACAGTGTCTCAGGGTGGAGGGAGACACGCCGTCCGGGCCGGGGGCCTTGCGCAGGTTCAGTCTGGAGAACTGTCTGTGCACGTCCTGCTCACTGATGACAAGGGCAGGGGGGGAGGAGGGGGGGCGCCTTTGATGAAGAGGGGACCGTGGAGGCAGTGGCGCTGGGGGGAGGGGGGGAGATGGACACAGCTGACGAGGTGTCAAAACGGGCATAGTGTTGGGACAGTCTTTGACAAAGGGCTTTGCCATCATGACCTTTAGAAGCCTGAGGCCGATAGTTGGTGATTTGCCTCAGTCCTCTCCACACAGAAGCAGAGTCGTTAGCAGTGAACTGCTGCTGGAGTCTCTCAGAGTACACAGACTTAGCTCTCCTCAGTTCTCTGCTAAACCGATATTTGACCTCCCTGTAGCAGTCCCTGTCTCCACTTTTCAACGCTGCTTCCTTCTTCTTCCTGATCTGTCTGAGCTTAGCAGTGAACCAGGGCTTGTCATTGGAGTACCTCACCCTGGTGCGCGATGGAAGAATGCTCTCCTCACAAAAGTGGATATATGAGTTCACAGTGTCCGTGTACTCATCCAGATCATGCGTGGCTCCTTTAAACATGTCCCAGTCAGTAACTCTGGTGGTGAGTTCCATCCAATGGCAGGGGAGGATGCCATTCAGACCTGGTAGACCCATACGTATAGTGAGGGTGTGCTGGGAACGTCTGGCTGAGGCCCCTGTCCAGGTGGTCTTCAACTCCTACCTCCAGAAGAACTAAAACCACATTCCGAGGGAGTCTGGAGACCTGGAGTCTGAATGGGCTATGTTCTCCACCTCCATTGTTGAAGCGGCTGCCCAGAGCTGTGGCCGCAAGGTCATCAGGGCATCTCGTTGCGGCAACTCCCGAACCAAGTGGTGGACACCAGTGGTGAAGGGGGACATTAAGCTGAAGAAGGAGTCCTATCAAGCTTGGTTGGCTTGTGGGACTCCTGAAGCAGCTGAGGTGTATCGACAGGTCAAGCGGAGTGCAGCTTGGGTGGTTGCTGAAGCAAAAACTCGGATATTGGAGGAGGTTGGTGAGGCCATGGAACAAGATTTGCAGTCACCCTCGAAGAGAAACTGTCCGGCGGCTCAGGAGGGGGAAGCAGCTCCCTGTCCACACTGTGTATGGTGCGGATGGGGCACTGCTGACTTCGACTGGGGATATCGTCAGGCGATGGAAGGAATACTTCAAGGATCTCCTCAATCCCACTGACACGCCTTCCACAGAGGAAGCAGGGCTTGTGGACAAGGGGGACGACTCACCTATCATAGTGACTGAGGTCGCCAAGGTGGCTAAAAAATCTATTTGGTGGCCGGTCCTCGGGGGTGGATGAGATTCGCCCTGAGTACCTCAAGGCCCTGGATGTTGTAGCGCTGTCATGGTTGACACGCCTCTGCAACATTGTGTGGAGGTTGGGGACAGTGCCTTCGGCATGGCAAACCGGGGTGGTTGTTCCTCTCTTCAAAAAAGGGGACCGGAGGGTGTGCTCCAACTTTTGAGGGATCACACTCCTCAGCCTCCTTGAGAAGGTCTATGCCAAGGTACTGGAGAGGAGAATCCGGCCGTTGGTCAAACTTCGGATTTAGGAGGAGCAGTGTGGTTTTCGTCCTGGCCTTGGCACATTGGACCAACTCTTTACCCTCTCGAGAATCCTCGAGGGTTCGTGGGAGTTTGCACAACCAGTTTACATGTGTTTTGTGGACTTGGAGAAGGCATTCAACCACGTCCCTCATGGTTTTTTGTGAGGGGTCCTTCGCAAGTATGGGGTATCGGGCTTGTTGTTACGAGCTATTCGGTCTCTGTACGACCGTTGTGAGAGTTTGGTTCATATTGCCAACACTCGGTCGGGCTCATTCCCAGAGAGAGTTGGACTCCGCCAGGGCAGCCCTTTGTCACCGATCCTGTTCATAATTTTTATGAACAGGATTTCTAGGCGCAGCCAGGGAACGGAGGGTGTCATGCTTGGTGACCACAGGATCTCATCTCTGTTGTTTGCAGATGATGTTGTCCTGCTGGCTTCACCCAGCAGTGACCTACAGGTCTTACTGGAACGGTTTGCAACTGAGTGTGAAGCGGCTGGGATGAGAATCAGTACCTCCAAGTCCGAATCCATGGTCCTCAGCCGGAAAAAGGTGGATTATCCTCTCCGGGTTGGGGACAAGCTCCTGCCCCAAGTGGAGGAGTTTACGTATCTTGGGGTCTTATTCACAAGTAAGGGGATAATGGAGCGAGAGATTGACAGATGGATCAGAGCAGCACCTGCAGTGATGCGGACGTTGTACCAATCTGTTGTGGTGAAGAGGGAGCTAAGCTCTAAGGCAAAGCTGTCGATTTACTAGTCAATCTACGTTCCTACCCTCACCTATGGTCATGAGCTTTAGGTAATGACCGAAAGAACGAGATCGCGGATACAAGCGGCTGAAATGAGCTTTCTTTGTAGGATTGCTGGACTCACCTTCAGAGATAGGGTGAGGAGCTCAGTCATCCGGGAGAGGCTCAGAATAGAACCACTGCTCCTTCACATTGAAAGGAGCCAGTTGAGGTGGTATGGGCATCTGATCAGGATACCTCCTGGACGCCTCCCACTTGAGGTGTTTTGGGCACGTCCCACTGGGAGGAGAGCCCAGGGTAGACATAGGACTCGCTGGAGAGACTATGTCTCCCAGCTGGTCTGGGAACACCTTGGTATCCTCTCTGAAGAGCTGGAGCAGGTGGCTGGGGAGAGGGAAGTCTGGACTTCTCTGCTTGGACTGTCACCTCCGCGACCCGGATCTCCGGAAAAAGTGGTAGAAGATGAATGGGTGGATGGATCTGAAACATTTAGGTGTGACAAATATGCAAAAATATAAGAAATCAGGAAGGGGGCAAATACTTTTTCACAGCACTGTACCATCTCCCCATTTGTGTTTTGGTGTTTCCCTCTGAGTCTGGACTGCTGCATTGCAGTCCATCATGTAAAACTTTGTCTCAATGTTCTCTCTTCTTGCTTTATTCTGCAGTCGTACAGTTGATTTCTAAGTCCAGTTAAGAAACATGTTGACAGTGCTTGACTCCATCTTGCTGAGTCTGTTTGCCAACTTCATAATGTCCACACATTATCATCTTTGGATAATTACATTATCAAAATGCTCTTCATCTCATTCAAGCTTCAGTCAAACTTTTTTTTATAGCACTTTTCAAACATTGGATGCTGTGCAAATTACTTTATGTAGATAAAAAAAAGTAGACAAATTTATTACCTCCACCAAGGGAGGACGGCGGTAATGGGTAATGTTTTTAGTGGCGTTGGTTTGTCTGTTGGTTTGTTGGTTTGCCTGTTAACAACATAACTCAAAAAGTTACAAATGGATTTTGATGAAATTTTCAGGAAAGGTGTGAAATGGCACAGGGAACAGATAATTAGATTTTGGTGGTGATTTGGATCACGATGTGGATGTAGGAATTTTTTGAATATTATTTTATATATTGATTTGACGTTTTTCGTGTACTGCCCCTTTAAGACGTGTCCACTGAGTTACGTGCATGGTCATGCCATAGGGTCACACGCCTCGACAACCCGGAAGCCAAACACTGCAGAAAAAGTATTAGGGGGCATATCCACCAAACTCATTTTTTCTGCTTTTGGCGACTATTTTCTATTCATTCTTTATGTAGTCCAGTATTTATGTTGCTGAAACGCTTTGAGCGGTGTCCACTTTTTGTCGCGGTGCTCAGTGCTGAAAAAGTTAAACTTGTCAGACTACTGTACAGCTGTGCTCGTCAATGTCAGACCTTTCTAAGCAGCCACTCAAAATTAAGGAAGGGCGGGACATAGGACGCCGGTACAGGAAGACGAGAACGGTAGATGATAGACAATGGAGGCTGAACTTTGCTGCATCAAACAACCTGGTACTCTTTGATCTGGCACTAAAAGGATATCATGATCAAAATTTGAAAGGAAATGCTCGTTGGCTCAGTGGTAGAGCGGCGGTATTGAGATCATGGTGTCATGGGTTCGAGTCTCGGCCTGGGATATTAGGAGGTGTATGTCTACCTTGCCTAAGGGCAAAAGTGACCTTGGAGGTGTGTCTACCTTGCTTGAGGGCAAAAGTGACTTTGGTCTGACTGGATTCGTTCACCTTGGTGTAAGGGCCAAAATGGACTTTGAAATCCCAGGATAATATAGGCAATTCTGGCCTTGGCCCAGTTGGGGTTTAACAAAAAGTGATTTGACATCTGCACCACTCTCTTAAGGGGGATGTGTTATGCCCCCCTGCCATGAGTAATTGATCAGTGGTGCAGGTCCTGACACCTTAGAGTACACATCTGTTACTAGCCGAGAGATAGTGAGGAGTTCCTTTTTGGCTCAGTGGTAGAGTTGGAGGTGTTGAGATCATAGTGTCATGGGTTCAAATCCCAGCTGGGGATATAGGTGAATGTCTACCTTGCCCAAAGAAGGGGTGAAAATGACCAGGTTTGTCCACCTTGGCGCAAGGGCCGAAACGGACTTTGAAATCCCAGGATATCATAGGCAATTCTAGCCTTGGCCCAGTTGGGGCCGTAACAGACAGTGGGGGGTCATTCATTATTTGACATCTGCACCACTTCCTTAAGGGGGGAGGTGTTATGGCCCCCTCCTTGAGTAATTGGTCAGTGGTACAGGTCCTGACACCTTAGAGTACACCTCCATTGCTAGTGAGGAGTTTCTCTTTGGCTCAGTGGTAGAGCCAGAGGTGATGAGATCATAGTGTCATGGGTTCAAATCCCTACCTGAGATATAGGTGAATGTCTGCCTTACCCAAAGAAGGGGTGAAAATGACCATTTAGTTCAAGTAAATGGAGACGTCACAGACGGTGTGAGCAAAAATGGAAGAGAGGTAAACATGGAGGTATCCGAATGAAGCCAGCCGCTAGCCCACACAGACTTCCGATTCCTTCCCTCATTCTGGCCAATGTATGCTCACTAGACAACAAAAAACACCACATACAGCTCCTGAGATCTATGCAACGTGATGCGCGGAACTGCTGTGTTTTTATCTTTACGGAAATGTGGCTAAATAACAATATCCCGGACTCTGCTATTCAGTTAGTGGAGCTAACATGCTATTGTGCTGATCGGGTGTTCATGGCAGGAGGGAAGACCCGCAGAGGAGGGGTGTGTGTTTACATCAGCGACGCTTGGTGCTGAGATGCGACTGTTGGGCACAAACACTGTTCTCCATTGGTGGAATTTATGCTTATCAAGTGCCGACCCTTCTACTTACTGAGGGAAATTACATCTATCCTGCTAGTTGCCATGTATGTCCCGCCCACTGCCTTTGGCGAGAGGAGTAAAGCACTAAATGAACTCTATCAGGCCATCGGTGAGACACAAATAGCGCATCCAGATGGATTTCTCATCACAGCAGGAGACTTCAACCATGCAGATTTAAAGGCCCTCCTACCAAAACTACACCAACATGTGGCCTTTCCAACAAGAGGAGACAACTTGCTGGACCAGGGGCCTCATGTACAAAAGGTACTTATGCACAAAAACATGGCATACGTCCTTTTTCACAGAAAATTTCAGATGTATCAAGAATGAAATGACCATGGAAATATGCGCAGCCTCATGGCAACTTCATGACTGGCGTACGTACGTTTCTACTGTTAGTGGTCCATTGGCAACACTTAGAGGTGATGTTGGGAGACTGATAATGACGTGAAAATTATTGTACACACCAGACACACGATGAACAAACATCCAAGTGTGCGCAATTAGATGAGTGGATATAAAAGTAAGCACAAAGAAGTGCAGAAAATTCCTCTAACAACAATGGCCTTAGCATTATTAACGGATATTGCAAGTCGTGCAGTGAGAAGAGAAAGGGTATTTAGAGACAGAGAAAGATTTTCTAGCTCAGGATGATGACTGGTTTGTCAGCCGCTTTAGGTTTCCATGGGCAGTCCTTGTGAAACTGTGCTCAGAGCCACAGCCGCTCTTGGAGCGCGACACGGCAAGAAGCTGTGCACTGCCAGTCCCAGTGCAGGTGCTGACAACACTGGGGTTCCTGGCAACAGGGGCATTCCAGAGGGAACTGGCAGACCGATTAGGAATTTCCCAGTCGACCTTGATTTATTTTATTTATTTCCTCACATGTGTTCAATTTCAAGTAGATTGGGATGTACAAAGGAAATGTGCTTGGATTCCTGTGTACGCACTGTTTCATACACCTGGATTTTTTTTTTTTTTTTTTGCTTACAGTGTTTTCTTGATGTAAACGTACATCATCTTTCAGTAGGAAATCCACACAAGTCTTTGTACATGAGGCCCCTGGTGTACACAGCTCACAAGAGCGCATACAGAGGCTCCCTCCTTCCCCACCTGGGTCTCTCTGATCACACCACCATCTTGCTAAGGTCGTCATACAGATCCAGAGTGAAAGCCATCAGACCAACAAAAAAGCAGGTACATGTGTGGCCAAAGGGGGCCTCGGATGCTCTGGAAGACTTCTTCTACAGACTGGGATACTTTTAAGCATGCAGCCACTCACAATGGACACACAAACATAGAAGAGTACACTAAGGTTGTTGTAGTGTACATACTGTAGCTAAATGCATTGATGATGTCACTCACTGCAAAACAGTCACTGTTCATGCTAACCAGAAGTCATGGATGACAGCAGAGATCCACAGGCTCCTAAGGCCTTGGGATGCAGCCTTTAGGGCCAGTGACACTGCAGGAGTAACAACAACTAGGGCCAACCTGTCCCGTGGTATCAAGGAGGCAGAATGACAGTACAGCAAGAAAATATCCGGCCACTTCAGCAACACCAGAGATGCACGTTCTCTCTGGCATGGCATACAGACCCTTACCGCCTACAAACCTCCACCTCAGACCTGTGCGAGTCACATCACAGTGCTTAACAACAATGACCTCTTTGGCCACTTTGAAGCACAAAACATCACATCAGCACAGAAGACCACTCCTCCCCTAGACGAGCAGGCTATAAGTCTGGATCCAGCTAGCGTAAAGAGGACCCTCTCCAGGATCAACTCACACAAGGCAGTTGGACCAGGTAACGGTCGTGTTCTGAAGGACTGTGTGAAGGAGCTCAAGAATGTCCTGGTTGATCTTCAACATCTCCCTGAATCAAGCTGTTGTCCCCATGTGTTTCAAAACTGCGACCACAATACCAGTCCCAAAGAAGCTCGTCAGACCCAGCTACAACGATTACCAGCCCATAGCACTGACCTCCATCATAATGAAGTGCTTCGAGTGGCTGATCATGCAGAACATCAAGTCCACCCTCACTCCCTCCCACGACCCATCTCAGTTTGCATACAGGTCAAACAGATCCACAGAAGATGCCATCGCTGGTGCTCTCCATCCAGCCATCGCCCACCTGGAGTCAAAGAACTCCGATGTGCGAATGCTGTTCTTGGACTTCAGTTCAGCATTCAACACAATCATCCCCCAGCACCTAATACAAAAACTTGGGACTCAAAACCTCTCTCTGTAACTGAGTGCTGGACTTTCTCGCAGGAAAGCCACAGAACGTGTGGGTCAGCAGCAACACCTCCAAGACATCACACTGAGCACAGGGGCCCCACAAGGGTGCATGTTTAGCCCGCTGCTCTTCAGCCTGCTGACCCATGACTGTGCACCAGCCTACAGCACCAACCACATCATCAAGTTTGCGGACGACACGACGGTGGTGGGCCTCATCACTGACAATGAAGAGGCCAACTACAGAAATGAAGTGAGCCATCTGGTCCAGTGGTGTAAAGACAATAATCTCTTCCTGAACGTGGGGAAAAACCACAGAGATTGTGGTCAACTTCAGGAAAGGACACACACAGCATCCCCCTTTGATTATCAATGGAGCAGCTGTGGAGAGGGTGAGCAGCACCAAGTTCCTGAGGATGCACATCTCTGAGGACCTCTCCGGGTCCAACAACACCCCATCACTGGCCAAGAAGGCACAAAGTTGCCTCTTCTTCCTCCGCAAACTGAGGAAAGCACAACCCCCATCATGTGCTCATTCTGCCGGGGCACCATTGAGAGCATCCTCACCAGCTGCATCATGGTGTGGTATGGGAGCTGCACCGCCTCCTGCCGAAAGACACTACAACACACAGTGAAAGCAGCCAGTAAGATCATCGCTGCCCCTCTGCCGCTCCCTGGACATCTACCACACCCACCTCACCTGCAGTGCCATCAACATTGCAGGCGACACCTCCCACCCCTCACACTCTCTCTTCAGCCCTCTGCCCTCGGGGAAAAGGTACCGGAGCCTCTGGGCCCGCTCCACAAGACTGCTAAACAGCTTTGTTCATGAGGCCATCAGGACCCTGAACTCTTCCCACTTCCCTCCACCCTCACCCCTAGACCGTAACACGCACACCCACCCAACAACTACCTCAGCTGTTGGCACAGAAAGACTTGACACACCAACAGTAATACATCAGCTGGTGTATGTCCCTGCACCTTTCTGCAACCATTTGGACAAATGCCATACCTGCTGCTGTCTGTCTGTTATTGCAATATTGATCATGTGCAGTCCAATCTGTCACTGTCTGCACCTATACTACCACATTGAACCTGCAATTACAGGTATTAAGGCTCTACTTTTTCTGTATATCGGATTGCTGGGTTTTATCATTTATCTTTATTTGCACTACAGGTAGCATCACTGTACATAGACTGCTGTTGTTGTTTTCACCCTTATTCCTTCTTTTCTTATATATTGCGCACTCCACTAAGAGAGAGAGAAATGGTCTTTCAATTCTCCTGTATGTTCTGTATGTATAGAAGTACTGACAAATAAAAATCTTTGAAATCTTTGAAACTTTAACATGCAATAGTCAAATTTGATCATATTAAACATAATTTTCCAGTCACAAAATTGTGTCTAGTGAAAAGGCTGAGTGGCTAGTAACTTTGGAAAATCACTAGCCACAGTTGCTGGTGACCAAAAAAGTTAATGTCAAGCCCTGATTGTATGTATTATGGCTTGTGAGGTTATCTGAAGAAAAGTTAAAAAAAAAAAAAAGTTAAAATGTAAAAAAACGTTTAACATATGTTACTACAGTATTTCTATAAAATTTTCACACTTTACAAAAATTCTTAAACTCAAATGTAGTCTTGTGTTACCTTATCATTTTGCTTGGTTCAACAGGCACATGGCTTTGAAAACGATCCATTACCAGCGAATGCTACGGAGACCTTGAGGTATGTGCCAGGGCTGCAGACAAATTAGGGCATTTTTATTGGTTTTTAGGTCAGGAGAGTATTAGGTTGGTGATGTGTGCGCTATGGCAAAGGCTATAAATCTAAAGTTGATTCAATGTAGTGCTGGAAAGTCAACACCCACCTGCTCCAGCAAACCAACATTCCTGTGAAAAGATTTATGTCTGGACTGTAGAAGAACTAAAATTGGCCTATTTCCCTAAACTATGTGTATAATGCCTGTTTTGAAATAAAATTCCACCTATGAATGATTGTTGTTGCTCAAAGAAATTGTATTGTTTGTGTTTGTTGTTAGATAGTCAGTTTCTTTGAAGTACATCGTTGCTACAAATCTGATCACTGACCTTTCATTTCAGGTCCCAGGAAAATGCAATTGAAGAAACCCTTGTAAATTCAGCCCCTGAGGGCCAGAAGCCAGTCCGTGTGATTGCACAAAGGGGGAAGTCAATGGAAGAGCTTGGGGCATCAAAGTTAACAAAAGTTTCAGCCCTGAGTAAAAGTTCTGAGCAGCTGGATCAGCTGTGGAGATATTCAGCTGGGTCATCAGAAGGACAACACAAGAGGAGTGTTCCAAACTTTACGGAAATAAAAGAAGCCCGGGGACAGGAAAGGAGGAGGAAGAAACTAAATGTGTTAGAGCAAAAAGGAAAAGAATCCAATATAACTGGTCAGAAGAACTCTCAAGGAGAGCTACTAAACCAAACCCAGCAAAAATCTCTGTTAAAGCAGAACTCTGAATCAGGAGAGGATGAAATTGTAGGAACAAGAAACTCAAGCAGATCCACTTCTCCATCCTCATCATCCCATGCGAAGCTTCAGCCTGTATCTCCAAGCTCTCACAGCCCTGTCCAAGATGAATTCAGATCCAGTAGCGTTCACAGTGAGACTTCCTCTAACCCACCTTCCCCAAGTGGTTCAGAGATCAGTGAGAAGGAGATGAAATCCATCTTGCCCTTCCCCACCCAGACAAAGCTTCCTTGTGAAAATGGGCTGAGCTCCAGGTAAGAGTAGATACCACATATATGTAGCGCCATTTTTTTTTTTAAGTGAGAAAAATTCCTCATTGGTTAATGAGAATATCATTCAAGCCTAAAACTGTTCAAAAATGTTATTCTTAACTCTCATTTCTGGCAGAGTCAGGACTTCTCCTTCAGTAGTGGAATCAGATCAAGAGCAGTTGGTGAATGAATCGAGTCTTGACTCAACCCATGAGGTGTCCTTGAGCTGCGGCGTCACCACTGATCCTTCCCTTTGGATTCTCCCAGACGAGATCAAAGAGGATGCCAAATCTCCACTGCTGACAGACAGCATTAATGACAAGCCCACCAGCCCAGTTCCTCCAAAGCAGACAAGTGAAACCTCCTTGTCCCCCTGTTCCTCCATTTCTGATGCTGACACTAATCAGCAAGAGGAAGAGGAGAACGTTCCAGAAGTGGAAGATGAGAACGTTGGAGAAAACCAGGAGATGGAGGCGAGAGGAACACCAGAAGGAGAGACAGAAAGTCTTCAGAGGCCCATTGACAAGCCTCAGTGGGAGGAGCTCGTAGAAGCAGTTGTCAAAGCTGACCACTCATTGGCCAGAGTGCTATTTCCTGTGACCAATCGCAAGACGGCACTGATGCTGATGGAGCAGCTGCTGTCGGAGGACACACTTCTGATGGAGGAGCACTACAAGAAGAAACAAGAGCAGAAAGATGCTGCTGAAAGGTAGAAGTTAATACTCTGACAGAATAAAACAATCAACATGAGTTCCATAAGTTTACACGAAGCATTGGTTAATTATTACATATTCTAAATGTTTTGTGGCATTAAATAACACAAATAATTAGACATATCTCTAATGAGTTCCTAACTATCTAGCTAACTAACTAACTAGCTAGTAAAATAATAAAACTAGTGGAAGATGACAAATTATAATTGGGCAGCCTTGCAAAGCCTTACTACTGGTACATTAGTACCGTCTCTATGCGGAAAACACTGAGAGCATAGTAGGAGAGTATTTTACTTCTATGGAAGGTTCAACACAAGACATTTGATTGATTTGTATGTCTATGTGCTTTTGGTGTTGTCTGTGCATAATTTACATTTTGTGTGCACTAAGCTTCCGTGTTTTTAACCCTGTTGGCTCTCTATACTGAATGACCTGTATGACAACCAAAGGAGCCAAAGGGTTCAAAAGCACAAAATAGGTGATTTCTCTGCAACATTAGAGATAGAAGTTCCCTTTATTGTAATTTCTCATGTCTCTCCTAGACATGAAAGCTGTTCATACAGTAGCTGTTCAGTGATGCTCAGATAGATGCACACATACACAGACTGCTGCATGTATTTTGAATGCATCTGGAAAAGTCACTTTTTTTCCTGAAAAGAGCAACTGTTTTTTTTTAATTGCCTTCTTGTAATAAGATGATGAAACTAAGTTAATTTGCAAATTAAATGAAAGATAATAGCCTTGACTTAGCATCTTAAGGTGTTTACTTTTGGCTACTATTTATTTGTTAGACACATAACTGTGTAGACAGAAGGAATTATCCATCTTGCTCACACCTTGCAGATAATTGTAGAGGCCAGTGAGAGTTTGGAGTGCCGGCAGCGCCCTGATGATTTGGACTTTTAGTCTCCACCGGCGCACTGTTACCTTTGGTTACATCGCATATACAAACACAACTGGTTATTCGCCTACTGCTGTGGATGCACTCACATTTCTGCTTGTGTGCACATATTTCACATACACAGAGTAGCAATAAAGAAAGACACCATCCCCACTCTAGCCTCTTGCCTTGTAAAACTGGAATTACTTAGGCATGCATGTCTGTATTTGCAGTTACAATATTTTCTTAACATATTTGTGCATCTCTTTGCAGTTCTGAAATGGTTGAAGGGTCTCAACCATCTCCCTCTCCTGCTTCTGACAGTTTGACATCTCAGGGTACAGACCTGCAAAGCAAAGCTGACATCACTGAGAAGAAGGTAATAAATTATCATGTTCATGATAAAATGATCTAATTAAAGTTCCTCATGACAGATGATGGGGTTATTAACTTGGCATGTAGAGGGTATCCTTAGGTGCTAGAAAAGTCTTAAAACATACTGAATATATTTTTACAAATGTCATGCCATAAAGTACTACATTTGCCTAAATTTGATTTGGGTACTTAGTGAAAAATACACCACAGAATGCTGCTGGTTTTGCCCCTTTTACACATCACACAATGAAACTGTGACTCGGGTGGCAATAATAGTTGTAGGAATGTCTGTGAATAAAACTGTGCCGTATATTGGAGGAGTATCCTTGTATGCCGTAAATATTACTTTATTGCTACTTTTTTCCTTTAACAGAAGTGTTTGTAGCAAAAATTATAGCTATATTATAAAGGCAACAAAAATTCGCAGTTGTGACCATGACAAGAAACAGACTTAACAGGGCAACAGATCATCTCTAAAATTCACTGCACACTATAAACTGTGGTGAGTTTTTCTTTTAAAAACAAAATATCTGCTGATTTTTTTTAGGGTACCATCTAGATGTTAAGTGGGCTCATTTAAGCAGAGACAGTTGTGTTTCTTATCATATGAAGTACTGTCTGCCTCTTATCAGTGTCTCCCACTTGTCTAATGGTTGGCTTAGCAAGTAGCTTCCACTGCACAGTAGCAGTACACTAACCTATGATCCTGCAGCAGCAAAGGTCAGATTTCAATCCACCTTATTCCTAGGCCCCATGATGCCTTGCGTGAATTATGGTAGCAACTTCTGGTACTAGTTTAGAACATATTGTTGTCCCTGAAAGAGGACAGTTTTCCTTGTTAAAAAACAATGACTTCGACATCACAAATGTGGGAACACAGCCTTTTGCACCTCAAAAACAGTAATATAATCATACCACATCCCATGACTAAGGAGGAATGAGAAGATGACCTTTAAAAGTGGCCAGTAGCTCCGTGGACAGTAGCTCCATTAGTTAGCTCCGCTGCTAACATGCTAACCCCTTAAACAAATAAAAGCTCTGAGATATATCAATGTTTCCACCGCAACAAAGTTGGCTGTATTTTGTTAAAATATGTTGGACATAATCAAATTTACCTCAGAGCAGACATAGAGTCTAGTCAGAGCCACAAAGAATCACAACACCATACTTGGGTGTTTTAAATTCAGGGTAAAACATCAGATCTGTGACATTCATACAAGTGAAAACATACCTGGTGCTGCTGTGTCTGTACACTGATCACACCAACAATCCTTTAGTTTTCAGTGCATGATCTATTTATTGCTGTCGAAGCCACAGGTTTAGCTGTGCTTATCTGTGAGGAGCCTCACACCACGAACAGCAGCAAGTACCAGAACTACACAAAAACATTCAAAAATACAAAAACTTCAAGTGCTGAAATTAGCTGCCACTTGAGTGCAAAACACGTATGTGGACTATACATTAAAATTAATTTGAAAAACTTTAAAAAATGCTATTTTAAATGCCCCTGCTACTCCACTCTTAGTGACTGATTTAACACTAGGTCAGCCAAAACCAGAGGCTCCACCCATAATCGTTCCTACAGCGGCACTCCCAGGAATAAGGTGGATAGATTTTACTTCCTTGAACTGCTGTTTGATTTATTTTTTCTTCACTTGCAACTTGGTCTGATTTCACAATTTTAACTATGCACATGTGACAGAGATCATCCTGCGCAGTTCGCCCCACACGGGACACGAACCCGCGACCTCTCAGTCAACTACACAGTTCGAGCATGGGAGACACAGCACGATCGCGCTGAGCTAAAGGTCCGACCGGTAGCTCAGCGCTACCATCCGGGGCTCACAGCACCACTTTGTAACTGAGGTCATCAGCGCAGTTCGCCCTACACAGGACACGAACCCGCGACCTCACAGTTAACTACACAGAGACACACACAGCACGATCGTGCTGAGCTAAAGGTCCGACCGATAGCTCAGCGCTACCGATACTGTATGAGGCTTTCGGGAGGGAGGTTTACTAACGTTCTACGCCGAACAGTACTAGTTGGCATCCGTTACACTCTCCCCCTTAAACCTCACTCCCATCCCGGGTTCACGGCACCATTGTGACAGAGATCATCCTGCGCAGTTCGCCCCACACGGGACACGAACCCACGACCTCTCACTCAACTACACAGTTCGAGCATGGGAGACACAGCACGATCGCGCTGAGCTAAAGGTCCGACCGATAGCTCAGCGCTACCGATACTGTATGAGGCTTTCGGGAGGGAGGTTTACTAACGTTCTACGCCGAACAGTACTAGTTGGCATCCGTTACACTCAGTAACTCTTTTTGAAACATCACGTCTTTCTGCCTTTTTTTTAAAGCGTCTGTTAGTCTCCTGCATCGAGGATCATCTTCGTTCACTGGAGGAGGCACACTGTGCCCTCCAGTTGGAGATTCAGGAGAACACCACCCGTGGGGAGGCACTTCAGGTACTAGTCCGTGAGCACTGTCTGCCCGTGGAGCTGGAGAGGTACAACCTGTTCATAGGAGATCTGGAGAGGGTGGTCAGCCTGCTGCTGTGTCTGTCTGCCCGGCTGGCACGGGTACAGAATGCCCTGAGCACTGTGGACCAGCACACAGATGCTGAGGAGAAGGTAAGGAGCTTTCCTTTAACAAATCAGGTTTTGATGTAAATGTGTTAGTTCCCATAATGTATGAAATGTTTAAAAACTTGATAAGTAATTCAGTGTTGTGCCATTTACTACTTTTATTTTTAGTCAAAGTTCAGACCATTTTTTAAATGTATGGCTGTATTGATACTTCAACTTTGGACCACTGGGGGTGGGGGAGATGCATGATGACTTGGATTATGAACAAAAATATTCTTCATCTTCCTGAATTTCAAATTCAGTCTTATCTGAACAAATTTTACAGGTTACAACTTCAACAAGACTAGAGTGCTTTAAGACATCATTATACAATGCATTGATTTCCATCATAGTAGTGTTGCCATATGTTAATTACTGAAGTATAAGCAGTAATAGTCATCAGAGAAATTAACTTAAGAGTAAGAAAGTATCCCTAAAAATTGTTGGTGTAGTTGTGCATTGTGAAGGTTTTTTGATTTTATTTTTAACTTTTTTCTTTTAAGTGTACATTTTTTTACATCTTTTTTCTTGTAAATTTCATACTGTTTGGGATTTTGTTCTTCATAAATTTGTGGTTTTCTCACCAGTTTGTGAGGTCTTTCTCATAAACTTCAAAAAATTTGACTTTTTTTTAGCTTATAATTTATTTTATGATAAAAATGTTATTTTTTTTCTCATACATTTATGGCTTTATTCTTATTTTCTTTCTTATAAATTTTTAACTTGTCTGATAAATGCATGTCAGTGTTTCCTCTGGCTTAAAAACTTTGGCGTATTTAAAACATTTTGCGGCGGCATGAGATAAAGCAGCGTTGGTGAAGGTTTTAAGCAGGTTTATTAAATCATACCGCCGTCACGAAGCTCGCCCAATGGGCGGCTCGGAGGCTCTCCAGCAAAGGGACACAGAGTGTGTGTTTCAGCAGCAGTTGCAGAGTGAGAGGATGAGTTACAGAATCGTGCAGCATATATACCCAGTTACAACAATACATGAAAGAGCCTTCACAGCAGTTGGTATGGGTATTGATCTCAGACTCTAGGTCACAGTAAGGACAGGACGCATGAACACAATGCATGAATGGCACATTAACATCACAATGCATGAATGGCACATTACATCTCAGTAGTGCAGCGGAAAAAACCAGGAGTAGCGAGCTGACTGTCCTTAGTCTGTTGTGGGGGTTTTCCTAAACCCGCCACACTGCTCCCCCCAGAGGGCTCGGCAGGGGGCCGAGACCTCGGTAGTGCAGCTTGGCAGCGAGCAGGAAAAGCTCTGTGCCGGCGAAGGTGGAGGGGGGTGGGGGGTAGTAAATGCTGGCCGGGGACGGTGAAATCGTCTGGGCCGCGCAAAAATTGCTTGTTGTTCCGCGATGTCGAGGGCTGTCCCGTTGAACTTGCGGAGATCACAAGAAGAAAAATTTGTCTCTGACTCCTCTCGTGGCCATGAAGAAAAACAGGAGCGGCGAGGTTGTGTAGCGGCTGTAAGAAAAAAGAAACAAAAGCAGAGGGACTTGGCGTGTTGACTTTAGGTGCGGACGCAGCCCTAAAGCCTTCGGGAAAAGCTGACGGCTGAATCCCCTTGTGCGCCGTGGCTGAGACCGTTAGAGAATCCTGTGAGCGAGCTGCGTGCTTGCTTCAGGTGTGCGAGCAGCCCTGAAGGTTCTGTGTGCAGCGGCGGAGGACGATGGCGGTCTGAAGAGCCGTATTTGTCCCGTGCGTGGTGCGCCGTCCTCATAACTCCCCGGTGCGTGTGCCGGGGTTCTGTGCGTGGGTGGGCCGCTGGAGGCATGAGTCAGGGTCCAGAATCTTGGTGGAGATCAGCGTAATCGGCGCCGATAATATCCAAGTTGAGCTGTGGCTGCAGATTGGCCATGGTGCGTTGGAGCAGTGAGAGTGAATAGACGATCTTTGTCCCTCGGGCTCGTGCAGATGCGTTGGAGCGGTGAGAGGGAGGAGACGATCTTTGTCCCTCGAGCTCGTGCAGATGCGTTGGAGCGGTGAGAGGGAGGAGACGATCTTTGTCACCGCTCGGCCATGGTGCGTTCAGGTCCACGCGCTGCGTTCTCCGCCGGCCCTGGAGGTCGCCGTCGTGGAGAGGGGACGAGGTGCATGCGCTCTCGTGTGGGGGAGCTGCGAGCGCGGCCGGTCCAGCGTGGATGAGCAGATCTCAGACGTGCAGATCTCATCATGAAGAACGGGTCACCAGTGTAGCTGTCCAGACCAGAAGGTTGCTTTGCACAAAACGTGTGCATGTTCGGGGTCACCAGTGCGGCGGCAGTGAAATAAAGCAGCGTTGGTGAAGGTTTTAAGCAGGTTTATTAAATCATACCGCCATCACGAAGCTCGCCCAATGGGCGGCTCGGAGGCTGTCCAGCAAAGGGACACAGAGTGTGTGTTTCAGCAGCAGTTGCAGGGTGAGAGGATGAGTTACAGAATCGTGCAGCATATATACCCAGTTACAACAATACATGAAAGAGCCTTTACAGCAGTTGGTATGGGTATTGATCTCAGACTCTAGGTCACAGTAAGGACAGGACGCATGAACACAATGCATGAATGGCACATTAACATCACAATGCATGAATGGCACATTACATCTCAGTAGTGCAGCGGAAAAAACCAGGAGTAGCGAGCTGACTGTCCTTAGTCTGTTGTGGGGGTTTTCCCCAACCCGCCACAATTTTTTTTTTTCGGGGGGGGGGCGGGGGTGTTTGTATGTGACTGATGTATATGTAAAAAATGTAAAACACAACACTCAAAGTAAAAAAAACCCATTCATAATACTGTAGTAATTTTCTTATGCATGCTTAAATTTTATGAACGGAGGTAGGCATAGTAGCCAGAAATTGCACTCATGTAAAAGATAAGATAAGATAAGATAAGCCTTTATTAGTCCCACAACGGGGAAATTCCAGGATTGCAACAGCACAGGGATAGCAACACTCAGAGCAACAATCAGAAGGCAAGAAAAAACAAGCAAGCAAGAGCAGCTAATATACATATGTACATATTACTATAAAATATATATACACACACACACACACACAGACACACAGTGCAGAGCATTGTAGCTGGATGGAATAAATATATGAATATATGAACACACAGTGCAGAGCATTGTAGCTAGATGGAATAAATATGTAAATATATAAACACCCACAGTATGGAGCATTGCAGCTAGGTGGAATAAATATGCAAGTATATAAACACACACAGTGCGGAGCAATGTAGCTAGATGGAATAATATGTAGATATATAAAAACACAGTGCGGAGCATTGTAGCTAGATGGAATAAATATATAGATATATAAATATAAACACACCCAGTGCAGAGCATTGTAGCTAGATGGAATAAATATGTAAATATATAAACACACACAGTGCAGAGCATTGTTGCTAGGTGGGATGAAACAGCATAACCGTCTATTTAGTTATCCTACATGGTATGATTATGTGCCCATACATATTCTCACCCTCCATAGCGACCGGTATGTTCCTAGTTGTATGCCGGAGAGGACCATTGTGTAAGTCTATTGCATCTTTTGCATTCAAAAAAAAAAAAAAAAAAAAAAAAAAAAAAAAAACTATTAGTTTGTTACGTCTTAGTATGGTTGTGGTTGGTGGATGTGCAGCAGAAAGTCTTAAGCTCTCTCTCCGCGGATGCGGCGGGCCAGCTGGATGTCTTTGGGCATGATGGTGACCCTCTTGGCATGGATGGCGCACAGGTTGGTGTCCTCGAAGAGACCCACCAGGTAGGCCTCGCTGGCCTCCTGCAGAGCCATGACGGCGGAGCTCTGGAAGCGCAGGTCGGTCTTGAAATCCTGAGCGATCTCCCTGACCAGGCGCTGGAAGGGCAGCTTACGGATGAGCAGCTCCGTGGATTTCTGGTAGCGACGGATCTCTCTCAGAGCCACGGTACCGGGCCTGTAACGGTGAGGCTTCTTCACGCCGCCGGTGGCCGGAGCGCTTTTCCGAGCAGCCTTGGTGGCCAGCTGCTTCCTGGGGGCTTTTCCTCCAGTAGATTTACGGGCGGTCTGCTTGGTTCTCGCCATCGCTCTTTATTCTGCTGTCTGTGAGCAGCACGAAAAAAAGCAGTGTAAACGTCAGAATAAAAGCAGTGTTATCTATTGAAATTAATAATTAAGAGTAGGCATCCAAAAATTACTAGTCGAGTTGAGTAAGAGTACAAAAGCACCCACTTAAAAATACTTGAGTAATGACTTTAGTCTTGAGGTTTTTCTCCTAACCATTTTCTATTTTTATCTTTGTAACTATTTTCCTCATAAATTTGTAATTTCCTCTGTTATGACCCACTTTCTGGGCCAAGGCCAGAACTGCTTAATTCCAGTCTAGGATGTCCAAGTCCGTTTCAACCCTTATGTCAAGCTGGATTGACCTAGTCATTTTTGCCCTTAGGCAAGGTAGACATACACCTCCAAAGTCTCTTTCACACACAGGCAAAGCAGACATACACCTGTATCCCAGGCTGGGATTTGAACCCATGACACCATGGTCTGAAAACCTCTCACTCTACCACTGAACCAAAGAGAAATTCCTCTACTAGCACTTGGCTAGTAGTGGAGGTGTAACTTCAGGTGTCAGGGGCTGCACTACTGACTAATTCCTTACGGAGGGGGATCTGTAACACCTCTTGTAAAATCATGACTCTTCTTGTACATTTGAGACTTTACTATCATTAATTTGTGGATTATTTTATGGCTAATTTCTTTTGTCTATTTTTATAATGAGATTACTGTTTTATTTACTGGTAAGTACTTACTGGTTTTTAATTGCTGGTAAAATTTTAGACTTTTTTTCTCATATAATTGAAACTTTTGATCATAATTTGCAGAGCCAGAATAGAATAATTTCAACTCTGATTTCAAAGGAATAAACGTATTAATAAAATTGTATTTAATGAAAAAAAAATTAACTGAAACAACCAAAGATGCAGTTGTTTCTGTTATAATATTTCTATATAGTTACAATTTTTTAGAACACTCCTCGCCAACCAGACAAGAAAAACCACCCATATTTTGAAATCCAATTGCTGGCAGGTTTAGTTTGTCTGAAGGCTGGAAGAGATTAACAGATTTACGTCACTGACTTTGTGAAGTTCAGTCATTATAACTCTCCAGGTACATAATTAAGCAATATTACACAAGCGCGAGTGCGTTATCAATTAATATTTTAACTGGCGGTGATTCGTCCGCGTACTAATGAAATGTTAAGTGAAGCACGGCGGTGTTTTGATACGAGCTCTGACAGTGTTTCTAATCACTGTACTTCAGAAAGAGTGACACAAGGTCCGAAGCCTTGGTATCATTTGCCCATCACTACCTCCACTGCTTACATACCTCTTCTCCTTTTTTCTCCATTGAAAGTATGCTCATACTTCACGCTGACATCAGGGGAGCGAGTACACGGATTCAGTTTTGTCACAGACAGCGACACTAGATACACTGCTGACGGATGGAACTGAGCGTGGCACGCTCCAGAATTCCGACCACACCTGATGCCTGGAGTGATGCTACATGTCCACTTGTCCGTTTTTTGTCAGAAGGAATCGGTCACCGGATGCGGTGAAGTGCAGGCAGAGGGCGTCGGCATGGGGCGGTATAGTTCTAGGATAGGTGGAGTCAGAACAATCTGGGAGGAAATACTGGAATAGCCATTATTAACGGTGAGCAGATTGATAACGCTGTTTGTAATAGCGCTGGTATATTTGTGCTATAAAAGGTGATTATGTCATCATCGCCGCCGGTTTTGGGTTCACTCAGTCTTCCAGACCCGCAAAGTGCATGGCGAACACGTGCTAGTTCGTTGTTTTGGAAATAAGGCATGGAAACACAAAAGATTTCAACAAAGTTTTGGAATCACCAGATAAACTGACAATGCTGAACAGTGCTCTCCATGCCTCATCGTCGTTGTCGTCGGCCTCCGTCGGTCTATGATGACCATGGAAGAGAATCCTAAACGTCTACTCTGCTGGAACAGCACCGCCTGTGGCTGAACAGGCCGATGCGCACCGGTGTTCTACCTTCCAGCGTTGGGCGTTGGTAAGATTCAAGCCTGGGCAGGAAGATATGGAGGACAAGATGTTACCCATGCAGCATGTCCCCCCTCTCCACGTCACTGATGAATCCAAAGGAACAGCAGGGCTGCTATAGTTTGGCACCAGCGCCGTCGCAGGAGCTGCCAGAACGATGTTGAGCACAACAGAGAACTGCCTTAGGGGCTCCGACTCCGGATTTTTCCTCAGGGTTGACTCCCGAAGCCTTTCCCGTGACCAGGTGTGCTGCAAGGCAACGGAGGTTTGAAATCAGGGTTTATCTTCCCCTAGATGGGCTACCTTCCCAGGTTGACGAGCCACCATCTACCCGAAGCATCTGGTTTTAAGGCGCCAGAGATCCGTCCTCGCCCCTTCTCCTATTAGTAAAAGCAGTTCCGCCGGGCTTAGAGACTAAACCACACGGGCAGGCTAGGAGTTGGACTTAGTTGTCAGAGGCTTTTCGAGACGCACGCCGTAAGGAGCATTTTATGAGCACTGGGAGCTTAACCCCAGTGCCGCTCCTGACTATGACAACCTTGGAACCATGCCTCATTCCTTTGCATATTATATACATTATATAAATCTGATGCATTATTATTATTATTATATTATATTATATGATGGCAAGGACTGGTCATACAGTATTGGGTAGCCTGAAGCAGTGGTTATTAATTTCTCCTCCGTGTCTTCACAACAGCAGGTAACATACAGATCTGCTCCTCTTCTCTCCCCTCCTCTCTTATCTTCTCCTCCAGCTGAGTGCTGGTTCCACTGGATTGGTTGATGGATCCATCCGTGGGCTTTCGTCAGCTCCTGGACTGCTACCGGACAATATGATGTAGTTGGTCTCCATATATTTAAAACAAACCAGCGAAAAGTGTTTCTAACATCCCTTTGTGCGAGAAATAGTAGGTTTAGTTAATGAATCTGTTGTTATTTGACATCAAAAACCGCTGCTATAAACGTTCAGGATACGAGTGCTGCTGCCGGTGCATGCCGGTACGGAAAACTCATTTGCATATACATCTAGGATTGGAATGTTTATGCAAATGAATGGTAGGGGAACCTACGGGCTACTCGACACACCACAGCCCGATTTTCACCTCACCGGAACCAAATGCTTTTCATTGCGTTTGCAATACACAATGAATGGGAGGCAAAAAATGACGGCTCCAGTGAACACGTAGCGTCACTGTTTTGACTCGTGTTGTTCACCTGCGTGCTTGCAGAGGGACAGTCCTTAATTTATTTTCTTAGCGAAAATATATACAATGGATATAAAAAGTCTACACACCCCAGTTCAAATGCCAGGTTTTTGTGATTCACAGTGAATGCGCAAAACGGAGCTGTAGGACGAAGGGGAGAATTGGGATGCACCCTAAGTAAATGCAACAAAGGATAAAAGATAAGAAGAGAAAGATAATGTCATGAATGCCCCTTCGGGGCAGAGAGAGAAAGGCACCACACGCCAGCCGGGATTTTGCAACATTTATTGAATTAACATAAAGATATACACAACACTTATGGAAAGAGATTACAGGTCAGCAAAACATAGTTTAAGCTAAGGCGAGCGTGATCGCCGGCTAACCTGGGACAAACACAGAGGAACAGGCAGCAAAAAATAGCCAAACTAAGGCGAGCGTAATCGCCAGCCAACCTGCAAATTACCAGTTAAATGTGCAGCGAGAGACAAAGCACTTACACTACCGTTCAAAAGTTTGGGGTCACCCAGACAATTTTGTGTTTTCCATGAAAAGTCACACTTTTATTTACCACCATGAGTTGTAAAGTGAATAGAAAATATAGTCAAGACATAGAAATAAGGATTTGTATTTGAAATAATAATTTTTTCCTTCAAACTTTGCTTTCGTCAAAGAATCCTCCATTTGCAGCAATTACAGCATTGCAGACCTTTGGCATTCTAGCTGTTAATTTGTTGAGGTAATCTGGAGAATTCTGACGCAATGAGCAAACACATTGTACCATTAGAACACTGGAGTGATAGTTGCTGGAAATAGGCCTCTATACACCTATGTAGATATTGCACCAAAAACCAGACATTTGCAGCTAGAATAGTCATTTACCACATTAGCAATGTATAGAGTGTATTTCTGATTAGTTTAAAGTTATCTTCATTGAAAAAAACAGTGCTTTTCTTTCAAAAATAAGGAAATTTCTAAGTGACCCCAAACTTTTGAACGGTAGTGTACATGTATGAAAAACAGCTGAGAGAGAGTTGATAGTTGACTTGATAGTAGGAAGCTACACCATACAATGATGCAGCCCCCATAAAATAGGCAGCAGCACAATTAACATAATCAATCACAGATGTGAGCACCTGAGCTAGCAGGAGAAGGTGACCTAATTAGACAATCACAGCTGAGAACTGGGGAGCAGACTGTGGGTGAAAGGTGAGTGACTGAGAAATGAGGAAGGAGACTCTGAAAGAAAACAACCAAAATGACAGAAAACAAACAAGAAAAATAATAACAGACATGAAATACTCAAAAATACATAGTGTCTGAGCACAGGCTCAGGCACATGACAGATAAAATCTAAAAAGATAAAATCCATCATCAGCATCATCATAGCAGTCTGTCGTGGGCGACAATGACTGTTTCATTTAGGTCTGATCAGATTCCTCCACGCAGCTCTGTCCTCCGTCTTCCGCTGCCAGGAACTCCTGACCTTGTTAGCCCGGGCGGCGTTCGAGCCAGTATGAGTTGCATTCTGACTGACCATTTCATGAAACTGCTTGCAAAGTATTTGAGTACCGTTAGCTTTTGCTGGACTAGTGGCACATTCTTGGCAGATAGATTATTATAAAATACAGAAATAAAGAAACAACATCACATAACGGGATTCAGGAATAGAAAAGTATGATGAGTACAGAGTGTGTCAGGATGGGGAAATATGTGAAAGGTGAGGAAAAGTGAAAGGGAGGAATAAAATAAGAATAATTAAGTATAATTAAATAAATAGGAGGAAGAAGTAGGCAGCAGAGAAAAAAGTTAAAATTCTATATAACTGCATAAAAGTGACTCTATAAAAGACAGTTTTAAGAAGAGATTTAAAAGAAGTCACTGATTCAGTGAGCCTTATCCCCTCGGGCAGGTCGTTCCAAAGCTGAGGCGCCCATCGGAGAAAGCTCTGTCGCCTTTGGTTTTGAGCCTCGACTTTGGAACAGCCAGAAGGCGCCCACCCGAAGATCTTAGGCTGTGGCTGGGCTTGCGTGGTGTTAGCAAGTCAGTTATATAGGAAGGTGCTAGACCTATGCGAGCTTTAAAAGTGATCAGTGACATGTTTTCAGAAGAACCTAAGCGCAGACACAGACTCAATGAACCACAATGATCTTTATTTACAAGTGTGAATGTATGGGAGTGTGTGGGTGACTGGATGTGCGGCCAAAGCGTGCAGAGCAGGATGAGCCTGGCAACC
Organism: Pholidichthys leucotaenia; assembly: GCA_020510985.1. Lineage (NCBI taxonomy): Eukaryota > Metazoa > Chordata > Actinopteri > Cichliformes > Pholidichthyidae > Pholidichthys > Pholidichthys leucotaenia. Next base: position 378,061,046 of record CM035844.1, on the reverse strand, counting down.
CTGTAGAGAGAGGAGGAGACAGGAATATTAGTTCTCCATATTAAATGGAGGAATATGCACAAAGAGTTAATTCTTACGGTGAAGGGAGAAATATTAATGCTCAGAAGACTAGCCAGTACTTCACCAGTCTCCAGGATCCCGCTGACGTGAGTTGTGCTTGTGCAGATATTTACAGTGAGGAATGTCCATGTAGTGTAGAGAGTTTGGTCAGGCTGTAACCCTTGCAGCAGGAGGATGGCCATCTCACACCTCACAGGGGTAGGATGATCCGGTCCGCCGCCAGAAGTAGGAGGAGGTCTGCCAAAGGAGAGGTCCACCTGTGCACAGGGATTAGAGGAGAAAGAGAGGCAGGTGCAGATGATGGTAATTTCAAACCAAAGCTTACAGATGAGTTGGGGAGGCAAAGCTCCCATGCGTCAAGACGCTGAGTAGAGATGAGAGAGGAAGGCGAAACTTCCTGAGGGCGAGAGGGGAGATTCCAGCACGGCGATCTTCACCCTGGAGGAGCGGGGACGTCTCCGTGCAGATTAACGGGCAGCACTCCTTATAAAGGTTGCCTGATGAGAGGAGCAGGTGTCCACGCAGCTGTGGGATAATTAGGAGAGAGAGCACACAGCGCGGATCACCACAATCAGTAAAATTTTAAAATCAATTAATAAGCTTTCTGATAGGAGGAATGAAACATAATTTGTTTTCACAACCCCTATTTTCCATTTTTATTCCCCACCCCCTTTGGGTGAAGACCCAAGGGGGATTATGGTATGGGGCGGTATGTCCATCCATCCATCCATCTGTCCCACTTACGTGAAATCAACTCCTACAGTTTTGTTCTGATTGTTTTGAAATTTAGTACCCAGGTTTTGATATACACTGATGATGTGCATGTTGCAGTTTGGCTCCAACTGGATGATTTTTGCAGGAGTTATAATTCCTGGTGTATGATTATGATCTCCTATTTCACCTCAGTTCATCGACAGTAACTGTCTTGTGAAATCAACTCCTCCTAGAGTTTTGTTCCAAATGTTTTGAAACATGGCACCAGGGATTGATACACACTGATGATGCGCATATTGCAATTTGACTCTGATTGGATGATTTTTGCAGGAATTATAGACCTTGAGGTCAAGGTCAGAGGTCAGTTTTTCCCTGAATCTTGGAAACGCAGTAACTCCTGAAAGAAAAGATGTAGGCTTTTCAAATCAATACCATAGTTGTATCTAAGACAAATCTTGGATGCCTTACACTCTGACCTGACTTTGGGTTTGGGGTCAAAAGGTCAAAGGTTCCAGTGGAGATTAAAATTAGAGAAAATTTATTAATACTTGATTTATTCTAACATGTTATTCTTCATTGTTCAGAATTTTCCAGAATGTCGGCTGTGGCTATACCACTGCTGTACTGGCATGTTTTTTAAATAATCAAGGCACTTCAACACAAACATTTATTTTGTAAAAAAAAATAAAAAAAAAAAAAAAAAAAGTGAGCAAAATTAGAGAACAGTGACCACTGTGTCAGAAGAGAAAATTTAAACAATGTTTTTTTTTTTTTTTAGGGCTATCATCATCATAATCCATATTTATTTTTGACTGGACACAATTAATCCCTCAGTTGGGGTGGGCCCTGCTTGACTGCACTTCTCAAGAGTCCCACCCCAGTGATTCCTGTCCACTGGTTCAACCTGGGCCAGTTGTAGCTTGACCCGGTTGATACGGACACCCTCTAGCCACGTCTTCTTCGGTCTTCCTCTTCCTTGACTTCTGCTGCTACCAGGATCGACCTCCATGACCTTCTTAATCCAGCCAACACTCCTCTCCACATGGCTGAATCAATGCAAACGGCGCGTGCAGAGCACATCCTTGAGGTCATCCAGCTGTAGCCTAACCAGGAGTGCTTGTGAGCTGACCTCATCCTCAGTGGAGATGCCACACATCCAGCGGGCCATGGCCCTGTCATTCCACTGCAGACAGTTAAGACAGGTGGCAATCATCTGTCCATGCTATAGCATTCAAAAATTAATAAGAAGTAGGACTGGGAACGATCCACAATTTCCAGAATTGATTCGATCCCGATTCTTGAGATTCTGAATTGATTCAATTCCGATTCAATCCAGTCTGATCCCGATTCGATATGGGAAATTACCATTGTAATAGCCATTTTACTTGCCAGGAAAAAAATCTTCCAAGACCTAATGCTGCAAATTGTACCAAGAATACTCTAAACTTTGTTAATACATAATTTATCACATAAAGAACTGACCCAAAATCAGTTACAATAATGGACTTTTTATTATTTAACTTATGATTTCACAAAGTGCTCACAAGTGCTTTTTTTAGTGCAAACGGTGTGCAGTGTCAAGTTAACCACCCAGAGTCAGTAAACAAATTCAATGCATGAAGCATGTAGACATAATCTCACTGTATTTCAGGCCCTCCAGGATTTCATGGCAGTTTTTGCAATTGTTGTGGCCCAAAAAGCCTGAATTTGTGGGAACTTTTCCAAAAAGTTGTGATAAAAGCGACGACAATTTTAGAGGTTTTTTTTTTTTTTGCACTGAAAGTTGTGTGAGGAAGTAGAGATTATAAAGTAGCTGCTTTTTCCATAGTTTACAGTGATGCTATTCTCTGTAACACCACAAGAAAAGCACAGGATTACCAAAAATTTACTGTTAAACAGTGATTTATGTAGAATTAAATGCTCAGTAAAGCTGTCAAAAAATGACCAACATTGTATTCTTGCTGAGAACTTAAATTAAAAAAAGAAATAAAAGAATTAGTAATTTCAACAACTAAATTGCGCGTTAGAGTATGGAGAAAATTATGGCAGCACCTTCTTGAATCTTATTTGAAAACTAAGACCCCTGACAAATTTGAGGTCTTCTTCTGTGCTGAAATCCACAATGAAGCAGGGATGGCTCCTCCACTGACAACCTCTTCCCTTCAGAACGTCTCAGTGCAGGATGGATCTTGGCAGAAATCCAGTCTTCACAGATCTGAAGGGAAGGTGAAAAGAATAGATTTCACAGTAAAATTGATAGTCATATTTTTAAATCTCCACACCACAGTAGGATTTAATAATTTAGTTTCTTTCATTTTTTGTTGTTTATATTTTAACTACAAATTAACTTTCAATTTTTTAAAAGGGTTTCAATTCATTTCCTGTGAAGATTTGTTCATTTCAGTTTAGTTCTATTGAGTAAAAATGGCTCGTACTGCAGGCTTTATTAATTCTGCCATTTTCATTTTATTGTGATGTATTATTATCTTCAAATCGCTCACTTAAGTGCTAGAAGTCCATAATCTCATAAAATATACCTTTATTCTGCATTTATTCACAGTGCTTAACCATCAGTTAACTACTGTGTCCATAGTTTGTAAAAGAAAACACCATCATGCCGGATAAATTATTCATTTACGACACAAATGTTAAAACAAACAAATGATATTTTACTTACAATCTCAGCAGCTCCAAGTCTCCTTGTTCACAAGTTTTAGCCAGTTTCCGTGCGTTTTCCGTTTCAAGTGTTTATTAATTGTCGACATTATGTTCCAATACAGCGCTGCACATAGTACAAAACCGTTTATCCCCATTTTATGAAAAATATTAGGAAACTGTTGAGGACAGTCTTTATGGTGACTTTTGTTGATAAATTAATAGACACGCACATCAACTCCGCTTGGAAATACGAAAGTAAACACGGAAGTAAAGACGTGCGCTGCAGGGAACGCTTGCTGGCTGAGAACCGTTTTAACACCACAGAAGAAGAACTAGCATATCCATTAGCTTGTTAGCTGTTAGTGCTCCGGGTGTTTTTGGTTCTTCGCCACTGTTCCTGGCTCACTGACCCGGTTTCGACCCGATCAGACTCAGCAGACGTTCACAGACGTAAAAGCATTATATTAAAAGATCGATCCACGGTGTTTGTGGATCGATATCGGCTCAGTCAAATGTGGATCGATCTAGATCGTTGTATCGATCTTTTGAACCCACCCATAATAAGAAGTGTAGAGGCCCTTGCTTTGAATAACTTTAGCATATCTGCACCCACAGGACATCACTGGCTTCTCATACTGCTCTGGTATGATCATGGTCCATTCTTCTTGCAGTCTCTTCCACAGTTCAGTAACTGTAGTGGGTTTCTTAGCCATTACTTTGCCGCCATGAATTTTCCAGAGATTCTCTGTGGGATTTAGATCTGGACTCTGGGCTGGCCATTTCATTGTTTCAATATTGTTAGATTCAAGGAACTGTTTAACCCATTTTCCAGTGTGACAAGTGGGCATTGTCTTGCATGAAAATTGCGGGCTGATTGGGAGACAGTTGTAGTGAAAGAACTGTGTGTTGCTGAAGGAGGTTCACATAAACATTTGCATTCACCCTGCCATGTAGTTGTACAAGAGGCCCAACTTCTGCTGCAGAAAACATCCCCCAAACTATGACACTGCCTCCTCCAAATTTAACTAAGGTTAACACACTTTGTGTTCTATCTTTCCCCAGTTTAATGCTGAACATATTGTTTCCCATCAGACCCAAATAAGGTGAACTTACTCTCATCACTGACGTGCACTGTGGAGCAGTTCTCCTCTGTCCACACAACATGCTCCTCAACAAAGGCAAATCCAGCCTTTTTATTCCTTCTGCTGATGTGAGGTTCAGTCACTGCAGACTGAGCTTTGAGTCCAGATTGTATTAAACAGAAAGACACTGTGTGCTGAGACAGATCCTTGCCCTGTTCAGCAGTGAACTGGTGAGTAATTCCAGCTGCAGTGTTGAACCGTTTCCCCATTGAGAGTCTTCACATAATCCTGTCCCCCAAACCAGAGCAGTGTAAGAAACTAGTGATGTCCTGTGTGCATAGATCTGCTGAGGTCATTCAAAGCAAGGGCCTCTACACTTCCTATTAATTTTTGAATCCTATAGCCCTAAAAAAAAATGTTTAAATCATCTCTTCTGACACAGTGGTCACTGTTCTCAATTTTTGCTCAGTTTTGTTGTTTTTTTTTACAAAATAAATGTTTGTGTTGAAGTGCTTTGGTTATTAAACAAAAAAACCAACAACAACATGCTAGTACAGCAGTGGTATAGCCACAGCTGATATTCTGTAAAATTCTGAACAATGAAAAATAACATATGTTAGAATAAATCAAGTATTAATACATTGTTCTCTAATTTTGATCTCCACCGTATATTCCATTTGTACTATTACTATAGAACGAGTAAAGCTAGGGTCACCAAACTTGATACACATGTTCACCCTGAGACCCTGAACTGTGACTGTGAGTTTGGGGTCAAAAGGTCAAAGATCAAGGTTAACATTTCATTTGCACTATTACTATAGTACGAGTAAAGCTAGTCACCAAATCTGGTACACAGGTTCACGCTGTGACCCTGAACTGTGTCTTTGGGTATGGGGTCAAAAGGTCAGGGCTGGCATTCCCTATGCCCTATTACTATACAACAAGTAAGGCTAGGGTCACCAAACTTGGTACACCGGTTCACCCTGAGACCATGACCTCTGACTATGGGTTTGGGGTCAAAAGGTTGCCCTCTTACAATAGAACGAGTAAAGCTCTTTAGGGTCACCAAACTTGCTCCACAAGTTCACCTTGGGATCCTGACCTACAACTATGGGTCATATAAAGTTATTTTTGTTCCATATTCATGGATGGTAGTCTTATCATAATTTGGTTCTGCCTCAATAAATATATGGAAAAGTTGAAAACTGCTCTTCCTCGGTGACATATTGGGATCTTTAAAGAAAACAGGCGGGGGCTATTGCACTCACCTCAGAGTGCTCTTCTTTGCTCTTTCTGGCTAAGCCAAAAGGAGCTAATGCAATGATGTGGCGTCCATTTTCCGTCTGTCCACATGTCACAGGAATCGCTACTCCTCCTAGGCATTTGCCTCAATGCTCACCAAACTCACAATGATCCTCAGGTGGGTCTGCATCCAAGTTGTGCTCATGGTCAACGGTCATAAGGTCTGGGCACTTATGTGAATTCAGAAAAATTACTCCTCCTTCTAGGAAATCGTCTCGAGGATCCTTAGATGGGTCTACATCCAAGTTGTGCTCAAGATTGAAGGTCAGGAGATCTGGGCAACAGTGGCTCAGGAGGTAGAGCGGGTTGTTCAATAACCAGAGGGCTGGTGGTTCAAATTCCGTTCTCCCCAGCCATCCTGCCTTTGTGTCCCTGGGCAAGACACTTTACCCACCTTGCCTCCGGTGTCTGTGACACTGGGTATGAATGTGTATAAATGCTCAGTAGTGGTCAGAGAGGCCGTTGGCGCAGATTGGCAGCCACATTTCCGTCTCTCTGCCCCAGGGCAGCTGTGGCTATAGTAGTAGCTTACCATTATCAGTGTCTGTCTGTGGAGTGAATGAATAATCTATCAAAGCTTCTTTGAGTGTCTATGAAAAATGCTATATAAATCCGATGCATTATTATTTATAATTTCACAAAAAACATTACTCCTCCTAGGCCACTGACCTTGACTTTAAGCACATCCTAGACTGGTCTGCATCTAGGCTGTTCTTAAGGTCAAGGTCAATGGTCAGCAGATCAGAGTACTCTCAGGGTGATTTTGTCAGGCTGTCATTGACGGTCTGGTCTTTTTTTCAGTTAATTCGCAAATACAGGTGGTCACAAAAAAGCAAAACTGCCTCAGTTGAATAACTTAAAACTATAAATCCTGAAATGTACAAACTTAATGAAAATTATTGCATGTTTCTATGTTGTCTCTCACATTAAAAAGTGTTAATGTTGTGGATTATCCTGAGCTGTGGTACCTGCTTGATATTGAGGTTTAAAGGTCAGCTGAACCAGTTAAATATGATTTGATAAATATCTTAATGAAGCTGAGATGCACTACCATGTGCTCAGTGTTTTATGATCCCATTAATGCTCCCACCACTCCCTCCTGATGCTGTTTACACATACACACGGCTGCGTGTGAGTAAAACCATGCTGTCAGCGAGTGCTCCCGGGGTAAATGCTCTGCTGTGTAACCTTTTGGATCTCGTGATATACACTGCAGCTCATTTTGAGCCTCTGGTAGAAAGAAAATGTTGGCAAGCTGTGTGTCGGCTCCCATGCCCTCAGCTATGCTCTTGCTCTGTTTACTCTAGAACAGCAAACATGCCACTTGGGAAAAGTTGAAGGGCGACTTTAAAAGAGTCAAGGATTCTCGCTTTGTGGAATTTGAAAAATTTTGCAGGTTTAATCTGTGTTAAATTACACGTTTTTAAGCTTATCTTAGTTTGAGAAAAATAATTTGTCCGACATTTGAAGATAATTTTTGTTTGATGTGTTGTGGTTTGATAAGGTTCCCAAAAAGGAATCTTTGTTAGTTTATCCACGTGTAGCAAGAGGAGTGATGATGGTGCAGACTGAGGGCTTATTAGAGGACTCATTTGCTTTCTTGCTGTTATCAGCAACACTGATATTTACACTGACTCATCGAAACTCCTGCCCAGTTTCGATGACATTTGTGTCTTACCCTGCCCTCTGTTGACTCAGGGAAACACTGCACCTACTGTTCTGTGGCTGTTTCAGATGCTGTTCAGTAAACATACAACTTTCACCACTTTCTTTTACACTGAACACAATGTCTGTCACCTCTTTTCCAAAAAAAAAAGAAGAAAAAAATCACTGCTCAGAAGTGATTCAAAGAGAAGATCTGTGGCATTTTCTCTTGTCTCAGTCTCAAAATTTTTCACAAGAATGTGATTCTTCTAGAACACGGGTGTCAAACTCATTCCATGGAGGGCCAAGACCCTGCAGGTTTTACTTCCACCCAGTGTCTGCAGTAGGTGTTTTCACTGATCAACAATCATTTGGAAAAAATTTAGTGAAATCACCTATTGAAGACACTGGGAGGAGGTAAAACCTGCAGGGTCTTGGCCCTCCATGGAATGAGTTTGACACCCGTGTTCTAGAGTAACATTTTTAAAGGTCCTATATTGTACATATTCCAGAGATTAATTTAAAATTTTGACATTCCTTATGGCATGCATGCATAGTTTTAAAGAGCAAAATCCAAAACGGTAAGTTTTCAATCTGCTCATTAATATTAATAAGCCTCGAATCTGATTGGGTAAAAGTTTTTTGAGTGAGCCAATCATAAGTAAGGAGTGCGTCAGGGTGCATTTGTTTTGCTGACTGGTTTGTGACATCATAAAAACAAGGAAGTGCAGTCTGCTTGTTTTTGCTCAAGCTTAACTAAATATAAATGTGATTTTTTTGTGAAACATTTTAATATTTTAACTTTGTACACATGACTCATGACTGCATTTTATAAAGTTAAAATTCATGAAAACACCATTTTCCACAATATAGGTCCTTTAACTTTCTTCAAGAATGATCTACAGTATCTTCTTTTCATTTTTCTTTCAGCAATCTCTGGACAGTCGTCACCTTCTGCTGTGCAAACAGAGGGAGGACGCCAAAGATCTGAAAGATAACCTGGACCGCAGAGAAAACCTGGTCTCCACCTTTTTATCGCGTCAGCTGTCCACTGAGCAGCTGCAGGACTACAGACGCTTCGTCCAGACCAAAGCCTCGTTGCTCATCAGGCAGAAGGACTTGGAAGAGAAGCAGAGGCTGAGAGAGGAGCAACTGGAGGCGCTTTCCAACAGCCTTTACCTGTGAGGGGAGCAGGGATGAACTTCCAGATCTTATCTGCCTTAAACCAGGATGGTCTCTTCAAGAAGACCTGCAGAGCTTTTTGGCTCTTGGCCTCATAGAGAGGTCGATAGCTGGTCTTTCCAATCTTTTGCACTCTCATGACTTTATTTTGCTCTTAAAAAGAGGTTGTAGAGCAAGAGTTTCACATCTTCTCTGCTCTCTACTCATGAAAATAAGCAGTGCTTGAAGAGAATTAATGAACAAACCTGCCTCCCTGTTGGGTAACCAGACTAATCAACGCTCATGAAATCCCCACCCAATGGTGTCTTCAAACCACATGTACGTTTTTTTTTTTTGTCTTTTACTTTGAACTGAATTGGACTGCTGTTCTGTGTGCATTTATTATTGTAGCTGTGGAATGTTTATCATTAGAGCTGCTGTGCAGAAATCTGCTAGAAATCCAGGAAATGTCCTTCACTCTCATTAGTCCTACATCCTGTATCTGCGCCTGTGGAAACCTACTATAAGCTTTAAGATTGTAACTGAGCTGTGAGAGCGGGCAGTGTACTGTATCATGTCAGTTAAATGTACAATAGATGTAGAAGATGTAATCTTTTTTATGTCCTTATTTTTAAATGTTTCAAATTAAGGCACTAAAAACCAAAAAAAAAAAGTGAATGGAAAAAAATGCACTTTTTAAAGAAACACAAATGCACATTTCATCAAATCAGATTGAAGAATATTTTGCTCCATCCATATAAACCATATCTGTCCTTGTGCTGTTCTGAATGTTAAAGTTATCTATTTTGAAAAGGTACAACACGTGCAGTTGTGTACAAATGCTTTTCCAGCCAATTTCATTATGCTGTTAAGTCTTGATGATTTCATGCTGGAACAGTTCCTCATACGGAACTGCTAAACCTCTTTAAAGCAGATTATAAGTAATCAGCAATTCATATCACTGAGTATTTTACCCCCACACACACACATGTCCTATTGTTGCAGAGGTGACACGTGATACTTGAAATAGCTTTTTACCATCTCTACTTGAGGTGTCTTAAAACTGTTTTCTGTTCTCTACCTCCACTTTACAGCCCCTTCAGACACACATGACACTTATTTAGATTCACAGGACGGGGTTCAGTCACAAAAACACACCTGAGTTAAATAACGCTCACCCACGTGTTCTTAATTTAATCATTTTTGACTTAAGATTTTATAACCATATTACATTTCTTTTGATCAACTCTTTAGCCAAGTTCGTCACAGAGATGTTAAAGAATAATGTGAGCTGTATTTCATGGGTTATGCTTATTCTCAAATAGCAAAGAGTACCCATATGTCAAAATGGATAATGTAAAATAAGCATATTTTTATGTACGTACGTGGAGGTCAGGAGTTGAACAGAAAGATGAAACTCCTTTTGATGAAATCTGTTGTTTTAGCTTTCAACGAAACTACTGTGAAGATCAAAATATCCTCCAGAAATCACACCTGTGGGCTTGTTTGTTTCTCTTCTATATTTACATAACGACGATGGGCGCAGTAAACACCCCGATTGGCTCTCTCAGACGCTAACAAGATGAGCAATAAATAATGAAAACAAGCCTGTTTATCTCTGAACTTTGAAAGATATTTTCACACTGAACCTGAAACATTTCCTTCGAAATTTATACTTCTGTACGCCTCACTTTGCTAAACAAACGCATGCTTGTTTTGCCCTGTTGTGCTGACGCAAAGCGAAGGTTTAGAGGGACTCTCATCTCGTTTCCCTCCCCTTCAGCCTGCAAGAAATCCAAAAGTATGCAAAAGATCAGCATTTATAAAGAAGAGCGAGTAAATGCCCATTTTTGGCCTCCAGGCTCAAATATTTAGCAATTTCCTGAGTCGCTTCTTGTTTCTCCTTTTCATTCAAAGCAGTGTTTAGTTGAAGTCACAGGAGGATGGGGGTTTGTCTCAAACACTGGAGATTTGTGACACTGATATGTAAACAGAATTTGTTTTTAAAACAGAGGATGAAAAGACATTTCAGCTGGCTGTAACAACAGTGGAACACTGGTTAATCCTCTTCTTGTGTGTCATTTCACATCAGTTTTTCCGTTGAGAGTTGCTGTTTTGTGCCTGTTTGGAGTTTTAAATTCCATCATGTTTGTAATATTGTGAATAAATTATGCTCCCCCTCTCCTGTTTCTTCTCTGTGTAGTTTTTGTCCCTGATTAACCATTTGCATTTTATACTTGCAGATGCAAACTCAGACTGGAAGTGAAGAACTAAGGATAAAAGAGCATGTTGTCTAGTGGAAGGCTCAACATACAATACATTAAACCTTAAATATAAGCTGTCAGACATGTTAGATCCTTTTTGTACCAAGCAGTTTTCTCAGACTTAAAGGGTTCTTTCCATTTGGAGGTCGTTTCTGCCCTCTGCAGGCAAACCAACACATCGTATTTTCCCCAGGCTCTTCCAATCAGGTGCATTATAAATATTTAAATCAAGTAATCTAAAGGTAATTAGAAGAGCTGAGTGATATTTTCATGATAAACCGGGTAAACTTTGCAGTATTTTGTATACAGTGTGCTGAAACATCCCTATTTATAATTTTTAGTGCTTTAAAAAGTTACACAGAAATACACAGATTAGATTACATTCTATAGTACGTTTTGATTGTTTTTCTTTTGTTTGTTTTTTTGTCCCAATAAATTCCAAAGAGAGCATGTGGACAAGTATGATCTGGGTCTCAAAACACCCTAAAAAAAAAAAACTAAAACTAGACCCCAAAATTATTAAAAGTTCCCCTATTGTTTGAAGAGTTATGACATCCTCAAGGACATAGACAGTTAGTCAAAATCATTCAATCCTCAATGCGAGTTGGGTTTATTGGCAAAATGTACAAACTAGCAGCTGTTTGCAATAAACACATCAAACAAGAACAATTTAAATAACTCAAGACAACTAGTATTACAAGTGGTTTCTCCAAACTCGACTCAAAACGCCACTTTTAATGACTACTGTAGTTTCAAAATAATTCAACCCAGTCATGACAAGCATCTTTAGTTCTTATTATTTATTTATTTGATATGGGCATCACAAAAACATTGGACAAACCAGATGCATTGCTTGAGTGTTTTAGCACAAGTGCTAATTTTCAACACTTGTCCACAGGAGGCTTTTCAAAAAAGTGTTGCTCAGTCCATTTTAAAATCATTGTCACTGTCATCAGTTTCATTGTCAGATATTTAAATCTTTATGTGAACAACTCTGACCAGACTTTCACCAATTTTTGAGGTCTTTGCCAAAGGTGTTTGCATCAGCCTCCAGCATCAGCTCGCTGGGAAGAGTATTCCCAGTCTTGCCCCTTTAGATGAGAAGCTGGACTGTCCAAAGGAAGTCTACATTGGAATTATACAGTCCGCACTGGCAGAGCCTCGAGTGGTCGGTCTGTCAGAGTTTGAGCATCTGTTGATCAGAGCTGAAAACAGTAACAGCACTGACTTATTTAGACATTTAAAAACCAACTTAAGTGTACTAATTACAAAGTTTTCAAAAGTAAACATTTTGTGCATTTTTATGATTTCACAATGATGCCATCTTATTGGTTTCTTGTACAAGACCTTGACTGTCTGCTTTTAAAGTGAGATGTCAGGTTTCATTGTAGAAAGTGATGTGTGTGACCAGGATGTGATACAATAGGACAGATGTGAAAAAGTCATTGCATGCATGTATATGAAAGCAGTATGAACAGATAAGTCCCTTCTGATGAAACGGAAACAGTTCAAGTTTGTTTTGACCTTTTTACACACATTTCTAATTTGGTTTTGGAATTTTAAATTGTTGTCCAGAATGATAGCCAAATACTTTGTTTCAATTACTTCTTCAATTATTTTGTTGTTAATGTACAGCTTAAGTGTGCCAGTGGATGACTTTATTTAATTGAGAAGCAGATGGAAACAATTTTCTTAATATTTAGTGTTAAGTGAGACTCCTCCAGCCAGTTGTGGATGTTGGATAAGGCCAGTGTCAATTGCTGTCCCGCCAGACTTGGTGTTTTAGCAGATACATGACAGTATTGTCTGCATACATTTGGCAATTAACACCCTGACAACAGTTTGGAAGGTCATTTATATACATTGAGAACATCAGTGGACCTAAAACTGATCCCTGCGGCACTCCCATGTCATTGGAACAGAGATTGGACTTAACCCCAGTAGCCTTCACACACTGTTGTCTTCCTTCCAGGTAGGACTTAAACCACAACAAAGCTGTGGATGACATTTTAAAATTCTGCATTTTCCTAATTGATATGCGATGGTCTACTGTGTTGAAGGCTTTTTTTTTTTTTTTTTTTTTTTAGATCTAAGAACACAGCTCCAAGAGCACCTTTTTGCTGTTATGACCTGCTGCAAACGTGATGCATAGTTAGACATCAGCTTCTGGCAGCATTCCTGAGGAATCTTAGCCCATTCCACAAGGGCAAAGAATTCCAGTTCACCAATATTCTTGGATTTGCATGCTGCAACCCCCTTTGTCAAATCCCACCAGAAATTTTCAACAGGGTTCGAGTCAGGTGACTGTGATGGCCACTCTAGTATCTTCCAGGTCTTCTGAAACCAAACCTTTGTGGACTTTGAGGTATGCTTGGGATCATTGTCCTGTTGGAAGGTCCAGTGACATCCAAGCTTCAGCTTCCTCACAGACGGCATGACATTTTCTCCCAGGATTTTTGGATACTTGATTGAATCCATCTTACCCACCACACACTACAGGTTTCCAGTGCCAGAGAAAGTGAAACAGCCCCAGAGCATCACTGAACCACTACCATGCTTCACTTTCCCACAAAAACAATAAAATATAGATTTGTGTCATTGTCTAGAACAAAAAAGAAAATAATCAGTGGCATAGAATAACAATTTAAACAGTATCCATATAATCATTGCAAATTTATAGGAAAAAAATGTTGCAAGAGAAAGTAAATCAAAAAGAAAAACATTGAAACTTATGAGAAAAGCTGCACATTTACAAAAGTAGCAAATTTACGAGAAAAAGTTGTAAGTTGAAAATAAGAAGTTGCAAATGTACAAGAAAAAGGTTGAAGGTAATTTAAAATGTTCGGTGGGGGTGTCCTTGCAAAACTGGGCATGTTTTCCCCAGATGTTTTTAATCTGTTACATGTAAATTTGTAACTTTATAATCACATTTTTTAAATGTATGATTCTTGTCTTATATTTGCTACTTGCTTATGGTAAATTTCTATTTTTTTAACATCATGAGTCCACAGCAGTATAATTCAGCAAACATGAACTTTTAGCAGTGGCTAGCATGTTTTTCAAGAGGTCAGGAGGTTTGGTGATGAAGACATGACTCAGGGATGACTTGGCCTGGTGCTCTTATTAGTGGCAGTGAATCTCAGATTTCAGCCTGAACTCTGAACTCCCCCCGCCTGCAGGAATGTCAGCACACCTTCACCCAGGCTACAATCTTTGTCATTACACAACTCATGTATAAAGACTGATAAAGGCATGGTGTCAGTAGTGAGAATATATGTCACTGTGATTTATTACCACTGTCTGAGTCTGCTGTGCTGTAAGTGTATTAATGAGAAGTATAACATAGCACATTCCAAACCTTCCTCATTACACTCTACTATACTTTGCTGTATCCTGCGTACCATAAATTCCATTTTAATGGTAACTCTAAATAGTTTTAGCTCATGGTATCAGTAAGTGCTTTAATCAGTTATATAGCATGAACTATAGGCTGCTGATGATTTGTAACCATGACAAAAATTGAGAAATGTGAGCTTCATACAACCCTAATTCCAAAAAGGTTTATAAAAGCACAATGCAGTGATTTCTAAATATTATAATACACTATTTTCTCATGTATTGCCCTTCAGGGCGGAATGGAGACCCAAACGCTGGACTGTGGTTTGCACAATTTAAATAAACTCAAAAACTTACAGAGTAGGAACAGGACAAACTCACAGACTTCGATAAGGGTCGGCTGGAAACAACGTGGGCAGAAAATAAGAGAGGCAGGATAACCAACGGGCAAAACAGGAAGAAGCATGTGCTCCAGGCCGGCATGACACAGTAGGACATCGCCCTGAACTGCGGGGTGGCGTCCCTTAAATAAGACAAGAAGTAATTAGCCCAGTGACAAACAGGAGTAGATAATAAAGGGCGAGGATAATAACCAGGATAATGAGCAGCTGGGTGAGCTGCGAAACTAGCTAGGAGAGGAAATGGAAGTAAACAAAGGACGTCGTCAAAATAAAAGCACAGGAGAACAAGACAAGTGAAATAAAAACAAACGTGATCACAAACGTGATCCAGATAAAATACAAAGGATGATAATAATGCACTAAGGCAAGGACAGAATAAAATACAAAACCAAAGACATGCCAAAAATACTAGGAATAACAATAATAATAAATACCAATACATCATAAAGGGGAACTAAAGGTGAAGGTGTGAGAAAGCTCATGTTCAAACCCAGGAAGAAATAATTTAAAATACAAGTTGGCAAACTAATAATCAAACTCAATAATACAACTGAGTTGGGGAAAGAATAGAAAATAATCAAAAATAACTGAAAGCGTGAGCACGCTTGTCCCACCATGCTCAGCATCATGACAGAGCCTCTCCCTCAAGGGGCGGAACCCAGACACCCCAACGTAACTTCACAAAGAAAAAGAGAAAAAAACCCCGCACCAACAACCCCCCTGACAGGAACAGACAAATCACCCATCCAAGGAGGGTGGGGGGGGGGGGGAAGAAGGCCAGGTGGGACAAAACAACTTTCTCACTCAACAGAGACCCACAACCCAAGACAGATCAGCTGGCCTACTGAAATCCCAAGACCACCGGGTGAGAAGGTACGGCAGTTCAGGTGGTCTGCTGGAGTCCCAAGACCACCAAGTCATGAGCTGGAATGTGTCTGGTGGCCTCCCAGAGTCCCTGAGCCACCCAAGCAGAATGCATAATCTATCGGGAGGTCTCCCAGCATTCCAATACCAAACAGACCAGAGAACGTGATCTGTCAGGTGGCCTCCCAGCGTCCCTGAGCCATCGGACCGTGGAACACGACGTGCCCCCTCCTGGAGACGGCAACTGGAACATGTGTATTTTATGGACTGCAGGGGCTGAAGCATGGATCATGTGAGCCCGTAGCTGAGGAGCGTTGACACCAGATGATGACTGCTGACCTACGGTGAGCCCAGACAGTGGAGATGGTTGACCAGAGACAACACCAGATGGTGATGAAGGCTGACCAGCGAGGAAACCAGACGAAGAGGACTGCTGACCTTCGGCGAAGCCAGACAAAGAGGGCTGCTGACCATTGGTGAAGCCAGACGAAGAAGACTGCTGACCCTCAATGAAGCCAGACAAAGAGGACTGATGACCATTGAGAAAACCAGGCGACGAAGACGGCTGACCAGCGGCAACCTCAGGCAAAGACTGCTGACCAGTGATGACACCAGGCGAAGACTGCTGACCAGTGACGGCACCAGGCAAAGACTGCTGACAAGCTGCAACACCAGGCAAAGACCGCTGACCAGCGGCAACCTCAGGCGAAGACTGCTGGCCAGCGGTGACCTCAGGCAACTCAGCCTAGGGCGTCTTGAGTCCAGCTGCCTGGGAAGCCATCCCCATCATGGCCACCTCAGAAGGGGAGGAAGAGACAAACACTGGGTCACTGTCACTGGCGGCAGTGGAGCCCGACAGGGAAAACTCAGGAGGAGATGGCAGCTGCAACTGGTTCTCCCCACCAAGAGCTAAGCAAGATCTCTCTAATACTAATATTGTAAAGACAAAAAAGAGTACTCGCCTTAACAGACAAAGAGCTCCACCGCTGACCATGACTCCAGTGACTGCTGCTGCAGCCAAAGCAGTAGGCATGATGGCAGGTGAAACTTCAGCCGTGACGACAGGAACTGGAGGGACCTCTGGCGTGACGGCAGGAGCTGGTGGAACCCCAGATGTGGTGGCAGGCACTGGAGGAACCCCAGACGTGATGGCAGGTGCTGGTGGAACCCCAGATGTGGTGGCAGATGCTGGCGGATTCCCAGACATGGCGGCAGGAGCTGCCGGAACCCCAGACGTGGCGGCAGGAGCTGGCAGAACCCCAGATGTGGTGGCAGGAGCTGGCAGAACCCCAAACGTGGCGGCAGGAGCTGGTGGAACTCCAGACATGGTAGCAGGAGCTGGCGGAACCCCAGGCATGGCGGCTGCAGCTGGCGGAACCCTAGCCATGTATAACAGCGCCAGGGACTGTCTCACCAATGGCACTGGGTCCCGCGATGCCGAAACCAGGGGACACTCAGTTGTCGGCACAGGTTTTGGAAAACAAAGGGTGTCCTTCTTCCGTCTGAGATGTGGCTGCGGGGCCAGAACAGGAGTCTCTGGAATGGCAGGCCCCTCCATCATCAGATGGCTCCTTCCCAGGACAGATAGACACCTTAACCCTTTAAAATTCTGGAGTATATGGCAGGAAAACACAGAGATTGACCTCAAAATTTCAAATGACTATAGCTTGAAAATGGTAAAAGTTACAGGCACAATGTCAATTAGAAAAATGTTGCAGATGGACCAGAGTTCATGACTGGCAAAATTTCATCCATGCATTTTGCATAATGTAACCTAATTTGCATATTGCGCCAATCAAATTTTCATGACTATAGCTTCAAAATGGTAAAAGTTACAAGCACAGTGTCAATTTGAAAAATGTTGCAGATAGACCAAAGTTTATGACTGGTGAAATTTCATCCATGCATTTTGCATAATGTGACCTAATTTGCATATTGCGACAATCAAATTTTCATAAGACTATAGCTTCAAAATGATAAAAGTTACAGGCACAGTGTCATTTTGAAAAATATTGCAAATGACTCAAAAGGTTGTGATTTCAGAATTTTATTCACCAGTGTGCATAATGCCATGAAAAGTGGACAACAACATGATGGCAGCCATATTTACATTTTTTTTTCCAAGTAGCAGTGTACCCCAATCTGCCCTCATCTATCAAGGTGGCACTGTTTGAAGTTCTTGAGTGTGTGGTATCTCTCAAAGCAAGGCGAAACACACAGACCTACCACACATTGAGCGCACCTGAAGTGCGTCTGGTGACGACAATGGTGATGGCTGCAATCAGAACACACTACACAATCTGAATGTTCATGAACTTCGGCAATTAAGTGCTGTTCAGTGAGCTGCTGTGACGTCTCTAATGATTGCTGTGAAGGCCTTCCAGCTCTCTTGCCCTCACTCCTTTTGCACCTCTCAACCAAAAATTATGATTACTTCCTGAATGAAGACCTTCAGGGGCTTGTGTGGAGCTGAAGTACACCTGGTGTACACGATGTGGGTGTTGACGATGCAGATGCTCATCAGGGCATTGAAAATGCCCCTGTACCAATTCCTTGCTCTGTGTGGAAAGAGGTGGGTTTTCATCCTCTGGTCAGCTCTGTCTACTCCTCCCATGTAGCTGTTGTAGCTGCCCACACATGCAGGCTTGTTGACCTCATGGAAACCAGTCGCACTTCTCTTTGAGCAAATGCGTTTCAGGACACAAGTGTTGCCATGAATGGATGACAGCATGTTGAGACGCTTCGTGTCATGCCACGCACAGGCCAGCAGTTTGTCTTGCCGCATAAACACTGGACCATCTCTGCTTCTCACCATCAGCTGGGCTGGTTGCAGATCCCTTGGCATACCTAAAATAATGGCCTAAATAAATTGGCATAAATAAAATAATAAAAAAATAAAAATAAAAAAATACCTCTCCTGTTGCTGTTCACTGTGCCACACAGTCCAATGTCCTTAGCTGCGAGCTCCTTAGCGATGGCTAGTGATGTGTAATAGCTGTCCATATACACTACATGTCCTTTCCCAGTGTATGGCTCCATCAGCTGACACACAACGAGATGAGTCGGGCCCAAACCGTCACAGTCATTGCCATTTTGTCCTGTGTACAGTGACCACTGCAGCACATACCCTGTGCTGGCTTCACTCAACATAAATGCCTTGTAGCCGTATGTGTCTGTTTTTTTTCAGGTTGTACAGCTTCAAGGTGGACCTTCCCTTGAATGCAATCGTCATTTCATCCAGGGAGAGTTCCTTGCCTGGAGCATAAGCAGCAGCAAAATGCAGAACTATACAGTCAGTGATTGGATGGATCTTGAATAGCTGGTCATGTCCTGGCTCACCGTATGCAACCCAGTTCTCATTGTTCACAAAATGGAGGCAAGACAGGATTGTTGCAAACCTCCTGTAAGTCATCACTCTGCCAAATCCAGGTGTAAAAGCTGGCCAAAACTCTGCCCAGTAGTCCACCAATGAGGGCTTTGCCACAATTCCCATGCACAAATGAAGTGCCATGAATGCTTTCATCTCCTCCTTAGTTACACCAGTCCACTTGTGAAATCTGGACTGGGGTTTCAGTGCATCGGCTGCTTTTGCATGGGTTATGAACTGCTCAGTGTACCTGTTTGGGAAACACAAAGTTTGACCTCAAAATTTGCAATGCCTATAGCCTGAAAATGGTACAACTTACTGTCCATCCATCCATCCATCTTCTACCATTTTTCCGGAGGTCTGGGTCACGGAGGCAGCAGTTCAAGCAGAGAAGCCCAGACTTCCCTCTCCCCAGCCAACTGCTCCAGCTCTTCAGCGAGGATACCAAGGCGTTCCCAG
Organism: Pholidichthys leucotaenia; assembly: GCA_020510985.1. Lineage (NCBI taxonomy): Eukaryota > Metazoa > Chordata > Actinopteri > Cichliformes > Pholidichthyidae > Pholidichthys > Pholidichthys leucotaenia. The sequence goes on along the minus strand of CM035844.1, from coordinate 378,041,734 downwards.
ACCAGCTGGGAGACATAGTCTCTCCACCAAGTCCTGGGTCTGCCCCGGGGTCTCCTCCCAGTGGGACGTGCCCGAAACATCTCAAGTGGGAGGCGTCCAACTTACTGTCATTGTCAAAATTGGAAAAATATAGCAAATGAACCAAATTTTATGCTACAATATGTAGCTGTTTGTTTCATCAGTGAGAATCCTCCAGAACTCCTCAGTCCAAAACAAAGACAAAATCAATTGGTCGCACAGATGACATATCCACCTCTCCACAATATCTAACTGCCTCTTCAAACAGTTTGAGCCAGGGCTGGTAAGCTTCTTCATCTGTAAGAAGCTCCCAGGCATCACTGTCCAAACTTACTGTAGGATTTCTATTGTTGAGGCAAGCTGGCCTGCTTGTTGTTGCTCTGCGTCGTCCACGTGGCACGCACCAGGATGCACCGGGTGCCATGCGCTCCGGCCCACCCAAACATTGCCCACGAACTGTCCTAGGCCTCTTCACCCCATGGCCACAGTTTGGCAAAGCTGAACAATCTGCAGAACCTGCTCCTGTGCCATTTTGGGCTCGACTGGACACAGAAAAAGCATCTCCAGTCTTGTGCGCATGACAGTCAACTTCACTGTCGCCAGAAGTGCTTGCGCTGTTGTCAGAGGGCACATAATCTGAACTAGAGTCTTCCTCAGACGGCGAACTTGGGATACTCTCTTCTTCTGATCTGGGAGTGGCCCAAAACAAAGCTAAAAACTCCAAAGTGAGTGTTTTTTGTGCCATCTTGTCTCATCGGCGACTAACTACCAAATGGGAAGGGGCATTTTTCAAACGCAAATTTGAACAACTCTTTGCATTGGGTCACTTCCGTTTTTTGGGCTACGTGAAAAGCTATACCTGTCTGCCATCTTCTGATGTTAAAAGGTTCCTATTTCTGGCTCTATTTAGCGGTACCGGCTTTGTTTTGAGTGATGAGCTGACAGGCACAGCAGTGCGCCTGAGAACTTTAAAAGGGATGTTGTGGTTGCTGTTGCTGAAGGCCCAGACAAATCCCTCTCGATAGCTGCAGCGGGCAAGGGCACCAATGTAGAAAATGAAGGAGCCGGCACTGCAGGCATGATGATGGCCGCATACTCCGGGAGGAGCCATGGCTTGCAATCCAACAATACATCCACCTCAGAAAGGAAAAACCCGCCGGCGCTCCTCCAGCTCTTCGGCATTAGGACCGTCTAAGGGCACTGATGCGGTGAACCCAGTATGGTAAACAGTGGGCTCATCCCATGCTGGAGTGACAGCAAGTGGTGTGGGCCACTGCTTGGGAGGAGAAGGCGGGAATGGTGATTGGAGAGAAGCTGATGGCGACTGCACCAGGGGACGTTCTTTTGTTGGCTCAGGTACAGGTGGAGGAGAGCTACTCACCAGCCCGCGGTGCATGTGTTGGGAATTGGAAATGGAGACGAGGAGACCCGTGAGTTCCGGATAGCTCCACAGGCTAGGGCATGCCTCCATTACCTTCGCCGTGCCATCCAGACATCTCAAAGCCTCCTCGGGAGTGTGGGAAACATGAGTGCCTGAGATTAAGTCCTCCAATATTTCCGCAGCCCAACACTCCACCTCGTCCAGTCCAAACACACCAAAGTCCATACCTGCTGCGTCTTCAGGGTGCTACACTCTGTCTGGTTCTCCCTCCAGTAGAGACAGCAATGCAAAAGCAGGTAGGGGAGGAAAAAAAAAGACAAACTCACAGCATTTGGGTCCAAACTGGCGATGTCCTTCTGTTATGTATTGCCCTTCAGGGTGGAATGGAGACCCAAACGCTGGACTGTGGTTTGCACAGTTAAATTAAACTCAAAAACTTACAGAATAGGAACAGGACAAACCCCCAGACTTCGATAAGGGTCGGCTGGAAACAATGGGGGCAGAAAATAAAAGAGGCAAAATAACCAACGGGCAAAACAGGAAGAAGCGTGTGTTCCATGCTGGCATGACACAGTAGGACGTTGCCACGAACTGCGGGGTGGCATCCCTTAAATAAGACAAGAAGTAATTAGCCCAGTGACAAACAGGAGTGGATAATAAAGGGCGAGGATAATAACCAGGATAATGAGCAGCTGGGTGAGCTGCGAAACTAGCTAGGAGAGGAAATGGAAGTAAACAAAGAACGTCGTCAAAATAAAAGCACAGGAGAACAAGACAAGTGAAATAAACACAAACGTGATCCAGATAAAATACAAAGGATGATAATAAAGCGCTAAGGCAAGGAACTGAAAGTGTGGGCACGGTTCTCCCACCGTGCTCAGCATCATGACGCTATTTTATTCACAATAGTGCAGAGAAAAAATGATCAAGTTAAAAGTGAGAGAAAATAAGACATTTAACTATTTCATGACAAATAGAATCAGAATCAGAATAAGTTTATTGCCAAGCACATTTACAAGTAAATAACAGGTAAATATACGAGGAATTTGACTTGACACTGAAAACGTCATAAATGACATTCTCAATGACGCGGCGAGCCATGGAGGCGCCTGTCGCGGCGAGCCATGGAGGCGCCTGTCATATATTAGCTCATCTTAAAACTGATCGCAACAACACATCTCATAAGAGCTGGGATGGTACAACAAATGACTGGAAAAGTAAGTGGTACTAAAATGAAATGACCAGAGGAATATGCTGCAACCCATAACAAACAACTAGCCAGTGTTAACCGTTCCTGCCTCTCGTCCCCTAACCGTGGTTGGGGGACGCAGGGGAGATCTGTCTTCTCCAGGGCCGGAGGCGCTTTTCCTCCTCCGGGGTCAACTCCCGAGTAAAACCTCACTCTTGTTAAACAGGAGATATGGTGGTACACAGAGGCACAGGCTGTATTGCTGAAGCGTTGGGGCTTTATTTACAGACTGCAATATTGTTAGCAACCATTTCTACCTGCTCCGGTCGCCTCGCTCTCTGTCTCTCATCCGCCCAAAATCACACACACCGTTCACTCGTCGGGGGCGTTCCACACACCCCTGGGGCGCGCCTCGGCTGCGCGCACGCACTCACGTTCACGCACTGAGCTGTCCTTTCTAAACACCTGCATTAGGCACATCTTACAACACCAGTAACATGACCGGGGATAAAAAAGAGCATCTTAGGGACCACGCACACAACAGCATTTTTACCACAAACCTTGGCAGTTCATCTACATTTTAGTTGTCCGTGCATACTACGCCGGGTATTTGGAGGTGTGAAAGTGTAGAGATCTGAAAACAGTCTCCAGAGTGGAGAGGTGTTCCCGGCGTTATCTGATGTGTTTATAGTTAGGATTAAGTTAAAAAAAAAGGGCTGTTAATGCACTGCTGCGCAAATGATGCTGTCGGCTGCAGCCGACATGTCATCATATCACTTTTTTTCTTACTTGTAATGCTTTTCTAAGTTATGACTGAAGACTCCTTATCAAATATTCAAACCAGCTGTCAGTAAGTCAGATTTTGTCATGAATTTGGGTTTGGAGGGCAAACCCAGTTCTGACTCATTGTTATGTTTTGCCCTAGTTTTCCTCTGACAGCTCAGGCATGCCCCCTCCTCCTGTCTAGTGAAATCAGCTGCACTGTCACGGGTGTTCACACACATACACACACCCCCACGCACACACTCCATTCACTCTCATTCACACGCCCTCTCACACACCGGATGCCAATCAGGCCTGCCCACGCGTTCTCGCACCAGCAATCTCTTTCCTCGTTAGCTTCAGGAGTATTTGTTTGCCGCTTCAGAAGAAAGAGATTGTCGGGGCATTCACCCTCATTCATGGCAGCTAGTTCTCCATGAATGACGTTCCACTCCCTTCACGCATTCAGCCCGACATCTTCAGACAATCTATCCCTGGGTGTTTGCGGCTGCCTCAGCCTCCTATCTTCATCCACCAGACTGCATGGTTCGCCCTGGACCAGCTCCAGTCCTGTAAGTGTCTTTAGCCTTTTCTCTTGTGCTAGCAGCCCTGCAGCTCTAGGCTGCTCGCCATTCCTGTTTCGTGCCCAACGCAGCCCTGCAGCACTAGGCTCCGTATTCACCAGGCTCTAAAGCATTCGGCTGGCGCCCTGTATGTTTGGTTCAGGTTCAGGTTCAGGTTACTTTATTTGTACCCGTAGGTAGATTTGTTTTGCAGTCTGGTGACATCCATATTTACAAGCCACAAATTACATTCAACATAGACACAAACACAGGCACACATGAAATTGACTATAGACATGATAAAAATACTCAAGGCTCCATCAATCTGGGTATAAAAAGACAAAGAGATGGGAGAAAAACCAGAGGTAAGAGAGAAGAGTCATATTAAAAGTTAAAAACTAGTCAAAGGGGTTAAAAACTCAAAGGTCTAAAACCCAATAAAATATTTAGAACCCAAGTAACATCCTACAAAAATAAGTAACTATAAAATGGAGTTAATAAATAGGTACCTAAATTATGTGCAATATATTGTTACAGCTTGTTCAACTCTTTGACAGCAGCAGGAACAAAGCTGTTTTTGTAGCGCTGGGTTTTACTTTTTGGGACAGCAAACCTCCGTCTTGAGGGAAGAAGCTGAAAGTGGCAGTGCAAAGGGTGGGAGTCATCATTTAAAATGGAGGTAGCAATCCTCTGTACCTGTCTGGTGTACAGGGATGTCAGGTTCAGCTGTGACTCACCAAGCAAACGACTGGACCATCTAACTACCTGATCCAAGGATTTCCTCTGTTTCAGTTTTATCTGACCAAACCATGACACTAAAGAAAAGGATAAAACAGATTCAATAAAAGCCCGATAAAACATTGTCATTATGGTTCGGTCAATTTGGAAGCGTGCAAGTTTTCTCAAGCAATGCAAATGTTGCTGACCCTTTTTGCACACCCTTTCACAGTTCTCTTCAAAGTTTAAATTACTATCAATAATCGTCCCAAGATATTTGTAGGATTGTACACATTTGGTGGTCTGGCCTTTTAGTACGGTGACTTTGTGCCTGGGAGTTTTCCTCCTAAAGTCAATAATCATGTCTTTAGTTTTTGTCGTATTCAGCTGCAGGTAGGAATTCTCACACCAGTGAACAAAATCATCAACTACTGGGCCGTGGCCACTCTCACCATCCTGGAGGAGACTGACAATAACTGAATCAACAGCATACTTTATAATGTGTCTGTTGTCATGTCTGCTCCGACACGTTTGTGTACAGGATGAAGAGTAGTGGTGACAACACACACCCCTGAGGAGAGCCAGTAGAAGAGCACTTTAGGTCAGACAATGTACCATTGACCCTAACTCTCTGCGTCCTGTTGGTTAAGAAATCCAGAATCCAACCCACCAGATTATTGCTCAAATCAAATTGTTGCAGAAGCCTTTCAACTAAGATATGAGGTTGGATTGTATTAAAGGCGGAGGAAAAGTCCACAAATAAAAGCCTGGCGTGTGTCCCATTAAAATCCAGATGTTTAAAAAGCATGTTAAACAGAGTGGCAGTGGCATCCTCCACTCCTCTGTGAGGCCTATAGGCAAACTGCAGAGGATCCAATGCATGCTCAGTCTGCTTTAGGACCTCACGTCTGACCAGTTTTTCAAAAATTTTCATTAAAATTGAAGTCAAAGCAACTGGTCTAAAGTCGTTTACTGTTTTAGGACAGCTGGATTTTGGAAAGGGAACAACCACGGCTTCTTTCCAGATCTTAGGCACATGTTGTGTCTGTAAGGACTTATTGAAAATGTAATGAAATATAGGACTCAGTTCATGTGCACAGGACTTTACCAAGCGCCCACATACATATATTATCAGGTGTCACGCCGCGCCGTTCATCAGCGGCGCCACCTGCTCACACACCTGATCCTCATCTGCGGCGAGGGATAAAAGCCGCCTCGCCCGGAGGCTCGGCCTGAAGCCGTCAGACTTCGTTCCCTCACCGCCGTGAGCATACCTTTCTTCAGCATCGCTACTCTGGGTAAGAACCCTTACCTCCTTCTCCAGTCTGCTCCCCTGTGCACAGGTGGATTCCCCGGCGGCGGACATCTCCGTTCCATCGCCCATCCTTCGCTGCTGCACGGAGCTCTCCAGGTGGCTGTCTCCCGGGCTACGTTCCCCTTGCTGTGCCAGCTATCCTGACAACTCAAGTAAGATCTTCTCTTGCCATAAATCATCCTGTGTTGGTGTATGCCCGTCACCCTCTCCCTGTGCTCTCTCCATAGGGTTGCTCGGCTGAACGGTCATCTGCCTCTGTGCCTGAAGCAGACGCCACCACCAACACATCTGCATCCCGCAGACACACACTCATTCACCCCTGCTGTTAATAAACTCTTTGAACTACTCTAAGCCTGTGTGTGCGTGTCTCCTGAGCCGTGCGTTATGTCAGTACGGCTTCAGCAGAGCGGCTCGGCGGACGGCGGGCTCGCACACCGGCTTACCACTCTCGAGGCTAGAGTGGATCAAATAGCTTATCAACAGCAGGTGATCCTAAATCAATTGATAACTATCACTGGCCGATTGGACCGCCTGGACCCCCAGCAGCCGTTCCCCCCGGCTCCTCAGGGTGGCGCAGCTCCTGCTGTTCCGGTGGCCGTCCAGCCAGCTCCAGTGGCACCGGCCCGACTCACACCAATTCCGACCCCCGCCCGCTTTAGCGGAAAGCTCGGCGGAGCGCGGGGGTTTGTGATGCAGTGCGAGTCCGTGTTTGACCGTGTGCCCGGAGACTTTCCCTCAGATCACAGCCGGATCGGCTACATAGGGAACCTCCTGGAGGGGCGTGCTTTAACTTGGGCCTACGCTATTATGGCGAGACCCAGTTATGCCACCCTCACCTATGCCGAGTTCGTGAGGCGCTTCCTGGAGGTGTTTGATCACTCCCGTTCCGAGGCGGTCCAGGTCGATCGGCTTCTCGCTCTCCAGCAGGGAAGCCGGTCGGCCGCGGATTATGCCATCGAATACCGGGTAGCGGCGGAGGAACTGGGCTGGGAGGAGCGCTCCCTCTGCGGCCTGTTTCTCCGCAGCCTCAATAGTGATCTGAGGGATGAACTGGCTGGACGGGATATCCCCGGAACGTTAGCGGAGCTAACCTCATTGGCAATCAGCTTGGACAACAGGCTGCGCGAGCGCTCCTCAGGACGGAAGCCGTCTGCTTCTCGCCCTCGAGGAGTCCCGCTACGCCTGCCCCAAGCTCGCCCCCTGGCGACGCCGCCACCATCGTGCCCCGAGGAGTCGGAGCCGATGGTGACGGGCTGGGCAAAGCTCTCCCCGGCAGAGAGACAGTGCCGCCGTGAGTTGGGTCTCTGCATGTATTGCGGGGACAATCAACACACGGTAGAGCTTTGCCCACAAAAGCCAAACGGTGGGGTCCGCGAGTCACTGTAGGGGGCCTCGCGGACGTCAATCGGCAAAGTCCCCTCACTCAATTAAAGCTGCCCATCTGTTTTTGCCACAACCCCACTGGGCACCTCACCCACGCACTGGTGGATTCGGGCGCAGAGGGCAGCTTCATTTCACAAGGCCTGGCAACCTGATTGGGCATCCGCTGTCAGGCGCTCAAACACCCCATCTCCCTGGTCCATCTCTCCCGTGCCTCCCTTGGGAGAGTTACCCATCAAACCATTCCTGTCCCAGTCATCATCTCAGGAAACCACCGGGAGGAAATGGTTTTCTACGTCCTGCCCAACTCTGTGTCGCCCGTCATCCTGGGGTATCCCTGGCTACGCCTCCACAATCCTGTCCTGGACTGGAGGTCAGCTGGGGTGTCGGCGTGGAGTACCTTCTGCATGGGCACCTGCCTTCAGTCCGCTGCCTGCTCACCGTCCGCGGCTCCTCCTGTGGCGGATACAGCACCCCCGGACCTGTCACTGGTGCCCCCAGATTTTCACGACCTGGGTATGGTATTCAGCAAGTCGAAAGCTATGTCTCTTCCCCCGCATCGACCATATGACTGTGCCATCAATCTCCGCCAGGGGGCCCCCCTGCCATCTGGTCGGCTCTACAGCCTGTTGGCGCCGGAGAAGGAGACTATGAATACGTACCTGAAGGAATCACTGAGCGCTGGGATTATCCGCCCATCGTCATCACCCGTGGGGGCGGGGTTTTTCTTTGTAGGGAAGAAGGACGGTTCCCTCCGTCCCTGTATCGACTACCGAGCACTTAATGACATCACTGAGAGGGACCGTTACACCCTGCCCATCATGGACACTGCCTTCCACTCCCTCCAGGGGGCGACCTGGTTTACCAAGCTGGATCTCCGCAGCGCTTACCACCTCGTCCGGATCCGGGAGGGAGATGAATGGAAAACAGCCTTCCGTACCCCGAACGGCCACTTTGAGTATCTCGTCATGCCGTTCGGGCTGACCAACGCTCCTGCCGTCTTTCAGCGCCTCATCAATGACGTCCTCCGGGATTTCATCGGCCTCTTCGTGTTCGTCTACCTGGACGACATTCTGATCTTCTCTCAGTCCAGAGACGAGCACCGGGTCCATGTGAGGCGGGTCCTTCAAAGACTGCTGGAGAATCGTCTGTACGTGAAGGCTGAGAAGTGTGAGTTTTACGCTAGGACCACATCCTTCCTGGGATTCATCATCGCCCAAGACCAGGTGCTCCCGGACCCAGAGAAGGTGAAGGCGGTGGTGGAGTGGCCTACTCCCGCATCTCGGAAGCAGGTGCAACAGTTTGTTGGCTTCGCCAATTTTTACCGCCATTTTGTCCCGAATTTCAGCTGGATCGTCGGACCACTGACCCGCCTCACGTCCCCGAAGGTTCCGTTCCGGTGGACCGAAGAGGTCGATGCTGCCTTTAAGGCGCTGAAGGCGGAGTTCTCCTCCCCCCGGGTCCTTCGCCAGGTCGACCCCGCGCTGCAGTGCATTGTGGAGGTGGACGCATCGGACACGGGAGTGGGAGCAGTGTTATCCCAGCTATCACCGGACGATGGCGCCAAGCGACCGTGCGCCTTCTTCTCCCGGCGCCTGTCCCCGGCGGAGAGGAACTATGATGTGGGGGACAGAGAGCTCCTGGCCATTAAACTCGCCCTACAGGAGTGGCGCCACTGGCTAGAGGGGGCGGACCTGCCATTTGTGGTCCTTACGGACCATAAGAATTTAGAGTACCTACGATCTGCCAAGCGCCTGAATGCCCGCCAGGCGCGCTGGTCTCTGTTCTTCGCCAGGTTCCGGTTCTCTATCACCTTCAGGCCAGGCTCCAAGAACGGCCTGCCTGACGCCCTCTCTAGACAGTTCACCCCCGTGGGGGCTGAGGAAACGCCCCACACTATCCTGCCCAGGTCGTGCGTCGTGGGAGCTATCTCTTGGGACATTGTGGACAAGATCCGGAAGGCACAGGAGGTGGAACCTGATCCTGGCGGCGGACCAGAGGGAAGACTGTTCGTTCCGTCTGCGGTCCGAGGAGAGGTCATCCACTGGCTCCACACCTCCCGGCTCACCTGTCATCCCGGCACCTCTCGGATGATCAGCCTCCTCCAACGGTCCTTTTGGTGGCCGGGCCTGCGGAGGGATGCAGCCCGCTACGCCCGGGCTTGTCCAATTTGTGCCACCAGTAAATCGGGAAACGCCCCTCCAGCGGGTCTGCTCCAGCCTCTGCCCGTCCCTGGCAGGCCATGGTCGCACATCGCACTGGATTTCGTCACCGGGCTCCCAGTTTCCAACTCATTCGACACCATCCTGACCATCGTGGACCGTTTCTCCAAGGCAGCACACTTCGTCCCCCTGCGAGGTCTCCCTACCGCCCTGGAGACGGCGGGCTTCCTCGTCCAACACGTGGTCAGGCTGCATGGGATCCCGGTGGACGTGGTCTCGGACCGGGGTCCCCAATTTTCATCCGAGGTTTGGAAATCCTTTTGCAACGCCATCGGAGCCAAGGTGAGCCTCTGCTCCGGCCATCACCCCCAGTCTAACGGGCAGTGTGAGAGGACCAATCAGGAGCTGGAGGCTGCGCTCCGCTGTGTTGCAAGATCCAAGCCGACATCGTGGAGCAACCATCTCGCCTGGGTGGAGTACGCCCACAACACCGCCCGCTCTTCTGCAACGGGGATGTCCCCCTTCAAGGCGTCCCTGGGTTACGACCCCCCGCTGCTTCCAGCGCAGGAGAGCGAGGTAACTGTTCCGTCAGTTAGGGCGCACATGAGGCAGTTCCGCTCCACCTGGGCCGCCGCACGTCATGCGCTTTTACGCACAGCGGAGCGCAACAAGACCGTGGCGGATCGGCGTAGAAGACCTGCCCCGGCGTACAGAGTTGGGCAACTTGTCTACGTTTCCACCCAGGACGCCACCCTAAAAGGCGAGAGGAGGAAGCTGGCACAGCGCTTCATGGGTCCCTTCCCCATCACCCGGATCATCAACCCGGTGGCTGTGTGCGTGGCTATTCCCCCCTCCCTCCGCATCCATTCCACCTTCCACGTGTCAAAGGTGAAGCTGGCAGTCACCGACCCCCTTTGCCCTCCTCCTGCAGCGCAACCCGCGCCCCGGATGATTGGTGGCCACCCGGCCTGGTCCGTCTCCTCCATCCTGGACTCCCGGCGCCGGGGTCGTGGGTTGCAATACTTGGTGGACTGGGAGGGCTATGGGCCCGAGCATCGACAATGGGTGCCCCCGTCGTTTGTGTTGGACCCATCGCTCATCGCGGACTTCCACCGAGCGCACCCGGATAAGCCATCGCCAGGAGGCGCTGCTAGAGGGGGGAGTACTGTCACGCCGCGCCGTTCATCAGCGGCGCCACCTGCTCACACACCTGATCCTCATCTGCGGCGAGGGATAAAAGCCGCCTCGCCCGGAGGCTCGGCCTGAAGCCGTCAGACTTCGTTCCCTCACCGCCGTGAGCATACCTTTCTTCAGCATCGCTACTCTGGGTAAGAACCCTTACCTCCTTCTCCAGTCTGCTCCCCTGTGCACAGGTGGATTCCCCGGCGGCGGACATCTCCGTTCCATCGCCCATCCTTCGCTGCTGCACGGAGCTCTCCAGGTGGCTGTCTCCCGGGCTACGTTCCCCTTGCTGTGCCAGCTATCCTGACAACTCAAGTAAGATCTTCTCTTGCCATAAATCATCCTGTGTTGGTGTATGCCCGTCACCCTCTCCCTGTGCTCTCTCCATAGGGTTGCTCGGCTGAACGGTCATCTGCCTCTGTGCCTGAAGCAGACGCCACCACCAACACATCTGCATCCCGCAGACACACACTCATTCACCCCTGCTGTTAATAAACTCTTTGAACTACTCTAAGCCTGTGTGTGCGTGTCTCCTGAGCCGTGCGTTATGTCATCGGGGCCCTGACTTTTGTTCACTTTTACAGCGCAGAACTCCCTTTTAACATCCTGCATCTCAATATTAAAGTGCTGATTGTCTTTGAGTTTCTGTTTCAAATCTTGGGTTTCTGTGCTAAAATCAAAGGAGTCAAAACGACCATAAAAACAATTAAGAGCATTAGCCAGCTCTATGTCTGAATTAAAACCATCTAAAAACACACGATTACTGCGCTCTGTGCTCTGAAGGCCTGCAATAGTTTTCATACTGGCCCAGGCTGAACCAAGTTTCTTTGTTGCCATCTTGCTTTCCAATTCTGATTTATAATTCTGTTTTGCTCTTAAAATTTTGGACTTCAGCTCTTTTGTGGCAACCTGTAGCTCAGAAACAGACCCCTGTATAAAGGCAAGTGCTTTCCTCTGTAAGCAGGATTTAACTGATTTTGTAACCCATGGTTTGTTGTTGGGATATATTTTGACACGTTTACGTGGAACGATCTTATTTTTACAGAAAGCCATGTATGAGCATGTGACATCCACCAAAGAGTCCAAATCATCCCCGCAGGACAGTGTGAACATCTCCCAGTCTGTACAGTCAAAGCATTCCTGGAGGCTGTGCACTGAATCTTCTGTCCACACATCAGTGTCTCTTGTCTCCACCTTGCCTCTTCTGAGAGCAGTTTTATATGTGGGCAGCAAATGTACACAGCTGTGATCTGAGGATCCTAAAGGAGGAAGGGGGAGTGATTTATGGGCCCTCTCTATGGATCCATAGCACAGGTCCAATGTCTTTATTCGCCTGGTTGGGCAGGAGACATACTGATAAAAGTTTTTAAGTGTGTTCTTTAAAGAAACATGGTTAAAATCCCCAAGAATGAAGTTTGGCACCTCTGGAGAAATTGATTTCAGCCGCTGGATCACATCAAAGATGGTGCTGGAGGCGGAGTCAGCGTCTGCCCTCGGGTGAATGTACACAGTTGTGATGAAAAGCTGGGGGAACTCGCGAGGCAAATAAAAGGGGCGTAGTGACACAGACAGCAGCTCCACATCAGGTGTACAGATGCGCTCTCTGACCGTGACAGATGTGCAGTACTGCTTATTAATGTATAAACATACGCCGCTCCCCTGACGTTTCCCCGTTACCTCTTCCTGCCGATCCGAGCGCAGTGGGGCTCCAAAGCCGTCAATCCACAGGTCTGCATCTCGGTCATGCGCAGTAAGCCAAGATTCGGTGAAAGCCATGACACAGCAGTTCTTAAAGTCCTTCTGGTAGCGTACATTCCCTTGAATTTCATCCACCTTGTTTCTCAGAGACTGTACGTTCCCAAAAATCATAGAAGGAAGAGGGATGTTACCAAACTGACGTTTTCTCAGGCGCAATTTCACACCTCCACGCTTTCCGCGTTTCCTTCTGCCGTCTCTCCCGTCTCTCTTTTCACCGCTGTGTCCATCCATCCATCCATCCATCTTCTACCGCTTTTCCGGAGGTCCGGGTCGCGGAGGCAGCAGTTCAAGCAGAGAAGCCCAGACTTCCCTCTCCCCAGCCACCTGCTCCAGCTCTTCAGAGGGGATACCAAGGCGTTCCCAGACCAGCTGGGAGACATAGTCTCTCCACCGAGTCCTGGGTCTGCACCGGGGTCTCCTCCCAGTGGGACGTGCCTGAAACACCTCAAGTGGGAGGCGTCCAGGAGGCATCCTAATCAGATGCCCATACCACCTCAACTGACTCCTTTCAATGTGGAGGAGCAGCGGTTCTACTCTGAGCCTCTCCCGGATGACTGAGCTCCTCACCCTATCTCTCAGGGTGAGTCCAGCAATCCTACGGAGAAAGCTCATTTCAGCCGCTTGTATCCGCGATCTCGTTCTTTCGGTCATTACCCAAAGCTCGTGACCATAGGTGAGAGTAGGAACGTAGATTGACTGGTAAATCGACAGCTTTGCCTTAGAACTCAGCTCCCTCTTCACCACAACAGACCGGTACAACGTCCGCATCACTGCAGATGCTGCTCCAATCCGTCTGTCGATCTCTCGCTCCATTTTCCCCTCACTCGTGAACAAGACCCCAAGATACTTAAACTCCTCCACTTGGGGCAGGAGCCTGTCCCCAACCCGGAGAGGACAATCCACCTTTTTCCGGCTGAGGACCATGGACTCAGACTTGGAGGTGCTGATTCTCATCCCAGCCGCTTCACACTCAGCGGCAAACCGTCCCAGCAAGAGCTGTAGGTCATTGCTGGATGAAGCCAACAGGACAACATCATCTGCAAACAACAGAGATGAGATCCTGTGGTCACCAAGCATGACACCCTCCATTCCCTGGCTGCGCCTAGAAATCCTGTCCATAAAAATTATGAACAGGATCGGTGACAAAGGGCAGCCCTGGCGGAGTCCAACTCTCACTGGGAATGACTCCGACCGAGTGTTGGCAATACGAACCAAACTCTCACAACGGTCGTACAGAGACCGAATAGCTCGTAACAACAAGCCCGATACCCCATACTCCCGAAGCACCCCCCACAAAAATCCACGAGGGACGCGGTCAAATGCCTTCTCCAAGTCCACAAAACACATGTAAACTGGTTGGGCAAACTCCCACGAACCCTCAAGAATTCTCGAGAGGGTAAAGAGCTGGTCCGATGTGCCACGGCCAGGATGAAAACCACATTGCTCCTCCTGAATCCGAGATTCGACCAACGGCCGGACTCATGGATCGTCACCTTATCGTGGTGGGGGGGTTTGCGTGCCCCAGTGATCCCAGGAGCTATGTTGTCCGGGGGCAATTTGCCTCTGATAGGGTCTCCCAAGACAAACTGGTTCTGGGTGAAGGGCCAGACTAAGAACGATCCAACAGACTCTCATGATAAATTGTATATCAAGGATTCAGTGTACCCCGCCCGGTATGGGGTTACCGGGGCCCCACCCTGGAGCCAGGCCTGGGGGAGGGGCTCGAAGGCTAGCGTCTGGTGGCCGGGTTTCCACCCATGGGACCCGGCCGGGCTCAGCCCGAAGGAGTTACATGGGTCCGCCCTCCAGTGGGTTCACCACCTGCAGGAGGGATCACGGGGGTCCGGTGCTATGTGGATTAGGTGGCGGTCAAAGGCGGAGACCTTGGTGGACTGATCCCAAGCTTTCTAAACTGGCTTTTGGTACCGCTGTGTCCGTCTCTCAAAATAAAGTCTGGCAGTTGCGGCTTAGGCTCAATCACAGCTGCTGCATCAACCGTGTTTAAATGCAGCAACATGTCCCTGGAATAATGTATTCTGCCCGCCATGATGCCGGTCGCGTTTACCTCATAGACAAAGAGCCAGAGGAAAAGTAGCAGCAGTGCAAAAAAGGGGAGGAAGTCCATGTAGATGGGACCAGGGAGCTCTTCACCATACAGTCCACAAACATTCCAGGACAGAAACGACACAGAGGATTTTGTAAAAACACATTAAAGTACATAAAAACAGGACACACAGACGACAGACTTTTTCACCAGCTGCCGGTCGCTGCGTGCGCATGCACCCACCCTAACCCTAATAGCAATCTCAACGTGCTATTTATTTATTTATTATTACTCCCTCATTCTTTCACCTTAAAACAATGAATATAAATATTTCACACCTTCGTTGGATCCGTGTGCATGTGTGGTTACTTCTGTGCCGTGTAGTGTGCACGTAGATGTTTCTCTCTGGGTCTATACAAAAACATTGTCATGTGCACCTGGCCTTAGAGAGACAAAGTCTCTCAGAAGTAAAAATGGGCAGAGGTTAACCAATCTGTAAAAAAAAAAAAACAAAAAAAAAAAACTGCCTCTATAAATTGTGGCACAATTTCAGAATAATGCTCCTCAGCTGTGAAGGAGCATATACACAACATAATATTTTCAGAGGATTCTAAGAATCTGGAGACATCGCTGTGCTTAGCGGAGAGAAATCAATATTGGATGACTTGATCTTTAAGCCCTCAGGTGGCACTGAATTAAAAGCAGGCAAGATTCTGTCATGGAAATCACTACAGGAGCTCACAGACACTTTCAGAAATCATTGTCTGTGAACACAGTTTGCCGTGCCTTCCACAGATACAGGCTTAAGCTCTGTCAGGCAAAGAAGAAACCATATATGAATATAATCCAGAGACTCTACAGTATTTTCTGGGATAAAGCTAATTTAAAACGGACTGAAGAAGTGGAAAACTGTTCTGTTTCTTTTTGGAAGCCGTGGATGCCATATTCTCCATGATTAAAGAGGGGAGTGACCATCTGGGCTGTTGTCATTGCTGAGTTTAAAAGCTTGTATCTCTGATGGTATAGGGGTGCATTAGTGCTTATGGACCCTGCAACTTGGACATCTGGAAAGGCTCAATCAGATCTGACAGGTTTTTACGGGTTTTAGGGCAGCAGTGGCTCAGGTGGTAGAGCGGGTCGTCGAATAAACCAGAAGGTTGGCGGTTTGAATCCTGCTCTCCCCATTGTCCGTGACACTGGGAATGAATGTGTATAAATGTTCGCTAGAGGTCAGCGTGGCCATTGGTGTGGATTGGCAGCCATGTTTCTGTCAGTCTGCCCCAGGACAGCTGTGACTACAGTAGTACTAGTAACTACTACTACCATTGTCTGTGGAGTGAATGAATAATGCACCCATTGTAAAGCGTCTGTGAAAAGCAGTATATAAATCTGATGCATTACTATTACTAAATCATAATATGCTCTCATACAGCTGATGTCTTTTTTTTCCTTTCAGTTTTTCAGCAAAACAAAGTACATACTACTTTTAACACAACAGCAAGGCTTCATAATACAAGGATCGTGGTGCTGCACTGTACCTGCAGTCCAGGCCTTTCACCAACAGAAAAAAATGAATGATTCATGAAACACAAAATATGACAAACAAGACCCATCACTGTTGAGTATGTAGAATCCTATATCAGACAAGAATGTGACGACATTCTTCTCAGAAAGGTCCAACATTGAGTCTTTTCACGTCCTAGAAATTTACAAGCTGTTGTTAAAAGAAAAGGGGACGCTATAGTGGTAAATATAATCGAGTCCCAAGTCTTTTGGGACACACTGCTGCCATTAAAGTTTTCATTAAATAGTAAAATGTCTCACATTCAACATTTTATGTTTTCTGTGCCAATTAAACAGTAGTTTTATGAGATCTATAAATCATTTCATTATGTTTTATTTAAATTTCACACAGAGCCTAAACCTTTTTAGAATCTGGGTTGTATATAGAGTATGCGTATTATTGCAAGACTATTGCAGTGGAATGCATTAAATTTTAAAGGCAAGTAATAAAATAGAAAAAAAAAAAGACATGATATGTGTGTAAACCAGAGTCTGTGTACCGGTATGGACAGATGAATGATGGAGACAATGCCATGGCGTAAAGTTATTTCTCTTTCGCTTGAACTAAATATGTGAGCTTTTAAAGACATATCTGCAAGAAAAAAATATATAATAATCCCTAAAAAATACTTTGGGGTGTCACCAAAGATTAATTTATCATTCAGTTTAAAAAAAATGGCTTCTTCAATATCACAGCCTGGATACTCAAATGAGAGTGACAGAGCTGTGGAAGAAGTTCATGCCTTTCTTCAGTTTCTGCCAGGATATCAGCTTTGTGTTCATCTAAGCAGACCCAGGTTTCACACTGAGTACAAACTAATTACAAGACTAACCTGTCATTACATATGCTGCAATAGGCTACAATGTGTCATTTTGTATAATTTTTGACTGGTGGGGTGCAGCGAGATTTTTTCAATACAAAAAGGGTTCCTTGGCTCAAAAAAGGTTGAAAAGCATTGCCTTATTGTATGCCTTTAAAACAGAAAACTACATTTTTAGCTGGTAACTGATCTTTTTACTCAAACTTCAACATGCAAACACAACATAATGTTAACCACATGCTTGTATTTTATTTTTTGTCGACAGTAGATAATCAAACATTATTCTGTCTGTCCTAATGCTGTAATTCAGGACTTCATATGCTGCCGCTTCCTTCAGCTGTAGGATCTCAGCGCCACAGTGTTTCCACATCTCTGCGTTCTGCTCCTGACCCCACGCCGGCCTTTATGCTCTCAGCATCAGCAGCAACAGCGGAAAAGAACATTTGCTTAATAAAGCCCAGGGGCTCGCAGATGAAACATCGTCTTGACATAGAAACAATGCACGCTGCTGGGGGAGCGACATGGCAAGGCACGGAAGGGGCTTTGGGAGCCGACTCGAGCATGGACAAACACTGAGGGAAAGCCGGTGACCACAGGAGGAACAATCACAGCTAAATGCTTCTGTATCTGACACTCAGATTTCTTTACAGACTGCAGACAAGTTGCTACATCTTGTTTACATTAGGTTATGAAATCCTGCACAGACTTAGAAGACAAAGAGAAAACAAAGCAGCAAATCTCCCTTTTCTTCCACCAGTGCCATTTAAACTCACTTTCAGACATCTGCTTATATGGCTTAAATCATAGCCGTCCCAACATGCCATGGGATGGATCTGAGCCATATTTCTGAGAACTGTTGGCACCCACGGTGATGTTAATGATTTACTGAGCACCTGCACACGCCTTAATGGATGACACACATTTTTTAACCTGCAGCAAATTTAATTTTAGTTCAAAAAAAAAACTCATATGAATTTTTTTTCCTTTCAAAGACAAATAGTTTTGTGTTGACACTAAAGAGAACTGACACACAGTTTGCCTTTTGAAACCACGTCCACCTTTTTTCTTTACCTAGAAAGGAAAATCAGAGAAGAGTACAAGTCAAGTCTTGCTCTCTGTAAATCAGTAACAAAGTTTCTTCATCATATATGAACAGAACTGACTGCTATTTCAAATTTTAATACAGCCTAAAAAAAGTTTATTTCATATGGTATGAAATCACAATAAGGTACATATGCACTGCACAGTTAACTAGGCAAAATACATGTAATAAATAATAAAGTCACACTTTTCTGCCTCCAACAAATGATCAACAAAGTGTATGATTGCTTTAATATTTAAGTATGTGTGGATTTGCAGAAGAAAGACACAAACTACAGAGATGATAGGTGAGGCGTTGATGATATTTAAACAAATCTGGCCAAAACAAGAGGCTTAAAATTAATGTAAAACAGCTCAGTTATATGTATAAACTGGCTTTTGTCTTTTAAATTTTCCTCACAAATGTGCATTCTTTTAACTGTATTTTTTTCTTATCAATTTTTCTTTTCTTTCTCCGAATTTTGCAGCTTTTCATGTAAATTTTAAATAATTTCCACTTTTTTTTAAAATAAATTTGAGACTTGTGCCTGAGTGAGTAATGAGTCACTCCGTGATACACCTGGTGAAGGTTAGGACTCACATTCCTGCTAATTCTGAGAAACTCCAGAAGGTTTCCAGACCCTGCTGGTTTAATTTCTTTTCACTTCACACAACAAAACAGGAGTCAGTCTTTGTGTCACCTGTTCAATATATGGTTTAAAAAAAAAAAGTCAGAGTTGCCATTAGGTAATAAAAATCAGTCAAAAGAAACATCTGAGGTAGTCCTGTCACCGAAGCTGCTGTGGTCGTCTTCTTGCTCCTCGCTGGGGTCTTCGCTCAGGGAGAATAATCCTCTCCTCTGCTTGTGCTTCCTCTTATGGCCCGGCACGCTTGGCTGAAAGAGGCGGCTTATTGAGTGCAGGCCCTTATGGAGGTCCAAGAAGAGGTCAAGGTCCTCTTTCTCATGTGGCTCCATGTCCTGAGCTGGCTGGCCTCTGGGTTCGCCGAGCATCTCCCTGACGCCCTCGGAAATGCCGGCGTGCAGATAGTGGTAGGCCTTCTTCCCACAGTTGTCCCTGACGTTGGCGTCGGCGCCGTAGTCCCTCACCAGTATGCGGATGATGCACTCCTGTTCGTGCTGGGCAGCGATGTGCAGCGGGGTGTATCCGCCGTGGGTTTTCGCGTTGACATCCACGCCAGCTTCCCCCTGCCTGGACACCTCCATGATCTTCACAAGCATGTCTCTGTTCCCACACTTGGCCGCCCAGTGCAGGGCGGTGAACCCTGACATAAAGTCCCTCTTCCCCGCCAGGTGGTTGTCTTTAAGCAGCAGGCCAAGAACGTGCCTCCAGTGGCCGGCGGCACATTTGACCAGCCACTCGTGCTCCAGCTGCTCCAGGGGAACCGCCGACGGAGTCCTGCCGGTGTCCTTGTGCTCCTCTGTCACCTTGCTGGCGCTCTTGTCCGACCTCCTCAGATGGGGTGAGCCGAGTCCGCCGCCGGTCTCCAGCGAAGGCGGCCTCACTCGTTTGCTCCTGAACTCGTCTGGTTTCGTATCCTCACCCGGATCCAGCTTCAGTCTGTCGGTCTCCACCTGGGTCACGGGTGGCATCCTCAGAGGCAGACCGTACGGTTTGCTCTGGGCGCATTTATCTCCATTCGTGTCTGGCCGTTGGACGTGGAAGTTGAGCATCCTCTTCGGTCTGCTGCTGGGCCACCTGGCCCTCTGCAGCGCCAGCTCCACGGGTGAGCGTGATTCCGCAGGATCCCGCGCACCTCCGCTCGCCACCTCCGGGTCGGGCTCAGAAACGGCCGAGCCGACCTCTGCGGATGGAACCCGGGAGCCTTCAGTCTGCTCACCTGTCAGAAAGCGCCGCTCATTTTCAGCCTCCCCCACAGTCCGCTCGCTTTCCAGCAAGTGCCGATAGGTTTTCTTTAACGCCACATAGCGGACGCCGTCGACGTCCCTCACGACGGCGACGTTGTTGACCAAAGTCTTGAAGAGGTCTCTTTTCCGGGCTTTTTCCGCGGGATCAGCCGAGTCCACCGAGTCTTTGAACTTCGCCACCAAGTCTGATCTCTTCACTCGTCCTCCCTCCGACACCAGCAGAGACACGATCGATTCCTGCTTTAAATCCATCAGTGTTATTCCTGTTTAAAATGTGATCAGAACTGACTCCGATCAGCCGCTTCTCTCCGTCTGCTTCACCTTTTTCGTCCGGGAGTCAGCAGACCTCACCTGGCCGATCGCCGCTCCCTCCTCCCTCCCACACCTGTGGGAACGACTCCCTTTCCGGGGTTTGGTGCGGACGTGGATCCACGTTGGATAATATTGGGCAGAAACTGACCCAAAATAAAATAAGCAGCGTACAGGCTAACCGAGCCGAATAAATTAATCAGTAAATTGCAAACTAAATAGGCAAACAGCTGATGGTAATAAAAATTCCCCTAATGGTCCACAGAATAAAAATGAAATGAAAACTAGGCGCATGTATTCGCTAATATAATCAAAAATAATATAAAGAAAGAACAGACAGTAATGAATTACATCACTCCTGAGCAAGAAGAGAGAAAAATAGTGTCAATTAATGCACCAACTGTGAAATTTTGGGCTCTTCTTCTTCTTATTATTATTATTCCAGCTGCTCCCTTTAGGGGTCACCGCAGCAGATTATCTGTCTCCATCTCACCCTATCCCTTACATCTTCCTCTGTAACACCAGCCCTCCATGTCCTCCTTCACTAAATCCATGAATCTTCTCTGTTATCTTCCTCTTTTCTGCCTGCCTAGCAGCTCCATCTTCAACATTCTTTGCCCAATATATCCACTATTCCTCCTCTGCACATGTCCAAACCATCTCAGCCTTGCCTCACTTATTTTTTTCTCCAAACCGCTCATCTTGAGCTATCCCCCTGATACACTCATTTCTAATCCTGTCCCTCCTAGTCACTCCCAATGAGAGTCTTAGCATCTTCAACTCTGTCACCCCCAGCTCTGCCTCCTGTCTTTTTGTCAGTGCCACCTTCTCCAAAACATATAGGTCTCACTACAGTCTTGTAAATCTTCCCTTTCACTCTAGTTGCTGTCCTTCTGTCACAGATCACCCCTGAGACTGGTCTCTACCCACTCCACCCTGCCTGCATGCTCTTCTTCACCTCTCTTGTGCACTGTCTATTACTTTGGATGGTTGACCCCAGAAACTTAAACTCATCAACTTTCACTACGTCTACTCCTTGCATCTTCACCATTTCACCTGCCCTCCCTCTCATTCACACATATATTCTGTCTTGCTTCTACTGACTTTCATTTCTCTTCTCTCCAGAGGATACCACTACTTCTCCAGGTTCTTTTCCTCCTGCTCCCTACTGACATGTTAGGCTAGCCCAGAGAACACGCACGCAGGCTCAGGTGAGATTTAAGAGTCTTTATTGAAACAGGTGTATGTATGCGTGAATGAAGGATGTGGATGTCTTCAGAATCAGAATCAGAATCAGAATCAGATTTATTGCCATTGTTCATGTAGTACACAAACTAGGAATTTGTCTCGGTGCCATGCTGCAACATTAAAAGCATGATGAGATAAAGAGATAAACTAAAAAACTAAAGGACTAAAAACGTGCAATAAGTGTAGAAAAAAAGTAATAATAATAATAATAATAATAATAATAATAATAGTAATAATGAGTAATACTAGTCAAGGCAGTTTAAAAAAAAAATTAGCAAGTAGCAGATAATATGGGGTACAACAGTGCCCCATATTATCTGCTACTTGCTAATTTTTTGTTGGGGACAGGAGCACCGAGGGCAGAACAGAACACCGTACAGCCAGGCAACCCTGAGGACAGAGCAGAGGACAAGGGTGAGATGAACACACAGGGATATGCTAAACATATGAGTGTGGCTTATTTGCAAGGGTTTGGTGGCTGGCGTTGGCAAGACCGGCTCACGCCTGGGAGACAGCGCCCTGATCAGCACCACGGGACGAAGACTGAAGAGGTACGGGGATGAAGAAGGAGTTCCTCCGCCAGGAGGATCCACCTGTGCACAGGGGACGAACTGAGAGGGCAGGTAAGAGAATGACCTTACGTGCATAAGACGAGATGAACGCTGGCCGTAGGAGTTAGGCGAACACAGAGCTTGACAAGGAGGAGAGCTGACGACTCCAGGCCGAAGCCCTGGGCAGAGCAGGCTAAATAGGTGCGGCCTGATGAGGTGCAGGTGTGCGCACAGCTGGAGCGGATGACAGGCGGGAGCGGGCTGTGACAGTACTCCCCCCCCCCGAGCAGCGCCTCCTGGCGCTGGCTTGTCTGGGTGCGCACGATGGAACTCCCCAACGAGCTGTTTATCCAGCACGAAGGAGGAGTGCACCCAGTGTCTGTGTTCTGGACCATAACCTTCCTAGTCCACCAGGTACTGTACCCCCCGTCCCCGACGTCGAGAGTCCAGGATGGCAGTAATGGTCCAAGCCGGGTGGCCGTCAATCATTCTGGGAGGGGGCGGCGCCTTGGGGGGGACAGAGAGGGCTAGACACCACAGGTTTAACTTGTGACACATGAAACGTGGGATGGACACGAAGGGGGTGGGGATCCAAGAGCACAGCCACTGGATTGACCACCTTCTCCACAGGGTAGGGGCCGACATAGCGCTGAGACAGCTTCCTCTTTTCAGCCTTCAGGTTAATGTCTTGAGTAGAGAGCCACACCTGTTGTCCCGTCTGGTAATGAGGTGCGGGCCTTCTGCGGCGATTAGCAGAGAAAGAGTTGTGTGCCGCTGTGCGTAAAAGGATCTGGCGAGTTTTGGTCCACAGCTGCCGACACCGTCTCAGGTGAGCCTGGATGGAGGGGACAGCCGCCTCTCCTTCTTCCTCAGGGAACAGCGGGGGTTCATACCCTAAGGATGCCTGAAAGGGGGACATCCTGATGGCTGAAGAAAAGGTGGAGTTGTGAGCGTACTCCACCCAGGGGAGATGGGTGCTCCAAGAGGAGGGAATGGAGAAGATGACACAGCGCAGGGTGGCCTCCAATTCCTGGTTGGTACGCTCGCATTGCCCGTTCGACTGGGGGTGGTGTCCTGATGACAGGCTGACCGTGGCTCCTAGCGCATTGCAAAAACTCCTCCAGATGGTGGATGTAAATTGAGAACCCCGGTCGGAGACGATGTCAGCGGGGATGCCGTGTAGTCTGACGACATGCTGCACAAACAGATCAGCAGTCTCACGCGCCGAGGGGAGCCTAGGGAGTGGCAAAAAGTGGGTGGCCTTGGAAAACCAGTCTACAATAGTCAGGATGACAGTATTTCCATGAGAGGGGGGAAGACCAGTGACAAAGTCTAGGGCGATGTGAGACCAGGGTCTCCCAGGAACCGGCAGGGGGTGGAGGAGACCCGAAGGGGGTGAGTTGGAAGACTTAGTCATGGCGCACTGGGAGCAGGCACGTACGTAGCTGGAAACGTCGGTCCGAAGCCCAGGCCACCAAAAGAACCTCTGGATGAGTTTCACAGATCGGATGATCCCTGGACGACAGGCGAATTTAGCAGTGTGTGCCCAATGGATGACGTCGCCCCGGACTGACGAGGGCACGAACAATTTCCCCACTGGGCCACTGCCGGGATCGGGTTCGGACTCCAGTGCCTTCCAGACCCTGTCTCTAATTGAACAGGAAATGGACCCCACAATGCACGACGTAGGCAGGATGGTGTGGACCTCCTCTTCAGGGGCTTCTGGGGCAAACTGCCTGGACAACGCGTCTGGTTTCTTATTCTTGGATGCAGGACGATAGGAGATGGTAAACCTGAACCTACCAAAGAACAGTGACCAGCGCGCCTGGTGGGCGTTCAGGCGCTTGGCCGTCCTGATGTATTCCAAATTCTTATGGTCGGTCCAGACCATGAAAGGCTCAGCTGCCCCCTCCAGCCAATGGCGCCACTCCTGCAATGCAAGCTTAATTGCGAGGAGCTCCCTGTCACCGATGTCATAGTTGCATTTGGCCGGGGAGAGGCGCTTGGAGAAGAAGGCGCAGGGGCGCAGTATCCCGTCCACCGGATTGCGCTGCGACAAAACCGCTCCCACCCCGGTGTCAGACGCATCCACCTCCACCAGACATTGCCACGCTGGATTCACCTGAGTGAGGACCCGGGAGGATGAGAATTCCTTCTTGAGCGTCTCGAAGGCGGCCGCCGCTTCCGTCGTCCACTCAAAGCGTACCTTTGGGGAGGTGAGGCGGGTCAGAGGAGGGGTGATGGAGCTATAACCAGGGACAAAGCGGCGGCAAAAACCAGCGAATCCAAGGAATTGTTCAACCTGCTTCCTGGAGGAGGGGGTGGGCCACTCAACCACCGCTTTGACCTTGGCCGGGTTGGGATGAGCTGGTTATGCGAGATAATAAAACCCAGAAAGGAGGTCTTGTCAGTGAAAAACTTGCATTTTTCAGCTTTGACGTATAATTGGTTCTCCAGCAGACGTTGAAGGACCCGCCTCACATGGAGTAGATGCTAGAGAGAAGCGAGAGAAGATCAAAATATCATCTAGGTAGACGAAAGCAAAGACCCCCAGGAAATCACGAAGGATGTCGTTGATCAAACGTTGGAAGACGGCAGGGGCGTTAGTGAGCCCAAATGGCATCACAAGATATTCAAAGTGGCCGCTGGGCGTCCGAAAGGCCGTCTTCCACTCATCACCCTCCCGGATCCAGACGAGGTGGTAAGCCCTGCGAAGGTCCAATTTGGAGAACCAGGACGCCCCCTGGAGGGAGTTAAAGGCCGAGTCCATTAGGGGCAGTGTGCAACGGTCCTTGATCGTAATGTCGTTAAGAGCCCTAAAGTCTATGCACGGCCGTAGGGACCCGTCCTTCTTTGCAACAAAGAAGAATCCAGCACCCAGGAGAGACGAGGAGGGGCGAATGATACCGGCACTGAGGGACTCCCGGAGGTAGGCGTCCATAGCCTCTCGTTCTGGGGCTGAGAGGCTGTAGAGGCGGCCGGATGGGAGAGGAGCCCCTGACTGGAGGTCGATGGCACAATCATAAGGGCGATGGGGTGGGAGGCAGAGCGCCTTAGATTTACTAAATACAGTGCCCAGGTCGTGGAGCTCCGGCGGGACTGAGGAGAGGTCTGGTGGAGCGGGGTCCACAGTGGGGTTGGGGGGGGGGCACAGACGGGGCAAATGCAGCAGATTGGAGGCAAGTTCCTAGGCAAAAAGTGCTCCAGGAGCGGACGTGGCCGGTCTGCCAATCAAATACAGGGTTGTGGAGGCGCAGCCACGGGTAGCCCAGAATGACGGATGAGGTGGAGGAAGGAAGGACATAAAAACTGAGGTCTTCCTGGTGATTACCGGAGATGATGACGGGGAAGGGTTGGGTTTTATGGGTGACCTTTTCAAGGGGGAAGTGGGTGAGGGCAACCAGATGGAGAGGGGAAGGTAATGCTTGGCACTGGATGCCCAGGCGGGTTGCCAGAGTCTTGGAAATAAAGTTCTATTCCGCCCCCGAGTCCACCAGTGCGTGAGTGAAGTGTCCAATAGAGTTATGGCAAAGTCTGATGGGGATTTGGCATTTGGAGAGGGGATCTGACTGAGTGACGTCCGCGAGGCCCCCTACAGCGACTCGCGGACTTCCCCTTTTGGCTTCACCGGGCAGACTTCCACGAGATGCTGGTCGTCTCCACAATACATGCAGAGACCCAACGCTCGGTGGCGCTGTTTCTCCGCTAACGGAAGTTTGGCCCGCCCGATTATCATAGCGTCAGGGTCGGTGGCGGCCTCCGGAGGAGGCAACGCCAGGGGACGAGACTGAGGAGTGCGGGGGAAGGCTCCGCGCGAGCGGCTATGAGACTTCCGCTCGGCGGCCCGCTCCCTCAGCCTG
Source organism: Pholidichthys leucotaenia (assembly GCA_020510985.1). Classification (NCBI taxonomy): domain Eukaryota; kingdom Metazoa; phylum Chordata; class Actinopteri; order Cichliformes; family Pholidichthyidae; genus Pholidichthys; species Pholidichthys leucotaenia. The sequence goes on along the minus strand of CM035844.1, from coordinate 378,015,943 downwards.
TTGTCTAAAGAAATGGCTAGGGAAATTAAGTCAGACAACCACTCCAGCAGGTCCCGGCAGGCCAGTTCATCCGGTAAATTGGAATTTAGGCTGCGGAGGAACAAACTGCAAAGGGCGGCATGGGCCCAACCAACTTCCTCTGCAGCTACCCGGAAGTCGACAGTGTAGTCGGCCGCTAAGCGGCTACCCTGGCGAAGGCTGAGTAGCCGCTCGGCCAACACGCTATCTCGATCTGAATGATCAAAAATCTCAAAGAACTGTTGCACGAACTGGGTATAGGTTAGGTTTGCGTAGCTGGGCTTCGCCATAACGGCGTAAGCCCAAGCTAATGCTCGCCCTTCCAACAGATTGGAGATGTACCCAATTTGGCTATGGTCAGTTGGGAAATCCCTGGGAACGCGCTGAAACACCGTCTCACATTGTAAGATAAATCTGCGTGCTTCCCCTAGCTTCCCGCAGAAGCGCGCGGGGGTAGGAACAGGGGTGAGACGGGTCGGTGGACCCGGGGAAAACTGACCGGCTTGAGGTATGGGAGGAGCTGACCCACCGAGCTGAGATCCCTGCGGAGGGTCAAAACGATCCAAACGGTGAGTCATAGAGGTTAATTGGTTCAGAATCACCTGTTGCTGATGAACAATCAAATCCACCCGAGCCTTGAGGGTGGAAATTCGGCGTGGAGAATGACCTTATGTGCATAAGACGAGATGAGCGCTGGCCGTAGGAGTTAGGCGAACGCAGAGCTTGACAAGGAGGAGAGCTGACGACTCCAGGCCGAAGCCCTGGGCAGAGCAGGCTAAATAGGTGCGGCCTGATGAGGTGCAGGTGTGCGCACAGCTGGAGCGGATGACAGGCGGGAGGGGGCTGTGACACCTACTCTCACCACAGATCACATATCATCTGCCAAGATCATAGTCCACGGAGAATCCTGCTTGACCTCGTCTGTCTGGCTGTCCATCACCTTGGCAAATGAGAAGGGGCTCAGAGCCAATCCCTGATGTAATCCCACCCCCACCTTGAATCCATCTGTCACTCCTACAGCACACCTCACCACCATATCACTGTCCTCATACATGTCCTGTGCCACCCTCACATACTTCTATGAAATTCCTGACTTCCTCATAAGTGCCACACTTTGTCTCTTGGCACCCTATCATATGCTTTCTCTCGATCCACAAAGGCACAGTGCAGCTCCTTCCGACCTTCTCTAATTCTCCATCAACACTCTTAGCTTCCCATAGAGTTTAGAATTAAGTTTAAAATCCTTCTTCTTACTTACAAAGCTCTAAACAATCAGGCTCCTTTTTATTTAAAAAATCTGATACTACCGTATTATCCTAACAGAGCACTACGCTCCCAAAATGCAGGACTACTTGTAATACCTAGAATCTCCAAAAGTACAATGGGAGGCAGAGCCTTCAGTTATCAAGCTCCTCTCCTGTGGAATCAGCTGCCAATCTGGATTCGGGAGTCAGACTCGATCTCTGTTTTTAAGATTAGGGTTAAAACCTACCTTTTTGATATAGCCTACAATTAGGGAGGGATCATGTGTTTCTGAACCCTCCCTTAGTTATGCTGCTAATAGGTTTAGTCAGCCGGGGGACCTCCAGTAATGCACTGGGCCTCACTCCTTTCCTCACTCTCTATGAAATATTTTTTTTTTGCTGGTCATTAACATTTGTTTGTTCTCTCCCATAGATTGAGTCCCCATCGTGCTGTTTGCTCTCTACATGTCTGTTCTTTTCATCTTCTCTGTCCCCTCACCCCCCAGCCAGTCGCAGCAGATGACTGCCCCTCCCTGAGCCTGGTTCTGCTGGAGGTTTCTTCCTGTTAAAAGGGAGTTTTTCCTCTCCACCGTCGCCAAGTGCTTGCTCACAGGGGATCACCTGATTGCTGGGGTCTTTCTGCAACTGTGGGGGTTCCCCCCTACAGTTGATAGTGCTATGAGATGACTGTTGTTGTGAAATGGCGCTATATAAATAAAGTTGAATTGAACTGAATTGAATTGAATTAAAGCAAACATTGCATCTGTAGTACTCTTTCTTTGCATGAAACTACTGCTGTTCACTGATTGTCACCTCTCCTCTTAAACTGGTTTCAACAACTCTTTCCCATATTGTGTGGCTGATCAACTTTATGCCTCTATAGATGCTACAGTGTTACATATGAGAATTGTACTTTGGGGTTTGCTGTAGCTCAGCCAGGGTTGGGGGTGAGTGGCGTCAGGTGGGCTACGGCTAGGAGTATATATGGAGCTGTAGAGCTAAATAAAGTATATTCTATGAACAGCAGAACAAGCTCTCCATCCTCCGTTACTCAGACATCACATTTGGCAATGAGGATGGGATGGGCGCATGCGTCAGGGAGCCACCTACATTCCCGGTGATACCGTGGGCTTGCTGGAGGAATGAGATGGTGACATCCTATAAGTACCTGGGTGTTCATCTGAACAATAAACTAGACTGGTCACACAATACTGACGCACTCTACAAGAAGGGACAGCGCAGGCTGTTCCTTCTGAGGAGACTCAGGTCTTTTGGTGTACAAGGGGTGCTGCTGAAGACATTCTATGACACAGTGGTGGCATCAGCCATCACTTTTGGAGTGGTCTGCTGGGGCAGTGGCATTGCAGCAGCCGATAGGAAGAGACTGAACAAACTGATCAAGAAAGCTAGCTCTATCCTGGGGCAGCGCCTTGACCCAGTGGAGGAGATGGGAGAGAGAAGGATGGTGGCTAAACTGTCATCTCTGCTGGAGTCTGAGTTCCACCCTATGCAGGACATACTGAATGCACTGAGGAGCTCATTTAGCAGTAGACTACATCATCCTAGGTGCACATCCGAGAGGTTTTGCAGGTCCTTCCTACCTACGGCTGTCAGACTGTACAACCTAAGTAGGGCTGCTCGCAGAGATAGCAAAAAGACGTGACAACCTAATAGTATTGAATGCAAAAGACGCAATAGACTTGATTTATTTTCAAATTGATCATTTCTGTGAATCGTCTAAATCCGTTGAGAAAATTTTAGAGGGGGTAAGGTACCTTATTGTTACCGATTTTAGCGAAAATCAACACGAGTACATAAGTGCTCTGCGCTTCCCCGGAAGTCGTCTCCCGCGATAACCCGGATGTGTTGTGTTCAAGCTACTGCTGTATTGCAGTAGCTTGACAGCCCTGCAATTGGATAGTTGCAAACGATTGGACCAATCAAATGGCTCGTTGTATGCTTTTTCAAAGATTCATGGCGGCCTGTTCTCAGGGATGTGATTTTCTGCTAATTCGCCGAATTCTGCTTTATTTTATCTTCCAGGAAGATAAAGTACGTTAAGTACGTTAGCGGCTTGTGGTCCACGAACGCAGTGAAGCTGCGCCCTTTCAGGCAGGACTGGAAGTGGCGTATGGCCACTTCCGGTAATCGGTATGGCCAGGTGGAGAGCCATTAACTTACTGGCGGCGTACAACGGAGCTGGGCTGGCGCGAGGGAGGAAATGGTAATAAAAGTTAACCATCCCCTTTTATGATTCCAAACAGTTTGAAATTGACAGTGCACAGTGGACATTGACTCATGACTTTTGAATATTTCTAAGACTTGGCTGCATCAGTGATTGTGTAAAATGAACTGCTCAAGTCTCAATGGAGATTGAAACTGGTGATCTGAAATGAATGCTGAAATTATAAAAAGTAATGGTATGTTGGAATTTTATTTCTATTATGGAACAGATAAAATTCACTGATTTTGATTTGATCAAGTGTTAAAGCATGTGATGGATAATGCTTGTTGGAATATTTTAGGAATGCTATCTTCTTGGAGCATAAGTCAATATTATACAGTAATAAGTGGCATTCAGCTGTTTGTTTTATGTCATTTAAGCACAGTTCTGGTACTTAAAAATCATAAAAACCCAGGAGCTTCGGTGGGCTTTGCCCCCCTTGCCCCCCCAGTGTCTGGGGGGGGGGAGGGGGGCAGTGTCTGTGTCCCCCAGACCCCCTGCTGAATTTTCAGATAATTTCCCCAACCCCAAATGACATCGCTGGTTCGTGTTGGAATTCTGAGCTTTCGGTATTGTTTTCAGCGGAATTATGAGATTTTTATCGAAGGATCAGGAGTCATCAGTGCTAGAAATAGACAAAAGCTGCACGGTGGCGCAGTGGTTAGCACCGTGGCAGCACAGTTTTACCCTCGGCCGGGGGATCGCGGGGATCATGAGATCATGGGTTTGATCCCTGCCCCCGGCCAACAGTGATCTGTGCGGAGTTTGCATGTTCTCCCCGTGTTTGCGTGGGTTTACTCCGGGATTTCTCCGGTTTCCTCCCACATGCCAAAACATGCAGGTTAGGGAGTTAAGGGGCGCTTGCGCACGCAGCAACCGGCAGCTGGTGGCTTGTCACCGGACTGCAGAACAAATCTACCTACGGGTACAAAACAAGTCCAAAAAAAAAAAAAAAGTATCAAAAATAAGTTCCGATGGAATTGGCTTGAGAGAAAAGTGATGGTAAAGGTGAAAATTAGCTCAAAGTTCGACAAGGGAACAGAAACACTCGGACAATTTCTGAAGAAACCAGAAAAGGAGATGAAGTTCAGAGACTGACATAGCTTGCTGCCAAAAGGAAGAAAGTTTCACATTAGAAGTGTCTTGGTGACCAGTGTAAATATTGTAATAAACTCTTATAGAACTGTTAAATATGTTGGACTAAAGACAGTGAGACAACATTGAAGAAAACGTAAATTAACTTTTCATTAAATTTAATGATTTATCTAAGTCTAGTATTTCATTTTTTTTTTTTTATCATTTTTTTCAGTCTAAATTACTTCTGTTTGACTGAAAACCTCCCAGCTTCAGGGGGGCTGCGCCCCCCCCATCCCCCCCATAAGTCAATCAACCAAATTAGATTTCAGCTGAAATCAGAATTTCCTGTTGCCATCCCTGATGTATGGGCACATACTCATACCATGTAGGATAACTAAGTAGACGGTTGTGCTGTTTCATTCCATCTAGCTACAGTGCTCCGCACTGTGTGTTTATATATTTATTCCATCTAGCAACAATGATCCACGCTGTGTGTGTTTATATATTTACATATTTATTCCATCTAGCTACAATGCTCCGCACTGTGTGTTTATATATATATTTATATATTTATTCCATCTAGCAACAATGCTCCACACTGTGTATTCATATATTTACATATTTATTCCATCTAGCTACAATGCTCTGCACTGTGTGTTTATATGTCTACATATTTATTCCATCTAGCTACAATGCTCTGCACTGTTTATATATTCATATATTTATTCCATCTAGCTACAATGCTCCGCACTGTGTTTATATATCTACATATTATTCCATCCAGCTAAAATGCTCCGCACTGTTTATATATTCACATATTCATTCCATCTAGCTACAATACTCCGCACTGTGTTTATATATTTATATACCTATCCCATCTAGCTACAATGCTCCGCACTGTGTGTCTATATATATATATATATATATATATATATATATATATATATAATATATTTATATTTATATGCACATATGTATACTCGCTGCTCTTGTTTTTTCTCTTGCCTTCTGATTGTTGCTCTGAGTGTTGCTATCCCTGTGCTGTTGCAATCCTGGAATTTCCCCATTGTGGGACTAATAAAGGCTTATCTTATATGTTCAAAGTGTATATGACGGTGGCCAGACTTGGTAATATCAGCGAGGTGAGACGGAGGAGCCTGCTAGTGCACTACCTCGGCACTGAAGGACAGCACATCTTCTTCGGGCTGTGTGGCAACAGTTCACTGGAAGACTGGTTAGCACTGATGGACAGCACTTTCGGTGACCACTCCACTGTCACCGGGAGGAGGTATGAGTTTTTCAACCGTAAACAGCGAGCGGGTGAGTCCACACAATCTTTTATCATGGAGCTACGTAGCCTAGTGAGGGAGTGTGCTTTTAGGCTCATTGAAGAGGAGCTTGTGAGGGATAAACTAGCACACAGCACCAACGATACACAGTTAGGAAGTATGATAAGGCTAACCCGGGAAACTTTGTTGCTGGGATGTGTGCTGGACTTGGTTAAACAAAGAGAATCCACAACCCTGCAGAAGCTAATAGCACCAGTTAGCAAGGAGCGGGCCGCGGGCAGTTTCCCGCCGAGCGCGGAGGTTTGCATGCTAACTAGGCCCCAAAGAAGAGCTAAGAGGAAGAAAAGGTGGGTGAGGGCATGAAACAGGGCCCACATGCTACCTCCTTGACTGATAACGGCGGAGCCCAGAGGCACCGGACGGGTGTGTGTAGCATGCATTGGGAAAGGACCACTAAAGTGGTACATGCTCCAACTTGACGGGGTCGGCATACTCCTTATGGTGGACTCAGGGGCCAGGAGATCCATCTTGTGCTTAGCCACTTTGAGGAGGCTGTTCCCCACGAAGGCTATTAGCGGCGGCGGGGGGGGGGGGGGCAGTGAAAATGTTCGGGTACGGACATGCGGAGATTGAGATGGTGGGCACAGTGGAATTCTCGGTTACATGTGGATTGAAGACGGTGTCCAGATTCACCTTCCAGGTGGCGCGCCAAGGGGCGGACCTTTTGGGAATCGACCTACTGGGGGAGCTAGGATTCTCCATAAGGGACCCAGAGGGCTCAACCATGTTAATGGTGTGTCCCGATTGGCACCTCCGCCGGCCAGCATTGTTTAAGGGTCTGGGCCAAATCAGGGCTTTTCACCATCGCCCTCTCATAGATGAGAACACTGAGGATCCAACCACTGTGAAAGCTTCCCCTCGCGCTGCGGGATGAGGTCTCAGTGGAGCTGTCCAAGCTGCTGGTGGCCGGTATCATAGAAAAGGTGGATGCTTCGCCATGGATTTCCAACCTGGTGGTGGCCAAGAAAAAGGGGGAGGGGGGCATCAGACCTTGTGTAGACCTCCGGATAGTGAACAAGGCTGTCATTCCAGACAAATACTCCCTCCCGACCATGGAGGAGCTCACGGCAACGTTCAGTGAGTCTCAGGTGTTCACGAAGCTGGACCTCCGCCAGGGCTACCTGCAGGTGCCGCTACACCTGGACAGTAGGAACCTGACGGCATTTGTGACCCACATGGGGGTGTTTCGATATACTCGGATGCTGTTTGGCCTAAGCTCCGCACCAAGCTCCTTCCAAAAGGTGATGTCAACAATGCTAGCTGATCTCAAGGGTGTGGTAGCATACTTGGATGACATTGTGGTACATGGGGCGTCGCAGGAAGAACACAACACAAGGCTGGAGAGAGTCCTGAGCACACTTTAAGAGCACGGGGTCACCCTGAATGGCGAAAAATGTATCTTCGCAGCAGACGCCATAGAGTTCATGGGATTCCGACTGACTGGACGAGGCCTTCAACTGCTGCTCTCAAATGTGGAGGCAGTTTTATGCATCCCAGATCCGTCTATGCCTGCTCAGATCTCATCATTCCTGGGCATGGTCAACTTCTATGGACGATTCATCCCTCGCTATTTGGAAAAGACTGAACCCCTCCGGGCTCTGTTGAAGCAGGATGTGCCGTGGGAGTGGACTCCAGCCTGTTTGGCAGCGGCCACGAAGTTAAAACAGCAGCTCACCTCTCCACCAGTGTTGGCTCATTTTGACCCCAATCGGCCAACCATTGTGACCTCTGATGCATCCAGCTCGGCGCTGGGAGCAGTCATGTCCCAAGTGCAGGATGGCACGGAGCACCCAGTGGCATTCGCGTCAAGGTCTCTCTCGGCGATGGAACAGAAATATGCCGTGGGCTAGAGGGAGGCACTGGCCTGCATCTGGGTGTGTGAGAGGTGGCACATTTACCACTACGGCCGGCATTTCACCCTGAGGACAGACCACCGGGCGCTCACAACGTTGCTGGAAACGTCGGGGTCGGGACACAGGCCACTGAGGATCCACAGATGGTCCGAGAAGCTGAGGGCTTATAACTTCACAACCAAGTTCACCCCAGGTAAAGATAACATTGTGGCGGACCTCTTGTCTCGCGCCACAGTGGACTCCTCTGTATCGGGGAGCAACGACAATGACCCAACTGAGGCGGATCTGATCCACGCACTACACGGAACACTACAAAAGATAGTATCCCCTCAAGAACTCATGGAAGAGTCAGAACGTGATCCGCTACTGGCGAAGCTACGGTTGGCGATCAGAGAGGGTTGGCCAACAGGGGTGCAGGGTGAGTTGGCGCCTTATCACCGGGTCAAGGACGAACTAAGTTGCTGGAATGAGGTGTGCGTGGCCAGAGGACATTGTGCCCTGATCCCACAGTCACTGAGGGCACGTGTTCTGTTAATGCTGCAAGAGGGACATCTGGGGGTGGTTAAGGTGAAGCAGCGCAGTAGGGACTCTGGTGGCCGGGTATCGATAAGGACATCGAGGCCATGGTGAAACACTGCATGCCGTGCCTGGAGAGTGGAAAGACTGGCGGACCACCTCCCCCACCTCTGCGATCGGTGCCATACCCGGATGGACCCTGGCGTCATATCGAGCTGGATGTCTGTGGTGAACTGCATGCGGCGCCTTTGAATAGCCAGTTTCTCCTCGTGGCGTACAATGTGTTCTCAAAGTGTCTCAACTCTGTCACAACGGAAGTGATCACTGGGTTTTTGGCGTCCCTGTTTACTCGATGGGAGACCCCGAACACAATTACCATGGACAATGGACCATAGTTCTCCTCCGGAGCTTTTGAGGAGTTCCGGAGCGGCAGAGGAGTTGAGCATGTTAAGACGGTGTACTATCACCCGCAAGCTGACAGAGGTGTTGAGCGCTTTAATAACGCATTAAAAAATGGGCTGAGCGCTCACCTGGTGGATGGTTTTGCATTCGCGGATGCCCTACATAACACACTGCTGCACTATAGGGCGTCTGTTCATGCCACGACGGGCAGTTCCCCAGCGGCCCTCATGCTGGGGCGTGAGCTACCTTTGCCAGTGGGTCGGCTGAGACCTTCGGCGACAAGTTTTCGGGAAGGAACAGAGGCAGTGCGGGACCGGGTCACCAGACAACAGCACAAAATGAAGCAGAGGTACAACTGGAAACACAGGGTGAGGGACCATGGACTGAAGGAGACAGACCAGGTGTGGCTCACACACCCTGTCCATGCTCACAAGCTTCAACCACTGTGGACGGGGCCATGGCAGATTGCAAGGAAGAGGGGCCCGGACACGTTTGAACTTGATGACGAGTCTCGGTGGCACGCCAGTAGACTGAGGGCGTCACCACCGAGGCAGAGGGCTGAGCCCGCAGCGAGACGCTTTAGTGAGAGCTGGGACTGGGGGGGTCCTGCTTGATGAGAGCCCACAGGCTAGGCCAACAGTGCCAGGTGCAGGGTCCCCTCCTGCGGGACACCCGGCTAGAATTCGTTGGAGGCCTGGGTACCTGGAGGACTACGTTACCAGAACTCTCATGGTTGACCCCAGTTGGATGTAGCAGCAGAATAATCCACTCCAAGTTGGTCGGGTGTACTGACAGTCTACTCGGACACCCGAGGAGTGTATCTGTTTATAGTTATTTATGTACATAGTTAAAAAAAAATAGAAATGATGTTGTTGATATGTTAACTTTCATGTTCATTGTGGAAATGGGGTGGAGGTTGGAGTTTTGTAAGGGGGGAGGAATGTTGCATATGAGAATTGTACTCTGGGGTTTGCCATAGCTCAGCCAGGGTTGGGGTGAGTGACGTCAGGTGGGCTATAGCTTGGAGTTGACATATTATTCGGCCCAGGAAACACGCACGCAGGCTCAGGCAGATTTGAAAGCTTTATTGTTAACCAATGTGATGTGTATGGATGCGTGTGTGAGAGATGAGGATGTATTGTGGGTGGAGGATGCAGGTCAGGACAGAGCAGTACGCCGTGCAGCCAGACAACCCTATGGGTGAGAGGAGAACAGGGGTTAGCTGGGCAAACCACACAGGAGAGTGACAAGGTTGTGTGCTTACTTGTAGTAATTGTGGTGGCTGGCGTTGGCAAGGTCCCGAGCCTGGGAGACAGCGTCCTGCTGTGCGTCCGAGGAGAAGCGGCGAGGCAGAGGAGTGGCGAGGCGAGGGAGAGGGTGTCCGCCGTCGGGAAATCCACCTGTGCACAGGGGAAGGCTGACAGGAAAACAGGTGAGACAATAATTGACAGCTTACTTGTTGCGAAGAGGAATCAGCAGGCCTGGAGGGAAGGAAACTGCTGAAAGTTCCAGTACGCAGGGAGACAGACGGCTCCAGGCTGCAGCTCAGGGCGAGGTGGAGTAAGTAGCTGGGCACTAACGAGATGCAGGTGTGCACGTAGCTGAGGTGGATGCCCGTGAGCGGCGAGTGATGACAATACTCTCCCCCCTACCAGCGCATCCTGGCGCTGGGTTACCTGGGTGCGTCCGATGAAACTCCGCGATGAGGTCCTGATCCAACACCCACGAAGAGCGCACCCAGGATCTCCACTCTGGACCATAACCTTCCCAATCCACCAGATATTTCAGCCCACGACCTCGGCACCGGGAGTCCAAGATGGCAGTAACAACCCACGCCGGGTCACCGTCGATCATCCTAGGCGCAGGAGGAGACCTAGGAGGGGGGCAGAGTGGATCGGAAAGGACAGGTTTGATCTTGGATACATGGAAGGTGGGACACACACGTGGGGGGGGGGGCAAACGCACAGCCACCGGGTTGATAATTTTTGAAATCACAAAGGGGCTGAGGAATCGCGGCGCCAGCTTCCTCTTCTCAGCCTTGAGGTTAATATCCTGGGAAGAAAGCCAAACCCGCTGACCCACCTGGTAGACAGGAGCCGGTCTTCTGTGGCGGTTGGCGGTGGAACTGTTGCGCACCGCTGTGCATAAAAGCGCGTTCCTCGTCTTGGTCCACACACTCCGGCAGCGCCTCATGTGTGCCTGGACCGATGGGACAGCTAACTCACCCTCCTGCTCGGGAAACACGGGGGGATCATACCCCAAGGATGCTTCGAAGGGCGACACACCAGTAGCAGAGGAACGGGCCGAGTTGTGGGCGTATTCCACCCAGGTCAGGTAGGAGCTCCAGGATGATGGATTCGAGGATGTCACGCAGCGCAGGGCAGCCTCCAACTCCTGGTTCGTGTGCTCGCATTGCCCGTTAGACTGGGGGTGGTGACCAGAGGAGAGACTAACCGTGGCCCCCAAAGCGTTGCAAAAGCACCTCCAAACCTGGGAAACAAACTGCGGACCCCGGTCCGAGACCACGTCCAGCGGGATCCCATGCAGCCTGACAACATGTTGGACCAGGAGGTTGGCCGTCTCACGTGCCGAAGGGAGACCCTGAAGAGGCACAAAATGGGCGGCCTTGGAAAATCTGTTCACAATTGTCAGGACCGTGTCAAAGGTGTTAGAGACAGGGAGACCGGTGACGAAGTCTAGGGCGATGTGTGACCAGGGCCTGCCCGGGACCGGCAGGGGCTGGAGTAGACCTGCAGGTGGAGAGTTTTGGGATTTGCCGGTAGCACACTGGGGACAGGCCCGCACATAATTGGTGACATCCTTTTGGAGACCCGGCCACCAAAACGAGCGTTGCAGCAAACTCACCAGGCGGGTGATGCCAGGGTGGCAGGCGGGCTTGGAGGTATGGGCCCAGTGGATCACTTCTCCTCGAACCGCTGAAGGAACGAAAAGCCTCCCCTCTGGCCCCCCGCCAGGATCCGTCTCCGTCTCCTGAGCCCTAAGAATCTTGTCCTTGATGGCCCAGGAAATCACCCCCACGACGCACGAGCTGGGCAGGATGGTGTGTTCAGATTCCTCCGGGTCCTCAGGGGCGAACTGTCTGGACAGAGTGTCGGGCAACCCATTCTTCGAGCCTGGACGGTAGGTGATGGTGAATTGAAAGCGAGCAAAAAATAGAGACCAGCGCGCCTGGCGGGCATTCAGACGCCTTGCTGACCTCAAGTACTCGAGGTTCTTATGGTCCGTCTAGACCACAAAAGGCTGGGCTGCCCCCTCTAACCAGTGGCGCCACTCCTGCAGCGCGAGCTTGACAGCGAGGAGCTCCTTGTCGCCGACGTCATAATTGCGCTCCGCCGCCGATAATCGCCGGGAGAAGAAGGCGCAGGGCCGCTTGACACCATCCACCGGCGAGTGCTGGAAGAGCACCGCCCCCACCCCTGTGTTGGACATGTCGACCTCCACCAGACACTGCAGCGCTGGATCGACCTGGGTCAGGACCCGGGAGGACGAGAATTCCGCCTGGAGAGTCTTGAAGGCAGTGGCCGCTTCCTCAGACCACCGAAAGGGCACCTTCGATGACGTGAGGCGGGTCAGGGGGGTGACAATGGCGCCGAAGTTTGGGATGAAGCACCGGTAGAAGTTAGCGAACCCAATAAACTGCTGCACCTGCTTCCTGGAGGTAGGCGTGGGCCACTCGACCACCGCTTTAACCTTAGCGGGGTCGGGGAGGATCTAGTTGTATGAGATAACAAACCCCAGGAAGGAGGTGGACCGGGCGTAAAACTCGCACTTCTCTGCTTTGATGTACAGGCGATTCTCCAGCAGCTGTTGCAGAACCTGCCTCACATGGGCCTGGTGCTCCTCCCGTGATTTGGAGAAGATGAGTATGTCATCTAGATATACAAAGACAAATACTCCCAGGAAGTCCCGAAGAACGTTGTTTATGAGACGCTGGAAAATGGCAGGTGTGTTGGTGAGCCCGAACGGCATCACAAGATATTCAAAGTGGCCGCTGGGCGTCCTGAAGGCCGTCTTCCATTCGTCTCCTTCCCGGATCCTAACAAGATGGTAAGCGCTGCGGAGGTCAAGCTTGGTGCACCAGGTCGCACCCTGGAGGGAGTGGAAGGCGGTGTCCATAAGCGGTAATGTGTAGCGGTCCTTGATAGTGATGTCATTGAGCGCTCTGAAGTCTATACAGGGGCGTAGGGACCCATCCTTCTTTGCCACGAAGAAGAAACCCGCGCCAAGCGGGGACGAGGAGGGGCGGATGATCCCAGCGCTGAGCGACTCCTTGATATAGGTGTCCATCGCCTCACGTTCCGGCGCAGAGAGACTGTACAGGCGGCCAAATGGCAGAGGGGCCCCTGGGCGGAGGTTAATCGCACAGTCATATGGCCGGTGAGGGGGAAGGGACAAGGCTCTGGACTTGCTGAACGCTACCCCCACGTTGTGGAATTCCTGCGGCACTAGAGTCAAGTCCGGGGATTCGGAGACCGGCGCCGGCGGAGGGGAGGACGGAGCACAAGCCGCCAACTGGAGGCAGGTGCCCAGACAGAAGGTGCTCCAGGACAGGACACTGCCGGTTCTTCAATCCAGGACAGGGTTATGCACCTGCAGCCAGGGGTAACCCAGAATGACACAATCCGACGAGGAGGGCAAGACGTAAAGGGTCAGATCCTCCCGGTGGTTGCCGGAGATGATGATGGGGACTGGCTTAGTGCGATGCGTCACTGTTCCCAGGGGAGAGCGAGAGAGAGTGACCAAGTTAAGTGGGGTAGACAGCGGTTGGCAGGGTATGCCCAAATGGGTTGCCATGCTTCTAGAGATGAAACTCTGCTCTGCCCCAGAATCCACCAGTGCGTGTGTGAAATGCCCGGTGGAGTTGTGGCAGAAACGTATGGGCAATGTGCATGATGATAGGGGATTTGGCCGGTTAGAGTCCGCGAGGCCCCCTACAGTGACTCGCGGACCTCCCCGTTTGGCTTAACCGGGCACAGCTCCACGGGATGCTGGTCATCTCCGCAATACATGCAGAGACCCCATTCCCGCCGGCGTTGTCTCTCCGCAAGAGGGAGCCTAGTGCGCCCGATCGCCATGGCCTCTGGTTCATCGGTGGACTCCGGAGCCGGTAACGCCAGGGGGCGAGACTGAGCTGGGTGGGCGGAAGCTCCGCGCAAGCGGCTGACAGACTTCCGCTCCATGGCTCGCTCACGTAACCTTTTGTCCAGGCTAATGGTGAGTGAGATCAGCTCGGCGAGCCGCCCTGGGAGATCCCGACTGGCTAGCTCATCCCTCAGACCGGAACTGAGGCTACGGAGGAAGATACTGCAGAGAGAAGCCTCTCCCCAGCCCACCTCCTCCGCTGCCACCCGGAAGTCGACAGCGTATTCCGCCGCTGACCGGCTTCCCTGTTGGAGACTAAGAAGCCGATCAGCGAGGACGCTGTCATGACACGAGTGGTCAAAGACCTCTAAAAAGTCCCGCACGAACCGGTCATAAGAGAGGTTTGCGTAGCTGGGCTTCGTCATTACGGCGTAAGCCCAAGCTAACGCTCGCCCCTCCAGGAGATTAGCCATGTACCCGATTCGGCTATGGTCTGAGGGAAAATTCCCGGGAACGCGCAGAAACACCGACTCACAATGCAGGATAAACCCCCTCGCTCCACCGAGTTTCCCGTTGAAGCGAGCAGGGGTTGGAATGGGTGTGAGACAGGTTGGCGTTCCCGAGGTAGACTGGCCAGCCGGGGAGGCGACCGGAGCCGAAGCACCGAGAGGACCCGGAGGGAAGGCCCGCGGAGGATCCAGGCGGTCTAACCGGTTAGTAATTGTGGTTAACTGGTTAAGAATAACCTGTTGTTGGTGTGCTAACATATCCACCCGAGCCTCAAGGGCGGAAAAGCGGCGTGCGAGCCCGCTGTCCGCTGGGCCGCTTGGCTAGAGCCGTACTGATTCGGCCCAGGAAACACGCACGCAGGCTCAGGCAGATTTGAAAGCTTTATTGTTAACCAATGTGACGTGTATGGATGCGTGTGTGAGAGATGAGGATGTATTGTGAGTGGAGGATGCAGGTCAGGACAGAGCAGTACGCCGTGCAGCCAGACAACCCTATGGGTGAGAGGAGAACAGGGGTTAGCTGGGCAAACCACACAGGAGAGTGACAAGGTTGTGTGCTTACTTGTAGTAATTGTGGTGGCTGGCGTTGGCAAGGTCCCGAGCCTGGGGGACAGTGTCTTGCTGTGCGTCCGAGGAGAAGCGGCGAGGCAGAGGAGCGGCGAGGCGAGGGAGAGGGTGTCCGCCGCCGGGAAATCCACCTGTGCACAGGGGAAGGCTGACAGGAAACAGGTGAGACAATAATTGACAGCTTACTTGTCACGAAGAGGAATCAGCAGGCCTGGAGGGAAGGAAACTGCTGAAGGTTCCAGTACGCAGGGAGACAGACGGCTCCAGGCTGCAGCTCAGGGCGAGGTGGAGTAAGTAGCTGCTCACTAACGAGATGCAGGTGTGCGCGCAGCTGAGGTGGATGCCCGTGAGCGGCGAGTGATGACAGGAGTATATAAGGAGCTGTAGAGCTAAATAAAGTATATTCTATGAACAGCAGAACAAGTTCTCCATCCTCCGTTATTCAGACATCACATACAGCTCTGAGCATCACCTTTGTTCTTGAAAATTGGTACCAAAACACTTCTTCTTCACTCCTCAGGCATCCTCTCACTCTCCAAGATTGTGTTAAACAACCTGGTCAGAAAGTCCACTGCCATCTCTGATGAGATGGCATTTTGTTAAACGTTTTGTTATTTTAATGGTTTACCAAAATGTATTCAAGATACAGTATCAATATGACCTGAAAGTGCAGACTTTCAGCTTTAATTTGAGGGTATTCGCATCCACATTAGAGTTATGGTTTAGGAACTGCAACCATTTTTACACCAAGTCTCCTCATTTCAGGGGCTCAAAAGTAATTGGACAAATTGTGGCTGACATATATTCATACCTGCATATTGTTAAGCCAAAGAGAAGTTTGAGATTACATGTGTGCTGACCCCGCGCCTGGGAAGAAGACAATGAATCTGGGCCGCCTGTGGAGAACACCAGGACATGCAGACACGGCGGCAGAGGAGTGAAAAGGGCTTCCTGACCCTCCCGGGCCAGAGGGGAGCCGAGGGACACTGAAGGGGGTTTGGTGTCTGGAGGGAAATGTAACTAGGATGTGTATTGTGCCCTTTGATGTCACTGATATAAATAGAGGAGACCTGACTGCGCTCGGTCTCTCATTTTCTACTCAGAGATTGATGGGGATGTGACTATGTGAAATAAACCTGAATTATGGAATCATTCAGTGTCTTCATTTCACGATCCCCACACTGGTGACCAAGCTACGTGAGAGAGCATGGACGAGAGGGAGAACCGCGAGGCAGACTTGTCAGAGACGGCCCGAGCGAGCGCCATCACCGTCAAGCTGCCAGAGTTCTGGCGGAATGACCCGAACTCGTGGTTCCTCCATGCCGAGGCGCAGTTCGCGCTCGCAGGAATAACGGCGGATGACACCAAATTTTTTTTTTTCTCCACAATATCTTTATTGAACCTTTTTTTTTTTTAAACAAACATGATACAAACAATCAAACACTAACACTAAAGTACTAAAAAAAAAAAAAAATGCACTAAAAAAACCCACCAACAACCACCAACAAAATCAAATCTTCAACAATGCTCCTCTGTTTAGTCTAGACAATCCAGCACATTAGTATACATATTATTTTCACCAGTTTGGAATTTACAAGGTCCGCACATATCATTCATCTTCTTCTTCAAGAGTTATGTTTAAATTTTTTACATAATCAATAAAAGGTCTCCATATATTCTCAAACACAATTTCCTTTGATTTCAGTATATATGTTATTCTTTCTAATGGAAGGTTTGTTAACATCTGTCTTAACCACTGAGTCACATCTGGTCTATGAGTCTTTTTCCATAATAGTGCAATACATTTTTTGGCATTAAGCAAACTGAAGTCTATGAATGTTCTTTCGCTTTTATTAAAATTATGCTTTTCTGGGTACAGACCCAACAAAAACAGTTTAGGATTCAATATGATTTGTTTTGAGATTATTTTTTCAATTGTTACCCTCACCTCTTCCCAAAACATTCTTATTAATCTACATTCCCATACACAATGAAATAGAGTTCCTTTACTTTCCATACATTTTGTGCACGTATCTGGTATATTTTTGTTATATCTATTTAACTCCTCCGGTGTAACATACATCCGCATTAACCATTTGAAATGTATCAATTTAAGGCGTGCATTTATTGATTTGGTTTGAGCTTCTGTACAAGCCAATTCCCATTGTTCCTCTGAAATTTCAATTTGCAGATCTTCTTTCCAGTAGTTTAATCTTTTCAGTGAATTTTCACTTGAAGATAGTGTCAATGAGTTATAAAACTCTGAAATAATACCCTTTCTTTTACTATCTTTCATCAACATTTTTTCCAAGGATGAATAAATAGGTCGAGTGAGAGCTTTATTTTGATTTGATCGAATAAAGTTTCTAAGTTGAAGATATTTAAAAAAATGTGTTCTATTGAGATTAAATTTGATCCTCAGCTCTTCAAAAGACATTATGTTTTCTGCACATGGCAAATATAAATCCTGAATCTTTTGTATCCCTTTTAAATTCCATACTTTAAATACAGCGTCCGCTCTCCCTGGTTTAAAATATTGATTACCCCATATTGGACTAAATTGTGACAATAGCTGTGGTTCTTTTAAATAGTTTTTAGCTTCACACCATATTTTGATCATATGCTTTACAAATGGATTTTTAACTTGTTTTTGTAATTTTTTTGCCGAATCTGAGTATATGAATATGGGAAGAGGTAAAGGTAAATTGTATGATTCCATTTCAGTCCAGTGAGGGAGATCATTTGATGAAAAATAATATGTCATAGACCTCAGTTGTGCCGACCAATAATACAACATAAAATTTGGACATTTCAGACCTCCACGATCAAATGGTAAATATAATAAAGACAGACGTAATCTAGCCCTCCTGTTGTTCCATATAAATTCCACTAACTTTTTTTTAATTCTTGAGAATAGATCTAAAGGTGGTGATAAGGGAATGTATTGAAATAAATAAAGTATTTTAGGTAAAATATTACTTTTAAGTATATTGATTCTCCCGATCATCGACATTGGTAGTGACATCCATCTCTGAAGTAACTCATCAATATCTGTCATTAAGGCTTCATAGTTGACACTGGCGACTGATTCTAGCTTAGGCACAATTTGGATTCCTAAATATTTGAACTGATTTACAACATTGAATTGATTTACCTCAGGGGCTGGGTAATTTCTCTGGGTCTCATTTAGCATTAATATTGAAGATTTAGTTTTATTTATTTTATATCCTGATATTTCCCCGAAATTCTTTATTAAATTCAATAAGGTCGGAATTGATTTTTTAAGATTCGACATAAACAAAATTATGTCATCGGCATACAGGGAGATTTTATGTTCTGTTGGTCCAACTTTAATTCCATATATTTGTGACTGTAGACGTATCGCCATCGCTAAAGGTTCAATTGCCATAGTAAACAGTAAAGGTGAAAGTGGACAGCCTTGTCGACATCCTCTATTGATTTTTATTGGTTTTGAAATATTGTTATTTGTTAGAATTTCTGCAGTAGCATTATTATATATTATCTGAACCCATTTTATAAAATTATTTCCAAGTCCAAACCTTTGTAAGACTTCAAAAAGAAAGGGCCATTCAACTCTATCAAAGGCTTTTTCAGCATCCAGTGATAAGAGAGCTGTATCCGGTGCTTCTTTATTAGAATAAATAATATTAAATAGTCTTCTTACATTATGGAAGCCTTGTCTTCCCTTTATAAAGCCATTCTGATCTCGATTAATAATATTTGGTAAAATTTCTTGTATTCGTCTTGCTAAAATTTTACAAATTATCTTAAGGTTGGCATTTAATAGGCTTATTGGTCTCATATTTTCACATTTATTAGAGGGCTTACCTGGTTTTGGCAACAGTATAATTAAGGCATTATTCATATATGATGGTAAATTACTATTTTGAAATGCTTCTAAAACCATTTCCAAAAAAGGTTTTGTTAATTTATTCTTAAATTTTTTATAAAGGTCAACTGGAAGACCATCTGGTCCTGCACTTTTTCCTGATTTCATATTATCAATGGCTAGTCCAACTTCTTCTTGACTAATTTTAGACTCCAGTATCTCCCTATTTTCATTTGGAATACACGGTATAGATAGTTCATTCAAAAACCCATGTAGTTTTGTTAAGTCAGATTCATTTTTGGTATCATATAATTTTTCATAGTAATCTCTAAAGGCTCTATTAATTTCTGAAGGATCTATAACTACCTGTCCGTTACTTATAATACTGGTAATTGGTGTTTTAGATTCTAATTGTTTAATCTGCCATGCCAATAACTTTCCTGATTTTTCACCTTGTTCATAAAAAGATTGTTTCAATCTTAGAAGACTCGAGGCAGCTCTATTCGCTGATTTTTTGTCATATTCAGCTCTCAAAATCAGTAATTCGTTCTCCAACCTTGGATCTCTTCCTGCATATACTCTTTCTTGAAGAATTTTTATTTTATGTTCCAATTGAACTCTCTCCTCTCGAGTCTTCTTAGATTTTGAGCCTGTATAACTAATAATATGTCCCCTAATAAAAGCTTTGAAAGCCTCCCACTTTACACATGCTGATGTTTGTGTAGTATTGATATCAAAGAACTCATCTATCTGTTTTTCTATATACTTAACAAATTCCTCATCCTGAAGCCATTTATGCTGAAATTGCCATCTACCTGGTTCCTTTGTCAATTTCTTATCTACATACATTAGACAGCAGGGTGCATGATCAGAGATCATGATGTTATCATAAAAACAGTTTTGAATCTTGGACCTTAATTCTGTGGAGATCAAAAAATAATCTATACGTGAGAATGTCTTGTAGGTATTGGAATAACAAGAGTATGCTTTAACTTGTGGCTTCATTTCTCTCCATATATCTATCAATTTCAATTCTTTCATAAAATGATTAATGGTCATCCTACATCCATTGTGCGTACAGTCCAGTCCTGTTGATCTATCTATACTGGGATTCAATGTACAATTAAAATCCCCTGCTATTATATGTTGCCCTGTAAGTGATGATAAGATAAGAAATAAATTGGCAAAGAACTTTTGATCATCTATATTGGGACCATATAAGTTCACCAAATTTATGTTTTCTAATAGCAAAGATCCTTGAATGATTACATATCTTCCAAATTTGTCTCCAATTACATTTTTCACTTGAAATGGGACTGATTTATGTATGAGAGTCATAACTCCCCTGGCTCGGGATGAAAATGATGAGGTGAAAACATTTCCTTGCCATCTACTCCTAATTCTTTTTACATCTTGCTCTATTAGATGAGTTTCTTGTAAAAACACAATTTTTGAACCCATGTCTTTTATTTTATTCATAACTTGTTTAAGTTTTTTTAAATTTTGTAGACCTCTGCAATTCCATGAAGTTAAATTAAGATTAACGCTTTGATTTATAATCAATAGGGAGTTTGGGATTACCTTGCAGTGTAAACATGCTCAAACAGAAAAGCAAAAAAAAGAGTGGTTGAACATTCACCCTACAAACTACACACAAACAAATTTCCCCTTCCCACATTTGTGGCAATCCCCCCAAAAGCAAAAGAGAAATTCCGTCTCCCGATATAGCCATCGACCGTTCCACACCCACGAGGAACAGCCAAAGCCACTCCTTCTTCATCCTCCTAATCACCCTAACTCTACTGCTTTTAATAACGTAACATTAACTCTCTTCTGTAATTTTCCAATTTAACTCCAAATTTTTTTAGCAATTTTGTACTTTTTTTTTTTTTTTAATATGTAATACATTCTATATTTTGTAATCTTGTTATATGCTTCTAATCAGTTAAATGCTCAAATATTCTACCCTATATTCTGTTCATGCTTAGCTCCCACCAGTCTCTTCCTGGATCTTCTTGATGAGCTCCTGCGCCTCCTCGGGGGTCTTGAAGATGCGTGTTCTGCCCTCATATGTGACCAGAAGTCTTGCAGGGTGAATCACTCCATGACGAATCTCAAGGTTGCGCAGTTCTTTGCGGATGGGGTCAAACTGCTTCCTTAATTGTTGGATTCCTGAGGCCAGATCTGGGTAGAACCGCACCTGCTGATCTTGGTATTTAATTTCTCCTTTGGCCTGCACCGCGTTGGAGATCGTCATCCTGTCTCTGTAGCTGAGAAACTTCATAATTAGCGTCCTTGGTGCTGCCTTGTTACCTCTCGGTGGGCCAATTCGGTGGGAGCTTTCCAAGACGACTGATGATTTTAGCTCCGCGTTGTTCAGCGCCTCCGGGATCCACCCCTCCAAAAAGGAGCATGAATCACGACCTTCGGCTCCCTCCGGTAAACCCACCAGCCTCAGGTTGTTCCTTCTGGACCGAGATTCCAAGTCCAGAACGCTATTTTCCAGATCTTTATTTTTTTTTTCCAAAGTGCGCACCTTTATTTGAAGTTCGCTAATTTCATCATCCGCACTTGAGACACGAAGCTCCGCCTGCGTCACTCGTTCCACGCAGTCACCCAACTCCTTTCTCATTGCATCCAACGCTGCCATAATCCCATCAAGTTTAGCGGAAAAGTCTGCTCTCATTGAGCTAATGGCAGCCAGCACTGCACCTGTGTCGCCATCGTTAGCAGCAGCAGTTACTGCACCACCGCTAGTTTCATCCGCCATATCCGCAGCTTTTTCTACTGCGCCACAAACTTTAAAGTCCGTTAATTTGGACTGCTTCGGCGATTCAATTTTTCCCCCTCCTGATTTCCCAGCCTTAGTCTTCACCGGCATATCCTCACCCAAACGCTGGGAAAAGTTCTGTTCCAAATGAGAGAGTTATTTGCCGAATTTTTATTTCCAAGGGCAGAGCAGAGTGATACGTGTCCTTCTAGGCGGCCGCCATAACCGGAAGTCGATGACACCAAATTTTACCACGTTATCGCCAAGCTCGATCCCCACACAACGGGATGCGTGCGGAGCGTGGTGCAGCAGCCGCCCGCTGACAACAAATACGGCGAGCTGAAGGCTGCCCTCATCGAATGTTTCGCGCCCTTAGCCGAAGAGAGGGCCAAGAGACTCATAGCGATCTACGGCCAAGCTGGGCGTAGGCCGATCGCCCTGATGGAGGAGATGCTTCATTTGAGGGAGGCAGACAACGACAACTTCCTCTTCAAACAAATCTTCCTCAGCACCCTCCCGACCCACATGAGAGGGACCCTCACCAGCATGCAGGGGGAGACGCAGCGAGAGTTCCGCGCGATGGCCCGTGAGGCACAGAGGCTCCTCAACTCCTGCGGTGAGCAGATGACCACAGCAGCAGCAGCAGCAGACCTCACCGCGACGACCCCGGGCAGCGAGGAGCTGGAGAAGGCGGAGCTGTACCCACCCACCATGGCAGCTGCGCGGCCATGACGCAGCGGAGGAGACGACCTTTGTTTCTTCCACCGGCGCTTCGCGGAGAAAGCACGCAGGTGCGTGCCGCCGTGCGGTTTCAAGAGCTCGGGAAACCGCAAAGCCGAGACTCGGTAGCAGCTGTGGCTCTCGGCGAGACAAACAAGCTGCTTTACATCAAGGATGAGAGCTCCGGGCGGCAGTTCCTCATAGACACCGGGGCTCAGGTGAGCTTCATCACCCCGACCTACGCTGACCGGGTGGCGGGCCACCGCGGCGACGGGGCAACGGCGGCGAACGGCTCGAACATCAAAACCTATGGAGAAAGAACTTTGTCCCTGTCCTTCCACGGCCGCACGTACGATTGGACCTTCATCGTAGCGGCAGTGAGCTTCAATATGTTAGGTGCTGATTTTCTGTGTTCACATGGTTTATTAGTTGATCTTGCCAACAGACGCTTAGTAAATGCACTGTCTTTTGCTTCTATTCCCTGTGCAGCTCGAGTGTCACCGCCACCAGTGCAGGCTCACGTCGCCACAACAGGGGGTAAGTTTGACACACTCCTCACCCAATTCCCAGCACTCACCACCCCTACCTTTTCGGCAACAGTTGCGAAACACGGGGTGGAGCATTTTATCACTACAGTGGGCCCCCCCGTCTTTGCAAAAGCACGGTGTTTGGACGCGGCTAAACTCCACATTGCGCGTGAAGAGTTCGCCAGCCTGGAAAAACTGGGCATTATTTGGCGTTCAAAAAGCCCCTGGGCCTCACCACTGCACATGGTCCCCAAAGCTGACGGCTCCTGGAGACCTTGCGGCGACTATCGCAGACTAAATAACGCCACGACGCATGACCGCTACCCGATCCCACACATTCAGGATTTCTCGGTGCATCTGGCGGGCCGCGCGCGTTTTTTCTAAAATAGACCTGGTCCGCGGCTACCACCAGGTTCCGGTCCAGCCCGAGGATATCCCTAAGACAGCGGTAATAACGCCCTTTGGACTTTTTGAATTTTTGCGAATGGCTTTTGGCCTTAAAGGCGCCGCACAGACATTCCAGCGCATGATGGATGCTGTGCTACGGGACCTAAATTTCGTGTTTGTCTATTTAGACGACATTCTGGTCGCTACTTCTTCAGAGGAAGAACATGAAAAACACCTCACTACCGTTTTTCGGAGGTTGGGAGAGCACGGGTTAATTATTAACCCGGCCAAGTGCCAGTTTGGCGTGGCGCAGATCGATTTTTTGGGGCACCGGGTCTCCCCAGAGGGGGCGATCCCGTTACCGGGCAAAGTGCGCGCAGTAGCAGAATTTCCCCGCCCACAAACGGTCAAATCATTGCAGGAGATTTTAGGCATGGTAAATTTTTATAACCGCTTCCTGCCGCACACAGCACAGCTCATGCAACCTTTATATGCCGCGCTCAAAAAACAGAAAAAACCCTCCAACCCGATCGAGTGGTCCCTGGAGCGGGAACGCGCATTCGCGGAGGTAAAAAAAGCCCTGGCCGACGCTACGCTGCTCGCGCATCCAGACCCTTCAGCCCGCATAGCTCTCACGACGGACGCATCAGATGTCACTATAGGGGCAGTCGTGGAGCAGCACGTCGCCGGGGTCTGGCAACCACTGGCGTTTTTTAGCAAATCCTTAAACGAAACCGAGCGCAAATACAGCACGTTTGACAGAGAGCTGTTGGCGCTTCATTTGGCCACCCGCCACTCCCAGTTCTGGCTGGAAGGGCGGAGTTTCACGGCGTTTGTCGATCATAAACCGCTCACGTTTGCGATGGCTAAAGTGTCAGAACCGTGGTCAGGTCGGCAGCAGAGGCAGCTGGCCGCGATCTCGGAGTTTACCACTGATATACAACACGTAGCGGGTAAGCTCAACGCGGTCGCAGACTGCCTCTCCCGCGCCTTCACAGCACCGGTGCGCGCGGATTTGGAGCAAGCTCCCGCAGACGCGGAGCGAAATGGCAACACGGAAGCGCACGCGGCGCCAGTTCACGTAGGGATAGACTACGCGGCTATGGCCGTGGAGCAGAGTTTGGATGCAGACGTGCGCGCGCTCCAGTCTGGACCAACAGGGTTAAGGCTGGAGAACAAGGTTTTGCGAACCGGTATGCCCCCCTTAATCTGCAATGTATCGACTGGGCGGCCGCGCCCGGTAGTCCCTGCCGCGTGGCGCCGCTGTAGGAGTCAAGAATTGAGGAGACTGGATGATTTTCCAGTATCTGCTTTAATTCTCATTCATCCTACGTCCTCTCTCGATCGGAGTGTAAAGAGACAGGACGCAGTCACACACATACATTTATACACTTATCTCGAACAATACCTCACACACAAGTCACAATACATCACACAAAAGTCACACGACCCAGTTACATCCTTTCATCTGTTATAGAACACCCAGCGTCCTTCTGTTCTCCTCTCTGACCCCCAAAAGGTCAGGCCGGGTAACCTTCTCCTTTCTTCTGAGTCCACGGGGGGTGCAGACACTTCGTCCTCTTGAGGTGTGATGTCAATACACCTGGCTAGCTCAAAGTCTCTCTCGGCTAAATTCCAGCCTGCCACATGTGAGTCACATAAGTTAGAATTATGGGCTCCACATCACTCCCCCCTCCCACGCGAAAGACTGGGCACACACATACAGTAATACAATGGTCATACAGTATACGTCATTCCCCCAACATAATCTCACAGCACCCTCTAAACAACCTGACCAAAAAACACATCATTCTGCATGCAGCCTGGGTTTCAATCTCCTCCCGAATCTGCTGTATGCAGGTCTCCTGGTCTGTGTTGGGCCGTCCTGCTGTGCATCTGTGGAGTGAGGGGGAGAAGGGTTATTTGCCCCTCGTGGGGGGTCCAGGGGCCGCCCCTTGGGAGGCCTGCCGCGTCGAGGCGCGCCCACCGGCCGTACAGACTCGTTATGCAACACAAAAGCAGGTTTTAATCTATCGATACTGATCGTCTCCCTCCTGCCCCCCAAATCTAGCACAAAATATTTCTCCCCGGTTTCCAGCACTCGAAATGGACCGTCATAAGGTGGGCGGAGGCTATGCCGCTGTGCATCGTGCCTGACAAAAACAAACTCTGCGTCTCATAAAGCCTGGGGCACGAACACACGCGGGAAAGAGTGATGAGCGGGGCCCGGGAGCATTTCTGCTCCCGTGTTACTCAGAGACCCCCGGATCGGGGAGGGTCCTGGTGCCGTGTGGTCGGGTAAAAACTCGCCTGGCAGCCTGAGTGGTTGTGCAAAGACCAATTCTGCTGGTGAGGCATCTAGATCCTCTTTGGGTGCCGAACGCAACCCCAATAAAACCCATGGTAGCTTGTTTACCCAATCTGTGTCCGTCAGTGACACTCTGAGGGCTGCCTTCAAAGACCTGTGAAAACGCTTGCATAAACCGTTGGCCTGGGGATGATAAGCGGTCGTGCGGTGTACTGCCGCTCCTAAGCCGCTGGCCACTGCTGGCCACTGCTGGCCACTGCTGACCACAGTTCCGACGCAAATTGAGGTCCCCTATCAGACGTAATATCTGACGGGACCCCGAACCGCGCTACCCAGGCTGTTAAAAAAGCGTGTGCCACCTCTGCCGCTGTGGTCGATGTTAACGGGACCACTTCCGGCCAACGAGTGGTTCGGTCCACCATCGTCAAGAGATGCGTGAACCCTTGTGATGTGGGTAGGGGGCCCACGAGGTCCACGTGCACATGATCGAACCTTTTAGCCGGAATGTGGAACGGTTCTAAGGGCGCTTTAGTGTGCCTGTGAATTTTTGCCCGCTGGCAAGCCATACAGGCTTTAGCCCACTCTTTCGTGTGCTTGCGCAGGCTCGGCCAAACAAACTTCTCCGCCACCATTTTCACCGAAGCGCGCACCCCTGGGTGCGCTAGGGAGTGCACGGCGTCAAAAACGCGACGGCGCCACGCGGCTGGCACCACCGGGCGCGGTCGCCCTGTGGATACATCGCAGATAAGCGGGGGGGAACCGGTTTGTAGACTTTTGCGTTCCAGCCTTAACCCTGTTGGTCCAGACAGGAGCGCGCGCACGTCCGCGTCCTCGCTCTGCTCCGCCGCCATGGCTGCATAATCTATTCCCACGTGGACCGGAGCCGCGTGCGTGTCCGCGCTATTACCGCGCTCTGGGTAAGCGGCCGCGCAATCCGTTTCCGCGCGGACGGGTGCTGTTACTGCGCGTGACAGACAGTCTGCCACCACATTGATTTTACCGGCTACGTGCTGAATATCGGTGGTTAATTCAGAAATTGCGGCCAGCTGTCTCTGCTGCCGCCCTGACCACGGTTCTGAAGTTTTGGACATCGCAAAAGTGAGCGGTTTGTGGTCGACAAACGTGGTGAAACGCCGCCCTTCCAGCCAGAACTGGAAATGGCGAATAGCCAAGTGGAGCGCCAGCAGCTCCCTGTCAAACGCGTTGTATTTTCGCTCAGCCTCGCGTAGGGACCTGCTGAAAAATGCGAGTGGCTGCCAAACCCCGGCAACCTGCTGTTCTACAACGGCCCCTATGGCCACATCTGACGCGTCTGTGGTTAGCGCTATGCGGGCTGCCGGGTCTGGGTGGGCCAACAGTGCCGCGTTTGCCAGTGCTTGTTTAACCTCTGTGAATGCGCGCTCCCGCTCCGGGGACCACTCAATCACATGGGAGGGCTTCTGCTTTTTGAGCGCGGTGTACAAAGGCTGCATAAGCTGCGCTGCGTGGGGTATGAAACGGTTATAAAAATTTACCATCCCCAAAAATTCTTGCAACGCTTTTACCGTTCGAGGCTGGGGAAAATCTGCCACTGCGCGTACTTTGGCTGGCAGAGGAACTGCTCCCTCCGAGGAAACACGGTGCCCTAAAAAATCGATTTGTGCCACGCCAAAATGGCACTTGGCCGGGTTGATTATCAACCCATGCTCTCCTAACCTCTGAAAAACTGTCGTGAGATGTTTTGCGTGCTCCTCCTCGGAGGTGCTGGCTACCAAAATGTTGTCTAAATAGACAAAAACGAAAGAAAGGTCGCGCAACACTGCATCCATCATCTGTTGGAAGGTTTGTGCGGCGCCTTTAAGGCCAAAAGGCATGCGTAAAAACTCAAAAAGCCCGAACGGGGTTATTACGGCTGTTTTGGGGATGTCCTCTGGTCGGACCGGGACCTGGTGATAACCGTGGACCAGGTCTATTTTAGAAAAAATGCGCGCCTTCGCCAAGTGCACTGAAAAGTTCTGGATATGCGGAATCGGGTATCGGTCCTGCGCTGTGGCATTGTTCAACCTGCGGTAATCGCCACAAGGTCTCCATGAGCCGTCAGCTTTAGGTACCATATGGAGGGAGGAAACCCAAGCGCTCTTCGAGTGGCGAGTTATGCCCAACCTTTCCAGGTTGGCAAACTCCTCGCGCGCAATGGAGAGCTTAGCTGCATCCAAGCGCCGAGCCTTCGCAAAAACCGGTGGACCACTCGTGGTAATAAAGTGCTCCACCCCGTGCTTCGCCACCTTAGCTGAAAAAGTGGGAACTGTGAGTGCCGGGAACTGGTGTAGAAGGCTGTGGAACTTACCACCTGCTGTGGCGACATTGGTCTGTACTGGCGGTGGGGACACCCGAGCTGCACAAGGGCTAGAACAGAAAGAGAATGCATTTACTGGGCGTTTGTTGGCCAGATCAACTAACAAACCATGTGAACACAGAAAATCAGCACCTAACATATTGAAGCTCACTGCCGCTACAATGAAGTTCCACTCATAGGCGCGGCCGTGGAAGGACAGAGACAAGGTTCTCTCTTTGTACGTCTTGATGCTGGAGCCGTTGGCCGCTGTCGCTCCGTCTCCGCGGGGTCCAGCGACCCGATCAGCATAGGTCGCAGTGAAGAAGCTCCTCTGGGCTCCAGTGTCCACTAGGAATTGCCGCCCGGAGCCCGCGTCTGTCAGATAAAGCAGCTTGTTCCGTTCGCCGAGAGTGGAAGCTGCTAACGGCTCCCGGCCCGGTCGTTTCCCTGCTTTTTGAACTTGCAGGGCGGGATGCATTTGTGCGCCTTCCCAGCGAAACGTCGATGGTAAAAGCAGAGGCCGTCATCTCCCCTGTCACGGAATCTCACCGCTGCTGTCGCCGCTGAGGTGGTCACTGCTGTCTCTGGCTCCACACTGCCCCCGGCCGCCGCGCCGAGGTCTGCCGCTGCCACGGAAGCCTCTTGTTCCTTGCAGGCGTTGAGGAGTCGCTCCGCCTCTTGGGCCAGCTCGCGGAAGTCCTGCTGGTTCACACATCGTCTGCTGGACAGGGGACCTCTCGTGTGCGCTGGAAGGGTCCGCAGGAAGATGTGTTTGAATAGGAACGCGTCGTTGTCCGTCCCGATCATTTGTAGCATGTCCTCCATGAGGACAGTCGGCCTGCGTCCACCCCTGTTGCTCAGGTCCAGTAGCTGCCTGGCTCTTGCCTCAGCCGACGGCACGAAGCTCCTGATGAGGGTGGCTTTCAGCGCGTCGTATTTGCCGGCAGCGGGTGGCTGCTGCACCAGGCTCCGCACACACCGAGCTGTGCGGCTGTCGAGCGTCGCGATGACATTATGGAATTTAATGTTGTCCGCTGATACTCCCCCGAGCAGGAACCGCGATTCCACATGCTGGAACCACGAGTGCGGGTTGTTTTGCCAGAACTCGGGGAGCCTAATCAGTTTTGTGCCCCTGCTGGCACTCCCCGGTGAAACCGGGTCTGAGCGGCTGTCTCCCAGCTCTTCCATATCGATCACGAGGCTGTCCTCCAGCCTCGGCGTGCTCAGATTCATGTGTAGGTCACCAATTGTAGGAGTCAAGAATCGAGGAGACTGGATGATTTTCCAGTATCTGCTTTAATTCTCATTCATCCTACGTCCTCTCTCGATCGGAGTGTAAAGAGACAGGACGCAGTCACACACATACATTTATACACTTATCTCGAACAATACCTCACACACAAGTCACAATACATCACACAAAAGTCACACGACCCAGTTACATCCTTTCATCTGTTATAGAACACCCAGCGTCCTTCTGTTCTCCTCTCTGACCCCCAAAAGGTCAGGCCGGGTAACCTTCTCCTTTCTTCTGAGTCCACGGGGGGTGCAGACACTTCGTCCTCTTGAGGTGTGATGTCAATACACCTGGCTAGCTCAAAGTCTCTCTCGGCTAAATTCCAGCCTGCCACATGTGAGTCACATAAGTTAGAATTATGGGCTTCACACCGCCGCGTTTTTGACTCAGTTCACTCTCTCGCGCACCCGGGAGCGCGCGCTTCTGTGAAAATGGTGGCAGAGAAATTTGTTTGGCCGAGCCTGCACAAGCACGTGAAAGAGTGGGCAAAGACCTGCATGGCCTGCCAGCGGGCCAAAATCCATAAACACACTAAAGCTCCGTTAGAACCGTTCAAAATTTCGGCCAGAAGGTTCGACCACGTGCATGTCGACCTCGTAGGCCCCCTACCGTCGTCGCACGGTTTCACGCACCTTTTGACAATGGTAGACCGGACCACGCGTTGGCTGGAGGCGGTCCCTTTAACTTCAACCACGGCTGCTGAAGTGGCTCGAGTTTTTTTAACGGCCTGGGTGGCGCGTTTTGGGGTTCCGTCAGACATGACGTCAGACAGAGGCCCCCAGTTTGTCTCCGAGCTTTGGTCGGCGATGGCCAGCAGCCTGGGAACAACGCTCCATCACACTACCGCGTATCACCCACAGGCTAATGGTTTATGCGAGCGTTTTCATAGGTCGTTGAAAGCAGCCCTCAGAGCGTCGCTTACGGATGGAGATTGGGTAAACAAATTACCATGGGTCTTATTAGGGTTGCGTGCTGCGCCCAAGGAGGATCTGGATGCCTCCCCAGCGGAGCTAGTGTTTGCACAGCCTCTCAGGCTGCCCGGCGAATTTTTACCAGAGCATGCAGGGCCGGAGCGCCTCCCCTCCCTCAGGCCGCTAAGCGGAGCGGAAGCAGAGATGCTCCCCGGCCCCGTCCATCACACGTTCCCGCGGGTTTTTGTGCCCCAGGCTTTAGAGAATGCGGAGTTCGTTTTTGTTAGACATGATGCTGCAAAATCAACACTCCGTCCACCTTATGATGGACCATTTAGAGTGCTGGAAACTGGTGATAAGCAGTTTGTGCTGGATTTAGGGGACAGGAAAGAGACAGTCAGTATTGACAGACTTAAGCCTGCTTTTGTGACTGACGATGAGTCTGTACGGGTGGCGAGAGCGCCGCACAGGGGTAGACCCCCCAAGGGCCACAGCTCGGTCCCCCCACAGGGGTCAAATAACCATTCTCTTCCTCAGACTGCAGATCCCTCACAGGACAGTGCCGCTGAGACGGTGAAACCTGCATACAGCAGATTCGGAAGACGGTTGAAACCCAGACGACGTGCAGACTGATATATGATGGAATAATGTGGTATTGTGGGACACCCCCCACAGACTAAGGACAGACAGCTCGCTACTCCTGGTTATTTTCCACAGCGCTAGTGTGATGTAATGTGCCATTCATGCTTTGTGTTCACACGTCCTGTCCTCACTGTTGACATAGAGACAGATCAATATGTAGGTGTGACTTGTCACCTCTTTGTCCTGCAAGCTGGAGCAGGTGCTGGCAACCTGCCTATTTGATATGTATGTCTCTCTCATATGCAAATGCACATGCTCTTTCATGCTTTGTCTGTAACCGGTATAAATATCGCACGTATCATGTAACTCTTCCTCTCTCTGCGACTGCTCAACAGACTGCACCTGTCTCCACGCTACTGAGAGCCCTCAGGGCTCGCTCTGGGCCGCTCTGCACAGCACCAGAGTGAGCTCGTGTTGGCGATGTGACTTAATAAAGGCACTTTAAACTCCTCAGCTCGCCGCTTATTATCCTCCTTCGCCACAGTATAAACTATGCTGTTGGTGTTATCACTGAGTTCTTAATCAAGTGGTATAGACTATGCTGTGAAAGTTATCACAGAAATGCTAAGTGATCATGCTGTGTAGGCTGTACTGTTGATGTGAACCTGAAATTCCCTTTAATGTGAGCATGTAGCGCAGTTATACCATTAAGACCATCCTGTATTAATATTTTTTTTGGAAACCCGAATGTATGGCCATTCTTCGGCGTTTGGTGGTGGTGGTGGTGGGGGGGGGGGGGCTGTGGCTGACATATATTCAAACCTGCATATTGTTAAGCCAAAGAGAAGTTTGAGATTACATGTGTGCTGATCCCGCGCCTGGGAAGAGGACAATGAATCTGGGCCGCCTGTGGAGAACACCAGGACATGCAGACACGGCGGCAGAGGAGTGAAAAGGGCTTCCTGACCCTCCCGGGCCAGAGGGGAGCCGAGGGACACTGAAGGGGGTTTGGTGTCTGGAGGGAAATGTAACTAGGATGTGTATTGTGCCCTTTGATGTCACTGATATAAATAGAGGAGACCTGACTGCACTCGGTCTCTCATTTTCTACTCAAGAGATTGATGGGGATGTGACTATGTGAAATAAACCTGAATTATGGAATCATTCAGTGTCTTCATTTCACGATCCCCACAAAATTAACATTACCATAAATAAAATGTTCATTTAAATACTTTGGTGAGAATCCTTTTCCATTTCCTCACATAAAGATGCAAATATGGGGCTTCTTCAGAGGTCTTACCATCCGCATGACATCATCCAACACAGGAGCTAGGTCTGCTGGTAAAGTTTTGGCAAAGACCGCCTCGCGATGCGCAAAAAACAGTACGTAAGAACAACATCTGGGTGTCTCCCTTTCATTCTGCTAATGAAGCCTTTGGTGCGCCCGACCATGGCGGCAACTCCATCAGTACAGGGTCCAGTTTAGAGTCTGAATCCGTCCTCTTCAAATATTTATCCATTACTGACCATGTTTACATGTACACGAATAAACTGGTTATGATTGCATTTCTGGAGTTCTGACTATTCAAGTGGCCATGTAAACACAATAATCCGATAAAAGGCCATATAACTGGGGTCACTGACTCAAGTGGTTTATCCTCCAATAATCCGTTTATTCAGTGCATATAAACACAAGAAAACAGGTTATTGCCATTATTGATTTATTTCCAGTAATCAGTTTATTGTGACCATGCAACCGGGGTCACTCTGTTTTTCACCTAGTCACCACAACCTCTAGCACGTCTTAACAATGTCATTAACCTCCATAAGACACATGGAGAAGAAGAAGAAGGTAGCCATTATTTTTTTGTGTTCATATTGCCACCTACTGACATGGAAGAGCCACTGCAAGCACTCACAACTCCAAATTCTTTGCATTTTTTTGCACCAAAGTCAAATTACACAATTTCCCTAGGACCCCTAAACATTCTCTCAAGGACCCCCTGCAGTCCTAGGACCCCTGGTTGAAAAACAAGGTATTAACAGTAGATTTGGTTAATATGGGAAGAGTGGCATACTTTTAAAGACTTTTAACTAATTACAAAAAAATGATCTGGTCTCATTATAATGATAAAAAACATAAAACCTTTTAATGTTTTTGATCAAAATTTGGGATATTTAATCAACATAGTACAGTATAGTTTTTCTGGGTTCTCAGGTTTCCTCCCACAGCCCAAAGACATTAGGTCTGGTAGTTAAAATATTATTAATGCCAACTTTTTTTTTTTTTTGCCAGTTTGCAGAAGGGTAAAAATCACAAAATTTTTAATAACATTAAGACTTTTATCCAAGGCTATATAATTATTAATATGCTCATCCAAAAATTAAGAATAAGAGATGATCCTAGTATTTGCAAATAATTAAAACTAAAATTCCAATATTTCTATCAAACTTTTGATTTTATTTTGTGAGAGCAGGGCTATTGCCATTATAAAATAAACCACTTCATTTTTTTAGTTGAATATGTTGTCCTAATCTGGAGTTAGAGTGGTATAATTATATCATACTTATAATTATATATGATTATGCTCAAGTTAATTAATGCACATTGCAGGGCATTTTGAGTAATTTACCTCACAATGTTTAAAAAAATCAGCTGCAAGAAACTGGACAAACAAACAAACACTATGCTGATGAAACTTGGAGCTGTTACACTGAACACAGAATGAAGAATAATAAACAGAAGACACACGTGACTTTCTGTTTAACTGGTTGAAACAAGCACTCCAGTAAATATCTTATCCAATAATAAATTTATAAAATCAATTCAACCTAATTCTGAACATTTCTCCCCGACAATTATCCTTGTATCTGACATAACGCACGGCTCAGGAGACGCACACACACAGGCTTAGAGTAGTTCAAAGAGTTTATTAACAGCAGGAGTGAATGAGTGCGTGTCTGCGGGATGTAAATGTGTTGGTGATGGTGTCTGCTCCAGGCACAGAGGCAGGTGACCGTTCAGCCGAGCAACCCTATGGAGAGAGCACAGGGAGGGGGTGACGGGCATACACCAACACAGGAGGAATTTATGGCGAGAGAAGGACTTACTTGGTGGGTCAGGACAGCTGGCACAACAAGGGGGCGAAGCCCGGAAGACAGCCACCTGGAGAGCTCCGTACAGCAGCGAGGATTGGGCGATGGAGTGGAGATGTCCGCCGCTGGGGAATCCACCTGTGCACAGGGGAGAAGACTGAAGAAAAGAGGTAAGCGATCTTCTTACCAAAATGGTGACGCTGAAGGGAAGTATGCTCACAACGGTGAGGGACGAAGTCTGACGGCTTCAGGCCGAGCCTCCGGGCGAGACGGCCTTTATCCCTCGCCGCTGATGATTGTCAGGTGCGTGAGCAGGTGGCGCCGTTGATGAATGGCGCGGCGTGACAGTATCTCCCTCCTCTCCTGACATGAACATACATGTGTGCAACAATACATTCCTGGATGGAGCGTGCGTGAAGAAGCGACCATATTAGAAACGAAGATGAAAGCAAAAGTCGAGATAGTTAAAGTGCTTTACTTTACGTAACGTTTGTTGACATTATTGAAGAGGCAGGACCAAAACCACCCTACTTACTTCAGAAACGAGATTAAAAAAATCTTCACAAGATCTTGATATCCAGTTAAAATAATAAGTAAGTATAAATTAATTACATTTAAAAATAAATAAGATTATTGTTTTAACAACAGCAACATTAATAATAATTCTAATAAATTCTAATAATTTTTTTTATTATGTTAGCTGTTGCATCAATATCTTTTTTTCTCTTTTGAGGACCACATTGGGAATAAGTGTGCTAATGGTTTGCTTTTATGTGTTATCCTTGGTATTTGTTATATATGTATTTTTTCATGCATGTATGAATGAATTGAATGAATGAATGAATGAATTTATTTATTTCGGATAGTACATTACAGGTTAAAAGAAACTGTATAATATAACAACAAGGTCAAGTTAGACAAAGACTCCTTCTACTATACAATTCCACGTGAGTTATCCGAAATGGGTGATGGCTGAAGCCGCAGCTTATATTGCCCACCCATATTCCATCCAAGAGTTCAAAGGAGAAAAAAGAGAAAACAAGACAAGAGCGATTACAATTTAAAACAAGGCTAAGACAAAATATGACTGAGAGAAAAGAAAACTGAGCTAGTCTAAGTTAAGCGGTTACTATTCAAAAACAAATCTAAGACATAGTGTCACAGAGAAAAAAGAAAAACTAAGCTATAACACAACACAGGCTGGAAATGTCAATCCTTATGTGAGTTTACATGTCGTCTTGTAAATATGTTTGGAGTATTTCTTCCTTTAGTTTTTGTTTAAATTGTCCAAGCTTTGTACATGATTTTAATTCAGGTCCAAAATCGTTCCATAATCTGACACCTTGCACTGAAATACAGTGTTGCTTGGTGGTTGTTCTCACTGTAGGCTTTTGAAATATACATGTTCCTCTGAAGTGATATCGTTTCTCCCTTGTTTGGAACAACTTTTGGATATTTGCGGGCAGTGATAGATTCTTCACTTTGAACATTATTATTGCGGTTTTAAAGTCGAACAGATCTTTCAACTTGAGAGTTTTTTGTTTAAGAAAAAGTGGGTTTGTTGGTTCCCTGTAAGCTGCTTTGTTGATTATTCTAATAGCTCTCTTTTGAAGCATAAAGAGTGGATATATGTTTGTTTTATATGTATTTCCCCATACTTCATTACAATATGTCATGTATGGGAGTATTAATGAATGATACAAGGTGTATAGTGTGGGTTGATTCAGCAAATTTTTCACTCTGTGTAATATTGCAATTGATTTGGATACTTTACCTTTTATATAATTAATATGTGGCTTCCAACACAGTTTGTTATCAATTATTACTCCAAGGAATTTAGTTTCGGATACCCTTTCAATCTCTACACCATTTACACTGAGTTTGGGTACTGGGTAGTTGTGATGGTTGTTAAAGACTATAAATTTTGTCTTGCTTAAATTGAGCGTTAATTTGTTTGAATCAAACCACAGTTTCAGCTTTCCTAATTCCTTTCCGAGTGTATCCAGAAGTTGTTCCAAATTGTTTCCACTGCATAGCAGGTTAGTGTCATCAGCAAACAATATTAAGTCCATTTTTTCTGAAACTTTACATATATCATTTATATACATATTGAATAATAATGGTCCCAAAACTGAACCCTGTGGGACTCCACAGGTGACCTTCAGCAACTCTGAGTTTTTGTTGTTAACACATACAAACTGATATCTATTCTTTAAGTAACTTCTTAACCAGGACAGTGCTACCCCTCTAATACCACAATTTTGTAGTTTCTTTAATAATAGATTGTGATCTACTGTATCAAATGCTTTTTTAAGATCCAGGAATACTCCAACTGAATACTCTTTATTTTCAATGGCTGTTGATATTTTTTCTGTAAATTCCATTAAGGCATATGCTGTTGTCCTTTTGTGTCTGAACCCATATTGCTGCTCACACAATAAATCATTCTTCAGTATGAAGTTGTCAATTCTCTCATAGAATATTTTTTCAAGTATCTTGGAAAATTGCGGTAATAGTGAAATTGGTCTGTAGTTGGAGAGTTCCCCTCTGTCGCCTGTCTTGTAAATCGGAATTACTTTAGCTATTTTCATTGCATTGGGAAATATACCTGATTGGAGAGACAGGTTACAGATATACGTCAGTGGTTTCACTATGCATTCGATAACAGTTTTGACTAGTAGCATATCAATACCATCGCAGTCAGTAGATGTTTTACTTTTGAACGATTTAACAATTTCAATGACCTCTCTTTCGTCTGTGTTCTTTTTGAAGATGGTGTCTTTTACAGCAGTGTTATTGCATATTGAATCACCTGTTGGCACCGTAGTGGGTATTTCTCGGGCCAGTTTAGGTCCAATGTTAACAAAAAAATTATTAAATTCATCTGCAGGTGAAGCTATATTCACATTCGGAGTCGATTTATTATTTTTTGGAATGTTAGTTGGGTAGCTGGTATTTCTGCTTTTATTTCCAAGGATACTGTTGATTATTGTCCATGTATTTTTAATATTGTCTTTGTTTTTTTCCAGTTCTTTACTGTAATAGTCTCTTTTACTACATCTTATTATATATGTTAACTTATTTTTGTATGTTTTATACCGCTGCTCTGCTTCTTTTGTCCTTTTCTTTATGAAAGCTTTATATAATAAATTTTTCTTTTTACACGCCTTTTGTAGTCCTTTGGTTAGCCATGGTTTGTCAGTAAATTTGTGTTTAAGCTTTTTTTTAACTAATGGGCAGTTTTTTTCATAAAGAGTGGTTACAATGTTTATAAATGTGTCATAGGCT
Source organism: Pholidichthys leucotaenia (assembly GCA_020510985.1). Lineage (NCBI taxonomy): Eukaryota > Metazoa > Chordata > Actinopteri > Cichliformes > Pholidichthyidae > Pholidichthys > Pholidichthys leucotaenia. Next base: position 377,979,031 of record CM035844.1, on the reverse strand, counting down.
TCATTTACATCTGATACATAGACTTCTGTCCAGTCTTGCTTCAGCAAGTCCTCTTTAAAAGAACTGATTGCGTTTGGTGATTTGTGTCTGAACGATTTTGAGATTTTTTCTGGGTTGGGCCCCGTGTGGCCATGGATAAGTGCAAAGATTGGCAAGTGGTCGCTTATATCATTTATCAATAATCCACTTTCTATTTTCTTGTCAAGAACATTGACAAACAGGTTGTCAATAAGTGTAGCAGAGTGAGCTGTGATTCTACTGGGATGTGTTATTGTGGGATATAGACTCATGCTGTACATAGAGTTCATGAACTCTGTAACTACATTTTGTTGATGTGGATTAAGTAGATCAATATTGAAATCTCCACAAATTGCTACCATTTTCTTACTAGTAATATTATTGTACAGCTCGACTAATTTATCTCTGAATGTCTCAATGCAAGTTCCCGGCGTTCTGTATATGCAGCTTATGATTAGATTTTTTGTTTTGTCTAGGTCAATCTCAACAGTAACACATTCCAGAATCCCTGGTAGTGCTGAGGACATTTCATTTACAAGCTTACATCTATATAGGTCATCAATATACAGTGCAACACCACCACCCTTTTTTTGAGATCTGTTAATGTTAAACATCTGATATCCCTCTATTGCCATCAGGGGAGCCTGGTCTGCATTAAGCCAGGTTTCAGAGACTGCTATAGCTGTGAATTTTCTGTTTAGCTGTTTTAAATAGTCCTGAATCTGTGAGAAGTTTTTGTTAAGACTTCTGCTATTGAAGTGTATTATTGACAGTTTACCATCTAATTGCACTTGACTTTTGAATTGCTTTTCAGTGTAATATTCACAGTGGTTATGAATATTATTGAAAAAGTGGTTATCAGGATCAATATCATTCTCCATCTCTTGTGGTTTATGTTCAGCATAGTGGCATATTTTTAGAGTTTGAGTTTCCTCACTCTGTGTTTCATAGTCAGTGTACGTATATGACATATATGTAAGTATATGATTTTTACTAAATAAACTCAACCAACCAATCAACCAATCAATAATCAAAATACAATTAGAATTCCATCCATCCATCCATCTTCTACCACTTATCTGGGAATCCGGGTCACAGGGGCACCAGTACAGGTGTAACGGATGCCAACTAGTACTGTTCGGCGTAGAACGTTAGTAAAACCTCCCTCCCAAAGCCTCATACAGTATCGGTAGCGCTGAGCTATCGGTCGGACCTTTAGCTCAGCGCGATCGTGCTGTGTCTCCCATGCTCGAACTGTGTAGTTGACTGAGAGGTCGCGGGTTCGTGTCCCGTGTGGGGCGAACTGCGCAGGATGATCTCTGTCACACAGGCAGAGTAGCCCAGACTTCCACCCAGTTCACATAGCCCCACGACCCCCATGAGCCCTCCTGCAGGTGGTCAGCCCACTGGACAGTGGATCCATGTGCCTCCTTTGGGTACACTGGGTCCTTGGTGTAACATTTTTCATGGCGATCCATTGGACCTCTCTTAGTCTGGCCCTTCACCCAGGACCAGTTTGCCTTGGGAGACCCTACCAGGGGCAAGTTGGCCCCGACAACATAGCTCCTGGGATCATCCGGACACTCAAACCCCTCCACCACAATAAGGTGGCAAACCACGGAGTGGACAATTACAATTTTAACACAGTAATAATACTGTAATGAATGAATGAATGACTAGATGACAGACTTCTTATATATTCTGTATTTATTACTTTTCAAGGGTTTAAAATATTCAAAATTGAGTTTGTTTTTGTGAAAATTTCCTTTAAAATATTTTTATTTCATTTTATTTTGGTATTAATTATAGTGCAGGTTTTGGGAATATGTAATTTTATGAAAATGGATTAAAAATTTTTGCTTAAAATTTGATCCAAAAATCTATACAAATACACACAATTATAGAACAAATGAGTTGACAAATTAACCTCTACCCCATCCCTCAAAAAAAAAACTTAATTAAAATAAATAGAATTAACAAACTAACTGAAGAAGTGCTTACTTATGCAAACATTTCAGATCATATTCTTATCGACATATATAGATAGGCATTGAAAATGCAACACTATCAGTTTCAGAAAACGGTGTAAGTTGTCATTGAAAATACACTACATAATATTTATTAGGCTAACAAATGTTTTTAGTTAACAAATTCAGATAATCTGGACTTAACAGGTATGCAACAAAACTTAATGCATGGGACTGGTGCCCCAGCTGTCAATGTGACTGTGAAGAATGCGGTGCCATTCAGCGAGCAGTGCCACCTCAAGCTCAGCATGATTTGTTGGTGCAGGATCCCAGCTGCATACAGGCTGATCCAGAACATCCACAACACACATGCTCTGATGGCGAGTTTTATGCATTGAGATGATAGGGATTATTTTATTGTACGTGCATTAACACTATAAAAAGCATTAACAGTTTTAAAGCACACATTCGTTATAAAGATATGCAGGGTTTTTTGTGTTTTTTTTTGTAGTTTGTGTTTTTAATGTCTATCAGTATATTTTTGAGACTCAAAGTAATGGTCACCATCAACGGAACACAATTTAAAGCTGGCAATCGTGTTGACAATTTTGGATTTATTAATATAAAATTTCCCTAGAAAAACTGGTCCACAAATTTCTTAGTGCAACCTAGAAAACATTTCCATTTTGAGGAAAAAAGATATGCGTTCTGTGTTTTTTTTCCACCAAAAATGTCATAATCACACATGCATAAATCATTCATTTCTGTAGAATCATTCATCAAATATATTCTCAGGTGCCATTTATGCATTGTATCAAAGTGAACTGAGCCGTGTTTGTTGAAAAACCGAAGAAAACACGCCACTGAGGCCTGCTTCATGCTGCATTTCCCCTCTAGTCCGCCTTGGTCCGCGTACGCTTCGGACGACCCCGGCACGCACGCGGCGCTGTACCTACTCACTTTTTTCATCTACCCAGGCCAAGCGGTTGACGCATGCGTACAACCATCATTTGTAGTTTCTCTCCCGCTTGATAGGTAGCGCCAAAGCGCTGACGCGCCAGGATTTTCACCAACGAAGAGACGGCGGACTTCTTTAAAGTTTCTCTTCAAATATAGAGTGTATTTCTGCTGTTTGACTTCCCGGTTTTCACTCTTTTTCCACGAAGATGCTGCTGCAGCTGTGAAAGTAAGTATGTATGTATGATTCATGGATGTTTTTATTCTCGTTTTCCGCCTCCTCGTTGTCTTCTTCGTCTACTGATGAATGCTGTGTCGATATCGCCACCTCGTGAATGGGATGTTCAGTCTTGCGCATGCGCCTTTCAACGCGTTCAGGTCGTGGGCAGGCGGCGCGGTCACAAAATTTGGGCCGCACGCGGTCGAGCACTCCGGACACTAGCGGAGTGGCGACGGTGACGTAAATTTCGTCACAGGTACGCGGACAGCAGAGGCGTAGCATGAAGCAGGCTGGGCGAAGCAGAAGCGGAGTGGAGGGGAACCATCTTGCCCTCCAGCTAGCGTGAGCCGACTCCTTCCCTGCCCACAGTTGGCAGCCTTTCTCCGCCTTGTGTCCTCCTCTTTTCCTCCTCCTCTGTCAGTTCTCCGTAGTTTAGCAGGCTAGTACGGAGAGACGAGGGCTGCTCCCTTTCGTCTGTGCCCCGTCTGCCCAGCGCACCGACACATTCCTCACCATGGCTGCCGCGGACGTTGACGTGTTTTCGGTGAGTAGGTAGCCGCCGCTCCCTGTTTTCCGACAACACCGCAAGTGAAGCGGCGGATTACTTGGTTGTGCGTTAGTGAAAAGTGCGCCTGTGTGTTAGCAGTGTGTGTGTGTGTGTGTACGTGTGTAGCTAAGCCTCCCCCGCTTGCAGGCTCAGCCGAGATGGTGGAAGTGATTTCTGTGATGGTGACTGGTTTTATCCCAGTTAAGGCAAATGAATGACGCCGCTCCGGTTGTTTTGCCTCCTCTTGTCGTGCCTGTTCCATGCGCGTCCTGGCTTTTTTTTTACGCAGGTACATCCTCCTCGGATGTATGGGCGCAGCGTGTGGCGCCATTAAACGGTTTATTTTTGATTTTTATTACAATCTCCGCTTAACAAGTGTATAAAATAGAATAGCACAACCTAAAGCGATAATTGGGTTAAAGCGATAATTGTTCCTGCTAGTTCCTGCTAGTACAAGTTCCTGCTACAGTGCAATTGTGTCAAAATTGCATGTGTTGTGCTGGGTTAACTTTTTTTAGGGATTAAAAAAAAAAAAATAAACACGTGGACACACGGTCATCAAAAAGCATGAAATATTACCCTGTGCACGTAATAAATATTGCCTACACGAACGTTGAACTTTCCCCGCAACACTGCGCCTTCCTGAGATGCGCTGGGGTTTCGGTTCTGAGCTGCCGGATGAGCGTCTGCGGCCGCAGCAGCGAGGTCGGCTTCGGTGTGAGATGAGACGGCGGTGCAGCCTGGATTGATGTCCGGCGGTGCAGCCTGGATTGCCGTCCGTGTTGTCAGTCAGGTGTCACGCTGTAGGGCTTGTAGGATGTTGCAACACGGGCTTAACCCCCCCCCCCCCCCAAAAAAAAAACCGGTATCAAAAAATGTCAACTCAGTTGCACAAGGAAGAATTTGTGAATGGGGAAATAGGATAATAGTGTAGTAACATTGCTAATGCATGGGTAAGGATTTAAGAAGGTGATTAACTTTTTGGCAGTTGCTTGAAAAGGTGCTGGTAGAGTTGCAGGGATGAAGAGATTAAGGGACTGGCATTGGGACACTGCTACCACTGGTGCAACACAGGCTTGTGAGGAGGTAGAAGAAAAGGGAGAATGCAGGAGGGATGTTGCCCATTTGGCACTTCCTAAATTAGGAAGGTATCCAAGCTCTGTAAACGTCTCCTTTTGAATACCAAATGAGTGGATCGATTAAGGAGGAACAAAAAAAAAAAAAAACCGAGCTGAGAATGCAGTTAAACAGGCTGGTGCTGGAAAGCGACACAGCTGCCTGACTTCCTGTCTAACTTTAGGAACTAAGTGAGACCACATTGACCAAACTGACCTGCTGGCCTGGCAGTTTGCGTTAAGGGGACACTTTAATTATGTGCTGTTATTGATAGGGGATTGTTTTTCCACGCCGGTCCCACTCAGTAGAGCCTGGAGCTTTGGTATAACTTTGTAGAGCGGAATCTGATCCACACGAAGCAATCAATGGAGCCAATGTCTGTTGTACTCACCCATTCATCGGATTGGAGTGTGCAGCAGTAAAGCGCTGATGTTAATTTAGATGTTATGCAATGGAAATGCATTAGAATGCATTTGGTGTGCTTACTGATCCTGAAGAATATCGTCTCTCCCCTGAGGACTACTTGCATAAAAAATTAAATTGGCTTCACAAACTCCTTAAAGCAAAGGCAAGAAGTAGGGTTTTATGCATCAAGTTTTTGCATTTCAAAACAGTCACTCTGTGTGTTTGAAGGTCCCATTTTGGTCATTTACTAGAGTCTAGTTTTAAGTTTTAACTCCCGCAAGGACATGTGTATGAAACTGTGTTGCTTTTCAACTCATAAAAAAAGCTGTAAGTAAAAGTGTGCTCCTTTTCTTCAGGTATGCATAGATTCTCCCTAAAGAAACAAAGGTATATCTTGCCTTTTTAACTGAGCAACAAGAATGAGTGTGCCAAAAAAAAAAAAAAGAATGGATAAAGCTGTGTGTGCATTTGGACCAGTGAGTGGGGGGAAACCTGTTTTATAGATGCTGGTTGCTTTTGTCGTTGTTTTTACCAATCCCTAACAAACACATCAAGTTTAATGAACAGGGGTCAGAGTTGTGTTTGGACTGGCTGAAATCTGTGTGTGAAGTACGGCTGCAATGATTAGTCGACGTCATCGACGACGTCGATCATAAAAATATGTCGAGGCAGATTTCTGTTGTCGACAGATCATTTAATTTTAAAGTTTATATGCATGCCGCAGAAATATTCAGTTTAACTGTTCCAGCAAAGAAGAGGAGGAGCGCGACAGAGAAGAGAGAAAATCACGGAGAAGAAGAGGCCAAAACTTTCCAAAGTATGGGAGCATTTTACCAAAAATAAGCAAATGAAACAAAATGCAAACTCGGGCAGTGTGGTGCTGGAGTGGTTAGTACTGCGGCAGCACAGCAACTCACCCCTGGCCAGGGGATCCTGGGTTCGATCCCAGCCCCCGACCAACAGTGATCTGTGTGGAGTTTGCATGTTCTCCCCATGTCTGCGTGGGTTTACTCCGGGATTTCTCCGGTTTCCTCCCACATGCCAAAAACATGCAGGTTAGGTTAATTGGCATCAAAACTGAGGATTCTAAATTGTCCTTGGGTATGACTGTGAGAGTGAATGGTTGTCTGTCTCTCTGTGTTGGCCCTGCGATGGACTGGCGATCTGTCCAGGGTGTACCCTGCCTCTCGCCCAAAGATGCTGGGAAAGGCTCCAGCCCCCCCCCCCCCCCCCCCCGCGACCCGAAAAGGATTAAGCGGAAGAAGAAGGATGGATGGATGGATAAATGCAAACTCTATAAAGCAGAGTTGTCATTGTCATAGCAGCACTACAGCGACACATCCATCCTTCTCCCGCCACCTGTCAGCAGGTGTCTACTGTGCTCCGTCTCAGCGATGATTGAAATTTGGCCACTTATGAACACCACACTGGTAAGGTTAGCGAGTAAATTCAGCGCTTCTTATTTTCAGTGAGCGACTGTCTCAGTGACTGTCTCAACTTTAGAAAACTGATTAAACTGTTAGCATGTGCTGCTTATGTTAGTTTACCTGTCGGACAGTAAGCTCTCTTTGATGATGGCTGCTGATGGCCGAGCTGTTTCAGTTCTGCTGGCTAATGTGTTAAGTGCACTAAATTAGAGAATTACAGGAGTGGCTTACTCTCTTATCTTCCCTCTTTTTGTTGTGGTAATATCAGCCCTCATTCTGAATATTAGTGCATCTCAGCAAGTTACAGTACTGTGAGTTGTAATTTAATTTATAAAATCTGTAACCATAATCATCAAAAATAAATTAAAACAGCTTAAATATTTCACTGTATGTGTAGTGAAGGCTGACATCCCTGCACTAACTTAAAGCAGTTGCAAACTGTTATTTTGGACTGGAAGTTCTTTTAATTTTCATCTGAAGCCTAATAGAACTTTTAAACTTCCAGACCCAGAAAGGTTTTAATAGTTTTAATAAGACGGGCTGTTTTCTTTTTTACTTTTATGGATTTTAATGTTACTCTAGTTTGTTTTGAACATGCAGAGTTACCATAGTTTTCCATGCTGCAGCAGAAGCTGCTGTTTGAGCTTTTGCACTTTATTTTTGGGTTAAAAGACTGCATTTTAATTTCTGTTACTTAACTGTGTTGCTCCAAACACTTTTTATTAAGCTGTCAAGTTCAAGTTTCCAGCTTGTTTCGTGTGTCGTTATTCTATTTAGCTATGGGAACTTTTTATAATAGGCTACATTATATTAAATCAGAGACTGACAACAAAGTGATTTTTACAGGTGTGTAGGCTTAAACAGGTGAGGTTAAACCTGCAGTGGAGCCCCGATGGGAGTCGTACCCCCCCCCCCCCCCCCAAAAAAAAGGGCGTTGTGGCAACAGGAAGGAGAGATGGTGGACATGACAGAAATAATCGTTATTAGTTGACTAATCGAAAAAAGTTGTTAGATTAGTCAACTACCAAAATAATCATTAGTTGCAGCCCTAGTGTGAAGTGGGGCTTTGCCATCACCCCCCCTTCCCCCATCCCCATCCACACAGAAGTGGTATAGGCACTCTGGCAAAAAAGATTTCATTCTGCAGCCTGGATTCGAATGTTTATAGCTTCATATTCCCTAAGTCCCTACGTTGTGTAGGCCAGTGGCCAAACTGCAAGAAAAATCTCCCAGTTTGGGGTAGAAACGTTGTTTTGTAGCTGGCCCATAAAGCTCTGTCCCAAACTGTTGTAAACGTACTCATTAATAGTCTCTAATCTGATTGGGTAAAGGTTTTCTTAGTGAGCCAGTCACAAGTAGTGAAGCCGTCAGGGTGCATTTGTTTTGCTATCACGGAGAACTGAAGGCAGAGGTTATGCCATTTGCTAAATTTTTCAAGAGTTTAACTAAAAGAAAAGGCAGCATGTATTTCTTTGGAAAGTGGGTGTTTTAATATTTTAACTGTGCAACTGTGACCCATTTCTACACTGTATAAGGTTAAAACCAATAAAACACCTTTTTGCACAGTATGGGCCCTTTATCCTTTAAGTGCATCATCCAGACATGTGGTTCAGCTTCTGTTTTGGGAATTTTGTTAGTTTGATATTTCTAAACAACAGGGATCACGCCTTTCCCATGTTGTTCAGGTCACATTGTGGATCCAGTATACTGACTGTTTTGTGTCATCGCTCCCATCTCTAGAACATACAGGCCAAAAATGGCTTGAGGCGAACTTGTCAAACATAGGAATGCAGATGAGTAAAGACAGGCAAGCTGCGGCCTCCATTGTGATGAGTCACTATCCATCTGTAGAATAGACTACACTTTCTTCAGTTTTAGGAACTAAGGTTAAAATACTGTTGAAATAATATTAATAAATTCTGACTAAAGATGTGGTTTTTGGATAAAACTATTAAAGAATATGTATGATGAACTGGAGGATGGATCCATCCATCCATCCATCCATCCATCCATCCGGGGTCCAGGTTGCAGGGGCATCAGTCCAGACAGAATAACCCAGACTGCCACCTGGTTCACATAACACCCTGATCCCCATGAGCCCACTGGCGGTTGGGCTCATGTGGCTCCTTTGCGTACACTTGGTCCTTGATGTAACTTATTTCATAGGGATTTACTGGACCACTCTTGGTCTGGCCTTTCACCCAGGACCAATTTGTCTTGAGAGACCCTAACAGGAGCAAGTTGCCCTTGACGACCTAGCTCCTGGAAAGCTCATAATTATGCATCTTATAATTTATGTTGTCTTGATATGTGGGGGAACTCACAAAAATATTAACAGCCATATATACTGTATATATGACAAATATTTTAAGTTTTTTTGGGGGGAGAGCAGTAAAATCCTCCACAAAACAAATAGTCTTGGTATCAGTGTTTTGGACAACCTTAAAGCAAATGATTATGTACTGTATTGTTTCATCTGCCGTAGCAGAATGAATTCTTATTGCGATAACCTGGCTAAAGCAGATCAGACGTGGTCAACACAGAAGTGATGTTATTCTAACCCTTAAATTGGAGGCTCCAACTTACTGGGAACTCAGCATCAGGTCCTCCAAAACTGATTTAGGCAGTATTTATAGGGTAAATAAATAAACTGATTATTAAAATAGAAGTACAGTACTTCATCTGACAGTTTGTGCTTCAAAATACTGTGTCCTTCAAATCCAGCCAGCCTAATGCCAGCATACATCAGTGTGTGATCTGTATCAGGTTAATCATAGTGATAAGAAATGAAAACATTTACTCTACTTAGATGTTGCACAAAATAATACATGACTCTGAGTTTCCAGGTTTTTGCGTATTAGATTTCAGTTAATCTTCCTAGAGCTGAAGAAATGTTAGAGGGAGGTTTTATTACCTACGGTCTCTGTTGGGATCCAGTTTTTTTTTCTTTAGAACTGCACTGTGATTAAATCAAGTTTCCCTTTATGTTGTCATTGCCAACAGCGTTTGACAAATACTCTTATTGTACAAACAAGACTTTTTTTTATTAGTGCGTTTGAAAGCAATAAAATAGCTACCGAATGCATTCCAGTTTTACCTCTTAGTCTAAGAGATATTTTTATTTGTTTCTTCTAATTCTTACCAGCCACAAGAATGGGGTTTTTCTTCTTTCTCAGTTCAGTGATGGAAAGGTATTTTTGAAAAACCTCATAAAAAAAAAATAACTGTGGCATACACATATCTCATAAAATGGTTTGTCTCATCTCTTGTCTCTCTCGCTTATTTTTTTGTCTTTCCTCTTGGGCAAAGATGAGTGATTAAGGTGGTTAGTAATGTAGCCCTGTGTATGACTGACTGTTGGAGTACATTTGGTATGTTAAAAAAGAAAGAGAAACTAACTTCCCAACACTGCATATGTCATGAAAATGTCAACCATCATATATTTTTACTATTACATCACTGCTAGAAACTGCAGAACAGATACACAAGGGCAGCATCTATTGGTTTGGTTAAAACTTGCTATAAGGCAAAAAACCATTCTACTCAAGTATATTACAATGATGTATTAAAGCATAGATGACTGATTTTCAAAGAATTTACAGGAAAACTCTTTAACAACCACTTCTTTTAAAGTGTCTTGAAGGTTCATTTGTATGCTTGTCAAACTCTTACTTCTCCTCTTTGCACAGATGCAAAGTTACATCAAGCCTATAGTTGGTGAAGAATCTATTCCAGCAGGCTAATGTATGACTCATCTTTAAAAAAATGAGCTGAGTACAGTGTAAGCAGTGTGTTTCTGTGATTACACTGACATCACTCAAGCAGACATCTTGAGGACGGATTTTTAGTGAAACCAAGAGTGCAGAATTTATGTGCATTCAATTCATCACATAAAAGTGTAAAAAAAACTTGGGATGGGGGGACGCAAAAGGCATATTTAGCATGATTTTGCAGATTTAAAGGATTAATGATTCATTTGCTTGTGACTGATTGAGAAGCCGTTCCATCCCTTAGATTTTTACTCAAACATATAATTCTAACTGAATAATATCTACCCAGTAGTTTTACATTTCAGCGGTCAGAAATAGTTATTCTGATTAGGGCTGGAAATCATTAGTAATTTCCAGAATCGACTCGGATTTCGATTCTTGAGATTCTGAATCAGTTCAATTCCAATTGTGGAGCACCCATAACTTTGTTGTACTTTTCAACTGTACAATGACAATAAAGCCTATTCTGTTCTATTCTATTTAATCAAGGAAATTACTATTATAACTACTTTACTTGCATAGGAAAAAATTCTCAGAGACATAATGGTATAAATTGTACCAGCAATACTCTAACTTGGTTAATTAAATGCATAAAGTATAACATTAACAACTAACCCAAAATCAGTTGCAATATTTTTTATTTAACTTGTGATTTGACAAAAGTGTTACTACGCATGTGCACGCATGCGTAGTAACAGGAAATATGCTTCCGTGCATAATTTCTGCATACGATACAGCTGACGGTGCTGCACCTTGATTGGCTGATGCAAGAACGTTTTCAGTGTGTGTTTATTTATATATATTTCCTGCTGTTAAAAATTACTCACTACAACTGACGGAAGGTAAACAATAGCATACCGCGGCCCAACTGATGGAAGGTAAGCAATTATGTAATGCTAGTGGCATATTTGCAGTGCAGCTGATTCTGACAAAGTATGTTAATGTGATATCTGTATCTATCGGTTTGCCATAAGGGTATGGTATTCTGATAAAGTACGGTAAAATGGGAGAACACCAGACTTCATAGGGCATGCCATTTGAAACTTCTGCGAATGAAAATCCGAACTAGGACAGTCACGGGAAATGCCATTATATTCTCCGTCCTTCTAAAATAATAATAGGATGTTGCACTATGCTGCCATGGCAACTGTCTTCACCCATTGCAGTGTATCAACTACAGGAAGCCATGCTGAACATTACCATCAGTTGATGATTTCAAATGAAAACAGATTCAGCAGAAACACTTGTTGATGCTTTGTTATCAAGATATTGGAGAAAGTTTACTACTGAGCTGCCATGTAGCATTTTATGAATATTGACTAATAAAACAATATCAGAATTTGTATTGGTACAGGTATTGGAACTGGTATCGGTGCATAATCAGCAAAGCTGTTTTAAATGTACCCAAAGTCCAGTGGGATTCATCTGGTTATTAAAGAATTCTGGTCATTTTTATGGCTTCAGTAGGTCTTTAGTACCAAACACTGTTAATTTTTTTATCCATCCATCCATCCATCTTCTACCGCTTAATCCTTTCGGGTCGCGGGGGGGCTGGAGCCTATCCCAGCATCTTTGGGCGAGAGGCAGGGTACACCCTGGACAGATCGCCAGTCCATCACAGGGCCAACACAGAGAGACAGACAACCATTCACTCTCACATCCATACCTAAGGACAATTTAGAATCCCCAGTTTTGATGCCAATTAACCTAACTTGCATGTTTTTGGCATGTGGGAGGAAACCGGAGTGCCCGGAGTAAACCCACGCAGACACGGGGAGAACATGCAAACTCCACACAGAAGGGTCACCGATGGTCTGGGGGTGGGATCGAACCCATGATGGTCAAGGGTGGAATCGATCCCATGACCTTCTTGCTGTGCTGCCACTGTGCTAACCACTGCGCCACCGTGCTGCCACCGTGCTGCTGTTAATTTTTTTAGTAGACACTAAATCGGGGCGTGCTTTAGGCCAGGGCTATTCAATTACAAAATCAAGTTGGGCCACAAATTAATGAATTAATTTGAAATTAATTAATGGATTTCTGCAATTTTGTGAAACGTGTTGGCCTTTGCTTGTCTGGCCTGGGCCCCTTGGAGGTTGGTTCTTGGCCGCTAATTGAGTCGGCCTGGTTTAGGTGGTAGCTCTTTTTTGATTGACAAGTCAGTACCTCATAAATGTGCATCACCATTGGGTGTAGCAGTAAGTTCCACCCACACCTTTCAAATGTCTGCATCAAAATAAAATGATAACAAATGCACTGCTTAGATTGAGGTTTTAGAAGGGTGTTTCCCAAGCCAGAAATCAGAGCAGCTACTTCTTATGGTATGGTCTTCTTATGATATGTGGCTCAGTCCTTGAAAATAGTGCATTTAAAAAGAGATAAAGGTAAAAAGCTCACAGCCAAATATGGAAAACGGGTATACTGGTCTGGCATCACTTATGAGAAACACTATTTCTTGGCAATGTTCACTTTTATCTTTATTACACATATTTGAATTCTTCCTCTGATTTAGTATGTGCGCGTTTGTCTCAGTCTGTGGGCTCAAGGCTTTCTGTCAGGTGGATGCTCAGTGAGGCAAACACAAGCTGCAATCACAAGTCAGACACAAGTCAGGTGGGGATGGGGGCCAGAAGGCTTTCAGACAGCTGAGGAGGCGATGGGGAGACGGTGAGAGGGGTCTTGACAGGGAGAGACTGAGTGATATGGAAAACCTCGGGTCATGACAGGGATGCTTACAGAAAGATTTCTCTGGACTGATGGGTGCATTAAAAAGTTAGAAATGCTCCCAAGTTATATCGGATCATAAATTTATTAAGTCTTTTAAAAGTAGGGTGTCATTGCTTATTGCAGAGTGCCTTGTAAGCTCAGCTGAGTGTTGCCATGGGAGCCACTCGTTGCAAAGTTGTCATATTTTGTGAAGAAATAGTTAATATCAACATACATATCATTCCCAAATTAATTGGATAAATCATTAACCCCTTGCACTCCGGTCAATTTCCCTAAAAATGCCAAAAAATAACATGCCCAAAGTAAATCGAAAGCTGTTCTTCAACCCTTTGCAGCATCTTCATGGGGTTGGTCTCATTTAAAAGAAAACACTTTGAATTTTTTGGCAAAATAGTCATAATCTCTCTAAGTGCTCCGGCCACTGAGTTACAGTCATCTAAACATACTGAACTTGAAGAAAATAAATTTGGCCTGGGTGTTTTTGTGGATACAAATGCTTGCAAATAACACACAGCTTCAGATCCGGGCTGGAAAATGCAACAGAAATGTAGAACCAAGTGTTATCCAGCTGAGGTCAAAATTTTGTAACAATACCACAAAAAATGAATATATTACACAGCTTTTTCCTCAGGTAGTTCCCAGGCGTTTTTGAACTGTGCCAAATTGTGCCAAATGGCACAGTTTGGAAAAACGTCTGTAACTTTTGAATGATTCAATATAGAAGCTTCATCTTGGGCTCTAATGAAAGGTGACACTCAGGGCTGTGTGTGTGTGTTTGTGTGTGTGTGGGGGGGGGGGCGTTGTCCCCCCCCTCGCTACAGAGGACGGACATCGGCCATCGCTACATGACGGAATAGTCATGTGGCGGCCGCGGCGCAGTCCCCGCGGCCCCCCCCCCCCCCGCTACAGAAGAGTAGGGGGGGGGGGGCGTTCACGGTCCGGACGCAGCGCACGAACTTCGGAGTTTGTGCGCTGCACAGTTGTAATTTACCAATCGGTCAAAAGTAATTTTTGATTACAATTTTCAGGGATAAAGAATAATTTAGCTTATAACACTTACATGTTCACAGCAGCAGTGTCCTGGCAAACTTCTCTTCTTCATTGTCAGACGAACACGACGCTGGGCCCTTGTTACGGACTCGTGGTTCTGGTCTCGGCGACCCGGTCAAAACATAATTCCATTATTGCGGTTTTGCGCTTCCATGATTGCGGTTTTGGCGAATGATTTACGACCTTTGTTGTCGGCCTCCGTCAGTCTGTGATGACCATGGAAGAGAATCCTAAACGTCTATTCTGCTGGAATTAAAAAAAAAAAAAGCACCGCCTGTGCTGCTGGGTCTGTGACGGTTCTTCCTGCGGGTCCTTTTTTCATCTGCTGCAGCAGTCAGTCTCTCTTCACCCAGCCTTACACAAAACAGCTTGCGAACTTCTGTGCTTCAATTGGCTCGCTGCATTCACAGCGTTGGTAGGCGGGCCCTTCTTGCTAGGTTTTCAGTCATTGGTTCTTCAAGGTTTCAGAAACCCAATTCAAGGCTCGTATTAGTCGAATGAGAGGTCAATCAGATGATCTAATCTGTTCGCGGCTGTGTCTGTAGTGGAAGAACGGAAATGCAGCTTTTTTTTCCAGTGCGCGCTTGGACGCAGCGCCCTCGTGCGTCCTAGAGCGCACGAGAGCGCCCTCGTGTGCTCTAGGACACAGAGACTTGCCCGCCCGCGGTACACAGGAGTGCAACAGGTTAAAGGAGGTGGCATTTTGCTTTTGATTGGAATTTTTTCTACATTCTGTCAGTTTTACAGAATTATGTGCAATTAAAACAATGGTTCAGTAATCACTCACATACTTGTTCAGATGACATGATGGATTTGCCGAAAAACATAATTCAATTACACTTACATTTTAAAAGGTTCCATATTGTGCACTTTCCAGGAATTAATTTTAGGCTTTGGCAGTCTTCATGAACATATACTGTATATTTGGTTTTCAGGACCTCCAAAAAACCCCATTTGTCAGTTTTTAGCCTCTTCACTGTTGGTGTGTGACATCACAAAACCAAAGAAGTACAATCCACTCATTTCTTTAAGAGCTTAACTAAATAAAGGCAGTGTGGATTTTGATAGCACATATGTGACCCATGGCTGTATTTTAATGTCAAAACCCATTTTGCACAGCAGTTTAACCCCTTGCACTCCGGGCAATTTTCCTAAAAATGCCAAAAAATAACGTGCCCAAAGTAAATCGAAAGCTGTTCTTCAACCCTTTGCAGCATCTTCATGGGGTTGGTCTCATTTAAAAGAAAACACTTTGAATTTTTTGGCAAAAAAAACATAATCTCTCTACGTGCTCCGGCCACTGAGTTACAGTCATCTAAACATACTGAACTTGAAGAAAATAAATTTGGCCACGGTGTTTTTTTGAATACAAATGCTTGCAAATAACACACAGCTGTCTGATCCGGCTGGAAAATGCAACAGAAATGTAGAACCAAGTGTTATCAAGCTGAGATTCAAATTTGGTAACAATACCACAAAAAATGAATATTTTACACAGCTTTTTCTCAGGTTGTTCCCAGGCATTTTGGAACTGTGCCAAATTGTGCCAAATGGCACAGTTTGGAAAAACGTCTGTAACTTTTGAATAATTCAATGTAGAATCTTCATTTTGGGCTCTAATGAAAGGTCACATTCAGGGCTGTGTCTGTGTGTGTGTGTTGGGGGGGGGGTTGTCCCCCCCCCGCTACAAAGGACGGAGTTCGGCCCTCGCTACATGACGGATTACACTCGTTGCATGTTTCCACAGCAACGCTGTCACAGCGGCTCCCCCCCCCCCTCGCTACGGTGTGTGTGTGTGTGGGGGGGGGGTTGTCCCCCCCCCTCGCTACAGAGGACGGCCATCGCTACATGACGAAATAGACTCATATGCTTCCCCCCGCGGACCGGGGGGCGTTCGGACCGGGTACGCCCCCCCCCCCCCCCCCGCTCCTCTTCTGCAGCGGGGGGCCTTCACGGTCCGAACACAGCAAATGAAACGTTTATCGCGGCGCACGCACTTCGTACTTCGTGCGCGGTACAGTTGTAATTTACCGATCGGTCAAAAGTCATTTTTTGATTACAATTTTCAGGGATAAATAATAAATTTAGCTTATAACACCTTACCTCTTCACAGCAGCAGAGTCCTGGCGAACTTCTCTTCCCCATTGTCAGACGAACGCGACGCTGGTCCGCTCGTGGATCCCGGTCAAAACATAATTTCATTATTGCCGTTTTGGCGAATGATTTACGACTTTTGTCGTCGGCCTCCGTCGGTCTATGATGACGGAAGAGAATCCTAAACGTCTATTCTGCTGGAATGAGTGCAGGTCCCACTTGTGGGTGTTCTCCATGCTGCTGGGTCTGTAGCAGGTTCGTCCAGCGTCCTTTTTTTTTCATCAGCTGCAACAGTAAATCTCTCTTCACCCAGCCCGAACTTCTGTGCTTCAATTGGCTCACAGTAGGCGGGTCCTCTTTCCTAGGTTTTCATTCATTGGTTCTTCAAGGTTTCAGAAACCCAATTCAAGGCTCTTATTAGTCGAATGAGAGGTCAATCAGATGAACTAATCTGTTCGCGGCTGTGTCTGCAGCTTTTTTTTTCAGTGGCGCTTGGAGGCCACACCACCTACATCACCACCATCAGTATCTCTATAATGCGTCATGCGTCCGAGAACGCACGAGTGCGCTCTCGTGCGCCCTAGGACGCAGAGACTTGCCCGCCTGCGGAACAACGGAGCGCAAGTGGTTAAAAATAAATGGCTTAATTGACTCATGAGGTCAGTGCTTTATGTCGAATTTTGTTGTTTCCATAATTGCTGAAAGTATCTATTTACATTTTAATCCCAGTGTTTCATTGTGCTTTTTTGCAGCAGACATACACTTGTTCCTTTTAAAGCAACTAGTGCATGCCCGTAGAACCAAATATTCCTGTCTGAAACAAGTATCCCAATCAGGCTTTCCAGGCCCAAATGTAGGCTGTGCATCCCAAAATGCATTTTTTTCACACACACCTCAGACCTGGTGAAAAATTGTAAAACTGGAAAACATATGTGCCCCATGCTGAAAATTTATTCAGCCTATGGTTGATTTTTTTTTTTGTTGTTGTTGTTTTTGTGGATCCAGTCAGCTGATCGCTGGAACCACAGAGCTTAGCTGTTTTCCATGATAAATCAGCCTTAGGCCAAAAGCACACTCCATGCATTATCTTTTTTTCACTTTATTGAAAATAACTTTTTTTTTTTTTTATCTCCATCAGTTAGCGTGCCTTTGAGCCAGGCCGTGTAAGCCGTGTTTGAAAGTGGAATACAGAGGTGTAGCCTGTATATAGGCAATCACATGTTAGACTTTGACAAATATGAAAGGGACTGAAATGAGATTCAGTGTTTCCTGTGGCTTAAAGATCTTGGCACAGTGGCAACATATTTTTCCGGCGGCGGGGGGGGGGGGGGGTAGAAAACACATGACACGATTGTAACCAGAATATGTTAATTTTACACTATTTTTATCTTTTTAAAATTTTGCACAGTAATATTGCATAATGGATCTTACCATTTGAAATATTGTACAACCAAGGATTGAATATTGGAATATTGGGCCAGTTGGGGTCCCACCCAGATGTCCCGTGTTTGGACTTTTTACTGGTGTCATCCATCTCTCCTTCCTCTGCTCTCACCTCTCCTGGACCCTCTGCCTGAACACTTTCCTCTCCTTGGCTCTTCTCTTCTGTCTCATCTTTCCCTCTCTGAGCCCAGTCTAATTCAGGTTCTCTCTCTGTCTATGGTGGTATACAAACAGGTTAGAAAATACCAAGTGTCATGTTTTGTCCTGCAGGATTTTTTTTCATGGTTTACATAAATAACCAAAATGTGTATTTTTTGTATTTTTTATTCTAGTGTTTCTTTTTTTCCATTGACAAAGAGTAGGAAAGGGCAGGGGAAAAAAAAAAAACATTCATAATAGTAATTTACTCATTCATACTTAAATTATATGATCAGAGGTGGGTATAGTAGCCAGAAATTCTACTCATGTAAAAGCAGTACTATGAAATTAATAATTAAAAGTAGACAACCAAAAATTTCTAGTTGAGTTAAGGGTACAAAGAGCACCTACTTAAAAACTTGAGTAATGACTTCAGTCTTGAAGGTTTGAGGTTTTTCTCCAAAATTTATAACAACTTTCTTATAGTTTTCTACTTTTCTCTGTAAATTTATCTAAATTTGCAACACTTTTCCTCAAATTTGTAATTTTCTCGTGTAAAATTATGACTTTTCTTGTACATTTGAGACTATTATAAATCTGGATTATTTTATGGCTAATTTTTATCTTTTTTTAAATCCAATTCAGCTTTATTTATAAAGCTTTTTAAAAACGACAGTTGACACAAAGTGCTGTACATCAACAATAAAATACAAAATCAATAAAATACAGCTTAAGTACAAAACAGCACAAACAAAACAATAGTCATACAATAGAGACAATAAGAACAAATAAAATCAATGTCTCAAACTGGGTCAAAAGCCAGATAATAAAAATGGGTTTTAAGAGGAGTTTTAAAACTGGACAGTGAAGAGGCCTGTCTGATGTACAAAGGCAGATTATTATAAAATTACTGTTTTTCTAATAAATTTGAAACAGAATGTGGCAATTTTTTATACTTTTTTCCTCATACAATTTAAACTTTTGACCATACCTAACTTGCATGTTTTTGGCATGTGGGAGGAAACTGGAGAAATCCCGAAGTAAACCCACGCAGACACGGGGAGAACATGCAGACTCCACACAGATCGTAGTTGGTCAGGGGCTGGGATCAAACCCAGGATCCCCCGGCCAAGGGTGAGTTGCTGTGCTGCCACAGTGCTAACCACTCTGCCACCGGGCTGCCAAAAAAAAATTGTCCTTAGGTATGACTGTGAGAGTGAATGGTTGTCTGTCTCTCTGTGTTGGCCCTGCGATGGACTGGCGATCTGATCTGTCCAAGGTGTACCCTGCCTCTCGCCCAAAGATACTGGGATTGGCTCCAGCCCTCCCGTGACCTGAAAAGGATTAAGCGGAAGAAGATGGATGGATGGATGGACCATAATTTTGTAGAGCCAGAACAGAACAATAACTTTAACTCTGAATTCAAAGAAATATAATTATTAAAATTGTATTTAAAGAAATAAATTAACTTAAATGACCAAATACGCAGTTATTTCTGTTATAATATTTCTATGTATTTATAGTTTTTCAGAAATCTCAACAACCTGACAGCAGGAAAAACCTCCCTTATTTTGAAATCCAAATGTTGGCACGTTTAGTTTGTCTGAAGGCTGCTGATGGATTAAAGTCATTAACTTCATGAATTTCGGTCATCTTAACTTGCCAGGTACATAATGGGGAACATAACTTAATATTGTAGTGGCTGGTGAAATACATCCTCAGCAATTCATCAGCCCCGCTTGCCTTTCCCTTCATATGAAGCCGGCTGCATATGAATTCTAACCACATCTCTTAACTAAGCGACTCTTCCATTATTGCTCCCATTTCCAGCGGGTTAAAACCATGATAAATGCCTCCAGTGCTTACATACCTCTTCAGATTTTTTTCTGTGTTTAAAGTACTTTAATAAACTCATGTTTCTATTGGACAGTCATGCTAGCAAGACACTCTGCCTGACTGGAGAGCTTGCGTGGGCAGGGCACTTCTAAACTCTGCGTGGATGGCGGCCACGCATGTTGTTCATGTGCACACTTGCAGAAAGTCATTGCTTCATATATTTTTCTTAAAGTAGAACTGAACTGAACGGCATTGAACGGCACTGGGTGATAGTACATATATTTATAAAGATAATTTATCATTGGCATCCCCTCCACAAATCCCGGAATCTTGGAGAAAATCGCGATTTTGAATTTCCCGCCCTGAAAAATCAGACAAATCCGCTGATTAACCGGAAGTGCAGCCGGAGTTCCGCGTGACGTCACGAGTGTGACACAGTCCTCCATGTTTACCATTGCGAGCACGTCGACACTGGTTGTTTTTGGTGCATTTTGTCGTGATAGTCGACTACAAAACACTTCCAACACCTGGGAAGATCTGTTCAGTGGCCAAGGAAAGCTGTCATGGCGACGAAAGAAAAGAAAGGGGGAGGAAAAGCGACCGGGAAGCGATGCGTTTCTAGATATAGATATTACAGTGATCCCTCACTTATCGCGTTTAATGGGGACCAGAACCGACCGCGAAGTAGCGTCACCCCCCCCCCCCCCAAGGGCGTCACAAGCACTATTTTGCACAAAAAGGCACAAGAGAACAGCGAAAAGTGCCACTAAGCAACACGAGCGATAAAGAACAATGAATGCGGTCTTCCTTCGCTGGGTATGTGCGCTCTGCAGGGAGAGAAGCTGGGTAAAACGTCTCGGCCAATCAGCTTGCGAGGTAAAACGTCTCGGCCAATCAGCTTGCGAGATTTCCGAGCGGTGAAGAGGTGGGCGGAGAGGAGTGGAGCGGTGGTCAGAGAGGTGGATTTTGAGTTGTGCGGCTCTCCGTGTTGATACCTGATGTTCTAATGTACTCTCCCTGCCTTCTGCTAGCGCCCGGGCAACTTTTGTGCCATTTTTTTCTCAATTTTGAATTTTTGATGAATATTTTTGAAAAATCCGCGATGCACTGAGGGCGCGAAAGGTGAAACGCGAAGTAGCGAGGGATCACTGTATTTATAAATAGCACAGTCAAATGCAGAGGCCAGTTCTGTTCATGTGTATTGCCACTATAGTCTGTAGAAATATTGTAATACATAGCCCAATTTTTTGAATGAATGAATGAATTTATTTCAGATAGTACAGTACAGGTTGAAAGAAACTGAATGATATAACAACAAGGTCAAATTGAACAATGACTCATCTGATTATACAATTCAACGTAAGTTATCCGAAATGGGTGATGGCTGAAGCCGCAGCTTATATTGCCCACCCATATTCCATCCAAGAATTCAAAAGAGAAAACAGGCAAGAGCGATTACAATTCAAAACAAAACTAAGACAAAATATGACAGAGAAAAAAGAAAACTAAGCTACAACACAACACAGGCTGGATATGTTACAACTCGCCGCTCATTAGCGGCGCCAGCTGCGCGCACACTTGCGCCTCGTCAGCAGCGTGGGATATAAGCCAGTCTGCCCTGGGCTTCGGCATGAAGCCGTCTGATTCCTTCAGCCCTCTTGCTGCAGAGGAACCCCCTCATCTCCCAGCAAGATCTACAGCGTAAGCATACCTACCTTTGTCTTTCCAGTCTCTCCCCTGTGCACAGGTGTATTCCCTGGCGGCGGACCTCGCCTCTGCATCGCCGTCTGCCAGCTGCTGTCACAGGTGCATTAGGTCTCCCGGGCTCGCCCTTGTGCACGCCTGCCACCTGCCACACTCCTGCATCCTCCTCTGTCTCGTCACCGATCCTGAATGCCTCTTCACTCTGAAAACTCTGGTGTTCTTGACTGCTATCATCTGCCATTGTTGTTTTGTTTAGGGATCACACTCGTGACGTCACGCAGTGTCGTCTGCACTACTTCCGGTTTGTTTGGCACTGCCAGCCAGAGGCAAAAGTTTATCGGCTTATAGCTTGGCCATTGCACGGCCTAAAAATTTCTTTTATGTGTTGAAAAATACAATAGGTAATAAGGAATTAATCTGCTATTCTACTTTTTGCGCCAAAAGGTGGGTTCAGTTCTACTTTAAATTCATATCTCCTCATTAGCGTGGTGGTAATTTTTCTGGTGAGGCAGGTCACCACCCAGAAATGTTACCAGAGGAAACAGTGAGATTTATTTGATTGTGTGAATATTAATTACAGAATAATTGAAAACGAATGGGACATCCAATATTAGCTACTGTTTAAGAACCGCTTTTTTATTTTTTTGTCAGATCACTTATTTGTGTGATCTTTTATGAGTTATTGAGCATTTTTGTGTCCAATTTGGTGATGGTCGTCATTTAACCGTACATGTGGCCGCATATGATATGCAGTTGATCTCAGCATTCTGTTCTACAATTATTAACTTTTAATAATTAACTTTTAATAATTGTGCTAGCGCACCAAGAGCAGCACCACTGGCGATGGCGAGTCGTGGTCCTGCAAAGGGACTCACGTCTACTGCTGACTGGGGCAGGCTGGGCGTACCTCCCTGCGAAGGACCGTGGTCTGCCCGGTGAGGCTGCTGCTTCTCCCGGCATGTTCTATGTTGATACACTGGTATTCTTTGTCAGACCCGGTCCCCACTGACGCTCTGCCCAGTCTGCTCGCGCACCTCATGTTCTCCACATATTCCGAATTATCCTTTAGATCTACATAATCATGGCAACTTTATAGTATAATTTTTTTAAGCATTAAAGCTTCGGTATTATCTTTGTCTAGTCAAATTTGTCACTTCCTTGTTTTGTCCAGGGAACACTGTGGTGACTGACAGGTTGTGATGCCGGTGTATTGTCCAGTCAGCATGGCCGTGATGTGGCGTATTATCCAATGAGCACGGAGTCAAGCACCCTGCCCCCACTTCTTGAAGCCAGGACACAGAGAGCGGTCACAGAGCGATGGCTAAAACTTTTATTGATAAAAGTTACATTTTTTGACCAAGTGACTCCAAATTCAGGGATGCACACCCTCGTAACCTCAGGAAACCACGTTTAAAATCTGAGGCCAGTCTGAGAAACGGTTCAAGAGATATGCGTGGAACAGACAAACAAACACACGCACAGACAGAGATTCCTTGAATTTATAGATAATGACTCAGCTGAGTGAGTAATACTAAAACTGAAGCAGCTAAATGGAAAGCCAGCCATATTTTGTTAACATTACAAACCCTTGTGTCTTTATCTTTGTAGCACCTCAGGATGTCTGTGGATTATAATAAAGGTCCGTTGTAGTTTTGCTACATCGCTTCAAGCACTGCAGGGCTGTCTTTGCCTATATTGTTTGAGCCTCATTTCACTTGGAGCCACCGGGGCCCCCTCAGTGCAGCCATTTCCTGGTGGCCTGGGAACTGCGTTGTCTCCTCACCCTGGGACAGTTAACCAAAAGCTTTTCATTCCTGTCATTCTTTATGCTGCTGCTCCTCTCTTTGGAGCTAGCTTGAGTGAGTAGATAAACAGATGCCTCACATTTCCCTTCACTGCTCTTTTCTCTTGATTATACATCCTGTATTCACTGATGGGTGTTATTTTAGCTGTGTCACTAAATATAAGTCTATTAGGAAATATTAAAGTCAAGGTTATGATTGGCTTTGTCCTGCTTTAGTTTGGTTAGATTATTATATAGAAAATATTCTTGAAAAAATTGAACTTTTGGATTGTTTATTGAAGCAAATCTAAGATGAGATGCTTTTAAAAAATCTTAAATATGAATTTCATAATTTCATCTTAATTTTGGAGATTGTAATGCTGTCTTTATGTATAGCCGCTTATTTAGGTCACTAAATATCATAATTATTTTGTTTATTTAGGAATGAATGTTTCACTAAGGTATATTGGTTTGAGGATTTTTCTATTGGCTCCTGTTAGAGAGCATTTGTACCTTAACAATCAATTAATTTTCATTCATTTTTTTGAATATTTCCAAAGCGTCATTTTTATTTGATATTCCTTGCAGGAGGGGAAAAGACTAATATTCCCTGACAAATGAATGAGATCAAGCTGGGTTTATATTTGTGATTTAAAAAGTAGGCATTTGTCTCTCTCGTTAGGTGCATTAAAGGCTCCCCACAACCAGAATCTGATGCAAAAAAGTATTTTTTTTTTTCTTTAAATCTCAACTGCGTCTCTTTTAAATTGTCAATTGAAACCATAACTGTGCTTGAATCTAAATTCTGATGAATTGAACAGCGGAATTACATTGCCTTCACTCAAGCTGGTTTGTAACAGAGAACTTTTTCTTGTGGAGGAAGGTGTACTCGCTGTTTTATGTTAAGTCCAGTACTCAAACACTCACACAGTTAGTGAAGTGACAGCTTCGGGGAGTTTGTGTCCACGTAGACAGTTCTGTCGGATCCTAAACGATAACACTCTTGGTCAAGTCTACACGCTCATTTTGTGGCCATCAGTCACAGAACAAGCTGCTTTTTTTTTTAATCTCTCTCTCACTCACACACACACACACACAGAGAGAGAGAGATATTTTGTGCTTCTGGCTGCTTGATATGGTAGGAAATCACCCCAGAATTATGTCGTGAGTGAGGCCCTTTGTTATTGTTCTGAATATGGGAGTTTCACCCTTGTGGTTTGACACAGTTTCCACAGACACAGGTTAACAAGATCAAAAAGCTCCTTATGGCATAAACATGCCCTTTAACTTCAACAGTGCTTCTCTAAAGGTCCAGATGTACTGAGTGTGCTGAAGTAAGCATGTGGACCTCAAATACATATTTTCAGACTTGTAGGAAAAGCCTGTAAAAGTCACTAGAACATCAATGAAAAGGATCCTATTAACGTGTGGTCATTGTTGCAGTACCTATGCAGATCACTTATTATTGAGGAACAAGCTACCCTGCATTTATTGTTTTCTTAGTATTTTGTAAATACGTTAAACTTGTCTTATTTTAAAAATTACTCAGGAATGCAGAGAATCCATTGCTTTGTTTTCCTTACAGGATCTCTATTGCACTGTACTTCCTCCTGTTTGCCACTAATGGAAATATCTCTACAACCTCATTCAGCATTAGCATGCTACTGACTGCAACTGGGAAGCATTAATGTTAACAAAGTCTGAGTTTACAGTGAACGATAAACAAAGCCGCTGTTTCTTCCTTTGTATCATTACTCTTGCTGCTGTGAATATCAGGTTTATTTGGTAAACACTGGTCTAATGTGGGCCATGATGAGGAAATTCAGACTAGAATAAAAACTGTTATTAAAAAACTGGAAATGGAATGATGGACAGCTTTAATGTGTATTCCTCATTTCAGCACCCTAGTGCCTTATTAGTGTAGTATAACAACATACTGTATTAAGATAGTGTTCATGGAGGAAACCACAGCAATTTAAGAAGTGATTTTTTTTTTTTTTTTTTTTTTTTTTTTTTTACTGGGCATGCTGAGACAAATTCTTGCGCTCATCAGCCATCATCTTCTGATTTATCCTTGAAAGAATTTTTAACTTTTTTTGCTTTAAGTTGTGGATAGCGGGCCCTAGGTTTTTTAAAATTTCATCTACAGGTTGTTGTCAAAGATGCACTGCAGTGGATATAAATTGTAGGGCTGTGACTCTTTAGAAGTCACATGATTCAATTCGATTCCGATTTTGGGATCACGATTAGATTCAGAATCGATTTTCGATTCACAACAATTTTCGGTTTGCATTTGGCTCTCAGTTCAGTACAAAAACCCACTAATCTCAGAAAAAAAGTCCGCTGCACTGCAAAAAATGCTGAGGTAAGCTTGAAAGCAGAGTACAGTGTGCTGATGTTTTGGGAGGTTATATTTAAAAAAAATGTACGTCAACTGATTTGCAATAAAATGCTGTTAAATGAAAAAGTAGGCTTAGGTTAGTAACTGCTTTTTTTTATTTCTTGAAAACTTGTGCGTTTCAAAAATTGCACACAAGTGAAATAAATTCTGAAAATTTTCCTTTTCAGCATATCACAATTCCTAACAGCTTTTCCACAGTGTGTAGGTTTGGTTGTCCTCCAGCATTCTAGAAATATTGGCTACTCATTAAAAAACAAAAGTAAATTCTATCACAAATACTTTGGACATCCATTTAATGCATGGATGCCACAGTGCGGTGGCGCAGTGGTTAGCACTGCACCAGCACAGCAACTCGCCCTTGGCCATGGGATGCCTGGTTCGATCCCAGCCCCTGACCAACAGTGATCTGTGTGGAGTTTGCATGTTCTCCCCGTATCTGCGTGGGTTTACTCCGGGATTTCT
This sequence comes from Pholidichthys leucotaenia, assembly GCA_020510985.1. Lineage (NCBI taxonomy): Eukaryota > Metazoa > Chordata > Actinopteri > Cichliformes > Pholidichthyidae > Pholidichthys > Pholidichthys leucotaenia. The sequence continues at coordinate 377,952,966 of CM035844.1, read as the reverse complement.
CCGGTTTCCTCCCACAGGCCAAAAAAACCCCATGCAGGTTAGGTTAATTGGAGACTCTAAAGTGGCCCTAGGTGTGAATGTGTGTGTGAATGGTTAAGGAATAGCGCCGTACCGTGGCTGCTTCATCCATCCAGGTGGATGCCCTCAATTTCCCCTCTGGGGATCAATAAAGTATATAAAATCAAAAAAAAAAAATAGTAGTGCTACCTGACTGTATGCAGTAAGTGTACATTTACCTATACAGTAACTAAATGCAATGAACAAATTCAATAAGAACTGAATGCAATTAATGCATAAGATAAGTAACATTAATTGTAAACCTGCGCAAATATAAACTTAAGTATCTGAATTCTTCGGAGACTTAAAAAACAAATTAAAGTTATAAAACAAAATAAAGTGCTGTTACAAGAGTTCATTTTTTTTTTTTTTCCTCCCGTTCAAAGTTTGCTGGGAGTTTGCTAAAGTGGTGCAGTGTGTGTTGTTCAGCAGGAGGACTTACAACTTTTTCCACTTCTTTCAACTCTGGGTGATGGTGGTTAATGTGAGCCCTGTGGCGGAACCCCCACAACAGACTGGGACAGACACAACGCTCGGCTAGAGCAAATAACAGAACAGTGAAATGTGTGTATTAATGTCTACAGGCAGCCCCGCTCCTTCTGGCTTTTTCCGGCTCAGTACTGTGATGTTAATGCACAATTCATGCATTGTGTTCATGCTTCCTGTCCTTACTGTGTCTATACACCGCTGACAATATGTAGATGTGCCTGGTAACCTCTTTTGTCCTGCAGAGGTGAATCCTGGCTTGCAATCCTTGTATTGTTATGTCTCTCTCTCAAATGCAAATGCCCATACCTACTGCTGTGAATGCCTTTCATGTATTGTCTGTAGTTGGGTATATATGCTGCACTATTCTGTAAATCTCTCTCTCATTCCTTCAACTGCTGCTGACACACACATCCTGTGTCTCTTTGCTGGAGAGCCTCCGAGCCGCCCATTGGGTGAGCTCCGTGACGGCGGTATGATAATAAACCTATTTAAAACCTGCACTTCGCTGCCTTATTTTTCATGCCGCCGCAAGCCCCAGCATTTATGGTGTTACCAAAGTATTTGACTCATTTTGGAAACTTTGCGTATTACATGTGTCATGCCTAGTGCTTTCTTTCCCAGAATGTTGTGGAAATAAAAATGCGCCCACACACTTGCCTTCATTGAAGATGGGACTTGCTGAATTTCCTTGCTGCTCCATTTTTTCTTTATTCTGACTGTTTCATCTGGCTGCTAGCTAGTAAGCTACTCTGCATGGTTCTCTTGCGTCGGCAGCATCAATGTGTAATTGCGTATCCCAAAGCGGCAATATGTGTCACGTGACGGGACCCCAGTACCACCGCAAAAAAAAAAAAAAAAAAAAAAATCTTAATTTTTATGAATCGATTCTGGTTCTTGTAAAATGAGAATCTAGATTCTTATGTGAATCAATTTTTTTCCCCAGCACCCCTAATAAATTCCCTTAAATATAATTGTACATTGTATTTAAGAGAATAAAATGTAAATAAGATAAGATAAGCCTTTATTAGTCCCACAGTGGGGAAATTCCAGGATTACAGCAGCACAGGGATAGCAGCACTCAGAGCAATAGTTAATAAGATAACAAGAACTGGTTAGCCAAAAGCAGTAAATGAATATACATATGTACACAGATGTACACAGTGCAGGAGCATTGCAGCTAGATGGTATAAACAGTATTACGGTTTGTTAAGTTACCCTGCAGAATATGAATATGTACCCAGACAGTATATTTCGTATTTGAATCAGCAGTGTTGTTGTCACCCTCAGTAATGATTGATATTGTCCTAGTTGTAAAATGGAGGAGATAATTTATTGTGCAAGGTTGTTACGTTTAGTACATTCAATACGACCTCTACGAGCAGTCCTGGTTAGGTTATAAAGTCTGACAGCCGTAGGTAGGAAGGACCTGTGGAACCTCTCCGTTGTGCACCTAGGATGGCACAACCTATTGCTAAATGAGCTCCTCAGTGCAATAAAATGTACGTTGTCTAAAATGGTATTTTATGCCCCCTTTTTTTCCCCCACAAAATCACCATTCATGATCTTACAGTTGCTTGTAGAAATCTTTTCCCTTTTCTTCCTTCAAAAATAGGCCCACCCATAGGCCTATAGCCAAGTTTTAGTTGTGAATGGTTCACCTATTACAGTGACATCACAAAAACGGGCTGTCTAAATTTGCCCTTTTCCAAGGGGAGGAACTTAAAGGCCCTGTCGCACCTTGACGATTTAAGCAGCATTTGCCAAACGTATAAAAATTGGTCTAAAACGCTGGCATATGCCGAAATTTTTACTTCTGGCTGTATGCATCCCCTATCCATAACGAGTTGGACGTATACATCACATATTAGTAACTTATATAGAATATTTCCGTAACTTATCAATAACTTACGGGGCAGCCCCCTCGGCCCATGGGGCCGAGGGGGCTGCCTTAGGACGCTGGGGCTAGCTGTCAAGCCCTTTGGAGGTGTTGTGGGCTAATTGACGAAACACTGATGGAGGGTACCCACCTGATGACCCTAAGAAAGCACCATGGGCCCATTCCACAAGGCTCAGTTATTCTACTTGCAAAGCATAAGTGCTGGCCATCATCCTCAAGAACATGGTTGGGTGGTTACCCAGCCATTGAGGTGAGAGCGATGGATTCATCGTATTATAGACTTTTCCATCTGGCAACCCAGTGACTACTAGGAAAGACTAGTTGGCAACCATGGAAGAATGGTGACAGCAAGGAGAGACTGCTGGCATCTGGGAAAGACCAGAACTAGGGGTGTGGCGGCTTGGCAGGCCAAAACACATCCTCTGTGAGGAGGAACCCTAAGCACTCGCTATGGACAAGTATGTGATAAGATACCCCCAAGGTCGGGCGAGAGCGGGGGAGGATGATCGACCAACAGGACAGACTATGGCATTGACTTTGGAAAGTGTAAACCTTACATTGGCACAGGCTGATACTACAACTGCGGTTTGCATATGCGGGAAAGTCTGTAAGAATATGAAAGGCCTTAAGATCCATCAGGCAAAGATGGGTTGCCTACACTCTAGCAGTGTGCAACGTGCAGGGCAACCTGGTGAGACGGAGGAGAGGCTGGGACCGGTAGCCAACCACAGTACCCAGAATCTCCAGGCACATAGTAGAGAGAGCGTGGGCAACACCACCCCTGATGTATCGCCAGGGGAATTGCATGGGCAGAGCGGGAACATCGAGCAGCAATTTCAAGATAGCCACAAAGTAGTGAAGCAGGTAGTTAACTGGCCAGCAGCTCAAGCAAAGAAGGAGTGGGAGAGATTTGACTGTGAAGTGGATGAGGTGTTGGAGCATGTTCTGGCAGGGGAGCTGAATCAGAAAATGAAGGCAATGGCGAGGATAATCTGTAGCTTTGGTGCTGAGCGTTTCGGAGTGAAGCAAACAAGTCCCTTTCATTTAAGACCTGCACAACAGGGGGAAAATCGTAGGCTCAAGGAGATTAAACAACATTGTGGTGATCTCCGGAGGCTCAGGAAAAGATTCATGCAAGCTGAAGAGGAGGAGAAACAAGCTTTGAAGGAGATCTCGGTCACTCTGAGGGAGCGCATTAAAACCTTACGTCGAGCGGAGTGCCACAGAAGAGACCGAAGACGCCGGGCTAAGCAAAGGGAGCAGTTTACCAAAAATCCATTTTCCTACCTGTCTAAGCTCCTGGGAGACAAGCGATCTGGTCGACTCCAGGCATCAAGACAAGAGGTAGAGGAGTACCTCTCCAGCATGCATAGCGATCCAGAAAGGGGTGTAGAACTGGAGATTAAGGAGGCCTTGATGACCCTTAATGAGCCAACATCCAGGTTCATTGAGCAAGAACCTTCATGGAAGGAGGTCAGTGACTTCCTGAAGAGGGCAAGGGCTTGCTCAGCACCAGGACCTAACGGGATCCCATACAAGGTGTACAAACAGTGTGAGAGATTGAGAAGGAGGCTTTGGAAGATGTTGAAGGTGGTGTGGAGGGCAAATCATCTTCCAGACGAGTGGCTCATTGCAGAAGGGTGTTTTATCCCCAAAGAGGAAAGCTCATCTGATATTAAACAGTTCCGCACCATTTCCCTTCTGAATGTAGAAGGGAAGATATTCTTTGGAATTTTGGCAAGGAGGCTCACAAATTTTTTGGTGAGCAACGAGTATATTGACACTTCCGTTCAGAAGGGGGGAGTCCCAGGAGTTCCAGGGTGTGTGGAGCACACAAGTGTCATCTCAAAAATAATCCAGGATGCAAAGCACAATCATGGAGATCTTGCAGTTCTGTGGCTTGATATATCCAATGCATATGGAACCATCCCCCACAAACTGGTGGAACTCACACTACAAATGTACCATGTCCCAGGTAAAGTTCAGCATCTCTTACAAGAGTACTTTAATCGCTTTAAGATGCGGTTTACCTGTGGGGGCTTTACCACCAGCTGGCAGCGGTTGGAGAAAGGTATTGTCACTGGATGCACAATTTCAGCCATTCTGTTTGCAGCTGCAATGAACCTCTTGGTCAAGTCAGTGGAGAAGCCGAGAAGAGGTGCAGTTTTGGCAAGTGGTATTCAGCATTCTCCAGTTAAAGCATTCATGGATGACCTAACAATAACTGCAAGATCATTTCCAGAGGGGCGGTGGATTTTGGAAGCTCTTTGCAAGATTATTACAGGAGCTAGGATGGAATTTAAGCCATCAAAGTCACGGAGTCTTGTGCTAAGGAAAGGATGCATCCAGGACCGGTCCCGTTTTAGGATTGGAGAAGAACTTATCCCCACTGTTAGCCAGAGACCCATTAAGAGCTTGGGTAAATGGTATAGAGCAGAACTGAATGATAGAGAAAGTGTGAAGGAGATGCTTGGACAAGTTGAGGGGTGGCTGCGAATCTTGGACAGGAGTGGGTTCCCTGGAAGATTTAAACTCTGGGGCTACCAGCATGGAGTACTTCCAAGACTCCTTTGGCCACTGCTTATGTATGAGGTGCCATTAACAACAGTCGAAGCCCTGGAAAGGCGGATTAACACCTTTCTCCGAAGATGGCTGTCAGTACCCAAAAGTTTTTCTTCAATTGGCCTGTATAGCTCAGGAAGTAAACTGCAGCTCCCAATTACATCGGTCATTGAAGAATTTAAGGTGGCCAAAGCCCGGCAGGTGATAATGCTGCGTGACAGCAGGGATCGACTTGTGCGTCAAACAGATATTACCATCCGCACAGGACGAAAATGGGTAGCAAGTAAGGCAGTGGCAGATGCAGAGGAAAGGTTACGCCACAAGGACATTGTGGGGACAGTCAATCAAGGTCGGCTAGGCCTAGGAGTCATAACCAGGGCAAGGTGGAGGGAGGCAGATATCAATGGCCGCCGTAGTCTAGTCCAAGAAGAGCTTCGCATGATGGAGGAGGAGGGTAGACAAGCCAGGGCTGCATCCATGAATAGTCAGGGTAGGTGGACGTGTTGGACAGGTGTTCAAGGAAGGTCATTGGGGTGGAGGGATATGTGGGGCATGGAGGACCAGAGAATAAAGTTCCTCTTATGCGCCACATACGATGTCCTGCCAACACCGGTAAATCTCCACCGTTGGGGGCTGGCTGAAAATCCAGGTTGTATGCTGTGTGGAAAGCCGGCAAGTCTTGAACATGTGTTGTCATCATGTCAAGCTGGTCTGGTGGACGGCAAGTTCAGATGGAGGCATGATCAGATATTGTCTGAGCTTGCTGCAGGTCTGGAGGTGGAGAAGAGGAAGACCCATAACGCCACCAAGATAACAGGGCCCCGCCTGATTAGGTTTGTTAGGGCAGGGGAATCAGCTAGTAGGGCACAAACAAGTGTAGGAATCCTGGCATCTGCTGCTGATTGGGATATGAGAGTTGACCTCAGGAGGCAACTTAAGTTTCCAGAGGAGATTACATCATCAACCCTCAGACCAGATATAGTTTTATGGTCTAGAGCATCGAAACAGGTGGTTCTTTTTGAGCTGACTGTGCCATGGGAGGAGAGGATGGAGGAGGCCCACGAGAGGAAACTTGGGAAGTACCAACCCCTCATCTACGAGTGTCAGCAGAGGGGATGGTGGGCGTGGAACTTGCCAGTGGAAGTGGGTTGCCGAGGATTTCCTGGGCAGTCACTCTGGAGTGGACTGTCCAGACTTGAAATTAAAGGTTGTAATAGAAGAAGGCTAGTGGCTAATATCACCAAGCGAGCCGAGGCAGCATCAAGATGGCTGTGGCTGAAGCGCTGTGAGCGTTGGAACAACCCATCGGGCACAAAGGAAACATCTTAGAGCAGTGGTGGTGGAACCCATGGGGCCGAGGGGGCTGCCTTAGGATGCTGGGGCTAGCTGTCAAGCCCTTTGGAGGTGTTGTGGGCTAATTGACGAAACACTGATGAAGGAGGGTACCCACCTGATGACCCTAAGAAAGCACCATGGGCCCATGCCACAAGGCTCAGTTATTCTACTTGCAAAGCATAAGTGCTGGCCATCATCCTCAAGAACATGGTTGGGTGGTTACCCAGCCATTGAGGTGAGAGCGATGGATTCATCGTATTATAGACTTAAACCAACGAATGCTGATGTTCACAACTTATGCGCAACAATAGTCTAACTTATGCATAACTTATCCTAACTTCTCCATAGCGCGGTCATGCCAAACTGCCGTCGCCTCCTGATCTATGAATCCTTGGTGTGCGAGAGATCATCTCTGTTCAACTGAAATGATTCTCCCCGCCAAAGACCACGACGGGGGCGTGACCGACCTGGCAGATCTGTCAGGTCAGTCACGAGGGCCAACCGACAGCTGAGCTCTGTACGGGTATTTTCTGTGAACTAATACTGCAAATGCGCCATTATAGGGTAGCTGTAAGTTTGAACCCATTCAGTAAGTTACACATAGGTTCAAAGAGCATTACTCATATGTTAGAAATAAGTTTTGGGTATGCTAGACTAGGGCTGTCACGGTAGAGGAATTTCCCCTGCGGTGACTATGGATGTCTCAACACTGCGGTATGCGGTATTATTGCAAATGTTTTTAGGACCCTGTGGTCTTGTAATTTAAACAGGGTTCATAGCTTATGTGGAAAACAATGGACGCTATGAGAAACTCGCTGCAGCTCTGTCTCAGTTTTATGTGCGTGTGTGACAGTTGTGCAGAACTCCGGTCTTTCTAGGCATAAACTGCTGATTTTGTTAAAAAAAAAAAAAAGATCATTTTCATAAAGCAGTGGTGGGAACGCCAGTATTTTAACTCTGGTGCGTATGGACTGGAGACTGCAACGACATTCAGCTTATTTAAACAGGACAGTCTCCGTACAGGACCCTGTGTGGCTGTCTCTGTGTGTTTTGGATTTTTGCCGCTCTCCGAAAAATCACATTCAAACAGGCAATGCACTACGCAGTAGTTGTTTCACTGTCTGAGCTCAATTATCAGGATCATAAACACTCTGCTCCAAAGGAAGTAACATGTTTTGTGCCCTTTCAGTGTTCACTGTCACAGCTGTATTTAGCAAGGAGTCCAAACGCTTCCACCACTAACTACCTGCTGGAGTCCGTATGGAGAGAGAGTGCCCCACACGGTCAGCACCCGGTGCTGTGAAAGCTTCTACAGCACCGGGTGCTGCCCCTGTCATTACCGGGTGCAGACATGCTGTTGGCAATAAAAATACACTTAATTTATTTATTAATCAATAGGGGCACATAAGTGAACAACGAGATTTAGCCACACGCACAAAAAAAGTGAACACCGCGGTTGTTGTGGTTGCACGTTTTCCTCTGCGGTAGGCTTGTCCATAGTGCGGTATTACGTAATAGTCACTTACAGGTAATGTGTGAACGAACGCATAACTTCCCTACAAGCTATGCCCCACTTATGCGGGACATTTCAGCCATACGCTGGATATGTTGGAAAATTTTCAGCTAGCCGTACAGCATCATATACCAGCGTGCTTCAGCATTCTTCAGCGTGTTCTTAACTTATACAAAACTTACCTATAACTGATTCTACGTACGCCAGCATATTTGGCAAACGTATCAAAAATTTGGAGAACGCTGCCTAAATCGTCTAGGTATGACAGGGCCTTAACTGAACTTTTAACAGCAGAAAAACACAGACACGACACACAAGTGATTTAACTCTTGATATGTCTTGTAAGTCATAAAAACATGTTGCAGACATGTTAATAAGGGAAAAAAAAACTGGATTTTGACCAGAGTGTGACTTTAACAAACAAAACAGTCATTCTAAAAGCTAATAAAATAATCATCTGCACATTTCACCTTCAGTTTGGTAAATTAAATCCCTCTTTTCCTCTCCACATGGACTTTTTACCTGCATAGCCAAAGTTGCTTGAACATGATTGGATAGTCAAACTCTTATCTCTTACCAACAAATTTAGTATATTAAACCAGTAGAGCTGTTGTTGATATCAGCTCTGCTGCCAAGCTAACACTTCATTGACCCCAGTTACATGGTCACAATAAACCAGTTAGGCCCAGAAATATTTGGAGAGTGACACAATCTTCATGATTTGGGCTCTGCATGCCACCACATTGGATTTGAAATGAAACAACTACAACGGAATTGAAGTGCAGACTTTAAGGTTTAATTCAAGGGGTTGAACAAAAATATATGATTAAACATGTAGGAATTGTAGCTATTTTTATACAAACGCTCCTCATTTCAGGGGCTCAAAAGTAATTGGACAAATAAACATAACCCTAAGTAAAATGTTACTTTTCAATATTTTGTTGAGAATCCTTTGCAGGCAATGACTACCTGAAGTCTGGAACCCATGGACATCACCAAACGCTGGGTTTCCTCCTTTGTGATGCTTTGCCAGGCCTTTACTGCAGCTGTCTTCAGTTGTTGCTTGTTTGTGGGTCTTTCTGCCTTAAGTTTTGTCTTGAGCAAGTGAAATGCATGTTCGATTGGGTTGAGATCTGGTGATTGACTCGGCCATTGCAGAATATTCCACTTCTTTGCTTTAAAAAAACTCCTGGGTTGCGTTTGCAGTATGTTTTGGATCATTGTCCATCGTACTGTGAAGCGCCGTCCAATCAACTTTGCTGCATTTGGCTGAATCTGTGCAGAAAGTATATCCCTGTACACTTCAGAATTCATCCGGCTGCTTCTGTCTTTTGTCACATCATCAGTAAACACAAGTGACCCAGTGCCATTGGAAGCCATGTATGCCCATGCCATCACACTGCCTCCACCATGTTTTACAGAAGATGTGGTGTGCTTGGGATCATGAGCTGTTCCAATTCTTCTCCAAACTTTCTTCTTCCCATCATTCTGGTACAGGTTGATCTTAGTCTCATCTGTCCAAAGAATGCTGTTCCAGAACTGGGCTGGCTTCTTCAGGTGTTTTTTGGCAAAGTCAATTCTGGCCTTTCTATTGTTGAGGCTGATTAATGGTTTGCGCCTTGTGGTGAATCCTTTGTATTTACTCTCATGAAGTCTTCTCTTTATGGTAGACTTAGATACTGATACACCTACTTCCTGGAGAGTGTTCTTCACTTGAGTGGATGTTGTGAAGGGGTTGTTCTTCACCATGGAAAGGATTCTGCAATCATCCACCACTGTTGTCTTCTGTGGACGTCCAGGTCTTTTTGAGTTCCCAAGCTCACCAGTGCACTCTTTTTTCTCAGAATGTACCAAACTGTTGATTTGGCCACACTCCTAACATTTCTGCTATCTCTCTGATGGATTTCTTCTTTTTTTTCCAGCCTCAGGATGGTCTGTTTCACCTCCACTGAGAGCTCCTTTGACCGCATGTTGTGTGTTCACAGCAACAGCTTCCAAATGCAAATGCCACACCTGGAATCAACTCCAGACCTTTTAACTGCTTAATTGATGACAGGTTAATGAGAGAAGAGCCCATGCAGCCTTGTTATTTTTTTTTGCAGCCTTCTGAGTCAATTGTCCAATTACTTTTGGTCCCTTGAAAAAGAGGCAGCTACGTATTAAAGAGCTGTAATTCCTAAACCCTTACTCCAATTCGGATGTGAATACTCTCAAATTACAGCTGAGAGTCTGCACTTTAAGCCCATCTTGATTATATAATTGTATCTTGAAAATGTTTTCGTAAACAGCTAAAATAACAAAACTTGTGTCACTGTCCAGATATTTTTGGGCCTAACTGTAATTGGATTTCTGGAGTTATCGGATTATTTAAGTGGGCATGTAAACAGAATAATCCGATAAAGGCCATGTAACTGTGGTCATTAACTCAAGTGGTTTACCCTCCAATAATCAGTTTATTCAGTTCATGTAAACACAACAAAACTGGTTATTGCCATTATCGATTTATTCCCAGTAATCAGTTTATTGTGACCATGTAACTGGGGCCAATGATTGTCTTGTTGGTGTCGTATTTAAAAACTATATGATATTCAGTCCTTGGATATTAAATCTCTTCTAAACTTTGTCATGTTAAAGAAAAGAATAACTTAGCTGGTTAATTGAGCATTAGCTGGTTGACTGTGGTCATCATTCCAATGAGCTCCAGTTCCAGCATCAGTTCAGTTCATTTTAATTTATGTAGTGCCAAATCACAACACAAGGTCATCTCAAAGCACTTTGCAAAAGAGCGGGTTTAAGCCATATTCTCAAATCTACAGAAATCCAGCAAAGACCCCTAAGAGCAAGCACTGTGGTGACACAGGTGAGGAAAAATTTCCCTTTAATGGGCAGAAATCTCGAGCAGAACCATAGCTCATGGAGGACGGCCATCCGCCTCGATGGGCTGGGTAGGAAAGAGTTGGGTAGCGGTAGAAAAAGTAGGAGATGGGAAAAGACAGATACAGAATAGGCAGCAACAAATAACACTAACAACAAACAATGACACTAACAGCAGACATAGTAAATACAAACAGACGAAGCAGTTTTAACTGTAGGCTTTATCAAAGAGAAAGGATTTCAACTTACTCTTAAATAAAGAGAGAGTGTCTGCCTCCTGAACTGAACTGTGGAGATGGTTCCACAGGAGGGGGACTTGATAACCAAAAGATCTACCTTCCAATCTACTTCTGGAGACCTTGGAGACCACGAGTAGTTTGGAATTTTGGGAGTGCAAAGCTCTGGTTGGATGATAGGGAACTATGACTTCTCACAGGTAAGATGGAGTTAGGCCATTAAGGGCTTTATAGGTTAGGAGTAAAATCTTGAATTCAGTTATTTTATTGGTAGCCAATGTAAAGAAGCTAAAACTGGAGTAATGTGATCTCTTCTTCCTGTTCTTGTCAGGATATGTGCAGCTGCATTTTGAATGAGTTGGTAAATCTTTATCGACTTATTAGGACAGCCTGATAAAAGTGAATTCCAGTAGTCTAGCCTAGAGATGATAAAGGTGTAGACAAGTTTCTCTGCAGACAGGATGGGCCTAATTTTAGAAATATTACACAGATGGAAAAAGGCAATCTTAGCAGTTTGCTGTATATGAGAGTTAGAAGACATATCAAAGTAAATTCTCCAAGATTCCTAACAGTAGAATTGGAAGCCAGAGCAATGCCATCTAAGTGTTGCTATCTTTCTAGAAGGAGTATTTCTAGCCTGTTTGGGGCCAAGAAAAATAACAAGTTTTAGCTGTATTTAACAGTAGAAAGTTGTAGTTCATCCAGGTTTTAATATCCTTAAGACACTCCTGGAGTGAACCCAAATGGCTGGGATCGTCTGGGTTGGTGGATAAATATAACTGATTGTCATCAGCGTAACAATGAAAATGAATAGAATGTTTCCTCATAATATCTCCTAAAGGCAGCATATATAATGTAAACAGTATTGGTCCAAGTACCGATATCCCTGTGGAACTCCATAGCTAACCGTAGTCTGGATAGAGGACTTGCTGTGGACATAAACAAACTGGGAACGGTCTGATTAATAAGACTGGAACAATCTTAGTGTTGGTTTTTTCCAAACCAGTTTGCTGCTTTAGTCTCTCTGACAGGATTTGGTGGTCGATGGTGTCAAAGGCAGCACTAAGATCTAATAAGACAGGTGTCAAAGGCAGCACTAAGATCTAATAAGACAAGGACAGAGACAAGTCATTTGTCGGATGCCATGAAAAGTTCATTAGTAACTTTCACTAGGGCTGTCTGTGTGTTATGGTGTTTCCTAAAACCTGAATGAAATTTCTCAAATATAGTTATTTTGTAAAAAAAAAAATGCACAGTTGATTGGCAACTACTTTTTCGAGGATCTTGGAGAGGTAGGGAAGGTTAGATATTGGTCTATAGTTGACCAAAATTTCCAAATCAAGCAAAGGTTTTTTTTTAAGCAGAGGTTTAATTACTGTCACTTTGAAGGACTGTGGTACGTACCCTGTCAATAGGGATATATTAATTATATTCAAAAGCGGTAGACTAACCAGAGGTAGCGACTCTTTCAGAAGTCTAGCAGGAAATGGGTCAAAGAGACAGGTAGTTGGTTTAGAGGCTGAAACTATTAAGGCTAGATCAGAATGACTGATAAGAGAAAACTCAGAGAAGCAGAGTTCTGAACCTGTGGACACAACAGTGTCAAGCAGAGGCTTGGTATTTTTAAAGGGGCTATTTTTTTGGAATATTTTTCCTGGTACTGATAATTTTGTCATTAAAGAAATTCATAAAGTTGTCACCACTAAAAGTAAAATGAATGCAAGGGTCTGTGGCATTGTGGCTCTTGGTTAACTGAGCCACAATGTTAAAGAGAAATCTATGGTTGTTTTTATTTTCCTCTATCAAGGATGAATACTACTGTTGCCTAGCATTACAGAGAGATTTCTTATTAGTGATAATGCTGGCATTTCAAACTGAACATGATTCTTCTGTCTTATTCGCACGCCATAGCCTTTCACAGGTTCTGACTTTCTGTTTGAACTCACAAGTGTGGGAATTGTACCATGGAGCTAATTTCTTATTATTAATAGTTTTCTTTTTAAGAGGAGCTATGGAGTTGAGTGTTGTCCACAGTGAGGCTGCTGTAATACCAACTTAAAGGTCTAGTTCTGATGGACTAAAGCAGTCAGTGCTGTCCTCTGCTATATTGAGACATGGTAATAGAGTAAGTGCTGAAGGGATTAATTCTTTAAAGCAAACCACAGCACTATCAGGTAAGTATCTGGTAACTATGTTTTTACTTGATGCTGTAAAATCAGATAACACAAATTTGAAAGTTATCAAACAATAGTCAGTGGAGGATTTTGGGGTATGACTAAGCAGTTCATTAATTTCTACACCATACACTAAGACCAAGTCAAGGGTGTGATTATGATGATATGTTGGTTTACTAACACACTGAGAGAAACCAGTTGAGTTTAGAAGGGAGAGAAATGGTACACTGTGACTATCATTATCAACGTCTGCATGAATATTAAAATCGCCGGCTATGATAATCTTGTCTGAACTAAGGTTGTTAAGAACTCAGAGAATTCAGACATAAATTCAGCGAAAGAAGCACTGGGAGGGCGATATACTGTGGTAAATAAAACAGGCTGTTCTGACCTCCAAGATGGGTGTGATAAGCTAAAAATTAGCACTCAAAGGAGTTATAATTTGAATTTAGCTAAGGCTGAGGGTTCATTGGTAAAGTGGATTCATATATTACCCCAACATCACCACCTCGACCAGTGTTTCTAGGAATATGAATATTACCATAACTGGGAGCATGGCCTCATTGATACTGACAGAGTCATTGGAGTGTAGCCATGTTTCTGTGAGACAGAGTATATTTATATTATGCTCCATGATCATATCATTAATTAAGATCTTATATTAAGCAGTTCACTTTCAGTTATTTTATTTTTCTGTGCTAAATTAATGGTTTTAATCTTTATAAAGCTGTGTTGTATTTGTCTTGGATTATAACGTTTTGGGTATCGGGGGAGAGACACAATCTCTATGGGGTTGTAACTGATCTAAACAGAATTATTTGGATTATCACAAGGAATAATAGTAATATGAGAGGTGGAAAGGGAGAAAGCTGGTTTGCAGACCCAAGGACCTTGGGATGAGGTAACACACCAGCTTTCAGTCACTGTACTAAAAAATGCTGAATAGAATAAAACAGATTGTCCCTTAAAACACTGACACCCACTCTATTTGGATAAATAGCATCTGGCCTCATAAGTGATGAGCAATTCCAAAACAGGTTGAAATTGTCTATGAAACCAACGTTAAAAGTGGGATATGTTGAACGCAGCCATGTATTAAGGCAAAGAGTTCTGCTGAAACGATTGTAACCTCTTCTGGAAGGAGCAAGTGGTCTAGAGCTAGAGCTAAATTAAGATAGCTTATTTAATGAGAGGCACTGATGCCAAGGTGGACCCGAACAAAGTTTTTCAGAGTTTTTCCATTGGCAGCTACTTTTATATCCAAATTGATGCACAAAAGCTGTGAAAAAGTGACATTTTCATTCTATATCCCCTTTAAGGTTTCACATTAAACATTCTTCTTTCACATTAAACAGCTTCTGTCAGTATTATTGCCTTGCTCAGCAAATGTCAGATTACCCCAGCTGTGTTGGCTGACATGTTAAGCCCCGTGTCTCTTTGTTTCTCTGTAACTTGCAGACACACTGCACAGATACACACAGCTCTTCCTATACTGTGTAGTTCAGTCAGGCTTAAAAGTCATCTCCTGTGTAATCAGTGGCTGTTTCTGCATCTTGGTTCAGTATGGCTGGTTCTGCTCTGCTCTCAGACGTCTCTGTGTTTTGGTGACATCAGCCTCCAACTATGCAGCGGCCGAGCCAGATGAGATTGGGTAGCCTCATTCATCTCAAGGTGCTTTCTGCCCCCCCCCCCAAAAAAAAAAGCTTTAGGTTGATTTAAATAAGGAAGGTTAAATGTGAAAAGGATTAAGTCAAAAGTTTCTTTTGTTAGTCATCAGTTTGTTTTTCATCAGTGTGCTTTGTGCTTTTACTTCCACTAAATCCTCATTGATATTTTTGTTCTTCAGAGATAGACACTGTTTTCTATTATGTGTGCTTCTTTTGGAAAGTATGATACTCTAGGGTTAAATTTATAGTTATTATATCATTTATAATGCTGAGGAAAAATGGTATTTGAATTTCAAGTAAAGGAGTGTCTGTGGTGTCTATAAATAGTGTATTAAAAAGCATGCTGAGATTTACAGAAGTTTGATACATATTTGATGTAATCTGTAAGGGAAAGGTTTGGATTTACTTCTTAGTATATGTCTGTACTTTTTGTGTGATTTAAAAATATGAAAAATACATGCAGCTCAAATTAGACTTTTACTTAGTATGTGCTTGTTTTTTCTTCAAGATTAGCCAAAAAGTGAGGGACATCTAGGTGTGACTTGAAGTGGCACTAGCCCTTTGTAGCCCTATAATGTTCTAAGGTAGATACAGAAATTGACTGAGCCTTCTGTCAGAACTAGGTATTCATTTTGTCAGTGTTTCCGAAAGCGAATGGATATGAAGTGCCATCTGAAATCATGGGAGCAATGACAAACATATTTATGATGCTGCATCCAATTTTGATTCATTTTAAATTGAGACATTATCAGTATTTTCTCCAGTGTTGCCATGTTTTTGTTTTGTTGTCTTAAACTTTTGACTTCTATTGCTTATCATACATGCCAATACAAAGTACACAGGAAGTCATAAAATGTATATAAATATTGATGACATGCTTCCACTGATTTGCAGTTTAGAAAAGTTAAACTCTGCTTTTTGGTTCTAGGGCACTGCCATCTTTCACTTATGCAACCAGAGTCTGTGCATTAGTGACCTTAAAGTGGATGGGGGTGGCATCAAGTTCTTGCCCAAACAGCCTTCCTTTACAGTCCATGTTGCAGCCCATGGGTGGCTCCCTCAAGCACGGCTAAACGCTTTGCGACTTCATCTCCACTTTAATAGCCTATGATATCTAAAACTGAACTCAGGGCTGTACATTGTGACATACAGTGGATATAAAAAGTCTACACACCCTTGTTCAAATGCCAGGTTTTTGTGATGTAAAAAATGAGACCAAAATAAATCATTTCAAAACTTTTTCCACCATTAATGTGACCTATAACCTGTACAAACTGAAATCTTTTAAGGGGAAAAATAAAAAATAAAAAACTTACAGTAACCTGTCTGCATAAATTTGCACACCCTGCTACAATTGGGGATGTGGCTGTGTTCAGAATCAAACTCATGTTAAATGGAAGTCAGCACACACCTGCCACCATTTAAAGTGCCTCTGATTAACCCCAAATAAAGTTCAGCTGTTCGAGTAGGCTTTTCCTGACATTTTTGTAGTCGCATCATACAGCACAAGCCATGGTCCGCAGAGAGCTCCCAAAGCATCAGAGGGATCTCATTGTTCAAAGGTATCAGTCAGGAGAAGGGAACAAAATAATTTCCAAGGCATTAAATACACTGTGGAACACAGTGAAGACAGTCATCATCAAGTGGAGAAAATATGACACAATAGTGACATTACCAAAAACTGGACATCCCTCCAAAATTGATGAAAAGATGAGAAGAAAACTGGTCAGGGATGCTGTCAAGAGGCCAACAACAACATTGAAGGAACTGCAGGAATTTCTGGCAAGTACTGGCTGTTTAGTACATGTGACAACAATCTCCCGTTTAGGGTGGCAAGACAGAAGCCTTATCTTATGAAGAAAAATATCCAAGCCCGGCTACATTTTGCAAAAACACATTTGAAATCTCCCAAACGCATGTGGGAAAATGTGTTATGGTCTGATGAAACCAAGGTTGAGCTTTTTGGCCATAATTCCAAAAGGTATATTTGGTGCAAACAACACTGCTCGTCACCAAAAGAACACCATACCTACAGTGAAGCATGGTGGTGGCAGCATCATGCTTTGGGGCTGTTTTTCTTCAGCTGGAACTAGGGCCTTAGTCAAGGTGGAGAGAATTATGATCAGTTTCAAATGCCAGTTAGTGTTGGCACAAAACCTTCAGGCTTCTGCTAGAAAGCTGAAGATGAAGAGGAACTTCATCTTTCAGCACGACAGTGACCCAAAGCACACATCCAAATCAACAAAAGAATGGCTTCACCAGAAGAAGATAAAGGTTTTGGAATGGCCCAGTCACAATCCAGACCAGAATCCGATCAAACATTGGTGGGGTGATCTGAAGAGGGCTGTGCACAGGAGATGCCCTCGCAATCTGACAGGTTTGGAGCGTTTTTGCAAAGAAGAATGGGCAAATATTGCCACATCAAGATGTGCCATGCCGATAGACTCCTACCCCAAAAGACTGAGTGCTGTAATAAAAGCCAAAGGTGTTGCAACAAAGTATTAGTTTAAGGGTGTGCATATTTGAATGAATAATTGAATGAATGAATGAGTGAATAATTATAATAGGGGACTTTAATATACATGTACTGTAGATGTAGATAGTGATTGCCTTAATATGGCATTTAATTCAATATTAGACTCGATGGGGTTTTCTCAGAAAGTAGGAAATTCTACCCATTATCTCCACCTTGCATGTTCTCCCCGTGTCTGCGTGGGTTTACTCCGGGATTTCTCCGGTTTCCTCCCACATGCCAAAAACATGCAAGTTAGGTTAACTGGCATCAAAACTGGGGATTCTAAATTGTCTTAGGTATGACTATGAGAGTGAAAGGTTGTCTGTCTCTCTGTGTTGGCCCTGTGATGGACTGGTGATCTGTCCAGGGTGTACCCTGCCTCTCACCCAAAGATACTGGGATAGGCTCCAGCCCCCCGTGACCCAAAAAGGATTAAGCGAAAGAAGATGGGTGGATGGATGGATGGATCTCCACCATACATTGGACCTTGTTCTGACATATGGCATAGAAATAGAAAATCTGGTAGTGTCTCATCATAACCCTGTACTGTCAGACCATTGTCTGTTAACCTTTGATTTTACTATTTCTGACTATTTGGCTCCTAAAGAAAAATATTACTACAGTACATGCCTCTCAGATGATGTTGTAACCAAATTTATGGAGATTGTTTCCTCTATGCCATGTGTCAACACAACGGAAATAAGCTGTAGACAGCTTGCTCCTTCTGTAATTGATAGCAGGGCAGATAGTGTTACAGCTTCTCTGCATCAGACTCTAGACATGGTGGCCCCTTTAAAAAAGAAAAAGTCTAATCAAAGAATTCTAACTCCTTGGTTCAACACAGAAACTCGTAGCTTAGAACAGAAGACTCGTCAATTAGAAAGAAAATGGCGCTCCACTAATTTAGAGGAAATCTATTTAGCTTGGCGAAATCATCTTTTAATTTATAAAAAATCTCTGAGAAAAGCTTGAACAAGTTATTATTCTGCATTAATAGAAGAGAACAAGAATAATCCCAGGTTTCTTTTCAGCACTGTAGCCAGGCTGACAAAGAGTCAGGACGCTGTCAATCCTAGCATTCCCTTAGAGCTTACTAGTCAGGACTTTATGAACTTTTTCAATAATAAAATTTCATCTATCGGAGATAAAATCAGTCAGATTTTTCCCACCGTTAACTTAAGTACTGTAACTACTACAACTCCTTCAATTGATATCTGTTTGGATAAGTTTACTCCAATTGACCTTTTAGAGTTAGACAAAATCATTTCCTCATCCAAGCCTTCAACTTGTCTTTTAGACCCTATTCCTACCAGGTTATTTGAAGAAGTCTTCCCATTTATTGGTAGCTTTATTCTTCAAATAATCAATTCTTCATTAACTTAAGGCCATGTACCACAGGCTTTTAAAACTGCTGTAATTAAACCCTTACTCAAAAAGCCAACGCTGGATCCAGGAGTTTTGGCTAACTATAGACCAATCTCTAATCTGCCTTTCATTTCAAAAATCTTAGGAAGAGTTGTTGCTACGCAGTTATTTGACCACTTGCAGGGAAATGGTTTATTTGAAGAGTTTCAATCTGGATTTAATTCAGTTCAGTTCAGCTTTATTTATACTGCACCACATCACAACAAAAGCCATCTCATGGCACCACAGTGCAGAAAAAAACCACACAGTCTCAGAAAAACCCAGCAATCAGACGATCCTCTGTGAGCAAGCACTAAGCGACAGTGGAGAGGAAAAACTCCCATTTGGCAGGAAGAAACCTCTAGCAGAACCAGGCTCAGGGACGGGCAGTCATCTGCTGTGACTGGCTGGGGGTGAGGGGATAGGGAGGATGGAGAGGACAGACATAAAGAACATAACAGTAAGATGCCAAGTACATTATTGGAGGTTAACCAGCACTATGGATCAGATGACAACAGAACAAAAGTGGGGTTAAGAGACACAAAATCCCTCCTTAAACGTAAGCTATATTAAAAAGGAAGGATTTTACCCTGTTCTTAAAAACAGAGACTGAGTCTGACTCCTAGACCCAGAGTGGTAACTGGTTCCAGAGAGAAGGGGCTTGGTAGCAGAAGGCTCTGCCCCCCACTGTACTATTGGAGATTCTGGGCACCACAAGTAAGCCAGCAATTTGGGAGCGTAATGCTCTATTAGGATGGTAAGGTAATATCAGATCTTTTATATATTGGGGGGCCTGATTGTTAAGAGCTTTGAAAGTAAGAAGAAGGATTTTAAACTTAATTCTAAATTCTATGGGAAGCCAATGAAGGGAGGACAGAACCGGGGAGATATGATCTCTTTTTCTAGAACCAGTTAAAACTCTAGCAGCAGCATTTTGAATCAACTGAAGATTTTTTAACCCCTTGCACTCTGGTCAGTTTCCCTAAAAACGCCAAAAAATAACATACCCAAAGTAAATCAAAAGCTGTTCTTCAACCCTTTGCAGCATCTTCATGGGGTTGGTCTCATTTAAAAGAAAACACTTTGAATTTTTTGGCAAAAAAAACATAATCTCTCTGAGTGCTCCTGCCACTGAGTAACAGTCATCTAAACATACTGAACTTGAAGAAAATAAATTTTGCCTGGGTGTTTTTTTGGATACAAATGCTTGCAAATAACACACAGCTTCAGATACTGGCTGGAAAATGCAACAGAAATGTAGAACCAAGTGTTATCCAGCTGAGGTCAAAATTTTGTAACAATACTACAAAAAATGAATATATTACACAGCTTTTTTCTTAGGTTGTTCCCAGGCGTTTTTGAACTGTGCCAAATGACACAGTTTGGAAAAACGTCTGTAACTTTTGAATGATTCAATATAGAAGCTTCATCTTGGGCTCTAATGAAAGGTGAAGGGCTGTGTGTGTGTGTGTGTGGGGGGGGGGGGGGGGGGGTTTGTTTATTCATTCATGAATGAATGAATGAACAAACAAGCCCCCACACACAAAGAAGCATGCCATGTAAAAAATGTGTGGCTTTTTTTTACAAGAAAAAATAACCTACAGTGCACTAAAAATTATACTAGAATATCTGTAATGTAGAAGATAACAACTCCCACCCCCCCACCCCTCCGCTACAGAGGACGGACATCGCCCATCGCTACATGATGGAAAGCGGTGACGGTGCGCCGCGGTCTAATATGCACAGTTGCACTAAAATATCTGCAATATATCTGCAATCCGCTACAGAAGAGTAGTGGGGGGGAGGGGTGTTCACAACATGACGGGGGTGCCGTTCGCAACATGACGGACCGGTCCGGTCCGGGTCCGTCATGTTGCGATAACGCACAGTTGTAATTTACCGATCGGTCAAAAGTCATTTGGATTACAATTTTCAGGGATAAAGAATAATTTAGCTTATAACACTTACCTGTCCACAACAGCAATGTCGCTGGCGAACTTCTCTTCCTCATTATCAGACGAACATGACGCTGGTCCGCTTGTTACGGACTCGTGGTTCTGGTCACGCGACCCGGTCAAACCATAATTCCATTATTGCGGTTTTGCGCTTCCATGATTGCGGTTTTGGCGAACGATTTTTCAAAACAAATAAGAACAGTAGTTAGAAAAAAAGACTGGCGAACACCTGTGTCACCCAGCCTTACACAAAACAGCTTTCGAACTTCTGTGCTTCAATTGGCTGGCTGTATTCACAGCTGTTGGTAGGCGGGTCCTTCTTGCTAGGTTTTCAGTCATTGGTTCTTCAAGGTTTCAGAAACCCAATTCAAGGCTCTTAGTCGAATGAGAGGTCAATCACATCTAAACCAATCAAAGCACTCCTTTGGCTTTCTGTTCGCGGCTGTGTCTGTAGTGGAAGAACGGAAATGCAGCTTTTTTTTTCAGTGCGCTCTAGGACGCAGCACCCTCGTGCGCTCTAGGACGCAGAGACGTGTCCGCCCGCGGTACACCGGAGTGCAACAGGTTAAGGATACTTTAGGACAACCAGATAATAGCGAATTACAGTAATCTAATTGAGAGCTGACAAAGGCGTGAATCAGTTTCTCAGCATCATTCAGAGACAAGATGCTCCTGATCTTGGCAATATTGCGTAGATGCTAGAAGGTAGTCTTAGAAACAGTTTTAATATGTGAATTAAAGGACAAATCCTGATCAAAAATAACTCCAAGGTTCCTCACAGAACTGTTCAGCGTGAGAGTGGCAGCATCTAAATTAAGGGCATAATTTGAAAAGGAATTTCTAAGATGTTTTGGGCCAACAAGAATGACCTCAGTCTTATCAGAGTTTAATAGTAAAAAATTACAAGTCATGACGGACATTGACATTTTTTTATTGAATCAATCAACTGATTGTATGAAAATATTCCATTCTTCCTATTCCCCTGATTTAATATGTGTCACCATCCTCCATAAATGAAATTAATTGGTCATAGCCCATCTTTCACTCAGTGATGCTGCAGTACCGCCATCTCCCGATAGGTGCGTGCAGCCTTCACGTCAATTCGGTATGAAAAAAAAATTGCAGAACGAGAGCAAAGTGATTCGGACAGCGATTATTTTCTAGAGTTTGACGACCTCAATATAAATGATTACAAATGATTACATTAACAATGAAGACGTTTTGGGTGGTGTGTGGCCTGTCAGCCTTATTTGTTCGAGGCAGAGGGAGAGTAGGAAGACGCAACACGGACGGGAAAAGAACACGTTTACGATCGGCTGTAAGATACTTCTAGGTAAAAGATGCTTACAAATATTTTTCTTTGGCGACATGCATGGTCAAACACTTAATTTTAAAAATAAAACTACCCATTGGTCACTCGCTGCATCTTCTCAGCCGCTGATTAGCACCTGCTGGTCTGTGCGCAGCTGGAGCTGATGAGACAGATGAGCGGCCGTCATCGTCCACACGAGTGAGTTTATAAACAATATTTATTCATTTGATTTAATTTCCCAGATGAATTATGAAGAAACCATTCAATACATTCAATAATCAATGCAAACGGAATAATCAATGCCAACCCCATATTTTTCAAGTGATACAGATTCATAGTGTTGGGGATTTTTTTGGAGAAGAAGGGAGGGTGATGCCTGCCTGTGCGGTGAGCCTCATCAGAGAAACATTCCCATCTCATCACTACAAGGGATTTTGCCTACCAAGATTAGATTTGTGAACAATGTTATTTAAATAAAGTTTTGTAAAATCATATATTGAGTTTCTTAATGTTCATGTCAATGTCATAGTTCTCATAGCTCAGCATTCATCAAAGTCGCATGTCATATACATTTCAATAATTTTTCTACCATTTTATGGTATAAATTTGGATTTACATAAAAGTCCTGTTCATCATTTTCCTCTGCTTGGTCAGAAACATCAACATTGAGTGACAGTTGATAAAATCTGCAAAAAAAGTAGATCATAATTTTATCCAAGAGGTCTCAAATTGGATTACATACATAGAAATATAAATTGATCAAACAGGCACAACCACCTCCCTATACAGCACTGAATATTTCATATTTGATGAGTATGAACACCCTAATATGCTAATATTTGATAAGTTGGTAAGGCAATGCAAACCATGGCTTGGAATTCATTTAAGATGTTTAGTAAACATTTGCAGTGAATATTAAAAATAAAAAAACTTACCCTGTTTACTTCTCGTGTTCTGACAGTTGATCGCAACTGTCACTGACCCCGTTCTCAGAGTCACACTTGGAAATCGAGGCATATATAGTTGGAATAGCCGTTTTCTTTATCAGAAATCTTTTGGCAAATTTCATTTCAAATTGACATAATGTCTGGCCCAGGAAACACGCACGCAGGCAGGCTCAGGATAGATTTAACAGCTTTATTCAACAAGCAGGTGTGTGTGAATGGATTTATGGGGATGTGCTGACGAGGGGCAGGTGTGCGCGCAGCTGAAGCCGCTGAGGAATGGCGAGTCGTGACACAAATTGCATCTTATTCTCGAAATCGCTGTCAAGGAAATCTCTACTGCACATTTTTGGTGTTTTACCGACATAAGTCCTTTTTTTTTTTTTTGCGTTTTCTGAACGAATTTCACCCATGCCGTTCTGATTTTCACAGGGACGGGACATTCAAAAACACTCACAGCATACTCCTCTGGTATAACGTCGCACCCGTACACAACACAACGACAAACCATAATTAATTTGATTCCTGAAATCCTAATGTTAATAAATAATCTATTTGTAATCCAAAAGTATTCCGAGAAATATCCGTAATCGCCGATTTTAAAACGTAAACATCAAATAAAAAAAAAAAACAATGTCCGCCGACTGTGTGACACACCGAATTGACGTCACACAGTCAGCGGCCATTTTAGCTGCTGATCTTGGCTGGGTCAGACAGCTCTCCACAACAGCGTACTTCAAGAGCGCATTATCACCTTATGCGACATACGTTGACACCAAAACATGTGGGGTTCCAATTAGCTCGTCTCAGACAACAATTTGAGATATGATTTAGCGATTTTGAGTTTTCGTTTGTCCGTCACCTTTAAGACAGGCATCTAACCTGGCTAATTGATTACAATCATCGGGCTTCATTGACAGGTATAGTTGTGTATCGTCTGCGTAACAGTGAAAATGTATACAGTGCTTTCTGATGATATTACCTAACGGGAGCATATAAAGACTAAAAAGAGTAGGGCCCAACACAGATCCCTGTGGAACTCCGTGACTGAGCTTAGAGTTGGAAGAAAATTCATCATTGATATGGACAAACTGAAATCTATCAGACAAATAAGATCGAAACCATTACAACGGAGTTCCACTCAGTCCAATAAAGTGTTCTAATCTATCAAGTAGAATGGCATGATTGATAGTGTCAAAGGCTGCACTGAGATTTAAAAGAACAAGAACAGAGACAAGTCCATTATCAGATGCAGTCAGGAGGTCATTAGTGACCTTGACTAAGGCAGTTTCAGTGCTGTGATGAGCTCTGAACCCAGATTGAAACGCCTCAAACAAACCAACTCTCTGCAAATGGTCAGATAATTGCACAGCAACAACTCTTTCCAAGATTTTGGAAATGAAAGGCAAATTAGAGATTGGTCGATAATTGGCCAAAACTCCAGGATTGAGAGTTGTTTTTTTGAGTAAGGGTTTTATTATAGCAGTTTTAAAAGCCAGTGGTACATCACCCAGAGTTAAATAAGAATTAATTATAAGAAGAATATGGCTACCAATAATTGGGAAGATAATTTTAAATAACCTGGAAGGAATAGGGTCCAAAAGGCAAGATGAAGGCTTAGATGAGGAAATTATTTTATCCAACTCTAAGAGGTCGATTGGAGCAAACTCATCTAAGCAGATATCAATTGAGGGAGTTGCAGTAGTTAATGCACTTGAGTTTATGGTAGGAAGAATCTGACTGATTTCATCTCTAATAGATAAAATTTTAAGATTGAAAAAGTTCAGAAAGTCCTGACTAGAAAGCTCAGGGGGGATGCGAGGATTGACCGAGTCCTGGCTCTTTGTAAGCCTGGCTATAGTGTTGAAGAGAAACCTGGGGTTATTCTTGTTCTCTTCTATTAATCAGGGATGAGAATCCTCCGCGGATCCGCGGAATTCCTCGGATTTGATCATGTCTTGGGTCATTCTCGTGAATCGTCTAAATTCGAGGAGAAATTTTTAGGGGGGCGGGGTGAGGTATGTTATGAGCGGCGAGTCGTATTTTCGATCGGCTGCTAAAGTCCACCGCGCAGAACGCGCTACCCAGCGAGATCAGTAATGTAATGTAACAAGGCCACTGATTGGCTGATACTTATTGAAGCAACCAATCGGCGATTTTGTTATTCCTTTGTCATATCCCACACGTGGAGCGAAATGCAAATGGCGGACAGTTCAATCAACCGAGTTTTCCCAATTTCGTGAAAATGGTGAACCTAAAACTCACGAAAGACAACAAAGCAAGAATTTTAGAAATCGACAAAGGGATAAGGAACAAGTTTCGTTGGGAATGGCTCGAAAAAACTGTGTCAGTGACTGTAAAGATCGGTAAAAATACCGAAGTTGTGGTTGAAAAAATGGCAGAATTCATAGCGAAATGTGAAGTACCAGGGAAAGCCTAGTGTGTTTATTGCAACAATTTCTTGAGTTATGGATCTCGTGGTTGTGTTGCCTTAGTTGAACACTGTTCAAAACAGAAACGTCTCAAAATTGTGCCTACAAGAGATCGAACTACTCGCTCATGCTGCATTCAAAACGATCGATGGACACGGTCAAATTCAGATGCCAGTCAATCAAAGTTCATCACAATCGGCCCCGATTACAGCAATTAGTGATCGGAAGACACATTCCGAGGTAAGATTTTTTTCTCGTTATAAGTAATGTACTTGAGAATTTTCGCGTAATGAATATGTTATGAAATAGCATGTGTAAGTTGTGACGTCATGCCTGTTTTGAAACACTAATTTCATTTGAATGCTGATTATCTATTGTTAATAGATAAATGTTATTACCTCCGCCAAGGAGGTTATGTTTTCATCGGCGTTGGTTTGTCTGTCTGTCTATCTGTTTGTTTGTTTGTTTGCAAGGAGGAGGTAAAAAAAAAAAAAAAAAAAAAGAATCCTTTAAAAAATTCTTGCGAATGGCATTTTTTTCCATGGTCAAGGAATCTATAAAGTTAGACAAAATAAATATAGGATTAATATTTATGATGTTAAACACTGTATGGGGGAACTGTGGCGCTGGGCGGAGGTCTGTGCTCTCCGAGTGCTTTTCTAGTTACATATTTTGTCACAATTTGAAATGCAATCTAAGAATTTTGAATATAATTTATCATTTTTTGTTTCACTAGGAGGAGTTACATAATGCATGTGTGGTTTTTTGTCATGGGTGGTGATGGGTTGCCTTTCCTAAGATATCTTTGCTTTTATTAGTAAACATAATTTCTTTATGGTCATTGCATAAAAATATTAAACATCTTTTAGGTTTTACTTACTTTCTTAGATTAGCTTTCAAATATTAAAATATACTAATATGCAACTTTTTTTATATTCCTAGTAACACTAACAAATGCACACATTAATAAATCAAAATGTTTGCAGAATGTCAGTATATTTTAATAAATGGGTGATGGACTTGGTGATGGAATTTTGTTAATATTTATAATTTATTTTACTTGGTTAAATTATTTTGTCTGTTCTAGAACTATGTAAATGTAATTCTGTGTCAGTTCTAAACATATTAAATAGTAGTAAAATATAATTTAGTATTATTACATCAACATACCATTCAGATATCATAAATTTACACATGTGATGCAGCAGCAGATTAAAAAGGTAAACTATAAATGTATTTGTACTTACTTCTAACTTTAAATATAAGACCACATTTGAGCATTCTAAAACACCAGATTTCGTTAGCTTGCCTGCGTCCCCCAACACCCCCGGCTTAGTTTCCTCTTTTTTTCCAAAACCCCATTCTCATCCCTGATTAATGCAGAATAATAGCTTCATCTAGCTTTTCTAAGAGATTTTTTTATAGATTAAGAAATGATTTCTCCACGTTAAGTAGAATTCATCTGAATTAGTTGAACGCCATTTCCTTTCCAATTGACGAGTTTTCTGTTTTAAGCCACAAGTTTCTGAGTTAAGCCAAGGGGTTAGAAATCTCTGGTTAGACTTTTTCTTTTTTAAAGGGGCTACCAAATCTAGAGTCTGATGCAGAGAGGCAGTAACACCATCAACCATGCTATCACTCACGAGTGGAGCAGACTCTCCATCATTTATTTCATCATCTTATTTCTTAGAATCCATCATAGTACTAAAACAGCCTTAGTGAAGGTCACTAATGACCTCCTGATCGCATCTGATAATGGACTTGTTTCTGTACTTGTCCTTTTAGACCTTAGTGCAGCTTTTGATACTATCGATCATAATATTCTACTTGATAGATTAGAACACTATGTGGGACTTAATGGAACTTCGTTGCAGTGGTTTAGATCTTATTTATCTGATAGGTTCCAGTTTGTTCATGTCAATAATGAGTTTTCTTTCAACTCAAAGGTCAGTCATGGGGTTCCACAGGGATCTGTGCTATACCCTACTCTTTTTAGTTTATATATGCTTCCGTTAGGCAACATTATTAGAAAGCACTGTATACATTTTCATTGTAATGCAGATGACACACAATTATACCTGTCAATGAAGCCTGATGATAGTAATCAATTAGCCAAGTTAGAAGCCTGTCTTAAGGAAATCAAAGCTTGGATGACATGTAATTTCCTGCTATTAAATTCACATAAGACTGAAGTCATTCTTGTTGGTCCAAAAAACCTTAGAAATACGTACCTTTCCAAATCAAACTTTCAGTTTGGATGCGGTTACTCTTTCTCTTAATAGCTCTGTGAGGAACCTTGGAGTTATTTTTGATCAAGATCTGTTTTTCAGTTCACATATTAAATTCGTTTCTAAGACTGCCTTCTATCATTTGCGTAATCTTCCCAAGATTAGGAGCATCTTGTCTCAGAGTGATGGTGAGAAACTGATCCACGCTTTTGTTAGCTCTAGATTAGATTATTGTAACTCTTTATTATCAGATTGTTCTAAAACATCTTTAAAAAGTCTTCAGTTGATCCAAAATGCTGCAGCAAGAGTTTTAACAGGTACTAGAAAGAGAGATCATATCTCTCCGGTTCTGGCCTTCCTTCATTGGCTTCCCATAGAGTTTAGAATTAATAAAATCCTTCTTCTCACTTTCAAAGCTCTAAACAATCAGGCCCGTTTTTATTTAAAAGATCCGATACTACCATATTATCCTAACAGAGCACTACGCTCCCAAAATGCTGGATTACTTGTAATACATAGAATCTCCAAAAGTACAATGGGAGGCAGAGCCTTCAGTTATCAAGCTCCTCTCCTGTGGAATCAGCTGCCAATCTGGATTTGGGAGTCAGACTCGATCTCTGTTTTTAAGAATAGGGTTAAAACCTTCCTTTTTGATAAGCCTACAATTAGGGAGGGATCATGTGTTTCTGAACCATCTTCTCTATCCCCTCACCCCCCAGCCAGTCGCAGCAGATGACTGCCCCTCCCTGAGCCTGGTTCTGCTGGAGGTTTCTTCCTGTTAAAAGGGAGTTTTTCCTCTCCACCGCCGCCAAGCACTTGCTCGCAGGGGATCGCCTGATTGCTGGGGTCTTTCTGCAATTGTGGGAGTTTCCCCTACAGTTGAAAGGTTCAGGTTCAGGTTACTTTATTTGTACCCGTAGGTAGATTTGTTTTGCAGTCAGGTGACAACCATATTTACAAGCCACTAATTACATTCAACATAGACACAAACACAGGCACACATGAAGCTGACTATAAACATGATAAAAATACTCAAGGCTCCATCAAACAGGGTGTAAAAAGACAAAGAGATGAGGGAGAAACCAGAGGTAAGAGAGAGGGGTCATATTAAAGTTAAAAGTTAAAAACTAATTAATGCTAAATGAGACCCAGAGAAATTACCCAGACCCTGAGGTAAATCAATTCAACGTTGTAAATCAGTTTAAATATTTAGGAATCCAAATTGTGCCTAAGCTAGAATCAGTCGCCAGTGTCAACTATGAAGCCTTAATGACAGATATCAATGAGTCAATTCAGAGATGGATGTCACTACCAATGTCGATGATCGGGAGAATCAATATACTTAAAAGTAATATTTTACCTAAAATACTTTATTTATTTCAATACATTCCCTTACCACCACCTTTAGATTTATTCTCAAGAATTAAAAAAAGTTAGTGGAATTTATATGGAACAACAGGAGGGCTAGATTACGTCTGTCTTTATTATATTTACCATTTGATCGTGGAGGTCTGAAATGTCCAAATTTTATGTTGTATTATTGGTCGGCACAACTGAGGTCTATGACATATTATTTTTCATTAAATGATCTCCCTCACTGGACTGAAATGGAATCATACAATTTACCTTGACCTCTTCCCATATTCATATACTCAGATTCGGCAAAAAAAATTCCAAGAACAAGTTAAAAATCCATTTGTAAAGCATATGATCAAAATATGGTGTGAAGCTAAAAATTATTTAAAAGAACCACAGTTATTGTCACCATTTAGCCCAATATGGGGTAATCAATATTTTAAACCAGGAAGAGCGGACGCTGTATTTAAAGTATGGAATTTAAAAGGGATTCAAAAGATTCAAGATTTATATTTGCCATGTGCAGATAACATAATGTCTTTTGAAGAGCTGAGGGTCAAATTTAATCTTAATAGAACACATTTTTTTAAATATCTTCAACTTAGAAACTTTATTCGATCAAATCAAAATAAAGCTCTCACTCGACCTATTTATTCATCCTTGGAAAAAATGTTGATGAAAGATAGTAAAAGAAAGGGTATTATTTCAGAGTTTTATAACTCATTGACACTATCCTCAAGTGAAAATTCACAGAAAAGATTAAACTACTGGAAAGAAGATCTGCAAACTGAAATTTCAGAGGAACAATGGGAATTGGCTTGTACAGAAGCTCAAACCAAATCAATAAATGTACGTCTTAAATTGATACATTTCAAATGGTTAATGCGGATGTATGTTACACCGGAGGAGTTAAATAGATATAACAAAAATATACCAGATACATGCACAAAATGCATGGAAAGTAAAGGAACCCTGTTTCATTGTGTATGGGAATGTAGAATAATAAGAATGTTTTGGGAAGAGGTGAGGGTAACAATTGAAAAAATAATCTCAAAACAAATCATTTTGAATCCTAAACTGTTTTTGTTGGGTCTGTACCCAGAAAAGCATAACTTTAATAAAAGTGAAAGAACATTCATAGACCTCAGTTTGCTTAATGCCAAAAAATGTATTGCACTACTGTGGAAAAAGACTCATAGACCAGATGTGACTCAGTGGTTAAGACAGATGTTAACAAACCTTCCATTAGAAAGAATAACATATATACTGAAATCAAAGGAAATTGTGTTTGAGAATATATGGAGACCTTTTATTGATCATGTAAAAAATTTAAACATAACTCTTGAAGAAGAAGGTGAATGATGTGTGTGGACCTTGTAAATTCCAAACTGGTGAACATAATATGTACTGTATACTTATGTAATGGATTGTCTAGACTAAACAGAGGAGCATTGTTGAAGACTTGATTTTGTTGGTGGTTGTTGGTGTTTTTAGTGCATTTTTTTTTTTTGTAGTACTTTAGTGTTAGTGTTTGATTGTTTGTGTCATGTTTGTTTAAAAAAAAAAGGTTCAATAAAGATATTGTGGAAAAAAAAAAGTTAAGAACTAGTCAGAGGTTAAAAAACTCAAAGGTCTAAAACCCAATAAAGTATTTAGAACCCAAGTGACATCATACAAAATAAGTAAATATAAAATATGTACAATATATTTTTATAGCTTGTTCAACTCTTTGACAGCAGTAGGGACAAAGCTGTTTTTGTAGCGCTCGGTTTTACTTTTTGGGACAGCAAACCTCCGTCTGGAGGGAAGAAGCTGAAAGTTGCAGTGCAAAGGGTGGGAGTCATCATTTAAAATGGAGGCAGCCATCCTCTGTACTTGTCTGGTGTACAGGGATGTCAGGCTCAGCTGTGACTCACCAAGCAAATGACTGGACCATCTAACTACCTGATCCAAGGATTTCCTCTGTTTCAGTTTTATCTGACCAAACCATGACACTAAAGAAAAGGATAAAACAGATTCAATAAAAGCCCGATAAAACATTGTCATTATGGTTCGGTCAATTTGGAAGCGTGCAAGTTTCCTCAAACAATGCAAATTTTGCTGACCCTTTTTGCACACCCTTTCACAGTTCACTTCAAAGTTTAAATTACTATCAATAATTGTCCCAAGATATTTGTACGATTGTACACATTCGATGGTCTGGCCTTTTAGTATGGTGACTTTGTGCCTGGGAGTTTTCCTCCTAAAGTCAATAATCATATCTTTCGTTTTTGTTGTATTCAGCTGCAGGTAGAAATCCTCACACCAGTGAACAAAATCATCAACTACTGGGGCGTGGCCACTCTCACTATCCTGGAGGAGACTGACAATGACTGAGTCATCAGCATACTTTATAATGTGTCTGTTGTCATGTCTGCTCCGGCACATGTTTGTGTACAGGATGAAGAGTAGTGGTGACAACACACACCCCTGAGGAGAGCCAGTAGAAGAGCACTTTAGGTCAGACAATGTACCATTGACCCTTACTCTCTGCGTTCTGTTGGTTAAGAAATCCAGAATCCAACCCACCAGATTATTGCTCAAATCAAATTGTTGCAGGAGCCTTTCAACTAAAATATGAGGTTGGATTGTATTAAAGGCGGAAGAAAAGTCCACAAATAAAAGCCTGGTGTGTGTCCCATTAAAATCCAGATGTTTAAAAAGCATGTTAAACATAGTGACAGTGGCATCCTCCACTCCTCTGTGAGGCCTATAGGCAAGCTGCAGAGGATCCAATGCATGTTCAGTCTGCCTTAGGACCTCACGTCTGACCAGTTTTTCAAAAATTTTCATTAAAATTGAAGTCAAAGCAACTGGTCTAAAGTCGTTTACCGTTTTAGGACAGCTGGATTTTGGAACGGGAACAACCACGGCATCTTTCCAGATCTTAGGCACATGTTGTGTCTGTAAGGACTTATTGAAAATGTAATGAAATATAGGACTCAGTTCATGTGCACAGGACTTTACCAAGCGCCCACATATATTATCAGGGCCCTGACTTTTGTTCACTTTTACAGCGCAGAACTCCCTTTTAACATCCTGCACCTCAATATTAAAGTGCTGATTGTCTTTGAGTTTCTGTTTCAAATCTTGGATTTCTGTACTGAAATCAAAGGAGTCAAAACGACCATAGAAACAATTAAGAGCATTAGCCAGCTCTGTGTCTGAATTAAAACCATCTAAAAACACATGATTACTGCACTCTGTGCTCTGAAGGCCTGCAATAGTTTTCATACTGGCCCAGGCCGAACCAAGTTTATTTGCTGCCATCTTGCTTTCCAACTCTGATTTATAATTCTGTTTTGCTCTTAAAATTTCGGACTTCAGCTCCTTAGTGGCAACCTGTAGCTCAGAAACAGACCCCTGTTTAAAGGCAAGTGCTTTCCTCTGTAAGCAGGATTTAACTGATTTAGTAACCCATGGCTTGTTGTTGGGATATATTTTGACACGTTTACGTGGAACAATCTTATTTTGACAGTAAGCCATGTATGAGCATGTGAGCTCAGCCAGAGAGTCCAAATCATCCCCGCAGGCCATTATGAACATCTCCCAGTCTGTACAGTCAAAGCATTCCTGGAGGCTGTGCTCTGAATCTTCTGTCCACACATCTATGTCTCTCATCTCCACCTTGCCTCTTCTGAGAGCAGTTTTATATGTGGGCAGCAAATGTACACAGTTGTGATCTGAGGATCCTAAAGGAGGAAGGGGGAGTGATTTATAGGCCCTCTCTATGGATCCATAGCACAGGTCCAATGTCTTTTTTCGCCTGGTTGGGCAGGAGACATACTGATAAAAGTTTTTAAGTGTCTTCTTTAAAGAAACATGGTTAAAATCCCCAAGAACGAAGTTTGGCGCCTCTGGAGAAATTGACTGCAGCCGCTGGACCACATCAAAGACGGTTCTGGAGGCGGAGTCAGCGTCTGCCCTTGGGTGAATGTACACAGTCGTGATGAAAAGTTGTGGAAACTCGCGAGGCAAATAAAAGGGGCGTAGTGACACAGACAGCAGCTCCACATCGGGTGTACAGATGCGCTCTCTGACCGTGACAGATGTGCAGTACTGCTTATTAATGTATAAACATACTCCGCCCCCCTGACGCTTCCCCGTTACTTCTTCCTGCCGATCCGTGCGCAGCGGGGCTCCAAAGCCGTCAATCCACAGGTCTGCATCTCGATCATGCGCAGTAAGCCAAGATTCAGTGAAAGCCATGACGCAGCAGTTCTTAAAATCCTTCTGGTAGCGTACGTTCCCTTGAATTTCATCCACCTTGTTTCTCACAGACTGTGCATTCCCAAAAATTATCGAAGGAAGAGGAATGTTACCAAACTGACATCTCCTAAGGCGCAATTTCACACCTCCACGCCTTCCACGCTTCCTTCTGCTGTCTCTCCCGTCTCTCTTTTCACCGCTGTGTCCGTCTCTCAAAATAAAGTCCGGCAGTTGCAGCTTAGGCTCAATCACAGCCGTTGAATCAGCCGTATTTAAATGCAGCAACACGTCCCTGGAATATTGTATTCTGCCCGCTATTCTGCCCGCCATGGAGCCGAACGCGTTTACTTCAGGGACAAAGAGCCAGAGCACAGAAAGCAGCAGTGCGAGAAAGGAGAATAAATCCATGTTGTAGATACCAGGGAGCTCTTCGCCATATATTCCACACACCCTCCAAGGCAGAAACGACACAGAGGATTTTATAAAAACGTATAAAAGTATAAAAAACACACACACACACACATGCACTATTTCACCAGCTGCCGGTCGCTGTGTGCGCATGCTATGAGATGACTGTTGTTGTGAAATATATATAAATAAAGTTGAATGGAATTGAATTTATGCAAACAGGTTATTGTAAGTTTTTTATTTTTTATTTTTCACCTTAAAAGATTTCAGTTTGTTTTTTTAATTGGGTTGTACACGTTATAGGTCACATTAATGGTGGAAAATGTTTTGAAATGATTTATCTTGGTCTCATTTTTTTTACATCACAAAAACCTGGTTTTGAATTCATGGTTCCATTTACCACAGCAAGTCTTCCAGGTCGTGAAGCAGCAAAACAGCCCCAGACCATCACACTACCACCACCATATTTTACTGTTGGTATGATGTTCCTTTTCTGAAATGCTGTTACTTTTACGCCAGATGTAATGGGACACACACCTTCCAAAAAGTTCAACTTTTGTCTCGTCAGTCCACAGAGTATTTTCCGAAAAGTCTTGGGTATCATCTGAATGTTTTCTGGCAAAACTGAGATGAGCCTTTATGTTGTTTTTGCTCAGCAGTGGTTTTCAATTTGGAACTCTACCATGCAGGCCATTTTTGCCCAGTCTCCTTCTTATGGTGGAATCATGAACACTGACCTTAACTGAGGCAAGTGAGGCCTGCAGTTCTTTGGATGTTGTTGTGGGGTCTTTTGTGACCTCCTTGATGAGTCGTTGCTGCGCTCTTGGGGTAATTTTGGTCAGCCGGCCACTCCTGGAAAGGTTCACCACTGTTCCATGTTTTCGCCATTTGTGGATAAT
Organism: Pholidichthys leucotaenia; assembly: GCA_020510985.1. Lineage (NCBI taxonomy): Eukaryota > Metazoa > Chordata > Actinopteri > Cichliformes > Pholidichthyidae > Pholidichthys > Pholidichthys leucotaenia. The sequence goes on along the minus strand of CM035844.1, from coordinate 377,918,461 downwards.
GGCTCTCACTGTGGTTCACTTGAGTCCCAAAGCTTTAGAAATGGCTTTATAACCTTTTCCAGACTGATAGATCTCAATTACTTTGTTTCTCATTTGTTTCTGAATTTCTTTGGATCGCAGCATGATGTCTAGCCTTTGAAGGTCTTTCAGTCTACTTCATTTTGTCAGGCAGGTCCTATTTAAGTGATTTCTTGATTGAGAACAGGTGTGGCAGTAATCAGGCCTGGGTGTGGCTAGAGAAATTGAACTCAGCTTTCCAAAGATGTGATAAACCACAGTTTTTATGTTTAAATGGGGGTGAGGGGGCACTTTTTCACACAGGGCTATGCAAGTTTGGATTTTTTTTTTTTTTACTTTTAATAATAAACACCTTCATTTAAAAACTACATTTTGTGTTTACTTGTGTTATCTTTGTCTAATATTTAAATTTGTTTGATCTGATACATTTAAGTGTGACAAACATACAAAAAAATGAGAAATCAGGAAGGGTGCAAACACCTTTTTCACACCACTGTATGTGAGGATACTCTTTTTAAATCTGCCAAGTATTTTTCTGCACTAAAGTTTTCGTATTTGACTTCATATACTCTACAGCTCCGGAAAAAATTAAGAGACCAAAGAGATCACTGCAAAACCATCACTTTATCTGGTTTTGCTGTTTATACATGTCTGTTTGAGTAAAATACATTTTGTTTTATTCTCTAACATACGTATACTGAAAATAACTCATTCAAATTCCAAGGCAAAATATCGTCATTTGACAACTGACCAAAACAACAGAAGATGTTGCTTGTAGATGTGCTTTTAGATCAAATAATGCAAAGGAAACAAGTTCATGTTTATTCTTAAACACTACATTACTTAAGTTTTAATTTAGAAGAAAATTCTGTACTTCTGAAATAACTGACTTTTATTCACAGCTTTCATGCTTCTTACCATGCTTAGATGATCACCTAATCAGCACCTCCTTAAGTTGATTGACCTGTCCTTGAGTTGGAATTCAACAGATACTCAAATTGAATGGCTGCTATACATGTAGAGATAATAATTTTGGAAAGATTTTGTAGTGATTTCTTAATTTTTTCCGAAGCTGTATATGGGGTTAATATGCCTAGAATATTTGCCAACATACTGTAGGTACAACGTCGTGAGAGGGGACTTTTGCTATACATATAAATTAACTGACATTCTTTCCTTAGTTCTGTCAGTTACAGTACTTTTTTCCCCCTGTAGAAACAGATCTATGCTTTTGAGTGATGAATCCTGATGACCAAACTCAAACTGTGTTAGATTTTGGGTATTTCACTTGCATTTGAGCAGAGGGTCTTTGATGTTTACTTTCATAGGAATGCGAGGACTTCAGTCTCTGTGTCATTCAGGCCTTTGTTCTTCCAGATAATGACTTGGCCATGTTTTTTCCTGACAAGCATCAGACTTTGAATATTTTGTTTTATGTCTTGCAGAATGAAGAGAAACGTAACCTCAGCTTGGGTGGCCATGTTGGGTTTGACAGCCTCCCCGAGCAGTTGGTCAGTAAATCGGTCACACAGGGCTTTTGTTTCAACATTTTATGTGTAGGTGAGTATTAAACAATACTGTATGTGTGCAGTTAAGCAATGTATTATGTTGTGTACAACTAAAGACAGTTCACATAAATACCATGGTGTAACTTAACAGTTTTTTAGGTTTTTCCTTCCTGATATTTACTTGATTTAATTTCCATCAAGCATGTTTTGCTGTAAAAAGAGACATGAAAGAAATGCAATGGCCTCCACTTGCTTTACAGCAATAAAAATCAATGCTTGGGAACTGATGAATTACTCCCTGGTGACACTCACATTCTGTCTCCCTCTTTCTCTCGTTCTCTCTCTCTCTCGCTCTCTCTCTCTCTCTCTCTCTCTCTCTCTCTCTCTCTCTCTCTCTCTCTCGTCTTTGCTGTCCTTACCCTTCGCAGGGGAGACTGGTATCGGTAAATCAACGCTAATGAACACACTTTTTAACACCATGTTTGAGAATGAAGAGGCGAGCCATTACCAGAACGGCGTCTACCTGCGGCCGCGGACATACGACCTGCAAGAAAGCAACGTCCGACTCAAGCTGACAATTGTTGACACCGTAGGCTTTGGTGATCAGATTAACAAAGAAGATAGGTGAGCTTATGGAAGTTAAAAATAAATTAATAGTTGGTTAATAGTTGGTTTTTGGTGATGTACTAATATCTAGAACTTGGACCCAGTTTGTTGAAAAGCAAATGTTTTTGCAACATCAAAATGATGTAGTTCTAAATTAGGTAAATTTATTAAATAATGATGTGTGAGTACTACAGATAAGGAACAAAACAAAGCAAGTAATAAACATTAGTCATGTTTTTAGTTCATGCTGGTAAAGGTGAAATGAGCTAAAATTTAGGTGAATTTTTCCTACTGAGACTACTGCCTGGATGCTGACCAAACTCGCACAGTGATCCTCAGGTGGGTCTACAGTCCAGGTTCTTCATTCAGCTTGACTGTTCTGGTGTAGAGATAGCTTCTCCTCTTGTGTCAGTACCAAAATACATTATACACTGCACATTTATAAACCAAATCAGCTGAATCAACTTAATTTAAAATGTCTATGACATGTTTCTGTACCATGACTGAAACGGAGCCTGTGTTACGAAGAAAAACTATGGGAGCTCTGTGGTAGGCTCATTTGATTGCAGTGTATAAAACCACTGCAATTGTTACAATCAAGCAAGCACAATCAAATGTTAGTTAAGCATTAGTTTGCCAGCTATGGAAGTTTTTCTTACCGTTCTTTGTTAATAAGGCACCACAACAGAAAGTAGTTTTATTTTTTTCTGTTTTAATTTTCTTTGTGTGGAAGTACATCTATGAACCAGAAGTGTATTTAACTAGATATTGTAGTGCATCAACTTAGAGGATCATGAGTCCTGTTTATTTTTTATCACATGCATGTGACATACATTTTCTGTTGCCCACATTTAAGTTCCTACATACAACTTAAAAACAGGGTTATGTATTTTGGTCATTTTAGCCAGAGAAGGGAAATTGGTACAGCTAAGATCTTCAGAAATTGAAAATTTGCACTATAGCAATTTAGATTTTTATAAACAGCTCTATACAGTGCATCCAGAAAATATTCACAACGCTTCGCTTTTTCCACATTTTATGTTACAGCTTTATTCCAAAATGGATTAAATTCGTTTTTCTTCCTCAAAATTCTACACACAATACCCCATAATGACAACATGAAAAAAGTTTTTTTTTGGGGGGGGGGGATTTTTGCAAATTTATTAAAAACTAAGAAATCGCATGTACAGAAGCATTCACAGCCTTTGTTCAATACTTTGTTGATGCACCTTTGGTAGCAATTACAGTGTCAAGTCTTTATGAATATGGTGCCACAAGCTTGGCACACCTATCTTTGGGCAGTTTCACCCATTCCTCTTTGCAGCACCTCTCAAGCTCCATCAGGTTGGATGGGAGGCATCGGTGCACAGCTGTTTTCAGATCTCTCCAGAAATGTTCAAATTGGATTCAAGTCTGGGTTCTGGCTGGGCCACTCAAGGACACTCACAGGGTTGTCCTGAAGCCACTCCTTTGATATTTTGGCTGTGTGCTTAGGGTCGTTCAATTCAATTCAATTCAACTTTATTTATATAGCGCCATTTCACAACAACAGTCATCTCATAGCACTATCAACTGTAGGGGGGAACCCCCACAGTTGCAGAAAGACCCCAGCAATCAGGTGATCCCCTGTGAGCAAGCACTTGGCGACGGTGGAGAGGAAAAACTCCCTTTTAACAGGAAGAAACCTCCAGCAGAACCAGGCTCAGGGAGGGGCAGTCATCTGCTGCGACTGGCTGGGGGGTGAGGGGACAGAGAAGATGAAAAGAACAGACATGTAGAGAGCAAACAGCACGATGGGGACTCAATCTATGGGAGAGAACAAACAAATGTTAATGACCAGCAAAAAAAAAAAAAATATTTCATAGAGAGTGAGGAAAGGAGTGAGGCCCAGTGCATTACTGGAGATCCCCCGGCTGACTAAACCTATTAGCAGCATAACTAGGGGAGGGTTCAGAAACACATGATCCCTCCCTAATTGTAGGCTATATCAAAAAGGTAGGTTTTAACCCTAATCTTAAAAACAGAGATCGAGTCTGACTCCCGAATCCAGATTGGCAGCTGATTCCACAGGAGAGGAGCTTGATAACTGAAGGCTCTGCCTCCCATTGCACTTTTGGAGATTCTAGGTATTACAAGTAGTCCTGCATTTTGGGAGCGTAGTGCTCTGTTAGGATAATACGGTAGTATCAGATCTTTTAAATAAAAAGGAGCCTGATTGTTTAGAGCTTTGTAAGTAAGAAGAAGGATTTTAAACTTAATTCTAAACTCTATGGGAAGCCAATGAAGGGAGGCCAGAACCGGAGAGATACAATATCTCTTTCTAGTACCTGTTAAAACTCTTGCTGCAGCATTTTGGATCAGCTGAAAACTTTTTAAAGATGTTTTAGGACAGCCTGATAATAAAGAATTACAATAATCTAATCTCGAGCTAACAAAAGCGTGGATCAGCTTCTCAGCATCACTCTGAGACAAGATGCTCCTAATCTTGGCAATATTACGCAAATGATAGAAGGCAGTCTTAGAAACAAATTTAATATGTGAATTGAAGGACAAATCCTGATCAAAAATAACTCCAAGGTTCCTCACAGAGCTATTAAGAGAAAGAGTAACTGCATCCAAACTGAAAGTTTGATTTGGAAAGGAATTTCTAAGGTTTTTTGGACCAACAAGAATGACTTCAGTCTTATCTGAATTTAATAGCAGGAAATTACAAGTCATCCAAGCTTTGATTTCCTTAAGACAGGCTTCTAACTTGGCTAATTGATTAGTATCATCTGGCTTCATTGACAGGTATAATTGTGTGTCATCTGCATAACAATGAAAATGTATACAGTGCTTTCTAATAATGTTGCTTAACGGAAGCATATATAAACTAAAAAGAGTAGGGCCTAGCACAGATCCCTGTGGAACTCCATGACTAAGCTTTGAGTTGAAAGAAAACTCATTATTTACATGAACAAACTGGAACCTATCAGATAAATAAGATCTAAACCACTGCAAAGAAGTTCCATTAAGTCCAACATAGTGTTCTAATCTATCAAGTAGAATATTATGATCGATAGTATCAAAAGCTGCACTAAGGTCTAAAAGGACAAGTACAGAAACTAGTCCATTATCAGATGCAATGAGGAGGTCGTTAGTGACCTTCGCTAAGGCTGTTTCAGTACTATGATGGATTCTAAACCCAGATTGAAACTCTTTAAGTAAACCATTTCCCTGCAGGTGGTCGAATAATTGCGTAGCAACAACTCTTTCTAAGATTTTTGAAATGAAAGGGAGATTAGAGATTGGTCTATAGTTAGCTAAAGCTCCTGGATCTAGCGTTGGCTTTTTGAGTAAGGGTTTAATTACAGCTGTTTTAAAAGCCTGCGGTACATGGCCTAAAGTTAATGAAGAATTGATTATATGAAGAATAAAGCTACCAATAAGTGGGAAGACTTCTTTAAATAACCTAGTAGGAATAGGGTCTAAAAGACAAGTTGAAGGTTTGGATGAGGAAACTATTTTGTCTAACTCACAAAGGTCGATTGGAGTAAACTCATCGAGACAGACATCAAAAGAAGGAGTTGTAGTAGTTACAGTATTTAAGTTAACTGTGGGAAGAATCTGATTGATTTTATCTCTGATGGATGAAATTTTATTATTGAAAAAGTTCATAAAGTCCTGACTAGTAAGCTCTAAGGGAATGCTAGGATTGACAGAGTCCTGACTCTTTGTCAACCTGGCTACAGTACTGAAAAGAAACCTGGGATTATTCTTGTTCTCTTCTATTAATGCAGAGTAATAACTTGTTCTAGCTTTTCTAAGAGATTTTTTATAAATTAAAAGATGATTTCTCCAAGCTAAATAGATTTCATCTAAATTAGTAGAGCGCCATTTTCTTTCTAATTGACGAGTCTTCTGTTTTAAGCTACGAGTTTCTGTGTTGAACCAAGGAGTTAGAAATCTCTGATTAGACTTTTTCTTTTTTAAGGGGGCCACCAAGTCTAGAGCCTGATGCAGAGAAGCTGAAACACTATCCACCATGTTATCAATTACAGAAGGAGCAAGCTGTCTATAGCTTATTTCCGTTGTGTTGACACATGGCATAGAGGAAACAATCTGCATAAATTTGGAAACAGCATCATCTGAGAGGCATCTACTGTAATAATATTTTTCTTTAGGAGCCAAATAGTCAGAAATGGTAAAATCAAAGGTTAACAGACAATGGTCTGACAGTACAGGGTTATGAGGAGACACTACAAGATTTTCTATTTCTATGCCATATGTCAGAACAAGGTCCAATGTATGGTGGAGGTAATGAGTAGAATTTCCTACTTTCTGAGAAAACCCAATCGAGTCTAATATTGAATTAAATGCCACATTAAGGCAGTCACTATCTACATCCACATGTATATTAAAGTCCCCTACTATAATTATTCTATCAGATTTCAGCACTAAATCAGCTAAGAAATCAGCAAATTCGGATAAAAATTCTGAGTAGGTTGATGGGGGACGATAAACTATGGCAAATAAAATTGGGTTTAACCTAAAATTGCTAAAGTGCCCAATACTGAGGACCAGGCCCTCAAAGGAATTATAACATGTTTTTTGCTTTACATTAACTAGTAATTTGGAATGGTAAATTGTTGCTACTCCTCCTCCACGACCAGAACTTCTGGGATTTTGACAGTTTAAATAACCAGAGGGAGTTGATTCATTTAAACCAACATAATCCTCTTGCCCTAACCAAGTCTCTGTAAGGGAAATTAAATCAATCTGATGATCAATTAACAGATCATGGACTAACAGAGACTTGGGAGTTAGAGACCTAATATTTAGTAAACCACATTTAATTTTTAAATTATGAGGAGGAACAGAGGCCAAATCATTCAATTTAGAGGCTTTATGTTTAATTTGAGTTTTACCAATGTTTTGCTTTATCACTTTGGGATGCTTATACATGATATTTTTATTTACTTTGGAGGGAGCAGACAACGATTCTCTGATGGGGAAGACAGGGGCTAAGCTGAGGGGTGGCGGATGAAGAGGAGCTGCAGAGAGGCGTGTAAGACTGTGACTCTGCTTCCTGGTCCCAACTCTGAGTAGTCACGGTTTTGGAAATTTGGATAAAAAAGATGCCAGATTGTTAGATAAATGAGAAGCACCATCCAAAGTGGGATGAATGCTGTCTCGTCTCATAAGACCAGGTTTTCCCCAAAAAGAGCTCCAATTGTCAATGTAGCCCACGTCATTTTTAGGACACCACACAGACAGCCAGCGGTTCAAGGATGACGAGCGACTAAACATGTCATCACTGGTCAGATTGGGGAAGGGCCCAGAGAACACTACAGTGGCAGACATCGTTTTTGCAAAGTCACACACCGATTCTACATCAAGTTTGGTGACTTCCGACTGCCGGAGACGGATGTCATTAATGCCGGCGTGAATAACAATTGTGGAGTATTTACAGTTACTTTTAGCCAGCATTTTCAGATTTGACTCGATGTCGCCTGCTCTGGCCCCAGGAATGCATTTGACTATGACCGCTGGAGTCTCTAGGTTCACGTTTCTGACTACAGAGTCGCCAATGATCAGAGTTTTTTCCTCAGCGGGTGTGTCGCTGAGCGGGGAAAAACGATTAGAAATGTGAACAGGTTGGTGGTGAACCGGGGCTTTGCGACTAGGCTTCCTTCTCACCGTCACCCACCCAGTCTCCTCGCTGCTGAGGAGAGCCGGGGAACCGCTGACAGGGGGGCCTAAGCTAGCTAGCTCCGCTGCAGCTAATGGGCGTCCGTCGAGATTAACTGGCGCAGACGGTGTTTCAATGCAGCGGAGCCGGGATTCCAAATCAGACAACCTCGCCTCGAGCGCCTCAAAAAGACAACATTTATTACATTTACCGTTATCGCTAAAAGAGGCAGAGGTGTAGCTAAACATCTGACAGAGAGAGCACACCAGAGGAGAGGAAAGAGAGCTAGTAGCCATAGCTAATAGCTGGAGAGCAACCACACAGGCAGACAGCAAAACAGGAAGTGACGATACGTTACGTTACCACAAGGAAGTGACGATCCTCAGTCCCCAGTTCTTTACAACTGGGGACTGAGGATCTCTTCAGCAGGACAACTCTCGTTGTCCTGCTGAAAGATGAACCGTCGCCCCAGTCTGAGGTCAAGAGCACTCTGGAGCAGATTTTCATCCAGGATGTCTCTGTACATTGCTGCATTCATCTTTCCCTCTATCCTGACTAGTCTCCCGGTTCCTGCCACTGAAAAACATCCCCACAGCATGATGTTGCCACCACCATGCTTCACTGTAGGGATGGTATTGGCCTGGTGATTAGCGGTGACTGGTTTCCTCCAGACATGATACCTGGCATTCATGCCAAGTAGTTCAATCTTTGTCTCATCAGACCAGAGAATTTTGTTTCTCATGGTCTGAGAGTCCTTCAGGTGCCTTTTGGCAAACTTCAGGTGGGTTGCCATGTGCCTTTTACTAAGGAGTGGCTTCTATCTGGCCACTCTACCATACAGGCCTGACTGGTGGATTGCTGCAGAGATGGTTGTCCTTCTGGAAGGTTCTTCTCTCTCCACAGAGGATCGCTGGAGCTCTGACAGAGTGACCGTCGGGTTCTTGGTCATTTCCCTGACTAAGGCCCTTCTCCCCTGATCGCTCAGTTTAGACGGCCGGCCAACTCTGCGAAGAGTCCTGGTGGTTCTGAACTTCTTCCATTTACGGATGATGGAGGCCACTGTGCTCATTGGGACCTTCAAAGCAGCAGAAATTTTTCTGTGCCCTTCCCCAGATTTGTGCTTCGAGACAATCCTGTCTCGGAGGTCTACAGACAATTCCTCTGACTTCATGCTTGGTTTGTGCTCTGACATGCACTGTCAACTGTGGGACCTTACATAGACAGACAGGTGTGTGCCTTTCCAAATCATGTCCAATCAACTGAATTTACCACAGGTGGACTCCAATTAAGCTGTCGAAACATTTCAAGGATGATCAGTGGAAACAGGTTGCACCTGAGCTCAGTTTTGAGCTTCAAGGCAAAGGCTGTGAATACTTCTGTACATGCGATTTCTTAGTTTTTTATTTTTTAATAAATTTGCAAAAATCTCAATAAAGCTTTTCTCATGTTGTCATTATGGGGTATTGTGTGTAGAATTTTGAGGAAGAAAAATGAATTTAATCCATTTTGGAATACGGCTGTAACATAACAAAATGTGGAAAAAGTGAAACGCTGTGAAAACTTTCTGGATGCACTGTAAGTCAAAGGAAACCTAAATCGATTTTGTGTTGTAGAGTCTCTCTTTTATATGAGCCAAAAGGAACCTCCCCCATGTTACGGTTACTTCACTGGAAGTGTATTTTGATTTAAAAAAAAATTGTTTTAGTTTGGTACTTGGGGTCAGAGGTTGTGTTAAATGAACATTGTCCTTCATTGACAGATTTTTTTTCAGCAATGACTAAAAATTCTGAAAGCTGTTTGACAGATTACAGTGAGGGTGATCTAAGTAAAGTCAATTACAATGACAGATAATAGATTATGACAGAATTTTTACAAGCCTGTCTGTCAAAATGATAAGATAACAAAGCCTAGTGCAACCTCTTCTTGGTGTATATGTAGAATACACATAGCTTCTTTTTGTTTCAACTTCCCACAACTTGTGTAATTCATCTAAAGTTTTGTTTTATTTGCCAAGTGACACCACCATATTTTTCCCCAAGTGATGCCTTGGGATACAAATAAGAGAAACCAACACACCCTGTTATGACTTCAGGCCTCTGCAAATGTTTCCTGTCTCCTCTATATGAAAAATAGGATGAGGTGGGAGAGACATAAAGAGGAAATTCTTGATTTGTTTGCCTTGACATTCAGCTGTGGAATGAAGTGTACTTGTTGTGGCCGAGCCAGCAAGCAGCACTCTCACGCTCTTTGATAGTAGCTTTCTCTGCAGGCCGTTTAAACCAACATGGTGAAGGACGGTGCCTGCAGTGGACTACAAATGCACACTGAGAGAGCTTCAAAAGGTCACAGTTTGTGCATTCCACAGAGAAGATTTAAAGATGAATGTGAGGGGAGAGGACAGATGACTGTAAACATGTTGCCGCATGAGGAAATGGGATGGATTTTTTGAATTATGTGTCACACCAAGCTGTAAAATATCATCGAAATGAGAATGCTGATTGCTGAAAAGTAGACAAGGCCATGCCATTTGTGTGTGGAAAATGTGGGATAAGCAAAGATGTAGCTGTCGTATGTTGAAGGTTGTCAGAAATACTTAAGTTTGATCTCTATGTACAGTGGTGCTTGAAAGTTTGTGAACCCTTTAGAATTTTCTACATTTCTGCATAAATATGACCTAAAACAACATCAGATTTTCACACAAGTCCTAAAAGTAGATAAAGAGAACCCAGTTAAATAAATGAGACAAAACATATTTTACGTTGTCATATATTTATTGAAGAAAATAATCCAATATTACATATGTGAGTGGCAAAAGTTTGTGAACCTTTGATTTCAGTATTTAGTGTGACCCCCTTTTTGCAGCAGTAACTGCAACTCAATGTTTCTGTTAATTGTTGATAAGTTCTGCACATTGGCTTGGAGGAATTGTAGCCCGTTCCTCTGTACAGAACAGCTTCAACTCTAGGATGTTGGTGGGTTTCCTCACATGAACTGCTCGTTTCAGGTCCTTCCACAACATCTCAATTGAATTAGGGTCAAGACTTTGACGGCCATTCCAAAACATGAACTTTATTCTTCTTTAACCATTCTTTGGTAGAACAACTTGTGTACTTAAGATTGTTGTTTTGCTGGATGACCCACTTTTTCTTGAGATTCAATTCATGGACAGATGTCCTGACATTTTCCTTTAGTATTTGCTGGTATAATTCAGAATTCATTGTTCCATCAATGATGGCAAGCCGTCCTGGCCTACATGCAGCAAAACGGTCCCAAACCATGATGCTACCACCACCATGTTTCACAGATGGGATAAGGATCTTATGCGGTAATTCATTGTTTTCCTTTCTCCAAACATAATGCTTCTCACTCAAACCAAAAAGTTCTATTTTGGTCTCATCCATCCGCAAGACATTTTTTTCTGTAGCCTTCAGGCTTGTCTACATGATCTTTAGCAAAACTGTAGACGAGTGGCAATGTTCCTTTTGGAGAGTAGTGGCTTTTTTCTTGCAACCCTTCCATACACACCATTGTTGTTGAGTGTTCTCCTGATGATGGACTCATGAACATTAACATTAGCCAATGTGAGAGAGGCCTTCAGTTGTTTAGACGTTACCCTGGGATCCTTTGTGACCTCGTTGACTATTACACGTCTTTCTCTTGGAGTGAGTTTAGTTGGTCCACCACTCCTGGGGAGGATAACAATGGTTCTAAATTTCCTCCATTTGTCCACAGTCTGTCTTACTGTGGATTGGTAGAGTCCAAACTCTTTAGAGATGGTTTTGTAACCTTTCCCAGCCCGATGAGCATCAAAAACCCTTTTTCTGAGGTCCTCAGAAATCTGCTTTGTTCGTGCCATGATACTTCCACAAATATGTGTTGTCACTTTGATAGATCTTTAAATCAGAGATTCTTTCAATAAAACGGTGTACCCACTCACACCTGTTTGTCATCCCATTGATTGAAAACACCTGACTTTAATTTCACCTTCAAATTTCCTGCTAGTCCTAGATGTTCAAACTTTTGCCACTCAGATATGTAATATTGGATCATTTTCCTCAATAAATAAATGACAAACATTTTTTGTCTCCACTTATTTTACTGGGTTCTCTTTTTCTTCTTTTGCAACTTGTGTGAAAATCTGATGATGTTTTAGGTCATATTTATGCAGAAATGTAGAAAATTCTAAAGGGTTTACAAACTTTCAAGCACCACTGTAAATTATCTGGTATTGCTGGTATGAAGAAGATAAATATTGTTGCAGCCAGAGGTCAAAACAAATCATTATATTGAAAATCACAAATGTGATAAGTCTCAAATCTTTCATCTAGAATCAGTCCTAAGTCAAGAACGATGAGTGTCGAGTCCAAGTCTTAAACTTTGAGTTTCAAGTCACAAACAAGCCATCAAATGCTTTTTATCAGTTGCAAGGATGTTCAAACAATATCATCGTCGTCGTCATCATCGCAGTCTGTTGGGGGCGACAATGACTATTTCATTTAGGTCTGATCAGATTCCTCCACGCAGCTCTGTAATTCACCTTCTGCTGCCAGGAACTCCTGACCTTGTTAACCCGGGCGACATCCGAGCCGGTATGAGTTGCACTCTGACTGACCATTTCATGAAACTGCTTGCAAAGTATTTGAGTACCGCTAGCTTTTGCTGGACTAGCAATACATTCTTGGCAGATAGAGGTATTATCAGTGGCAAGGACAGGCCAAGACAAACTGACTCCAGTATCTGTTGCAGTGACTGACCAGATGATTGGTTTGTTTATCTCTGCTCTGCTCTTTGTGTAGTGCATGTCACGATGCACCAACTGGCAAAAGTCCAACACAGACCTTGCGACAGATGTGCTTATCTGCCAGGATGTCCAGTCTCATTTACCCCACTCAGAACTCACAGCCAGAGACTGCTCAATAAACACTACAAGCTCTATCTCATTAAGGACTTTCAGTAAGTGGTAAGATAATATAAGCTTTTATTTGTCCCACAATGGGGAAATTACAGGATTGCAGCAGCAAAGGGATAGCAGCACTCAGAGCAATAGTAAACTAGAAAAGCACTCGGAGAGCGCAGACCTCCGCCAAGCGCCACAATTCCCCCCATACAGTGTTTGTGTGTACGTTTTCAGATTCCTTGAGCATGTAAACATATGAGTAGCAATTGGATTCACAATGATTATTTGTTTATTTGACAGGGACAGTGCAATAAACACACAATTAATCAATGACAATCAATGTGATAGTGATAGGATTAGTGGTTCAGTAGTAAAAGCATTGCCTCCTTGGCGGAGGTAATAAACTGAAGTGTTGCTGTTGTGTCCATCTCCTCCACTGACGGATGCAAATTGGGTAGACAGGTTGCCGTGGGTTTTATATTATATTATTTTTTTGGGGTTGCGCTCCACGGCAAACGAGAATTTAGAAGCTTTGCCGGCAGAGAGCTCGTTTTTGCGCAGCGCCTATGGCTGGCCGGGGAATTTCTGCCAAAGAATCCGTCGGCGGACAGCTGCCCATGTGAGGTTTTGTAGTTGCGCGCCAACACAGGCACGCTGGCGGGCCCAGGCCAGCAGTGTTTTCCGCGTGCTTTTGTGCCTAAAACGTTGAAGAACGCAGAGTTTGTGTTGCAGACACGACGACCAGCGCCCTCCATTGCGCCTCCGCACATGTTGAAAATGGCCCTATGTCACAGTGTTGAAAAATGCTTTAAAAAATTCCTGTATCCAGACGGTGAACCGGATCACCCCCAAAATTTAATCAGTTCTTCCTTGTACCATTTCCAACAACGCCTGAAAGTTTCATGGAAATCCGTCCAAGACTTTTTGAGTTATCTTGCTAACCAACAGACAGACAGACAGACAGACAGACAGACAGACAGACAAACAGACAAACACACAGACAAACCCCGGCAAAAACATAACCTCCTCCTGGCCTTTTAACACAGTTATATACACAGTGCAGGAGCATTGCAGTTGGATGGTATCAACAGCATTGCAGTTAGTTAAATTAAATTACCCGGCAAAATACAAATATCGACCCAAACAGTACATTTCACATTGAATGAACAGTGTTGCTGCCACCCTTGATAATCATTGTAAGTGGCTTAGTTGTGTATTTGAGGGGACGATCTCTGTTGTGCAGAGTTGTAACGTTTAATACGGCCTCTGTGAGCAGTATTTAGATCGTAAAGTCTGACAGCCGTAGGTAGGAAGGACCTGCAGAACCTCTTCCTCGAGCACTTAGCATTTCACAGCCTACCGCTAAATGAACTCCTCAGTGCGTTAGTCATGTCCCGCATAGGGTGGGACTCAGACTCCAGCAGAAATGACAGCTTAGCCACTGCCCTCCTCTCGCTTATCTCCTCCACTGGGTCGAGGCACCGCCCCAGAACAGAGCTGGCTTTTTTGATCAGCCTGTTCAGTCTCTTCCTGTCGGCTGCCATGATGCCACTGCCCCAGCAGACCACTGCTGGGGCAGTGGGGCACTGATGCCACTGCCCCAGCAGACCATTCCATACATAATGGCTGATGCCATTATGTATGGAGTGGTCTGAGACACCACAGAAGACACTACAGAATTATAGAAGGTCTTCAGGAGTGCCTCCCGCTCACCAAAAGACCTGAGTCTCCTCAGGAGGAACAGTCTGCACTGCCCCTTCTTGTAGAGCGCGTTGGTGTTGTGTGACCAGTCCAGTTTATTGTTCAGGTGAACACCCAGGTGCTTGTACAATGTCACCATCTCAATATCTGTTCCCTGGATATTTACCAGTGCTGTGATGGGTTATCCACGCGTGACGCAGTCCAGAATCAGAATCAGAATCAGAATCAGATTTATTGCTATTGTTCATGTAGTACACAAACTAGGAATTTGTCTCGGTGCAATGCTGCAACATTAAACATGATAAAATAAAAGAAATAAACTATACATGCAATAAAGTGTAGAATAAGAGTGAGTAATACTAGTCAGCAGTTAAAATATATTAGCGAGCAGCAATATATTTTAACCACCAATTCCTTGGTTTTCTTCATGTTGATCCGGAGGCAGTTCCACAGGCACCAGTCCACAAAGTCCCGGATAAGTCCTCTGTACTCCACGTCATCTCTCTTGGAGATGAGGCTGACGATTGCAGAGTCATCAGAGAACTTCTGCAGATGGCAGTGTGGTGTGTTGTGTGTAATGTCAGCAGTGTAGAGGGTGAGCCGTAGGTAATTTGCCGTTGTTCTGCTTGGGTTCTATAGTCACCCATGCACAATAATGGCAAATTATTTGCATTTTTTGGACCAGTTAACAAGTGACATTAGATAATTTTCCCCCAGAAACGTGAATGTACCAGGGCACCCTGGTTGAAAAACACTGTATTAGAACACTTTTGTAAAAGCAAGTGAAAATAAACTTAATTTAAAATATCTGACATGTTTCTGTACAAGGGCTGAAACAGTGCCTGTGCTGCAAAGAAAAACTGTGGGAGTTCTGTGATGGGCTCAATTGATTGCCATGTATGAAATCACTAAAGTTCCCCATTAAACTAACATTAGCTAAGCATAAGCTTGTCAACTATGGAAGTTTGACTTACCGTTGTTTGTACAGCATCAAATGACAAAGTTGGGGGTTCTCACTTCTCCGTCTGTTATTTTTGACCCACAAATTACACACTGCCTCGCCCAATGATGCTGGGATAGGCTCCAGCCCCCACCCCCCACCCCCGCGACCCGAAAAGGATTAAGCGGAAGAAGATGGATGGATGGATGGAAATTACACACTGCAATGTATATTGTAGTACATTTTATTTATTTGTATTTTTTAAACACTACTGTTGTATTGGTTTTATACACTTTTTTTCATGACATAAACATAGATGCTGACATGTCAGTGAACAAGAACATTGACTTACCTTTCTTCAAAGTCGCCGGGGTTGCTGCCTCTAAAGACAAAATTCAGTTTCTTACACTTTCTATCTTGCAGAAGCATCTCAGACATGAGTATAAGGGTTAGATTATGATTAATATATTTGCCACTGCTCTCACCAGTGAGAACAGGAAGAAACTAAAATGAAAAGGTGACACTGTGGTGGTTTGGTGTAACCCCCACAACAGACTTGACAGACACAGCGCTCGGCTAGAGCAATTAACAGAACAGTGAAATGTGTGTATTAATGTCTACAGGCAGCCCCGCTTCTTCTGGCTCTTTACTGTGATGTTAATGTTGCCTTTCATGCATTGTGTTCATGTGTCCTGTCCTTACTGTGACCTAGAGACTGAGATCAATATGAAGATGTGCCTTGTAACCTCTTTGTCTTGCAGCTGGAGCAAAGGCCAGCAATCTGCCTATTGTGATGTATGTCTCTCAAATGCAAATGTCTCATGCCTGTTCTGTAGTCTCTTTGATCATACCCACTGCTGAGGAATGCTCTTTTATGTATTGTAGTTGGGTATATATACTGCACTGTAATCCAGGCTCATCCTCTCACTCTCTCACTCTTCAACTGCTCTGGACACACACGCAGTGTGTCTCTCTTCATTGAGAGCCGCTGGGCTCGCTCTCGGCGCGCAAGCACGGTGCCGGGAGCGGAGCTTGTGATGGCGGTGTGATTCAATAAACCTGCTTAAAACCTACACCAACGCCGCTTTATTTCATGCCGCCGCAACACTGGCTTTGACCATTGAGGTTATGATGGTCATGCAGTACCATGACAAATATTGCACCAATAAGAACCAAGAACTATCAGTCTTTTATGTGCCGATAGAAAAGTCCCCCCCCCCCCCCATGGTGACAAGCCACCAGTGCATAAATAAGGGTGTGAGTCATGCATGCTCTTGAATTTCTGAATTAAGAAGAATTAGATAAAATTATAAATTCAAATAAATATGCTTGGGGAAAATGGGATTTGCATATTGCCGGAATATTTATATTGCATATTGTGCAAAATCTTATTCTTCTGAATTTATCCTTTATGAAATACATTTATGGGGGAGATGTACACCAATATAATATTAAAATGCTTATTTCATAAACACTGTGTTTATTTAGTTAAACTCTTAAATAAACACATTGCACTTCCTGGGTTTTAATGACAAAACAAATGTACTCTGACTGCCTCTTTACTCATTACTTATGATTGCCCCACACAAAAAAACTACCCAGTCATAGTCTCTCATTAATATTAATGAACATGGTGAAACCATCAAGCTTATAGATGCTTTTTTGTTGAGCTGTTAAACACCTTTTTTTTGTCCTTTAAGGTAGTATCTCACGGAGGGGTCAATGCTGACAAACGTTGTGAGTTTTGGATTTGCCAACTTTTCTGATGAATGTTTGCAAAAATTGGGGTTTGCTTCTGTCATTAGTGACAATTAGTGACATTTAGCGACAATTGGCAATGTTGGCGTGAATGTTTGCGAAAGTGTGAAAGGTAGTTGGTGAACATTAGTGACTGTTAGCATATGCTAACATATGCTAACCAGAATAAAAGCGCTATATAAGTGAACACCATTTACCATTTACCATATGCTAGCAACAGTGTTTGTGACTATTTTTTTTTTCCACAATATCTTTATTGAACCTTTTTTTTTTTTAACAAACATGATACAAACAATCAAACACTAACACTAAAGTACTACAAAAAAAAATGCACTAAAAACACCAACAACCACCAACAAAATCAAATCTTCAACAATGCTCCTCTGTTTAGTCTAGACAATCCAATACATAAGTATACATATTATGTTCACCAGTTTGGAATTTACAAGGTCCACACACATCATTCACCTTCTTCTTCAAGAGTTATGTTTAAATTTTTTACATAATCAATAAAAGGTCTCCATATATTCTCAAACACAATTTCCTTTGATTTCAGTATATATGTTATTCTTTCTAATGGAAGGTTTGTTAACATCTGTCTTAACCACTGAGTCACATCTGGTCTATGAGTCTTTTTCCATAATAGTGCAATACATTTTTTGGCATTAAGCAAACTGAGGTCTATGAATGTTCTTTCACTTTTATTAAAATTATGCTTTTCTGGGTACAGACCCAACAAAAACAGTTTAGGATTCAATATGATTTGTTTTGAGATTATTTTTTCAATTGTTACCCTCACCTCTTCCCAAAACATTCTTATTAATCTACATTCCCATAAACAATGAAATAGGGTTCCTTTACTTTCCATGCATTTTGTGCATGTATCTGGTATATTTTTATTATATCTATTTAACTCCTCGGGTGTAACATACATCCGCATTAACCATTTGAAATGTATCAATTTAAGGCGTGCATTTATTGATTTGGTTTGAGCTTCTGTACAAGCCAATTCCCATTGTTCCTCTGAAATTTCAGTTTGCAGATCTTCTTTCCAGTAGTTTAATCTTTTCAGTGAATTTTCACTTGAAGATAGTGTCAATGAGTTATAAAACTCTGAAATAATACCCTTTCTTTTACTATCTTTCATCATCATTTTTTCCAAGGATGAATAAATAGGTCGAGTGAGAGCTTTATTTTGATTTGATCGAATAAAGTTTAAGTTGAAGATATTTAAAAAAATGTGTTCTATTGAGATTAAATTTGATCCTCAGCTCTTCAAAAGACATTATGTTATCTGCACATGGCAAATATAAATCCTGAATCTTTTGTATCCCTTTTAAATTCCATACTTTAAATACAGCGTCCGCTCTCCCTGGTTTAAAATATTGATTACCCCATATTGGACTAAATTGTGACAATAACTGTGGTTCTTTTAAATAGTTTTTAGCTTCACACCATATTTTGATCATATGCTTTACAAATGGATTTTTAACTTGTTTTTGTAATTTTTTTGCCGAATCTGAGTATATGAATATGGGAAGAGGTAAAGGTAAATTGTATGATTCCATTTCAGTCCAGTGAGGGAGATCATTTGATGAAAAATAATATGTCATAGACCTCAGTTGTGCCGACCAATAATACAACATAAAATTTGGACATTTCAGACCTCCACGATCAAATGGTAAATATAATAAAGACAAACGTAATCTAGCCCTCCTGTTGTTCCATATAAATTCCACTAACTTTTTTTTTATTCTTGAGAATAGATCTAAAGGTGGTGATAAGGGAATGTATTGAAATAAATTATTTTAGGTAAAATATTACTTTTAAGTATATTGATTCTCCCGATCATCGACATTGGTAGTGACATCCATCTCTGAGTTAACTCATTGATATCTGACATTAAGGCTTCATAGTTGACACTGGCGACTGATTCTAGCTTAGGCACAATTTGGATTCCTAAATATTTAAACTGATTTACAACATTGAATTGATTTACCTCAGGGGCTGGGTAATTTCTCTGGGTCTCATTTAGCATTAATATTGAAGATTTAGTTTTATTTATTTTATATCCTGATATTTCCCCAAAATTCTTTATTAAATTCAACAAGGTTGGAATTGATTTTTTTAGATTCGACATAAACAAAATTATGTCATCGGCGTACAGGGAGATTTTATGTTCTGTTGGTCCAACTTTAATTCCATATATTTGTGAATGTAAACGTATCGCTATCGCTAAAGGTTCAATTGCCATAGTAAACAGTAAAGGTGAAAGTGGACAGCCTTGTCGACATCCTCTATTGATTTTTATTGGTTTTGAAATATTGTTATTTGTTAGGATTTCTGCTGTAGCATTATTGTATATTATTTGAACCCATTTTATGAAATTATTTCCAAGTCCAAACCTTTGTAGGACTTCAAAAAGAAAGGGCCATTCAACTCTATCAAAGGCCTTTTCGGCGTCCAGTGATGGGAGAGCTGTATCCGGTGCTTCTTTTTTTTCCACAATATCTTTATTGAACCTTTTTTTTTTTTTTTAACAAACATGATACAAACAATCAAACACTAACACTAAAGTACTACAAAAAAAAAAAATGCACTAAAAACACCAACAACCACCAACAAAATCAAGTCTTCAACAATGCTCCTCTGTTTAGTCTAGACAATCCAATACATTAGTATACATATTATGTTCACCAGTTTGGAATTTACAAGGTCCACACACATCATTCACCTTCTTCTTCAAGAGTTATGTTTAAATTTTTTACATAATCAGTAAAAGGTCTCCATATATTCTCAAACACAATTTCCTTTGATTTTAGTATATATGTTATTCTTTCTAATGGAAGGTTTGTTAACATCTGTCTTAACCACTGAGTCACATCTGGTCTATGAGTCTTTTTCCATAATAGTGCAATACATTTTTTGGCATTAAGCAAACTGAGGTCTATGAATGTTCTTTCACTTTTATTAAAATTATGCTTTTCTGGGTACAGACCCAACAAAAACAGTTTAGGATTCAATATGATTTGTTTTGAGATTATTTTTTCAATTGTTACCCTCACCTCTTCCCAAAACATTCTTATTAATCTACATTCCCATAAACAATGAAATAGGGTTCCTTTACTTTCCATGCATTTTGTGCATGTATCTGGTATATTTTTGTTATATCTATTTAACTCCTCCGGTGTAACATACATCCGCATTAACCATTTGAAATGTATCAATTTAAGGCGTGCATTTATTGATTTGGTTTGAGCTTCTGTACAAGCCAATTCCCATTGTTCCTCTGAAATTTCAATTTGCAGATCTTCTTTCCAGTAGTTTAATCTTTTCAGTGAATTTTCACTTGAAGATGGTGTCAATGAGTTATAAAACTCTGAAATAATACCCTTTCTTTTACTATCTTTCATCATCATTTTTTCCAAGGATGAATAAATAGGTCGAGTGAGAGCTTTATTTTGATTTGATCGAATAAAGTTTCTAAGTTGAAGATATTTAAAAAAATGTGTTCTATTGAGATTAAATTTGATCCTCAGCTCTTCAAAAGACATTATGTTGTCTGCACCTGGCAAATATAAATCCTGAATCTTTTGTATCCCTTTTAAATTCCATACTTTAAATACAGCGTCCGCTCTCCCTGGTTTAAAATATTGATTACCCCATATTGGACTAAATTGTGACAATAACTGTGGTTCTTTTAAATAGTTTTTAGCTTCACACCATATTTTGATCATATGCTTTACAAATGGATTTTTAACTTGTTTTTGTAATTTTTTTGCCGAATCTGAGTATATGAATATGGGAAGAGGTAAAGGTAAATTGTCTGATTCCATTTCAGTCCAGTGAGGGAGATCATTTGATGAAAAATAATATGTCATAGACCTCAGTTGTGCCGACCAATAATACAACATAAAATTTGGACATTTCAGACCTCCACGATCAAATGGTAAATATAATAAAGACAAACGTAATCTAGCCCTCCTGTTGTTCCATATAAATTCCATTAACTTTTTTTTTATTCTTGAGAATAGATCTAAAGGTGGTGATAAGGGAATGTATTGAAATAAATAAAGTATTTTAGGTAAAATATTACTTTTAAGTATATTGATTCTCCCGATCATCGACATTGGTAGTGACATCCATCTCTGAGTTAACTCACTGATATCTGACATTAAGGCTTCATAGTTGACACTGGCGACTGATTCTAGCTTAGGCATAATTTGGATTCCTAAATATTTAAACTGATTTACAACATTGAATTGATTTACCTCAGGGGCTGAGTAATTTCTCTGGGTCTCATTTAGCATTAATATTGAAGATTTAGTTTTATTTATTTTATATCCTGATATTTCCCCAAAATTCTTTATTAAATTCAACAAGGTTGGAATTGATTTTTTTAGATTCGACATAAACAAAATTATATCATTGGCGTACAGGGAGATTTTATGTTCTGTTGGTCCAACTTTAATTCCATATATTTGTGAATGTAAACGTATCGCTATCGCTAAAGGTTCAATTGCCATAGTAAACAGTAAAGGTGAAAGTGGACAGCCTTGTCGACATCCTCTATTGATTTTTATTGGTTTTGAAATATTGTTATTTGTTAGGATTTCTGCTGTAGCATTATTGTATATTATTTGAACCCATTTTATGAAATTATTTCCAAGTCCAAACCTTTGTAGGACTTCAAAAAGAAAGGGCCATTCAACTCTATCAAAGGCCTTTTCGGCGTCCAATGATAGGAGAGCTGTATCCGGTGCTTCTTTATTAAAATAAATAATATTAAATAGTCTTCTTACATTATGGAAGCCTTGTCTACCCTTTATAAAGCCATTCTGATCTCGATTAATAATATTTGGTAAAATTTCTTGTATTCGTCTTGCTAAAATTTTACAGATTATCTTAAGGTCGGCGTTTAATAGGCTTATTGGTCTCATATTTTCACATTTATTAGAGGGCTTACCTGGTTTTGGCAGCAGTATAATTAAGGCATTATTTATGTATGATGGTAAATTATTATTTTGAAATGCTTCTAAAACCATTTCCAAAAAAGGTTTTATTAATTTATTCTTAAATTTTTTATAAAGGTCAACTGGAAGACCATCTGGTCCTGCACTTTTTCCTGATTTCATATTATCAATGGCTAGCCCAACTTCTTCTTGACTAATTTTAGACTCCAATATCTCCCTGTTTTCATTTGGAATACACGGTATAGATAGTTCGTTCAAAAACCCATTTAGTTTTGTTAAATCAGGTTCATTTTTGGTATCATATAATTTTTCATAGTAATCTCTAAAGGCTCTATTAATTTCTAAAGGATCTATAACTACCTGTCCATTACTTATAATACTGGTAATTGGTGTTTTAATTTCCAATTGTTTAATCTGCCATGCATAATAATTTTCCTGATTTTTCACCTTGTTCATAAAAAGATTGTTTCAATCTTAGAAGACTCGAGGCAGCTCTATTCGCTGATTTTTTGTCGTATTCAGCTCTCAAAATCAGTAATTCATTCTCCAACCTTGGGTCACTTCCTGCATACACTTTTTCCTGAAGATTTTTTATTTTATGTTCCAATTTAGCTCTCTCCTCTCGAGTCTTCTTAGATTTTGATCCTGTATAACTAATAATATGTCCCCTAATAAAAGCTTTGAAAGCCTCCCACTTTACACATGCTGATGTTTGTGTAGTATTGATGTCAAAGACCTCGTCTATCTGTTTTTCTATATACTTGACAAATTCCTCATCCTGAAGCCATTTATGCTGAAATTGCCATCTACCTGATTCCTTTGTCAATTTTTTATCTACATATATTAGACAACAGGGTGCATGATCAGAGATCACGATGTTATCATAAAAGCAGTTTTGAATCTTGGACCTTAATTCTGTGGAAATCAAAAAATAATCAATACGTGAGAATGTCTTGTAGGTACTGGAATAACAAGAATAGGCTTTAACTTGTGGTTTCATTTCTCTCCATATATCTAACAATCTCAATTCTTTCATAAAATGATTAATAGTCATCCTACATCCAATGTGCGTACAATCCAGTCCTGTTGATCTATCCACACCTGGATTCAATGTACAATTAAAATCCCCTGCTATTATATGTTGCCCTGTAAGTGATGATAAGATGAGAAATAAATTAGCAAAGAACTTCTGATCATCTATATTGGGACCATATAAGTTCACAAGATTTATATTTTCTAATAGCAAAGAACCTTGAATGATTACATATCTTCCAAATTTGTCTCCAATTACATTTTTCACTTGAAAAGGAACTGATTTATGTATGAGCGTCATAACTCCCCTGGCTCGGGATGAAAATGAAGAGGTGAATACACTTCCCTGCCATCTACTCCTAATTCTTTTAACATCCTCCTCTATCAGATGAGTTTCTTGTAAAAACACAATTCTTGAACCCATGTCCTTTATTTTATTCATAACTTGTTTAAGTTTTTTTAAATTTTGTAGACCTCTGCAATTCCATGAAGTTAAATTAAGATTAACACTTTGGTCCATGATCAATAGAGAGTTTGGGATTACCTTGCAGTGTAAACATGCTCATACAGAGAAGCAAAAACATGAGTGGTTGAACATTCATCCTACAAACTACACACAAACAAATTTCCCCTTCCCACACTTGTGGCAAACCCCCCAAAATCAAAAGAAAAATTCTGTCTCCCGATATAGCCAACGACCGTTCCACACCCACGGGGAACAGCCTAAGCCACTCCTTCTTCATCCTCCCAATCACCCTAACTCTACTGCTTTTAATGACGTAACATTAACTCTCCTCTGTAGTTTTCCAACTTAACTCCAAAATTTTTAACAACTTTGTACATCATAGTTTTTTTTTTTTTTGTTTGTTTTGTTTTTGTTTTGTTTTTTTAATATATAATACAATCTATATTTTGTAAACTTACTATTTACTTCAAGTCAGTCAGATGCCTGTGCAAATGCTTAATTATTCTACCTTATATTTTGTTCATGCTTAGCTCCCACCAGTCTCTTCTTCTTCTTTGATCTTCTTGATGAACTCCTGCGCCTCCTCTGGGGTCTTGAAGATGTGGGTTCTGCCCTCATACGTGGTCAGCAGTCTCGCAGGATAGATTACACCATGACGAATCCCAAGGTTGCGCAGCTCCTTACGTACGGGATCAAACTGCTTCCTCAATTGTTGGATTCCTGTGGCCAAATCTGGGTAGAACCGCACCTGCTGGTCCTGGTGTTTAATCTCTCCTTTAGCACGTGCAGCATTGAAGATCTTCATCCTGTCTCTGTTGCTAAGAAACTTCATAATTAAGGTCCTCGGCGGTCCCTTATCTCTCCGTGGGCCAATACGATGTGCTTTTTCCAGAATCACTGCTGATTGCAACTCCTCGCTGCCCAGCACCTCCGGAATCCACTTTTCCAGAAAGGAACATACGTCCCGACCTTCTGATTCCTCTGGAAGACCCACCAGCCTCAAATTATTCTGTCTCGACCGAGATTCCAAATCCAAAATATTATCTTCCAGAGATTTATTTTTTTTTTCCAAAGTGCGCACCTTTAATTGAAGACGGGTGACGTCATCTTCAGCACT
Organism: Pholidichthys leucotaenia; assembly: GCA_020510985.1. Classification (NCBI taxonomy): domain Eukaryota; kingdom Metazoa; phylum Chordata; class Actinopteri; order Cichliformes; family Pholidichthyidae; genus Pholidichthys; species Pholidichthys leucotaenia. The sequence goes on along the minus strand of CM035844.1, from coordinate 377,893,774 downwards.
AGCGAGACGGAGCTCCATCTGCGCCGTTCGTTCTACACAGTCACCAAATTCCTTTCTTATTCCTTCCAACGCTGTCATAATCCCATCAAATCTAGAGGAAAAGTCCGCTCTCATTGAACTCATGGCAGCCATCAGCGCATCTGCGCCATTCCCCGCAGAAATCGCAGCGTTGCCAGCCTCCTCCGCCATATATGGAGCCTTGTTTGCTGCGTCACAGACCTGAAAGTCCGTTAATTTGGACTGTTTCGGCGGCTCGCTTTTTCCTTTTCCTGGTTTTCCAGCCTTAGGCTTCGCCGACATATCCTCGCTCAAATGCTGGGATACGTTCTGTCCCAAATGAGAGAGTTATTTGCCGATTTTTTTCTCCAGGAGCAGAGCAGAGCGAGACACGTCCGTCCTACGTGGCAGCCATAACCGGAAGTCCATCCGGTGCTTCTTTATTAAAATAAATAATATTAAATAGTCTTCTTACATTATGGAAGCCTTGTCTACCCTTTATAAAGCCATTCTGATCTCGATTAATAATATTTGGTAAAATTTCTTGTATTCGTCTTGCTAAAATTTTACAGATTATCTTAAGGTCGGCGTTTAATAGGCTTATTGGTCTCATATTTTCACATTTATTAGAGGGCTTACCTGGTTTTGGCAGCAGTATAATTAAGGCATTATTTATGTATGATGGTAAATTATTATTTTGAAATGCTTCTAAAACCATTTCCAAAAAAGGTTTTATTAATTTATTCTTAAATTTTTTATAAAGGTCAACTGGAAGACCATCTGGTCCTGCACTTTTTCCTGATTTCATATTATCAATGGCTAGCCCAACTTCTTCTTGACTAATTTTAGACTCCAATATCTCCCTGTTTTCATTTGGAATACACGGTATAGATAGTTCGTTCAAAAACCCATTTAGTTTTGTTAAATCAGGTTCATTTTTGGTATCATATAATTTTTCATAGTAATCTCTAAAGGCTCTATTAATTTCTAAAGGATCTATAACTACCTGTCCCTTACTTATAATACTGGTAATTGGTGTTTTAATTTCTAATTGTTTAATCTGCCATGCTAATAATTTTCCTGATTTTTCACCTTGTTCATAAAAAGATGTGTTTGTGACTATTAGCAACTATTTGCCACCGTTTGGGAATGTTTGGGACCTTTTCAACACTTTACCCATCGAAATACCATGCGAGTGTCAGGCAAATTTTGGACCCAATCCGATTAAAAAGGGCGAGTAAACCCTACTAAGGATTCAGATTTCAGGGGTTTGTAACGATTCTTATTTCATTTTAGTTTATTTAAAGGGACAATGGCTCATCAATAAACAGAACAATTCTGTAAATAAGCTAGAGTTCTTCAGCAGTTGCTTGTGTTCTCTACTACTTGCCGAACCAAAAGGAACTTTAGCGAGACATGTTACAACTGTTTGCAACCGCTTACAACTATTTTGCAAATGTTTGCAGAAAATAAATTAGCTGTTTGCAACATTACAAACTCTTTGCAAACTGTTTTGCAACCTTTCACAAACCCTGATGAACCCCCCCCCCCCCACAAAAAAAATTGCAGCATTCATCAGCATTCACCTACTCCATGAAATATAGGTTTTACAATGTCCAAACTTGAAATTAATAAATTAAATGTACCTTTAAAACATAAATGGCACCTGCACATAACCATGTTTAATGGTCACGTGCAGCTTCAGTGGCTGCACTTCCTCCATGTCCTGAGGAAAAACAACCTAGACCAGAAGCTGCTGCTGGCCTTCTACCGCTGCTTTGTGGAAAGCATGCTCACCTACTGTCTGGGTGTGTGGTACGCCAGCTCCACAGCCGAAAACAGGAAGGCTGTGCAGAAGGTCATCAGCACCGCCCAAAAAGTCATTGGCGGCCCTCTGCCCTCCCTGGAGGACATCTCCAGATCCTCCTGTCTCAAAGATCAAGGTCATCACAGGAGACCCCTCACATCCCGCCCACCACCTGTTTGACCTGCTCCCCTCTGGACGACGGTTCAGATTGATCAGGTCCCACACCTCCAGACTGACAGTTTTTTTCCCTGGGCCATCCGGACTGCAAACATTCAGAGGCCCCACCCCCCTCCCTCCGAACGCTCACATGCACAGAACTGAGGACCTATTTAATTATCGTAATAACACACCTGTCTTTGCACTCCACACTTTCATGTACATTGACCCATCCGTGAAACCACTGCCATTTCTGTGTATATTTTCCATAATCCTTGGGCCATTTTATTCAATCGTGTGTTCTGCGCTCCGCACTCTTATGTACATAGTTCCATCCGTGAAGCCACTACCATACCTGTGTATATACCTGTGGGCTATTTTTATCTTTATTTCAGGCGTATGCTTAATCGGGTACTCTGTAACTGTGTTTTATCAAATCCTTCTCTCTTACTTTATTGTGCAGTAACCTGGTGGAGCGTCCACAGTTTCGTTGTACTGTACAACTGTACAATGACAGTAAAGTCTATTCTATTCTTAATTTTGATGAGGAGAGTTTTTGTTTTCATTTACTTCTATATTCAGCCAGCTTGTGAGCAAAGTGTATGGCTTTTTTCCCTTCCCTCTCTGGCCACAAGTGCTCAAAAGAAAATAACGTGAGGCTGACGTTTTTATGTCTATATTTTTTCCTTTTATTGTTTTCACTGTGAGAGGTGACTGGATGTTTTGCAGCTGCTGTAACTACTTTGAACAGCACTTCCATAAGCTCAACACAAATGTCACACAGCACAAAGTTGTACAACTCTTAAGATGAGATCCTGTCATTGACTCAGATCACACAGTGCCTGAAAACACATCTATTGGTTTGTTTCCCCAGCGACAAGTCCATGTTTCCTTTGATACTCATTACAAATGCATGAATAAGAAGACAAATATTGAGCTTTTTCCTGCAGACATACTGTAAATCTTGTTTCACTTTTTTCTCTCCACAGTTACAAGCCCATTGTGGACTACATTGACACTCAGTTTGAAAACTATCTGCAGGAGGAGTTGAAGATCAAACGCTCGCTGTTTAACTATCACGACACCAGGATCCACATCTGCCTTTATTTCATCGCTCCAACGGGACACTCCCTCAAGTCCCTAGACCTAGTCACAATGAAGAAGCTGGACAGCAAGGTAACCATGCATCTAACAATCACACATGCCCCAGCTCAGTCATTTGTGGCCCTCTCCCCATTGTTTGAATCATATCAGTGTCACTGAAACATGACCGGTGTGAACACTTCTCTATCTGTCAGGGTTGGGCTCTTTGTTTGAATGTGCATTTTATGATTTCACCGTATAAAATTTCAAGATGACGTTCTTTGGAGTCAGCAGTGATTTTTCAGGGGAGGTTTGTTCTTTCAGTAGTTTCACACCCCCCCCCCCCCCACCAAAAAAAAATAAACTCTGAATTTTTGTTAGAAAATATATTTGATTTGCTGTGTTAAAGAATCGATATTTGCTTTGCTTGCCTCAAAGTGCATCCACACAGTGGCTTATATTTTGTTTACGTATCGACGGGTCAACACACAGTCAATAGTCACAATACAAAGCATATTGATTTGTGGCTTTTTCATTCCCCTTGTGCCAGTTACTGTAAAGATTAATGGTGTGTGGATGTGTGGTTTGCCATACATCTGATAAGTCATTGGGAAATAAATCATTGGCATCGTCTGTTGGATAAAAATCTCATCTCGGCAGCACTTGAACCGTGAAAGATGGCAGGGGGTCTAGTGCCTTTTTATGAGCCAGTACAAACCCAGTAAGGGTATGTACTGTAGAGTCATTGTAAAGCCTAAGCTAGTGTTGTTGCGTATTTTGGATTTAATTACTTTTAATGTGGGACATTTGACATCAAGTGACGGTAGTCTATTTTGTTGGTAAATGTTTAGATAATAGCCTATTACGTATTATATATGTTACTAATTGTGTCATATTTTAGCTTCAAAAAGCATCCACATTTCACTCCATCTTTGCTTTTCAGTTTTATTGCTGTTCAGCTGCAAAACCCTGGGTGACAAATATAATTGGTGCATGATGCATTTAGTCAAGATGGTATAAAATGTAGTAAACCAAATTTTCTTACGTATTTAGTCTGATCTACAGTGTCATAATTCTAGGAGGTTTTGTATTCCAGTCTTCATAGTATTTTGCTGTATTGCTGTGTATAATTACTTATCATCAGAATGACATGTCAGTGTCAGCCCCTTTTGTGTCCGTTGATGCACTGATGATAATAATTCCAGAACTACACAGATGGTCAGAGCGTGACAGAAACCTGCCGGCTTACCTTTGCCAATTATTAACCATGGGCTGTGCATGTCTGCCATATGTCTCCTGATAGCGTTCAGAACACTGACTGGACACTGAAGCCATCTGTCATTCCTGACGGTCAAATAACACCAGTTTGAAGTCTTCACGAAAAGGCCTACTTACACTATGTAGTTTGAAGTACAGCTGAAGTGTTAACTGGCTTGTTCTGTATTGTGCTGTCTCTGAGACCACGTGTCGTAAACATAGGGGTTCATCCCGATGACATGAATCCATGTCCTTTGGTTGTTTTACAAGGTGATGTCTCATCTACAGGAAGTAGCAGAGCTTAGGCAAAGCTGTGCAAATCAGGTAAAGTTATATGCTGCCTTCAGGTAGAATTTTGTGATTTAACCCATCTAAAAGGAGTACTTCTGTTATTATCGCTCCTGTAACATGACTGGAATAGTGTTCCAACTTAACACAAATGTCAGAAAACACACATCCAGATTTTGCGCTTCCCTTGCTGTGAGGCGACTGCGTCGACCACTGAGCCTCTCTGTGTCTTTACTGGCCAACACAGTGATCAAAACTTGGCATCCAGTGTTTGCCAACTGTCCATGCAGCACACACAGCCAAGACTTCTCTGTGCTCCCTGCTTTGAACTGAGACATAACTTACCTGAGCTAAATGCAGTATATTATAACGGTCCAATGTTATAACAGAGAATCTACTTTAATCTTCACTAGGAAACGACTAGTTGTGGAACTATACAAACTTTTTTCTCTAATTTTTGACCCATTTTATTTTAGCTGCCCACAAGACTGTTTCAGTTTTAAAGCGTCACAGAGTGTTTCAGGTGTAAAAATAAGAGCAGCGTTGCCTGTCACATCCATCCATAATGAGTTGCATCATTGTGAGAGCAGCAGTGAAACTGCAGTTGTACCCTGAGTGGGTGGTCAAAATGTGTGTGAGTACCTGACCTCAGTGGCTCCATCCCAGCAATCTTTCCACAGTGTGCAGTATGGCTGCTGTTTTATCTGAAAACAAGCCAGTATTGGGTGACCACAGTGTGGCTGTGACACAGTTTTGTTTTACAGGGCAGTTGGTCTTCATGCAGCACTCTCTTTGTAAACAGATGCATAGGCAGTATCTGCAGGAGTGCCAAAGAAAGAACCACATTATTTAAGTCATCCCATTGTATTGGTTATTTTTTATTATTTTCCGATAAATTTTCATCATCTCCTTCTTTCTTCTCCTCTTTTTGGCTGATCCCTTTAGGGGTCACCACAGCCGATTATCTGCCTCCATCTATCCCTTGCTCCATGCATCTTCTGTAACACCAACCATCTCCATGTCCTCCTTTACTACATCCATGAATCTTCTCTGCGGTCTTCCTCTTTTCCTCCTGCCTGGCAGCTCCATGTTCATCATCCTTTGTCCAGTATATCCACTATCCTTCCTCTGCACATGTCCAGACCAGCTCAGCCTTGCCTCTTTTGCTTTGTCTCCAAACTGCTCAACCTGAGCTGTCCCTCTGATATCCTCATTTCTAATCCTGTCCCTCCTAGTCATTTCCAATGAGAATCTTAGTATCTCCAACTGTGCCACCTCCAGCTGCGCCTCCTGTCTTTTTTTTTTTTTCCAGTGCCACCATCTCCAAACCATACATCATAGCAAGTCTCACTACTGTGTTGCAAATCTTCCCTTTCACTCTAGCTGCTATCCTTCTGTCGCAAATCACCCCGACACCCATCTCCACCCACTCCACCCTGCCTGCACTCACCTGTCTTATACATTTTCCATTGCTTTGGATGGTTGACCCCATGTCTTAAATTCATCTACCGTCACTACTTCCTTGCATCTTTACCGTCACAGTTGCCTCCTTCTCATTCACACACATATTCTGTTTTGCTTCTACGGACTTTCATTCCTCTTCTCTCTAGTGTGTACCTCCACCGCCCCAGGTTCTCTTCCACCTGCTCCTTACTCTCACTACAGATCATGTAGTGTCATCTGCAAACATCATGATCCATGGAGACTCCTGCCTGACCTTGTCTGTCAGCCTGTCCATTAGGGATGGGCATAATTAACCGATTAACCGATAATTGATCATTAAGAATTTCACCGAGGAAGTTCATTTTCGTCGACAAACCGTTTTTTTTTTTTTTTTAAACAATCCGAATGTAGGTTATTAGGCCTAGTGCACGGCCGTCCTCAAACAATGCAATGCATTTAACTGTGCCACTGGCAAAATTTGGGCACCAGGGGGCAACATTACACCATCGCCGTACCCTAGCGTGCCTCAGTTGATACATGCGAGCTTCCGTAGGGCAATCGCCAAATCATGAAGCGGTTACGGCGAAGTGTTGCGTGGGACCATTTCAATTTAAAAAATGACCAGGTGTACTGCAATCACTGCAATGCAGCATACAAATATACCTCATCGACAACACAAATGATGTATCATTTGAACACCACTCATCCAAGCCTGATAAAAGACACTGCACCTCCTTATTGGTCCATGGAACACCCTTATTACGCGAAGCCATTTTTGATAGAGAATAAATGAAAATAGCACAGCAATACACTGAAAAGAAACCGCCAACAGTGGTTGCACGCTGAGTAATGGCGGTCGTGAAGATTCTTTTTTTTTTTTTTTTCAGAAACTTTATTGAGAAGGTCATGAAGATTCGGTGTACATACATACGTAGATGTAAATAAAGTGTACATAAATATGTTTTTAGAACTCTTTTATTCTTATAACAAGATACGTAACTCAAGAGGAAAATGATTTACTGCACAGGTTAATGAGAGCTTTACTGCTCCTCAGGTGCTAGAGGCGCAGGATCGTCGAGGGAAGCTGCAGGAGGCGGCGTAGTGGCTCGACGGGAAGACTATTTCGCCCAAAATGGCACAAGAGAACAGCAAAAAGTTCCACGCGGCTAGACTAAGCAACACGAGCGATAGAGCAATGAATGCGGTCTTCGTTTGTTGGGTGGCCGCTCGGCAGGGACAGAAGCTGGGTAAAACGTCTCGGCCAATCAGCTTGTGGGGTGAAACGTCTCGGCCAATCAGCTTGCGGGGTGAAACGTCTCGGCCAATCAGCTTGCGAGATTCCCGAGCCGAGCCAACACGAGAACAGCGAACAGAGAGAGAGGGATTTGAGAGAGAGAGGTGGATTTGAGTTGTGCGGCTCTCCGTGCTGATACCTGATGTTCTAATGTAGTCTACCTGCCTTGTTACCTACCTAAAAATGTTAAGGATTAACCGATTATTAGTCATTAATTCTCCTGACGATAGGTGAAGAAAATTTCACCGAATGCCCATCCCTACTGTCCATCACCATGGCAAACAAGAAGGGGCTCAGAGCCGATCCCTGATGTAATCCCACCCCCCACCTTAAATCCATCTGCTACTCCTACAACACACCCCACCACCATCTTGCTGTCCTTATACGTATATGCCCTGTACCACCCTCACATACTTCTCTGCCACTCCTGACTTTCGATAAATTTTCATAATGATCGTTAAAATACTCCTTTTAGGTTTTGGGATTTGGGGCCAATAGACCTTGTTTACATAAAAGTATACTGTTTTTAAGTTAACCCTCATAGGACAGCATTAGGGTTAAGAAGATTCCAGGGTGATATTTCCAGGTTCATCATTTACAATCTCAATTCAGTTCAATTCAACTTTATTTATATAGCGCCATTTCACAACAACAGTCATCTCATAGCACTATCAACTGTAGGGGAAACCCCCACAGTTGCAGAAAGACCCCAGCAATCAGGCGATCCCCTGTGAGCAAGCACTTGGCGACGGTGGAGAGGAAAAACTCCCTTTTAACAGGAAGAAACCTCCAGCAGAACCAGGCTCAGGGAGGGGCAGTCATCTGCTGCGACTGGCTGGGGGGTGAGGGGATAGAGAAGATGAAAAGAACAGACATGTAGAGCGCAAACAGCACGATGGGGACTCAATCTATGGGAGAGAACAAACAGATGTTAATGACCAGCAAAAAAAATATTTCATTGAGAGTGAAGAAAGGAGTGAGGCCCAGTGCATTATTGGAGGTCCCCCGGCTGACTAAACCTATTAGCAGCATAACTAAGGGAGGGTTCAGAAACACATGATCCCTCCCTAATTGTAGGCTATATCAAAAAGGTAGGTTTTAGCCCTATTCTTAAAAACAGAGATCGAGTCTGACTCCCGAATCCAGATTGGCAGCTGGTTCCACGGGAGAGGAGCTTGATAACTGAAGGCTCTGCCTCCCATTGTACTTTTGGAGATTCTAGGTATTACAAGTAATCCTGCATTTTGGGAGTGTAGTGCTCTGTTAGGATAATACGGTAGTATCAGATCTTTTAAATAAAAAGGAGCCTGATTGTTTAGAGCTTTGTAAGTAAGAAGAAGGATTTTAAACTTAATTCTAAACTCTATGGGAAACCAATGAAGGAAGGCCAGAACCGGAGAGATATGATCTCTCTTTCTAGTACCTGTTAAAACTCTTGCTGCAGCATTTTGGATCAGCTGAAGACTTTTTAAAGATGTTTTAGGACAGCCTGATAATAAAGAATTACAATAATCTAATCTCGAGCTAACAAAAGCGTGGATCAGTTTCTCAGCATCTCTCTGAGACAAGATGCTCCTAATAAGATAAGATAAGATAAGATAAGCCTTTATTAGTCCCACAACGGGGAAATTCCAGGATTGCAACAGCACAGGGATAGCAACACTCAGAGCAACAATCAGAAGGCAAGAAAAAAAAAAAAAAAAAAAAAAGCAAGCAAGAGCAGCTAATATACATATGTACATATTACTATAAAATATATATATACACACACACACAGACACACAGTGCAGAGCATTGTAGCTGGATGGAATAAATAATCTTGGCAATATTACGCAAATGATAGAAGGCAGTCTTAGAAACAAATTTAATATGTGAATTGAAGGACAGATCTTGATCAAAAATAATTCCAAGGTTCCTCACAGAGCTATTAAGAGAAAGAGTAACCACATCCAAACTGAAAGTTTGATTTGGAAAGGTATTTCTAAGGTTTTTTTGGACCAACAAGAATGACTTCAGTCTTATGTGAATTTAATAGCAGGAAATTACAAGTCATCCAAGCTTTGATTTCCTTAAGACAGGCTTCGAACTTGGCTAATTGATTACTATCATCTGACTTCATTGACAGGTATAGTTGTGTGTCATCTGCATAACAATGAAAAGCCTGTTTTCCACTAGCCCAGCACACCTCGGTACGGCTCGATTCACTTCAGTATGGCTCGGAATGCTTCTGTCTCCATTAGCACGGTGTTGTGCTTGTGCTGTGTTTTTTTTTTTTTTAGGAGGTTTTAGAAGCGGGGCAGCAGCAGATTCTCAGCGAGGCGGGGCCACACTCCCGTGACATTACGCACCTGACTGAGTCCTTATTTACACGAGACAAAAAAGGATCCAAGGATTATTGCCTTGCTCGCTCTGTGGATTTATCTCACAATTAATTTTATCTCATAATTAAGCTGCAACAACACAAGTCACTTTTGTTTTGAATTAACTGCCAAATGACCTAGAAATAATGAGCCGAAACTTGTTTTTATTCGTATTAAATAATGAGACGGTGGCACACTGGCCTACACCAAATTATTATTTTTTTACATCCTAGGGCATTTTGGATGTACTGAATTAAAAAAATTCATGTTTTTCACCTTCAGGTCAACGTTTGGAACAACAGTATTATTATTTTCCGTTTAGATGATGCTACACTCCTTCTAAAGTATTGTAAATCTCTGAATTTGGAATGCTGATAGAACATTCAATTTACATATACTTACTTTTTTACATACTTTGACTTGTAAGCTTGATCAGTCTCTCCTGCTGCATTTTAAAGTCCAACTGTGCAACTTCTTATAAGTTAACATAAAAAATGTACCCAAAGTTTAGAACTGGATCATGTGGGGCTAATTTTTTATGATATTTCAATAAAAAGAACAGAAAGCTTACTAAAAGATTTCTTTTTTGGTCTAGTTAAAAATTACATTACCTTTACAATGGTTGACCCTGACAGGAAGATCAGTATCATTTTGATCAGACTAGGCAATGGAATTTCTATGTAATTATACTGTTTTATAATTCAGTGTTATAACAGACAAACCACACTTTCCAAAACAATTCCATTTTATTATATACAAAATATTAAAAGAAAAAAACAATTTTGCAACACAACATGAAGGTTAATCGACATTTTATACACGCCGACCACTGAGTGTCTACACCAGCTTCCCAAACTGGGTCACGACTCGGATGAATGAAGGCGTCTCTGCCAGCTGTGGGTCAGGAAGGCTCGGTTGAATAATCTGGACGGGCTGTCGCGGCGGACGCGTGGGATGATTCTACAAGGAAAATGCACACAATAAAATACAGCACGTAAGTGCAAGATATACAGAAAAGACAATAGTTTTTAACAAGAATACATAAGCTTATTTCAGCGTATTGTTCACATGAATAATTAAAATAAAAGCTTTAGTCCACAGTGTGCTGCAATAAAGCAGCGATCCATCCACAAATGAACAGCTTTTTTATTGCATAAATAAACTGAGCGTCTTACCGAATATATTTGGGAAAAAACGCACAATAAAAAAAAATTAAAACCCACCGTTGAAGGACTCCGATGTCGAGACCTCCCGGTATATTTTTTCATTCCGGGCGGCTCCATCTAACTCGCGCTGCATACGTTCGTCTGACAATGCAGTGAGCAGACACTGCAGCTCCTTACTGGTCCATGGAACACCCTTATTATGCGAAGCCATTTTTGATAGAGAATAAATGAAAATAGCACAGCAATACACTGAAAAGGAACCGCCAACAGTGGTTGCGTGCTGAGTAAAGGCGGTCGTGAAGATTCTTTTTTTTTTTTTTTTTTTCCAAAAACTTTATTGAGAAGGTCGTGAAGATTTGGTAGATGAGGAGGAGGAGAGGGGCGGTTACAACCTGACCAATCAGCGCCGGTTACGACCTGACCAATCAGCAGCGACCAGTCTGTTAACGTCACAACACGGCACAGCTCAGCACTGCTGTACCCTGCCCTTCAGCGGGGCTGAGAATTGCGGCTGTTAAACCGTGTTGGGGCTTGTGAAAAAGCGTACAAAGCGTGCTGAGCCGTCCCGTGTCGCGCTAAAGCGTGCTAGTGGAAAAGGCCCTAAAATGTATACAGTGCTTTCTAATAATGTTGCCTAACGGAAGCGTATATAAACTAGAAAAGCACTCGGAGAGCGCAGACCTCCGCCAAGCCCCACAGTTCCCCCCCATACAGTGTTTGTGTGTACGTTTTCACATTACTTGACCATGAAAACATATGACTAGCAATTGGATTCACAATGATAGGATTAGTGGGTCAGTAGTAAAACCATTACCTCCTTGGCGGATGTAATAAACTCAAGTGTTGCTGTTGTGTCCATCTCCTCCATCTCCAAACTCCCAGGCTGCGGGCGTTGCAATTCATCGCACAACCGCGTACAACCCACAGGCCAATGGGTTATGCGAGCGTTTTCATAGATCACTGAAAGCAGCACTCAGGGGTTCACTGACGGATGCAAATTGGGTAGACAGGTTGCCGTGGGTTTTATATTGGGGTTGCGCTCCGCGACAAAAGAGGATTTGGAAGCTTCCCCGGCAGAGAGCTCGTTTTTGCGCAGCCCCTATGGCTGCCTGGGGAATTTCTGCCAAATAATCCCACGCCGGACAGCTGCCCGTCTCAGCTTTTGCAGCGTAGCGCAAACACAGGCACACTGCCGGGCCCGGCCCACCACTGTTTTCCGCGTGGTTTTGTGCCTAAAACTTTGAAGAACGCGGAGTTCGTGTTCGTCAGACAGGACGACCAGCGCCCTCCATTGCGCCTGCACACATGTTGAAAATGGCCGTATCTCACAATGTTAAAGAATCCTTTAAAAAATTCCTGTATCCAGACGGTGATGCGGATCATCCCCAAAATTTAATCAGTTCTTTCTTGTACCATTTCCAACAACGCCTGAAAGTTTCATGGAAATCCGTCCAAAACTTTTTGAGTTATCTTGCTAACCAACAGACAGACAGACAAACAGACAAACGCTGGCAAAAATATAACCTCCTGCGGCCTGCGGCCTGGCGGAGGTAACTAAAAAGAGTAGGGCCTAGCACAGATCCCTGTGGAACTCTATGACTAAGCTTTGAGTTGAAAGAAAACTCATTATTTACATGAACAAACTGGAACCTATCAGATAAATAAGATCTAAACCACTGCAACGAAGTTCCATTAAGTGCAACATAGTGTTCTAATCTATCAAGTAGAATATTATGATCGATAGTATCAAAAGCTGCACTAAGGTCTAAAAGGACAAGTACAGAAACCAGTCCATTATCAGATGTGATGAGGAGGTCGTTAGTGACCTTCGCTAAGGCTGTTTCAGTACTATGATGGATTCTAAACCCAGATTGAAACTCTTCAAGTAAACCATTTCCCTGCAGGTAGTCAAATAATTGCGTAGCAACAACTCTTTCTAAGATTTTTGAAATGAAAGGGAGATTAGAGATTGGTCTATAGTTAGCTAAAGCTCCTGGATCTAGCGTTGGCTTTTTGAGTAAGGGTTTAATTACAGCCGTTTTAAAAGTCTGCGGTACATGGCCTAAAGTTAATGAAGAATTGATTATATGAAGAATAAAGCTACCAATAAGTGGGAAGACTTCTTTAAATAACCTGGTAGGAATAGGGTCTAAAAGACAAGTTGAAGGTTTGGATGAGGAAACTATTTTGTCTAACTCACAAAGGTCGATTGGAGTAAACTCATCAAGACAGACATCAATTGAAGGAGTTGTAGTAGTTACAGTATTTAAGTTAACTGTGGGAAGAATCTGATTGATTTTATCCCTGATTGATCGATTGATTGATTGATTGATTGATTGATTGATTTTATCTCTTGATTTGTACTTTTAAGTTACTTGGATGTTAATATATATCCAGATTCACTTTTTCCCCAGAACAGATATTTTTAAACTGACAGCTAAAATTTCTCCTGGCATCAGAACCTTTGTGTTATCTCTTCAACCTATCCTCAGAGGGTTGTAGTACTTGTCAACAAGATGAGCTGTTGGAGCTTTTAAAACCTTAATACACTATTCCTGCACTTTACATTATTTCTTCACTCTTTTCTGTTATATGATATATAAATGCTCCAGCTTCAGCTCAGAGTAACATAGACTAACACCTGAATGCACAGCTCATTGCTATCTCATTGCTTAAAGAATAATTACAATCCAATAGATATAATGCTAAATTTCAAACTTATATATGCTTTAAAAAAAGCACACTATGGGAACTCATACCATACCAAGCTCAGACTACATCAGCATGGTTCTCTCTACTCACCACTGAAGCTTAGCTTTGCGCATTTGCACATCAATATTAGTCCTGTTACAGTTAAAGTACTAATTTCCACAAATATCAGGGTATTTTTAAAGTATCATCTTTCATATGAACAGCCTTTATGTGGTTACAGCTGGTGCTTATGGTTCCACAGAACAAACAGCAAGAACTATTTGGGAATGCTCTCTGGTCAGCAGGGAAAACCCAGTGTGGGAAGTGAGCAAATGTCACACAGTGATTAGTGAGTGTAGTTTGTCCAGTAAGAGTTAAAACATAATTCTGGCTACCCTGCTGCAAATTAATGATTCTGTAAAGTATGATGGGGCTGTAATTTGCTTTCTAACCAGCTCTGACTTTTGCTGTGAGGCACGCTGTGGAATTGATGAGTGAATCTGTGGGAGTCCACCCCATCTTCCCGTGTAGTGATCTGGGTAATGCAGACAAACCGTGTGTTTATATCTGCACATCTGCTGCTGATTGTAAAGGGGTCTAGTTTGTTTTCATAATCACTGTTTGTTTTATGTATCTGTTGGGGTTAGACTGATGTTATTCACTGCTCATTTTAGCTGCGTATGGGCCTATGTGTTTCTATTTTTTTTAATTTTCAACTTCTTTGAGAACATTTAGTTGGTCCTGTGCACGTCTTGATATTGTATTGAACATGACAGATATGTTTTGTCTTGTCAACAGTGATCATACTACAGCATGAAGAATATATTTGTAAAACTAGTGATCCTTAAAGCTTTCTCTCGGAGAATCCACACAGAAGTGCATTCTTGACTGACTACCTTAAACAGTACAGTACTTCACATATTTAACTGCCCACTTGTTCTTTTTTCATTGTTTTTTCTTTAGGTCAACATAATTCCCATCATCGCCAAAGCTGACACAATCTCCAAGGCCGAACTCCATAAATTTAAAATAAAGATAATGAGTGAACTGGTGAGCAATGGAGTCCAGATATACCAATTCCCAACTGATGACGAAACTGTCAGTGAGATCAACGCCTCCATGAATGTAAGCCAAAAACTTTTTAAGTGCAGTGATACCATGTCTGCATTGTAGCCATTAACTATCGGTGTTCACATTTATCTTTTTGAAAAGATAAGGATTTGAATGATATATTTAGTATACCTGAATCAATTTGTTTTCTAGCACCACTTATGTTAAATATGTAATAAAAAGGCAATATGTGACAGTCCTTCCAGGATTTTGCGGGATGTTTTCATGATTGTTGTGGGCCAAAAAGCCCAAATTTGCGGGAGCTTTTTTAAAAAGTTGCAATAAAAGTTGCAATGTTTTTAGAGTGTTTTCTGCACTAAAAGTTGTGGGAAGAATTCCAAATTTTAAATCAGATGCTTTTTTCCAGGTTACTGCAGTGATATTCTATGGAACAATACAAGAAAAGCACAGGATTGTCAAAAATGTCCTATTATGGCGATCTGTAAATTGAGCAGAAACTTCTGCTATACAGAAAAACTCTTGTGCAACAGCAAATACAAACATTAACACAATATCCATACAACAGCTAAATTACATTGAGTGCATATTAAAGAGTAGAGATTTGGAAATTATTGGCAGCACCTTCATTTGAAAACTCCCTACGGTTCCTAACCACTCGGTACCGGGCGAAGAGGAAAAAATAAATTATTCTGTTGCTTTGTATTGGCTATTGGAGTCTGTGATTTTCTGAAAAAAAAAAAAAAATACAGAGAATATTCTCTTTCCATGCCTACCTGTCTGTCTGCTGCATGTCGGTCTACACCCCCCCACACCCCTTTCATTTACAGTGGGACGGTGGTGGTGGTGGGGTGGATGGATGAGTGCATTTATCCGTCCAGAGTCTACACCGGAGATTCACAATTTTAAAGCTCATTGACCAGATGTAGTAATGATTTTACCTCTAAAGATGTATAAATGTTCAAACACTGGCTCTCATGTGCGCTTCTGCGATGGGGTGCTTTTGGGGCAGGTGTATGTTTTTCCAACACAAAACCAGCACTTCGCACACGCGGTCAGGATGGAGACGTGGCGAGGCGTCCACGGGCAGGCTGGGGGAGACGGAGGAAGGGACGGTGTTGAAAATGTTGCGGGTGGGTGCTTTTTTAAATTGCACACTCTGTTTGCTGATGTGTTCCATTACTCACTGTAAACTATAAACTCACTACTCACTGTAAACATGGAAGTGAACGCGGTGCAACGATGCATTTGATTGGTTAGAGTGAGCATTTCAGCGCCAGTTGGAGACAAATTTGATTGGTGAAATTGGTGGAAGTTGACGAAGATTGGCCAAAATTGCGGGGAAGTTGCGGTGATTGGACAAAGTTGCAAGGTCGTGCAATAGTTGTGCTGATTGGCTGATTTTGCGTGAATTGGTGCTGTCAGAAATCTTGTGAGGAGCTCCTGGTTGTGGCCAGCTTATGGTAAAATGATGTTCATTCCACTTCTGACTGATGGCTCCAACAGTGCTCACTGGGATATTAGAGAGTTCTAGTAGAGATAGAACTCCTTGCTTCTACCCATCATGAGTTCTTTGTGATGTGACAATCTGATAGTCTTTAAAAAGGTATGTGAATATCAGTCAGGACTTAACTAGCTGAAATGAATTTGCACTGATGGGGGATGGGATGGCTTCCTTAATTCTGATGGATTTCAGCTGGTTTCTTGGCTTTCTGTGGCTTTTTGCACCTCTTTTTCTTCATCTATTCAATACTTATTCCCTGTGTCATTCCACTTTATTAACTATAACTTGTTTTGTGAACACAGTTGCCTTGATTTCGTATGAATTACTTGGGTTGTTACTGATATCTGGTGAAAATTTCAGGTCAATGGCTCAATCAGAAATACTGTATGTTCAGTGAGAAAAATGTTGGTATGTTCAACACTTATTTTCCCCACTGTACTCCTTGCTCTGTTGCAAAGCTTGAATTGTTTTGAATAGTGAGCATATTTTTATCATTACTTACTGATTTGGGTTGACAACAGACTGTGCTTTTCCCTTTTATATGTTTAAAAGAAATATTATCTGTCATCAAATCAGTTACCCTTTTTGCCCGGGGCTTTGTTTGGATGCCCAAATTATGCATTTTCACATTTCATTCTATAACATAACACAAAAACTACAGTCTTTTTTTCCCGTGGATAATGTGGGTGAAACTAATTTCATGGCTGACCTACAAAAAGTCATCCCTACAGCATTTTATATTAACTGACCTTGACAATGTCAATTTTTATGTAGATTTTGTCACCTAGCAATGTAATTAAACCTAAGATTTTAAATATTTTGCCAGCAGGATGCACAGATATATTTTCTTCAGAATATCCACCCATATTTAGATTTTATGTATTTTATGCTGATGAGCAGTTAAACACACACCCACACATGTGCACATGAGCAAATGGTAAATTAGACAATGTTTGGTTCTCTCAGGCACTGTCCTTGTACAGTATCCCATTCTATTCATAGTCTGTTACATCAGCACCCACATTCACCAGCTTGTTCCAACCAGCCAGCTGGTTTCAACTTGCCATCTCATTTTTGAGGAAGCTCATCAGTTGTGTTTCCCATGTGATGCCTCACTGTTGGTCCCAATGAGGCATGGTAGCTCTGAGAGCAAAATTAACTGTGTGCCTTTAATCACTTCAGCAAAAAAAAAAGCCTCTCATCCCCAGCTGGGCCACATATTAAACTTAAGTAGATCTGTGGTGCGGTTGTATGTAGACACTCTCCTCTAGTGTGGTAAGTTTGTTAAAGAGAAGAGGGTCAACACATTTGAAAAAAAAAATAAAAAATTAAAGCTTAAGAAAGTTAGATGCAATAAAGCAAAATGCCATCATGGAGCCAGAAAAAACCTTTCAAGCAGGAAGGGGCCCCTGCTTTTGTCTCTAGTTACAACTTGACCTCCTGGACTTGTTTGACACTTTAACCTCCTTTCCTCTACAGGCCCATCTGCCGTTTGCTGTGGTTGGAAGTGTGGAAGAAGTCAAAGTGGGGAACAAAACTGTGAGGGCCAGACAGTACCCCTGGGGTGTTGTGCAAGGTGAGAACTGTTAACAAGAAAGTCGAGTTGTGTTCATATTCGTCAACAAAATATAAAATACGGGCATATCAAGGGTATTTGTTGGTTGACTTATTTTCCTGATCTGCTACAGGATTTGATACACAGAGGAAGCCGCAAAGTGCAATAGATGTAAAGGCAGACATTTTTTTCCTGCAGTTGTCTTTGCTTGACAGCATAACACCTCTTCCAATTGCAAAAGTAATATGCCAGATAACCGAATTCTATAGAGCTTGTGATGTTAGTTGATTAGGATACATACTTCGTGTTTGACAAAAACTAGTTAATCTTCAGTTATATCTTAAACTGTTAAGTTGTACAGTCATTACTAGAATTCATGTGCAGCCTTCACAATTTCACATTGAGATGCTGAAAAGAGACACTTTGTAACCTGTAAGTTTTGCTGTACTCGAGATAATGGTTAGGTGTTAGCTTATCTTTAAAATTAATAACCCCAAAGTTTAGATTAAAATCTCATACCATACAATTTCTTCTTAAGCCTCACAACATATCATATGGGTTTGACTCTCTACGTCATTTGTAGATGGCTATAAGAAGGTGGTGAAGAGAACATAAACAAAAGCAGAGACATCAATTGAGTGCTAGCTAGCAGTTCATTTTAAAATTAATTACCTAAAAATTTAAATGAAAACCTCACGGTGTACAGTTTAGATAGATAGATAGATAGATGTACTTTATTGATCCCAAACTGGGAAATTGTTAGTTTCTACTGAAAACTGACATTGTAATTAGTGGTGTTGGGGTTATCTCGTTAATTGCCCGTTAACGCTTTACCCCCATTAATGGCAACAAATTTTGTGATTGTGGTTAATGGCAGTTAACAGCAGAAAGTGCAAACAGTACTTTGGCCTAGCGTTTTGCCGTACCAAAGCTGCTCTGGCCACAGACACTGTGCGCGCCACAGTCATTGCGAAGTCAAACAAGCTGGATTGCAGCCATGGAAATCCCCAAAGTGCTGTCAGGTTTAAGTTTACAACGTTATCTGTCAGAGCTCTCACCTGGATAATTGTTACAGCCTCCTCCAAAACTTCACCTGGATGTTGGGTTGTTCTTCTGTGGAAGCTGGCTGGCTAGTAGCTGCATGCTAGGATGTAGCTGACCTCCAGCAGCTGACACAGACAGAAAGAAATTTGCCTGTTTTCATCCTCATAGCTTTGGGTCCAACTGTTGGTGAGTCCCAGTCTAAAAAAATTCTCAAGCTGTGTTCGTAATGTCCATTCACTGCCCCACCGTTTTTGCAGCACATTGAGGTGTCACCACAGGCGAGATAGTTGTTTGTTTGCAATTTTTCTGCTCAAAGGGAAATTGTGTCTGTTGTGACACACGAAGTCCATGGTTTTGTATAGATCTGCTTAAAAGTTGTGGATGTTTGCTATGGGAGAAAGAGCAAGCTCCATTTGTGGCTGCTGGCTGGTTGGATGCTGAGTTGTGTTGCAGTGACGTTAATGAGCCCTGGCATTCCATTGTTTGCACATGCAGGCTACGTTTGAGAATTTTCTAGAGAATATTCTAGATAGTTTTTATCATTTTGAATATGTTGAGAGCTTTAATAAACCTATAGGTGAAGACGGCAAGCCTATTTGTCCACTCCCATGTTCATAACAGTATGACAAAAAATTATGATGATATGTATGATAAAAAATTACCGACTTAAGGTACACTGTATCTGTATGGAAAAGCACATGATTAACGTGTTATTAATCACGATTAACTCAACATTCCAAAAGATTAATCACAATTAATCGTCCAGCACCACTAACTGTAATGCATGCTTCTCATGCTTTACTTTGTGAGGATTCCTATAAGAGTCATCAAAGAGAATCTAAACAAATGCAAAGCTCCCAGTTGAGCTCTAGCTAATTTGCTAGCAAGCTAACAGGCAGGCCAGCTAAAGGGATTATATGTGCTAATGGACTCTGGGAAAAATCTTTATGTAAATGATGACTGGTGGATGATAGCATAATGTAAAATAACAATAAACCTATTATGTTCTATACTAGCAGCAATACCTGGTGAATACGGCATACAGTGTTTAACTCTGATGATACTACAACAGTGATATGAAGGACCTGCTGACAAAGCTCCGCTCCTCCCAGAGCTCAGCTGGGCTGCAGTGAATATGTAGCTTATAGTGACCTGACATGCACCTCTCCAGAAATGTAACTACACATTGTGGCAATGTTTTGAATAGGATGACTGTCCATATAATTAGTCCCTTTCCCAGACAGCACCCTACCTGCAACAATGTCAGCATTACATAATGTGATGTGTAATATTTAGTCTAGAATTTGGCAGCGTGACTTACAAAGAGGTAATGTTTCCAAATGTCTAATGCCTTGTTTTTGTGTATGTCCTTTCATTTTTACTACTGTTTAACTTTAGTGGAATTAAATTATTTTCTGAAATGTGCTACTTCTTTCTTGTAAATTTGCTACTTTTGTCTCAAAAATTTGACTTTTTCCCCACTTAATTTTTTTTGTCATAATCATGCAACATTTTTTCCACAAATTTGACTTTTTCTTGTAAATTTGCTGCTTTTCTTATAGGGTTGAAACTTCCCTCATAAACTTGCATTTTTTCAGTCAAAGTAGCTTTTTTTTGTAAAGACTTTGTCAAACTTACCAATTTTTATCCTCATAAATTTGCTACTTTTTCTTGTAAATCTGCAATGTTCATATGGTTGCTGTTAAATTTTTGTTTTCTGTGATGGTTTATTTTTTTTGCTGATCTGGACAATGATCCAATTTTAATTTTTAATGTTTTTGTTTGAAGGAAAGTTTTTTGGGGTCCATTTTAAAGGTTTTGGTAGACAGATGGATGGATCTTCATAAAAAGACATCTTACTGGGTGTTTTACAAACCTTGTAAATCCATATTTTTTGTATTTTGTATACTTTATTAATCCCCAGAGGGAAATTCAGGGCATCCACTTGGATGGATGAGGCAGCCATGGTACGGCACCAATCCCTTTGCCATTCACGCACACATTCACACCTAGGGCCACTTTAGAGTTGCCATTTAACCTAACTTGCATGTTTTTGGCCTGTGGGAGGAAACCGGAGTACCCTGGGTAAACCCATGCAGACACGGGGAGAACATGCAAACTCCACACAGAAGGGTCACTGATGGTCAGGGGGTGGGATCGAACCCACGATGGGCAGGGGTGGAATCGATCCCGTGACCTTCTTACTGTGCTGCCACAGTGCTAACCACTGCTTCACTAAGCTGTCCCTGTATTTTTTTTTATAGAAGACAATTGTGTACTAAATATTTCCTGCACTTCCAAAGTGAGTGGGATAAACAACAAATTCAAAAGAGTATTGAGGAAGTTATCAGTTACAGAACATTTGTAACCCCAATAATTACATTGTTATAAGACTACAGCAGGAGGAGAGGGTGTACATACTATTTTGTCAGCTTGTCTTTTTTCCCTTTTGCAGCAATCGCATGAAAACATATTCTCCACTCTTGTTTATTTAATTAACAGAAACATGATTTGAACACAGCAGAAACCCATTTTGGCAATGCAAGAACACATTCAAAGTAGCGTACAAATGAGAGGATTAAATGGAAGTTCAATCACCCTGCTTCCAGCTTCCATCTCTCCTACATGAACAGTCAGATGAATGGTCAGCTTTCCCAGAAATCTTTAAATTATACGTGGCTATCATGGCCAAAATGAGCTAAAATGGTGTGATATAATGAGCTGGAACCACATCTGTCTCATGAAGTGGCTAGAATTTGCAGAGCAAATCATGGTCGGGCTGCTAGCTAAATTAACTGTACTGTAGCTATGTGAGCTCAGAGGATCAGTGTCAAACTTCCTGGGTGGGCCAGGTTAAAGTAAATAAAAGTGAATATAGGTAAATGCAGTTTTGGTGTCCCAGCTGAACCTGTACCTCCATCTCCCTGTCAGTCCACAATGCCTGTATTGTGGAGAGAGATCTGTGGATCTTAAACTCCGTCGACCGTGTCAGGTGTGCTTGATTCCTCCCCATGGCGTACACCTCCACCGGTAAATTTGGTGAAAAAAGGTCACCGTTGACCTCTTTTATGATCAAGCGGTCAGTGAAACCATGTCAAGTGCATTCTTCAGGTATTGTGGCATCACCATGCAAGAGATGAGAGCCCACGGTCAGGTGGCCTCTGAGTTAGTAGGGGGACAGTGTTTCTGCCACTAGTTCTGTAGTACTGCTACACACACAAACACACACACACATATATACATATACACTACTCACAAAAAGTTAGGGATATTTGGCTTTCGGGTGAAATTTATGGAAAATTTAAAAAGTTCATGCTACACTGATATAATATCATGAAAGCAGGGCATTTAAGTAGAAGCATGCAGTGGTGATTTCCTCATCTCAAACAATTTATTGAAACAAAAGCCAACAATGGTGGTGGTTATACCACAACAAAAAATGTCAGTGACTCAATAACTTGTCATGTTCCCTTGAGCATCAATTACAGCTTGACAACGACGTCTCATCCTGTTCACAAGTTGTCTTATTGTCTGCTGAGGCATGGCATTGAACTCTTCTTGAAGGATGGCCCTCAGGTCATTGAGGTTGTGGGGTGTAGCATTACAAGCCTCTACATGGCAACTCAGCTGATCCCATAGGTTTTCTATGGGATTCAGGTCTGGAGAAAGTGCAGGCCACTCCATTTGATGTACCCCAGCCTCCAGTAGCCATTCCCTAATGATGCAACCTTGATGAGTTGGACCGTTGGCGTCCATGAAGATGAAATTAGGTCTGTGTTATTCATGCAGGGGCACAATGACTGGACTAATGTATTCAGGTAGTATCGGCTTGTCACTGTGCCATTCACAAGGTGTAGGGCAGTTCTGTATTGACTAGACACACCTACCCAGACTGTAACACCACCACCACCAAAGGCTCGTCTGATGACAAGAGTGGCTGATGCATAGTGCTCTCCTTGATGTATCCAACGTTGTTGGCGGCCGTAATTTCTGCTCAACGTGAATTGACTTTTATCTGAGAACAGCAATGAGACCCACTGGTCCCTTGTCCAGGGTAAATGCTCCCTGGCTTATGCAAGATGATGATGTCTTTGCCTGATGGTGTGGTCAAGTACCCTTGCACCCTTGCACCCTTGTACCCTCATCTAGCATGCAGACCACACTGATGTAAACGGTTTCGAATGGTTTGACATGACACTTGGGTGCCTCTCATCTCCCTTAAATGTGCCTGGAGTTGAGTAGCATTCATCATCCGGTTCCGCAGGGCACTGTTCACAATGAAGTGGTCATCAGCGTGCGATGTGGCTAAAGGACATCCACTTCTGTGCCTTTCTGTGACTCTTCCAGTCTCTCTGTATCTCTGTTGCAACCTGCTGATGACGCTATGTAACACTCTAAGCTCAGTGGCCACTTCCCTCTAAGAACATCCTGTTTGAAGCCTTGCAATGGCGAGATACTGTTGATCAATTGTGAGGTGTCATCTTTTTTTTTCCCACAATATTTTTATTGAACCTTTTTTTAACAAACACGACACCAACAATCAAACCCTAACACCAAAGCAAACCAAAAACAAATGTTCTAAAAACACCAACAACCATTAACAAAACAAGTCAAACAATGCTCCTGTGCCCAGCCTAGGCAATCCACTGCACAAGTATACATATTATACATTCACCAATTTGGAATTTACAAGGTCCACACATATCATTCACCTTAAAGGTTTGTACTTTCATGTGTAAGTACCCGGATGTGTAGACAGCCCTATAGAGCCCACACTTCAAAACAAATGCGCTGCATTGTGGGTTGATGGTTGCTAGGCAACATGGAGCGTTGCATTTACGGTCTGTAGTAATTGATGGATATCTGCAATTCTGTGAAACGTGCTGGCCCTTCCTTCTCTGGCTGGACCACACACTAGGCCTGGGCCACCTGGAGATTAGTTTTGGGCCGCTAATTGAATAGGCCTGCACTAGATGATGCTGGGGTGGGGCAAAAGATTGATTCGTTGTAGTATTTTTTTTTTAAAGACTGTTACACAACAGGACATCAATGCCCTCCTTTGTAAAATGAAACCTTCAATGTGTCCTGTTGATGTACTTCCTACTGTTCTGCTCACCAAAGTATTTGTCAGTATTGGCCCTTCTGTTGCTGAAATTTTTAATTTGTCTCTTTCAACTGGTGTGGTTCCCAGCTTTTTCAAACATGCCATTATTGAACCATTTATCCTTTTTTTTTTCTTCCTTTGAAAGACAAAAGTAAAATAGAAAGATGTCTTTACCTTCTTTACATGTTTCAACTGCACTGCAGCCTTCATCAGAAGAGTCAGCTGATTGCTGCCAGGTGACATTTATCAGCTGATTTTCGTAGGCGGGGCCAGCTCAGCAGATCTGTCAGATCCGCCGAGCCGGCCCCGCCTCCCGCCGTCAGATGGTCTCTGGAGAATGTGGTCCCAGGTGTGAGAAAGCATAAAGGCCCCCTCATCTCGGTTCATGGTGTCTTTTCCCCGCTTTCTGATCTCTATTGCCTCCTTGATCCAACGTTTGTGTCTGTTGCTCTCCGATCCAATAATTTTTGTGTTGTCCCAGTCCATGATGTGATTATTTCTTTTGCAGTGGTCCGATATAGCTGATTTTAATGTTTCTTGTTCTGCTTTTTCTTTTTGTGATCTTGTGAGTCGTCCTTGCGTTTCCTTCTCACATTCCTTTTGGTGTTCTTTTTTTCTTGTGGTGAATAATCTTCCGGTTTCTCCAATGTAGGTTTTGTTACATGATCTGCATGATATTTCATATAATACATTGCATTTATTGTCTTGTTCTATTCTGTCCTTGGGGTGTACTAATAACTGTCTTAATTTTTTGTGTGGTTTGACTGCTGTGTTTATTTTGTATTTTTTCATGATCCTTTGAATTGGTTCCGTGATCCCTCGTATGTATGGTATAGTTATGGTTTCCTTGTTTTTGATTTCAGCTTTTGTTCTGTGTCTTGTGTCCTGTTTATTTTCTTTGTTTTTGACTTGCTGTTTCCCTTTGTTTATGGCCCATACTGGATATTGGCAGCGTATAAGTGCATGTTTTATGTACGAAGAGGAGGAAAATGGCACCATAGCCTTTCTGGACATGAAAATCCACCACAACGAGGATGGCAGCATAAAAATCACAGTCTACAGGAAACCAACCCACACAGATCAATACCTACTTTGGACATCGGAACACCCCACAGCACACAAGCTATCAGTCGTCAGGACATTATATGAACGAGCCACCATCATCACGGAACAAGAAGACAGACAGGAAGAGGAAAACCACATAAAACATGCACTTATACGCTGCCAATATCCAGTATGGGCCATAAACAAAGGGAAACAGCAAGTCAAAAACAAAGAAAATAAACAGGACACAAGACACAGAACAAAAGCTGAAATCAAAAACAAGGAAACCATAACTATACCATACATACGAGGGATCACGGAACCAATTCAAAGGATCATGAAAAAATACAAAATAAACACAGCAGTCAAACCACACAAAAAATTAAGACAGTTATTAGTACACCCCAAGGACAGAATAGAACAAGACAATAAATGCAATGTATTATATGAAATATCATGCAGATCATGTAACAAAACCTACATTGGAGAAACCGGAAGATTATTCACCACAAGAAAAAAAGAACACCAAAAGGAATGTGAGAAGGAAACGCAAGGACGACTCACAAGATCACAAAAAGAAAAAGCAGAACAAGAAACATTAAAATCAGCTATATCGGACCACTGCAAAAGAAATAATCACATCATGGACTGGGACAACACAAAAATTATTGGATCGGAGAGCAACAGACACAAACGTTGGATCAAGGAGGCAATAGAGATCAGAAAGCGGGGAAAAGACACCATGAACCGAGATGAGGGGGCCTTTATGCTTTCTCACACCTGGGACCACATTCTCCAGAGACCATCTGACGGCGGGAGGCGGGGCCGGCTCGGCGGATCTGACAGATCTGCTGAGCTGGCCCCGCCTACGAAAATCAGCTGATAAATGTCACCTGGCAGCAATCAGCTGACTCTTCTGATGAAGGCTGCAGTGCAGTTGAAACATGTAAAGAAGGTAAAGACATCTTTCTATTTTACTTTTGTCTTTCAAAGGAAAAAAAAAAAGGATAAATAATTGAAAGAAGACAAAATGAACCTGTTTGACGCATTATTGAACCAATTCTTAAAAAGCCCAGTCTTGACCCTTCACTATTTAAAAATTATAGGCCAGTTTCTAAATTGCCTTTTAAGTCAAAAATTTTAAAAAAACTTGTTGTGGAGCAGCTGACTTCTTTTCTGACAGAACACAAAATCTTTTATAACTTTCAGTCTGGTTTCCAGAAGAATCACTGTATGGAAACGGCATTACTGAAAGTTACAAATGACATCATGGTGTCAGCTGACTTAGGGAAATATACAGTTTTAGTATTATTGGATCTTTCATCGGCTTTTTATACTTTTGATTGTAAACATTGATTAGCAGATTGCTAAATCTTGTTGGCATGTCTGGATCTGTTTTAAAGTGTCTCTCTTCTAATATTTCTGATGGAACTTTTAGTGTTTTTACAAATCATATCATGTCTGAAACTGCAGAGCTGTCATGTGTGGTTCCCCAGGATTCTGTTTTAGGGCCTGTTCTGTTCCTTTTATATACATGCTTCCTTTAGGACAGATAATTAGACGGTTCAGTGATGTATTGTATCATTTCTGTGCTGACGATATCCAGCTATACTGAGCTCCATAAGCTCACTTCCTTAACACACTGCCTAACTGCCATAATAAAGCAGTGGTTAAAGTGACAACCATTTGTCACTAAATTCAGAAAAAAACTGAAACCCTAGTTATTGCACCTGACAATATTATCCCACAGATCAGACAAAAGATTGGTGTTCTTTCCTCATTTGTGCAGTTGAGTCTCAGAAACTTGGGGCTGCACGGTGGCGCAGTGGTTTAGCACTGTGGCAGCACAGTTTTACCCTCGGCTGGGGGATCGTGGGGATCATGAGATCGTGGGTTTGATCCCAGCCCCCGACCAACAGTGAGCTGTGTGGAGTTTGCATGTTCTCCCCGTGTTGCGCGGGTTTACTCCGGGATTTCTCCGGTTTCCTCCCGCATACCAAAAACATGTAGGTTTAGGGCGCTCGCGCACGCAGCGACCAGCAGCCGGTGGCTTGTCACCAGACTGCAAACCAAGTCTACCTACGGGTACAAATAAGTAACAAAAAAAAAAAAAAAATTCTTCAGAAGTTATATTTAGTTTCTTTACATAATCAATGAAAGGTCTCCATATATTCTCAAACACATTTTCCTTTGATTTCAATATGTATGTTATTCTTTCTAGTGGAAGGTTTGTTAACATCTGTCTTAACCACTGAGTCACATCTGGTCTATGAGTCTTTTTCCACAGTAGTGCAATACATTTTTTGGCGTTAAGCAAACTGAGGTCTATGAATGTTCTTTCACACTTATTAAAGTTATGCTTTTCTGGATACAGACCCAACAAAAACAATTTAGGATTCAATATGAGTTGTTTTGAAATTATTTTTTCAATTGTTACCCTCACCTCTTCCCAAAACATTCTAATTTTTCTACATTCCCATAAACAATGAAATAGAGTTCCTTTACTTTCCATACATTTTGTGCATGTATCTGGTATGTTTTTGTTATATCTATTTAACTCCACCGGTGTAACATACATCCGCATTAACCATGAGGTGTCATCTTGGTCTCATGATGTCAAAATGTGAACAGTATGATGAAGAGGACTGTTTAAATACCAATTCTAATTGAACCAGAACATTTATTGGTCAGTTTCATGGATCAAGCACCTGTTGTGAATTTTGCTGGTTAAGCACCTTGTTAGAGAACAGCAAGTTATGCAAAAATTACTGAAACATTGAACAGTTGGACATGTGCATTCAAAAGGTTAGATAAGGTCAAATTAAGTTCACCTGTAAAGGTTATAGTGCAGGGGTCGGCAACCCGCGGCTCCGGAGCCGCATCTTTCATCCCTCTACTGCTGCTCCCTGTGGCTTTGGAAAATAAATAATGAGTATTTAATTAAAATGTATTTTATTTTAGTTCATTAGTTTTTAAAATGTAATTCTAAATTTGAAGATTATGGTGATCTTGTAAAATCTAAAAAAAAAACGTGTTAAAGTTTAATCACCGTCAGCGAAAATCAACATGATTACATTAGCGCTCGGCGCTTCCCCGGAAATCGTCTCCTGCGATAACCCGGATGTGTTGTGTTCAAGCTACTGCTGTATTGCAGTAGCTTGACAGCCTTGCGATTGGATAGTTGCAAACGATTGGACCAATCAAATGGCTCGTTGTATGCTTTTTCAAAGATTCATGGCGGCGTGTTCTCAGGGATGTGATTTTCTGCTAATTCGCCGAATTCTGCTTTATTTTATCTTCCAGGAAAATAAAGTACGTTAAGTACGTTAGCGGCTTGTGGTCCACGAACGCAGTGAAACTGCGCCCTTTC
Organism: Pholidichthys leucotaenia; assembly: GCA_020510985.1. Taxonomy (NCBI): domain Eukaryota; kingdom Metazoa; phylum Chordata; class Actinopteri; order Cichliformes; family Pholidichthyidae; genus Pholidichthys; species Pholidichthys leucotaenia. Next base: position 377,865,543 of record CM035844.1, on the reverse strand, counting down.
AGGCAGGACTGGAAGTGGCATATGGCCACTTCCGGTAATCGGTATGGCCAGGTGGAGAGTCATTAACTCTACAACGGCTGTATGAGCTGGGCTGGCGCGAGGGAGGAAACGGTAATAAAAGTTAACCATCCCCTTTTATGATTCCAAACAGTTTGAAATTGACAGTGCACAGTGGATATTGACTCATAACTTTTGAATATTTCTAAGACTTGGCTACATCAGTGATTGTGCAAAATGAACTGCTCAAGTCTCAATGGAGATTGAAACTGGTGATCTGAAATGAATGCTGAAATTATAAAAAGTAATGGTATGTTGGAATTTTATTTCTATTATGGAACAGATAAAATTAACTGATTTTGATTTGATCAAGTGTTAAAGCATGTGATGGATAATGCTTGTTGGAATATTTTAGGAATGCTATCTTCTTGGAACATAAGTCAATATTATACATTAATAAGTGGCATTCAGCTGTTTGTTTTATGTCATTTAAGCACAGTTCTGGTACTTAAAAATCATAAAAACCCAGGAGCTTCGGGGGGCTTTGCCCCCCTTGACCCCCCCCCATCCCCCCACCCCACCGGGGCTCTGCCCCGGACCCCGCTGGGGAACTGTGCCCCCCAGACCCCCTGCTGAATTTTCAGATAATTTCCCCAACCCCAAATCACATCGCTGGTTCGTGTTGGAATTCTGAGCTTTCAGTATTGTTTTCAGCGGAATTATGAGATTTTTATCGAAGGATCAGGAGTCATCAGTGCTAGAAATAGCCCTCTCCTTTCAACCCAATGTCAACCTTCAACCCAATGTCTTTTTTTTTTTTCGGAGTTCAAAATGTTTTTGTTGCATGCAGAAATGTAATTTTGTTTTCTCTGCAGGAGTTCCCTGATTTCATAAATGCAACACATTATAGTTTGTTTATACATAGCATAAAGGGAAAAAAAGTTATATGCAGTGTTATTTCATTTTAAGTGTCAAAAGGGTATTTGTGGCTCCCAGTGTTTTCTTTTCTGTGGGAAACGGGTCCAAATGGCTCTTTGAGTGGTAAAGGTTGCTGACCCCTGTTATAGTGCATTATAGGTGCATCCTAAAATTTCCCCTGAAAGCCGATTATCCCTAACTTTTTGTGAGGTGTGTGTGTGTGTGTGTGTGTGTGTGTCACAATTTAAAAAAAACAAAACAAAACACAAAAAACAAACTACATTTCCAGTAGATGTAGCTGAAAATGGAATCCCAAAAGACTGGTGTGGCTGTCTAGATTTGATTGATACCTCATTTGACCCAATAAGGCCTCCATTTGGGTTTCTACAGCCTTCAGTAACCAATGAGTGATAATCTAGCATGAAGGACTAACAGGATCACAGAAACCCAGTTGCAGCTGAGTATGCTAATGATGGACGTGTCGTGTAGCCAGTTAATTTCTGAATTCAGCGATACCTTATGGGGGGGGGTGGGATTCATTGCACTCCCCTCCTTTAAAGCCCATGCGTAAAGCTGACATAAAGCTTGCGGAAACCAGTCCATGAATCCAAACGGCAGCAGCGTTGCGTCATCACTCACTTTTTTGAAAAATGGCTAAAATTAACACGAACATCGTACAAATTATTGATTACTTGACCCCGTCGAGTGACGAGTCCTCAGCTGAAGAATCTGAGGTGGACAACCATGATTCCATTTTGGCACAGTTTGGCACAGTTCAAAAACCTCTGGTTACAACCTGAGAAAAAAGGTGTGTAATATATTCATTTTTTGTGGTATTCTTACTAGATTTTGACTTGAACTTCATTACACTTGGTTCTAGATTCCCATTGTGTTTTCCAGCCAGTATCTAACAGTTGTATGTTATTTTCAGGCATTTGTATCTTAAAAAAAAAAAACAGGCATACTTTATTTTCTTCAAATTTAGTATGTTTAGATCACTGTTACTCGGTGGCTGAAGCACTTAGAGGGATTCTGACTATTCTTCCGAAAAATTTAGAGTTTCTTTTGAATGAGACCAAACCCCATGAAGGAACTACAAAGGGCTGAAGAACAGTTTTGGATTTAGCTTGGATATGTTTTTTCAGGCGCTTCGAAAGAAATTGGCTGGAATAGTGAGGGGACACCCTATATCCATCCCATGATTGTGTTTTATTTGCAAACACAACTCAGGCATAAATATGCCTATGTTTTAAGAAAAGTGTGTATAGATAGTGAATGCATAACTGTTGTAAAATATTGGGGAAAAACATTTCTTGCTTGGTTGCACTGACACTGATTAAGGTTGTCATAAAGCAAAATATACAGTCACGTGAAATAATTAGGACACCCTGTATTTGCCTGTGTTTTTAACATATTTGGACATATGGATATTTAATATCAATGTTAAAAAACTGGGAGATTCATGGAATACAACTTAACAATTAAAAATGAATTAAAGACTTTTCAAATTTTCTGTAAAATGTAATTCTAAACAAATAGTGAAGAATAAATTAGGACACCCCCATCTATTTTAGGACACTCCCACATTCATTCCCCCTTAAAATGGCTAAAATAAATGTTAAAAATGCAAATAAAAACAAAAAAACAAGGTTAGACATAGATATGTGAACATTTATTAATAATGAACTGAATATTTAATGGGGTGTCTAAATTTTTTCACGACTGTATCTTTGCCAGACAAAGCAAATTTAAGTCAGTTTAATCAAAAATGTTGCAGCTTTTGTAAAGCTTTCCCTTTTTGAGGATGTTTTACTCAGCAGCTGAGAGTTTATCTGTGGTAAAAGAGGCTTTGTGCTCCTGTTAGAGTGATGACTACATCCCACATTTTGCCTGTGTACTTCTACTCTCCCTGTAAATGCAGGCTGACCTCCACAGCTGCAACTGCGACTTCATGTAGAGTGACACTGATTGCTTTGGGAAGTTGCCAGTGTGTGTCTGTGTGCAGTTGTGATACGAACATTGTTAAATGTCTTATCTCTATTTGCGTCTGCCTGGGTAAAGTGTGTATTTATGTGTGTTCTGACATTCATGCTCTGCCCACTGAGATGTCACCTCTGATGTCAGCTTTCTTGGGATATTTATTTCCCACAGGCCTATTCCTTGGTCTTTGTCAGTTTTGATTATTACTGCTCACGTGGGAGTCATCTACTCAGAGAAGCTCCCTCCCTCCATCTCTCCCTTCCTTCCTCCTCAGTTGTCTTTCTCATTCTCTGCATTATCAACTAACCACCAGTCTCATTCCCCAGCCCCCACAGGATGAGTTATTTCTAAATCCTGCTGCGTGTTTCCTGGGGGACAGATTGTTCTAGACTCACATCAGTAACCATGAGGCTAATGTCTGGTCCACTAAGGGACAGATATGTGTGGTTTGCAAAAAATTCGACTTTGCCCTTTAATCTCAAGGAAACCAAAGAAACATGCATTATAAAAACAACTGAACTGAAATGTCTCTAAATTTGCAGCTATAGTTACAGTGGATATAAAAAGTCTGCACACCCCTGTTCAAATACCAGGTTTTTGTAATGTAAAAAATGAGACCAAGATAAATCATTTCAAAACTTTTTCCACCATTAACATGACATATAACCTGTACAACCCAATTGAAAAACAAACTGAAATCTTTTAAGGGGAAAATTAAAAAAACTTACAATAACCTGGTTGCATAAATATGCGCACCCTTAAACTAATACTTTGTTGCGGCACCTTTGGCTTTTGTTACAGCACTAAGTCTTTTTGGGTAGGAGTCTTATCTACGTGGCACATCTTGTTGTGGCAATATCTGCCCACGCTTCTTTGCAAAAACGTTCCAAATCTGTCAGATTGCGAGGGCATCTCCTGTGCACAGCCCTCTTCAGATCACCCCACAGATGTTTGATCGGATTCTGGTCTGGACAGTGTCTGAGCCATTCCAAAACCTTTATCTTCTTCTGGTGAAGCCATTCTTTTGTTGATTTGGATGTGTGCTTTGGGTCATTGTTGTGCTGAAAGGTGAAGTTCCTCTTCATCTTCAGCTTTCTAGCAGAAGCCTGAAGGTTTTATGCCAGCACTGACTGGTATTTGGAATTGTTCATAATTCCCTCCACCTTGACAAAGGCCCCATTTCCAGCTGAAGAGAAACAGCCCCAAAGCATGATGCTGCCACCGCCATGCTTCACTGTAGGTATGGTGTTCTTTTGGTGATGAGCAGTGTTGTGTTTTGCCAAATAAACGTTTTGGAATTATGGCCAAAAAGTTCAACCTTGGTTTCATCAGACCATAACTCATTTTCCCACATGCTTTTGGGAGATTTCAGATGTGTTTGTGCAAAATGTAGCCAGGCTTGAATGTTTTTCTTCGTAAGATAAGGCTTCCATCTTGCCACCCTAGACGGGAGATTGTTGTCACATGTACTAAACAGCCAGTACTTGCCAGAAATTCCTGCAGCTACTTCAGTGTTGCTGTCGGCCTCTTGGCAGCCTCCCTGACCAGTTTTCTTCTTATCTTTTCATCAATTTTGGAGGAACAAAAAGTTGTTCCATATTTTCTCCACTTGATGATGACTGTCTTCACTGTGTTCCATGGTATATTTAATGCCTTGGAAATTCTTTTGTACCCTTCTCTTGACTGATACCTTTGAACAGTGAGAAAGATCCCTCTGATGCTTGGGAAGCTCTCTGCAGACCATGGCTTGTGCTGTAAGATGTGACTACAAAAACGTCATGAAAAGCCTACTAGAACAGCTGAACTTTATTTGGGGTTAATCAGAGGCACTTTAAATGGTGGCAGGTATCCCATTTAACATGAGTTTGAATGTGATTTTTTTTTAATTGTGAACACAGCCACATCCCCAGTTATAACAGGGTGTGCATATTTATGCACCCAGGTTATTGTAAGTTTTTTTATTTTTATTTTTCCCCTTAAAATATTTCTGCTTGTTTTTCAATTGGGTTGTACAGGTTATAGGTCACATTAATGGTGAAAAATTTTTTGAAATGATTTATCTTGGTCTCATTTTTTTTACATCACAAAAACCTGGCATTTGAACAGGGGTGTGTAGACTTTTTATATCCACTGTACTCTTTATCTGTTTCAGGTCAAAATCATGGCCAGAAAATTGGGGTACATCAGATGACTATTGGCCGCTAGTATTGGTGAATCCTATTTGCTGATAGACTGATATTAGTCAGCAAGGTGAATATAGGCAGGTACATTTATTAAACTGATATATTGGTGCTTCTCTAAAACCAGCAGAATTTTACAGCCATATCACACAAACTGCAGAGTAGGAGCATCCCTGGAGGTAGCTACAACAGAAAAGACATCCCTCTTAATTTAAATACATTGCTGAGCTCAGTGTCATGTTAACCGTTTTTCAGACCACATGGTGTTTGCTTAAACAGAGGGTAAATAAAAAAAAAAAAAAAAATCTGAAATGGCTTTAATCTGCTGCTTTATGTAAACCAAACCAAGGATTTGTTGAATTGTTGCAGCTCTAGTGTCTATGAATTTACTAACCTCAAGTACTGTTTTCATAAAAGTGTACTTCACTGAGTAGATTTATTGCAGGATACATTTTACTCTTACTTGACTGCATTTATTAAAAAAAGACTTTTTACTTGAACTCAAATATGTGTTATATTCTGAGCTGCTTTTTATTATGGGTAGTCCCTGTGTCTATTATGCTGTGTGTGTGTGTTTCTGTCATTTTGATACAATTCAAGTATCTATATGGGCCGGCATCTATTTATCTATGATGTATATAAGCTATTTAGGCAGTTTTACTTTCCATGGGTAATCCCTGTGTCTATTATACTTTGTGTGTTTCTGTCGTTTTGGTTGTCTACTGTCATGCTGCTGTTACACTGTAAATTCCCAGTTTGGGATCAACAATCAACAAGTACATCTGTCTTTCTAGCCATCTATATTTCACTGATTAAAAAAATTATACTGTAATGAATTGCTCTTATCAGAAATTACTGCATTTTTTGCCATTTTTGTTCATTTATAATTTTATTTAATTGAAAACAATGTTGAAATCATTGTTCCTCTTTTCTGGATTTGGAAATACCTGATACTGTCTTTTGTTTCTTTATTTGAACGAATAAAAAGTTGCACACTGGCATGGAAAAAGTCACAAAAGCCCCTTTCAGAGTACCTCAGCAATCCAGAAAAATCCAGTCCAGTCCAGATTCCCTCTGTTGTCTGAATTACCCACAGTTTCAAGTGCACCTCTTTTTAATAAATTACAATTACTGACTATTTTTGATATAAATGTTCTTCAAATGCACATTTGTTTTTAAAGTTATTAACAGCAAATATTTACCACTTTTACATATTATTTTTCAAATAATTGCCATTTTTAGTCATGCACTCTATAAAACATCTCATGGGCAATTGTCAATTAGATATCTTGGAGTTAAGTTATGGAATACATATGAACACCTAACTGCTTTCCTCTATTTCACTGCCAGCATACAAAAGAAACCTTAAGATTACCCTGCTGTCAAAATACTTGAGCTGAAGTTGCTAGGAATAATATGTTATGGTTTCTGAGCCTATTAATTTGGTATTTTGTTTTATGTATACTGTACAGTTACATTGATATCTTGTTCTTGTACTTATGGTTTTATATTTGTTGTTATATTTTTTTTAATATGTTTATACTTTTTTGATATTAGAATTTAGGTGGAGGTTTCAAATTAACCCTGTTGCTTTTCTACCTCCCACTGCACATTATATTTTGTATTATTTTACTATATTTTGTCTACATTTCTTTCAACTGTGCAAATAAATAAATCCTGAATATAGGTGGGGGGCCGAGTGGCTCTATCTGCTTTAGTTTTTGAGATGATCGATCCCCTTCGAGAGAGTAGCTGAGTTTCACAGATAGGCTAACTCATTTTTCAAAACATGAATCTGTTTGTTGGCAGGTTAAGTATGTGCATATTTTTTATGAAAATTAAACTTACGAAACCTGATAAGGCAGCTCTGAGGCAATCACTAAGGACCGCTATATGGTTAACCAATCAAAACAGCGCTCCATGATCACTTGAGATTGAGAGATTGAGATTCAACTTTATTGTCATTACACATGTATGAATACAAGGTAACGAAACGTGACTTGGCATTTGGACACGCTCTGCAGAGCGCATCCAAGGCCGGGGCAGCCGCTAGGCGCCAGTCAACTGACACACTTGACTTGTGTTCGACCAGTGAGCTGCTTCATTGTCGGAAGTAACCGTAAAGGAAAGATGGGCTGACGAGGCTGCAATTTCATCAGCAAGGTAAGCACAATAATGTTATATTTATGTCCCTGTATTTTCTTTTCGTATTACAGCTTGCCATAGTTAATATTACAACCAAGTGCTGTTCCCCATTGTTCCTTGTCTTGTGTAGCATATCGCTAAATAAAGTTACACATCCTTGGCATTGTCCTGCTGATATTAAAGAAGCCCTGCTGAAAACAACGGCATACAATAGCATCAGACCAGCACCAATAAATAATAGTTTAGTATTGTAAATATTAGTTTTAGTATTGTTTGAGAGTTTTTGAGTGTTTGTTGTTTGTGTTACGTGATTTGTCGTGTTTTCAGAGCAGCGTCTTTTTTCATATTGTTCGTCTTTTTTCGCTTTAGTTCTTGTTTTTATAGATTTTTTTTTAAGTAATTTGTAAATAACTTGGCAAAAAATGTTGAGCTCAACTAGAAAGAAGAAAGCCTCGTGGAAGGGGAGGAAATCTCAGGAGAAGTGTCCCAACTGCAACTACAGTGATACAGTTTGTATCATCCATCCATCCATCCATCTTCTACCGCTTTTCTGGAGGTCCGGGTCGCGGAGGCAGCAGTTCAAGCAGAGAAGCCCAGACTTCCCTCTCCCAGCCACCTGCTCCAGCTCTTCAGAGAGGATACCAAGGCGTTCCCAGACCAGCTGGGAGACGTAGTCTCTCCAGTGAGTCCTGGGTCTACCCCGGGGTCTCCTCCCAGTGGGACGTGCCCAAAACACCTCAAGTGGGAGGCGTCCAGGAGGCATCCTGATCAGATGCCCATAACGCCTCAACTGGCTTCTTTCAATGTGGAGGAGCAGCGGTTCTACTCTGAGCCTCTCCCGGATGACTGAGCTCCTCACCCTATCTCTAAGGGTGAGTCCAGCAATCCTACGAAGGAAGCTCATTTCAGCCACTTGTATCCGCGATCTCATTCATTCGGTCATTACCCAAAGCTTGTGACCATAGGTGAGGATAGGAACATAGATTGACTGGTAAATCGACAGCTTTGCCTTAGAGCTTAGCTCCCTCTTCACCACAATAGACTGGTACAGTGTCCGCATCACTGTAGATGCTGCTCTGAGCCGTCTGTCAATCTCTCGCTCCATTCTCCCCTCCCTCGTGAATAAGACCCCGAGATACTTAAACTCCTCCTCTTGGGGCAGGAGCTTGTCCCCAACCCGGATAGGACAATCCACCTTTTTCTGGCTGAGGACCATGGACTTGGACTTGGAGATACTGATTCTCATCCCATCCGCTTCACATTCAGCATCAAACCGTCCCAGTAAGACCTGTAGGTCATTGCTGGATGAAGCCAACAGGAGAACATCATCTGCAAACAACAGAAATGAGATCCTGTGGTCACCAAGCATGACACCCTCCATTCCCTGGCTGTGCCTAGAAATCCTGTCCATAAAAATTATGAACAGGATCAGTGACAAAGGGCAGCCCTGGCGGAGTCCAACTCTCACTGGGAATGAGTCCGACCAAGTGTTGACAATATGAACCAAACTCTCACAACCATTGTATAGAGACCGAACAGCTCGTAATAACAAGTCCGATACCCCATACTCATGAAGCACCCTCCACAAAAAACCACGAGGGACGTGGTCAAATGCCTTCTCCAAGTCCACAAAACACATGTAAACTGGTTGGACAAACTCCCACGAACCCTCGAGGATTCTCAAGAGGGTAAAGAGCTGGTCCGATGTGCCACGGCCAGGATGAAAACCACATTGCTCCTTCTGAATCCGATGTTTAACCAACGGCCGGACTTTACTCTCCAGTACCCTGGCATAGACCTTCCCAGGGAGGCTGAGGAGTGTGATCCCTCTAAAGTTGGAGCACACCCTCTGGTCCCCCTTTTTAATGAGAGGAACCACCACCCCGGTTTGCCATGCCGAAGGCACTGTCCCCAACCTCCACGCAATGTTGCAGAGGCATGTCAACCATGACAGCCCTACAACATCCAGGGCCTTGAGGTACTCAGGGCGAATCTCGTCCACCCCCGGGGCCCGGCCACCAAAGAGATTTTTAGCCACCTTGGCGACCTCAGCCCCTGTGATAGGTGAGTTGTCTCCCTCATCCACAAGCCCTGCTTCCTCTGTGGAAGGCGTGTCAGTGGGATTGAGGAGATCCTTGAAGTATTCATTCCACCTTCCGACGATATCCCCAGTCAAAATCAGCAGCGCACCATACACAGTGTGGACAGGGAGCTGCTTCCCCCTCCTGAGCCACCAGACAGTTTGCCAGTTTTCTCTTCAACGCCGACTGAAAGTCTTGTTCCATGGCCTCACCGAACTCCTCCCACACCCGAGTTTTTGCTTCAGCAGCCACCCGAGCCGCACTTCGCTTGGCCTGCCGGTATACCTTAGCTGCTTTGGGAGTCCCACAAGCCAACCAAGCTTGATAGAACTCCTTCTTCAGCTTAATGTCCCCCCTCACCACTGGTGTCCACCACTTGGTTTGGGGGTTTCCACCACGAGATGCACCAATGACTTTACGGCCGCAGCTCTGGGCAGCCACTTCATCAATGGAGGTGGAGAACATGGCCAATTCAGACTCCACATGTCTCCAGACTCCCTCAGAATGTGGTTGAAGTTCTTCCGGAATTGGGAGTCGAAAACTCCCGGACAGGGGCCTCAGCCAGACGTTCCCAGCACAACCTCACTATACGTTTGGGTCTACCAGGTCTGAATGGTGTCCTCCCCCGCCATCGGATCCAACTCACCACCAGGTGGTGATCAGTTGACAGCTCAGCACCTCTCTTTACCCGAGTGTTCAAGACATACGGTCTCAGGTCTGATGACACAATAACAAAATCAATCATTGACCTGTGACCTAGGGTGTCCTAGTGCCAGGTGCACATATGGACACCCTTATGCTTGAACATGGTGTTCGTTATGGACAAACTGTGGTTAGTACAGAAGTCCAATAACGAAACACCACTCGGGTTCATATCGGGCAGGCCGTTCCTCCCAGTCACCCCCCTCCAGGTTTCACTTTGTTTCCCATGTGCGTATTGAAGTTCCCCAGTAGGATAATGGAGTCTCCAAGAGGAGCACCCTCCAGCACTCCAGTCAGAGACTCCAAAAAGGGTGGGTACTTTGAACCATCATTTGGTGCATAGGCACAAATGATGGTCAGGACCCGTTTCCCAACCCGAAGGCGCAGGGAATCAACCCTTTCGTCCACCGGGGAAAACTCCAATTTCAAGGCTGCAAGGTGGGGAGATACAAGAATACCCACCCCTGCTCGCTGCCTCTCGCCCGGGGCAACTCCAGAGTAGGCCAAGCTCCAGCCCCTCTCCGGGATACTGGTTCAGGAACCGGAGCTGTGTTGAGGTGAGGCCGACTATATCTAGCTGGTATCGCTCAACCTCATGCACCAGCTCAGGCTTCTTCCCCACCAGAGAGGTGACATTCCACGTCCCAAAAGCCAGTTTAGAAAGCCTAAGATCATGCCGCCAAGTTCTCCGCCTTCAACTGCCACCTGATCCACATAGCACCGGACCCCCAAGGTCCCTTCTGCAGGTGGTGAGCCCACTGGAGGGCGAACCCATGTAACTCCTTCGGGCTGAGCCCGGCGGGGTCCCATGGGCGGAAACCTGGCCACCAGGCGCTAACCATCGAGCCCCTCCCCCAGCCCTGGCTCCAGGGTGGGGCCCTGGTAACCCCATACTGGGCAGGGTACACTAAATCCTTGTTTTAGCATTCATCATGAGAGTCTGTTGGATTGTTCTTAGTCTTGCCCTTCACCTAGGACCAGTTTATCTTGGGTGACTCTATCAGAGGCAATTTTCCCTGGACAACATAGCTCCTGGGATCACCAGGGCACGCAAAGCCCCCACCACGATAAGGTGACGATCCATGAGGGGAGTTTGTATCACTGGATATTTATTCACAGCTTTGTTAGAATATTTTTTTTCAATATCTATTTATTTATATTATTTCAGTTTTTTTCAATATCGAGTGTATTTTTTTCTTGTTAGCTTTGTTTCAAATTGCTTTGTCACAGTTATATTTATTACTTATTTGTATACTGTTGAACATTTGTTCTTGAAACACAAGTTTCTTTTGGATAAATCTTATCTAATCTTATGCTATATATTTATATTTTTAGAGATTGTTCAGATGAAGAGCCATCCACCAGGACCAGCAGTGGAACAAGAACAGCTGGAGAGGAACTGATTGCTGAACGACCACAGAGCTAAGAAAATGCCTAGAGATGGGCACATAAAACAGCCTGTAAACTGGACACTGTAAGTTCTGGGCAAACACAGATACAGTGGGGTAAAAAAGTATTTAGTCAGCCACCAATTGTGCAAGTTCTCCCACTTAAAAGATGAGAGAGGTCTCCAATTTTCATCATAGGTATACCTCAACTATGAGAGACAAAATGAGAAAAAAAAAATCCAGAAAAGCACATTGTCCGATTTTTAAAGAATTTATTTGCAAATTATGGTGGAAAAGAAGTATTTGGTCAATAACAAAAGTTCATCGCAATACTTTGTTATATACCCTTTGTTGGCAATGACAGGTCAAACGTTTTCTGTAAGACTTCACAAGGTTTTCACACACTGTTGCTGGTATTTTGGCCCATTCCTCCATGCATATCTCCTCTAGAGCAGCAATGTTTTGGGGCTGTCGCTGGGCAACACGGACTTTCAACTCCCTCCAAAGATTTTCTATGGGGTTGAGATCTGGAGACTGGCTAGGCCACTCCAGGACCTTGAAATGGTTCTTACGAAGCCACTCCTTCGTTGCCCGGGCGGTGTGTTTGGGATCATTGTCATGCTGAAAAACCCAGCCACGTTTCATCTTCAGTATCCTTTCTGATGGAAGGAGGTTTTCACTCAAAATCTCACGATACATGGCCCCATTCATTCTTTCCTTTACACGGATCAGTCGTCCTGGTCCCTTTGCAGAAAAACAGCTCCAAAGCATGATGTTTCCACCCCCATGCTTCACAGTAGGTGTGGTGTTCTTTCTCCTCGAAACACGACAAGTTGAGTTTTTACCAAAAAGTTCTATTTTGGTTTCATCTGACCATATGACATTCTCCCAATCCTCTTCTGGATCATCCAAATGCTCTGTAGCAAACTTCAGACAGGCCTGGACATGTACTGGCTTAAGCAGGGGGGACACGTCTGGCACTGCAGGATTTCAGTCCCTGGCGGCATAGTGTGTTACTGATGGTAGCATTTGTTACTTTGGTCCCAGCTCTCTGCAGGTCATTCACTAGGTCCCCCCGTGTGGTTCTGGGATTTTTGCTCACCGTTCTCATGATCATTTTGACCCCACGGGGTGAGATCTTGCGTGGAGCCCCAGATCGAGGGAGATTATCAGTGGTCTTGTATGTCTTCCATTTTCTAATAATTGCTCCCACAGTTGATTTCTTCACACGAAGCTGCTTACCTATTGCAGATTCAGTCTTCCCAGCCTGGTGCAGGTCTACAATTTTGTTTCTGGTGTCCTTTGACAGCTCTTTGGTCTTGGCCGTAGTGGAGTTTGAAGTCCGACTGTTTGAGGTTGTGGACAGGTGTCTTTTATACTGATAACGAGTTCAAACAGGTGCCATTAATACAGGTAACGAGTGGAGGACAGAGGAGCCTCTTAAAGAAGAAGTTGCAGGTCTGTGAGAGCAAGAAATCTGGCTTGTTTGTAGGTGACTAAATACTTATTTTCCACCATAATTTGCAAATAAATTCTTTAAAAATCCTTCAATGTGATTTTCTGGATTTTTTTTTCTCATTTTGTCTCTCATAGTTGAGGTATACCTATGATGAAAATTGGAGACCTCTCTCATCTTTTAAGTGGGGGAATTTGCACAATTGGTGGCTGACTAAATACTTTTTTGCCCTACTGTATTTGAGAACATGTATAAGGGGTTCAGTGTAATTTTTGCTATCGCAAATCTTTTGTTCATGTACATTTGAAATATTTATAAAGAGAAAACCGGTGAAAATTCAAATCTGTTTTTTTTTTTAAATTACACACTGTTTTAAGCATTTAAAACATATAATATTAACACATACTTGCCAGATTTTGAACTGTACACTTTTCCTGAAAAACAGGGCAAAATATTTTGCACAAAGGACATTTTATGACATATTTATTAAAAAAAAGATAAAAAGCACCAGGCGAACTATTAAAATTATAGCACTAAAAGGCTTTAAAGCATTCCAGCGAGTTTTCAGCCAACATGAAATGTTCCACGGGTGGAACACTGGAATTTTAAGAAGTTAAAGATTAAATATTCAACATTTCAAACAGGAGTAGCTCATTTTTCTAAATTACCTTTAACATTTTTATTAGTGTTATAATCACCACAAAATCACCAACAGACAAAGAGCAAGTGAAGCACATCAAGAAAACTCATTGCAACATACCACACCCAAAAGTATATACAGAACACACAGCGTGTATGTCTATGTGGCCTAGTCAGAAGTGTTCTCACAGTCCAAGCAATAACACGTCTGTGCATGGAAGCACATTCTGTCTGCATGTGCATCTCCCTTTCACAGTGTTGTTTTTTTACAGGAGCAGTATACAAGCTCCAGAATGCTGAGAGGTGCAGGGGGAAGAGTCATCCGGTCGATCTCAAAGGAGTCTCCCTTAATCTTCCAACCATGGGCCATTGGTGGAGGTATGTCTGGCTGACTGTGCAGGCATCTTCTATAGTTGGCTGCCTGGTAGTTTGTTCACTGAATGTGTTTATATAGTGAGTCTCTGTTTGATGGAAGACTTCTGTCTGTGCACTTGCCACTCTTAAACAGTTGGCATCTTGTGTAATTCACATCCTTGGAGCCTTTGAGGGCATACAGAACACAAGTTAATTTTTCAGTGGCCTTATACTGTTCTGGGAGTAGTTGAAAAGCTTTTCCCAGTGTCTTTAATGACATTTAATGTTCTTTGTTGGACAGTAGTATTTTCATTGCTTAAGTTTCTCTCTTAGCCTTTTTCGATTATATTTTTGAGTTGTATACTTTCCCCTTGTGCATATGATGCATTGCCTTGGGAACAGATGTGGTGCTCTTCTGAGGTGGACTGGGACCTCTGTTTTTGTTGACCAAAGAACCCAGTTTGGTTGGGGATTTGTAGTGGCAGTATGTAGTTCTTCATCTAAAGTATTGTAAAGGAGACAAAATTGGGTGGGATGCTTAACTGGGGACAACTATATATTTACTGCATAAGTGTTCATTCTAAAGGTAACTACATTGTGTTAACATTGTCGGTTCTGTTCTACAGGTAACTCCACTTCAAACATTCCTGACACACTCCTGGACCTGTCTGGATCGTTCTGTCTTGTCTTAATCCCTTAGCATTCCAGCCAATTTCCAGCCAATGTAAAACATTTCATGGGTGGAACACCAGGATTTTAAGAGGTTTTAAATTGACTATTGGGGCAGTGGCTAGACCTTGCTTGGAGCTGGTCTAGAATGGAGAAGTAAGGGGCCTCCTTCCCTCCACTAGCCTGGGTGTACACCTTGGGCAAGTGTTGGCACACCCTCGGCCTTCCTTGGCTGGGGATACGGCCTGGGTCACTACACTCGGCGGTTCTGCTTGTCAACTCGGCATCAGTCCAGGCAATCCTTTTTGTGAGCATGCCACTTCTGGGCTTGCCTAGCCAGCATATGAAGTCAGCCTTTGGCAAAAAGCTTTGGACCATTAGATGCTTCAGCAAGCTGGATGGCGATCGCTGCAACATGTTGTGGACTGCGAAGCGCGTGATGAGGCACGAGAAGTCACGGTCATCCACTGCATCTGTCTCTTCCTCCAGCCGTCTTGACGATGTCTTGCTGCTGGATCCAGGAGGAGTTTGGACTAGAGAGTGAGGTCGACGTGTCGTGCAAACTCCTCATCACTTTAAACAATTTTTTTTGCGCAAGTCACCTTTCAAATGGACTATTAATGTTTACACATTAATGTACATGATCAGTTCAGATGAATTTCATCACATTAAAAACGAATACTCACCATCACTTGTGTGTACTAATTTTTGTGTCCTTTCTTGGGCTCTTTCAATATTTCTTGTATTAGTCGCTAATACAAGAAATATTGAAAGAGCAATAATTAGCATACTGCATATAGCATTGTGTATGATAGCCTATGTTAACTGGCACATCTGAAGGGTGGGTATTATGCAAATTATATTTTTCTGTTGCTTTTTCAGCTATTTTGCTTTCCTTTGTATCAAGATTTACCTACTCTATTGAACACTGCACAAATTTTTTCCAACTCCTGTCTGAAAATTGAATTATATTTTCTAAAGAGCTTGTAACATGCATACAGCACTCCATACCTGTTTCTGATATTTATCCTAGCTAATGAAAGCATGTGTCTGACTTGACATAATTGACATATTATAAATAAAGATAGGTCCACACCAAAGCGAAAAATTGAGCAGCAGACATAAGGGTGGGACAGACTAGTTTATTTTAACATTCTGATCAGATCTAAATATAAGACGTGATGCTGGTGTAATCGTATGTTATGAATAAATATCAAATTTCCTTAGGATGTTGTGATACATTGTTCTTAATGGTATTATATATTTTGTTTACCGAATAAACCTGAAAATGTATGCGATTATCTGTTAGGCAATGAATTAAGGCTTATAAATGTATTGTGCTCTATATTTTTGCACTTGTCTGTTGTTTTTCAACAATCAATACATGTTTTTTTTGTAAGCTAGTTAAATTCTTCTTAATATTCACGTCAGACTTGCTGCATTTTTTTTTAAATTTTTTTTTTTGCCCTGGAGGCGCGGGGGGTTGGAGAGGTCCTGATTAATTCAAACGTGATTGGTGTATGTGGTCACCTACTGCAACCTGATTGGTTCATCAGGTAAAGGTGTTCTGAGAGATACCGGAGAGGACTGACGATAAAAATGGAAGTGTATTAAAAAAGTGCCGACAGACCGAGGCTGCCAGCAGATTTTCTCAGATTTACCAAAAATAGAGAAGACTGTATTTAAAAAATGGCATACTCTTCCAATGCGGATCGAACAATGACAAGAAAAACGCACTTGGCCCACCACCTAATAGGTTACCTGCACTACTTGACGTGGACTAAATGACTCTGCACTCGACAACGGTCGTTGTACACCTCACCTCAGTGAGCATTTGAATAGGAAACGCAGATAAACACATGAAGTAGGCATCACCGTCACCACACAGCAAGAGTGGAAATGAATCAGAAGGCTGTCTGTTATTATTTTGACAAAATATATTAATTTCAAAGCTGCAACAGACAATTGTGTGTACCACAATTACACAAATATCACAGCAGCTGAGAGTGAGAGGTTTCTTTTAAGAGCATTTTTTCACTCATTCCAGTAGAGCCTCCAGCAGCTCTGACAGTCCCTGGCTGCTGTGGACCTGATACCAGCCTGTCCTGGTTTGGTGAGGGGAAATCTCCCATTTCAGCTCCACTCTGTGCTCATTCAGGCATCTTGTTCACCCCGTGTTAATTTATCCTCTGCTTCTTTTTTTTTTTTTTTTCCATGATAGCCCCCTCTGAAATAAACGTATTTTGCTTTGTGTAGTGCTGGAAATGAAAAGTGCACGCACACGCGCACATGGATCTCTTCTTGTAAATATAAAAGTTAGTCAGCGTTGATACGAAAAAAAAAATTGACTGTAATTCTGTAAAATGTTGGATGCATTTTCCAGTCCTCTTCATTGTAATGAAGGACAAAGAGCAGCAACCACTGAACTATGTAGATCAGTTGTGTATTCCTATATCCACCACTGATCTGTGCTGAGTTTGACACGGGGTGACAAAATTAAAAGATATTTAAAAATGCCGGAAGCGCGCAACTAATTTTGGCCGGCATCACCAGTTTCTGGGTTGACTGTGACATCAGCGATGTGAGGACATGAAACTTGATATTCTGGAGAAATGCAGTGATGTTTGCGGGAGATCAGACCCATGTCTCCTTGAAGTCTGGGGGAAAAAAAAGGCATGGAGGGTTGTTGAGGTGTTGATTTATGCTAATGAAACCCATGCTGATGGCTTGTCAGTAGTAGTTTGAAAGTGGCTAAATATATTACAAAAAAGTCACAAATTTAAAAAAAGACAGCTGTAAATTTACAAGCAAAATGGCAAAAATGTATGGAAAAAATACCTTATTTCTGAGACTAAAGTATCAAATGTACATAAAAGTTACAAATTTGAGAAATTAGCCATTTAAGTAACTATTTTAGTTGATACTTTATTACTCTTTATGCAAAACTAGTTTATTTCCAACATAATAAAAAAATGAAAAAATACAAGACTGCTTTATTATTTCTCGCATGTCTGTTAAAAGAATCATATCTCATTAGGTTCTGTTTCTTAAGTGCGTTGTCAGATTTCATCAGATCTGCTTCATCAGGTCTCTGCTTCTAATTATCATATCAACATTATCAGTCTGTGCTTAATATAATAAGTCTGGACTAAATGGATGAAATACTAGAAAGCCATTTCTCCCTTCAAAGTCAGACCTGACTCTGCACTGATGGCTCATCATTTATACAACACACTGGGTGACAGTATCCGTGACAGTAGAGGACAGAAACATCTCTGTTTTACAGCACTGAGGCTAAAAGGAGTGTCTCTGTCAGTGGAAACATTTTGTTGCTGCCAGATGCCGTCTAGATGGGTTGTGGTAACCTCTCAAAGAGTCATGAGAAATTTCCATTGCTTGAAGAAATACAAGAGGGGGGATTGTCCACCGACTGAAAGAATCAGTGAAAGGGGCTTTATGTGGCAGTGTGTGTTTATTTTCATTCATGATCTTATTGCTCTGTTATCTCTGAACTCCAGACATCTGTGACATACAGCAGACTCCTGGTATTTCTTGTCTACAGGCTACTGTGTGTTTGTTGCAAACAAGGCAGTGGGTGTTTTAATGTGGACATGGATGTTACCCAGCACTGACTTCTGAGTCATTCTTATTTTGAGACATTATTTTGTCCAGAATGTTTGTTCACTACTCCTACTAGGCAATTTCCCAGATGGTCTCTAAACACACACACAATGATCCTCAGGTGGGTCTTCAACCGGGTTCTGCTGAACGTCAGAGTCAAAAGTTGAGAGGTCTGTGCATTTGTGATGTAAAAAAAAAAAAAAAAAAAGTATTTCATTATGGATACACGATGCTTATGGTCAAAAGTGAAAATTTTGATGTATCACAGCGTTTTCAACCAATTCTTATACGTTTGGCAAACGCTGCCTAAATCGTCATGGTGTGACTAGCAGCTCAAGTTTGCAAACCCTGTCTGGCTTCAAGCATCTACTCGATCAGTTGCAAACAGCAGGCATTCGTAATCCAAGGATACTGCTCGTTGCTAATATGGAAGTGACGGACAAATTCTTTCCCCGGCTGAGACAACCCTGCTAGCTTCGGGGTTGGCTGACCTCACTTCACAATGGCCAGCTTTTCTTGAAAAGCCCATCTGGAAAATTTGTTTTTTAAAATATCAGCGATCAAATCATTTTCCTCTCCACTGTCAGCCATTGTGGGTGAAAAAAACAGCTATTATATTGAAACAGATAAAGTATATTGTAGCTGCTTAAGCAAGTCCTTGCACTGGCATTTTGCTAACTAGGATCCTCTGCATTGTGGTTAGAGGAGTCTTACCATCCAGTCAAAAGATGTGAAAATGCCAACATTCTCGAATGCCTTCTATGCAAACCCCTGGACGTACAGAAGACATCTGACTGGTTAAAGCAACAGGATACGTTTAACAGTTAATTTATCCTACAGAGCACACTGTTAATTCCGGCGCCACACGAGTCAGCAGCATTTTGCAGCAGTGGCTCAATTCTAAGTTTCTTTCTTGTTTTTATTTACTATCCATTTTTTTCTTTGCCACATCTTTTCTGATCCTTTTATCCCGTATCCATCACAGACGACAAGGACACAAATATCGCCGCACTGTCGTTGATATTAGCCATCTTTCTACTCATATCACCAATGACTACTGACCCGGTGAATGGAGGAGCCATTGTTTACAGTAGGAGTCGATTGTTAGCATTGTGCTGCTCCATGGTGCTAACTGAGAGACTTGATATCCCACGAGAAATTGGGCGAAAATGACGCGACGCATGATTAAAACAAGGTACAAACCCGTCCTACCATCCATTATTATGGGAAATGTGAAATCACTGCTTAATGAGACGGACGAACTTGCGGTTGTGTCCCTGTATGCGAGTGTCTTCAGAGAGATTAGCATCATGTTGTTTACTGAAACGTGGCTAATGGAGCCAGCAACAGATGCTAACATCAGACGAGAGGGTTTCCACTTAATATAGGCTACTATCAGTTGTTACACCTTAGCTGGTTGACGCCGCCGAGGACACAGTCCAAGGACGGATAATTTTTTCCACACATAAGGAGTTGTTCAGAACTCCTTATAAGTAAATGGCATTCACTTATATAGCGCTTTTATTCTCACCTCTAGATGACCAAAGCGCTTTACAGATCCTGCTATCCACCCATTCACACACACATTCACACACTGATGGCGGCATAGCTGCCAAACATGGCGCTGTCCAGACCCACCAGGAGCAATTGGGGTAAAGTGTCTTGCTCAGGGACACAATGGCAGGATATCTGGGGAGAGCAGGATTCGAACCGCCAACCATCCGATTATTGGACGACCTGCTCTACCTCCTGAGCCACTGCCGCCCCATAAGAACTCATACAAAGATAAAGAGTGATGGTAACCAAGTCAGTGGCGGTAATGCACCTGTAAACTGGTTGCCAACTGCCAATCAAATCTAAAAGAAGAAGACGACACCAGATAGCAGGAAGAGCAGAGGTGGGGGGCTGATTATGTTTGTGAACAACAGGTGGTGTAATCCTGGACACATCACGATTAAAAAAACAACACTATAGCAAGGACATTGAGTTGCTATCCATTAGCATGCGACCGACATATTTTCCCAGAGAGTTCTCACATGACATCGTGATTATTTATGTACCCCCCTGTGCAAGTGCTGAGGCGGCGTGTAACGTCATCCACTCCGTCACCAGCAGGCTGCAGACACAGCACCCAAATGCTCTCCAGCTCATCTCTGGTGATTTTAATCATACCTCCCTCTCCTCCATTCTGCCCACTTTAACCCAGTATGTCATGTGCCACACCAGAGACAATAAAACACTGGATTTATTTTATGCAAACACCAAGGAGGCTTGCACTGCCCCCCCCAATCCCCCCGGAAGATCTGATCACAACCTGGTTCACCTCCTGCCTGTGTACAAACCCCTGGTACACAGACAACCTCCTGTTACCTGCACAGTGAAGATATGGTCTGAGGAGGCGGAGGACACTCTGAAGGACTGTTTTGAATCCACTGTGTGGGAGGAGCTCTGTGATCCACATGGTGAGGACATCAACAGCCTCACGCACACACCATCACAGACTACATCAGCTTCTGTGTAGAGAACACCGTACACACCAAGACCATACAATGTTTCTCAAACAACAAACCCTGGATCCTGGATCAACCCTGAGATTGATCCTGAGAGAAGGAGAAAAAAAGGATCTTCAGGTCGGGAAACAAGGAGGAGCTGAAGTCCGTACAGAGAGAGTTAAGGAGGAAGATCAGAGAGGGGAAGGACAGCTACAGGAAGAAGATGGAAGACAAGCTGCAGCAGGGTGATGTCAGCGGTGTCTGAAGAAGCCTCAAAACCATCTCTGGGCACCAGAATACCTCCTCCCAGGGCACGGGGGGATAGGGAGTTGGTGAACAACCTGAACCTGTTCTTTAACAGGTTTGACCAACCGTCCTCTTCTCCGACTGCCCACCAACCCCTGCTGCCTCCACCTTCATCTAGTCCCGCTGTCCACTGCCCTTCCCCCACCCCACCTCGTACATCCCCCACTGTTTTTCCCCTCACAGATCCAACATCCCTCCCTCCCAGCACACAGCCCCCCCTCCCCAGCCTGACTCTTACTAAGACCCAGGTGAGTGCTGAGCTAAAGAAGATCAAGGCGAGGAAGGCTGCAGGTCTGGACAGCATCAGCTCGAGGCTCCTCAAATCCTGTGCAGACCAGCTGTACAGGATCGTGGAGCACATCTTCATTCTGAGCCTGAAGCTGGGGAAGGTACCACAGCTGTGAAAAACATCCTGTGTGGTACCCGTACCAAAGACCCTGCACCCCATGGACCTGAACAGCTACAGACCAGTGGCCTTCACGTCACACCTAATGAAGACCCTGGAGAGGCTGCTCCTCACCCACCTCCGCCCCGTGGTGGGACCAACGCTGGATCCACTTCAGTTTGCATACTAACATGGCATCGGGGTGGAGGATGCAGTGATCTTCCTCCTACATCATTCTCTGGCCCACCTGGAGACACGTGGGAGCACTGTGAGGATCATGTTCTTTGATTTCCCCAGTGCTTTCAACACCATCCAATCAGGGATCCTTAGGGACAAGCTGCTGTGTACAGGGGTGGACCAGCACCTGCCATCGTGGATCCTGGACTACTTCACAGACCGACCACAGTTTGTGAGAACCCAGGACTGTGTGTTTGACACCATCATCTGCAGTACGGGCCTCCCCAGGGAACAATTCTGGCTCTCTTCCTGTTCACTCTCTACACTGCTGACTTTTTGCACATCACACCACACTGCCATCTACAGAAGTTCTCTGATGACTCTGCGATTGTTGGCCTCATCTCTGATGGGGATGATGTGGAGTACAGAGGACTGATCCAGGACTTTGTAGACTCGTGCCTGTGGAACTGTCTCCAGATCAATGCAAGGAAAACCAAGGAACTGTTGGTGGGCTGCTGCAGGCAAGGACAACCCCTCACATGGAGACGTAAACGGGACACTCGGGCTTTTGTTTCCCCGTGTGCCAATGCACTTTGCAATGGCACACGTTTTACACGAAACAACTTCAACACTTCCAGTATTTTTCTCGCATCAAAACTCATCAACAGCTACATTTTCATGACATATTAAGATGTGATAACGTGTATACATACCTTCAAATTCTCCCTGTTTGTTGGATAAGACATAAAATCACAAAAGGCGTAAATGCGGGACACGGAAGTTTGGACCTTCGATAACTTCAATATAAAGTGGCCACGGTTAATCCTCTCCACATGGGTTGAGCACATCCGGGGTAGAGAAAATAAAAGTGCTTTCCCAGGGCGCTCACCTCGCCAGACGGGGCTGCGCACGGCCGACCAAGACCGAAGACGTAAATTTTTTAAAGGACACCATATTCGATGTGTCATAAATGTTTGAGATTTTATTGAAATATTCTACATCTGAGCTTCACAAAGACTGATCTCCTTTTTACGTGTATGGTTTGGGATTTGAAAGGTGCAAAGTGAAAAGCATCAGCACTTCCTGTTTTCTGGTTACTTTACCAAATAACTTGCATGTTGCTGCGTAAATTTGGGGACACGGAAATTTATGTTGTACGAGTAAATTTGCAGGGGTCGCCGTACAAAAACCATAGATCTGATCACATTGGGGAATGTTTTATTTTGAATTTGCATTACAACTCTGTTATCTCTTGCATTTTGAGTAGAAAGAGTTACTCAGAGATCACGTTACAGTACTTTGAAATTGATGCGATTTTCATGTCACACAAAAACTGGGAAAAATGAGGGGACACGACCAATAGTTTCGATTCTAACGGCAAAATCAATGATTTTTTTTTTTTTAAATTGCAATGCAAGTCTGAAACTTTTATGTTCCCTTGCATATTATAAAAACGAAACCGACATCTGTAAATTACAGAAAAAGAGAGAGCGCTTGAAAGTCGGATACCCCTGATATAGTGCACTGGACCCCCCCCCCCCCAAAAAAAACACCCATATATATTTATGTGTACATATGTATATTCACTGCTCTTATTTTCTTATCTTCTAAATTATTGCTCTGAGTGTTGCTGTCCCTGTGCTGTTGCAATCCTGGAATGTCCCCATTGTGGGACTAATAAAGGCTTATCTTATCTTATCTTGTCTTATTAGGCTATATACTGTATAAACAAATGAAATTTAAAAAAAAAAAATCATCTGCCGGCTGATGTCCAGTTCAGCACAACACCAATCTCTGTGAGATCATTTCTGTTCATATTAATCTGTTCTGTCATGCCAAATCAAGTCACGCGCAGGGAGAAGCTTCACTCTCTTCAGCCACACACCCTTGGTTCTCACTAGTTTCTCCTGGCACCGGCGATTGCTGTCACCAGGCGCAGATGAATTAAGACAAGCTTTTTTTGGGCATTAAATCCTGGCGTATTTAGCTTCCCTCTCTCAAATTTGCGTGTTGGAATGACAACTCCCACAGATACATATGCATTGAAGCCAGGGGCAAAATTAACGTAGTCCACGCCTTTCCACCGCTAATTTTGCCCTGTGCCCTTTAGTAAATCTCAACAGTCGTTTTTTAACGCCAAAACAGGGTTTTGCGATGGCACAGCATGTTAGTAAATCTGCCCCTTAATGGGTACATCTTTGATCCCAGGGCCACTTCTAATGATAATTTTATCAAAATCTGTCCAGTAGTTTGTCTTTTCCTGCTAACAGACGGTGCATAACTTGTGTGGTGGAGGTTTGAGCCAGTCTAATGCACAATATTTGATCATTCTAAAATGAAGCAGAAGATAGTCATTTTGAAATATAATGAAAATTATACAACAGTTAGTTCTGACCGAGCAATTTGATTTGACAATTGGGATTCCAGAAATTATTATATTCCATGATAACTGCACTCCCAACGTTTCACTGGATATGTACAGTCGGGAGCTACTGACCAGAGATTTTCACCAGATATCAATAACAACCCAAGTAATCATACATACAAAGAAATCAAGGCAACTGTGTTCACAAAACAAGTTATACAGTAGTGTGAAAAAGTGTTTGCCTCTTTCCTGATTTCTCATTTTTTTTGTATGTTTGTCATACTTAAATGTTTCAAATCATCAAACAAATTTAAATATTAGACAAAGATAAACCAGGTAAACACAAAATGCAGTTTGTAAATGAAGTGTTTATTATTAAGGGTAAAAAAAATCCAAACCTACATGGTCTTGTGTGGAAAAAGTGGTTGCCCCCTAAACCTAAAAACTGGTTGGGCCACCCTTAGCAGCAACAAATGCAATCAAGCGTTTGCGATAACTGGCAATGAGTCTTTTACAGCGCTGTAGAGGAATTTTGACTCACTCATCATTGTTGTAATTCAGCCACACTGGAGGGTTTTCAAGCATGAACCGCCTTTTTAAGGTCATGCCACAGCATCTCTATCAGATTCAGGTCAGGACTTTGAGTAGGCCACTCCAAAGTCTTCATTTTGTTTTTCTTAAGCCATTCAGAGGTGGACTTGCTGGTGTGTTTTGGATTATTGTCCTGCTGCAGAACCCAAGTGCGCGCTTCAGCTTGAGGTCACGAACAGATGGCCGGACATTCTCCTTCAGGATTTTTTGGTAGACAGCAGAATTGATGGTTCCATTTACCACAGCAAGTCTTCCAGGCCCTGAAGCAGCAAAACAGCCCCAGACCATCACACTACCACCACCATATTTTAACTGTTGGTATGATGTTCCTTTTCTGAAATGCTGTTACTTTTACACTGCATGTAATGGGACACACACCTTTCAGAAAGTTCAACTTTTGTCTCGTCGGTGCACAGAGTATTTTCCCAAAAGTCTTGGGGATCATCAAGATGTTTTCTGGTAAAACTGAGACAAGCCTTTATGCTGTTTTTGCTCAGCAGTGGTTTTCGTCTTGGAACTCTACCATGCAGGTCATTTTTGCCCAGTCTCTTTGTTATGGTGGAGTCATAAACACTGACCTTAGTGAGGCCTGCAGTTCTTTGGATGTTGTTGTGTGGTCTTTTGTGACCTCTTGGATGAGTCATCACTGTGCTCCTGGGGTAATTATGGTCATCCAGCCCCTCCTGGGAAGGTTCACCACTGTTTCATGTTTTCGCCATTTGTGGATAATGGCTGTCACTGTGGTTTGCTAGAATCGCAAAGCTTTAGAAATGGCTTTATTACCTTTTCCAGACTGATAGATCTAAATTACTTTGTTTCTTATTTGTTCCTGAATTTCTTTGGATTGCAGCATGATGTTGAGCTTTTGAGGATCTTTTGGTCTACTTCACTTTGTCAGGCAGGTCCTGTTTAAGTGATTTCTTGATTGAGAACAGGTGTGGCAGTAATCAGGCCTGAGTGTGGCTAGAGAAGTTGAACTCAGCTTTTCAAAGATGTGATAAACCACAGCTAATTTATGTTTTAATGGGGGGGGTCACTTTTTCACACAGGGCCATGTAGGTTTGGATATTTTTTTACCCTTAATAGTAAACACTTCATTTAGAACTGCATTTTGTGTTTACTTGTGTTATCTTTTTCTAGATAATATCTAATATTTAAATTTGTTTGATGATCCGAAACATTTACGTATGACAGACATACAAAAAAATGAGAAATCAGGAAGGGGGCAAACACTTTTTCACATCACTGTTTTGAATAATGTGGAATGACACAGGGAATAAGTATTGAATATGTTTGGTGAAATTAATTTAATATTTAGTAGAAAAGCCTTTGGTGGTAACAACAGCTTCCAGACGCCTCCTGTATGGAGAAACTAGGCACAGGCATTGCTCAGGAGGTATTTTAGCACATTCTTCCACACAGACTGTCTTCAAATCTTTAAGGTTCTGCGGGTCTCTTCTATGAACTCTGATCTTCAGTTCGTTCCATAGATTTTCAATTGGATTCAGGTCAAGTGACTGACTGGACTATTCTCGCAGCTTTATTTTCCTTCTCTGGAGCCAGTTGAGAGTTTCCTTGGCTGTTCTTTGGAATCATTGTCTTGCTGAAATATCCACCCTTGTTTCATGTTCAGCATCTTGGCAGATGGCAACAGGTTCTTATCAAGGATGTCTGTGTATATTTGTCCATTCATTTTTCTTTCAATTATATGAAGTCTGTCTGTACTGTGTGCTGAAAAACACCTCCACACCATGATGGTATGTGCAGTGCCATTTCTCCTCCAAACATGCTGTGTTGTAGCATCCGAAATGTTCAGTTTTGGTCTCATCTGATCAGACTGTATTCTCCTAGTATTTTACTGGCTTGCACAAATGTTGTGCAGCAAACTTTAAACTAGTTTCAGCATGCTTTTTCTTCAGCAATGGAGTCTCACGAGGTGTGCGGGCATTGAGCCCATGTTGGTTGAGTGCATCACTTATTGTTTTCTTTGAAACAGCAGTACCAGCTAACTCCAGGTCTTTGTGGAGCTCTCCACAAGTGGTCTTTGGCTCATGAGTAACTTTCTGATAATTCTTTTGACTCCTGTCAGAAATCTTGCGAGGAGCTCCTGGTTGTGGCCAGTTTATGGTAAAATGTTGTTCTTTTCACTTCCGAATGATGGCTTCAGCAGTGTTCACTGGAACATTCAGCAGTTTAGAAATGCGCCTGTAACCAATGCTATCATTATGTTTTACAACAATAAGGTCACAAAGGTCTAGAGACAGCGCTTTGCTTCTACCCATCATGAGTTCTTTGTGGTGTGACAATCTAATATTCACAGACCTTTTTAAAGGCTATCACTCAGGACTTAACCAGCTGAAATTATTACGCACTGATGGGGGATGGGATGGCTTCCTAAATTCTGATGGATTTCAGCTGGTTTCTTGGTTTTCTATGCCTTTTTGTCCCTCTTTTCTTCATGTTTTCAATACTTATTCCCTGTGTCATTCTACTTTATTGAATATAACTTTTGTGAGCACAGTTGCCTTGATTTCTTTGTATGTATGGATTACTTGGGTTGTTACTGATATCTGGTGAACATCTCAGGTCAATGGCTCCGTTAGAAATATGTTTAATGAGAAAAATGTTGACGTGTTCAATACTTACTTTCCCCGCTGTATCACTCCTCTTCAAAGGTGTTCTAGTAACTGTTATACTAACAGTAATTTACTGTCAAGTCTTCAGTCTTTAGAGTTGCAACACTCTGTTGGATACCTTAATTTCCACAGTGAGGCACTATTTGACAAGGTATTATACATCCATGACCCGGAAGTCCCACCCTTCTGGGAAAAAAAACAAAAAACAAAAAACAACTTTGGGTTTACAATGTCTGCCCTTGTATAAACATCATTAAGCTTTTTCACATCTGTTCAATAAAATAGGCAGTCCTAGAGTTGATTTATTGTCTTGATTAACAAACCACAATACCTTTGTGGTGCTGGACACCATTTCATCTGAAAATGCCAAGAAAAAGCGAGCGAAGTGTGCCAAAGCCAAATTGCTAGCATGCTAACTAGACACCGGCATTGGCCATGCTTTGATCTTGACGCTACCTGGTGGGCATTAGACATATCACCCCCGCAGTTAGTATATTCATTCATAGCGTACTCCCTCTCGTGTAATATTGCTTAAATACTCTGTGTCTCCATAGATGTAAAAAAGAATATATAATATTTTTTTTTGGGTTTTTTTGCACATACGCATAAACATTTTCATACACATTGCAACAAAACATGTAGATGGTGCATACATTCACAAGGACCTGGCTTGAAGTGTATTCATATATGCTTTCCTGATTGATGGGTTGTTTTTTTTTTTACCTTTTTGGTATGAATTTTAACATACTTTATTGCAATTTACATGATGTCCTTACCAGGGAACACGGGTTATCAGCCCTGGACAAATTCCTATGTTTGATTCCCTATAACCAAACATGTGCTTTACATGACAACTTCTGGACTTATTTCTATCTTTGCCCCGCTTCTGGTCTGGTGGTTGTTTCTGTTGTTCCCTGCTGGGGTATGAATGCTTCTGTGCATCTGCAGAGCCATGTGCTCGGGTGTCTTGAGGGCTTAATGCTGCAGTCGGTTGGAGGATTGGCCTTCATTCAGCCCTCAGCAGGGGTCCGGTTCAGAGAGGCCATTAGATGCCAAATGAACAGGCAATTTCACTTGTGTGGATGTAGCGTCAGAGAACCATTCAGTTCTTTATTTAGCTTGTGTTGTTGCTCTAGTAATGTGTGGTTGTCTGGAAAAATAGCATTGACTCTTAGAGCTGCACAGCCATTGTTTTGTCACATTTTTTCCAAAGTCATTGGAGTTTCTTAGCATTTAAGTGTCCAAGAGATTAAGAATCAGAACTATTTTTTTTTCTTTTGGCAGAAAGGTTTGGGTTCTTCAGACAGTTTGACATTTTTATTGCACTTAATTTATGCTAAATTGTGGTTTGTTATCGTGCACTGCTGACTGCTTTTGATTACTGTCCAGCAAGAAAAGCAAATGTCAGCGTCATTGTCTTTGTAGCCTCAAAAGCTCAGCAGTTTACATTCCATATCCCACCACTACGTCCCCAGGATTCAACTTCTACCACATCTGTTTTGACATACAGTGGATATAAAAAGTCTACACACCCCTGTTCAAATGCCAGGTTTTTGTGATGTAAAAAAATGAGACCAAGATAAATCATTTCAAAACTTTTTCCACCATTAATGTGACCTATAACCTGTACAATCCAATTGAAAAACAAACTGAATTTTTTTAAGGGGAAAAATAAAAAACTTACAATAATCTGTTTGCATATATATACACACTCTTAAACTGGTACTTTGTTGCAGCACCTTTGGCTTTTATTACAGCACTCATTCGTTTTGGGTAGGAGTCTATCAGCGTGGCACATCTTGATGTGGCAATATTTGCCCACTCTTCTTTGCAAAAATGCTCCAAATCTGTCAGATTACGAGGGCATCTCAAAGTCAAAGTGCCTTTATTGTCATTCCATTGTTAATGAACAATGCAACGAAATTGAGATGCTGCTCCCTAAAATCAAACTATAAACAAACTATCACACTCACAGTTCACTCATGCATTTAACATTCTTATAATTACAACAATAAATAATGCTTGAAACAAAATTACCTAAAAGTTGAATACAATATATACGTAGCAATAATGAAAAACATACTGAGCGATAAATACAAAAGACCAGCTTATGCACACAGGGTTGTTGCTACAAAATAACCTAAAATAACAAAAAATATCAGCAGTCTGTGCGTGTTACATAACTCCTGTGCACAGCCCTCTTCAGATCACCCCACAGATGTTCGATCGGATTCTGGTCTGTACTGTGGCTGGGCCATTTCAAAACCTTTGCCTTTTTCTGGTGAAGCCATTCTTTTGTTGATTTGGATGTGTGCTTTGGGTCATTGTTGTGCTGAAAGATGAAGTTCCTCTTCATCTTCAGCTTTATAGCAGAAGCCTGAAAGTTTTGTGCCAACACTAACTGGCATTTGGAACTGATCATAATTCTCTCCACCTTGACTAAAGCCCTAGTTCCAGCTGAAGAAAAACAGCCCCAAAGCATGATGCTGCCACCACCATGCTTCACTGTAGGTATGGTGTTCTTTTGATGATGAGCAGTGTTGTTTGCACCAAATATACCTTTTGGAATTATGGCCAAAAAGTTCAACCTTGGTTTCATCAGACCATAGCACATTTTCCCACATGCGTTTGGGAGATTTCAAATGTGTTTTTGCAAAATGTAGCCGGGCTTGGATGTTTTTCTTCATAAGATAAAGCTTCCGTCTTGCCGCCCTAAACGGGAGATTGTTGTCACATGTACTAAACAGCCAGTACTTGCCAGAAATTCCTGCAGTTCCTTCAATGTTGCTGTTGGCCTCTTGACAGCCTCCCTGACCAGTTTTCTTCTCATTTTTTCATCAGTTTTGGAGGGATGTTCAGTTTTTGGTAAGGTCACTGTTGTGTCATATTTTCTCCACTTGATGATGACTGTCTTCACTGTGTTCCACAGTGTATTTAATGCCTTGGAAATTATTTTGTACCCTTCTCCTGACTGATACCTTTGAACAGTGAGATCCCTCTGATGCTTTGGGAGCTCTCTGCAGACCATGGCTTGTGCTGTATGATGTGACTACAAAAAATATCAGGAAAAGCCTACTAGAACAGCTGAACTTTATTTGGGGTGAATCAGAGGCACCTTAAATGGTGGCAGGTGTGTGCTGACTTCCATCTAACGTGAGTTTGAATGTGATTGGTTAATTCTGAACACAGCCACATCCCCAGTTGTAACAGGGTGTGCAAATTTATGCAGACAGGTTATTGTAAGTTTTTTATTTTTTATTTTTCCCCTTAAAAGATTTCAGTTTGTACAGGTTATAGGTCACATTAATGGTGGACAAAGTTTTGAAGTGATTTATCTTGGTCTCATTTTATTTACATCACAAAAACCTGACTTTTTATATTCACTGTAAGTTTAGTTGACCAAAATTGTGGTTTGAATTTTTCTCTGTGAGGTTTGCGTTTATCAAATCATTTTTACCCCCGCTGGTTGAAGCCCAAAGGAGGATTATGTTATAGGTCAGTCTGTCCGTCTGTCCATTTGTCCCACTTTTGTGAAATCAACTCCTCTTACAGTTTTGTTCCGATTGTTTTGACACTTGCTACCATGGTTTCATACAGTGGGGCAAAAAAGTATTTAGTCAGCCACCAATTGTGCAAGTTCTCCCACTTAAAAGATGAGAGAGGTCTCCAATTTTCATCATAGGTATACCTCAACTATGAGAGACAAAATGAGAAAAAAAAATCCAGAAAATCACATTGTCTGATTTTTAAAGAATTTATTTGCAAATTATGGTGGAAAATAAGCATTTGGTCACCTACAAACAAGCAAGATTTCTGGCTCTCACAGACTTGTAACTTCTTAAGAGGCTCCTCTGTCCTCCACTCGCTACCTATATTAATGGCACCTGTTTGAACTCGTTATCAGTATAAAAGACACCTGTCCACAACCTCAAACAGTCGGACTCCAAACTCCACTATGGCCAAGACCAAAGGGCTGTCAAAGGACACCAGAAACAAAATTGTAGACCTGCACCAGGCTGGGAAGACTGAATCTGCAATAGGTAAGCAGCTTGGTGTGAAGAAATCAACTGTGGGAGCAATTATTAGAAAATGGAAGACATACAAGACCACTGATAATCTCCCTCGATCTGGGGCTCCACGCAAGATCTCACCCCGTGGAGTCAAAATGATCACGAGAACGGTGAGCAAAAATCCCAGAACCACACGGGGGGACCTAGTGAATGACCTGCAGAGAGCTGGGACCAAAGTAACAAAGGCTACCATCAGTAACACACTACGCCGCCAGGGACTCAAATCCTGCAGTGCCAGACGTGTCCCCCTGCTTAAGCCAGTACATGTCCAGGCCTGTCTGAAGTTTGCTAGAGAGCATTTGGATGATCCAGAAGAGGATTGGGAGAATGTCATATGGTCAGATGAAACCAAAATAGAACTTCTTGGTAAAAACGCAACTTGTCGTGTTTGGAGGAGAAAGAACACCATACCTACTGTGAAGCATGGGGGTGGAAACATCTTACTTTGGGGGTGTTTTTCTGCAAAGGGACCAGGACGACTGATCCGTGTAAAGGAAAGAATGAATGGCAGGGATGTGATTTTTCCGCTAATTCCGCGAATTAGCGGAAAAATCACATTAAAGATTAAAAAAAAGCGGAAGAAGCGGAAAAAGCGATTAAAAAAAAAAAAAAAAAAAGCGGAAGTACGTTAAGTATGTTAGCGGCTTGTGGTACACGAACACAGTGAAGGTGCGCCCTTTCAGCTAGAACTGGAAGTGGCGTATGGCCAGGTGGAGAGCCAGTAACTCTCTGTCGAACACGCTGTATTTACGCTCACTGTCGTGCAAAGACCTGCTAAAAAAGGTGAGCGGCTGCCAAGAACCGGCAATGCATTGCTCCACGACGGCCGCTATGCCCATGTCTGAGGCGTCGGTAGTGAGCGCTACCCGAGCCACCGGGTCTGGGTGCGCCAGTAGTGCAGCGTTTGCCAGAGCTGTTTTAACCGCAGAGAACACCTGCTCCCGCTCAGGAGTCCAGTCGACTCTGTCCGCCGGTTTCCATTTCTTGAGAGCGGCGTACAACGGCTGTATGAGCTGGGCTGTGCGGGGGAGGAAACGGTAATAAAAGTTAACCATCCCCCAAAACTTCTGCAGTGCCCTGACATTGATGTTGAGGAGAAAAAAATAGCAAAACAATTTAGTTACATTACTTTTATGATTACAAACAGTTTGAAATTGACAGTGGACATTGACTCATAACTTCTGAATATTTCTAAGACTTAGCTACATCAATGATTGTGCAAAATGAACTGCTCAAGACTCAGTGGAGATTGAAAGTGGTGATCTGAAATGAATGCTGAAATTATAAAAAGTAATGGTATGAATGAATTTTATTTCTATTATGGAATAGATAAAATGAACTGATTTTGATTTGATCAAGTGTTAAAGCATGTGATGGATAATGCTTGTTGCAATAATTTAGGAATGCTATCTTCTTGGAACATAAGTCAATATTATACAGTAATAAGTGGCATTCAGCTGTTTGTTTTATGTCATTTAAGCACAGTTCTGGTACTTAAAAATCATAAAATAAAGAAAATATAAGACATATAATATAAATAAATAAAATATAAGAAATAAAAATTTCAGGTAATTTTCTGATAATTTTCAGATAATTTTCAGATAATTTCGCCGACCCCAAATCACATCCTTGGAATGGGGCCATGTATCGTGAGATTTTGAGTGAAAACCTCCTTCCATCAGCAAGGGCATTGAAGGTGAAACGTAGCTGGGTCTTTCAGCATGACAATGATCCCAAACACACCACCAACGAAGGAGTGGCTTCGTAAGAAGCATTTCAAGGTCCTGGAGTGGCCTAGCCAGTCTCCAGATCTCAACCCCATAGTGTAGAGGAGCTGGAAATGATGAGGCGATTTTGTATTAAAAACAGAGTCTTTAATGAACAGTTCTTCTATCTTGTCTCATCTGGTGCAGAGCTTGGCAGAAGGCAAAGAGGAAGATTTCTGCCCAGCTCGCTGGTTAAATACAGGCACACATCAAAGACATGCATTACACAAGCCGACATCCCCCGATCTCTTAATCCCCCATTGTTCTGTTATCTCCTCCCTTCGTCTTGGGAGGTGCTGGGAATTCCTCTCCTCGCCTTGGGGGGCGAAGGTGTCTAGTCCGTCTCAGCCGCCGCGTCCTGGGACGTCTTTGTTCTTCACACGGCGGGTGAGATTCCTTTGTCCTTTCCGAGGTGTGAAGTTCCTTACATATGCTGTCCAAAACATTTCCACATGCTCTAACATATGTAGGTATGGAATATATGAGTAATATATACCACAGGCCCCCAAACAACTAGGAAAGGACACAGAAAGGTTCACAGTCTAGGGTAATTACTACGACATACTACGTGTTACAGCTGTTGCCACAGAAGAAACTTTCAAGTAGCCATGCTCCTAAGAGAGTTCAGTGGTAAACATAACAGCATAGTACAATCATAAGTCAGTCCTAAACTGTTGCAGCACAATTAATGAATAATTGCGGAGTGGTTGGTATCAGTCCCTGTGCTGTCTGGGTTTTAATCTTCTCCCAAAACTGCTGTAGGTTGGTTTAGGCGTCCTGCTGGGACCTTCTTGTGAGGAATCTGTAGTGTGGGAAGGAGAGAGATTATTTGTTCCCTGCCTGGGAACTGAGACTTTTCCCTTGGGAGGTCTACCTCGCCGAGGTGCTCGAGCCAACTGTGCAGGTTCGTCTCTCAACAAGAAGGCAGGTTTGAGTCTGTCAATGCTGACCGTTTCATTTCTATCCCCATAATCAAGCACAAAGTGTTTGTCACCATTTTCCAGCACTCTGTACGGGCCATCGTATACTGGGCGTAACGTTGGTTTTAGAGCTTCATGCTTAACAAAGACAAACTCAGCGTTTTTTAAAGTCTGAGGAACAAAAACTCGTGGAAAGGAGTGATGAGCTGGACCGTGGAGAGAGTCCGGTCCGTTACTGCCTAAAAACCTTGGGACTGGGAGGTGCCCTGGTTCCGGGTTCTCCGGTAAAAATTCGCCTGGGAGTCTGATAGGCTGAGCAAAGACTAATTCTGCCGGGGAAGCGTCTAAATCCTCTTTAGGTGCCGCACGCAACCCCAATAAAACCCAGGGAAGTTTATTTACCCAATTTGTGTCCGTTAATGAGGCTCTGAGGGCAGCCTTTAAGGACCTGTGAAAACGCTCGCATAACCCATTAGCCTGAGGGTGATAAGCGGTGGTGCGATGAATTGTTGTCCCTAAACTGTTGGACATGGCTGACCAGAGCTCTGAGACAAATTGAGGCCCCCTATCTGACGTGATGTCTGATGGGACGCCGAAACGTGCCACCCAATTTGTTAGAAAAACGCGAGCGACTTCATCCGCTGTAGTTGCCGCTAGAGGGACTGCCTCTGGCCAGCGCGTGGTGCGGTCTATCATCGTTAGCAGGTGTGTGTAACCTTGGGAGGAAGGTAGTGGCCCCACGAGGTCGACATGAATGTGGTCAAACCTTCTAGCAGGAATTGGAAAAGGCTCCAGAGGGGCTTTTGTGTGTCTGTGTATTTTGGCGCGTTGACAAGGAATGCAAGTTTTTGCCCATTCTTTTACGTTTTTGCGCAGGCCTGGCCACACAAACTTTTCGGCAACCATTTTGACCGAGGCGCGCACACCTGGGTGCGCGAGGGAGTGAATTGCGTCGAAAATGCGGCGGCGCCAAGCAACTGGTATTAACGGGCGAGGTCGGCCGGTTGAAACATCGCATATTAGGGGGGGGCACGCCGTCGCGCAACCCTTTTTTCTCCAGCCTTAACCCTGTTGGTCCAGACAGGAGCGCGCGCACGTCCGCATCACTGCCTTGTTCTTCCGCCATGGCTGCATAATCTATCCCTTCATGGATAGGTGCTGCGTATGTGTCTGCGTTAGTGAAGAGTTCCGCTGCTGAGGCAGTGTAATTTGTCTCCTCGTGCTCTGGTGGTGCCACAGCGCGAGAGAGACAGTCCGCTACTACGTTAAGTTTGCCTGCTACATGTCGAATGTCCGTGGTGAACTCTGAAATCGCAGCTAGCTGTCTCTGTTGTCTGCCAGACCATGGTTCTGAAATTTTAGCCATAGCAAAAGTGAGCGGTTTATGGTCCACAAAAGCCGTGAAACTCCGCCCTTCTAACCAAAACTGGAAGTGGCGGATGGACAAATGGAGCGCCAGCAGCTCCCTGTCAAAAGTGCTGTATTTGCGTTCCGTCGGGTTTAGCGATTTGCTAAAGAATGCTAAAGGTTGCCAGACCCCGCTGACAAGTTGTTCTACAACTGCCCCTATGGCCAGGTCTGAAGCATCTGTGGTTAGAGCAATGCAGGCCGAGGGATCTGGGTGGACTAACATTGTGGCGTTAGCTAGGGCGTTTTTTACTTCCGCGAAAGCGCGTTCGCGTTCCGGGGTCCATTCGACCGCGTTGGAAGCTTTCTTTTTTCTGAGCGCGTCATACAGGGGCTGCATGAGCTGAGCTGCATGGGGGAGGAAACGGTTGTAAAAATTAACCATCCCCAAAAATTCCTGTAGCGATTTGACCGTTTGGGGCCGTGGAAAACCTTCTATCGCATGAACTTTGTCTGGAAGCGGAACTGCCCCTTTCGGGGAGACTCTATGTCCCAAAAAATCAATTTGCGATACGCCGAATTTGCATTTGGCTGGATTAATTATTAGTCCGTGCTCTTCTAGCCTCTGAAAAATGGTAGTGAGGTGCTGCTCATGCTCTTCCTCGGATGAGCTGGCTACCAGCATGTCGTCGAGGTAGACGAAAACAAAGGGGAGGTCGCGTAGGACTGCGTCCATCATACATTGAAAAGTTTGAGCAGCGCCTTTGAGGCCGAACGGCATTCGCAGGAATTCAAAAAGGCCGAAAGGGGTTATAACCGCTGTTTTAGGAATGTCTTCAGCTCGGACTGGGACTTGGTGATAACCGCGGACTAAGTCTATCTTTGAAAAAATGCGCGCACCCGCTAAATGTAGTGAAAAGTCCTGTATGTGAGGGATGGGGTAGCGGTCATGCGCTGTAGCGTTGTTTAATCTGCGGTAATCTCCGCACGGTCTCCAAGAACCGTCGGATTTCGGAACCATGTGAAGTGGTGAAGCCCAAGGGCTCTTCGAGTGTCTAACAATGCCCAATTTTTCGAGAGCTGCAAACTCGTCCCTTGCTATGTTGAGCTTGGCCGCGTCTAAGCGGCGAGCTTTGGCAAAAACGGGAGGTCCCGTTGTTGGAATGAAGTGTTTAACCCCGTGTTTGGCTACAGTGGCTGAAAATTTGGGGGTTGTGAGTGCTGGAAATTGGGTGAGGAGTTGCTCAAACTTACCTCCTGCCGTGGTGACGTTGGCCTGCACAGGTGGTGGAGAGACTCGAGCTGAGCATGGAATAGAAGCAAAAGAGAGTGCATTAACCAGGCGCCTATTTGCTAGATCCACTAATAACCCGTGTGCACACAGAAAATCTGCGCCTAACAAGTTAAAACTCACCGCCGCTACAACAAATGTCCATCTGTAGCTGCGGCCGTGAATGAGGAGGTGCAGGCTCTTTTCCCCGAATGTGTCTATGTCAGAGCCGTTGGCTGCCACTGCTCCGTTGCCCCGGGTGCCCATGGCTCGATCTGCGTGGGAGGGCATGATGAAACTCAGCTGAGCTCCCGTGTCGATGAGGAACTGCTTGCCTGTGTGTTCATCCGTCACGTATAACAGCTTGTTTTTCTCGCCGAGAACCGCTGCTGTTAACGGCCCTCGGCTTTGGCGTTTTCCCGACATCGTAAACTTGCAGGGGGGAACACATTTTCGGGCTTTCTCGGCGAAGCAGTGGTGATAATAACAGACGTCATTCTGTTTGTTGCGCTTGGGCCGCGCCACTGTCACCGTGGGTTGAATCTGCTCCGTGGGTTGTGGCTCTCCAAGGCTCGGGGCGTCAGTCTTGAGGTCTGCGGATGCCGCTGTGGGTGTCAGTTCCCTGCAGGCGTTGACGAGCCGATAAGCCTCGTTGGCCAGTGTGCGGAAGTCCTGATGATTGTTGCACTTCATACTGGCGAGTGTCCCTCTCATATGTGGTGGAAGCGTGCTGAGGAAAATAAATTGGAAGAGGAAATTATCATTATCCTCCTCCTTGAGCTGCAGCAAATCCTCCATGAGGGTCTTTGGATTGCCCCCTCTGTGGCTGTAGACCGCCAGGATCTTCTCGGCTCTTTCCTCCGCTGACAGGACGTAATTCGCCACGATGGTCGCCTTGAGTGTCTCATACTTGTCCCGGGCCGGTGGTCGCTGGATCAAGCTCCGCACACACCTCGAAGTGGCGGAGTCGAGTTTGGAGACGATATGGTAGAATTTAGTATCGTCTGCCGTGATGCCCGCCAGTATGAACTGGGCTTCAGCTTGATGAAACCAAGAGGCCGGGTCTTCTCGCCAGAAATCTGGCAGTTTGACAGTGACGGCGTTCGTGCACATCATCACTGTTGTGCCCGCCGGGTGAGAGTGCCTTGCCTCGGCTCTCACGGCGGTGCTGGAGCTCGGTTGAGCTCTCTCGGTACCCTCTGCCGGGGGAAACAGCTGTCCGCTTGTTCCCTCGTCTGCGTTGTCGCTGGCGTATGCCAGAGTCGCCACGGATGAGTCGCTTGAAGAACGCCTCCGGTCCATACTCGGTTCAAGGTCACCAGTGTAGAGGAGCTGGAAATGATGAGGCGATTTTGTATTAAAAACAGAGTCTTTAATGAACAGCTCTTCTATCTTGTCTCATCTGGTGCAGAGCTTGGCAGAAGGCAAAGAGGAAGATTTCTGCCCAGCTCGCTGGTTAAATACAGGCACACATCAAAGACATGCATTACACAAGCCGACATCCCCCGATCTCTTAATCCCCCATTGTTCTGTTATCTCCTCCCTTCGTCTTGGGAGGTGCTGGGAATTCCTCTCCTCGCCTTGGGGGGCGAAGGTGTCTAGTCCGTCTCAGCCGCCGCGTCCTGGGACGTCTTTGTTCTTCACACGGCGGGTGAGATTCCTTTGTCCTTTCCGAGGTGTGAAGTTCCTTACATATGCTGTCCAAAACATTTCCACATGCTCTAACATATGTAGGTATGGAATATATGAGTAATATACTGTATACCACAATAGAAAATCTTTGGAGGGAGTTGAAAGTCCATGTTGCCCAGCGACAGCCCCAAAACATCACTGCTCTAGAGGAGATCTGCATGGAGGAATGGGCCAAAATACCAGCAACAGTGTGTGAAAACCTTGTGAAGACTTACAGAAAACGTTTGACCTCTGTCATTGCCAACAAAGGGTATATAACAAAGTATTGAGATGAACTTTTGTTATTGACCAAATACTTATTTTCCACCATAATTTGCAAATAAATTCTTTAAAAATCCTTCAATGTGATTTTCTGGATTTTTTTTTTTCTCATTTTCTCTCTCATAGTTGAGGTATACCTATGATGAAAATTGGAGACCTCTCTCATCTTTTAAGTGGGAGAACTTGCACAATTGGTGGCTGACTAAATACTTTTTTATCCCACTGTATACACTGATGATGTGCATATTGCAATTTGATTCTGATCGGATGATTTTTGCAGGAGTTGTCGCCCCTGACCTATGACCTCTTGTTTTACCTTACTTCATAGACAGTAACTGTCTTGTGAAATCAACTCCTCCTACAGTTTTGTTCCAATTATTTTGTAACTTGGTACCATGGTTTGATATACTCTGATGATGCGCATATTGCAATTTCACTCTCACCTTGAGATCAAAGGTCAGAGGTCAGATTTTCCCTAAATCTTCTAACTACTGAAAGAAATGATGTAGGCTTTTCAAATCAATACAGTAGTTGGATCTAATGCACTTCTTGGATGATTTATACCCTGACCCAACTATGGGTTTGGAGTCAAGGGGTCAAAGGTCAAAGTTAACATTGCAGTTGCACTGTGGTAAATGGTAACAGTGTTTCCCCTAGGTTTACAGCCTTGGGGTGGGGGGTGCGACTAATCAATTATTTTTGTAGTTGACCAATGTAATGACTATTTTTTCAATTAGTCGACTAATCGCAATTATTTCTGTCATGTCCACCATCTCTGCTTCCTGTTGGCATGGCTCATATTCAGGACTCTCACCTGTGTAAGCCTTCACACCTGTATAAATCACTTTGTTGTCAGTCTATTTCTTAATATAACATAGCCCATTATAAAAAGTTCCCATTGCTAAATAGAATAACGACCCACGAAAGAAGTTGGAAACTTGAACTTGACAGCTTAAGAAAAAGTGTTTGGAACAACTCAATTAAATAACGGAAACCAAAATGCAGTCTTTTAACCCAAAAATAAAAGTGCAAGAAACTCAAATAAGCAGCTTCTGCTGCACCGTGGAAAGCTGTTGTAACTCTGCATGTTCAAAACATTAAAATCCATAAAAGTAAAAAAGAAAACAGTTTATCTTATTAAAACCTTTTTGGGTCTGGAAGTTTAAAAGTTCAGTTAGGCTTCAGATGAAAATGAAAGCACCAAGATACTGATGCCTTGGTGCCAGAGTCTTGGTGGAGGTATGCATTCTCGGATCATCACCAAAATATTATGGGTTCTTGTCTAGCCCAAGGACCATCTCTGGTAAAAATTTCATCCAGATCCATCCAGTAGTTTTGGAGTACACACATGTGCAGTGAATATAATCTGCAGTTCACATGCCTGTATTGTCACTTGCAGACAAGAGCCACCAAACTGATTTGAACAGCTGCAATCCAAACACAAAAGAGGAGCACTAAATGGCAGAAGCGATGGAGGTACGTGAATACAATGACAATCAAGACGAACAGGAGCTTTTGCTGTTTAGTGGCAGAGAAAGAAAACAGATGGGCAAAAAGACGGACCTTTGTTCACCCAGTATTGGCGGATTGCTCAGTACTTCCCTGTGGCGGGAGTTTCCCGTTGCATGCGCAGTTCACTGTGACCATTTGCAGGCGAGCAATGTTGGGACTTGGAGTTTTTAGCAAGTTTTTAACGAGTTTTACCTCATCCTTCCTCTGCAAAACTAAACGGCAAAACCATTGTGAAAACAATTGATGGGATGAATAAATGGTGTTGTTGAAAACGTTTTTTTTTTTTTTTTTTTTCCAGTAACCGCTATTTTATAACAGTTCAGCTCTATGTGCTGTTAAAAAAACGTGCTGTGTTGTGCTGTAAAAAAGTCGCACTACCACCTCTAGTGGCCCGGCATAGTTATTACAGTACCATTTCCCCTGGCTTCATTGATGTTAAAGGTGAGTTAAATTTGTGTTTATTTCGAAAACAAAGCCTTATCTCGGAATTCTGGAAAATTCCGAGAGAAAATATGCAAATATGAAAGTCGAGAAAATATGCAGTGTTTCCTCTGGCTTAAAGACCTTGGCGCGGTGGCAACGTATTTTTCCGGGGTGGGTGGGTGCAGAAAACACATGACACTATTGTAACCGGAATATGTTAATGTTATACTATTTATTTCTTTTTTTTAATTTTGCACAGTAACTTTGCATATGGAACTTACCATTTGAAGTATTGTACAACTGAGGCTTGAATGTTGGAATATTGGGCCACCTGGGGTCCCACCTAGACGTCCTGTGTTTGGACTTTTTAGTGGTGTCATCTTTGTCTCCTTCTCTCCTGCTCTCACCTCTCCTGGACCCTCTTCCTGAACACTTTCCTCTCCTTGGCTCCTCTCTTCTGTCTCATCTTGCCCTCTCTGAGCTCTACCTAATTCAGGTTCTCTCTCTGTCTATGGTGGTATACAAACAGGGTAGAAAATATCAAGTGTTCTGTTTTGTCCTGCAGGATCTTTTTTTTTTTGTCATGGTTTACATAAATGACAAAAATGTTTTTTTTTTTTTTTTGTATTTTTATTCTAGTGTTTCTTTTTTCCATGGAGAGAGTAGGGAAGGGAAAAAACATTCGTTATAGTAATTTACTCATTCATACTTAAATTATATGATCAGAGGTGGGTATAATAGCCAGAAATACTACTGATGTAAAGGCAGTGCTTTGAAATTAATAATTAAAAGTAGACAACCAAAAATTTCTAATTGAGCTAAGGGTACAAAGAGCACCCACTTAAAAACTTGAGTAATGACTTCAATCTTGAAGGTTTGAGGTTTTTCTCCAAAATGTATAACAATTTTCTTATGGTTTCCTACTTTCCTCTGTAAATTTATCTAAATTTAAAACCATTTTCCTCAAATTTGTAATTCCCTCTTGTAAAATTGACTTTTCTTGTACATTTGAGACTTTATTATAAGTTTGTGGATTATTTTATGGCAAATTTTTGTCTGTTTTAAAAGAAAATGACTGTTTTTTTAAATAAATTTGAAGCAGACTGTGGTAATTTTTTTTTTACTTTTCCCTTATAATAATTTACATTTTTGACCATAATTTTGCAGAGCCACAACAGAAAAATAATTTAACTCTGATTTCAAAGAGAAAAAATTAATAAAATTGTATTTAATGAAGTAAATTAACTTAAACGACCAAAGATGCAGTTATTTCTGTTATAATATTTCTGTATATTTATAGTTTTTTTTAGAAATCGCCTCACTACACAGACAGCAGGAAAACCCTCCCTTATTTTGAAATCCAAATGTTTTTACATTTAGTTTGTCTGAAGGCTGCTGCCGGATTAAAGTCATTGACTTTGTGAATTTCGGTCATCTTAACTTGCCAGGTACATAATAGTGAACATAAATTAGTTAATTAACATTGACTAAGGTAAAGGTAAAAACAGCTCCTTTTCATTCTTGTCTGAAATAAGAAAAACAAAAAACTAATGGTTAAAAAGAAGACAAAATGAACCAATTCAACCTCCTAACCACACTTGTTAGCTCAGCGACTCTTCCATTATTGCTTCCGTTACCAGCGGGTTAAAACCATGATAAATGCCTTCACTGCTTACATACCTCTTCTGACTTTTTTTCTGCATTTAAAGTACTTTAATAAGCTCATGTTTCTCTTGGACAGTGACGCGAGTGAGACACTCTGCCTGGCGACTGAAGCGGTCACACGGGCGCGGTGTTTCTGAACTCCGCACGGATGACAGTCACACA
Source organism: Pholidichthys leucotaenia (assembly GCA_020510985.1). Lineage (NCBI taxonomy): Eukaryota > Metazoa > Chordata > Actinopteri > Cichliformes > Pholidichthyidae > Pholidichthys > Pholidichthys leucotaenia. Next base: position 377,823,373 of record CM035844.1, on the reverse strand, counting down.
TGTTGTTCGTGTGCGCTCTTGCAGACCGCAATTCCTTCATTTTTTTTCTTAAATTTATTTTTCCCTCATAGAGTGGCTGGAAATTTACAAGCGTGGCGGGCTGCCACCCAGAAATGTTACCAGAGGAAACCCTGAATATGGCAATACAACAATACAAGCCTTTAGTTCCACTTAATTTTGACCAGGCAAGCTGAAATAGAGAGGCGCACGCACGCACGCACACAGACAGAGGTGCCTTAAGTGTTTACCGTATGCCTCTCCGTTTCACCGAGGCATAATAAAAAGAACTTCTTCCAGTCCAAAATAACAGTTTGCAAATGCTTTAAGTTACAGTGCAGAAATGTCAGCCTTCACTACACATACAGTGAAATATTTAAGCCGTTTTAATTTATTTTTGATGATTATGGTTACAGTTTTTATAAATGAAAGCACCAAGGTGCTGTGCCTCGGTGCCTTCACACGGTAGCATGGGCAGCTGTAAAAAAGTGGCACTCCAACCTCTACTGGCCCGGGATAGTTATTACAATACCTTTTTTTGCTGCAGCATTGACAGAAATGGTGAGTTAAATTTGTGTTTATTTCAAAAACAAAGTGTTATTTCAAAATTCTGGCAAATTAAAAATCAAGAAAATATGTTGATTCAATGATACAAGCCTTTAGTTCCACTTAATTTTGACTGGGTGAGCTGAAACAGAGATGCAGACAGACAGATACGCAGAGCCACAAACAGACGCACTAACTGATTACCGTATGCCTCCTTTTCACCGAGGCATAATTACAAATCATGGTATTGTTAATTATCTGAAATACACTAATATTCAGAATGAGGGTTGATATTGCAACGACAAAAAGAGGGAAGATAAGAGAATAAGCCACTCCTGTAATTCACTAATTTAGTGCACTAAACACGTTAGCCAGCAGAACTGAAACTGCTCAGCCGTCAGCAACCATCATCGAAGAGAGCTTATTGTCCAACAGGTAAACTGACATAAGCAGCACATGCTAACAGTTTATTCAGTTTTCTAAAGCTGAGACCATTGCTCATTGAAAATGGGAAGTGCTAAATTTACTCGCTGACCTTACCAGTGTGGTGCTTATAAGTGGCCCCTCTTCAATCGTCACCGGGATGGCGCACAGTAGAAACCTGCTGACAGGCAGCCGAGCCGGTGGACAGAGCGGAGGGAGGAGGGGGAGGAGGATGGATGCTTCACTGTGCTGCTGTGTTAATGACAGCTCTGCTTTATAGAATTTGCATTTAACTTGTTTCATTGTTTATTTTTGGTAAAATGCTCCCATACTTTGGAAAGTTTTGTCCTCTTCTTCGTGATTTTCTCTCTTCTGTGTCGCCATGATGCGCTCCTCTTCTTCTTCACTGGAACAGTTAAGCTGAACATTTTCATGGCGTGCATATAAACTTTAAAATTAAACAATTCATTAACAAAAAAAATCTGCTTCGACAAATCTTTATGATCGACATTGTCTGTGTTTACGCACAGTGGAGTTCTGCCCCGCCGCATGATACTAGAGCGCAGAGGAGAATGGTAAATGGCATTCACTTATCGTGCTTTTTCTCATCTCTGGATTACCAAAGCGCTTTATAGATCCTGCTATCCTCCCATTCACACAATGATGGGGACGGAGCTGCCATACATAGGCAATGGCCTGACACCCCACGAGCAACTGGGGGTTCAGTGTCTTGCTCAAGGACACTTCAGCATGTAGACTGCAGAAAGAGTGGGAATCGAACCAGTGACCCTCCGATTAGTCGTCGTCCACACTACTCCTGCACCACAGCCACCCCCCAAGAAGAGAAATAAGCTGCTGTCGTGTAAATAACATGAATAACATAAGTATATTTAGTTTGTTTAATACAGGGGTATCAAACTCATTCCACGGAGGGCCAAGACCCTGCAGGTTTTACCTGCACCCAGTCTCTTCAGCAGGTGTTTTCACTGATCAGCAATCAGTGGGAAGAAATTCAGTGAAATCACCTGTTGAAGGCACTGGGTGGAGGTAAAACCTGCAGGGTCTTGGCCCTCCATGGAATGAGTTTGACACCCATGGTTTAATAAATGGACAAGGTAAAGACTTGTTCTATAGTGAATGCATCTTAAAATGACTTCTGCTCTGCACCTCCCCCCCATATAACGGTAGGGGTAACACTGTGGTAATGCTACATTTACTATTACGAAACGAGTAACGTTAAGGCCACCAAACCTGCTGCACAGGTTCACCTTGGCATTCTGACCTCCGACTATGGGTTTGGGGTCAAAAGGTCAAAGGTCAACATTCTCTATGCCTTATTACTGTACAACGAGTAAAGCTAGGGCCACCAAACTTGGTACACAAGTTCACCCTGTGACCCTGTGACTATGGTTTTTGGATCATAAGGTCAACGGTCAACATCAAAATGGCTTATAAACTATATCTCAACAACAAAGAAAGCTAGGGTCACCAACCTTGCTACACAGGTTCACCTTGGGCTCATGACCTCTGTGGGATTGGGGTCAAAAGGTCAAGGTTGGCATTCCCTATGCCTTATTACTGCACAGCAAGTAAAGTTAGGGTCACCAAACGTGGTACACAGGTTCACTCTATGATCCTGAAGTGTGACTATGGTGTTGTGATTGCAAGGTCAAAGGTCAACATCAAAATGTCTAATAAACTATATCTCAACAACAAAGACAGCTAGGGTCACCAAACCTGGTACACAGATTCACTCTGAGACCATGTCCTTGGACTACAGGTTTGGGGTCAAAGGCCAAGGTTGGCACTCCCTATGCACTCTTACTATAGAACGTGTAAAGCCCTCTAGGGTCACCAAACTTGCTACACAAGTTCACCTCGGGATCCTGCCCTTCAGTTATGGGTTGTATACTTTGTTGTATATTGGTGGATGATGAGCTTATCATAATTTGGTTCTGCCACAGTAATTATATTGATAAGTTGAAAACTGCTCTCCGTCAGTAAGTATTAGGCTCTTCAAAGAAAACGGAGGTGGGGGATATTGAACTCGCCTCAGAGTGCTCTTGTTAGCTTATTTCACTGAAGCCAAAAGAAACTAATGTAATGATGTGGTGTCCATCCACATTTCATGGAAATCTCTACTCCTCCCAAGCTTTTGCCTCGATGCTAACCAAACTCACAATAATCCTCAGGTGGGTTTGCATCCAAGTTGTGTTCAAGGTCATTGTCAAAGGTCAGGAGATCTGGGCATGAATGATTTCACAAAAAAAATATTACTCCCCCTAGGCCATTGACCTTGACCATAAGAACATCTTAGATGGGTCTGCATCTGTGCTGGTGTTTGAGGTCAGCAGTCAGGAGATTGGGACACTCCTAGAGTGATTTCGTCAGGCCAGAATGAACTACTCAGTCATTGACGGTCTGGTCAGTTTTTCAAGTTTTCACAAGAGACTGTCATGGTAGACCCAGGCTGGTAAGGGCCTACCAGAGACAATTTTGGAGTCATCAGTTAACCTGACATCCATGTCTTTGGATTGTGGGTGGGAGCCACAGTGCCCGGAGTAAATCCACACAGCACAGGGAGAACATGCAAACTCCACACAGAAAGGTTCCCACCCCTGCCAGCCTGGGGGTTCGAATCTGGAACCTTGTAGCTGTGAGGCAACATTGCTAACCACTGTACCACTGTGCTGCCCAAATAAATAAAAATAAGTAAGAAGAGCAAGGTAAGCAGTCCAGAATCCAGAGAGATTCATTTTGGTCTTGTGCAGTGCATGTAAAATGATTAATAGTGTTTGTTGGTAGTTATTGCATTGTTCAGTTGTTGTGCAGCCCTTTTTTAGTCATAGTTTGTTTAACATCTGGAAAAATATAGACTGATATTCAACAGTGGTTTAGTGACCTTTTAATACCTGAACTTTGAATCATTTTTGAGCTATTTAAAAAGGGGGGTTAAAATGTTGAAAAAGCTTATTTTCAGTTGGCAAGTGGTAATTACAAAAGATATAAAATTCATTTGTGTTGTAAATAAAATCCTTTATACAGCACTGTTTTGCAGTCAGATCAGAAATTCAGAGCTTTTTGTTTGGCATTCCTGATTCACCCCCTTTTTTTTTTTTTGATTTATTAACTTTACTCTTCCACACTTACCAAACGTCTAAGGGGAAAGTAAGTAAAATTTATTTATATAGCACTTCTCACAGAAAGAACCACAAAGTGCTTCACAATAAAAATAAAACACACAATCACAAATACAACAATAAAGGCATTGAAAAACAAGTATAAAGACATTAAAAACATAAAAACCATAATCCATAAGGGGAAGTTTTTTGGGGGGGGGCAGCTTTCATTTATGCACTACAAACCAGATGTGGTGTTTAAAATGTTCTCGTACTTAAGTTTCACATAACTTTGTCAACCCTGTAGGCATTTATCTTCACAGTGTTGCCTTACTGTCCACACATTTGATCTAAACTAGAGATTAATTCATTATACTAATGGGTTGAGTCCCATTTAGACATACTTGTACTTCCTTGTTTGCTTCTTTTGTACCAAACCCAGTTTTGGCCTTGTCTTGAACAGCAATAGAATGCTTTTTGATTCCCCAAACAGCTCATATTGCAAGATATTTTAAGGTGGCCTGTGAGTAAAAGCCCCAACAGAATGGAAATGATGCCCCCCCCCCCCAAAAAAAAAGAAACAACAACCAAAAACTAAGACTCATTCAGGCATAAGACTTAAGTAAAGTTGATGGAGTTCACTTCAGTTTTAAAGCTGAACATGGGGAAAAAAAGAAAATCCTGTCTGTGACAGAAATATTTGGCATATACACATATTATCCTCTGATTCAAGGAAAGCGTGTGTATGTATATGCCAAATATTTTCTCTCCCTGGTGTATTTCTTGCAGCCAACTTCACATTCCTGTAGAGATGTTCTGCGATTTAGTGGTTTTGAGAGGAAAGGAGAGTGACAGATGGGCTGTTGAAATAAGTTGGATGAAGTAAAAATATCAAATAAAACGAGAAGCAAACACTCAAAACTGAAGACACGATTGCACATTTATGTCACAGCAAAATATTTTGTCATAGCGGGAAAGAGCAAGATGATTCCTGAAATTACCACTGTTGCTTGTTTGCCTTTTAGTTGAGAATGAGAGCCACTGCGACTTTGTGAAACTCAGAGAGATGCTGATCAGAGTCAACATGGAGGATCTGAGGGAGCAGACACACGCCCGCCACTACGAGCTGTACCGCCGCTGTAAGCTGGAGGAGATGGGCTTCAAGGATACGGATCCTGACAGTGAACCGTTCAGGTAGGGCAGACATAACACCGTGTGCGTGGAGAGTGCAAGCAAAAAAAAAAAGCCCAACAACAGATTGCTCATCTGTCAAGAGCACAAAGTCTATTGTTCACAGACAGCAACTAATATATTTTTGTTCCCTGTTGTCTGTTTTTGTTTGCAGTCTGCAGGAAACGTATGAAGCAAAGAGAAAAGAGTTTTTAGGTGACCTGCAGCGCAAAGAAGAAGAAATGAGACAAATGTTTGTCAACAAAGTAAAAGAGACGGAGGCCGAACTGAAAGAGAAAGAGAGAGAGGTGAGTCTGAGCAAGCTAAGCGCTTGATGAAATATGTTTGATGTGAAGTGGACACATCAAAGAACTTTTTGTCATCTTCATAACCCCTTTAGAGAATAAGTTCATAGCTCCCATTAAAGTAACTTTTAATTATCAGACATTACAAAGTCATCACATTGGCAGATTCATAGCAGTGCCCAATATTGCTCAAGATTTTTCTCTTCCTATAATATTTACATGGAATATTTCAAGTTGTCGCCTTAATACTGACCTATTTTATTGAGATTCTCCACATTAGTTGAAGTGCACCATGAACATTTTACTTACAACCCCAATTCCGGTGAAATTGGGATGTTGTGTAAAACATAAATAGAAACAAAACACAATGTTTTATACAAAAAAATCCTTTTCTACAAAGACAAAATATTTAATGTTTGAACTGATAAACTTTTTTTTTTTTTTTCAAATATTCACTCATTTTGAATTTGATCCCTGCAACACATTTCAAAGAAGCAGCTGAGGACAGTTGAGGAATGCTCAAAAAGCACCTTGTTGGAACATTCCACAGTAGGGATGTTAATGATTAATTCACTTGTGATGAATTGTCAATAAGAATTTAGTCAACTAAATTAAATTATCAATTAACTGATAACTCAGCAGTCCTTTTCAGTGGGAGCTTATTCTTTAAAATGTAGTGGCATTGCCGTCCAGACGGGGGCACACACAGTCAAGGGAACCCTCAGCCAGACCAAGGGAACCGGGGCTTCTGGATCCTTCAAGGTGGCAAAGGCAGACAACAAGGCTAAGAAGGCCGCAAAGAAATCCCCTGCTAAAGCCAAGAAAGCCGCCGCCAAGAAACCAGCAGCGGCTAAAAAGCCCAAAGCAGCAGGAGCCAAGAAGGCTGCAGCTGCTAAGAAGTCCCCGAAGAAGGTGAAGAAACCAGCAGCGGCCAAGAAGGCACCAAAGAGCCCCAAGAAAGCTGCCAAGAGCCCCAAGAAAGTGGCCAAGAAGACCCCTGCTGCCAAGAAAGCTGCGCCCAAGAAAGCAGCCAAAGCTAAAGCTAAGAAGGCAGCCCCCAAGAAGAAGTGAGCTGTCATGGCTGACACTCACATGGAAACTCCATGCGAGTTTCCATGTGAGGCTGCAGCGCGTCGTGCGCACTGCTGAGAAGGTGATCGGCTGCAAGCTCCCATCTCTCCAGGATCTGTACATCTCCAGGACCCGGAGGCGTGCAGGCCGGATCATGGCCGATCCTTCACACCCTGGTCACGTACTGTTTGCCCCCCTCCCCTCAGGTAGAAGACTTCAGTCCATCCAGACTAAAACCTCCCGGCACATGAACAGCTTTTTCCCCTCTGCCATCAGACTGCTGAACATTAAGTGACTTATTGACTCTCATGCATACAGCAGCTCAACCAGACTCATGTCATTCATCACTGTTTTTCTGTTGCATTATCGACTGCACATCATCTGCTACTTGCTAATTTATTTAAAACTGCTGTGACTAGTATTACTCATTATTATTATTATTATTATTTATTATTCTACACTTATTGCATGGTTTTAGTCTTTAATTTTTTATTTTTTTTTTAGTTTATCTCTTTATCTTATCATGTTTTAATGTTGTAGCATTGCGCCGAGACAAATTCCTAGTTTCTGTACTACATGAACAATGGCAATAAATCTGATTCTGATTCTGACACAGTCACCCGCTGCCACCTTTCAACCAAAGCTAAAGAAAAAGCAGACGACGCCAAGCCATCAGAGCACAGGCGCTGTGCAGAGCAAGAAAAAACTTCGCTCCTGTGGGTTACGTCGGAGAGCCACAAGTTCTAATGGCACGCGAGCGTGAAGATTCACCCACCTGCTTCAAGTCAGCAGGGTGGAGAAACGGAGGAAGGAGCAAGGAAGAAACTACATGAGCGCAAAAACCCATCCCTGCTGCTTTCAACCCAGGACTAGACGGGAAAGCAGGCTGGTCTCAAGTTACCACTGAGGTAACAGACAACAGAAGGAGCCCAGATCATACTGGGTTTGCCTGGATTTCTGGGGTACTGCGATAATGTTTAACATGCAACAGATGAAGCAGATCACAATTTATTTTCCTGTTAACACAGTCTACCAATGCATCTCAGTAAATTAGAATGTGAAAGTTTTTTTTTTTTTATATATAACTAAAAAAGATAAATTTTATATTGGTAATAGTTTTTAAAATAAATTAAAAATCATGACGGTTGTAATTTACTGAGATGCACCAGCACATAGTACACCCTATACAGTACAAAATTTGTTAAACTACAAAAAAATGCCATTGTCTGTAGTAAAAAAAAAAATGCAAATGGTACAATAAATCATTGAGGAATATGATGTCCATGTTTTATTCATTATATCAAAAACAGTAATTAACTTTTGATATTAAAGATAGAAAGATCGTATTGTACCGAGGGAAATTCAGATTCTCAGGAAAAATGTCGCTTATCAATCAATTGTTAATCGATCGATAAGGTGAATCAACTAATAATTAATGAATTAATCAATAACTTGCATCCCTATTCCACAATGAACAGTTAAATTAGAAACAGGTGAGTGTCATGATTGGGTATAAAAGGAGCATCCCTGAAAGTCTCAGTCGTTCACAAGCAAGGATGGAGCGAGGTTCACCACTTTGTGAACAGCTGTGTGGGCAAATAGTCCATCAGTTTAAGAATGTTTCTCAATGTACAATTGAAAGGAATGTAGGAATTTCATCATCTACAGTCCATAATATCAAAAGATTCAGAGAATCTGGAGAAATTTTGCACGTAAGCGGCAAGGCCGAAAATCAGCAATGAATGCCCATGACTTCTGATCCCTCAGGCGGCACTTTTTTTTTTGAAAACTACCATCATTTTGTAAAAGATATCACCACATGGGCTCAGGAACACTTCAGAAAACCATTGTCGGTTAACTAAGTTTGTCACTACATCTACAAGTGCAAGTTAAAACTCTACCATGTAAAGTGAAAGCCATATATCAACAACAGCCAGAAATGCCTCTGGTTGCTCTGGGCCCGAGCTCATCTGAGATGGACTGATGTAAAGTGAAAAAGTGTCCTGTGGTCTGATGAGTCCACATTTCAAATTATTTTTGGAAATCATAGATGTCGTGTCCTCTGGCCTAAAGAGGAAAAGGACTATCCAGATTGTTATCAGTGCAGAGTTCAAAAGCCAGCATCTGTGATGGTGTGGAGGTGTGTTAGTGCCTATGGCATGGGTAACTTGCACATCTGTGACGGCACCATTAATGCTGAACAATACATAGAGGTTTTGGGGCTGCCATCCAAGCAGTGTCTTTTTCAGGGACATTCTTGCTTATTTCAGCAAGACAATCCCACGTCACATTCTGCACGAGTTACAACAGTGTAGCTTTGTAGTAAAAGAGTGCGAGTACTAGACTGGCCTTTCTGCAGTCCAGACCTGTCTCCCAAAATGTGTGGCACATTATGAAGCGAGGACTACGACAACAGAGACCCCAGACTGTTGTGCAACTGAAGTCATACATCAAACAAGAATAGGAAAGAAGTTCACCTTCAAAACTTCAACAATCAGTTCCTAAATGCTTACTGAGTGTTATTGAAAGGAAAGGTGATGTAACACAGTGATAAACATGACCCTGGTCCAGCTTTTTGGGAATGTGTTGCAGGCATCAAATTCAAAAATGAGTGAATATTAAAAAAAAATAAGTGTGTGTGTGTGTCAGTTTGAACATTAAATATCTTGTCTTTGTAGTGTATTCAATTAAATAATCCAAAATTTTTCACACTGTCTTCTAAAATGATTATAAAAATGTTTTCTTTTCTATCAGACATTGAAAAAGGTTGTTTTTTTACCTTAACACGTTACACGTGAGATACACATAATGAAGGCTCTGAAAAATTGTCACCACCCATTATGGGAGATAGAGAGGGGAAGGAAGCAAGTGGAGATAAAAAAAAAAAACTTAAAAAAGAGAGAAGGAAAGACCACACAAAAAGTAAACAACACAAGAACAGTCACACTACCATACCTGAGAGGCATCACTGAAAGAATACAGAGGACAATGAAAAAATACCACGTCAACACCCCAGTAAAACCACACACCACTTTAAGGCAACTCCTGGTTCATCCCATAGACATAATACCCACAGAAAACAAAAGTAATGTCATGTATGAAATACCATGCCTATCATGCAACAACACCTACATAGGAGAAACAGGAAGACCCTTTGGAACCAGAAAAAAGGAACACAGGAAAGAATGGGAACAAGAGACAATAGCAAGGTATGCACGAGCACAAAAAGCAACAGCTGAACAACAGAAACTGAAATCTACTGCATCCGACCATTGCAAAAGAGAAAATCGTATCATGGACTGGGAAGAGGCAAACGTCATCCGCACAGAAAGCAACAAATACCACCGTTGGATCAGGGAAGCCATCGAGATCAGAAAACGGACCCACGAACCATCAACGGGGATGAGGGATCCTTTACCCTGTCCCACACCTGGGATGCTGTCCTCCACAGGATACCAGACAGCAGGGGGCGTAGTCGTCCTCTGCTGTCTGGTAAACGTGGATGAAACAGGTGATAGTCACAACATCATGTGACCCTTCTGATGTGGCTGTCTGATTAAAAAAATATATATATATATATATTTAATTGAACATAGGTTGAAAAGTAATTTTTAAATCATTGTATTTTGTTTATGTTTACGTTTTACACACATTCCAACTTCACCGGAACTGGAGTTGCATTTTCATGAATTTGGCTTTTCTCCCTTTACGTAGTTGTGAGTTTTGGTTGTGGCGGCAGATCCTATTTTCAAGTATTTAACTTGAATTATTTTGTGCCATCATCAACCTTGAGAATGTCCAGATTTAATGAGAGTTGGACTGACGACCCAAAATTGGAGTAATCCAATTCCAGTAAATAACTGGTCACAGAGGTGCATATTTAAAGTCTTAAATATACTGTAACTTCCTTATTAAAAGTGTGGAACTACAGGCCTCAAACCAAAATGCTGCTGTAACACAGGCTTAAAACGCTGAAGCGCAGAAGAAAAGAAGAATTAAAAAGTGTCGTGCTTGTCTCTAGATTCAGAAAGGGTTGCTTTGTCTTCTGTGTTTTTTTTTTTTTAACCTCTCTTTTGCCAAATGTCTTTTTCTCCATCTCCTCCTTTCAGCTGCACGACAAATTTGAGCAGCTGAAGCGGATGCATCAGGAGGAGAAGAGGAAGGTGGAGGAGAAGCGGAAAGACTTGGATGAGGAGATGAACGCCTTCAACAAAAAGAAGGTGTCAGCCGAGACACTGTCCTTATCTCAGCCACTGAAGAAAGACAAGGACAAGAAAAAGTAAGGCCGTCCTTCCTTTCCGCCACTCGCTCTTTCCTTTGGTCTTTTAAAGCAAGCTGCTTTTTCTTGTCCCGCTCCACTCTTTAAGTAATTCCCTCGCCTTTCATTGTGTGCCTTTGGTCTGTCCGTTTGTTGATTTTTCTTCTGCTCCTCTCATCCTCTTGTTTTGCTGTATAACCCTTTAACAGGTTTTTAAGCAGGACGTTTGCATTCTGCTAACTCCTGTGGACCAGTGTGTCTTTAATGAGCCGTGAATAGTCTGCTGTGGCATTGTCCACCTATCTCTAATACGCAGACATTTCAGCTTTTCCAAAGGTCTGGCATGTGTTTAGGAAACTTCCTCCCTTTTTTTTTGTCCAGCCCAAGCTTAACATTTCCTGTGCTTTCACTCTCTTTTGCCTCGCTCTAATTATTCAGGATACTCAGGGAGGTGGCTGTAAAAAAACCTTTTAAATAGATGAGACAGAATTCAGCTCAGGGAGAGTAAAGCAGGTTTCTAACAGGGATGTATCAATGGTATATACAGCAGCTAAGGTACAGAGGTTTTTTCATGATAAAGCTTGTTAGCTTGTGCATAAAAGACTTCATCCTTTGTTGAGCTCTGTTGAATTTTTTCAGAAATTTCTTGCTACTAATCCTGCACTGAATACTTCATTTTTTTTACTTTTAAGACCACTGTTGGCTTTTTTATGTCTATATTTCTGCACAAATGTGGCAGTCGAATACAGAGATTTGTAGCCATTAAATTTTGAAGGGAACATATGGTGAAAATTGCCTTTTTTTCTGTTCTTTTGTGCATGAATTTAGCCTGGAGTGGCTACCAACTACTAGAAGAAGAGCAAAAAAAAAAAAAAACCCCAGTCAGTCAGTGAGCCATTCTGATTCTTTTTGCCTCAGTTTGTAACGTGAGTGGAATGGTACCACCCTTTCAGCATTACCTCCACACGTTGTAATGACATTTCCCAGTGAGCCGTCATTCATACTCTTTTTTAATGTTATATTTTAGGTGGGATGTGCCAGTAGATCAGGCAGTTAGTGGAGTTAACTTGTCGACCCGACTGCCACGTTCATGGCTGTTTCCTGTGTATTCTCTTCACCCCAGTAGAAATCCATGTTCCAGCTTGTTCATTAATCCACACTGAATTACATGTCATTCTGGTTTGTTTCTTATATTTTGGCCGTGATAGTCCTGTAATCACACTAACAGACATGCTAGCTGAATTAGCCTGATTTAGCTACTGCTTCTGACTCCCCTTCATCCACCCTATCCAACATCCATAATCTCCATCAGATCATCTACCAACAGTGGACCATGTGTCATTCCGAGATGTTAGTTTAGCTGATTTTTATTGTACTTTATTATGCTCTGGCAAAGTTAGAAGTTAGCAGACATAACGGTTCACTCATCAGTGTTATTTCTGTGCTTGATGTAACCCAGGGATTGGTCCTCTTTCCAGCCACTTTAACCACACGCCCCTGTCCACAACAATGTGTTCTAACTTTCACATTCTCCCATTCAGTCAATTTTACACTAATTAGCTCAGGCTGCATTTGACAACAGAACTATCCCGCTAACATCTGCATAAATTGCCCTGGCGTCAGCCATGGATCTCGGTGAGTGGTGTCAACTGGGGCTCGTTAGCATTTAAGGGAACATGCATTGAAACAGATCCTTGTGAAGGAAGGCGTTTTAATCCGAGTGGCAGTGGTGCTGGATCTCGATGTATTCTGACCAAAGCATGTCACAGAGCACTCTGGGAACTGTGTCAACATGTGGAAGAAAGGTGTAATATGTCCCCTTTAAAAGCTTATTTTGAATACTTTTCTTGGAAGAGTATTGTAGGACCAGTCGGCTTTTTTGTACTGCTGCAAAAGCTGTCACAGGTGTCATTTTTGTTTAGCTGCAAATGTCTATTTGAACTTGGAAACATAAACCAATCTCCCCCCCCCCCCCCCCGGTTAAAGTGATTTTGACTTCTTGGCTATTATTTAAAAAATGACAAGGAGTTAAACCCTAACACAGCAGTCTAGTGCACTTATAGTGCTGACAAGTTGGCTTATTGGAAGAAATGTCAGGTTTCCATTTTGTTAATTTTAGCTGTACTTGTGTAGGTTAGCTTTAAAGCACAGCCAGGACAATGTAGGTTCACATTACACCCTAACTCGAGTTAATTTTCAGTTTGTATTGAGTGCTCGAGGCTGCAGGCTGATTGTGAGGTTGAAAACCATTTAAAAAGTGTTAATGCCAAGAATAAGCTGTGGCAATAACGAGCGTTTAATGAAATTCCACATATAGATATTTGGCTCCATCTGGTGGCTCCTCTACTGTCACTGCTGCTGTGAGAAACTGCCCTCCATTTTCCAAAGATCCTCCGTTTGTTTTAATCTGAAGAAGTTTAGACTTTTCCCCCAGATGTAGGTTTTTTTTTTTTTTTTGTCGTATTGAATGTAGTTTGACCATTTTTTCATTTAACCTCTTTTTTTCAGTGCTGCAGTCTTTGTTCTTGTTGGTATTTTATTATTTCTTATATATTTTTTAAATTATTAATTCAGTTTGTTTAATTTCCTGTTTGTCGCTGTTTTCCAGTTAATTTATGGCTGCTGTACACCCTTCCACACATGACCACGGATTTGTCCTCCATCCCCACATCTCCGACAACACCCATTTGTTTTTGTTTGAATTTTTTGTTTGTTTCGACATTCCATTTTGACATGTGCACATGCACCAAAGACACTGAGGATGATGATGGTGAAGCCAGAGGAGAGGAGGAGGAGGAAAATGCTCATGTTCCATCAGCAGCCATCTCATTTGTTCAGGATCTTTTTATGTTTATTTTTTTTTTGACACTTTTATACATGTATGCATTTTAATTTCTTTGTGTTTTTTTTGTGTATATTTTGTACTGACCATCCACACAGAAAGAAACTAAACTGTTCAGAACTTCTTTTGGTACTACAGCACTCGCATTGGCTGTGTATTTTGAAATGCTATGATTAATATTTAAATAGAAGTTATGAGTGAAAAAGAACCATTTTTAATCTGTATTTTCTCTGAAACGATTGGTGATGATTCTGTTAACCTTTGTGAAGTTGTGTCACTGTGGGTTAAATCCCTGTGTTGAATGAATCCAGATAATACATTTTAATAGCATCTTTGTTGAGCAGTAACTGAGCACCTGTATACTGCAGACTGCATATACACTGGTGCTGACAACCTAAAAAAAAGTCTAAAGTCTTTATGAAACTTATGCAATATGGTGGTGCTGATTCAGATTAACTCAGTAAATGTATGTGAATATTTTTTAGAGCTTACCGAGCTGAATATGCAAAATGTACTAGTTTTTTGTATATGATATTATTGTAAGAAGCACATATGATGATGATGGTGTATATTGTCTGCCAGTGATTTAACTTTATTGTAAGCCGTGAGTGAGAGTTGCCACAGTGGACACAACATGAAGCTAGTACATACAGTAGGCCACATTCAGGACAACATTAGAGCCTCTGCTCGCTGTACACTCAGCGATAGAGAAGAGCGCAGCTGTATTTACTGTTTTGTCATTGGAAATAAATGCAAACCCCAATTCCTGACATTGATGTGTGTATGCCATGATTTGTCTGTCTGCATTTACCCAAGAGAGAGAGATGAAAGTGAGACTGAAGCAAGTGAAGATTTGTTTTTCCCCTTCTTTCAAATGCTAACAGAAGCATTAACGGTTAACCACAACAGCTGTCAGCTTGAGACATGGCGTTTCCTGTTCAGAGGTCCCTAACTGATGAGTGTTTTTTGCTCAGCACATAATCATCCCTGCTTTCAGCACAGCTGCTGACTTCAGGTGTGTGTGAGTGTGTGTTTGGCAACGGAGAAAATGCATGGAAAACCAAAAAAAAAAAAAGTGTGAAATGTGTTGAGCCTTGTATGTCATTGGAGGAACTGTGAGTCTGCGCATTGATGTTGGATAGTAATGGTGGATGTGAGTGGTGTGTGAGCAGAGTAGGGTTGTCATACCACAAGAATTTCAAATTTGGCACCATTTCCTATATTATTCTAAAAGTGATAATACAGACAATAACATGACTACTGTTAAGGTGTCTGTAGAACAAAACACACACGGCAGCAGAACTATAAGGTCTATTTCTTTATAGAGTGGTATGCAAAAAACTGACCAATACCCCTTGACAAATATCTTTATTTTAAATTGTTGAAAAAATGTAAACACTCTGCAAGGTATAGAAAAAAAAATGCTAATTATCAGCAAACAATGCAGTTGCTTTAAATTTCCTAAACTGAACAAAAATAATCGATACACAACAGGACTATTTTAACGAAAACAAATATAAAAAAAAGTTTAGAAAGGTGCAAAATTAAAGTTTTTGTATTCTTCAAAAAATAATATATTGATGAAAATATATTTTAATATTTTTTACGGGTCCTAAATAATCATATTTATATCTGAGCAGTTGAATGACCAGACTGCAGTCAATGCTCCAGTGACCAGTAACCTAGCTATGATACCCTAGATAGCACATGGCAAATGGAGGTGCCATATTCTGCTGGTAATTATAAGGGTTGACACACCTGCAGCATTGTAATAACAGGATACAGTCATTGTACAGCGGCTAGTCATGCTCCATTTATTGTTTACATATCTATGGCCGATAACGCATGTCACAGCCAGTTAGTGCAAGAGTAAGTGCAACACCTACTGGCCAGGAGGTGAGAATGCTGTCTTACTCACCTTTAATGCATAGTTGCTTTAAATTTCATAAATTGAACAAAATAATCAATACACAACTGTGCCATGGGCAAAAGTCATGGTACCCTACACATTTAACACGCAATTCTTAACTAACCAAAATATAATATTGATGGCTAAAATTACAATATTGATACTGTTGTAAAAGAGTATCTAATTAGTTTTTCTCATTTTCATTTTATTTCTGATTAATAACAAGCTGTTTTTCCCAAAAACGAAAAAAAAAAAAATACTTCAGACAAAGGATGTGGACAGAAACAGTTTATAGCTAATACAAACATTTAGCCGACCAGTCATAATATAAAAAATCCCAGCATTTTATAATTAAATTAATTTAAAATAAATCAAGCATCCTTATATTTCCTAATTCCATACAATTTTTTAGTATTGATAAGTATCCTTTTTTTTTGGGGGGGGGGGGGGAGACGACCCTCATGCATAATGCATGCGTGTTATCACAAAACTCTTTAAAATCCACTAAAACAACTTCCTCACACCATCTGCTAGCTTTTTAGAATATACATGGTATGCGCTCTGCCCATTTTCACCCAGTATGTTACATGCCACACCAGAGACAAAACATTGGACTTATTTTATGCAAACACTAAGGAGGCTTACACTTCATCCCCCACCCCCCCTTGGAAGATCTGATCACAATCTGATTCACGTCCTACCCGTGTACAAACCCCTGGTACACAAACAACCTCCTGTTACCTGCACAGTGAAGATATGGTCTGAGGAGGTGGAAGACGCTCTGAAGGACAGTTTTGAATCCACCGCGTGGGAGCAGCTCTTGGATCCACATGGTGAGGACATCGACAGCCTCACACACACCATCACAGATTACATCAACTTCTGTGTGGAGAACACCATACCCATCAAGACCGTACGATGTTTCTCAAACAACAAACCCTGCATCAACCCTGAAATAAAGTCACTGCTGAAGGAGAAGAAAAGGATCTTCAGGATGGAAAACAAGGAGGAGCTAAAGCCCGTACAGAGGGAGCTAAGGAGGACGATTAGAGAGGGGAAGGACAGCTACAAGAAGAAGATGGAGGACAAGCTGCAGCAGAGATACATCAACGGTGTTTGGAGAGGCCTCAAAACTATCTCTGGGCACCAGAATACCTCCTCCCAGGCCGTTGTGGTAGGGAATGGGTGAACAACCTGAACCTGTTCTTTAACAGGTTTGACCAACCTCCCTCTTCTCTGCCTACCCACCAACTCCTGCTGTCTCCATCTTCATCTAGTCCTGCTGTCCACTGCCCCCCCCGTACATCCCCCGCTGTTTTTCCCCTCACAGACCCAACAGCCTCCCCTCCCAGCACACAGCTCCCCTGCCCCAGCCTGACTCTCATTAGGACCCAGGTGAGAGCTGAGCTAAAGAAGATCGAGGCGAGGAAGACTGCAGGTCCGGACAGCATCAGCTCAAGGCTCCTCAAGTCCCGTGCAGATCAGCTATGCAAGATCATAGAGCACTTCTTCAATTTAAGCCTGAAGCTAGGAAGGGTACCACAGCTGTGGAAAACATCCTGCGTGGTACCCGTGCTGAAGACTGCACCCCAAGGACCTGAACAGCTACAGACCAGTGGCCCTCACATCACACCTAATGAAGACCCTGGAGAGGCTGTTCCTCGCCCACCTCCACCCCTTGGTTGACCCAGCAATGGACCCAGTTCAGTTTGCCTACCAGCATAGCATCAGGGTAGAGGATGCAGTGATCTTCCTACATCGTTTCCTGTCCCACCTGGAAAAGCCTGGGAGCACTGTGAGGATCATGTTCTTTGATTTCGCCAGTGCTTTCAATACCATCCAACCAGTGATACTGAGCGACAAGCTGCTGTGTGCAGGGGTGTACCAGCACCTGTCATCGTGGATCCTGGACTACCTCACAGACTGACCACAGTTTATGAGAGCCCAGGACTGTGTGTATGACACCATCATCTGCAGTACGGGGGCTCCTCAGGGAACAGTTCTGGTTCCCTTCCTGTTCACCCTCTACACTGCTGGGCACAACACACCACACTGCCATCTACAGAAGTTCTCTGATGACTGCAATCATCAGCCTCATCTCTGAGGGGGATGACGCAGAGTACAGAGGACTTATCCGGGACTTTGTGGACTGGTGCCTGCGGAACTGCCTCCAGATCAATGCGAGGAAAACCAAAGAAAAGGTGGTGGACTGCCACAGGCATGGACAGCATCCTACAGCACCAGTAAACGTCCAGAGAACAGACTTTGAGATGGTGGCATTTTGGGTGTTCACCTGAACAATAAACTGGACTGGTCACACAACACCAACAAGCTCTACAAGAAGGGGCAGTGCAGGCTGTTCCTCCCGAGGAGACTCAGGTCTTTGAAGTGCGGGGGGGGGGGGGGGGGCACTCCTGAAAAGCTATGATTCTGTGGTGGCATCAGCCTTTATGTATGGAATGGTCTGCTGAGGCAGTGGCATCACGGCAGCCGACAGAGACTGAAGAGGCTGATCAAAAAAGCCAGCTCTGTTCTGGGGTGATGCCTCAACCCAGTGGAGGAGATAGGAGAGAGGAGGAGGATGACTAAGCTGTCACCTTTGCTGGGGTCCGAGTCCCACCCTATGCGGGACACACTGAATGTCCCATGCACAGAACTGAGGACCTTTTATCACTATACAGTGGGGCAAAAAAGTATTTAGTCAGCCACCAATCGTGCAAGTTCTCCCACTTAAAAGATGAGAGGTCTCCAATTTTCATCATAGGTATACCTCAACTATGAGAGACAAAATGAGAAAAAAAAAATCCAGAAAATCACACTGAAGGATTTTTAATGAATTAATTGGTAAATTCCTTGGTAAAATAAGTATTTGGTCACCTACAAACAAGCAAGATTTCTGGCTCTCACAGACCTGTAACAACTTCTTTAAGAGGCTCCTCTGTCCTCCACTTGTTGCCTGTATTAATGGCACCTGTTCAAACTCGTTATCAGTATAAAAGACACCTGTCCACAACCTCAAACAGTCAGACTCCAAACTCCACTATGGCCAAGACCAAAGAGCTGTCAAAAGACACCAGAAACAAAATTGTAGACCTGCACCAGGCTGGGAAGACTGAATCTGCAATAGGTAAGCAGCTTGGTGTGAAGAAATCAACTGTGGGAGCAATTATTAGAAAATGAAAGACATACAAGACCACTGATAATCTCCCTCGATCTGGGGCTCCACGCAAGATCTCACCCCGTGGGGTCAAAATTATCATGAGAATGGTGAGCAAAAATCCCAGAACCACATGGGGGGACCTAGTGAATGACCTGCAGAGAGCTGGGACCAAATTAACAAAGGCTACATCAGAAACACACTACGCCGCCAGGAACTCAAATCCTGCAGTGCCAGACGTGTCCCCCTGCTTAAGCCAGTACATGTCCAGGCCCGTCTGAAGTTTGCTAGAGAGCATTTGGATGATTCAGAAGAGGATTGGGAGAATGTCATATGGTCAGATGAAACCAAAATAGAACTTTTTGGTAAAAACTCAACTTGTCGTGTTTGGAGGAGAAAGAACACCATACCTACTGTGAAGCATGGGGGTGGAAACATCATACTTTGGGGCTGTTTTTCTGCAAAGGGACCAGGACAACTGATCCATGTAAAGGAAAGAATGAATGGGGCCATGTATCATGAGATTTTGAGTGAAAACCTCCTTCCACCAGCAAGGGCATTGAAGATGAAACATGGCTGGGTCTTTCAGCATGACAATGATCCCAAACACACCGCCCGGGCAACGAAGGAGTGGCTTCATAAGAAACATTTCAAGGTCCTGGAGTGGCCTAGCCAGTCTCCAGATCTCAACCCCATAGAAAATCTTTGGAGGGAGTTGAAAGTCTGTGTTGCCCAGCGACAGCCCCAAAACATCAGTGCTCTAGAGGAGATCTGCATGGAGGAATGGGCCAAAATACCAGCAACAGTGTGTGAAAACCTTGTAAAAACTTACAGAAAACGTTTGACCTCTGTCATTGCCAACAAAGGGTATATAAAAAAAAGTATTGAGATGAACTTTTGTTATTGACCAAATACTTATTTTACCGAGGAATTTACCAATTAATTCATTAAAAATCCTTCAATGTGATTTTCTGGATTTTTTTTTTCTTATTTTGTCTCTCATAGTTAAGGTATACCTATGATGAAAATTGGAGACCTCTCTCATCTTTTAATTGGGAGAACTTGCACAATTGGTGGCTGACTAAATTCTTTTTTACCCCACTGTAACTCACCTGTCTTTGCACTCATCACTTTCATGTATATTGACCCATTGTAGAAGATGTCTTATAAACGAGACTGAGTTTTATTTCTCAGGAAGCTTTATTGGAAGTCACATCTTCTATCATCAAAGTTCTCAGCATAATAAGAGACAGAACTGAATTTCCTCACAGCTTTTATAACACCAGAGATACTCAACCCCCACATAGCGTATCTCACACCTTTACCCCCACAGAAGCTCAGTAAACATATGTCCCCATAGTCACACATAGCCCTCAAGACTTGCCGGCGTCTCTGCTCTCTTCTCCACCTCGGGGCTCCTGCCGGGACATTGTCTCTGACTTCCTTCTTCCCCCAGCACCCACCTCCTAGCCGAGGTCCCTGCTGGGGCATTGTTCATTTGGACGTTTGACTGTAGGCTCTGCACCGTCGAGCTACTGTATGCCTGTGGGGGAGAATGCGTACCATACAGCATGCTACATATGTGCTTTAAATATGCACCATATAACCCCCCCCAAACGTTCAAATAAGGACCAGGTACACTTCAAATGCATAGAACTATGACACTCTACACAGAACAAGAGAGAAAAAAACTTGGCACAACAGATTACAGTTCCCACTGCTTGGGCTTCAACTCTCTGCCATATCTGCTGCGAGCCGGTCTCGCTCTGCTTGTTGTTGTCCGCTGCATCTGTGAAGTAGAATCGTTAACACATCGTCGTGAAAGCTTAGCAGAGCGTCTCCCGGGTGGCCTGCCACGGCGGGGGGCACTGGCCAACTGGACTGGGTCGTCAGCTAACACAAAAGCGGGTTTGAGCCTGTTGATGCAGACTAAATCTGTCCTGTCTCCCAAATCAAGCAAAAAGTGCTTTTCCCCGGTTTCTAACACTCTGAACGGTCCATCGTAAGGTGGTCTTAAACCTGGCCTCTGTGCGTCGTGTCTAACAAAGACAAATTCTGCATTCTTTAAGGCTTTAGGCACAAAAACACGTGGAAAACTGTGATGAGCGGGACCAGGGAGGGTGTGCGACCCCGCGTCGCTCTGCAGCCGCTGAGCGGGGAGGCGCTCCGGAGCAGGATTCTCAGGGAGGAAATCTCCCGGTAACCGGAGGGGTTGGGCGAAGACGAGTTCAGCCGGAGAGGCATGCAAGTCCTCTTTAGGAGCTGAACGCAACCCTAATAAAACCCATGGAAGTTTATCCACCCAATTTGTGTCCGTGAGAGCCGCTCTGAGGGCTGCTTTCAATGACCGGTGGAAGCGCTCGCACAAACCATTGGCCTGGGGGTTATACGCGGTCGTGCGATGAATTTTCACCCCCAGGCTGAGTGCCATGGACGACCAGAGCTCGGAAACAAACTGTGGTCCTCTGTCGGACGTTAAGTCTGACGGGATACCAAAGCGCGCGACCCAAGCCGTTAAAAAGGCGCGTGCAACATCTGCCGTTGTAGTGGCCGCCAGAGGAACCGCCTCTGGCCAGCGCGTGGTGCGGTCTACCATGGTTAGAAGGTGTGTGAAACCCTGGGACAGCGGAAGCGGTCCTACTAAGTCGACATGCACATGATCAAAGCGTTTGGCTGGGATGTGAAAAGGTTCTAGAGGGGCTCGTGTGTGTTTGTGTACCTTTGGCACGCAGTGCAAGCTGCAGTCCACTCTTTGACTTGTTTACGCAGCCCCGGCCAAACAAACTTCTCCCCTACCATTTTGATAGACGCGCGGACGCCCGGGTGTGCCAGTGAGTGTATTAAGTCAAAAACACGGCGACGCCACGCAGCCGGGACCACGGGACGGGGACGCCCCGTGGAGATATCGCAGATTAGGGAGGGCATGCCTCTTTGAAGCACCCTGTGCTCCAGCCTTAGCCCTGTTGGCCCAGACTGGAGCGCGCGCACGTCCGCGTCGCCAACCTGTTCAGCGGCCATGGCTGCATAATCTAACCCGACGCAGACCGGGGCTGTGAGCGCTCCCGTGCCGCCAGCCTGACCTAGGTCTACCGTAGCTGAATCTGCCCCCTGGGGGCCTGTCGCTGCAACCGCGCGCGAGAGGCAATCTGCCACTACATTGTTTACCTGCCACGTGTTGAATGTCCGTGGTAAACTCCGAAATTGCAGCTAGCTGCCTCTGTTGTCGGCCCGACCAGGGCTCTGAAACCTTAGCCATTGCAAAAGTTAAAGGTTTATGATCCACGAACGCGGTAAAACGGCGTCCTTCCAACCAGAACTGGAAGTGGCGGATGGCCAAATGTAGGGCCAAAAGCTCCCTGTCAAACGCGCTGTATTTACGTTCGCTATCGCGCAATGTTTTGCTGAAAAATGCGAGTGGTTGCCAGCGTCCTGCGACCAGTTGCTCGACCACCGCTCCCACTGCCACGTCGGAGGCGTCTGTGGTTAGCGCCATGCGAGCTGCCGGCACCGGGTGTGCCAATAACGCAGCGTTGGCGAGGGCTGATTTGACCTGTGAAAAAGCGCGCTCCCGATCCGGGGACCACTCGACCTTGGCTGTAGGTTTTTGCTTCTTTAATGCCGCATACAATGGGTGCATAAGCCGTGCCGCGCTTGGGAGGAAACGGTTATAAAAATTGACCATCCCCAAAAATTCTTGCAGCGCCTTGACCGTCTGCGGTTGGGGGAAATCCGTTATTGCGCGCACTTTATCCGGCAGCGGGACCGCGCCTTCTGGCGACACGCGATGTCCCAAAAAATCAATTTTCGCTACCCCGAATTGGCACTTCGCTGGGTTAATGATCAGCCCGTGTTCTGTGAGCCTCTGAAAAATGGCTGTGAGATGGCGTTCGTGTTCGGCTTCGGACGCGCTGGCTACCAAAATATCGTCCAAATAAGCGAACACGAAAGGGAGGTCGTGCAGCACTGCATCCATCATGCGTTGGAACGTCTGCGCGGCGCCCTTGAGACCGAAAGGCATGCGCAAAAACTCGAAAAGCCCGAAAGGGGTTATAACTGCCGTTTTGGGTATGTCCTGCGCGCGGACTGGGACTTGGTGATAACCACGCACCAAGTCTATTTTGGAAAAGATGCGCGCCCCCGCTAAATGCGCCGAAAAATCTTGGATGTGCGGAATCGGATAGCGGTCGTGGGCTGAAGCATTATTTAATCTGCGGAAATCACCGCACGGGCGCCACGAGCCGTCAGCTTTGGGTACCATGTGCAGGGGTGACGACCAGGCGCTGTTGGAACGCCGGACTATGCCCAGCTTTTCCAAGTTGGCGAATTCCTCGCGCGCGATGGCCAGTTTAGCTGGGTCCAACCGCCGAGCCTTTGCGAACACAGGGGGGCCAGAAGTGCTTATGAAATGCTCCACCCCGTGTTTGGCAACTGACGCTGAAAATGTAGGGACCGTGAGTGCTGGAAACTGGTTGAGTAATGCATGAAACTTACCACCCGCAGTTGTGACATTGGAATGCGCCGAAGGCAGGGCCACCCGAGCTGTGCAGGAGATAGAATAGAAAGACAGTGCATTTACAATACGTCTATTAGCAAGATCAACTAACAAACTGTTTGAGCACAAAAAGTCAGCACCTAGCATGTTGTTGCTAACTGCAGCAACAACGAAGGTCCACTCGAAGTTGCGCCCGTGGAGGGACAGGCGGAGTGTCTTCTCCCCATAGGTTTTGACCGTGGAGCCGTTCGCCGCTAACACCAGGGGGCCGTTGGCCGGCCCCAGTGTGTCCGCGTAGGTAGGCCTGACAAAACTCAGCTGGGAGCCCGTGTCCACCAGGAATTCTTTCCCAGAATTCGCGTCCGTCACGAAAAGCAGCCTGTTCTTTGTGCCGAGAGTCGCAGCTGCTACCGGCTCCCGGTCCTGGCGTTTCCCTGGCACTGGTACTGGCACGGCGGGACGCATCTGCGGGCTTTCTCGGCGAAACGTCGATGGTAGAAGCAGATGGCGTTGTCAGCTCTACTTCTCCTGGTCTCCGCCGCTGCTGCCGTCAGCGGGTCCGGTGCCGCAGCCTCTGGTCTCCCTCCTTCTCGCGAAGGGGCGGTCATCTCTGCTGCTGCCGTCGTGGCTGTGCGCCGTCTATGAGAGTCGACGAGCCGTTGCGCCACCTGTCCCAGCTCGTGGTAGTCACGGTTGGCGAGCGGCTGCGAGCTGGTCAGGGTAACTCTCACTGCCGGCGGGAGCGTCCTGAGGAAGAGGTGGGCGAAGATAAAACCGTCATCATCCTCGCCTCTCAGGCTCATCATCTGTGCCATCAGATCCGCTGGCCTGTCTGCTTCTCCCTCTGTCAGCGCTAGGAGCTTCTCTACACGCTCTTCCTGCGAGGGTGTGAAAGCTCGGATTAGGGCAGCTTTCAGCGTGCCGTACTTGTTGTCTTGGGGTGGGTGGTTGGTCAAACTCTCCACCCGTTGCACTGTGAGGCTGTCCAGCTTCGCGACAACATGGTGGAACCTCGTTGCGTCTGCCGAGATACCCCGAAGGTGGAATTGCGCCTCCACAGTGGTAAACCAGGAGCGCGGGTTATGTTGCCAGAAATCGGGCAGCTGTAGCATGGTAGCTGCGTTAACCCTGTTGGCTCCTGCGGAGTCCGGTGTGGAAAGGTTGTCGTCACTGGACATAATAGTCGTAGGTCACCAGTGTAGATGATGTCTTATAAACGAGACTGAGTTTTATTTCTCAGGAAGCTTTATTGGAAGTCACATCTTCTATCATCAAAGTTCTCAGCATAATAAAAGCTGCACGGTGGCGCAGTGGTTTAGCACTGTGGCAGCACAGTTTTACCCTCGGCCGGGGGACCGCGGGGGTCATGAGATCGTGGGTTCGATCCCAGCCCCCGACCAACAGTGAGCTGTGTGGAGTTTGCATGTTCTCCCCGTGTTGCGCGGGTTTACTCCGGGATTTCTCCGGTTTCCTCCCGCACACCAAAAACATGTAGGTTTAGGGCGCTCGCGCACGCAGCGACCAGCAGCTGGTGGCTTGTCACCAGACTGCAAACCAAGTCTACCTACGGGTACAAATAAGTAACAAAAAAAAAAAAAAAAAAAAAAAAAAAAAAAAAAGAGACAGAACTGAATTTCCTCACAGCTTTTATAACACCAGAGATACTCAACCCCCACATAGCGTATCTCACACCTTTACCCCCACAGAAGCTCAGTAAACATATGTCCCCATAGTCACACATAGCCCTCAAGACTTGCCGGCGTCTCTGCTCTCTTCTCCACCTCGGGGCTCCTGCCGGGACATTGTCTCTGACTTCCTTCTTCCCCCAGCACCCACCTCCTAGCCGAGGTCCCTGCTGGGGCATTGTTCATTTGGACGGGCTCTGCACCGTCGAGCTACTGTATGCCTGTGGGGGAGAATGCGTACCATACAGCATGCTACATATGTGCTTTAAATATGCACCATACCATCTGTGAATTCACTACTGTACATATTTTCCATAATCCTTGGGCCATTTTACTCAATTATGGGTTCTGTGATGCTTTTTTTTTTCTTTTCAACAAAAGACTCAAATCACATCAGCTGCACACCAGTCTGGGTTCTGTGAAGTCTTTGCCAGCATGAGTTTTATACAGTCTACCACCTGCACCACTTGCTGGATCTCATCCAGCGTTACATCTGTCCAGAGCTGAATGATTATATATCAGCTTGTTCCAAACTGTAGATGTGGTTTGGCAAATTTGTGTAGAACAAGCAGAAACTACACAGTAGGAGGGAGATGATGTAGCAGACCTGTCTTTTGTGGGTTCACTGTGTTTAAAAGTTGAAGTTTACTTAATCACAAGTGACTCTGAAGTACTCTGGTGTTCATCAAGCTTTAATACTGATATTGTGGGAGCATGGTGTGGGGGTTTCTCCACCCAGAGAAGGCAGGGGGAAGGGGAGAACAATGGACCGAAGGTGTCACTGGGGGGTATCAGACAGGACTGTTGGGTCTATGCGCCCCCCGGGGAGAGTAAGAGATGCCAGAGCCACTGAGGGAAGAAGGGTGTTGGAGCAGCGCCGTTGTTATGTCATGCTAATGTGCCACACAGTTCTTTGTTCAAACAACAATGTATTATGGTCAGAAGGTCCGGGTCTCGATGCATGGGAATAAAGATATACAGACGTGGACAAAATTGTTGGTACCCCTCTGTTAATGAAAGAAAAACCCACAATGGTCACAGAAATAACTTGAATCTGACAAAAGTGGTAATAAATAAAAATTCTATGAAAATTAACCAATGAAAATCAGACAATGCTTTTGAATTGTGGTTCAACAGAATTATTTTAAAAAACAAACTCATGAAACAGGCCTGGACAAAAATGATGGTACCCCTAGAAAAGATTGAAAATAATGTGACCATAGGGACATGCTCAACCAAGATGTGTCCTCTAATTAACATCACAGGTGTCTACAAACTTGTAATCAGTCAGTTGGCCTATTTAAAGGGTGACATGTCACTGTGCTATTTGGTGACATGGTGTGACCACACTAAACATGGACCAGAGAAAGCAAAGGAGAGAGTTGTCTCAGGAGATTAGAAAGAAAATTATAAACAAGTATGTTAAAGGTAAAGGCTATAAGACCATCTCCAAGCAGCTTGATGTTCCTGTGACTACAGTTGCACATATTATTCAGAAATTTAAGGTCCACAGGACTGGAGCCAACCTCCCTGGACGTGGCCGCAGGAAGAGACGGATAATACGAATGGTAACAAAAGAGCCCAGAACAACCTCTTAACACATTTATGATGACCTCCAAGGTCAAGGTACATCAGTGTCAGATCGCACCATCCGTCGTTTGAGCCAAAGTGGACTTCATGGGAGACGACCAAGGAGGACACCACTGTTGAAAACAAATCATAAAAAAGCCAGACTGGAATTTGCCAAACTGCATGTTGACAAGCCACAAAGCTTCTGGGAGAATGTCCTATGGACAGACGAGACAAAACTGGAACTTTTTGGCAAGGCACATCAGCGCTATGTTCACAGACACAAAAATGAAGCATACCAAGAAAAGAACACTGTCCCTACTGTGAAACATGGAGGAGGTTCTGTTACTGTATGCTCTGGGGCTGCTTTGCTGCACCTGGCACAGGGTGTCTTGAATCTGTGCAGGGTACAATGAAATCTCAAGACTATCAAGGTATTCTAGAGAGAAATGTGCTGCCCAGTGTCAGACAGCTTGGTGTCACTTGCAGGTCATGGGTCTTGCAACAGGATAATGACCCAAAACACACAGCTAAAAACACCCAAGAATGGCTAAGAGCGAAACATTGGACTATTCTAAAGTGGCCTTCTATGAGCCCTGATCTAAATCCTATTGAGCATCTGTGTAAGGAGTTGAAACATGCCGTCTGGAGAAGGCACCCTTCAAACCTGAGACAACTGGAGCAGTCTACTCATGAGGAGTGGGCCAAAATACCTGCTGAGAGGTGCAGAAGTCTCACTGATAGTTACAGAAATTGCTTGATTGCAGTGATTGCCTCAAAAGGTTGTGTAACAAAATATTAAGTTAAGGGTACCATCATTTTTGTCCAGGCCTGTTTCATGAGTTTGTTTTTTAAAATAATTCCTTTGAACCACAATTCAAAAGCATTGTCTGATTTTCATTGGTTAATTTTCATAGAATTTTTATTTATTACCACTTTTGTCAGATTCAAGTTATTTCTGTGACCATTGCGGGTTTTTCTTTCATTAACAGAGGGGTACCAACAAGTTGTCCACGTCTGTAAAAGAGGAATGCACAGAGACCCGGGATTCTCTTTTGCTGTAAGTTATGTTGGAGGAAGAATAAGGTTTCTGTGTCATCCAGCTCGTTGCCTTGCCTGCCTTCTTTCTCCACATTGGTGACCCGAAGACGTGCCATGGAAAGTGAGCCGAGCACCGCCCCAGAGATTGCCTGGAGGGAGAGCACCAGCGCTGCGTGTGTGGTCTCAGTTGAGCTCCCAGACTTCTGGCTTCACAACCCGACCACGTGGTTCTTGCACATAGAAGCCCAGTTCGCACTCCGCGGGATAACGGACAATACCAGGTATTACTATGTGGTCGCTGCGCTGGATGTGCGCGCCACACAACAGGTGACGAGCCTGCTCCAGGAGCCACCGGCTCAAGGAAGATATGAAGCGCTCAAGAGGATGCTTCTCCAGTGCTATACCCTTTCTGACAATGAGAGGGCAGAGAGACTCCTAACGTGTTCAGAGTTAGGGGACAGATCAGCAGTGGAGCTAATGGAGAACATGTTGGCGCTGAGAGGGAAGGACGATGAATCTATCCTGTTTGCCCACTTGTTCCTCAGGAACCTACCAGCTACAGTGAGGGCGATCCTGGCCAACTTGCCGCGGCTGGTTGCCAAGGACTACCGCTCCCTGGTACAAGAAGCAGACTGCATCATTTTGCCGACCAGAATTCTCAGCGTGCAGACAGTGGCACTGGCATCCATGAGAGACTTCAGCGAGATTGAGAAGCCATTCGTGGTAGCCGGAACAGACACCAGAAGACGAAGGAACGGGGCAATCTGTTTTTATCATTGCTGTTTTGGCTCAAATGCCCAATACTGCCTATCACCATGCCAATTCAAGAAGCCGGGAGGACAGCACGATCGGAATTCAGTGGCAGCTGCAACCGATGGTGACAGGAACAGACTACTTTATACGTATCAGGGACACAGGTTCGGGGAGATGGTTTTTAGTGGACTCTGGCTCCCAGAAGAGCCTCATCCTGCCAGTCAACACAGACAGGGTGGCAGAACTCAGTGGTCCCGAGCTGACAGCCGCCAACGGATCTACCATCAGGACATTTGGCGAGCGGACACTGACGATATGCTTACAGGGACGCAACTTTCAGTGATAGCGGCATGTTCCGGCCCCATTTTAGGCACAGATTTTTTTATGTGCTTATGGGTTGTTAGTTGATGTTGCTAATAGGCGATTAGTGGATGCAATCTCTTTCACCTCACTGCCCCGTACAGCTCGGGGAACTGGGTCAGCAACTCTGGCTAACATTACAGCTCCACGGGGTAAGTACCAACAGTTACTTGCACAGTTCCCAGCACTCACGGTCCCAACTTTTTTGGCTATGGTAACGAAACACGGGGTTGAGCACTTTATAACGACAAAAGGTTCACCGGACCTCGGCGTTTGGACGCAGCTAAACTGGCCAGTACGTGAGAGGAGTTTGCCAACTTAGAGCAGTTGGGCATCATCAGGCGCACCAACAGCCCGTGGGCATAACTGCTACACATGGTGCCTAAAGCCGACGGGTCGTGGCGACTGTGCCGCAATTTCCGGCGCTTGAATAACGCCACGGAACACGATCGTTATCCCATTCCGCACATCCAGGATTTTTCTGTGCACCTGACCGGGGCGAGTGTTTTTTCAAAAGTGGATCTGGTCCATGGATACCATCAGGTCCCGGTGCATGTGGAACATGTTCCAAAAACAGTGGTAATAACTCCTTTTGGCCTTTTCGAGTTTTTACGCGTGCCGTTCGGATTAAAAGGCACAGCACAGACTTTCCAGAGGATGATTGACTCAGTGCTTCGCGACTTGTCCTTCATCTTTGTCTACTTAGACAACGTTCTGGTAGCCAGAGCCTCCGAGGAGAAGCACATCGCTCATCTCAAGACAGTTTTCCTGAGGTTGGAAGTGTACGGGCTGATCGTGAACCCGGCAAAGTGCCAGTGATTGATTTTTTGGACCACCACATTTCGCTGGAGGGCGCGATCCCGTTACCGGATTAGGTGCGCGTGGTGTCAGATTTTACGTGTCCACAGACCATGAGAGCACTACAGGAGATTTTGGGAATGGTTAATTTTTATAACCATTTCCTTCCCCGAGCAGCCCAGCTGATGCAGCTGTTGTAGGGCACGCTTAAAAAAAAGAAGCCTGTGGAAACCATCGACTGGACTCCCGAGCGAGACCAGGCTTTGCAAAACGTCAAAACAGCGCTGGCGGATGCCGCGTTGCTAGCCGGATCCATCTGCATGGATAGCACTCACTACGGGTGCATCTGATGTTGCCATGGGGCAGTGGTCGAGCAGTGTGTCTCAGGTTTGTGGCAGCCACTAGCATTTTTCAACCGAACCTTGCGCGACAATGAACACAAATACAGCGCGTTCGATAGAGAATTGCTGGCTCTCCACCTGGCGACACGCCATTTCCAGTTTTGGCTGGAGGGGCGTGAATTCACTGCGTTCGTGGACCATAAGCCGCTGACGTACGCGATGGCCAAGATCTCGGAACCGTGGTTGGCCCGGCAGCAATGGCATTTGGCCGCAATTTCGGAGTTCACTACCGACATTCAACACGTTGCTGGTAAGCTCAATGTCATGGATGATTGCCTGTCACGCGCGTTTATCACCCCAGTCAATATGGGAACTGATTTCCTTGCCATGACCACGGAACAAGCCGGGGACACGGTTATTTGTGCGCTCCAGTCTGCGCCAGCTGGGTTAAGGCTGGAGAACAGGGTGGTGCAAGAAGAGTGCCCTCCTTTGCTCTGCAACATCTCCACCGGCCGCTAGCGCCTGGTGGTTCCAAGCCAACATATTTTTGAGTCGGTCTACTCCCTTTCGCATCCAGGAGTGTGCGCTTCGGTGAAGCTAGTGGGTGCGAAATTCGTCTGGTCACGCTTGCGCAAAGACGTGAAGGAGTGGGCTGCAGCTTGCATCGCGTGCCAGCGGGCCAAAGTGCACCAGCACACCAGAGCCTTCCTCGAGCTGTTCCAAATCCTGGCCAGGAGGTTTGACCATGTCCACATGGATTTGGTGGGACCCCTCTTGCCGTTGCAAGGTTTTACGCACTTCTTAACAATCGTGGACTGCACCACGCACTGGCTTGAAGTGGTCCCACTGGCTTCTACTACGTCCGCATAAGTGGCTTGCAGTTTTTTGTCGGCTTGGGTTGCACGTTTCGGATCTCCATCCGACATTATGTCCGACAGGGGTTCACAATTCGTTTCTGAACTCTGGTCTGCTATGGCCCAGAGCCTGGGGGTCAAAATTCACCATACTACCACATACAACCCTCAGGCTAATGGGTTATGCGAGCGTTTTCATAGGTCGCT
Source organism: Pholidichthys leucotaenia (assembly GCA_020510985.1). Lineage (NCBI taxonomy): Eukaryota > Metazoa > Chordata > Actinopteri > Cichliformes > Pholidichthyidae > Pholidichthys > Pholidichthys leucotaenia. Next base: position 377,792,476 of record CM035844.1, on the reverse strand, counting down.
TAAAGCAGTGCTCAGAGCTTCGCTCACGGACACAAACTGGATCGACCACCTGCCCTGGGTTCTTTTAGGTTTATACTCTGCACCTAAGGAGGATTTGGCAGCCTCCCTGGCAGAACTCATTTTTTCTCAGCTGCTGTGGATCCCCAGAGAGTTTTTACTGGAAAACCCCGCACCTGAGGCTGATCCGGCCCACCATTGTTTTCCCTGCACATTAGTCCCAAAAAGCTTGCAGAACGCCAGTTTTGTTTTTGTCAGGCACGATACGCACCAGACCCTGCTGCGCCCACCGTACAATGGACCATTCAGGGTGTTGGAACCTGGGGAGAAACATTTTGTGTTAGACTTGGGCGGGGGGGCGTAGGGAGACCGTCTGCATCGACAGGCTGAAGCCTACTTTTGTGTTGGCAGACGAGCAGATGGTGTTGGCCCAAGCTCCCTGGCGCTGACGCCCGCCATAGGTGGCTCCGCAAGGTGGTGATCCCCCGGTAGGGACCTGCACTTGCGAAACTAATGTGTTTTCCCCCCCTCCCCATTTCCCTCCACACACTGACGTGCCCTCCGGTACACCTCACCAGCAGGGAGGTTCAAGTGGATTGGCAACCCCCTGCTACAGCTGCTATGGGCGCTGGCTCAAGCCCAAAGGACGGGGGGGGGGGGGGGGGGGGGTTAGTGCCCCTTCTGGATGTTTGGGGGGTGCTGTGTGGGGGCATCTCCACCCAGAGAAGGCAGGGGGAAGGGAAGAACATTGGACCGAAGGAAGTGGTGTCACCGGGAGGTATCAGACGGGACTGTTGGGTCTATGTGCCCCCCCGGGGAGAGTAAGAGATGCTGGAGCCGCTGAGGGAAGAAGGGTGTTGGAGTGGCATCGGTGTTATGTCATGTTAATGTGCCATACAATTCTTTGTTCAAACAACAATGTATTATGGTTGGAAGGTCCGGGTCTCGATGCATGGAAATAAAGATATAAAAGAGGAATGCACAGAGACCCAGAATTCTTTTTCGCTGTAAGTTATGTTGGAGGAAGAATAAAGTTTGTGTCGACCAGCTCATTGCCTCGCCTGCCTTCTTTCGCCACAATATTACAGTTGCCGAGCTTACAGACACTGGAGCCTCTGTTTTGTCCCAGTTTTATGAAATTATGTTTATGTGGAGTCAAATTTAGACTAAAAACTATCCAAATCCCCTCTTGCATTGCCCATGTGTCTATAGCTTAGGCCTCAAAGTTGAAATGACATCTTGTGACCACCCAACGCAGTCGTCATCGGGTGGTTGCGCTGTTGAAATTTATAGTGGGGAAAAGAAGTATTGAACACATCAACATTTTTCTCAAACTTATTTCTGACAGCCATTAACCTGAGATTGTCATCAGATATTAGTAATAACCCAAGTAATCCATACAAAAATCAAGGCAACTGTGTTCACAAAAGTGACATTTACAGTGCATCTGGAAGGTATTCACAGCGCTTCACGTTTTCCACATTTTATGTTACAGCCTTACTCCAAAATGGATTAAATTCATTTTTCCCCTAAAATTCTACACACAACACCCCATAATGACAACGTGAAAAAGTTGAGATTTTTGCAGATTTATTGAAAATAAATAACTAAGAAATCACATGTCCGTAAATATTCACAGCCTTTACCATGAAGCTCAAAATTGAGCTCAGGTTCATCCTCTTTCCACTGATCATCCTTGAGATGTTTCTACAGCTTATTTGGAGTACACCTGTGGTAAATTCAGTTGATTGGACATGATTTGGAAAGGCACATGCCTGTTTATGCAAGGTCCCACAGATGACAGTGCATGTCAGAGCACAAACCAAGCATGAAGTCAAAGGAATTGTCTGTAGACCTCTGAGACAGGATTGTCTTGAGGCACAAATCTAGGGAAGGGTACAGAAAAATTTCAACTGCTTTGAAAGTCCCAATGAGCACAGTGGCCTCCATCATCTGTAAATGGAAGAAGTTCGGAACTACCAGGGCTCTTCCTCGAGCTGGCCAGTGGTCTAAACTGAGCGATTGGGTTAGAAGGGCCTTAGTCAGGGAGGTGACCAAGAACCCGACTGTCACTCTGTAAGAGCTCCAGTGTTCATCTGTGGAAAAAGAACCTTCCAGTAGGACAACCATTTCTGCAGCAATCCACCAATCAGGCCTGTATGGTAGAGTGGCCAGACAGAAGCCACTCCTTAATAAAAAACACATGGCAGCCCTCCTGGAGTTTGCCAAACGGCACCTGAAGGATTCTCAGACCATGAGAAACAAAATTCTCTGGTGTGGGCTATATTAATCATATATTCCATAACCTACATATGTTGAACCATGTGGGAATGTTTGGTGATTACATATGCAAGGCGACTTCACACCTCAGAAAGGACAAAGACTCTCAACCGCCAGTGAAGAACAAAGACGTTCCCAGACACTGCGGTGGAGACCGGAGGAGCTGCCCTCACCCCCCAGGGCCATGAGGAGTACAGAGACAATGGGGGGGGATTAAGATAATGAGGGATGTCAGCCTTTGATATGCATGTCTTTTGTTATGTGCAAGTATAAGTTCACAGAGCCGGAGGTATTCGGCCTCTTTTCTTGCTTCTGCGCTTAGATGAGACTTGTTAGAGGAGCTGATAATAAACTTTGGTTTATATATCACAACGCCTCGTTCTTCCAAGCTCTTCTACATCTGGTAAAGACTGAACTCTTTGGTGTGAATGCAAGATGTCATGTTTGGAGAAAACAGAACAATACCATTCCTATACTGAAGCATGGTGGTGGCAGCATCATGCTGTGGGGATGTTTTTCGGCAGCAGGAGCTAGGAGACTAGTCAGGATAGAGGGAAGATTTGAAATGGCGCTATATAAATAAAGTTGAATTGAATTGAATGCAGCAATGTACATAGACATCCTGGATGAAAACCTGCTCCAGAGCGCTTTTGACCTCAGACTGAGGCAATGGATCATCTTTCAGCAGGACAACGACCCAAAGCACACAGCCTAGATATCAAAAGAGTGGCTTCAGAACAACTCTGTGAATGTCCTTGAGTGGCCCAGCCAGAGTCCAGACTTTAATCCAATTGAACATCTTTGGAGAGATCTGAAAATGGCCGTGCACTGACGCTTCCCATCCAACCTGGTGGAGCTTGAGAGATGCTGCAAAGAGGAAAGGGCCAAACTGCCCAAAGATAGGTGTACCGACTTGTGGCATCATATTCAAAGACTTGAGGCTGTAATTGCTGCCAAAGGTGCATCAACAAAGTATTGAGCAAAGGCTGTGAATACTTATATACATGCCATTTCTTCATTTTAATAAATTTGCAAAAATCTGAACCCCCCCCCCCTCCAAAAAACAAACAAAAAAAAAACCCCAAAAAGCAAAAATCCATTTTGGAATAAGGCTGTAACAAAGTGTGGAAAAAGTGAAGTGCTGTGAATACTTTCCGGATGCACTGTATATACACTTAATTTGCATTCACCAAATAATGTGTGCAGTAGCCCTTCCTACCTGGAGTGGACATAGGCCTACTAACATGTCTCAGCAGACTGATCTTTTTTTGTTGAAGTTCAGACCGAGTCTGTTGGGAGTTTTTTTTTTTTTTTCTTCCTGTATCCACATTTTATTATTTGCATCATTCCGCTCCCGGATCAGGATATACAACATTAGGAGGAAAAAATAATTACAAGAAAAAAAAAGAAAGAAAGCAGACTGCCAAAATATCCCTGGACATTGAAACACTCCTTATATAGGCTTTATTTCTTATAGCTGTGGCCTGACTAGAAAAATACATTCGCAAAAAAATAAAAAATTCAAACATTCAATTTTTTTTTTGCAACAACAAAATCTGAACAGTTTTGCAATCTTATGAACCCTGACGAAACCTAAAAATGGTTAATAAATGATGGCATGGGTGACATGTTAAGTAAACAGTTCAACACTACAGGTACAGCTCAAAAAATTAGAATATCATGAAAAAGTTCAGTTTTGTCACTCATTTCAGAAAATGAAACCCATATATTATATATTTATTACACAGAGACTGATGTATTTGAAATGTTTAATTCTGACAATTATGGCTTACAGCCCATGAAAACCCCAAATTCAGTTTCTCAAAAAAATTTGAATATTACATAAAATTAAAAAAAATAAAAAAATAGTTTAATAGAAATGTTGGCCGACTGAAAAGTATGTCCATGTACACACTCAATACTTGGTTGGGGCTCCTTTTGGATTAATTACTTTATCAATGTGGCGTGGCATGGAGGCCATCAGTCTATGGCACTGCTGAGGTGTTATGGAGGTCCAGGTTGCTTTGATAGTGACCTTCAGCTCGTCTGCATTGTTGGGTCTGGTGTTTCATCTTCTTCTTGACAATACTCCATAGATTCTCTATGGGATTTAGGTCAGGAGAGTTTGCTGGCCAATCAAACAGTGATGCCATGGTCACTAAACCAGGTTTTGATACTTCTGGCAGTGTGTCGGGGTGCAAAGTCCTGCTGGAAAATGAAATCAGCTTCTCCATCAAGCTTGTCAGCAGAGGGAAGCATGAAGTGCTCTAAAATTTCCTGGTAGACGACTGCACTGACTTTGGTCTTGATAAAACACAGTGGACAAACAAGGAGATGACCTCTGTTCAGATAAAAGTAAATTTTGCATTTCATTTGGAAATCAAAGTCCCAGAGTCTGGAGAAAGAGTGGAGAGGCACAGAATCTAAGTTGCTTGAGGTTTAGTGTGAAGTTTCCAGTCAGTGATGATTTGAGGAACCATGCCATCTGCTGGTATTGGTCCACTGTTTTATCAAGACCAAAGTCAGTGCAGTTGTCTACCAGGAAATTTTAGAGCACTTCATGCTTCCCTCTGCTGACAAGCTTGATGGAGCCGATTTCATTTTCCAGCAGGACTTTACACCCCGCCACACTGCCAAAAGTATCAAAACCTGGTTTAATGACCATGGCATTACTGTGTTTGTTTGGCCAGCAAACTCTCCTGACCTAAACCCCACAGAGAATCTATGGAGTATTGTCAAGAGGAAGATGAGACACCAGACCCAACAATGCAGACGAACTGAAGGTCACCATCAAAGCAACCTGGACCTTCATAACACCTCAGCAGTGCCACAGGCTGATCACCTCCATGCCACGTCACATTGATACAGTAATTAATCCAAAATTTGCCCCGACCAAGTATTCTGTACATGGACATACTTTTCAGTTGGCCAACATTTCTATTAAACAATATTTTTTTAAATTAATTTTATGTAATATTCAAATTTTTTGAGAACCTGAATTTGGGGTTTTCATGGGCTGCAAGCCATAATCATCAAAATTAAAATAAACAAACACTTGTAAAATATCACTGTGTAATGAATCTATATATGGGTTTTACTTCCTGAAATGAATGACAAAATATCGAACTTTTTCATGATATTCTAATTTTTTGAGATGTACCTGTACATTTCCGCCGTGTTCAACTTTATAGTACCAAGGTAGATTTGCATGTTGAATGGTCAGTTCTTGACAATTGAAATCCATGATTTTTTCAAACTAATTATTTCCATTAGTTTGGATTTTTCCAGGTGCCACATAAGCTTTGAGAACCTTCCCTTCAAATCTGAAATGAACAAACCAGGAAATAAGACTTCTGAAATCATAGCTTTATTTCTGTGGTTGATAAAAAACATAGCTGCCTCCATAAGGAATACTAAAATCATATTGGTCACTGAATAACGATATTTAAAAAAAAAAAAACGACCAAAAAAAAGAAGAAAAAAAAAAAAAAAAGACGGTAACAGTTCACATTAGGAGATCCATAATATTGCTTAGAATATAATAACTGAGTCGAAAGAAAATGAATGTTCAGCTTCATTAGGTTTCAACTCAAACTGTGGGGATAAAAATCCTTTAGGACACATTGTGTGTTTATCAGCAAACCTTAAATACAGTTTAAATAAGTTTTCCAGTATACACATCAAGCAAACTGCTTATACAAAATAGAATTAAGTCCTTTATCCCAATACTTGAATCACATTGACAACACTGGTCAACACCAATTTTATTGTCTAAGGTTTTTTAGCCGATTTAGGACAATTTTGATGTGCTGAATCCAAAAATCACATCGGTTTTGCTCAATCAGGTCAACTTTTTGAACTATGGTTTTGTTACATTTTTGTTTACATGTATGGGTATTTTTGCTTTATATGATGCAAAATTCTTTTATTTCTTGAAATTCTCTGAATTTTGAACAATGATGACGTAACATTCAATTTACATGTACTTACCTTTATCAATGTCTACTATTCAATTTACAGCACAACTGCTTATAACTTAGCATAAAAACCTGACCTGATCGAGAGAAACTGATGTCATTTTTGGATTCAGCGGTGCAAAATTGTCTTAAATCAGTTGAAAAAAACCTGACAACTTACAAAAAAAATTATTTTTGTTGTGTTATGCATGTGATTAGGGGGACAAAAAAGGAAAATCTAATTAGCTTATGATGTCACCATCACAGTTTCATTGGTAATTCTGCTCATGCGTTTATCATTTCCCAGCTGTACCCGATTGATATGTCTGTATAAGCTGCATAAATTACATCACAGGTTAAGGAATTATGGGGAAATAATCTGAATAAAAGTCAAGGAAAATACAGTAAAACTTTTCTAAAATATACTGCAAATGAACAGTTATGCAAAAAAAACAGTACAAGAAATTTAAAGATAAAAATATCATGTTAAAAAAAGCTTGTTTTAATCTCAAAAGTGCTTTGTGGCTGCGGTGAAAAACCTCGGCACAACAATCAAAAAAATCTTTGCCTTCCTCAAACACACTCAAAAACATGTGCAAACTGGTTATCTTTAACCTTGGAATTGCTCAGAAACAACTAGAGGTCAACAGGACTATAAAAAAAAAAAAAGTATAAAAATAAAATTAAAAAAAAAAAAAATATTTAGGTGGTTAACTTAAAGGGCACTTTGGAGGGTAATTGAACAATCATCACTGGTCACTGGCATTTTGACCAAGCCCACCACTACTTTATTTTTTATAAAAAATTTGTAGTCTGTCTCAAGTTCAAATAAACTCTAAAAGTGTCAAATGGCCACAGAAGCTCCTTTTTAAAATGCTAGTCCTGCACAACAGGCAAACATAATGTCGAGGACCTTAATTTGCGCCACAGACGTTAAGAATGTGGAATAAAGCACCAATATGAGAGTCTCCACCCTGCAGTCCGTAAGCTTTACCAGGTGAGCTCTGATACAATCATGGGAGGATGTGAACCTATTCTAGAGCCACGCATGTTTTTAAAAGATAAGTGAGGTGTCCTTTACGGCGCTGGATCATTTAAGTCACACGTGCCGTGGTGGACAAGGGGAGACGTCGTCCAGCGGGGATTCAAAGAAGCCCTCAGTAGTGCTCACCTCAGCCCCCGCAGCAGTTTCCTCACTGTACAGACGTCTAAATCTATCACAAGATTCGTCCACATCTCCTTGCTCTCTGCTGCTCCTCGTGGTGTGCCTGAGGTGCTGTGCTGGACTCAAGTCTTGCTCATCTTGCTTGGCCCTGGCGCTGTGAACTATGTCGACAGCATTTTTCGTCATGGAGAGGTTCAGGCACTTGTCCACCATTTCTCTGCAGAGGACTAACTTGGCAGTGTCAACCTGGGTCAGGGAAGAAGGGAGATGAATGTTAAAATAGGTTTATGGAGGACAAAAATATCCAAGTTTTGCAACCTTTTAGAGGAGGGAAAAAAAAACAGTCAAAGATTTTTAGGATTTATACATTCATGTCAAAATTCAGCAACAAAGAAAATTAGGTGCCCTTCACGAGGCACCCTGCAGCAGTATGAAGAGATGCATCAACAAGGTGTAAATTCATATAGTAAAACAGGTAATTTATACACCAACATATTACAAAATATTTGATTAGGAACATGCACATGAACTGGTGGTGGACTCCCACAGGTGTAGATACTCTCCTATGGCACCGGCAAACATCCAGGCAACGCTCTGCTACTTCTGCAAGAAGGGACAGAGCAGGCCGTTCCTTCTGAGCAGACTCAGATCTTTAGAGTACGGGGAAACTCCTTAAGACTTATAACACTGGTGGCATCAGTCATCCTGTATGGAGTGGTCTGCTGGAGCAGCAGCATCATGGCTGCTGACAGGAAGGGACTGAACAGGCTAATTAAGGCCAGCTTTGTTCTGGGGTGCCGTCTCAACCAAGAGAAGGTTGTAGGAAAGAGGAGGATGGTGGCCAAGCCAACATTGCTGCTGAAGTCCAAGTTCCACCCCTTGCAGGACATGCCGAGTGCACAGAGCAGCTGATTTAGTGACATGCTGCTCCAGCTAAAGTGCATGAAGGAAAGGTTTCGCAGTTCCTTCTTACCTGCCGTTCTCAGACTTTACAATCTGCACCGCTTTTAGAGACTGCACATAACGCTACTTCTTTGCACACAAGGAATGCTCCTTTTCAAATCCACTGTTAATGTCACCATTGAAGGTTTCAACACCATGCACTCATTCAGCTGTGAAATATACTGCTCAATAATTTCTTACCTGTACTGCAAATACCATTTATTTAAACTTTCTGAAATGTGCATGCTTTTTTTTTTTAAAGCTTATTTTATTATTTATAATTGCTCTGCGTGCTACCGTCTTTTCCTGCTGCAGTCCTGTAAATTTCTCCATTGTGGTACCAACAAAGGATATCTTATAGACACCGTTATTCTGAGCCAAGTTAATAAATTTGGAAAAATTGTGCAGTGCTAGCAGGGTACTACACCTATATAGTTTTTCAAATTTTAATGTAAAAAGTGCTGCAGCAGCACAGCAACTCACCCTTGGCCGGGGGATCCTGGGTTTGATCCCAGCCCCTGCCCAACAGTGATCTATGTAGAGTTTGCATGTTCTCCCCGTGTCTGCGTGGGTTTACTCCAGGATTTCTCCAGTTTCCTCCCACATGCCAAAAACATGCACGTTAGGTTAACTGGCCTCAACTGGGGATTCTAAATTGTCCTTAGGTATGAATGTGAGTGAATGATTGTCTGTCTCTGTGTTGGCCCTGTGATGGACTGATGATCTGTCCGGGGTGTGCCCTGCCTCTCGCCCAAAGATGCTATGATAGGCTCCAGCCCCCCGCGACCCAAAAAGGATTAAGTGGAAGAAGATGGATGGATATATTTAACTTTTGGAAATTTTAGTGACACCTTGTGGTCACCAAGTGAACTGCAGCCCTATTCATTTCAATTCCACTACAACAGCCAAGGTTATCTACACGAGTTAAGTGGAGCTGCTCCTGACTGGACAATGCGTGTAGAGGTGGGCTGTTTAGGGATTTCTGAATAGTTCAATATGTTGGCTTAACGGTTAACATTCTGTAACATCTTAAAAATAAAACATTTGAGCTGTGGAAGAAGCCATTTAGCTGCTGAATCCGTTTTTGACAACTGATATTTTAAACGTAAAAAATTCTGCTGCACCATAACCAAAATGCAAGTGTTTTAAAAAAAAAAAAATTAAATCACCCTTATTGTCATTCAACCGTACAACCAATCATGTACAGTAGAACGAGATTGTGTTTTACCTATCTACTGTGTAAATCACACACACCCCAAGTGTAGAATCAGAGGGCCGCTGCCATGCAAGGCGCCGCCACAGATTTCCCTCCTCCATTCCATTATTGCTGAGCACCAAGCTGGATGGCAGGAAGTTCCAGTCTTCGGTATGACCCGGCCAGGTTTTGAACCCCTGCCTCCCGGGTGTGGGGCGGATGCTCTACCAACTGAGCCACCACTCCGGTGGTTTACATAGACAATGAATGTAAGGAAGGAAAACTACAAATCCACTAAACATTTGGGCTTGAATGAAATGACTGGCTTACATTTTTCAGTCCTGTGACTGCCCCACAGGACAAATTACGGGGTGGGAATCATGAGGGACCTTGCAATTCGATTCGCGGGTCACAATTCGATGCCATCACGATTCAACGATGATCACAATATTGTGATAAGTATCACGATTCCATGCATTTCAAATTCCCCCCCCCCCCCCACCTTACTCAACCTCAAATCATGTCCCAAAGTAAAACCGTTGACATCTTTCGTATAATAAAGTATTCTCGGGGCGTCATTTTCCATGGAGACCTCTTTGCACACAGGGTGGGCGGTGCCGTCTGAAATAAACTCCCACTCCAGACACATTTAGCAGACTCTGTGGACTCTTAAAAAGCAGCTGAAGACTTAACGAGGATTTCTGTTGAGTTTCAACTGCTTTTTAATGGCAAGTCTGACATTTTAAAATTTTAATCTGTGTTTTTACTTGTTTTTGCATTTTAAAAGTTTTTATCCATCAACTTCCTTTATTCCATTTTATTGTACAGTGCTTTGTGACTGTAGGTCTCTGAAAAGCGCTTCATAAATAAACTTTACTTACTTGGCAACTGGAGAAGAAACGCCATGCCGGTGTCTCTTTAGCTTAGCCGTTGCTAATGCTGCTCTGAGACGTGTGTGACCTGCTGTCTTTCAGAGTGCTTTTTTTTTAGTGCAGCACTTCTTGCAGGTTGTGTGTCATGTCAAGGTCTTTCCTTCCATCTTTGTTATAACCCCCCCCCCCCCAAAAAAAAGCCTGACATTTGAGTTAACTGCTTCCTAACTTTCAAAGCTGGCTGCAAGTCTCCCGAGACTTCACTTGACTAGGTGCTTCCATTGCGCCATCTAGTGGACTGAAAACACCACTGATTAACCGATAACCCAAAAGTACTGTACAGTATATGTGTGGGCATTTTTTTTTTTTTTTTAATAAAAGATCCATCTGTGCATTTATGGATCGATGCATCGTCACCAGTGCCAAGTATTGCAGTCCATCACTGAATTGATTCCCCCCCCCCCCCCCAACAGATTCCATTTCTTGTTTCCCTTTTTTTTTTTGGATAGCTGTCAGAATGTGAAGAGAATTTCAACAAATGTGACTAAAGCATCAAGACTGAATCATGCTTGTGGCTTTAATCTCAATCCTAGAGCTTTCTGCTTGGTCCCAACATCTCTGTAGTAATCCAATACTCCGCCTGTAAGCACAGGTTGAGCTCTAGTACAGAACTACTAGTGATGTCACATAATCCCATGCTCTCCTTTCATTCAAGTAGGAATCAAAAAAAGGCGACATGCTTTTCTCTTACTTTTACTTTGTTCAGCAGGTCAGTGAAGACGGAGAACCAGTTAGGTGTGAGTGCCTCCAGCTCTAAACTGATGATGGCCAAAGCCAACGTGGAGCCCTTGAACTGCCAAAGCTGGTGGCAGGCCATACAGTGCTGCACCTGCCTGGTCCACAATGCCGCCTGGAGGCCCGGTGGAGTCTTCTGACGTACCGGAGGGGTGGGAGACGTACCAGGGTCTGCTGCAGGGTCCCAGCCAACGTCGGAGCTGAGGCTGATGGACGGAATGAGGTGGGGGTGGCTGGAGACCAGGAGGGCGTGGAACTAGGATGATGGAGAAATGAGACCAAAATGTTAGCATAACTGTCAGTGTTGTCTCATCGTCCCCCTTTACCTCCAATACTTTACTCATACAAAGTATACCATTACAGTCATCATTCTCATCCAGTCTGTTCCTCTATTCAAGTGTGTATCGCCACTTGATAAGCAATGCAGGTTTTACTAATGAAGCCCCTCTCTTTGCTCGAGTACTCATTGTAATCTTGTATTGTATTGTACGTGCAGTGCTTTTCTGTGTTCCTGTTGTCAGCCAGAAATTAAATACAAACTAAGTGAGGAGTTAAGGTGGAGAAAGACAGGATTTATACTCTTGTCACACAGCCAGTAAAACAACTGCAATCATTTTTGGCAAGTTTCATTGAAACCAACTACCACAGGGTGGCTAGGTTAGTTGACTCTTTTGAAGGTATTGACATTTAATCTCTAGACGTTTCCTTTAGTCATTTGCACCCTTTAGTTCATCTGATTTAGCTTGTATCTTACTCTGTAGCAAATATAAGCCATGGATTATCAAGGAAGTGGACTTTACCATGTGGGGTAGATTCAGCTATAATGCCAAAGTCAAAAATGTAATTGATAACAGTTCCATTTTTTTCCTCCAAAGCTTTCCTCTCATTTAAACCTCTGACTTCATCTAGTAGCTTGAATAGCTCGAGTTAATGTAGTAAAGAAACTTAAACCTTTCTGAAGGCTGCAGGCCCATTCCCCCAGGACCAGTCTAAAGACTGTTACCAGATATCAAATTCTAAATGTGAAGTGACTCCAGCTGATCCAAGTACTGAACAACTAGTGACTGGTCCTCTAAACCACAACGAAATGGTTAAAAAAAAAAAAAAAAAAGTTCATTAAAATATGAAGCACCTTGCATAAATCTACAGAGGTCATTCATGTCTGGTTCCAGGGCGACTAGTCCTAGGAGGAAACTGGAGGAAAATGTTCCTCATCATACTCACGTTTTGGGCCATCACACAGCTGATTCTACCATCCAAAGATGTGTATGCTGACGAACACGGCAGGAATCTCTGTAAATCCTATTTATTCATACCCTTGTCATAGTGGAGAATCTGTCACAAATTATCAAATAGTTTTATGGATTGCCATTTTGTACAGAACGGAGAAAACCACTTTTTAATGAAGGGAATGCAACATGTTCAGGGTAGGGGGAATGTAATGGTGAAATACAAATAGTCAAAGTATTTGAGAGATTTATTTCAATAGTATAAGAAAGTCTTTATTTTATTATGTTTGTATTATCACAATTCTGTTTTATTTTAGAAATTGTGGACTTTGTAATACCTAAAGTATAATTTAAGCATTGAGACTAGAGTAACTCTGCACTTGGTAAATGTGAGAAATATCTACCTAGATGATTCAGCTGCTTTTTGTTGACATATTAGGGTTTGTGGCTTTAAGAAAATATCACCCCAACAACAACGCTGTTATTCATTTGCTGAAGGAATGTAGTGTGGGTCCTTGTGATTTGAGATGTAGTTGGCTTAAATGCATAAGACTTTTACCAACATACTTAAAAACACCATGTACTGTATGCATGATGCATTTTACCGGGGGCCCAATGGGAATCAGAGCTGAATAACTACAAGTTTGTTAGGAAAGCTGTGAGTTGTACTCATGAAGCACCCAGCTACTGATGTATAATCAGACTATATGGAAGCTGGACGTAGTCACCATAGTGTTTGCAAATTTTAATTTTTGAACCTTGCAGCAGAGCATTTTGGCCATTTTAGCTTTCAGAAAAAAGGGTGGGGGTGGGGGGACTGCATATATAGTAATTATCCCATGACAGCATCCCTAAGACCATACAACTTTCTTACACCAGTAGGGACAATATACAAAATTAACATGCCATGTCAAAAAAAGACTAGTTGTTTTCCTATGGACCAACAAATCTATCCATATAGCCATTACTGGGGTTTTGTCAACAGTATCAACTCACTCATGTTCATAGTCCAGACTGGTACACTCTCTACTTCTAGGATGAAATAGGAGTTAAAAAACTAACATTCAAGACAAACCAGTAATAGGAGTCATTCATCTAGAGTGGTGTGAAAAGTGTTTGCCCCCTTACTGATTTTTTTTTTATTTTTTTATTTTTTTTAATGTTTGTCACACTTGTTTCAGATCAAACAAATTTAAATATTAGACAACGATAAGTAAACAAAATGCAGTTTTTAAATGAAGGCGTTTATGATTAAGGGTTTAAAAAAAAAAAATAATCCAAACCTACATGGCCATGTGAAAGTGATTGCCCCACCTGTTAAAACAAATCAACTGTGGTTTATCACATCTTTGGAAAGCTGAGTTCAATTTCTCTAGTTACACCCAGGCCTGATTACTGCCACACCCGTTCTCAATCAAGAAATCACTTAAACAGGACCTGCCTGACAAAGTGAAGTGGACCAAAAGATCCTCAAAAGCTAGACATCATGCTACGATCCAAAGAAATTCAGGAACAAATGAGAAAGCAATTGAGATCCATCAGTCTAGAAAAGGTTATAAAGCCATTTCTAAAGCTTTGGGACTCCAGTGAACCACAATGAGAGCCATTATCCACAAATGGCGAAAACATGGAACAGTGATGAACCTTCCCAGGGGTGGCCAGCCAACCAAAATTACCCCAAGAGCGCAGCAGCAACTCATCTAAGAGGTCAAAAAGACCCCACTACAACATCCAAAGAACTGCAGGTCTCACTTGCCTCAGTTAAGGTCAGTGTTCATGACTCCACCATAAGAAAGACTAGGTAAATATGGCCTGCATGGCAGAGTTCCAGGATGAAGGCTTGTCTCAGTTTTGCCAGAAAACATTTTGATGATCCCAAGACTTTTGGGAAAATACTCTGGACTGATGAGACAAAAGTTGAAGTTTTTGGAAGGTGTGTGTCCCATTTCATCCAGTGTAAAAGTAACAGCATTTCAGAAAAGGAACATCATACCAACAGTAAAATATGGTGGTGGTAGTGTGATGGTCTGGGGCTGTTTTGGTGCTTCAGGACCTGGAAGACTTGCTGTGGTAAATGGAACCATGAATTCTGCTGTCTACCAAAAAATCCTGAAGGAGAATGTCCGGCCATCTGTTCATGACCTCAAGCTGAAGTGCACTTGGGTTCTGCAGCAGGACAATGATCCAAAAGACACCAGCAAGTCCATCTCTGAATGGCTTAAGAAAAACAAACATGACTTTGGAGTGGTCTAGCCAAAGTCCTGACCTGAATCCAACTGAGATACTGTGGCATGACCTTAAAAAAGGTGGTTCATGCGCAAAATCCCTCCAGTGTTGCTGAATTACAACAATTCTGCAAAGATGAGGCCAAAACTCCTCCACAGCGCTGTAAAAGACTCATTGCCAGTTATCGCAAACGCTTGATTGCAGTTGTTGGTGCCAAGAGTGGCCCAACCAGTTATTAGGTTTAGGGGCCAATCACTTTTTTCCAGACAGGGCCATATAGGTTTGGATTTTTTCCCCTTAATAATAAACACCTTCATTTAAAAACTCCATTTTGTGTTTGTGTTACCTTTGTCCAATATTTAAATTTGTTTGATGATCTGAAACATTTAAGTATGACAAACATACAAAAAAAAAAAAAGTCAGGAAGGAGGCAAAGACTTTCACACCACTGCACACACTTCTATACAATCAGACCGCTTTAGCGAAAAAAGGATTACCCAATATCAATGACCATCTTCTATAAACCTCTGCAACCATTTTTTGCCATCTTGTCTGTTTTGTGCTAAAACACCCCAATACCTAAACACTGCTCTGGCTTTATGGAAAGTGAATTTCTGGCTGTGCATTTCATAATTACAACTTGGTGACCGTTTTATTGCACTAGGCAAACATTTCCAGTTGTCAAAATTAATTATTCCGCAAATCATTCGTTTGCTTTGCTGTCTCGTTGGACTAGATTTCTCCTCTTTAATAATCACATCCTGGCTTCTCATTATGAGAATGGCCTTGGGGCCCAGCTGCATGAGGAATGTAAATAATGTGACCGAATATTTGTCAACTGCACTCAGCTGTGTTACCGCCTCAGGCAATGAATTGTGAGGATTTAACAAGAATCGCTACAGATCCAAGCTGTAAACTGGATAACACAGTATTGCACTTTTTAAACAATCAGCCCCAACAATCCACACGATGACACAAGGTATAGGTGGGGGTTTGACGACCTTTGTAATTTTTATCTTTCGACTCCCCTCAGGTGGCAGCTGGATTAATGATTCCATAGGAGGACAACAGGTCAGAGTTAGTCAAAAGTGCCTTGGCCTGACATGCAGTAAGCATGTCATTGGGCTGGTAGTTTGAGAACACTGCCTTGTGCAGTTTGAGATCATTTTTATAAAGGTTCAGTAGGTCTTCTTTTTGTTGTTGGTGTGCACAATATTTGGGCAACTACCCCCATGGACAATTTATGTTCAAAATTCAGACTGAGATAGGCACTGATGCAGTTTACATAAAAAAGGTCCGCATGATTAATCATGAATATATGCACACATTGGAATAAAGAAAACTTGTTTACTGTCAATTATTCTAACGCAGCAAAATCCAACAACCTCTGATCAGTCTAATTTTATATTTGCACCATTGAGAAAAGCACTTTTCTGTTCTTGGCACAGTTATAATGCTCATTCTGCCACTACTGAATGGCACATCGAGTTAAATGAATGCACAAAAGCTCTGTTTGCTGTATTGTGTATTGGCTGTGTGAACGTATGTAACCCAAAGTGGCTAGCATGATGGTTTTCTGTGTGCTTCTGTACTGCCCGTGTTGTTATGCAAGATCATGCCCTGAATTCTTGAAGAAGAAAAAAAAAAAAAAAAAAAAAAAAAGCATTTGAAAGTCCAACCAGCTCACTTTGAGATGCTGATGTTTTGGGTCCAGATGTTCTGTTTGCCTGTCTTATCTGCTGAATTCTAACTTACTATGTGAATGAAGTCGACTGGTGTTGCGGTGTACAAATCCCAGTGCAGTTTGTCTAGAATGGTCCTCTCCATGCGAAGAATCTCTGCTGATGAAAAACTGCATCCACTCTGCACAACCAGGTCTTTAACAGAGCCTATAACCTGTTAAACAAAAAGGGAATCAAATAAATATTGTTTTGAGAAAAAAAAAAAAACCCTCATCTTTGCAATTTTATGGTTTTTCTATGGCCTTAATGAAAATCTACAGTGACTATAAAAGTCTACACATACTAAAGCTTGTGTACACTTTATATCCACAGGTTCATAATCAAATTTGTGAACGCTTAATAGCCCTGTGTAAATCAAAGTTCAAAATAATCCTCATTTTTCTTAGCCAGAATTTGATGCAGCAATGCAATTCATCTACAGACTGAAACAATCCATTTTAATTTGTCTACTTTAAAGGCCAGACTCTTTACACCTACTTTTCTCTGATTGGCTGCTTCCCACAAACACTCCATCAGCTTACTGGCGAGAGTGGTTACACAGCCATATTAACAATATCTTGTTCGTTTTACCTTTGATCATAAAACTAAAGTCAAAGAAAAAAAAGTCAAACTGTATCTAGAGAAAACTGAAAGAACTTTAGTCTAAAGAATTGCACAGAAATACAATCTCATAACTACGGTAATTTTTAATCTGACTAAGAAACAGAAGAGAGAAAAAAAAAAAGATTCAGCGTGGTATTGCGATACTTGGCTCTTGCGATGATGCACCAATCCCCAAATGTACATACCAATCTTTTATTAATTACATATATTTATGTAAACGTTGCAAATTCTTTGGTATTACCCAACCAACTGTATTTTCAGTCCACTAGATGGTGCAAAGTAAGCGCACACCGTCAGATGAAGTCATAGCTTATCTTGTCAGATTTGCAGCCAGGTGTACATGTTAGGAAGCAGTTGGACAGTTGCGCTGAAAAGTGAACTCAAATGTCAGGCCTTTTTTTGATTTTATAACAAAAACGCAACGAGACACTACCATGACACGCTCAACCTGCAAGGAGTGCCTCACGAAAAACAAAACACTATGAACATGTGGGCTAGCACACTCCTGAGCCATTCAGCAACAGCAACCTTCGCAACAGCCAAGCTATAAACACTCCAGCACGAGTGTCCCATGACTACTCAGAGTTGGGACCAGGAAGCAGAGTCTCAGTCTTACACGCCTCTCTGCAGCTCCTCTTCATCCGCCACCCCTCAGCTTAGCCCCTGTCTTCCCCATCAGAGAATCGTTGTCTGCTCCCTCCAAAGTAAATAAAAATATAATGTATAAGCATCCCAAAGTGATAAAGCAAAATATTGGTAAAACTCAAATTAAACATAAAGCCTCTAAATTGAATGATTTGGCCTCTGTTCCTCCTCATAATTTAAAAATTAAATGTGGTTTATTAAATATTAGGTCTCTAACTCCCAAGTCTCTGTTAGTCCATGATCTGTTAATTGATCATCAGATTGATTTAATTTCCCTTACAGAGACTTGGTTAGGGCAAGAGGATTATGTTGGTTTAAATGAATCAACTCCCTCTGGTTATTTAAACTGTCAAAATCCCAGAAGTTCTGGTCGTGGAGGAGGAGTAGCATCAATTTACCATTCCAAATTACTAGTTAATGTAAAGCAAAAAACATGTTATAATTCCTTTGAGGGCCTGGTCCTCAGTGTTGGGCACTTTAGCAATTCCAGGTTAAACCCAATTTTATTTGCCATAGTTTATCGTCCCCCATCAACCTATTCAGAATTTTTATCCGAATTTCCTGATTTCTTAGCTGATTTAGTGCTGAAATCTGATAGAATAATTATAGTAGGGGACTTTAATATACATGTGGATGTAGATAGTGACTGCCTTAATGTGGCTTTTAATTCAATATTAGACTCGATTGGATTTTCTCAGAAAGTAGGAAATTCTACTCATTACCTCCACCATACATTGGACCTTGTTCTGACATATGGCATAGAAATAGAAAATCTTGTAGTGTCTCCTCATAACCCTGTACTGTCAGACCATTGTCTGTTAACCTTTGATTTTACTATTTCTGACTATTTGGCTCCTAAAGAAAAATATTATTACAGTAGATGCCTCTCAGATGATGCCGTTTCCAAATTTATGCAGATTGTTTCCTCTATGCCATGTGTCAACACAACGGAAATAAGCTATAGACAGCTTGCTCCTTCTGTAATTGATAACATGGTGGATAGTGTTTCAGCTTCTCTGCATCAGGCTCTAGACTTGGTGGCCCCCTTAAAAAAGAAAAAGTCTAATCAGAGATTTTTAACTCCTTGGTTCAACACAGAAACTGGTAGCTTAAAACAGAAGACTCGTCAATTAGAAAGAAAATGGCGCTCTACTAATTTAGATGAAATCTATTTAGCTTGGAGAAATCATCTTTTAATTTATAAAAAATCTCTTAGAAAAGCTAGAACGAGTTATTACTCTGCATTAATAGAAGAGAACAAGAATAATCCCAGGTTTCTTTTCAGTACTGTAGCCAGGTTGACAAAGAGTCAGGACTCTGTCAATCCTAGCATCCCCTTAGAGCTTACTAGTCAGGACTTTATGAACTTTTTCAATAATAAAATTTCATCCATCAGAGATAAAATCAATCAGATTCTTCCCACAGTTAACTTAAATACTGTAACTACTACAACTCCTTCTATTGATGTCTGTCTTGATGAGTTTACTCCAATCAACCTTTGTGAGTTAGACAAAATAGTTTCCTCATCCAAACCTTCAACTTGTCTTTTAGACCCTATTCCTACCAGGTTATTTAAAGAAGTCTTCCCACTTATTGGTAGCTTTATTCTTCATATAATCAATTCTTCATTAACTTTAGGCCATGTACCACAGGCTTTTAAAACGGCTGTAATTAAACCCTTACTCAAAAAGCCAACGCTAGATCCAGGAGATTTAGCTAACTATAGACCAATCTCTAATCTCCCTTTCATTTCAAAAATCTTAGAAAGAGTTGTTGCTACGCAATTATTTGACCACCTGCAGGGAAATGGTTTATTTGAGGAGTTTCAATCTGGGTTTAGAATCCATCATAGCACTGAAACAGCCTTAGCGAAGGTCACTAACGACCTCCTCATTGCATCTGATAATGGACTAGTTTCTGTACTTGTCCTTTTAGATCTTAGTGCAGCTTTTGATACTATTGATCATAATATTCTACTTGATAGATTAGAACACTATGTTGGACTTAATGGAACTTCGTTGCAGTGGTTTAGATCTTATTTATCTGATAGGTTCCAGTTTGTTCATGTAAATGATGAGTTTTCTCTCAGCTCAAAGCTTAGTCATGGAGTTCCACAGGGATCTGTGCTTGGCCCTACTCTTTTTAGTTTATATATGCTTCCGTTAGGCAACATTATTAGAAAGCACTGTATACATTTTCACTGTTATGCAGATGACACACAATTATACCTGTCAATGAAGCCAGATGATACTAATCAATTAGCCAAGTTAGAAGCCTGTCTTAAGGAAATCAAAGTTTGGATGACTTGTAATTTCCTGCTATTAAATTCAGATAAGACTGAAGTCATTCTTGTTGGTCCAAAAAACCTTAGAAATTCCTTTCCAAATCAAACTTTCAGTTTGGATGCAGTTACTCTTTCTCTTAATAGCTCTGTGAGGAACCTTGGAGTTATTTTTGATCAGGATTTGTCCTTCAATTCACATATTAAATTTGTTTCTAAGACTGCCTTCTATCATTTGCGTAATATTGCCAAGATTAGGAGCATCTTGTCTCAGAGTGATGCTGAGAAGCTGATCCACGCTTTTGTTAGCTCGAGATTAGATTATTGTAATTCTTTATTATCAGGCTGTCCTAAAACATCTTTAAAAAGTCTTCAGCTGATCCAAAATGCTGCAGCAAGAGTTTTAACAGGTACTAGAAAGAGAGATCATATCTCTCCGGTTCTGGCCTCTCTTCATTGGCTTCCCATAGAGTTTAGAATTAAGTTTAAAATCCTTCTTCTTACTTACAAAGCTCTAAACAATCAGGCTCCTTTTTATTTAAAAGATCTGATACTACCGTATCATCCTAACAGAGCACTACGCTCCCAAAATGCAGGATTACTTGTAATACCTAGAATCTCCAAAAGTACAATGGGAGGCAGAGCCTTCAGTTATCAAGCTCCTCTCCTGTGGAATCAGCTGCCAATCTGGATTCGGGAGTCAGACTCGATCTCTGTTTTTAAGAATAGGGCTAAAACCCACCTTTTTGATATAGCCTACAATTAGGGAGGGATCATGTGTTTCTGAACCCTCCCTTAGTTATGCTGCTAATAGGTTTAGTCAGCCGGGGGACCTTCAGTAATGCACTGGGCCTCACTCCTTTCCTCACTCTCTATGAAATATTTTTTTTTTTTTTGCTGGTCATTAACATTTGTTTGTTCTCTCCCATAGATTGAGTCCCCATCGTGCTGTTTGCTCTCTACATGTCTGTTCTTTTCTTCTTCTCTGTCCCCTCACCCCCCAGCCAGTCGCAGCAGATGACTGCCCCTCCCTGAGCCTGGTTCTGCTGGAGGTTTCTTCCTGTTAAAAGGGAGTTTTTCCTCTCCACCGTCGCCAAGTGCTTGCTCACAGGGGATCGCCTGATTGCTGGGGTCTTTCTGCAACTGTGGGGGTCCTCCCTACAGTTGATAGTGCTATGAGATGACTGTTGTTGTGAAATGGCGCTATATAAATAAATAAGTTGAATTGTTGCCAACCATGGTGAACAGCCAACTCTGGACAGCTCCCGTGCAACAAAGGGACCGCCAAACTCAGAGCGAACTAAGTAAACGACGCAGTCCACTGCTCTGCCTGTGTGCTGAGATGATGTCGTCACAGAAAACGAAGCCCACTGGAGGACGTATGGTAGCACAGTACTTAAGGAATCGTATCATGACAACACTGCAGCGTGACTAGAGTATCACGATGGGTATTGCATCGTGAGGTCCCTCGCAATTCCCACTCCTACTGGGAAGGGGGGGGGGGGAGCAAACATGAGTCTTTCAAAGAAACTTTACCTCATCTTCTTCGTTGAGTTTGGCAGCCAGGACCATTGAGGTAAAAGCAATGCACTTCAGGTATTTTGGTTGGGCCTTTAAAAAGACAATACAATTTGAAATGCAACTTGTGTTAAAATTAAACATTAAGTTCCAGTGATGAGTTGGGATATGAGGTAAGAGAACACACACACACACACACACACCACTGTTTTCTGTCCGTCTGCTCACCACAAAAAGATGTGAAAAACTAAATCCTGTAGTTGGCATATAGCAATGGCACATTGGATGCTAGTGTACAATCCCAAGTTTGTTTCAAGCTACAGATGCAATTTAAGTCACAGCCACTCAGAGGTAAGGAACAAGCAACTGCAGGGACACAGTCATGTGAAAAAATTAAGACACCCTGTATAAGCCTCTATGTTTTTTAACATTTGGACATATGGATCTTTAATATCAATGTTAAAAATACTTGGGAGATTCATGTAGTACAACTAAACAAATAAAAATGAATTAGGCTCTTCAACTTTTCTGTAAAATGTAATTCTAAACAAATAGTGAGGAATAAATTAGGACACCCCACATCTTTTTTTTTTTAAGGTCACCCTCACATTCATTCCTACTTAAAATGGCTAAAATAAATGTTAAAAAAAATGCAAATAAAAACAAAAACAAGGTTACACATACATAAGTGAACATTTATTAATAAAGAGCTGAATATTTACTGGGGTGTCCTAATTTTCACATGACTATGTGGCCCTTTCACCCAGATCTAGGGCTCCCTGCAAACTTGACAAAATATTCAAACATAAGACCATCAACTCTTGTCTTCTTAATTTGACTGAATGTTGACATCAATAGCTAGCATGGACGTACACACGTAACCAATTCATAAGAAAATAAATTCATCATAAGTTGAAGTTATCAGCTGAAACCTCCAAATTTATGAAGGGTAAACTTGCATATGTAAACACAAATGTGTATGCATTTTCTTCATACTTTTGCAACCTTTTTCCACCCTTTACTTAAGCTTCTAAATTTCTCCAGTGGCCTTATAACTCATTGGTGTACGTTTTGTGCTTTTTTGACCCAACATTCTGGGGAAATGGCTCTTTTTACAGTAAAGGTTGCTGACCTCACAGCTAAATTAAGTGTTCTGAACCTGGACAAGTGCTGAAAACGACCACGTACCTTGACAGAGGACACCAGTCTGTTGAGGATACACACTCCCAGCGCAAAGGTCTCTGGACGGAAGTGAAAGCGCTTGTTCATTTCTCCCAGCCACAGGATCATTTCCCGATGCTGGGTCCAAGAGATGTCAGTGCCCTGAGTGAACAGGAGGAGAACGCGTGACGAGAAATTTAAAGGACACATGTTCGACAGTTCTCATCAGAGCCAGAGAGGGCTTGAGTCCCGCTCGCCTCACCTGGATACACCCATTCTTGAAGACTGGCACCTTGCATAGGCGAGCCTCTTTGAGCAGAGCAGCCTCCAGCAGGGCGTCCAGCTGGGGGGTCTCCACTTCCACAACACGAGCCAGGATGCACCCAGGACGCACACACCTGACGGAGAGGTAAGTGGAGAAATCAGACAAAAGGACAGTCATTTACCACCCCCCCCCCCAAAAAAAAAAAAAAAAAAAAACAAAAAAAAACCAACACCTTTTAATAAATGCACAGTTCACATACAGTATATTCTCATGTGAAAACCTGCACTTGAGCAATATTTCTGGTACTCTGTCCACCTCTTTAAGACATCAGTAGAAATCGCAGCGACTCCACAGGGTCTCTTTACATATTCCTCCATCAGCAATGTTTTTTTACCCATTTGCAGTGGCAGTTACTTCCCTTTGGTGAACAAATAATCTCTTTGGTCAAGGATTCCAGTGCACAGAGGTGGACACAGTAACCAAAAATTGTACTTCAAAGCAGTGTTAACTTACCAATGATGGCAGCTATTAGACTTCTTAAAACAGCTGATTAAGAGTCAGAAGGCTGTTGGAGCGGAGTTAACTTTACTCTGACCAGTTTAGGTCTCTTCCTATATACTCGCAGTTTCCCCCTCTACATTTGTGATTATCACTTGAGATAGTATTTCACGTAAAACGGCACATTTTAATTATACTTAAAAAAAATTCCCCCCCCCCCCCCAAGTAAATCTGCAACATTTCATTTGTACATTTGCAGCCCTTGATAAACTTATTTTATTCTCCCCCGTTTTGGGAAGTTTTTCCCTCTTGTGTTTGGTCGGAGGGAAAAAAAAAAATCTATTCGTATGAAATCTTAATGTATGACCTAAAGAAACGTCAAAATTAGTGAAAAACCTAAATCATTACTACTACTACTACCCACCGCTGCCTGTACACAACAGGAAATGGTGTGTTTGCACCACTTCAACAACGCCCTTTTCAGAGTTTACAAAAAAAAAAAAAAAAAAAAAGGTGCAAAATTTAAGTAAACAGACAAAGCTGTCTTTAAATGTGCGCTAGGTGATTTTGCGGCGGGCGCAGCAGAGACCAGCAGCCTGCAGGTTAATAAGCTGCAGCCTGCGGTTACTTCTGCAGACCAAACATTTGTCGTTCCCGTTCTGCCTTTTTTCAGCGTCCATGCAGCCTTACCTCTGTGAGAACAAACAGCAGAGTTTCCCTTCGACGGCGGGTGCATTTATACCGTTTTCAAATTAGTCCATAACCCCCGGGAGTCACAACACAGGGATGCAGTTCGTCAAGAAAATCTCTGAACAAAACGTTACTTCCTAGAAAAATATGGGAAGAGTGGCCAGCATTCTATACAAGTAATAAACCCCCCCCCCCTCCCACAGAATAAAAAGTTAACATCAACTGGGAGAGATAAAATAGGACGCTAAGGGATAAAAACATTCACCAAAGTACCAGGCCGGAAGAGGAAAATCAGCGGGGACTGACGACAGGCTGTTTTGAACGCTCTGACTCCGCCCCATGTGACGTCACCCAGTTTGATTAAACGTATGTGTGTTAGTGGGTCACACATACGGGACTCTGCACACAAAATGGGCGAGCTGTGCATTGGAAATGGAAGATTTTTATTTTTGGGGGGCAGTATTAATAAAGGTGTTTGGCCAGCAGCTGAAAAACAAACAAACAAAAAAACAGTTTGGTCTCAGTTCATCCTCTGTGAGAATCACCCCCAGCAAGATTAAGCTTGACACTGTGGGGCACATATATTCACATATGTATATCACTGCATGATTCATATGTATACCACCTTAGGCTTCACATCTGAGACGGAACAAAGGACTGAGCCGCTCTGGAGATAACACAAGGTGTGAAAGTTTAGTCTTTGGCATGCAAAGAGACAGCTGTGAGGGATTTCACCCAGCGGCCAGAGACTGGGAGGTGGAGGTGTTAAGATCGGGGGGGAAGTTACATTGTTACTGGGATTAAGTACCATGCGACTGTGTGTTTTGATGTCCTGGGTATAAAAGGGACAGATGTTGGGGGATTCATTCTCTTTCTGTGTTTGGATGATGATGGAGAATGTGAATAAATCAGACTTGAGAAATAAACTCAGCCTCGTCCTTCCACATTCTCCACACTGGTGACCCCGACGTGATGGGGGGGGTCATGTGGGGCACATATATGCACATATGAATCATGCAGTGATATACATATGTCCATATATGTGCCCCACAACACTTCTTTATCTTTTTCATACTTACACATATCTGTTATCTCTTTTATAGACAGTAACAGTAGGCTAAAGGCCTTTTAACATATTAGGCCGGGGTGTCCAATCATGTGCCATGGAGGGCCGAGACCCAGAAGGTTTTCTCTACCCAGTCTCTTCAGCAGGTGTTTTCACTGATCAGCAATCAGTGGGAAGAAGTTCAGTGAAATCTGCTGTTGAAGACACTGGTTGGAGGTAAAGCCTGCAGGGTCTTTGTGGTGTACCAGTACTGCGTTGAGTGTACCCGGGGTGTAGTGGGGATGACGGCCCCGCCTTTCCGGTTCTGCCATCACCAGTGTTATGCCCGTATCTTGGAACGAGGAGGAGGCTGAGGATGCAGTTATATGTATTTTATTATAAACAGAACCAGGAACACAATGGACGCTCCATACAGGCCAAGGGGTCCACGACGAAGAGATGGAGTCTCTTCCGCCATTGCCCTTTATACCCCAGGTGATGCCACCACCGGAAAGGCTGGTCGTCACCTCCCACTACACCCACGGCCGCCATCTTACTACATGACATATCATTTCCCCCCCCCCCCCCTGTAGAAAAACACCAAGCACACCAATCAGGCCCTCCCAAATTTAAACCCGACTCACCCGCTAAGCAGCAAAACATATATGTTGTGGTGGACACACATTGTGACTTGCTTGGTGACTCACATTTTGGACCAGAACAAAGGCAGAGCTTCCTTGGTGATTACAGGAAGCTGCAAGAGTGTTAGCTTTGGTATGCAAGGCTTGAGACTGCTTCGAGATGTTGGAGATGTAAATAAAGCTGACTTGAGAGAGAACTCTGTCTCATCATTTACACATTTCCACACTGGTGACCCAAGACGTATCATGCAAGAGGAGAATTCCCCCGGGCCAGCCCCGTCAGGAGCCCCCAGCCAAGCGAATGCCGCTACAGTCCAGCTACCGGACTTCTGGCAGAACAATCCGCGCTCCTGGTTCAACACGGTTGAGGCGCAGTTCAACCTCCGGGGGATATCGGTAGACGCCACAAAATTCTACCATGTAGTCGCAAAGCTGGACAACAACACGGCCCAGCATGTGGAGAGCCTGATCGACCAGCCGCCGGACAGCGACAAATACGGCACGTTGAAGGCTGCACTCATCCAGCAATTCACCCCCTCGGCGGAGGAGCGAGCAGAGAGGCTCCTGGCGCTGACGGAGTTGGAAAATGACATGCCCACGAACCTGATGGAGAAGTTGTTGAGGTTGAAAGACTCTGACGACGATCACTTCATTTTCACCCACCTCTTCCTCAGGACTCTACCATCAGCAGCGAGAGCGACCCTGGCCAGTTTGCCACTGTTGGCCCAACGGGACTACCGTGCGCTGGGCCGAGAGGCGCATCGGATTGTCAACGCCACCAAGCGGCGCGCAGCCACGGCCGCTGCAGCGGAACTCGGCGCGACGACCAGAGACGACAGGAGGCCAGAGGCAGCGGTACCAGACTCACCGACGACGGCGGCGGCAGGGACCAGGGAACGCGGATCGGACGTCCTTTGTTTCTACCATCGCCGCTTCGCAGAGAGGGCACGCAAATGTGTACCACCGTGCCAGTTTGGGCGTTTGGGAAACGCCAAGACCGGGGGTCAGTAGCAGCCGCGGCCCTCGGGGAGGAGAACAAGCTGCTCTACTTGTCGGACACACGCTCGGGGAGACAGTTCCTCGTTGACACAGGCTCACAGTTGAGTTTCATCACACCTTCCTACGCGGACAGACTAGCTGGTTCCGGAGGTCCCCGGGTGACAGCAGCGAACGGCTCGGAGATTAAGACCTTTGGTGAGAAGACTCTGCTTCTGTCTCTACACGGCCGTACATTCGAGTGGACTTTTGTTGTAGCAGCAGTAAATTTCAGTATGTTGGGGGCTGATTTTTTGTGCTCACATGGTTTGTTGGTTGATCTCGCTAACAGGCGCCTGGTTAATGCACTTTCTTTTGATTCTATCCCCTGTACAGCGGGAGTGGCCCCACCTACAGCACAAGCCAACGTCACAGCGGCAAGCGGTAAGTTCCACACACTGCTCACTCAGTTCCCAGCACTCACGGTCCCCACATTTTCGGCAACAGTCGCTAAACACGGGGTGGAGCATTTTATTACCACTACCGGACCGCCCGTTTTTGCAAAAGCTCGGCGCTTGGACGCAGTTAAACTAGCCATGGTGCGCGAGGAGTTCGCCAACCTGGAGAGGTTGGGCATTATCCGACATTCAAACAGTCCGTGGGCTTCCCCCCTGCATATGGTCCCGAAAGCTGACGGATCATGGCACCCTTGCGGGGATTTCCGCAGGTTAAACAATGCTTCAGCGCACAACCGCTACCCAATCTCACATATCCAAATTTTTCCGTTCATTTGGCAGGGGCGTGCATTTTTTCTAAAATAGACTTGGTCCGCGGTTACCACCAAGTCCCAGTGCGCACTGAGGACATACCCAAAACAGCGGTAATAACTCCGTTTGGCCTATTCGAGTTTTTACGCATGCCATTCGGACTTAAAGGGGCTGCTCAGACGTTTCAGCGCATGATGGACGCGGTGCTTCGCGATCTCCCTTTCGTGTTCGTCTACCTGGACAATATTTTAGTAGCCAGCGCGTCCGAAGCCGAACACGAAAAACACCTGGCCACAGTTTTCCGAAGGTTGGGAGATCACGGGTTAATAATCGACCCAGTGAAGTATCAGTTCGGGGTGGTGCAGATCGATTTTTTAGGACACCACATCTCCCCCGAAGGAGCAGTTCCGCTGTCTGACAAAATGCGCGCTGTGGCAGATTTTCCCCGGCCGCAGACAGTCAGGGCGTTGCAGGAGTTTTTGGGAATGGTGAATTTTTATAACCGTTTTCTCCCCCGCGTGGCGCAACTCATGCAGCCGTTGTATGCTGCGCTCAAAAAAAAGAAACCCTCGGATAAGATCGAGTGGCCCCCGGAGTGGGACCAAGCGTTCTCGGAGGTGAAAGCAGCCTTGGCAAAGGCTGCGTTGTTGGTGTAACGGATGCCAACTAGTACTGTACGGCGTAGAACGTTAGTAAACCTCCCTCCCAAAGCCTTATACAGTATCGGTAGCGCTGAGCTATCGGTCGGACCTTTAGCTCAGCGCGATCGTGCTGTGTCTCCCATGCTCGAACTGTGTGTTAGTTGACTGAGAGGTCGCGGGTTCGTGTCCCGTGTGGGGCGAACTGCGCAGGATGATCTCTGTCACATTGGTGCCGTGAACCCGGCATGGGAGTGAGGTTTAAGGGGGAGAGTGTAACGGATGCCAACTAGTACTGTACGGCGTAGAACGTTAGTAAACCTCCCTCCCAAAGCCTTATACAGTATCGGTAGCGCTGAGCTATCGGTCGGACCTTTAGCTCAGCGCGATCGTGCTGTGTCTCCCATGCTCGAACTGTGTGTTAGTTGACTGAGAGGTCGCGGGTTCGTGTCCCGTGTGGGGCGAACTGCGCAGGATGATCTCTGTCACATTGGCACATCCAGACCCAACGGCCCGCATAGCGCTCACCACTGACACGTCAGAGGTGGCCATAAGGGCGGTCGTGGAGCAACATGTAGCTGGGGTTTGGCAGCCCCTCGCCTTTTTCAGCAGGACCTTGCGCGATAGCGAGCGTAAATACAGCGTGTTCGACAGGGAGCTGCTCGCTCTCCATTTGGCCATCCGCCACTTCCAGTTCTGGCTGGAAGGACGCGTTTTCACCGCGTTTGTTGACCACAAACCGTTAACATTCGGGATGGCCAAGGTTTCTGAACTGTGGTCAGGCCGGCAGCAGAGACAGCTGGCCGCCATATCAGAGTTTACCACTGATATTCAGCATGTGGCCGGCAAACTCAATGTAGTGGCAGATTGCCTCTCGCGCGCCGTGGCGGCCCCAGTCAGCGTAGGGGTAGATTATGCAGCCATGGCCGCGGAGCAAGTTAATGACGCGGACGTGCGCACGCTCCAGTCTGGACCAACAGGGCTAAGGCTGGAGGACAGGGTGCTGCAAGACGGTATGCCCCCCCTAATCTGCGATGTCTCCACTGGACGGCCGCGTCCAGTAGTACCGGCCGCGTGGTGCCGCCGCGTTTTTGACTCGGTTCATTCGTTAGCGCACCCTGGAGTGCGCGCGTCGGTCAAAATGGTGGGAGAGAAATTTGTGTGGCCGAGCCTCCGCAAACAGGTCAAAGAGTGGGCAGCAGCCTGCACAGCGTGTCAACGAGCCAAAGTACACAGGCACACGAGGGCTCCTTTGGAACCGTTTCACATTCTGGCCAAGAGGTTCGATCACGTTCAAGTGGACCTCGTCGGACCCCTCCCGCTGTCACAGGGGTGCACACACCTTCTGACAATGGTGGACCGCACCACGCGCTGGCCTGAAGTGGTCCCACTGGCATCAACCACAGCCGAGGAGGTGGCGCGCGCGTTTTTAACAGCTTGGGTGGCGCGCTTCGGTGTTCCGTCGGACATTACGTCCGACAGAGGCCCTCAATTTGTGTCCGAGCTTTGGTCGACAATGGCCCGCAGCCTGGGTGACACAATTCACCGCACAACCGCGTACAATCCGCAGGCTAACGGGTTATGCGAACGTTTTCATAGGTCATTGAAAGCGGCTCTCAGAGCGTCACTGACGGTTACAAATTGGGTTGACAAGTTACCATGGGTGTTATTCGGTTGCGTTCTGCGCCTAAAGAGGATCTAGAAGCCTCCCCAGCTGAGCTAGTGTTTGCGCAGCCACTCCGGCTGCCTGGGGAGTTTCTCCCAGGTAACCCTGCGCCAGACGCCTCCCCATCTCAGCTTTTGCGGAGTAACATAGAATCAAGCACGCTGCCTGGCCCCGCGCACCACAGTTTTCCGCGCGTTTTTGTGCCTAAAACTTTGAAGAACACAGAGTTTGTTTTTGTTAGACACGATGCGCATCGAACCCCATTGCGACCGCCTTATGACAGACCATTCAGAGTGCTAGAAACGGGGGACAAGCAGTTTTTGCTAGATTTGGGGGGTAGGAAAGAGAAAATTGGCATAAACAGACTTAAAC
This sequence comes from Pholidichthys leucotaenia, assembly GCA_020510985.1. Classification (NCBI taxonomy): domain Eukaryota; kingdom Metazoa; phylum Chordata; class Actinopteri; order Cichliformes; family Pholidichthyidae; genus Pholidichthys; species Pholidichthys leucotaenia. The sequence goes on along the minus strand of CM035844.1, from coordinate 377,762,312 downwards.
CCGCTTTTGTGGTGGCAGATGAGCAAGTGCTGTTGGCAAGGCCCTGCGGAGAGGTAGACCACCTCGTGGGGCTTCACACAGTAATGTTTCCCACAAGAATGTTTCCCCAGAGCACCCGCAGAGACTGACAAAGGGTTTTCACCCCCAGATGGCAAACCCCCAGCGTGACAGCGCCGCAGAGACGTTGAACCCCAACTTCAGCAGATACGGCAGGAGGCTGAAGCCTATACAGCATGTGGACTGATGTGTATTCTCTTGTTGTTCTGTTGTCTAAAATGCTGGGGGGCTTGATGTGGTGGACACACTCATGGAGATTCTGTGACTCACATTTTAGGTCAGAACAAAGGCAGGAAGCTGCAGGAATATTAGCTTTGGTATGCAAGGCCAGAGACTGTGGGGGTGCAATTAAAGGATTAAGGAAAGGATGCATGGGAGACAGTGGAAGGGATATCATGGAGAGAAATGCATTGTGACTATCTTTATAATGCAAAGTGGTCTGTGTGACATGTGATCTACAAAGGTGAAGTCCCTGATATTTAAGGACGAGAGTTTACTGTTTCATTCTCTTTTTTCTCTCTGCTTTGAGATGATGGTGTTGTGAATAAAGTTGACTTTGAGAGAGAACTCTGTCTCGTCATTTTCACATCACCACAATCTAATGAATACCTGAAAATTGCAGCCTCCCCAAACATCGGGAAGTATAGTAGTTTAACTTTCTCAAGAACAATCCCAGATAGGGAGCGCCTCCACCCCCCCCCCCCCCCCACTATGGCTTCAAAATCAAAATTGGAAAAGCTTGGTGTTGCGGGCTTAAACTTTGCATTTAGGGTTCTGATGTTGATCTCTTGAGTACCTGAAAATTTAAGCCTCCCCAGACATCGGCAAGTATAGTAGTTTGACTCCGTCAAAAACAAGCCCAGATAGGGAACGCCTCCCCTGCCTTAGCCGTCAAACTCAAAATAGGAAAAGCTTTGAGTTGTGGGCTTAAACATTGCATTTAGGGTTCTAATGTTGATCTTATGAATACCTGAAAATTTCAGCCTCCCTGTTACGTGTGGCTCTCTAGGGAGCCACACAATGAAAGTCAAGGGCGAGCTGGTGAGTTGTGATGTTTTATTGGAGGTAAGGGTGAGGGATGAGGAAAGCACAGATGCTCATACACAATAACACTCCTGAGCAGTACGGCGACAGAGTGAACCGTTGGCACCAGGCGTAGGGGTACACAACAAGAAAGCTCACAGCCGGTAAAACTCACGGGTTAAGCAGCCAGACGAGTAGAGAGCTGGCACTGGGCAAAGGACTCCAATACACAGGGCACTCATACAAGGTGGTACTCCCAAGTGATACAGTAAGGCAAGTAGCGGGCTAGCACCGGACATGGGAGTACCAAGGCACAAAACTCTTTACGGGAAACACTTACGAGTTATGCTGAAGATGAGGCAAGGGCTGGCACCAGATGAAGGGGCTCCAGCCTAGCAGTGCTTATGTCACAGCCCCGAGTGATCGAGGCTGCTCCTTTTTATCCTCATTGGCAGCGCCCCAGCTGATGAGGATTAATTGGCCCCAGCCGTCCCGTAACACTGACAGCTGGGAGCCAGCTGAGACGCAGCCCAATGAGAGGCAGATATGGGAAGGGGGCATGGTCTGAACGCCGGGCCCGGCGTCATCCCATGGTGACACTCCCAAGACATTGGGAAGTATAGCAGTTGAACTCTCTTAAGAAGAAGCCCAGATAGAGAGCGCATTCCCCCCCCACCCCCCCTTAGACGTCAAACTCAAAATCGGAAAAGTTTCGAGGTTTGGGATTAAACTTTGCATTTAGGGTTCTAATGTTGATCTTATAAATACCTGAAAATGTCAGCCTCCCTAGAAACCGGGAAGTATAGTAGTTGAACTGTCTTAATAACAAGCCCAGATAGGGAGCACCCCCCCCCCCCCCCATGCTTAAAACTCAAAATCGGAAAAGCTTCGAATTTTGGGCTGAAACTTTGCCTTTATGGTTCTAATGTTGATCTTATGAATACCTGAAAATTTAAGCCTCCCCAGACAACGGGAAGTATAGTATGTAAATAACCCTATGTACATTTCTTCATTTGCTTATATTTTATTTTGGAGCTTATTACTTTTATGTACTATCAGCTACGGTTAGCTTCCTGTTTGATATTCGGTGCTTTTATTTTGAAGGAACTTCCTGTTATAACCGTTAGCGTGAGCAAGCTAACGGCAGCAAAAGACGGGGAAGAAAAGGTTGTGACAGAATATAAAAATGTATTTGTTATTAGCAGCCCCCTTGATAGAGGCACAAGGTATGTTTAATATGTAAATATGACAATTTGAATCTTTGTGTTAACATATACTGTATGTATATTTTGTAGAATTTATTGTCAGAGTTAAGGTTATTTTCAGCTAACCGTTGTAAGAGTATGGATTTTAGCTTATACGTTGTTTTTCTGTGTGGTTCCCAGCTCTTACGGTGAATTTGAGGGTTTACTGCCATTAAACCTATAAAATCATCAGTAAAGTGTCATCCTTCAATCGGGGGGGTATGCTACAGAAAGAGCTTACCTCCGGGAGAAGTGAAAGCCTGTCACCTGATCGAAGCAGGAGCCCCAAGCCAAGAGGAGACGCTTCACCCAACATGCTACAACGAGCTGCCCGCGATTTCAAGGAACGGCACGGAAACGACGCGGAGCAGCGAGCTGCAGCAACGGTCTAAGGATACGGTGACAAGCAATTGCTCTCAAAATGGAAGATATTAAATCAGAACAGATAAATGAAAAGGAACAACAAGAGGAAACAGTTAATGAAACGTTACCAAGGCGATCAGAAAGGCCTAGTGTGCCTACAGAGAAAATGCTGTTATATCAAAAGGATGAACAGACTAAAAGAGAGAAAAAGCTGTTAACTATCTATGAACATTGGAAAGGTCAGGTCAGAATTTACAGAGCAGACCTCAAAAGTGATCTGTCAGATTCACGGTTAGCAGAAATGGCTGATGATATTGAAAGGACAGTAAATGACATGACAAAGGCATACAGTGAACTAAGACAGCGTAATGCACCATCCCATGTCATAAGGCGTAAAATGGACTCCTGTGAATCTGTGACAAAAGACATTATGAAAATCATTTCAGAGCGTTTAGCAGCCATAGATGAATATGATGCAGATAGAGAAAAGCAGCGCCTCCATCAGCTCTTAACTTATGAACATGCTAAGTCCATTTTTGGCACTTCATCACAGTCCAGTTACCACTCTGAAGCAAGCATCGCTGCCAAAAGAATTGATGCAGCTGCAGAATTAGCTGCTAAGGAAGCTCAGTATAAAATCACACAAGAGGAAATCAAACAAAGGGAAAAATTAAGAGAAATGGAAGAGAAACACAGGAGAGAATTGGATGCACAAAAGTTTGAACTAGAGCGCTTACAAGCAGAAAAGGAAAGGCAAGCTGCACGTGCAAAATTAGAGATTTATGACAAGGAATTGAAAGTTGATACGGACAGTCAATGTATGTTACAGAACAATGGGACTTCTCCTGTCAACCAAAGCTTTGCACAACCGGCCCCATTGCTCTCCACAGGTTCATACCACCCGCTCATGCAACAATATGCATCCCTTCCTGTCAACTATTCTGTGCAACAACCACACTCTCAAGTTGTTTCTCCATCGCCTCCCACAGACATTTCCCAGCTGGCTAAAGCTATCCAAGACAGCATAGCTGTAAACAGAATCCCAGTGCCAGTGCCTATCGTGTTCAGCGGAGATCCCATCACCTATATCGGATGGAAGGCTCCCTTCAGCTCACTGGTAGACTGCAAAGGTATATCTCCTGCTGATAAACTGCACTTGTTAAAAAGGTATATTACTGGCCCAGCACTTAAATGCCTTGAGGGCACATTTTATCGTAGCGACGAAGAGGCATACAAAGATGCCTGGAAAAGGCTTGACCAACGTTATGGTCAGCCTTTTGTTGTTCAAAAGGCATTCAGAGACAAACTGTCGTAGTGGCCTAAAATCCACTCAAAGGATGCAGAAGGTTTACGGACATTTTCTGATTTTCTCACAACCTGTCTCCAAGCAACACCACATGTAAAGGGCTTAGAGATACTGAGTGATTGTGAGGAAAACCAAAAGTTATTGCAAAAGGTTCCAAAATGGCTCGCAACACGTTGGAATCGTCAGGTCACCGTTGCTCTCATGGAAGGTAAAGATTTCCCCTCTTTCAAGGATTTTGCAGAGTTTGTAGCACTCGAGGCGGAAATTGCATGTAATCCTGTGACTTCTTCCTATGCACTCCATTCATGCAGCTCATCTCTGGAAAAAAGACATGCAAAAGAGATTAAACCAAACAGATTTGCAACCCAAGTCTTTACAACACAAGCTACAGCACATGCAGATAAAGCAAAGTTAAATGACACAAAGTTAAAAGTACCCTGCATGTTCTGCAAAGATGCAAGGCATCAGTTGTCAAAGTGCCCAAGCTTCTCAGAAAAGGCACTAGACGACAAACGGACATTTGTAAAGGACAATAAACTGTGCTACGGGTGCTTAAAGGTGGGCCACAATGCCAAAGATTGTCGTCATCGCCACACATGTGACACTTGCAAAAGACGACACCCCACTTGTTTGCATAATGAGAATCACAAGGCAAATGAAAGACCTCAGAGCTCCACAAACGTTACACCAACCACAGAAAATGATACTATGGCAGCCACAGCTCTGAACGTCACAAAGGTGGGTCACTCAGGTAGCACCTCCATGATTGTTCCTGTGTGGGTTTCCACTACCCAGAGTCCTTCTAAAGAGCAGTTAGTGTATGCTTTATTAGACACGCAAAGTGACAATACATTTGTTAGTGAAGAGGTAACTAACCAGTTACAAGCAGACTCTCATCCAGTTAATCTAAAACTAACCACAATGCTGGGAGTTCACATGACAGTCAAAAGTCAGAGAGTACCAGGGTTACGTGTGAGAGGTTACAACTCAGATGTTTGTATTGACCTTCCGCCCTCTTACACAAAGGACTATATTCCGTTTAACTATGACAACATACCCACGAACGAAACTGCAAAGCAATGGCCCCATCTGTCAGAGATTGTTGATAAGATACCTCCTCTTCTGAGCTGTGATGTTGGACTACTCATTGGATTTAACTGTTCCAGAACTCTAGCTCCAAAACAGGTTCTACTTGGAAAGGACAATGAGCCATTTGCAATCCAGACAGAGCTAGGGTGGAGCATTGTTGGTGGCTCCACATCAGAGTCAAATGAAACTGAAACAAGTCTGTGCCACAGAGTCATGGTAAAAGAACTACCTCTTGTAACACCTATGGATGTTATCAAAGTTCTTGAGTCTGATTTTAAGGATGCAAAGGCAAGCGACAAAATAGTCTCACAAGGGGATCTCATTTTTCTAGACAAACTCAAGGAAGGAATAAAGAAAAACGCACAAGGATACTGTGAGATGCCTCTTCCATTCAAACAAAGGCCACACTTACCAGACAACAAAAGGCTTGCAGAAATTAGACTCGAACACTTAAAACGAAAGTTCAACAAGGATGAGAAATACAAAAGGGACTATGTTGCATACATGAATGACATAATTGAAAGAGGAGACATCGAAGAAGTACATAACGAAGGAATACAAGGTGAACAATGGTACATCCCGCACCATGGGATTTACTATCCCAAAAAGCCCACAAAACTGCGTGTCGTATTCGAGTGTTCAGCTAAACACAACAGAACAAGTCTCAATGATCATCTCCTCCAAGGGCCTGACTTAATAAACAATTTGACTGGCATTCTCTTGAGGTTTAGGCAGCATTCTATTGCTTTAATGTGCGATATAGAAAAGATGTTCCATCAGTTTCATGACGATGAAGGGGACAGGGACTATCTGTGTTTCCTCTGGTGGAAAAACGGTGATACAAGCACACAACCTCAAACCTACAGAATGAAGGTACACCTTTTCGGTGCGGCATCGTCCCCAGGCTGTGCAAATTATGGACTGAAATATTTGGCCAAAGAGCACTGTGTCTTGTACCCAGCAGGTTCACAGTTCATGGAGAAAGACTTTTATGTCGATGATGGAGTTACAAGCACAAACACAGTGGAAGGAGCAATACAGTTGGCACAAGAGGCCAGAGAAATCTGCAGCAAAGGTAACCTCCGTCTTCACAAGTTCATTTCTAATGATCTCACTGTTTTGCGAAGTATCCCTCCATCTGAATGTGCTGTAAACACAAACACAAGGGACTTAACATTCAAAGACATGCCACAAGAAAGAGCACTAGGCATCCAATGGAACATTGAAAAGGACTGTTTCAAGTTTGACAACACACTGAAAGTACAGCCAGCCACACGCAGAGGCATTCTATCCACTGTTGCGTCAATATATGACCCGCTTGGATTCTTAGCGCCATATGTACTGAACGGAAAGAGAATCTTGCAAGAAATGTGCCAACACGGTATCGGATGGGACGACCCCCTACCGAACACACTCAAGCCAAGGTGGGAGAGTTGGCAAAGTGACTTTGTAAATCTAGAAAAATTAAACATACCTCGTTGTTATCTACCTGCTAGTTTTGGTGAGCCTAAAGAAATAGAGTTGCACCACTTTTCAGATGCGAGCTCAAGTGGATGTGGACAATGTAGCTATCTGAGAGCTAAAAACGCTAAAGATGAGATTCACTGCTCTCTGGTAATAGCAAAAGCGCGAGTTTCTCCTACTAAACTCACCACGATCCCCAGACTTGAACTCACAGCAGCTGTAGTTTCAGTCTCAGTCAGTAACATGTTACGGGAAGAACTGTGTTATGATGTGAAAGAATATTTCTGGACTGACTCAAAGGTGGTACTGGGCTACATAAATAATGATGCACGTCGTTTCCACACTTTTGTAGCTAACAGGGTCCAAAAGATTAGACAAAGTACAAGCCCTCAGCAATGGTTTTACGTGCCATCAGAAGTGAACCCAGCCGACAGTGCTTCAAGGGGTCTAACTGTCAATGAGTTAATTAAGTCTAGCTGGTTCACTGGCCCCACCTTTTTGTGGAAAAATGAACTGCCCACACCACAAACTGTTGAGCCGGATCTATCCATAGGAGATCCAGAAGTCAGAAAAGTACAGACAATGTTAACTAAAGTCACAAACACAGCGAGTCTTGCTGAACATCTAAGTAAGTTCTCGTCATGGTCCAGAGCAATCAAAGCTGTAGCACATCTTATAAGAAGGGCTAAATATATCAAGTCAAATGCACCAGCTACAGTGAGTGAACAGGAAAATGCTGAACTTGTGATCATTTGTGATGTGCAGCATCAAGCATACGAACAGGAAATAAAACTGTTGAACAAAGGAAAACAGCTCCCACATCACAACAAACTGTTTAAACTGGACATTTTCATGGACACAGATGGTCTCCTTAAGGTGGGAGGGAGACTTTGACATTCACCAACAAGTGACACCTTCAAACATCCAATCGTGATCCCAAAGGATCACTGTGCAGCTAAGCTCATAATATCTCACTGTCATAACAAGGTAAAACACCAAGGAAAGGGATTTACCATAAACGAAATCAGATCTAGTGGCTACTGGATTCCAGGAATGAGTAAAACAGTTGCTTCATACATCGGTCAGTGTGTGACCTGCCGCAGACTCCGCAAAGCTCCAGAGGGTCAGAGGATGAGTGACCTACCTCCACAGCGCTTAGAGCCCTCTCCTCCCTTCACACACTGCGGCATGGACTGTTTTGGTCCGTTTGTGACAACAGAAGGAAGGAAACAACACAAACGGCATGGACTCTTATTTACTTGCTTTTGCTCTCGTGCCATCCACATCGAGCTATTAGAGGACTTGTCTACTGATGCATTCATTAACGCATTAAGGTGTTTCATTTCAATCAGAGGTGCAGTCAGACGAATCCAATGTGACCAGGGAACAAACTTTGTTGGCGCTCAAAATGAGTTTAAAGCAGCCTTAAATGAACTAGACACTCAGAAGCTAAGTACTTACTTATCCGAAAGACGATGTGACTTTGTGATGAATGCACCCCACTCCAGTCATGCAGGGGGAGTGTGGGAGCGTCAGATAAAGACTGTCAGAAGTGTACTGAATACCACTCTGTCACTTGCTCATGGTAGACTCAATGATGCTTCATTAAGGACTCTATTCTATGAAGCCATGACTATAGTCAACAGCAGACCCCTAACTATAGATAACTTGAACAACCCTGACAGCTTAGAACCACTTACGCCCAATCACCTGCTCCACATGAAATCCAACGCACCGTTGCCCCCACCTGGCACGTTTCCAAAGGAGGACCTATATGGCAAAAAGAGATGGCGCCGTGTGCAGTTCCTTGCAGAGCAGTTCTGGAGCCGCTGGAGACGGGAATATGTTCACAACATCATTTCAAGGCAAAAATGGCATTCACCAAAAAGGAATCTAAAAGTAGGTGATGTTGTGTTAGACATGGATGAACTAGCGCCCAGAGGTGAATGGAGACTTGCAAGAGTTTTAGAGACTGTTAGTGGAAAAGATGGACTTGTGCGAAGAGCAAAGATTTCGCTTGGAGAAAAGAGACTAAATAACAAAGGTCAACGCTCTAGTGAGCTATCAGTTGTAGAGCGTCCAGTACAAAAACTGGTCTTGTTGTTAGAAAGTTCTTAAGGCGACCTCTTTATATGGGTTCTTTTGCTTGAGAAAATTATTTGTTGATGTTCTTATGGAACCCAAACACTCATAATTTTGGTGGGAGTGTAAATAACCCTATGTACATTTCTTCATTTGCTTATATTTTATTTTGGAGCTTATTACTTTTATGTACTATCAGCTACGGTTAGCTTCCTGTTTGATATTCGGTGCTTTTATTTTGAAGGAACTTCCTGTTATAACCGTTAGCGTGAGCAAGCTAATGGCAGCAAAAGACGGGGAAGAAAAGGTTGTGACAGAATATAAAAATGTATTTGTTATTAGCAGCCCCCTTGATAGAGGCACAAGGTATGTTTAATATGTAAATATGACAATTTGAATCTTTGTGTTAACATATACGTATGTATATTTTGTAGAATTTATTGTCAGAGTTAAGGTTATTTTCAGCTAACGGTTGTAAGAGTATGGATTTTAGCTTATACATTGTTTTTCTGTGTGGTTCCCAGCTCTTACGGTGAATTTGAGGGTTTACTGCCATTAAACCTATAAAATCTTCAGTAAAGTGTCATCCTTCAATCGGGGGGGTATGCTATATAGTAGTTGAACTCTCTCAAGAACAATCACAGATAGGGAGCGCCTACCACCCCCCTTAGGCGTCAAACTAAAAATCGGAAAAGTTTCGAGTTTTTGGCTTAAACTTTGCATTTAGGGTTCTAATGTTGATCTTGTGAATACCTGAAAATGTCAGTCTCCCAAGACATCGGGAAGTATAGTAGTTGAACTGTCTTAATAACAAGCCCAGTTAGGGAGTGCACCCCCCCCTTAGGCGTCAAACTCAAAATCGGAAAAGTTTTGAGTTGTGGGCTGAAACTTTGCATTAAGGGTTGTAATGTTGATCTTATGAATACCTGAAAATTTCAGCCTCCCCAAACATCGGGAAGTATAGTAGTGGAACCCTCTCAAGAACAATCCCAGATAGGGAGTAACCCCCCCCCCCCCCTTAGGCATCAAACTAAAAATTGGAAAAGTTTCGAGTTTTTTGGCTTAAACTTGTCATTAAGGGTTCTAATGTTGATCTGATACCTGAAAATTTCAGCCTCCCCAAACATCGGGAAGTATAGTAGTTGAACTCTCTCAAGAACAATCACATATAGGGAGTGCCTCCCCCCCCTTTGGCGTCAAAATCAAATTCGAAAAAGCTTCGAGTTTTGCGCTGAAACTTTTCATTTAGGGTTCTAATTTTGATCTTATGAATACCTGAAAATTTAAACCTTCCAAGACATCGGGAAGTATAGTAGTTGAAATCTCTTAAGAACAAGGCCAGATAGGAAGCGCCTCCACTGTCCCCCCCCCCCCCCCAGGCATCAAAGTTAAATTCGGAAAAGCTTCGAGTTGTGGGCTTAATCTTTGCACTTAGTGTTCTAATGTTGATCTTATGAATACCTGTAAATTAGAGCCTCCCCAGACATCGGGAAGTATAGTAGTTTGACTCCCTGAAGAACAAGCCAAAATAGGGAACGCCGCCACCCCCTTAGGTGTCAAACTCAAAATCGGAAAAACTTCGAGTTGTGGTCTGAAACTTTGCATTTAGGGTTGTAATGTTGATCTTATGAATACCTGAAAATTTCAGCCTCCCCAGACATCGGGAAGTATAGTAGTTGAACTGTCATAAGAACAAGCCCAGTTAGGGAGCGCCTTACCCCCCCCCCCCCACCCTTAGGCATCAAACTCAAATTCGGAAAAGCTTCGCGTTGTGGGCTGAAACATTGCACTTAGGGTTCTAATGTTGATCTTATGAATACCTGAAAATTTCAGCCTCCCAAGACATTGGGAAGTATAGTAGTTGAACTCTCTTAAGAAAGAGCCCACATAGAGAGAGCCCCCTCCCCCCTTAGGTGTCAAACTCAAAATTGGAAAAGCTTCGAGTTGTGGGCTGAAACTTTGCATTTAGGGTTCTAATGTTGATCTTATGAATACGTGAAAATGTAAGCCTCCCCAGATATCGGGAAGTATAGCAATTGAACTCTCTTAAGAACAAGCCCAGATAGGGAGCGCCCCCACCCTTAGGCGTCAAACTCAAAATCGGAAAAGCTTCCAGTTGTGGGCTCAAACTTTGCATTTAGGGTTCTAATGTTGATCTTATGAATACCTGTGTTGTTACAGTTTAAATATATTTGTTCGTCCAGTCCTCTAGAGGGCGCTAGGCTCTGTAGTAGCTTTAAGCTTGCCAGTAGGTCACGAGAAGAAGAGATCTAGCATACTGAATGTCAACAGGAACACGAGTCTGCGTCGCTGTTCCTTCTAAAGCCATCCATTCACTTCCAGCCCTTTGAGTGGCAATATGAGTAAGTTAGTAGTTTGTTGTGATGAGTAGATAAAATATAGTTGATTATTAGAATAAGTTTGATAGGTTTTATAGACGCTAATCGGCGATATGTTAGTGATAGCGAAGCCGTATCCGAGTCCGTGTAATGACACTGTTTAGCTAACATTGACCCTTAAATGTACCGCTTGTAAATATCGTCTTTATTTTCTAATTTGTAAATATTTCTTAGTGTCTGTATTTTTCAGTTTCACACGCTCTGTATTAAATCCTAGTCCAAAACGACACCTGCCTGTTCCTTGGAGGAAGTGATGCAAGAGAGAGTTTAGCTGGCTGTGAATCTCAATATAGGACACGAGTCACATTGGGTGCAACAGTACAGTGAAATCATATTGCCGAGTGAAATCATAGCACTCGGTGAGGGACCACAGTGAAGGTGGGTGGAATTTAATGTACATTTAACGTCAGCGGTCCTATCCAGTCATCAAGATGGAGCAAACACAGGCTGAAAGCCATAACAGTGAAGAAGCACGGATCGAAAAAGGGTCACGCACCTCAAGGTCACGCTCCTCAAAGTCACGCTCCTCCCACTCATCCAGGTCTTCTGTACATTCCGGGAAACTGACTCCCCGATCAGCTGTAGGATCTAGGAGGTCATCAGCTTCAAGTCAAGCCAGTATGGCAGCAGCACATGCCCGAGCAGAAGCTCAAGCAGCAAAAGACAGACTAACATATGCTGAGAGAGAGATGAGCATTAAAATGGAAAAGGCACAGTTAGAGGCAACTCTAGATCTACTTAACCTACAAAGGGAAGCAGATGCAGCCAGGGTTAAAGCAGAAGTGATGGAGTCTGCTGTAGCTCGGCTCATTAACCCAGAACACAGCGAAGAATTGAGCTTCTTGCCTCTAGAACAAAATGCAGAACAAAAAGTGAGTGAATACATAAACAGGCATAGTAGTACTGATTCATCTCAAAAGAAAGAAACTTTTCAACAGGACAGTACACATCAGGAACAACATTCCACACTGATTTATTCACATCTCCATGCCAAACAAGAAACAGCTCATTGCCCAATTCAGCCACAAGAGGGCACCAAGCAACCACCACAAAGAGATGTAATTCACCAAAATTCTCAAAGTGTGTTGCAATCACAACAGATATCAAGTTCAAATGATGCAAACAACACTACCAGTGACCTTGCCAGATTCTTAGCCAGAAGCCAACTATTAACAGGAGGGCTGACAAAATATGATGACAAGCCAGAGAGTTATCTTAGCTGGAAAGCCACATTCCAGAGTACCATCAGAGACCTCGGTCTTACAGCCAGTGAAGAACTAAACCTCCTCATTAAGTGGCTCGGCCCTGAGTCTTCTGAACATGCTAAGAGATTAAAAGCAGTCAATATCAGGCATCCACCTGCTGGTCTGAACATGGTCTGGGCGAGACTGGAAGAATGCTACGGCTCACCAGAGGCAATAGAAAAGTCCATGTTTGAAAGAATCCAAAATTTTCCAAAGCTCATGAGCAAAGAGCCACACAAGCTTCGCGATCTATCAGATCTACTGTGTGAACTGGAAGCAGCAAAGCTGGATGGATATCTGCCAGGCTTGAGCTACTTAGACACAGCAAGAGGTGTAAGTCCAATCGTGGAAAAGTTGCCCTTTCACCTTCAGGAGAAGTGGACAATGGTAGGGTCAAAGTATAAAGAAGACCATCATGTAAGTTTCCCACCTTTCTCATTCTTTGTTGAATTTGTAAAAGGTCAAGCCAAGGCAAAGAATGACCCAAGCTTCAACACGACTTATAGCTCACCTGCCAATTCTACAATTAGTTACAAAAAAGGAAAATCACAAAGTCACTACATGCAGAAACAATCAGTTACGGTACACAAAACAGACGTGTCAGTCGGAGTGGAGACAAAAGAAGAAGGCGAAGACATTAAAAGACAATGTCCCATACATCACAAACCACACCCACTGAAAGGATGCAGGGGTTTTAGAGCTATGTTGCTTGAGGACAGAAAAAAGGTACTCAGAGACAACAAAATCTGCTATCGCTGCCTTGCTTCCACTACCCACCAAGCCAGGGACTGTCAAATAACAATCAAGTGTGGAGAATGCAACAGCGACAAACACCTGGCAGCTCTCCACCCAGGCCCGGCTCCAACAGCATCTAAACCTCCCTCATCCCCTAAAGAGAACGGCGGGGAGCAAGAGCTCACACAAGACTTAGATGTTACAGCCACATGTACCGTGGTATGTGGAAATCAAATCACAGGAAAATCCTGCTCCAAGATCTGTTTGGTGCAAGTCTACCCGAAAGGTCATGTCAGGTGGGGGGAGGAAGTTTTCTCTCTCCTCTACTGGTAAGATGTAGCCCAGTACAACCTGTCGCATTAAGGGAGGAGGTGTGTCCCCCTTGGGCTGGGCCCAAATGTGTGGCACGCAGGCCCACCGGCGCGTGGACACGCCCTGGTGCCACACAAAACAACCCCCAGCTATGGGCAAATAGCACCACTGCCTTGTGGTCGTCACGGGAGTGACAAAGGCTAAGGGAGACAACCCCTACAGAAAATCCGGAGTGAAGCCCCGAAGGCGGTTGGTCTTCGCGTAGCGGGACCTCCCGGCAACTCCTGTAGCCAAGTTGGTACCAAACTGTATCGGCTAGTTCCTTCCATTGGACACTACCAACAAGGCCGAGAAGGAGGATCTGTCAACTGGGCATCTCAGTTTCTCCACAACTTCGCCCTGGCCTGTGCCCTGGAGAGGTCACTCCAGTGCCGCCTTCTGCGGCAGCTCAAATACGGGGAGACGCAGTTACTGGTTAAAAGTCCAGAGCAAATTGGCGTAAGCTCGGGCGCCTAGGGCTGTCTCCCGACGGTGGGAGGGATCGTCGTGTCCCACTGGCCAGCTACCACCCGCCTTTAGCTGGGCAGCCCCCAGTCAGTAAGGTGCTGGCCCGTCACGGTCCGCTTACTTCAAAGGGTGCTTGAAGTGTAGGCCAAAAGCTGAATCACGGACTGTAATCACTGCACCAGCTAATATCAAGAAACCAAAGCCGCCAGCGCTGAGTCTGGCAACCTGGAACGTCAGAACAATGTGTCCTGGCCTCTCTGACGACCTCCAGCAAATCAACAATGCCAGGAAAACTGCTATCATCGACCGCGAGCTGAAGAGGCTTAATATTGACATTGCAGCACTGCAAGAGACGCGACTCCCGGGCAACGGCAGCTTGAAGGAGAAGAACTATACGTTTTTCTGGCAGGGACAGGAGCCTGACGAGCCTCGCCTGTATGGTGTTGGATTCGCTGTTCGAAACTCCCTTCTGTCCTCTATTGAACCGCCGTCTTCAGGCACTCCACATGTCCTCTCTCTCCGTCTCATAACCTCCTCTGGACCAGCTAATATCCTTAGTGCCTATGCTCCGACGCTCTGCTCTTCAATTGAGATGAAAGATGCATTCTACGAGGCGCTCGAAACCAGGATCCAGCAGATCCCTGCCAAGGAGCACCTGTTTCTGCTTGGTGACTTTAACGCACGGATAGGGGCAGATCATGACTCCTGGCCCCGCTGCATTGGCCGCTTCGGCATCGGCAAGCTCAACGAGAACGGTCAACGCCTCCTTGAACTCTGCTCCTTTCATGACCTCTGTCTGACCAACACATTCTTCTCCACCAAGCCTTGTCACCGTGTGTCCTGGAGACATCCAAGGTCTCGCCACTGGCATCAGCTGGACTTTGTCATCACCAGGAGATCCCTGCTGAACCGAGTGCTGGTCACACGCAGTTTCCACAGCGCTGACTGTGACACCGACCATTCCCTGGTCGCCACCAAGGTACGTCTCTGCCTCAGACGTGTCAACCGCTCCAAGCAGAAACCCCGACCCCGCATCAACACAGCTATGATTACAGTACCTGAACTGCGGGAACGCTATGCTAAAGTCGTAAATGAAGCCCTGGTGGACTGTCCCACTGACTGTGCTTCTGCAAGGTGGAACCATATCCGTGAGGCTGTGTTTGAGACCGCCATAGGTACCTTTGGGAAAAAGGTGGGCAAGAGTGCAGATTGGTTTGAAGCTGGAGCCGCTGAGATGGAACCTGCAATCGCTGCCAAGCGTGCAGCCCTAATTGCCCACAAGAAGGAGCCCTCTGTGCAGACGCTTGCTACACTGCGCGCTGCGAGGAACAATGCACAAAAGATTGCAAGGCGATGTGCCAACGACTACTGGCTTAACCTCTGCCAGGACATTCAGCTTTCTGCAGATCACGGAAACATGCGCAAAATGTACGAAGGCATGAAGAAGGCTTTCGGTCCCAGTGTCATCAAGACCGCCCCACTTAAATCAGCTGCAGGAGATGTCATCAAGGATCGCGGTAAACAAATGGAGTGATGGGCTGAGCACTACCAAGAGCTCTACTCGAGAGTAACCACCGTCTCGAACACGGCCCTTGAGAACACCCCTCTACTGTCAGTCATGGATGAGCTTGACGCTCCACCCACCATCGATGAGCTCAGCAAGGCGATAGACTCTATCTCAAACGGTAAGGCTCCGGGCAGTGACAACATCCCCCCTGAAATCGTCAAAACCGCAAAGGAGAGCTCGCTCTTGAAACACCTCCATGAGCTCCTGTTGCAGTGCTGGGAGGAAGGGGCTGTGCCCCAAGATATGCGTGATGTCAAAATCATCACTCTTTACAAGAACAAGGGGGAGCGGAGCGATTGTAACAACTATCGCGGTATCTCACTCCTAAGCATAGTTGGCAAAGCCTTTGCCCGTGTCGTCCTCAATAGACTACAACTACTTGCCGAACGTGTGTATCCAGAGGCGCAGTGTGGATTCAGAGCAACCAGGTCAACCATAGATATGGTCTTCTCTATGAGGCAGCTGCAAGAAAAGTGTCGGGAGCAGAGACAACCCCTCTTTTTGGCCTTTATTGATCTGACCAAGGCTTTTGACTTGGTCAGCAGGGATGGACTGTTTGCCCTCCTCCAACGAATTGGATGTCCCCCCAAGCTTTTGAGCATGATCAAATCATTCCACCAGGACATGAACGGCATTGTCCAGTTTGATAGATTATCCTCAGACCCTTTCCCGATCAAGAACGGTGTGAAGCAGGGTTGTGTTCTGGCTCCTACCCTATT
This sequence comes from Pholidichthys leucotaenia, assembly GCA_020510985.1. NCBI lineage: Eukaryota > Metazoa > Chordata > Actinopteri > Cichliformes > Pholidichthyidae > Pholidichthys > Pholidichthys leucotaenia. Next base: position 377,746,201 of record CM035844.1, on the reverse strand, counting down.
TGGCATCTTTTTCTCCCTGCTTCTGTGCTACGCCTTCCGGGGCTCTGAAGACGGTGTCTTTCTCCACACCAGGAGCGACGGAGGCCTCTTCAACGTGGCACGCCTCAGATCAAAGACCAAGGTGCGAAGCGTTCTAATCAGGGAGCTGCTCTTTGCTGATGATGCTGGTCTTGTTGCCCACACCGTGGAAGCGCTCCAGCGTCTCATCAACTGCTTTGCTCGTGCCTGCTCTGAGTTTGGCCTCACCATCAGCCTTAAAAAGACCGAGGTCATGGGCCAGGATGTCAGCAGTGCTCCCAATATCAATATCGGCGACCACACACTTGCGGTGGTGGACAAGTTCACCTACCTCGGGTCGATCATCTCCAGCAATCTCTCCCTAGACGCCGAACTGAACGCCCGTATCGGCAAGGCATCGACGGTGATGGCCCGTCTGGCGAAGCGAGTCTGGGACAACTCTATGCTAACCATCAACACCAAGATAAGAGTCTACATGGCCTGTGTACTGAGTACTCTCCTATACGGCAGTGAAGCTTGGACCCTCTACTCCTGCCAGGAACGCCGACTGAACGCCTTCCACCAGCGCTGCCTTCGCAGACTACTGCACATCACTTGGCAGGACCGTGTCTCCAACATCGACGTCCTGGCCAGAGCAGATGTGCCCAGTATGTTTGCCATCCTGACAAAGAGACGCTTGCGATGGCTTGGCCACGTCAACCGAATGGAGGATGGCCGCATCCCCAAAGACTTACTGTATGGGGAGCTGGCTACTGGAACTAGATCAAAGGGACGCCCAACTCTCAGATTCAAGGATGTTTGCAAGCGTGACCTCAAGGCTGGAGGCTTTAACCCCTCCGACCTGGAGTCAGCCGCCTCCGTCCGCTCCAACTGGCGGACCACCACCCAGGATGTCATCCGAACAGCAGAGGAAAGAAGAGACACTCGCTGGGGGGAGAAGAGACTCCGCAGACAGAGGAGACTGTCAAGACCCCCACTACACTGTGAAGAATTCATCTGCAACGGCTGCGGCAGGACCTGCAGATCCCGTATCGGCCTCTACAGCCACGCCCGATGGTGCAGCTCCCTGAATGATGACCCAAGGCACAAAACCCCCCCATGATCTTTCGAGATCGATGGAGCCAATGAATGACCCGAAAGGTGAGCCACACAACATGAAAAAGATGTATGCAATAATAGATGATCAAAGTAATCAATCACTCGCAAAAACAGAGTTTTTTGAAACATTCAATATTCAAGGCACAGCCACACCTTACACACTGAAGACGTGTGCTGGCGCAACACAAGTAAATGGTAGAAGAGCCTGCAACTACATAGTTCAATCATTGGATGGAAAAATGAGTTTTCCTCTCCCCACGCTCATAGAATGCAATGCTATCCTCAACAATAGGGAAGAAATACCCACTGCAGAAGCTGCCTCGCATCACCCCCATCTGAAAACAATAGCTGCTGAAATACCACCCCTCGAACCAGACGCTGACATACTGCTGCTGATAGGACGCAACCTTCTCAGAGTACACAAGGTGAGAAAGCAAATCAGTGGCAGGCACAACGATCCATTTGCACAGAAGCTTGACCTGGGCTGGGTTATCATTGGTGATGTATGTCTGGGCACCGCCCACATGCCAAGTGAGGTAAGCGCTCTCAAAACACATGTGTTGGACAACGGACGCCCAGGCTATCTCACTCCCTGTGACAGTCGCTTCATTGTAAAAGAGAGCTTCACAGTGAGCCAACCGAAAGCTGTCTCCAACCTACTGCCATTTTCAAACCCACATGCAAAGCCCACGGTTGAGAATCTAGGTGAAGCAGTCTTCTGTCGCACTAATGAAGACAATCACCTCGCACACTCTGTTGAAGACACAATCTTTCTGAAGAAGATGGAAAGGTCCTTCAAAGATGACACAAACAGTTGGGTGGCACCACTTCCGTTTCGTAACCCCAGACGCCTACTCCCTGACAACAGGTGCTACGCCTACAAGCAGCTCATGTCTCTGCGACGTATGCTTGACGAGAAGCCAGACATGAAAGCACACTTTGTTGAGTTCATGCAGAAGATGCTCGACAACAAACACGCGGAGCCAGCGCCACCTCGTGATAGAGACAAAGAGGCCTGGTATCTCCCCATTTTCGGTGTATACCACCCACAGAAGCCTGGGAAGATCCGTGTGGTGTTCGATTCCAGTGCGCAGTTTGATGGAGTTTCACTCAATGATGTACTGCTGTCAGGGCCTGACCTAAACAACACACTCGTAGGTGTGCTCCTCCACTTCAGAAAAGAACCTGTCGCTGTCACAGCTGACATTGAGCAGATGTTTTACTGCTTTGTTGGCCAAGAAGATCACAGAGATTACCTTCGCTTCTTGTGGTACGAAAACAATGACCTGATCAAAGAAGTGGTGGACTATCGCATGAGGGTGCATGTTTTCAGTAATAGTCCCTCCCCTGCGGTGGCGATCTACGGGTTGAGGATGGCAGCAAAGGAAGCAGAAGGTGAATATAGAACTGACGCTCAAAACTTCATAGAACAGGATTTCTATGTGGACGATGCATTAAAGTCTTTCTCGACAGAAGCTGAGGCTATCGACGTTCTAGAAAGAGCCCAGAAAATGCTCGCACTTTCTAATCTACGTCTCCACAAGATTGCCTCCAACAAAGTAGAAGTAGTGAACGCTTTCCCACCTGAAGACAGGGCCAAAGAACTCAAAGACCTTGATCTGTCTACAGATGAGCTCCCAGCCCAACGCAGTTTGGGTGTGATTTGGGACACCACATCAGACACGTTCACATTTGATGTTCCACAAGAGCAAAAGCCCTTTACTCGACGGGGTGTGCTGTCAACTGTTAACAGTCTGTTCGACCCTCTCGGGCTGCTAGCACCTGTAACCATCAAAGGTAGACTTCTCCTCAGAGAGCTCTCCAGCAGCAATCTTGAGTGGGACAGCCCCTTGCCTCAAGACATGTATGACGGTTGGAGAAAATGGCATGACTCTCTGCAGCATCTCAAGACACTGAACATTCCCCGTACCTATGTTTCATTCTCCATCTCACAAGCCAAGGTCACTGAACTCTGTGTGTTCTCAGATGCTTCAGTTAAAGCTATAGCTGCAGTTGCCTACTTGAGAGTTACACACGAAGATGACCACAACGAGGTCGGGTTTGTCATGGGTAAGGCCAAACTAGTTCCTGTGCCAGAGCTCACCATTCCAAGGCTAGAACTGTGTGCTGCAGTGCTCGCTGTGGAAATGTCTGAGCTTCTCAGAGAAGAACTAAAGATGAAAATTGACAAGACCACATTTTACACTGACAGCAAAGTGGTGTTAGGATACATCCACAATCAACACCGAAGATTTCATGTATATGTGAACAATCATGTCCAAAGAATCAAGCAATCGTCTCTGCCTGGCCAGTGGAAGTATGTCCCAACAGAGCACAATCCTGCTGATCATGGATCTCGCTCTCTGCCAGCAGGGAAAATCTCCAGTACTACATGGTGGTATGGTCCAACCTTCCTGCTCGACAAACAGACTGTCGCTCCTGAAAAAGGCCCATTTGAGCTCATCGATCCAGAGTCGGATGTTGAAATTCGACAGAACGTGACAACGCTTGTGACAAGAGCTAACCTCAAAGCCTTGGGTTCATCCCGTTTTGAACGTTTCTCAAAGTGGACCTCCCTGGTCAAAGCAGTAGCTTACCTACGTCACATTGCTCACGGTTTCAAGTCCAAAGGAGGTAACAGATGTAGAAGCTGGCATCTCTGTAAAACAAGTCTCACAGAAGAAGCCTTAACACAAGCAGAGTACACAATCATCAGATGTATCCAACATGAAGTGTATGCAGAGGAAATCAAGTGCATCAAGACAAAACGAGAAATAGCGCGGAACAGTTCCCTTTACAAGCTCAAGCCGATCATCAACGACAATGGTTTACTCCGAGTAGGAGGACGTCTGTCAGAGTCAAAGCTGCCCAGTTATGAAGTCAATCCTCTTCTATTCCCAGCAAAGCATCACATCGCTACATTGCTCATCCGACATCACCATGAGGCTGTTAAGCATCAAGGAAGACATTTCACTGAGGGTGCAGTGAGAGCAAGTGGCGTGTGGTTAGTGGGTGCCAAGAGATCCATCAGCAGTGTCATCCACAAATGTGTGACCTGTAGAAAGCTTTGAGGCAAGACAGATCAGCAAATCATGGCAGATCTACCCGCTGAACATTTGCAAACCGATCCCCCATTTTCTTATGTTGGCCTAGATGTATTTGGACCGTGGGAGGTTACAATGCGATGCACTAGAGGCGATCAAGTCAACAGCAAAAGATGGGCGGTTCTGTTCACGTGCATGTCTACAAGAGCCGTTCACATTGAAGTAATCGAAACACTCAGCTCTTCAAGTTTTATTAATGCTCTTCGAAGATTCTTCACCATCAGAGGCCCTGCTAAACAGCTAAGATCTGACTGCGGGACCAACTTTGTCGGAGCATCCAAGGAATTGAAATTGGATCCTCCAAAGCCTGATGAGACAAGTGTAGAAAACTACCTATGCGAACAAAGGTGCTCCTGGGTGTTTAACCCTCCTCACTCATTACACATGGGAGGCACATGGGAGCGTATTATCGGCATAGCACGACGCATCCTGGACTCGATGCTCTTACAATCAGGAAACCCCAAGCTAACCCATGAGGTCCTAACAACATTGCTGGCTGAAGTCACAGCTATTATCAACGCGAGACCTCTGGTGCCGGTCTCCTCAGATCCGGAAACTCCTTTGATCCTGACGCCCATGACTCTTCTCACACAGAAGACTAATGCAATCCTAACTCCACCTGGAGATTTCACCAAGGCCGACATGTACAGACACCAGTGGAAGAGAGTTCAAGTCCTTGCCGACACCTTCTGGGCCCGCTGGCAAAAAGAGTACCTGAACATGCTCCAGAGTCGTCAGAAGTGGCAGCGCAACAAACCAAACCTGGAAGAAGGGGACGTCATTCTTCTCAAGGACAAGAACCTAAAAAGGAACGAATGGCCTATGGGCATCATCGTGAAGACTCTCGCAAGTAAGGATGGAGTCGTAAGGAAGGTGGAGGTCCAGGTGACACAGAACAAAGCTACAAAGACTTTCTCCAGACCCATCTCAGACTGTATACTCCTTTTATCTCGAACAAATTAGTTTATAAGTTTAGTGGCATTCTTAAAATAATGCCAGGCGGGGAGTGTGTTGTTACAGTTTAAATATATTTGTTTGTCCAGTCCTCTAGAGTGCGCTAGGCTCTGTAGTAGCTTTAAGCTTGCCAGTAGGTGACGAGAAGAAGAGACCGAGCATACTGAATGTCAACAGGAACACGAGTCTGCGTCGCTGTTCCTTCTAAAGCCATCCGTTCACTTCCAGCCCTTTGAGTGGCAATATGAGTAAGTTAGTAGTTTGTTGTGATGAGTAGATAAAATATAGTTGATTATTAGAATGTTTGATAGGTTTTATAGACGCTAATCGGCGATGTGTTAGTGATAGCAAAGCCGTATCCGAGTCCGTGTAATGACGCTGTTTAGCTAACATTGACCCTTAAATGAACCGCTTGTAAATATCGTCTTTATTTTCTAATTTGTAAATATTTCTTTGTGTCTGTATTTTTCAGTTTTACACACTCTGTATTAAATCCTAGTCCAAAACGACACCTGCCTGTTCCTTGGAGGAAGTGATGCAAGAGAGAGTTTAGCTGACTGTGAATCTCAATATAGGACACGAGTCACATTGGGTGCAACAGTACAATACCTGAAAATTTAAGCCTCGCCAGACATGGGAAGTATAGAAGTTGAACTCTCTAAAGAACAAGCCCAGATAGAGAGCGCCCCTCCCCCCCAGGCCTCAAAATCAAAATTGGAAAGCTTCGAGTTTAGGGCTTAAACTTTGCATTTAGGGTTCTAATGTTGATCTTATGAATACCTTAAAATGTCAGCCTCCCAAGACATCGGGAAGTATAGTAGTTCAACTGTCTTAATTTCAAGCCCAGATAGAGAGCCCCCCCCCCCCCTTACGCGTCAAACTCAAAATCGGAAAAGTTTCGAGTTTTTGGATTAAACTTTGCATTTAGGGTTCTAATGTTGATCTTATGAATACCTGAAAATTTAAGCCTCCCCAAACATCGGGAAGTATAGTAGTTGAACTCTCTCAAGAACAATCCCAGATTGGGAGCGCCTCCCCCCCACCCTACTTAGGCGTCAAACTTAAAATCGGAAAAGTTTCAAATTTTTGGCTTAAACTTTGCATTTAGGGTTCTAATGTTGATCTTATGAATATCTTAAAATTTCAGCCGTCCCTGACATCGGGAAGTGTAGAAGTTGAACTCTCTTAAGAACAAGCCCAGAGAGGGAGTGCCCCCCACCCCCCATAGGCATCAAACTCAAATTCGGAAAAGCTTCGAGTTTTGGTCTTAAACTTTGCATTTAGGATTCTAATGTTGATCTTATGAATATCTGAAAATGTCAGCCTCCCAAGACATCGGGAAGTATAGTAGTTGAACTCTCTTAAGAACAAGCCCAGATAGAGAGCGCCCCCCCCCCCACCCCTTACGCGTCAAAGTCAAAATCGGAAAAGCTTTGAGTTTTGGGCTTAAACTTTGCATTTAGGGTTCTAATGTTGATCTTATGAATACCTGAAAATGTCAGCCTCCCAAGACATCGGCAAGTATAGTAGTGGAACTGTCTTAATAACAAGCCCAGATAGGGAGCGCCCCCCCCCCCCCCACTTAGGCGTCAAACTCAAAATCGTAAAAGTTTCGAGTTGTGGGCTGAAATTTTACATTTAGGATTCTAATGTTGATCTTATGAATATCTGAAAATGTCAGCCTCCCAAGACATCGGGAAGTATAGTAGTTGAACTCTCTTAAGAACAAGCCCAGATAGAGAGCGCCCCCCCCCCCACTCCTTACGCATCAAAGTCAAAATCGGAAAAGCTTTGAGTTTTGGGCTTAAACTTTGCATTTAGGGTTCTAATGTTGATCTTATGAATACCTGAAAATGTCAGCCTCCCAAGACATCGGCAAGTATAGTAGTGGAACTGTCTTAATAACAAGCCCAGATAGGGAGCGCCCCCCCCCCCCCACTTAGGCGTCAAACTCAAAATCGTAAAAGCTTCGAGTTGTGGGCTGAAATTTTACATTTAGGATTCTAATGTTGATCTTTTGAATACCTGAAAATTTCAGCCTCCCCAAACATCGGGAAGTATAGTAGTTGAACTCTCTCAAGAACAATCCCAGATAGGGAGCGCCTCCCCACACCCTTAGGCATCAAACTCAAATTTGGAAAAGCTTCGATTTGTGTGCTGAAACATTGCACTTATGGTTCTAATGTTGATCTTATGAATACATGAAAATTTAAGCCTCCCCAAACATCGGGAAGAATAGTAGTTGAACTCTCTTAAGAACAAGTCCAGATAGGGAGCGCCCCCCCCCCCCCTTAGGCGTCAAACTCAAAATCGGAAAAGCTTTGAGTTGTGGGCTGAAACTTTGCATTTAGGGTTCTAATGTTGATCTTCTAAATACCTTAAAATTTCAGCCTCCCCAGACATCGGGAAGTATAGTAGTTGAACTCTCTTAAGATCAAGGCCAGATAGAGAGTGCCCCCCACCCCCATAGGCGTCAAAATCAAATTCGGAAAGCTTCGAGTTTAGGGCTTCAACTTTGCATTTAGGATTCTAATTTTGATCTTATGAATACCTGAAAATATCAGCCTCCCAAGACATCGGGAAGTATAGTTGAACTCTATCAAGAACAATCACAGATAGGGAGCGCCTCCCCCCCCCCCCCCCCCTTAGGCGTCAAACTCAAAATCGGAAAAGTTTTGAGTTTTTGGATTAAACTTTGCATTTAGGGTTCTAATGTTGATCTTATGAATACCTGAAAATTTAAGCCTCCCCAAACATCGGAAGTATAGTAGTTGAACTCTCTCAACAACAATCCCAGATAGGGAGCGCCTCCCCCCACCCTACTTAGGCGTCAAACTAAAAATCGGAAAAGTTTTGAATTTTTGGCTTAAACTTTGCATTTAGGGTTCTAATGTTGATCTTATGAATATCTTAAAATTTCAGCCGTCCCTGACATCGGGAAGTGTAGAAGTTGAACTCTCTTAAGAACAAGCCCAGAGAGGGAGCCCCCACCCCCATAGGCATCAAACTCAAATTCTGAAAAGCTTCGAGTTTTGGTCTTAAACTTTGCATTTAGGATTGTAATGTTGATCTTATGAATACCTGAAAATGTCAGCCTCCCAAGACATCGGGAAGTATAGTAGTTGAACTCTCTTAAGAACAAGCCCAGATAGAGAGCGCCCCCCCACCCCTTACGCGTCAAAGTCAAAATCGGAAAAGCTTTGAATTTTGTGCTTAAACTTGGCATTTAGGGTTCTAATGTTGATCAGAGGTACACCTTGGGATCCTGGCCATAACTATGGGGGTTGTATAAATTTATTTTATTATTATTTATTTTATTTTTTATAGTATACAGTATATATATATATATATATATATAGTATATATATATATATATATAATATAGTATATTCATGGATGACAAGAACAATTTGCTCTTGGAAGCTTACTTTTTGTGTAAGGGGTCAGAATGACGGATCGTGTTAATTTTCTGAATAACTGGAGATGACACATAATTAACTGCTCTTTTTTTTTCTCTGCAGGTGGAGTGAAGGTAAGTATTCTTCCAGGTGGTGAAGAAGCTTGAGAATTTGAGAGTTTCCTAGATGTCAGCGACGGGTGGCATCCGCATAAACTTCAGAAGCATCCTGCCCATGTGACCATTCCAGTTGCAGTTAAATTATTGTTTTGTTGCTCTGCAAAATTAGGGTCAAAAGTGTAAGTTGTGTAAGGAAAAAAGTCAAAATTTTATAAGTCTGTTTCAAAGTTATATAAAAAAAGTAATTTTATTTCAAAAATAGACACAAAATAGTCATAAAATAATCCACAAATTTATAATAGTCTCAAATGTACAAGAAAAGTCAATTTTACAAGAGGAAATTACAAATGTCAGGAAAATGGTTTCAAATTTAGATAAATTTACAGAGAAAAGTAGAAAATTATAAGAAAACTAATAAATTTTGGAGAAAAACCTCAAACCTTCAAGACTGAAGCCATGGGGCAGCACAGTGGTGCAGTGGTTAGCACTGTTGCCTTACAGCTAGAAGGTTCCTGGTTCGAATCCCCAGGTTGGCAGGGGTTGGAACCTTTCTGTGTGGAGTTTGCATGTTCTCCCTGTGCTGCGTGGGTTTACTCCAGGGGCTCCGGTTTCCTCCCACAATCCAAAGACATGCATGTTAGGTTAATTGGTTGTTCTAAATTGTCCCTAGATATCTGTTTCCTATAGGCCCTTAGAATAGAGGGTTAGTATTAGTGAAAGCGCTTTGAGTGGTCTTTGTGACTAGAAAAGCGCTATATAAGTGCAGGTTAGTTAGTTAATTACTAAGTCTTTTAAGTGGGTGGTTTTTTGCATCCTTAGCTCTCCTAGAAATTTTTGTTTAACTGATATGTGTGTGTGATGGAATGTGTAGCTGTAAAAAGAGCTTCCTACTCACACGTGGTGATTTAAAACAAAACAAAGCACAATAGTCGATGTGCAATGTTTGTTAATGTTATCAATTTTTTCTTGGGGGGTTTGTGCACTGAAGTGTTTGACGGTTCTTTTTTTATTCAGCTAAATGCACTTTGTGATGTACTATGTTTTATTTCAAAAGGAAAACAAATGTTAACGCTACTAACAGTGCACACTGAGTTTTTATGCACTTTGACATATGCCTGAGTAAGATGTGACCAAAATGGTTATTTACAGAATTTTATTGTTTGCATTCTATTTATTTAATTTGTGACTTCCGGCGCCACACGAGTCGGCTTATGGGGGACCCATGCTGTGGTATTCATCTCAGACTGGAAGGAAGAGAGATGCAGTAATTTCCTCTGATGGAAGAGCATGGGAATTTAGGGGCTGGAGGACAATAGGAATTGTAATGCTAGACCTCAGGCAGCAGGGACGTGTGAGTGTTGTAATATAAAAGAGAGCCCTTGCTACATGAGGTTAATGTTTTCTGATTCTGAGAGATGTGAGAGAGTGAATAAAGTTCATCTACTCTGAATGCTTGGCCTGGTTTTTCCTCTCTCCACACTGGTGACCCTTGACGAATAATGGAACATGAGGCAAACACCCCGGAGATGACCCGGACGGGAAGCCCCAGCAACAAGTGCGCCGTTTTGGTCAAACTACCAGACTTTTGGCTGCACGACCCGAAGTCTTGGTTCCTCCACAATGAGGCTCAGTTCACGCTCTGGGGAATAACGGCAGATGACACCAGATATTACTACATGGTCGCAGCGCTTGACGCTCACACGACTCAGCAAGTAGCAAGCCTGCTCCAACAGCCCCCAGCCCGCGACAAATACGGGGCTCTCAAAGCTGCACTGACCCAGCGGTACACGCTCTCGGACTGCGAGAGAGTGGAGAAGCTCCTGACACACTCCGAGTTAGGAGACAGGTCAGCGGTCGAACTGATGGAGAAGATGTTGGCGTTGATGGGCACGGACGACGGGCATTTTCTATTTGCCAACCTTTTCCTCCGGAACCTCCCAACGGTGGCCAGAGGGGTCCTTGCCAACTCGCCGTTGCTGGCCGCGCGTGACTAGCATGTGCTAGCCCAGGAGGCAGATCAGATCATCCTCACCACCAGAGCCCTCACAGTGAACGCAGTGGCTTCAGAACCCAGCGAGACGGCCAGCGGCGGCGAGGAGCCAGCAATAGTAGCGGCAGGAGCCAGGAAGCGACAGAGAGACACGCTCTGCTCCTACCACCTCTGTTTTGGAGAGGACGCATGCCGATGTGTGCCACCGTGCCAATTCAAGCGTTCAGGAAACGCCAGGGCCGGCAGTCGGTAGCAGCTGTGACCGCCGGTGAAGAAAGCAAGCTGCTTTATGTGACAGACTCACGCTCGGGGAGACGGTTCCTCGTGGACTCCAGCTCCCAAAAGAGCCTCATCCTGCCGTCCTACGCCGACCGGCTAGTGGGAGCTAGCGGCCCCGAGCTGACGGCTGCAAACGGCTCAGACATTAAAACGTTTGGTGAAAGGACACTGACTGTATCCCTTCACGGCTATACGTACCAGTGGACATTCGTCATAGCGGCATGCAGTTTCCCAATCTTAGGTGCTGATTTTTTGTGTGCACATGGACTACTAGTCGATGTTGCTAACAGATGCCTGATTAATGCAATGTCTTTTGATTCTCTTCCCTGTACAGCTCGAGGAGCCGGGCCAACAACGCTAGCCAACGTCACAGCTCCAGGTGGTAAGTTCCGCACACTGCTCACCCAGTTCCCAGCACTCACGGTCCCAACGTTTTCGGCGGCCATCACTAAACACGGGGTGGAGCACTTTATTACCATCACCGGGCCGCCCGTTTCCGCACGACCTCAGTGCCTGGACACAGCTAAACTGGCCATAGCACGTGAGGAGTTTGCCAACTTGGAAAGGCTGGGCATCATCAGACGATCAAACAGCCCATGGGCATCCCCACTACATATGGTCCCTAAGGCCGAGGGATCGTGGCGACCTTGCGGAGATTTCCAAAAACATGCAGGTTAGGTTGGGCGGCGCGGTAGCAAAGTGGTTAGCACTGTGGCAGCACAACAACTCACCCTTGGCCGGGGGATCCTGAGTTCGATCCCAGCCCCCGACCAACAGTGATCTGTGCAGAGTTTGCATGTTCTCCCCGTGTCTGCGTGGGTTTACTCCGGGATTTCTCCGGTTTCCTCTCACATGCCAAAAACATGCAAGTTAGGTTAATTGGCATCAAAACTGGGGATTCTAAATTGTCCTTAGGTATGGCTGTGAGAGTGAATGGTTGTCTGTCTCTCTGTGTTGGCCCCGCGATGGACTGGCGATCTGTCGGTGTGTACCCTGCCTCTCGCCCAAAAAGATGCTGGGATAGGCTCCAGCCCCACCGCGACCCAAAAAGGATTAAGCGGAAGAAGATGAATGAATGAATGAATGAATGAATGCAGGTTAGGTTAATTGGAGACTCTAAAGTGGCCCGAGGTGTGAATGTGTGTGTGAATGGTAAAGTGAATGGTAAAGTGATAGCACCGTACCGTGGCTGCTTCATCCATCGAGGTGGATGCCCTCAATTTCCCCTCTGGGGATCAATGAAGAATACAAAATCAAAAAAAAAAAATTCTGCAGATTAAACAACGCCACAGCGCACGACCGCTACCCGATCCCCCATATTCAGGATTTTTCCGTTTACCTCGCCGGGGCACGTATTTTTTCTAAGATAGACCTGGTCCGTGGTTACCACCAGGTCCCAGGGCACGTGGAGGACATACCTAAAACCGCAGTAATAACCCCGTTTGGTCTGTTTGCCTTTCGGGTTAAAAGGCGTGGCATAGACATTCCAATGCATGATGGATGCGGTGTTGCGCAATCTGCCGTTTGTGTTCGTTTACCTGGATGACATCCTGGTGGCCAGTGCGTCTGAGGACGAACACATAATCCACCTCAGGATGGTTTTCCGGAGGTTAGAGGAGCACGGGTTAATAATCAACCTGGCGAAATGCCAGTTTGGTGTGATGGGGATCGATTTTTTGGGACACCGCATCTCATCGGTGGGAGCGATACCCTTGCCGGACAAAGTGCGTGCAGTGGCGAATTTTCCCCAGCCTCAGACGGTCAGGGCGCTGCAGGAGTTTTTGGGGATGGTTAACTTTTATAACCGTTTCCTCCCCCGCGCAGCCCAGCTCATGCAGCCGTTGTACGCCGCACTCAAGAAATGGAAACCGGCGGACAGAGTCGACTGGACTCCTGAGCGGGAGCAGGCATTCTCTGAGGTTAAAACAGCCCTGGCAAACGCCACACTACTGGCGCACCCGGACCCGGCGGCTTGGATAGCACTCACTACCGACGCCTCGGACGTGGCCATAGGGGCCATCGTGGAGCAATGCGTTGCCAGTTCTTGGCAGCCGCTCGCCTTTTTTAGCAGGTCTTTGCGCGACAGTGAGCGTAAATACAGCATGTTCGATAGAGAGTTACTGACTCTCCACCTGGCCATACGCCACTTCCAGTTCTGGCTGGAAGGGTGCAACTTCACTGCATTCATGGACCACAAGCCACTAACGTACTGTACGCAATGGCCAAGGTTTTGGAACCATGGTCGGGCCGGCAGCAGAGACAGCTGGCCACGATCTCGGAGTTTACGGCCGACATTCAGCATGTGGCTGGTAAACTTAACATGGTGGCGGACTGCCTCTCGCACGCATTAGTGGCCCCAGTCTATGTAGGGATAGATTACATGGCCATGGCTGCAGAGCAGATCGGCAATGCGGACGTGTGCGTGCGCCAGTCTGGACCAACAGGGTTAAGGCTGGAGAGCAGGGTGCTGCAAGACGGGCCCCCCCCCCCCCCCAATCTGTGACGTCTCCACAGGACGCCCGCACCCGGTGGTCCCACGCGCTTGGTGCCGCCGCGTTTTTGAGTCCGTTCATTCCCTGGTGAACCCAGGAGTGCGTGCGTCAGTCAAAATGGTGGGAGCAAAGTTCGTCTGGCCAAGCCTGCACAAACAGGTGAAAGAGTGGGCTGCAGCCTGCGTAGCGTGCCAACGAGCCAAAGTGCACAGGCACACAAAGGCCCCTTTGGAGCCGTTCCATATCCCGGCTAAGAGATTCGACCACGTTCACGTGGACTCGTGGGCCCCCTCTCGCCATCGCAGGGGTTCATGCACCTCCTGACAGTGGTGGACCTCACCACACGATGGCCAGAAGCAGTCCTGCTAGCTTCCACCGCGTCCGCAGACATGGCACGCGCTTTTTTGACAACATGGGTGGCACATTTTGGCACCCCTTCGGACATCACATCCGATCGGGGCCCTCAGTTTGTTTCAGACCTCTGGTCCACGATGGCCCGGAGCCTGGGCGTCGGAATTCATTGCACAACTGCATACAACCCACAGGCCAATGGGTAATGTGAGCGTTTCCATAGGTCACTGAAAGCAGCGCTCAGGGCTTCGCTTACGGATGCAAATTGGGTGGACCAGTTGCCGTGGGTTCTATTAGGGTTGCGTTCCGCACCGAAAGAGGATTTGGAGGCTTCCCCACCAGAGCTTGTTTTTTTCTCAGCCTCTGCGGCTCCCCGGGGAATTTTTACCAGATAACCCCACGCCGAACACCCATCCGTCCTCATGTTCGCGGCATAGTGCAGACGCAGGGGCGCTACCTTTCCTGGCCCACCACTGTTTTCCCCACGCTTTTGTGCCGAAAACCTTGAAGGACGTGGTGTTCTTGTTTGTCAGGCACGATGCCCACCGGCCTCCATTGCGCCCACCCTTCGATGGCTCGTTTAGAGTGCTGGAATCCAGGGACAAACATTTTGTGTTAGACTTGGGGGGTCGCCGGGAGAAAATCTGTATAGACAAGCTTAAACCCGCCTTTGTGGTGGCAGACAAGCAGGTGGTGTTGGCTCGAGCTCCTCGGTGCAGAAGACCCCCACCCCCCACCCCGAGAACTCCCCAGGTAAACGACTCATCACAGCAGTCACACAAGCATGCTGAATGCCCCCCCCCATTGTCCACCTACAGACGGACACACCCCCAGGAACCCCCCACCGGCACAGCAGCGCCGCAGAGCCGAAGACCCCTCGTTACAGCAGCTATGGGCAGAGGCTGAAGCCGAGAGGACGTGAGAGTTAACACTCAGTCTGAGACTCTGGGGGGGGGGGGGGACCCATGCTGTGGTATTCATCTCAGACTGGAAGGAAGGGAGATGCAGTAATTTCCTCTGACGGAAGAGCATGGGGATTAAGGGGCTGGGGGACAATAGGAATTGTGATGTGAGAATGAATTGTGATGCAAGACCTCAGGCAGCAGGGACGTGTGAGTGTTGTAATATAAAAGAGAGCCCTTGCTACATGAGGTTAATGTTTTCTGATTCTGAGAGATGTGAGAGAGTGAATAAAGTTCATCTGCTCTGAATGCTTGGCCTGGTTATTCCTCTCTCCACAGGCTGCCTTTTTGCAACAGTGGCTCAATTTCTTCCTATTTCTTATTTACTATCTGACTTCTCTTACTAAACTTTCTGATCCAGTGACACCTTATCCATCACAGACATGTAGATCACCCAAATGTCTCCTGAGCCAGTGGACGGAGCCACTGCTTATAATGGGAGGCAGTACAACAGGGACCAGCTGTTAGCACTTAACCAGCCCATGATGCTAACACAAAAACTCGACATACCGGGAGAAATAAGATGGAAACGGCGTGGATGTTGAGCTGGAGTAAGACGGCAGGCGAGGAATATAAGGTACAGACCGGTCCTCCCATCCGTTATTATGGGGAACGTCTGATCGCTACTCAATAAGACTGACGAGCTAGCGGCTATCTCCCGCTACAAAAGCGTCTTCAGAGAGATTAGCATGATGTTGTTTACTGACACGTGGCTAACACAACTACCAACAGATGCTGACATCAAACTGGAGGGTTTCCATGCAATACGGGCAGACCGGACCTCAGACAGTGGGAAGGCAAGGGGCGGAGGAGTGATAATGTATGTCAATAACAACTGGTGTAAACCGGGACATATCACGGTTAAAGAGCAACACTGCAGCAAAGACATTGAGTTGCTAGCTGTTAGCATGTGGCCTGCTTATCTCCCAAGGGAATACTCACACGTGATCTGCATTGTTATTTATGCAAATCCGATGGCGAACACTGGGACAGCGCGTGACGCCATTCACTCAGTAACTGGCAGGCTGCTGACACAACACCCAGATGCTCTCCTCCTCATCTCTGGTGATTTCAGCCATATTTCACTGTCCTCCATTCTGCCCATGTTCACCCAGTAGGTCACATGCCACACTAAAGACAACAAAACACTGGACTTATTCTATGCAAATACTAAGGAGGTATACACCTCATCACCACTCCCCCCACTCGGGAGATCGGATCACAACTTGGTTCACCTCCGGCCGGTGTACAAAACCCTAGTACACAGACAACCTCCTGTTATGCGCATGGTGAATCTGAGGAGGCAATGGATGCGCTAAAGGACTGTTTTGAAATCACTGCTTGGGAGCAGCTCTGCGATCCACATGGTGAGGACATCGACGGCCTCACTCACACCATCACGGACTACATCAACTTCTGTGTGGACAACACCGTACCCACCAAGATCATACGGTATTGCTCGAACAACAAACCCTGGATCAACCCTGAGATAAAAACACTTCTGAGAGAGAAGAAGAGGATCTTCAGGTTGGGGAACAGGGTGATGCTGAAGTCTGTACAGAGGGAGCTAAGGAGGAAGATAAGAGAAGGCAACGACAGCTTCAGGAAGAAGATGGAGGACAAGCTGCAACAGAGCGACATCGGCAGGGTCTGGAGAAACCTCAAAACCATCTCTGAGCTCCAGAATACCTCCTCCCAGGCCACAGGGGGCAGGGAGTGGGTGAACAATCTGAAGCTTTTTTTAATTGGTTTGACCAACCGCCCTCCCTCCCGCCTGCACACCAACCACTGCTTCTTCTACAGTCATCGAGACCTGCTTTCTACACCCCCCTCCACTAACACCCCCCCCCCCCACTCCCAGCACACAGCCCCCCAACCTGACCCTCACTAAGACCCAGGTGAGGATGGAGCTGAGGAAGATCAAGGCGAGGAAGGCCTCAGGACCAGACGACATCAGAGGGCAGCTCCTCAAGTCCTGCGCAGACCAGCTGTTTGGGACTGTGGAGCACATCTTCAACCTGAGCCTGAAGCTGGGGAGGGGACCACAGTTGTGGAAAACATCTTGTGTGGTACCCGTACCAAGAACTTCCCACCCCAGAGACCTGAACAGCTACAGGCCAGTGGCCCTGACGTCTCACCTGGTGAAGACCCTGGAGAGACTGCTCCTTGCTCACCTCCGCCCCCTGGTGGGACCGGCGATGGATCCACTCCAGTTCGCCTACCAGCATGGCATCGGGGTGGAGGATGCAGTGATCTTCCTTCTTCACTGTTCCTTGTCCCACCTGGAGAAGCCTGGGAACGTGGTCAGGATCATGTTCTTTGACTTCTCCCATGCTTTCAACACCATCCATCTGATGATCCTGAGGGACAAGCTGCTGTGAGCAGGGGTGGACCAGCACCTGTCATCATGGATCCTGGACTACATCACAAACCAGCCACAGTTTGTGAGAACCCGAGATTGTGTGTCCGACATGATCATTGGCAGCACGGGGGCCCCCCAGGGAACGGTTTTGGCTCCCTTCCTGTTCACCTTTTATACTGTGGACTTCTCACACAACACAACACACTGCCATCTGCAGAAGTTCTCTGACAACTCTGTGATCGTTGGCCTCATCTCCAACGGAGATGAAGCTGAGTACAGAGGACTTTTCCAGGACTTCATGGACTGGTGCCATCGGAACTGCCTCCAGATCAATGCGAGAAAAACTAAGGAGCTGATGGTGGACTGCCGCATGCAAGGACAACCCCCCACAGCACCAGTAAACATCCAGGAAACAGTCATTGAGATGGTGACATCCTACAAGTACCTGGGTGTTCATTTGAATAATAAACTAGACTGGTCACACAATACCAACGCACTCTACAAGAAGGGACAGCGCAGGCTGTTCCTGCTGAGGTGGCTCAGGTCTTTTGGTGTACAAGGGGTGCCCCTGAAGACATTCTACAATTCGGTGGTGGCATCAGCGATCACTTTTGAAGTGGTCTGCTGGGGCAGTGGCATCACAGCAGCCGATAGGAAAAGACTGAACAAACTGATCGAGAAAGATAGCTCTGTCCTGGGGCAGCGCCTTGACCCAGTGGAGGAGATAGGAGAGAGAAGGATGGTGGCTAAGCTGTCATCTCTACTGGAGTCTGAGTCCAACCCTATGCAGGACATACTGAACGCACTGAGGAGCTCATTTAGCAGTAGACTACATCATCCTAGGTGCACAACTGAGAGGTTTCGCAGGTCCTTCCTACCTACAGCTGTCAGACTTTATAACCTAAGCAGGGATGCACACAGAGATAGCAAAAAAAAAAACAAACAAAAAACTTGACAACCTAATAGTATCGAATGCAAAAGATGCAACAGACTTACACAAAATGGTCCCCTCCAGTATACAACTAGGACAATATCAATAGCTACGGAGGGTGACAATATGTATGGGTACATATTTATACTATGTAGGGTAACTAAATAGACGGTTATGCTGTTTATTCCATCTAGCTACAATGCTCCACACTGTGTATATATAGTTATATATTTATGTGTGCGTATGTATATTCATTGCTCTTATTTTCTTAACTTCTAAATTATTGCTCTGAATGTTGCTATCCCTGTGCTGTTGCAATCCTGGAATTTCCCCATTGTGGGACTAATAAAGGCTTATCTTATCTTAATTGTTGTTCAAGAGGGAAAACATTTCTACAAGTTCTGCTCAACCCCAGCACTGTTATTGTGTTTTTATGCACGTTGCATGTGCCTTTGTCATGTGCCAAGTGCATATTTAAAACCAAACCAATAAATAAAATATGCAAATAAAATGTAGCCCTGGTTGACTTCATGCAGTGAAATGTTTTGTCAAAGGGGTGCAGTTAGGATATACAACCGCAAAAGGGAGGCAAAGTACAAGAAGAGAAGAGAAGCAGTCTACAGGAGATGCATTGGAAAATAATTTTTGGGTATTACCGGACAATTATGATAGCAACACAGCGCTGTCTGGCAATCACATGTCACAACTTTAGTTTCTATGCTGCAAAACATAAAAATTACAGAAAATATTTCATCACAACAGTGCACTGAGCATTTTTTTTAAACTTTACATATTAATAATACACCATTTACTTGACTGTAGTGAGGTGTGATTAAAGAGCAAGGAGTACATGGTAAGTGAAGAACTGATTCAGAGACTTTATTTATTTATTTTTTTTTACCAATTAGAACAAGATGCTCCATGGCAAGGAGTCAACCTTCGCCATGTCATCATGGCAACACTTCCCTGTCAGTTATGTGTTGTCCACCCATATAGGACTGCATATGACAGTCATCTCAACCTATATTCCAGATTTCATGACTCCAGGTCGTTCCCAATCCTTCCAACAAGATCAAGCACTGAATGGCGAGGAGGGCGTGTTCATGGTAACAGCAGTGATTCCATGCTAAAGGTGATGCACAGTTATGATCAAACAGGTGGTCTGATATCCTTCAGAAAATTTGACGTCATTCTGGCCAGCGGCACATGAGTAATAAATAAGAGTTTTCAGCAATTCTTTCTTTAACCACCTGGGGCGCTATAACTGTAGTTTATTATTTTTATATAGATGCGTTTGCAGTGGGACTAATATTGATTGTGCAAAATTTTTTGAAAATTGTACAAAGTTTGTCCAATGTACAAATGACCATTGTTCTAACCACAAGGCGGGGTTATAACTTTTGTAAATGATTTTTACATAGACACGTTCGGGGTGGGACTAATATCCATTGTAGAAAATTTGGTGAAAATTGGATGAAGTTTGTCCAAGTTGCAACTTTTTGATATCCCATGGCGAATAGTCAGCCTGCACTATGTTGCCATGGTAACACTTACCTATCAGTTATGTTTTGCTTACCCATATAGGACTACAGAAGACTGTCATCTCTACCTATGTTCTAAATTTCATGACTGCAGAACCTTCCCAACCCTCCCTATAAGCTCATAGATTGAATGGCGAGGAGGGTGTGTCCATGATAACAAGTATGACATCATGCCTAAGTTGATGTGCAGTTATGATCATCCCTGTAGTCTGATGAGTCTCAGAAAATTTCACGTCATTCTGGCAAGTAGCGCATGAGTAATAAAAAAAAGGGTTTTAAGCAATTGTTTCTTTAACCACTATTTGGTGCTATACCTTTTGTCAAGTATTTTGATGTAGACGCATTCGGGGTGGGATTATTTTCCATCATAGAAACTTTGGTGGACATCAGACAAGTATTGCCCGAGTTACAGCTGTTTGTTGTTGTAAGGGGAGGAGTCAAACTTCGCCATGATTTTGACTTAATTTATCAAAATTTTAATGGCCAATGCCTATAGATGCCGCCATGTAAAAATGAGCTCAATCGGAGCTAGCCCCTCGGACTAGTTTGTTCAAACGTAAGGTGTGATTTTTTTTTCCGAATTGGAGGTTGGGCGACTTTGAGGCAAGATGGCGGCCTTCTTGTTGGCAGTGGGTATGGGCCACAATTATGTTTTTGCATGTCTTGAGGTGATGCACACCTCACCCAAGTTTTATGTCTCTACGGCAAAGTTTACGGTCGCCAGTGTCCATTAACCTTTTATGTTTGGCCCCTCCCACAAAAATTAGTTGCGGGGGGGGGGCACATATCTTTTCCAGTTTATTAAATTTTTCGCCGGGTCTGAGGGGTTTGCAAAAAAAAAAAAAAATGTGTTTTGGTTAACATTCAAAGGGTGAAAAATGTGATCATTTAGGTGGAATAATAATAATAATAATAAATAAATAAATGAAGCAATTACAATAGAGCTTTCGCCAACTGACGTCGTCAGTGGCTCAGGTCCTAATTAAAGCTGCCAGCAGCTTTAATTAGGGCCTGGAGACAAACTTTCTGAAGGAGACAAACTTCTCCATGGTGTCGTGGCCACGCTTTTTGATACTGCGACTGAAAGTTGACAACTTT
Source organism: Pholidichthys leucotaenia (assembly GCA_020510985.1). Classification (NCBI taxonomy): domain Eukaryota; kingdom Metazoa; phylum Chordata; class Actinopteri; order Cichliformes; family Pholidichthyidae; genus Pholidichthys; species Pholidichthys leucotaenia. The sequence continues at coordinate 377,725,504 of CM035844.1, read as the reverse complement.
TTATGGCCAATGCCTATAGATGCCGCCATGTGAAAATGAGTTCAATGGGAGAAGACTCCCAGGAGGATTTCGTTCAAATGCGAGTGGCGCAGTACTTCCCATGAGCAGTAGGTGGTGCTGTAAGTTTTGTCAACCATTTTTACGTAGGAGCGTGCGGGGACAGATTAATATCCACCGCAGAAAATTTGGTGAAAATCGGATTAAATTTGTCAAAGTTGCAAGTTTTTGAGGTTCCATGGCGAGGAGTCAACCTTCGCCATGTCGTCATGGTAACACTTCCCTATCATGTGTTGCTAACCCATATAACACTACAGATGACAGTCACCTCTACCTATGCTCCAAATTTCATGACTCCAGGACCTTCCCAACCCTCCCCACAAGATCACAGATTGAACGACAAGGAAGGCATTTCCATGGTAACAAGTGTGACGTCATGGTAAAGTTGATGGGCAGTTATGATCATCCCTGTGGTCTGATGAATCTGAGAAAATTTCACGTCATTCTAGCAAATGGCGCTTGAGTAATAAAGAAAAGCATTTTCAGCAATTCTTCCTTTAACCATTAGGTGGCGCTGTAGATTTCTATGAATGTTGTTCTATAGAACTGTTTGGAATTGGACTGATATCTATAATATTGAATTTGGTTGAAATCCAACAATGCATACCAGAGTTATTGCCGTCAGAATGGTCATAGAATGATCATGGTGACGCATCAAATTTTGCCACGTCCCTACAGCCAAACCGTTGAGGATTAAGACAAGTTTTCAATAGCTTTTAATGGCACATGGGCATAGATGATTGTCACCACAAATGAGGTCAATAGGAAAAAAACCCTAGAACGAGTTTGATCGTCCTAGGGTTAGGCTATCAGAGATCGTCCTCTCTGATAGCCTTCTTCTTCCGGCTATCAGAGAGAGCAGACGCATTTCTTTCCTCTCCCTTCTCCTCCTCCCTTTACTGATCCCAGCTTGCTGTGTCCTGTCTGTGTCTCGCTCTTCTTCTGCTGCATCTCGATCCAAACGGAAATTATGGAAATTATGGAATTTAGCTGGGCTTTAATGCTATTGACACCACTTTTCAACAGAAAATCGGGCCAGGGGGAGCCCAAGTGGAGAGACTCATGGAACAATTGGAATTCATGTGTCTGCGTGATTCGATTGAAGATGTGGAAGACATCTACCTGTTTTGGCTTCATGATCACAGGATTTCTGTTGTTTGGCTCTGGAGTTTTCCTGGTGTATCGAAAATTTAAGAAGTTGGAAGAGCTAATCAAAATACGGACCCAGCGTAGCTCCTCTAACAAATTTGACCAGCTGGGGAGAGCACTGATAGCGGCAAATATGTGACTAACATGGAATTTACCATCTAGCATGCACTGAAGAGAGATGGACTCTGTGGACATGTTTATCTATGTTTCGGAAGGTGGAAAACATCTGGAGTCGCTGGGTGCTCTCCAGGGAATGATTTTAAAGCCTGTGTATGTAAATTGTGATGCACAGAATCGCATAAGAGAGGAAATTTCTATGCTCTAAGTGAACTGTGCTTATCAGGCCTTGATTCGGCGTCCTTCCTCCAGGAGAAGAGATAAAGCAGAAGGGAGTTTTGGCTTCTCTTGGCTCCCTAACCCAAACACACTGGTGTGCAGTAATCTGAACTCTCAAGGACAGCGTCATGTGACTAGCATGGATTTACCATCGGACATGCACTGAGAGATGAACTCTTGTGGACATGCTATCTATGCTTAGGACACTAAAGACATAACATCTAAACGTTGCTCAGGAGAGGATTTTTGCTGTTCACCAGTAACTGATACACACACTGCATACAACATTACATGACTGATACACATACACTGACACACACACACACACACACACACACACACACACACACACACACACACACACACACACACACTGTCTCTCTCAACTTGCTTTGTTAACGTGTGTATTGTAACGTGTCTGCTAAGTGTGCATTGAGGTTTTTTTTCTATGTGATCATAATCTTGCTCACTCGAGCGCTATTCTGATAAATATGGTTTTTTTCTCTCTGCCCAATGTGTTCCCTCCCCCTCCCCCTTCCCCTCTTTACCCCCCACTGTATGATGAGGCGCCTTGCATGGCTGCCGCGTCATTAGGAAGCGCTTACCGAGCGCGCCTAATGTCAAGTCAAATTCCTCATATGTGTAAACATGCTTGGCAATAAAGTTCATTCTGATTCTGATTCTGATTCTGATCAAATACAAGTCAGTAGCGCGAGGTGGAAATCAGGTCACTGCCACTTCGTGCCAAAATGGCCAACTTCCTGTTGGGTGTAAACAATCACTTCTATGGAGTTTTTTGCATGTCTTGACATGATAAACATGTCACCCAATTTTCATCTTTCTACGCAAAAGTAAGCATGTGGCACTCCCCATTGACCTCACATGTTAGGTGGCACTGTAGAGCCATTTTTATGGGGTCATTCATATTTTCTCCAAAATATTCAATTTTTCGCCAGTCTTGAGGTCCCTGCAAAAGATGGTGAATATTCATGTACGCTCACTACCCCAAAAATGAGATCATAGATGGAGAAGAAGAAAAAAAAATACTCTAACAATTACAATAGGGCTCTTGTCCACTGACTTTGTCAGTGGCTTGGGCCCTAAAAAAAAAAAAAAAAAAATAAAATTCTACCAATTACAATAGGGCTCTCGCCCACTGACTTTGTCAGTGGCTCAGGCCCTTAAAATTCTACCAATTACAATAGGGCTTTCACCCACTGACTTTGTCAGTGGCTCAGGCCCTTAAAATTCTACCAATTACAATAGGGCTCTCACCCACTGACTTTGTCAGTGGCTCGGGCCCTAATTAAAGCTACAAGCACCTGTAAGCGGGTCCTCACTCCCCGTGCAACCATGGACCCTGGCGCTCGTCGTACCTAGCTGGCTCAGAAAATTTCCCGTTGTCATGGCAAGCGCTGCTTGAATAATAAAGTAAACTGTTTGGCGCAGTACTTCCTGTGAGCAATAGGTGGTGCTATAACTTCTGTCAATCATTTTTATGTAGGAGCATGTGGGGCAGGACTAATATCCATCATAGAAAATTTGGTGAAAATCAGACAAAGTTCGTCCAAGTTACAACTTTCCAATGTTCCATGGAGAGGAGTCAACCTTCGCCATGTCGCCATGGTAACACCTTCCTGTCATTTATGTGTTGCCCACCCATATAGGACTATATATGACAGTCACCTCAACCTATGTTCCAGATTTCATGACTCCAGGTCATTCCCAACCATCCCAACAAGATCACGGATTGAATGGCGAGGAGAGCATGTTCATGGTAACAGCAGTGGTGCCATGCTAAAGGTGATGTGCAGTTAGGATCAACCAGGTGGTCTAATAAACCTCAGAAAATTTCACGTCATTCTGGTAAGCGGCACGTGAGTATGGCATGTGAGTTATGGCAACTTCCTGTCCATTGGTGGTAGGGCGCTCTCACTATGTGTCATTCTTTATTATAGAAATTATCAGTATTTGCTACCTATTCACCACATAAAATTTGGTTGAAATCAGTCAATGTATGCCAGAGTAAAAGACATTGGAAGGGTGATGGCGATACTGCAAACTTGGCCACGCCCCTTCCGCCAAACCATCGGGCATTTTGAAAAGTTTTCAACAGCTTTTGATGGTATATGGGTATATGATTGTCACCATAAATGATACCAATCAGACTTTTTATTTCAGAGATATTGAAGAAAACCTTTTGTGTAACTTTCATGTCTCCAAGAGAGGGCGCTATTGCTACTCATGAATATTCATAGCTATAATTGATCGAAGGCATACCCATATACATCATACCTATCTTGGTGCAAATCTGACAATCCATTCCCGAGGTATTAAAAAACAACATGATGCAAACTTTCTGATACAAAACTCTCTGCCTCCTATAGGTGGTGCTGTAGATTTCTATGAACATTGTTACATAGAACTGTTTGGAATTGGACTAATATCCATAATATTGAATATGGTTGAAATCCCACAATGCATACCAGAGTTATTGCCATCAGAATGGTCATAGAATGATCATGGCGAGGCATCAAACTTTGCCAAGCCCCTACAGCCAAACTGTCAAGTGTCATGAAAAGTTTTCAATAACTTTTAATGGCACACGGGTATAGATGATTGTCACCACAAATGAGCTCAATAGGACTAAAACCCTAGGACGAGTTCGATCAAATGCGTGCGGTGAAAATCAGGTCACCGCCACTTCCTGCTAAAATGGCCGACTTCCTGTTGGGTGTAGACCATCACTTCTATTGAGTTTTTGCATGTCTTGACATGATAAACATCTCATAAGATTTTCATCTTTCTACGCGAAAGTAAGCATGTGCCACTCCCCATTCACTTCACATGTAAGGTGGCGCTGTAGAGCCATTTTTGTGGGGTCATTCATATTTCCTCCAAAATATTAAATTTTTTGCCAGTCTTGAGGTCTCTGCAAAAAATGGTGAGTTTTCATGCACGTTCACTACCCCAAAAATGAGATAAATGGAGAAGAAGAAAGAAAGAAAGAAAGAAAAAGAAAGAAAGAAAATACTACCAATTACAATAGCGCTCTTGCCCACTGACGCAGTCGGGCTCTAATTATATAAAATCCTTGCCACATCAAATATGCACACCCGTGATCTGCTGTGGTGGTCCTGAATAGGGAGCAGTCAAAAGTGTGTGTGTATATGATATTATGACATGAAATTTTCCTCAGAATAACAAAGGTTGCAACACTGGTGATGTTGCAATACCTAGATTTTCACAGCCTCTTTTCCTTTGTCTTCATCTGACTGAGCACAGTTTGTTATGGGAGCTCATGGGTGAAAACACACATTTTTTTTCTTAGACTAAACTTGGACTGGATCTCCAGCCACCTCCTTATTTGACACCAGTTTTAGCCATTTATTTTTGTCTTTTTTAAAGGAAGCAAAGACTTGATGTGTGTAAATGTGTAAAAGAGATTTGTGTATATTTGCAAAGCAAGATACACTCTTCTGCACCATAAATTTGCCTTAAAATGTTCATTTCAGGCAGTATAAGCTAGAGAGCATTCATCAATGTCTCCTCTGGCAGCAGGATTTGATTAATTGCGCCAAAGATGCATTTTATACAGCCCTCTCTGTATTGTTGGATAATGAGATTATTATTCTTCGTGACCCCTTACTGATCTGCAGTGGCCTCTTTGAATATGTGTTTTTGAAAGCGAAGTCTATGGGATTGCCTTGTTTTCAAGAAAACTAAAGTTCAGATGCTTCAAATTGTTTCTTACAGCACAAAGCAATTAGCACAGTTTTAAAATACCCTCCCTCTTATCTGATGAATATTGTATGGCTATTATGAAATTCTTATAGTTTACACAATCCCAGATATTTTGTTGGGGAAACTGCTGCCTGTCCAAGCTGCTTTTTTAAGTTCCTTTCACACAATCCTGAAAAGCCACTAAGGTCATCAACTAGTGTGTTCCTGTCAGCTCAAATGAAGCCATACTATGATACACAAGTTATCACTGTACAGTGAGCAAGGTTGCTGTCGTGATCCATTTTTTTTATTTTTAGTGCCTAAGTCTAATAGTAGTTTTGAGCATCTATATTTAACCCATTAGTGAAAGTAAAAGACCCATCTAAACAAGAAAGCAAGTAACAAAACACGAAAATCAGCTTTTTTTGGGCTGAAATATATGCAACATATCATTGCTGCAACCTCCTCATGTTCCTTATCACATTAATAACAATTCTATTAGTGGGACAGTCTAATAAAAGGTAATTAGTAACACTGGTTGCCATGTCCAAATAGCAGCAGTATATAAATCTATCAATATGCAAATGTATCACTCTTCAAGTGTGGGAGCTTGAAGGGACAATGAGGGGCTAAAGCATGTTCAACAATTTTACACCTTGGGGGAAGAAGCTGTTTTTCAGTCTTGTATGTGGAGTGTAGTCCTATATCACCTGTCGGAGGGGAGTCATTGACAGTGATGTTGTCCAAGGTGTGATAGGTCTGGAGGATGTTTGTGAACCTATGCCAAGCTCAGGGAGCTAGGTTCCAGTAACATTCTGTGTTGCCTTGATAAGCTTTTGTAAAGACCTTTGGTCCTTCTTAGTGCAGCTGCTAAACCGCATTGTGATATATGTGATGATACACCAATAGAAGATGACCAGTAGGTTCTACAGAACAGACTGCCTCTCCTCTGCTTTCTCAGGAAAAAAAAGATGTTGCTATTCCTTCCTAATGATAGCCGATGTATGCAAGTCCTAGTCGAGGTCCTCTGATCTTGACTCCTAGGAATTTAAAACTGAAGATCCTCTCCACTGTTTAATTGCCAGTAAGCATTGGTTGATGGATGATTTTCTTTTTCTTCCTGAAATCTGCTATGACATCCTTTGTCTTTTTATTGTTTAAGATTACATTATTGGAGGAACAGCAACGTATCAGGTTTTTCACTTCATTCGTGTATGGTGATTCCTTGTTCCTAATCAGACCGATGATAGTTGTATCATTGATAAATTTCGAAATGGTGTTTGTTATATGAACAAGCTGATAGTCATGTGTGAAGAGAGGATACAGAATAGGACTCAGGACACAACTTTGGAGGACACCAGTGTTCAGAATAAGGATCTAGGATGTCTGTTCTCCTATTATGATAGTCTGAGGATGGTTGGTCAGGAATTCCAATGTCCAGTTTGGATGGTTGCGTTTGAGGCCCAGTTAATGAAGTTTGATATCAAATAAGAGGGATGTCAAACTCCTTTTGTGGAGGGCCAAGACCTTGCACGTTTTACCTACACCCTGTGTCTTCGGCAGGTGATTTCATTGAATTTCTGTTCTCCCATTTTGACAGTCTGAGGATGGTTGGTCAGGAATTCCAATGTCCAGTTTGGATGGTTCCGTTTGAGGCCCAGTTAATGAAGTTTGATGTCAAACAAGAGGGATGTCAAACTCCTTTTGTAGAGGGCCAAGACCTTGCACGTTTTACCTACACCCTGTGCAGTGAAAACACCTGCTAAAGAGACTAGGTAGAAGTAAAATGTGCAGAGTCTTGGATCTCCATGGAACGAGTTTGGCATCCCTGCACTAGATTAGTTAGTGATAACGGTAATGAAGGTGAACTCAAGCGTACAGTATATGGCTGACATAACGCACGGCTCAGGAGACGCACACACACAGGCTCAAAGTAGTTCAAATAGTTTATTAACAGCAGGCGTGTATGAGTGTGTGTCTGCGGGATGTAAATGTGTTGGTGGCGGCGTCTGCTTCGGGCACAGAGGCAGGAGACCGTACAGCCGGGCAACCCTATGGGAAAAAACACAAGGAGAGAGGGTGACGGGCACACACCAACACAGGAGAAGAATGAGCGAGAGAGGAGCTTACTTGGGAGGGACAGATGACTGGCACAACAAGGACGAGACCTGGTAGACAGCCACCTACAGAGCTCGGTGCAGCAGCGAGGAATGGGCGATGGAGAGGCGTTGTCCGCCGCCGAGGAATCTACCTGTGCACAGGGGAGCAGACTGGGAAGAGAAGGAAGGTAAGATCTTCTTACCCGAGTAGCACGCTGAGGGAGAAGGAAACTCACAGCGAATCATGAAGAAGTCCGACGGCTTCAGGCCGAAGCTCAGGGCGAGGCGGCCTATATCCCTCGCCGCTGATGATGTGCAGGTGTGCGTGCAGGTGTGCGTGCAGGTGGCGCCGCTGATGAGCGGCGCGGCGTGACAGTACTCCCCCCTCTAGCAGCGCCTCCTGGCGATGGTTTCTCGGGGTGCGCTCGGTGGAAATCAGCGATGAGCGATGGGTCCAACACAAACGACGGGCGAACCCACTGCCGATGTTCAGGCCCATAGCCCTCCCAGTCCACCAAGTACTGCAACCCACGACCCCGGCGCCGGGAATCCAGGATGACGGAGACGTCCCAGGCCGGATGGCCACCAATCATCCGGGGCGCGGGTTGCGCAGCAGGAGGGGGGCAAAGGGGGTCGGAGACTGCCAGCTTCACCTTGGACATGTGGAAGGTGGGATGGATGTGGAGGGAGGGGGGAATAGCTACACGCACAGCCACCGGGTTGATGATCCTGGTGATGGGGTAAGGACCCATGAAGCGCTGTGCCAGCTTCCTCCTCTCGCCTTTTAAGGTCACGTCCTGGGTCGACACGTAGACTCGTTGCCCAACTCTGTACGCTGGGGCAGGTCTTCTGTGCCGGTCCGCCACGGTTCTGTTGTGCTCCGCCGTGCGTAAAAGCGCATTGCGCGCTGACGCCCAGATGGAGCGGAACTGCCTGAGATGGGCCCGTACTGAGGGGACAGTTACCTCACTCTCCTGCGCCGGGAACAGCGGGGGGTCGTAACCCAGGGACGCCTTGAAGGGGGACATCCCTGTAGCAGAAGAGCGAGCGGTGTTATGGGCGTATTCAACCCAGGCAAGGTGGTTACTCCAGGACGTGGGTTTGGATGCCGTTACACAGCGGAGCGCAGCCTCCAGCTCCTGGTTGGTCCGCTCACACTGCCCGTTGGATTGGGGGTGATGGCCGGAGGAGAGGCTCACCTTGGCTCCTAAGGCGTTGCAGAACGACCTCCAAACCTCTGATGAAAATTGGGGCCCTCGGTCCGAGACCACGTCCACCGGAATCCCATGCAGCCTGACCACGTGTTGGATGAGGAGGTCCGCCGTCTCCAGGGCAGTTGGGAGACCTCGATGGGGAACGAAGTGCGCCGCCTTGGAGAAGCGGTCCACGATGGTCAGGATGGTGTCGTAGGTGTTCGAGACTGGGAGTCCGGTGACGAAATCCAGGGTGATATGCGACCAGGGCCTGCCTGGGACGGGCAGAGGCTGGAGCAAACCCGCTGGAGGAGCATTTCCCGACTTGTTGGTGGCACAAACTGGACAGGCCCGGGCATAGTGGGCAGCGTCCCTCCGCAGGCCCGGCCACCAAAAGGACCGCTGGAGGAGGTCAATCATCCGGGAGGAGCCAGGGTGACAGGTGAGCTTGGACGTGTGTAACCAGTGGATGACCTCTCCTCGAACCGTGGATGGCACGAACAGCCTCCCCTCCGGTCCGCCGCCAGGGTCAGGTTCCACTTCCTGCGGCTTCCGGATCTTGCTCTCGATGTCCCATGTGACGGCTCCCACGACGCACGACCTGGGTAGGATGGTGTGAACCGTGTCCTCCGACTCCTCAGGGGCAAATTGCCTAGAGAGGGCGTCGGGCAGGCCGTTTTTGGAGCCAGGCCTGAAGGTGATGGTAAATTGGAACCTGGCGAAGAACAAGGACCAGCGCGCCTGGCGGGCGTTCAGGCGCCTGGCAGATCTAAGATATTCCAAGTTCTTGTGGTCCGTCAGGACCACAAACGGCAGGTCCGCCCCCTCTAGCCAGTGACGCCACTCCTGTAGCGCGAGCTTGATGGCGAGGAGCTCTCTGTCACCCACGTCGTAATTTCTCTCCGCCGGGGACAAGCGCCGGGAGAAGAAGGCGCAGGGCCGTTTGATACCGTCGTCTGGTGACTGCTGGGATAGCACCGCCCCCACTCCCGTGTCCGAAGCGTCCACTTCCACAATGCACTGCAGCGCGGGGTTGACTTGGCTCAGGACCCGGGAGGAGGAGAACTCCGCCTTCAGCGCCTGAAAAGCAGCAGCAGCCTCTTCGGTCCACCGGAACGGAACGTTAGGAGATGTGAGGCGGGTCAGTGGGCCGACGATGGTGCCAAAATTCGGGACGAAGCGGCGGTAGAAGTTCGCAAATCCAACGAACTGTTGCACCTGCTTCCTTGATGCAGGTGTAGGCCAGTCCACCACCGCCTTCACCTTCTCTGGGTCCGGAAGCACCTGGTCGTGTGAGATGATGAACCCCAGGAAGGATGTTGTCCTTGCGTAAAATTCACACTTCTCAGCCTTCACGTATAGCCGATTCTCCAGCAGTCTTTGGAGGACCCGCCTCACGTGGACCTGGTGCTCGTCCCTGGACTTGGAGAAGATGAGTATATCATCCAGGTAGACGAACACAAAGAGGCCGATGAAATCCCGGAGGACGTCGTTGATGAGGCGCTGAAAGACGGCTGGAGCGTTGGTCAACCCGAACGGCATCACCAGGTATTCGAAGTGGCCGTTCGGGGTACGGAAGGCTGTTTTCCACTCATCTCCCTCCCGGATCCGGACGAGGTGGTATGCTCTGCGGAGATCCAGCTTAGTGAACCAGGTCGCCCCCTGGAGGGAGTGGAAAGCGGTGTCCATGAGGGGGAGAGTGTAACGATCCTTCTCCGTGATGTCATTAAGAGCACGGTAGTCTATGCAAGGACGGAGGGAACCGTCCTTCTTGCCAACGAAGAAGAATCCCGCCCCCACGGGTGATGACGATGGGCGGATTATCCCAGCACTCAGCAACTCCTTAAGGTATGTGTTCATCGTCTCCTTCTCCTGCGCCGATAGACTGTAGAGCCTTCCAGAAGGTAAGGGTGCCCCCTGGCGGAGATTGATCGCGCGGTCGTAGGGCCGATGAGGAGGAAGAGACATCGCCTTAGATTTGCTGAATACCATACCCAGGTCGTGAAATTCCAGTGGCACCAGGGACAGGTCCGGGGGCGCTGCGTCCGTAGGTGGGGGAGAAGCGGACGGTGAGCAGGCAGCGGACTGTAGGCAGGTGCCCATGCAGAACGTGCTCCATGCCGACACCCCGGCGGACTTCCAATCCAGAGCGGGGTTGTGGAGGTGTAGCCAGGGATACCCCAGGATGACGGGCGACACAGAGTTGGGCAGGACGTAAAAGGTCATTTCCTCCCGGTGGTTTCCTGAGATTATTACCGGGACAGGAATAGTCTGGTGCGTCACTCTCCCAAGGGAGGCACGAGAGAGGTTGACCAGGGAGATTGGGTTTCTAAGTGCCTGGCAGCGGATGCCCAATTGGGTTGCCAGGCTTTGTGAAATAAAGCTGCCTTCTGCGCCCGAATCCACCAGTGCGTGGGTGAGATGCCCAGTGGGGTTGTGGCAGAAACGGATGGGCAGCTTTAATTGAGTGAGGGGATTTAACCGATTGACGTCCGCGAGGCCCCCTACAGTGACTCGCGGACCCCGCCGTTTGGCTTCTGTGGACAAAGCTCTACCGTGTGTTTACCATCTCCGCAATACATACAGAGATTAAACTCACGGCGGTGTTGCCTCTCCGCCGGGGAGAGCTTTGTCCAGCCCGTCACCATCAGCTCCGACTCCTCGGGGCGCGACGGTGGCGGCGTCGCCAGGGGGCGAGCTTGGGGCAGGCGCAGCGAGGCTCCACGAGGGCGAGAAGAAGACGACTTCCGCCCTGAGGAGCGTTCGCGCAGCCTGTTGTCCAAACTGATGGCAAGAGATGTTAGCTCCGCTAGCGTCTCAGGGAGATCCCGCCCAGCCAGTTCATCCCTCAGATCATCATTTAGACTGCGGAGAAAAAGGCCACAGAGGGAGCGTTCCTCCCAGCCTAATTCCTCCGCTGCTACCCGGAAGTCGACCGCGTAGTCCGCGGCCAACCGGCTTCCCTGCTGGAGAGCGAGGAGCCGGTCGACCTGGACCGTCTCGGTACGCGAATGGTCAAAGACCTCCAGAAAGCGTCTCACGAATTGGTCATACGTGAGGGTGGCATAACTGGGCCTCGCCATTACGGCGTAGGTCCAAGTTAATGCTCGCCCCTCCAGGAGATTCCCGATATAACCAATTCGGCTGTGATCAGAGGGAAAGTCTCCGGGCACGCGATGGAACACGGACTCACATTGCATAATGAACCCCCGCGCTCCGCCGAGCTTTCCGCTAAAGTGGGCGGGGGTCGGAATGGGAGTGAGCCGAGTCGGTGCCGCAGGAGCCTGCTGGACGGCCACTGGAGCGGCAGGAGCCGCGCCACCCTGAAGAGCCGGGGGGAACGGCTGTTGGGGGTCCAGGCGGTCCAATCGGTTAGTAATATTCACTAATTGATTGAGGATTACCTGCTGCTGATAGGCTATCTGATCCACCCGAGCCTCGAGGGTGGTAAGCCGGTGTGCGAGCCCGCCGTCTGCCGAGCCGCTCTGCTGAAGCCGTACTGACATAACGCACGGCTCAGGAGACGCACACACACAGGCTCAAAGTAGTTCAAATAGTTTATTAACAGCAGGCGTGTATGAGTGTGTGTCTGTAAACTCACAGCGAATCATGAAGAAGTCCGACGGCTTCAGGCCGAAGCTCAGGGCGAGGCGGCCTATATCCCTCGCCGCTGATGATGTGCGTGCAGGTGGCGCCGCTGATGAGCGGCGCGGCGTGACAATGGCACTGTTCAAAGTAGTTTTCCTGCACTAAAGCCATATGCCTCACATCTATGCATTGAACTTAATCTGTGGTTCACATGTCCAATCATGGATGTGCAAAGTATGCAGGCTATTGCTGCCCAAGCAACGTTTTTTTTTGGTGAGATACCTATCGGGAAGGGGGGAGGGTGCTGGAACAAACTGCTGTGCCTTGTTATAGGCTATTTTTTATATTAGTGGTGTCACTTTAACATCTCACAGACCGCATTCTACTCCCTCTTACATCACTATTGCTAACTAAGCACTTTAGCTAAGATTAGCTTGGGTGGTGGGCCTGAGCCAACTAATATAAATTTGTCTCAAATAATGAATGAAATAATGCATCACTGGTGGGCAGTGGTATGTGGTTTCAGTGGTCTAGATAGGTTATGACCGGTCCCTGGACTAGAATAAGCACAGAAACATTTGTGAATGAGTGACTAAACTGCCAGCTTCAGCTTGCCACCTTAAATAAGGTAAAATAACATCCAACATGCCTTCCTTCCACCCTTCTTTCTTTCTTTCCTTCCTCCATTCTTTTATCCTTCCTTGCTTTGTAACAACTTTCCTTCCTCCTTCTCTCACTACTGCCAGACTGCAGATTCAAACCTGGAACCTTCAAGCTGTGAGACAACAGTGCTAACCACTGTAACACTGTACTGTTCTTCTTGCCTTCCTCCTTCTTTCCTCCTTTCTCCCACCCCTGCCAGCCTGGGGATTTGAACCTGGAACCTTCTACCTGCTCCTACTTTCCTGATCCCTTCTTTAGTCCTTCCTTGTTTCATAATGTTTCAACATGTCTTTCCTTCCTTCTTCCATCCTTCCTTTCTTCTACCGCACTGCCAGCAAGGGGATTTGAACCTGGAACCTGTTTCTTGGACTTATTTATATTATAAATTACTTTTGTTTAGCTGAAGTTTTATTTTAAAATGATTTCCTGTTTTCTTCTTGGTTAGTCTAGTTTACCTTGATTTCTTGTTTTATTTTGACATGCACTTCCTCTTAGTCCTTGGCTATGATTTCCATTTACTTTTAGGTTAGCTTCAGGTGTTTTTCCACAATTGTATTATGCTCCTACTGAGGAGGCTCAGGTCTTTTGATGTACAAGGGGTGCTCTTGAAGACATTCTACGACACGGTGGTGGCATCAGCCATCACTTTTGGAGTGGTCTGCTGGGGCAGTGGCATTACAGCAGCCGATAGGAAGAGACTGAACAAACTGATCAAGAAAGCTAGCTCTGTCCTGGGGAAACGTCTTGACCCAGTGGAGGAGATAGGAGAGAGAAGGATGGTGGCTAAACTGTCATCTCTGCTGAAGTCCAAGTCCCACCCTATGCAGGACATACTGAATGCACTGAGGAGCTCATTTAGCAGTAGACTGCATCATCCTAAGTGCGCGACTGAGAGGTTTCACAGGTCCTTCCTACCTACGGCTGTCAGACTGTATAACCTAAGCAGGGCTGCTTGCAGAGATAGGAAAAAAAAAACCCATGACGACCTAATAGTATTGAATGCAAAAGACACAACAGACTTACACAAATGGTCCCCTCCAGTATACAACTAGGACAATATCAGTCGCTATGGAGGGTGACAATATGTATGGGTACATATTCATACTACGTAGGGTAACTAAATAGACGGTTATGCTGTTTATTCCATCTAGCTACAATGCTCCACACTGGGTATATATATTTATATATTTATGTGTACATATGTATATTCACTGCTCTTATTTTCTTATCTTCTAAATTATTGCTCTGAGTGTTGCTATCCCTGTGCTGTTGCAATCCTGGAATTTCCCCATTGTGGGACTAATAAAGGCTTATCTTATCTTATCTTCCTGGTTTGAGTTCTTTCTTGTTCGTCCTTTTTACGCCTTGGTTCTGTCTTGTCTGTCAGCTTTTGCTCCCTTGTGCCTACTTCATTATCCTCCTTAGTTGTTATTTTGTCTGTCTCCCAAGCTACGTTGTGATTCAGAGTGCACTTCAGCAGTACTCCCTACTCCCTGCTTCTTAGGTAATTTTAGTTAACTGCCCTTCACAAAATTTCTCCATTTGAAACACCCTACAGCATCACCTCCTTCCTCCATGCATCACCATGGAAACCATCAACACTTATTGATACTACTGTGGACATTTTTTACTTCTTAAATAAAATATTAATACAAATCTATTTTTATCACTATCAATTGATATAAACAATAAGGTTACAACAAGAGTTTGTTTTACTCCTATTTGAGCTGCAGTGACATGGGTAATTTTCTTGTCAGCTTCCAGTGACGTGATGTACGGTTGTTCACTTCTTCCCTGCTCAGTTCTCAGTTCCCTTTGAACTGAACACTGTTCGCTCCCTTCGCTTTGGAATCTAACTTAATATGGCGGAATACCCATTGCAGTCCACTTTGAAGACTGGAATGCACAAGCAGTTTCTGTCTTCCTCATCAGTGTTATTCTTCACACCTGCCCAGTTGTCCTCAGCTGTTCCTCAATCCTTGATTGTATCTTTTCCCCTTTATATTTGGTATAGTTTGTCTCCCTCAACCCCGTTCCAGAAAGCAGATTTAGTGGCTTACCTGGGTAAACTAACTCAGAGTTTGTGTTATCTCTGAGTTTTCAGTTCCAAAAAGTCAGAGTATGTTTGTAACCATGGTTACAAAGACTGTGAACATAACCTGCTCTTGAGTATGTTATGTTCAAGTATGTTGGGGGTATATATTTAAACTTAAGAGGAACTACATCCACAAACAGAAGTGTTAGTCAGTCAGTCAGAGCAGCCTCAGCCGAGCTGCATGCCTAGTGGTCCAGTCTTCACGGTCTAGCATTCAGGCGGCAAACTTGCCTGTGTTAGCTGCACAGGTGTCTTCTTTCAGAGCGTCCAAGAATGATGTTAATGGCTGTCCTGGGTGGCGAAAGCCATGCATCAATTCCTGGAGTACCAGGTGGCTTGCTAGGAGCTCTTGTTGATGGTAACAGTGCCCCGCATGACCAAGTCTTTGCCAAGCCGCCTTGTCTGATATTCTGGGAAGGTGCCCGTAAAGATCTTCCTTGGAGATGTGGTCTTGCCACTTTACATTGAGGATGGTGCGTAGCGTTCGGGTGTAGGAGCCATCCAATAACCGCTGAAGGGGGAAGTTTAATGACCAGCACTCGCTTCCATATAACAGTATAGATTCCACTTTTGCACAGAAGAATTTAACTTTTAACATGCTCCCATGTTATTGAGAGCATCCCATGCGAGTGCCTTGCGCACCTTCATATCATGACTAGTAGATCCTATCCAGGAGCCAAGTACTTGAAATTGTTGACTACTTCCAGAGGGTTCCTGGTACTCATCAACAGTGGAGATATAGAGTTAGAAGCATCCCCGGGCATCATCACTTTGGTCTTCTGGTCATTAATGATGAGACCAATTTGAGAGCATTCCAACTCCATAAGCGACAACAATCTCTGTGGCTGTAAGATATTGTTTGACAGCAGAACAATGTCATCTGCATAACTCAGATCTGCTATTGCTTTTGCCGGTATTCTTCAGGTTTTATCCTCTGATGACGACACTGAGAGCTTGGTCTGCTCTTTTAACTCACAATGTTCAAGCATCTTAGATGTAGTTGCTCCCTTTAAAACCAGGACTGTCCGTGCTGTTAATTTATCCCCCTGGTTAAATGAAGATCTCTGTTGTTTTATGTAAATGTCGGAGGGTGGAAAGACTGTGGAAGTCCATTAAACTTGAGATGCATCGATTGTACCTTAAGGAACTGTTAATTGAGTTTAACAATATGATTAAAATGGCAAGAACTTCTTATTTTTCCAACATCATCTCCTCCAATAGTAACAATCCAAAGATCCTCTTCAGCACAATAAGATAAGATAAGCCTTTATTAGTCCCACAACGGGGAAATTCCAGGATTGCAACAGCACAGGGATAGCAACACTCAGAGCAACAATCAGAAGGCAAGAAAAAAAAAAAAGCAAGCAAGCAAGAGCAGCTAATATACATATGTACATATTACTATAATATACAGTATATATATATATATATACACACAGACACACAGTACGGAGCATTGCAGCTAGATGGACTAAATATGTAAATATATAAACACACACCTAGCTGCATTGCAGCTAGGTGGAAAAAATATGTAAATATATAAACACACATATTATTCCATCTAGCAATGTAGCTAGATGGAATAATATGTAGATATATAAACACACAGTGCGGAGCATTGTAGCTGGATGGAATGAATATATAGATATATAAATAAATGAATTTATAATAAATAAATGATTTTACCCCAATTTCTTTTGAGGATTTGTTAGTGTTGGTGAGCTCCATGAAATCCTCCTCCTGCGCTTTAGATATTTTGCCTTCCTCAATGTTAAAAGAGGCAATTGGCTCAGTGGGTACATCTTTGGTTAATATCATTAACAGTTCACTTGAATCTGGTTGTGTACCCTCATATTTTAAACATGCAGTTATGCAGCCACTTTAAAAAAAAAAAACCTAACCTTGATCCATCTGTTTTTAAAAACTTTAGGCCAATTTCTAAGCTTCCTTTTATTTCTAAGCTTTTAGAAAAAGTTGTTGCCAAGCAGCTCAGTGACTTTCTGATTGAACACAATATTTTCAACAAATTTCAGTCAGGTTTTCGTCAGAAACACTCGACAGATACTGCTCTTTTTAGGGTGTCAAATGATGCTTTAATGTCATCAGAGTCTGGCAAATGCTCTGTTTTAGTGTTATTAGATCTTACTGCAGCATTTGATACTATTGATCATTGTATTTTGTTACAAAGGCTTAGAGATTGAGTAGGTATTTCTGGAAAAGCTCTGGATTGGGTTTTCTCCTACTTTTCTGGTAGGAGTTTTTCCATGGCTGTTGGCTCTTATTCATCTGACTCTGATCCTTTAACCTGTGGGGTGCCTCAGGGTTCTATTCTGGGTCCACTTTTATTTGCCCTATATATGCTGCCACTTAGTTCTATCATCAGCAGATTTAAAGGTGTGTCTTATCACTGCTACACTGACGATTTACAGCTACTTTTCTCTTTTAAACCTGACCATGTTGACAATTTAAAAATTTTTCATGATTGTCTGTCTGCAATTAAAGACTGGATGTCTAGTAACTTTTTTCAACTTAATGCTGATAAAACTGAAGTCCTTATTGTAGCACCTGATAACCTAATTCCTAAGATGGTTAATAGCATTGGTTCATTAAGCTCTAATGTACGGTCTAATCTAAAAAATCTTGGTGTCATTTTCGATCAGTCAATGAGTTTTGATCAGCATGTCAAATCTCTGACCCAGGGTTGTTTTTTCCACCTTAGGAATATATCCAAAATTAGGTCATTGGTTTCCTACAGTCAGTTAGAAATCATTATTCATGCCTTTTTTTCTTCATGTTTGGACTACTGTAATGCTCTTTTCACATGTCTTAGCAAATCCTCTTTACACCGCCTACAGTTAGTCCAGAACTCTGCTGCAAGATTACTGACTAGGTGCAGTAGATTCTATCATATCACTCCTGTTTTGGCCTCCTTGCATTGGTTTCCTGTAAATTATAGAGTTGATTTTAAAGTTTTTGTTCTTACTTACAAAGCCATTCATGAAGAGGTGCCTTTTTATATTAGTGACCTGCTCTATCTACACCAGCCCAGCAGGTCTCTCAGGTTTTCTCATCAGAATCTATTGGTAGTCCCTAGCACTAGGCTCAGAACAAAAGGTGATAGAGCCTTTGCTGCTGTTGCTCCCAAACTGTGGAACTCCTTACCTTTTGAACTTAGATCTGCACCTTCCACTGATGTTTTTAAGAAGCAACTAAAGACCCGCCTTTTTAGCCTGGCTTTTTAATTAACTATGTGTAGATTGTATTTTTATATGCTTTTACTGTCTACTTTGTTTTTGTTTTTTTACTGTTTTATGTACCTGTGTTTTTATTTTGTTTTTTACCATGTTAAGCACTTTGTGACTCTGTCTTTGAAAAGTGCTCTATAAATAAATGTATTATTATTATTATTATTATTATTATTATTATTATTATTATTATTATTATTATTATTATCTACAAGGTGTTAGCATTAGACCCAGCTCGGCTTCTCTCCCATCAATGGCTTTCCGCAGGGCATAGTCTAGGACGATAAACAAGAACAGGGCCAAAATATCACCCTGGAGTACTCCTGAAGTGATCTCAAATTCATCTGACTTGCTGTCTGCGGTGACAACCTTGGCGCATGTGTTGGTATGCATTGCCCTAATAGCATTACACAGCCTTGATGGAATACTGTAAGCCTTCAGTATCTTGAACATAATTTCATGGTTAATTGAATTGAAGGCTTTCCTAAAGTGAAGGAATGTCAGAACTGCAGAGAAGTTGTTTTTCTATATCTCCTCTAGAATCTGGCGCAAGGCAAGAATGTGACTAGTGGTGGATCTATTTTGGCTGAACCCATTTTGATTGAATCTAGAAGTCCTTGGATTTGGTTCAGTATCATCTGGGGGCAGCTGTGGCGCAGGTGAGGTGTAATGTGGCCAACTACTGACTGGAGGGTCAGGGGTTTGATTCCCGCTCTGTCTGGAGCAGGGGTCGGCAACCCGCGGCTCCGGAGCCGCATGCGGCTCTTTCATCCCTCTGCTGCGGCTCGCTGTGGCTTTGGAAAATAAATAACGAGTATTTAATTAAAATGTATTTTATTTTAGTTCATTAGTTTTTAAAATGTAATTCTAAATTTGAAGATTATGGTGATCTTGTAAAATCTAAAAAAAAACGTGTTAAAGTTTAATCACCGTCAGCGAAAAATCAACACGATTACATAAGCACTCGGCGCTTCCCCGGAAGTCGTCTCCCGCGATAACCCGGATGTGTTGTGTTCAAACTACTGCTGTATTGCAGTAGCTTGACAGCCCTGCGATTGGATAGTTGCAAACGATTGGACCAATCAAATGACTCGTTGTATGCTTTTTCAAAGATTCATGGCGGCGTGTTCTCAGGGATGTGATTTTCTGCTAATTCACTGAATTCCGCTTTATTTTATCTTCCAGGAAGATAAAGTACGTTAAGTACGTTAGCGGCTTGTGGTCCACCAACGCAGTGAAGCTGCGCCCTTTCAGGCAGGACTGGAAGTGGCATATGGCCACTTCCGGTAATCGGTATGGCCAGGTGAGTCATTAACTCTCTGTTACTGGCGGTGGACAATGGCAGCTGGGCTGGCGCAAGGGAGGAAACGGTAATAAAAGTTAACCATCCCCTTTTATGATTCCAAACAGTTTGAAATTGACAGTGCACAGTGGACATTGACTCATAACTTTTGAATATTTCTAAGACTTGGCTACATCAGTGATTGTGCAAAATGAGCTGCTCAAGTCTCAATGGAGATTGAAACTGGTGACCTGAAATGAATGCTGAAATTATAAAAAGTAATGGTATGTTGGAATTTTATTTCTATTATGGAATAGATAAAATTAACTGATTTTGATTTGATCAAGTGTTAAAGCATGTGATGGATAATGCTTGTTGGAATATTTTAGGAATGCTATCTTCTTGGAACATAAGTCAATATACATTAATAAGTGGCATTCAGCTGTCATTTAAACACAGTGTCATTTAAACACAGTTCTGGTACTTAAAAATCATAAAAACCCAGGAGCTTCGGGGGGCTTTGCCCCCCTTGCCCCCCCACCCCACCCCACACCCCACCAGGGCTCTGCCCCGGACCCCGCTGGGGAACTGTGTCCCCCAGACCCCCTGCTGAATTTTCAGATAATTTCCCCAACCCCAAATCACATTGCTGGCTCGTGTTGGAATTCTGAGCTTTCGGTATTGTTTTCAGCGGAATTATGAGATTTTTATCGAAGGATCAGGAGTCATCAGTGCTAGAAATAGCACTCTCCTTTCAACCCAATGTCAACCTTCAACCCAATGTCTTTTTTTTCGGAGTTCAAAATGTTTTTGTTGCATACAGAAATGTAATTTTGTTTTCTCTGCAGGTGTTCCCTGATTTCATAAATGCAACACATTATAGTTTGTACATAGCATAAAGGGAAAAAAGTTATATGCAGTGTTATTTCATTTTAAGTGTCAAAAGGGTTTTTGTGGCTCCCAGTGTTTTCTTTTCTGTGGGAAACGGGTCCAAATGACTCTTTGAGTGGTAAAGGTTGCTGACCCCTGGTCTGCAGTCTGCATGTCGAAGTGTCCTTGAGTAAGACACTGAACCCCTAGTTGCTCCTGGTGGGTCGGGCCAGTGCCTGTGCATGGCAGCTCTGCCGCCATCATTGTGTGAATGTGTGTGTGAATGGGTGGATAGCAGGATCTGTAAAGCAGTTTGGTCACCTAGAGATGAGAAAACACATTATATGAGTGAACACCATTTACCATCTTAGCTATGACACATGCCAGGCTAATTCCCCTGTAGTTATCAGGGCATGAGAGATTGCCTGACTTTGGTAGTGGAATGATATTAGAAAATGACCACTGGTTTGGTTTGTCATCATTCATTAGTGCAAGATTGCAGAGGGCCAGAATGATATCATCCAGGTCACAGGTTTTAAAGACCTCTGGGGGGGATGTTATCCAGACTTGCACTCTTTCAGAGAGAGTGTGTTCTCTTCACCTCTTCATACTTGTCCACAGTGAAAGGAGCATCGTCAATATCCAGGTTGCTTGAAAATATCTGCGATATCATCCTCCTCGGTGTTCAGGCTGTCAGAAGAGCTCCCAAGCAATTTCTTAAAGTGATTAAACCAGTTGGTAACTCGTTCTTTTGGGCCCGCCCCTGCGATCTGGCCTCTTGTTGACTTTTTACGACCGCTGATCTCATTAACAACCTTCCAGGCCTCACTATACTGCCCGTGTAAGTGAGCTTGTTCCACTCTTGCAACTTTTTCCTTTAGATCTTCCACCATTAGGTGTTCATAGGTGCCATACAGTCAGGTTCTAGCCTTGTCTACGACTGCACACATGCCTTGACTTGCGTCAGCTGCCACAGCATGTGTCACTGTCTCCAGCTCCTTTCTTGCTCTCACTATGTTAGTGTACCTCGATCTTAGTGGCTTCCATGATTCCACCCTCCTCGGAACACAAATCTCTGAAGCCATTTCATTGGCATCGATAAAACGTTGGTATCTCTTGGTAGGGTCTCTGTTTTCCCCTTCTTCTAAAAGGTGGAAGCGGTTTTGGACTTCAATATTATACCGTAGATGTAAGTTAGGACTTGATGCAAACAGTTTCCAGTCATAGCAAGAACGTTTTGAGTATTTCTTTGGGACACACAGACTACGGCGGACTTCCATACTTACAACGCACTGGCCTGAGCCAAAACCTGAGAAAGAGTTATATGCTTCAGTGTTCATGACACTGTTGCGCCACTTTTTACGTACTAATATGTAATATAGTTGACGTTTTGCCATGGTTGCATGGTCCTCAAAGGTCCACCTCTTCCCAGGTTTCTTCTGGAAGCAGGTGTTGGCTGCCACCAAGTAGTTTTCTACTAGCAAGTCGGCAAGATGTTAGCCGTTTCTGTTAGTTGATTCATGGAAAGGGAAACGTGTCTTCTCTTCCTAGCCTTGCATTAAAATCCCCTCGTATAGCTAAGAAGATGTGGGTTGGCATAGCATGGATTGCTGCTCGGAGAGTGTCATTAAAAAAAAAAAAAACTCCTTGCCTTCTCTTTCATCTGCTACATTTGTAGGAGAATAGGTCACTATAACAGTTGTTGCAGGATTACCAGAGAATACTGCACTCAGGACTCGGCAGGAGTAAGATTCTACATCACAGAGAGTGTCCTTGGCAAAATTGCACAAAAGAAGTCCAATTCCACCGACTGAGGCTTGCGCCTCATTTCTCCAGGCAGATGAGGTTATCAGATGTTACTCCTCACCTTTGTGAAACTCAATAGGTGCTTGATGAATTATATGATATTCCTGAACTCCTAAAATTCCAATGTTGCAGGAACCAGTACAGTAGGCCAGTTCCTTTGCTCTACAGTCAGCCCTGATGGTACAAGCATTAAAGGTAGCAATCACGAAGGGTCTTCTACAATGCAAAAGTGCTTTGGAGTTGGTGCTGAGATCAGGTGAGCCCCTTCTGGGTAGATTTGAGGGCCCATTGTCATATGTTCTTCCACTGGGAAGATTGGAGCTGACTGCCGCTGCTAAGTTCCTGCCCACTCCTGCGACTAGAAAGATAGGATTTGTGAAAATTGAACTCATCATCATGTGAAACTTTACAATACGATAAGATGGTATACTTATGCCAGTGGAGTTGCAACTCCTCACACTGCCAAGCCAACAATATGTTGGGTTATTTTTTTGGGGGGGGGGGGGGTCTCCCCTAGATCCGCTATGTTCTGCAATACTAGGGAAGGTGCTGAGACCCACAGTGGATGGTCTTCACCATGTGAGAGGCTAGATGTAATGGCCACTTGTTGATGAATTGGCTATACCCTATTCCCAGCATGGTGCTGGGTATAGGGAGACCAGTCTGGGACACCAATTTGTTGTAGGCCAACCAGAAAGGCACTACTCCTCTAATGACCCTTGCTCCAACAGTGTGAAGGCAGAGAAACAGTGAACTAATTGCTCAAATCACTTTTAATAAAACACACCACCACTAATTTTTTAAAAACGTTTTAGACACGAACACAAATGAGATAGACCGGTAGACAGGTTCTACAAGGTCGTGCTCCTGAGATCGCAAATGGGAGCTGGGTTTTCCAGCAAGCCTGGGTGAGGTCTCTTCTTATGCACTGAAGAAGGAATTTGTTTATTGTACAAGGTCCCATCAGAGGGTCAAATTGGGACAAAAATATGCCACAGATCCATTTCTTACGATGTATTGTGGCTGGAATGAGTTGGTTTAAGCTCAGAAAAAATCAAACAAAATCTTCTTGCACGGTAATTTAAAG
This sequence comes from Pholidichthys leucotaenia, assembly GCA_020510985.1. Taxonomy (NCBI): domain Eukaryota; kingdom Metazoa; phylum Chordata; class Actinopteri; order Cichliformes; family Pholidichthyidae; genus Pholidichthys; species Pholidichthys leucotaenia. The sequence goes on along the minus strand of CM035844.1, from coordinate 377,702,311 downwards.
AAAAGGATTAAAATAAGGAAGGCGTGAACTTTAAAGAAAAGAAAAATAATTTTCACAGAGCATGGATTACTCTGGGCCTACTTAAAAAGATAGGAAAAAATGGGAGAGCAGAAAAGTCTGCTCCTTACAGCTCGACCACTGCCCAAAAACTGAAACAAAGGGAAGATTTTTTTCAGGTGTGGTAGAATTTCACTGACTTTCATGAAAGCTGAGCTGAAACCAATTACATGGTATTTCCTGTTCAACAGAAGTCATAAACTCGACGTAAAAAGGAGATGCAGTGGAGGCTGGAGCTCTATTGGTCAGTTAAAGTCCAGCTATGGTCTCCCAAAGAGCAGGGAGAGAGGAGGGGGAGAGACATTTTATATGAAAAGTGAGATCCTCCTAAAACACATATGTTGGCTATGAAAGCATAAATTCCTTAAACTTCAGTGACTAAGATGTTCTACTCAATAATAAGGGAACAAACAATGTGTCTACATTGTAACTGTGATTAATTTGTGATAGTAAGCATGGAAAAGTTAATTTCCTCCTGAAAATAAAGCAACACATATCAAATCAAATCAATAAAAGCATTTCAAACCACACTGTCAATTCCAGAGTTCAGCCAGGTCTTCAGTAGCGGATACTGTCTTGAGAGAAAGAATATGAATTAATTTATTTGTCCATAATGCATAAATTCCACTGCAAAGAGAAAAAAAATATTCCTGATTTGTCCACCTGATGGCACTGTGAAACTGTCTGGTTGTTTACTGAAGAATCTTGACTTCCCCGTTTGGACTTTATCAACCATAATTCTGTCATTTGGGGCATTCCTTTGGTGAACAGATGAAAAGGGAGAATAACTAAGTCCTGGAAAAGGGATTAACTTCCACTTTATGGCCGATCAATCAATCAATCAATCAATCAATCAATCAATCAATCAATCAAACTTTATTTGTATAGCACTTTTAAAACATTAGATGCTGAGCAAAGTGCTTTACATAGACAAGAACAATAGACACATTTAATTACATATTTTACATAATACAGCCCCACCCCTTCTAACCCTCCCATAAACATACACACAAACACAACACACACAGACACATACATCACCCCCTACTTCTCTTACACACATATAAAATAAAGGAGACATTGCTCGGCACCGAGGCACCACGTGAAGGAGCAACCATCCTGAGGAAACACTGGAGCTAAAACACATAAATACAAAATAAAACTAAGAACACAAAGAGCAAAGGGAACTAAAGACCCATACTTAGAAACTGAGCCAAGAACACATCAAAATAAGAAAATCTAAAAGAAAATGGAGCTAAGAAGAATGTAAAAACAATGGAACATAAATGACTACTTGAATAATAGTTAAACAGTTTGTTAAAATCTGAAATTTAAAAAGGTACAAAAAGAACTAAGAACATATAAAAACAGGAACTAAAAGACCCATACTTAAAAAAAAACTGAACTAAACACAGCAATAAGAAGATGAGAAAATCTAAGAACAAATGTGGCAAAAAGAACATATATGACATAATGCACGGCTCAGGAGACACACACGCAGGCTCAGGGTAGATCTAATAGCTTTATTAACAACAAGTGTGTATGAGTGTGTGTCTGCAGAATGTGAATGTGTTGGTGGTGGCGTCTGCGTCGGGCACGGAGGCAGGAGGCCGTACAGCCGGACAACCCTATGGGAGAAGCAAAGGGAGAAGGGTAACGGGCACCACACCAACACAGGAGATATGAAAATGGTGACTGGCTTACTTGGGAATGGCAGGTGGCTGGCACAGCAAGGGTGAGACCCGGTAGACAGCGACCTGGAGCGCCCGGTGCAGCAGCGAGGGAATGGTGGCGGAGAGGAGTGGTCCGCCGCCGGGAAATCCACCTGTGCACAGGGGAGCAGACTGGGAGAAGGATGAGGTAAGAGCTTCTTACCAGAGTGTTGCTGAGCGGTTGAGATTCCTTACAGCAATTGTAGCGAGTGAAGACTGACGGCTTCAGGCCGAAGCCCAGGGCGAGGCGGCTTAAATCCCTTGCCGCTGATGAGGTGCAGGTGTGCGTGCAGCTGGCGCCGCAGATGGGCGGCGAGGCGTGACAATATATGACTATTTCAGTAATAGTTAAACAGGTTTATTAAAAGCCAAATTAAAAAGGTGGGTCTTGAGCCTGTTCTTAAAAACATCTATTGACTCTACGTCCCTGAGGCTCTCTGGCAGGCTGTTCCACAGACGAGGACCATAATAGTGAAAGGAAGCTTCACCAAAGGTCTTGGTCTTGACTTTGGGAACCATTAAAAGTCCAGTACTACAGGACCTCAGGGTCTGCGAGGGCTCATAAGATAAAAGCAGCTCAGATAGATAAGAAGGCTCAAGACCACTGAGGCATTTAAAAACTACTAAGAGAACCTTAAAATAGATCCTAAAATGCACGGGGAGCCAATGCAGCGATTCTAAAACTGGGGCAATATGCATCCGCCCCTTGGTCCTTGTTAACACTTGTGCTGCTGAATTTTGGAGCAGTTGGAGATATGACATTCTTTTTTGAGGAAGACCAGAGAGCAGGACATTACAATAGTCTATACGACTAGTAATAAAAGCATGCATCAAGACCTCCGTGCTGGCAAGACAGAGAAAAGAGCAGACTCTGGCTATATTCCTAAGATGGTAAAATCTGATTTTTGTTACATTTTTAATGTGTGAAATAAAATTAAAGTCAGAGTCTAAAAGAACGCCCAGGTTCTTGACAATATGTGTAGGTTTTAGACCTAGCAATTTTGGTTGAAGTTTCTCTCTCTTGTCTTCAGGACCAATGATTAAAACTTTTGTTTTACCCTGGTTGAGCTGTAGGAAGTTCTCTGCCATCCATGACTTTACTATATCTAAAATACAGTTCAAAAGGGCATTAATTGGTTTTGTGTTATCAGGAGACGTGGCAATGTACAGTTGTGTATCATCAGCATAGCTATGAAAATTGATGCCATGTCTCCTGATAACATCCCCAAGTGGTAACACATAAAGATTAAAACGTATTGGCCCTAAAATTGAACACTGGGGTACCCCACACTTGATTTCATGGATTGCCGAAGAACATGCATCCATACTTACAAAATAGCGGCGATCTGTGAGATAGGAATGAAACCATTCAAGAACAGTACCTGGGAGGCCCACCAGGTGTTTGAGTCTGCGTAATAAAATGTGGTGATCTACTGTATCAAAGGCAGTGCTGAGATCCAGCAGCACCAGGACTGACAGTTTGTTTGAGTCCATGTTACACCTGATATCATTAACGATTTTTAAAAGGGCTGTCTCGGTACTGTGGTTTGTCCTAAAGCCAGACTGAAATTTCTCAAGAATGTTGTGGTCCATAAGAAAATTGTTTAACTGGATAAAAACATTTTTTTCTAAAACTTTACTTAAAAACGGTAAGTTGGATACAGGTCGATAGTTACTGAGGATATCAGGATCTAAATTACTCTTCTTCAAAAGGGGCTTCACCACAGCCATTTTAAAGGCAGCGGGAAAAATGCCAGTCTGAAGAGAGCAATTTACAATGTTTAAAATCTCATGTTTGAAGAATCCATAAAATGTTTTAAAAAGTGATGTGGGAATCGGATCTAAAAGGCAGGAGGTCAAGTTTACCTGGGAGAAAACTCTACCAAGCATCTTAGTATCAACCAGGGCAAAACAGTCCAGCGTTTCCTCAGCTAAAGGTGAGTCCAAGATTCCATTTAAAGCAGTCTTCTGGTCAGATAAAATGATGGATCTAATAGAATCAACCTTGCACCTGAAGTGGTCTGCAAAACTCTCCCAGAGAGAGTCTGATGGCAGGTTTGTGTTTGTATTAAAATCTGGGTTGATTAACTGATCAATGGTTGCAAAAAGGACTTTAGGGTTATTGTTATGGGTTGAGATTATGTTGGAAAAATACTCACTTCTCGATATCTTGACTGCATTATTGTATATTTTTAATTTGTTCTGTAGTAGAGAGAGAGAGCTTAGACTTTCTGCTGCACATCCACCAGCCATAATGCTCTGCACTGTGTGTCTATATATATACATTTATAGTAATATGGACATATGTTTGCTAGATGTTGTTTTTTCTTGCCTTCTGATTGTTGCTCTGAGTGTTGCTGTCCCTGTGCTGTTGCAATCCTGGAATTTCCCCATTGTGGGACTAATAAAGGCTTATCTTATCTTATCTTATCTTAGTATTTGGTAATTCATAGTTAATTTGTTTTTCCTCCATTTCCTCTCAGCCATCCTGCACTCTCTTTTCAGTTTTTGGATTTGGTTATTTCTCCATGGAGGCTTTGGTTTATTCCTAACTGTCCTTGTGATTATTGGAGCAACTCTGTCAATAGATGATCTTAATTTACTGTTAAAATGATCAATAATAAAATCACACGATGCAGGTGAAATAACTGGGGGAGTGTTGCGTAAGAGTTTGATAAAATCAACAGCCGCTTCAGGTGTCAGATGGCGCTTCCTCACAGTTCGCACTGCGGTCTCCCGTTGCATAAAACCAGTGATGTTAAAAAACACACAGTAATGGTCAGACACAGCCAAGTCAACAACAGAGGACACACTTGTGGGCAGGCCATGGCTAATGACAAGATCCAGAGTGCGTCCCCTGTTGTGAATCGGCTGCATGACATGTTGAGTAAAATTCATGGACGTGAGCAGGTCATTAAAATCTTCTGACATATGGTCGCCCTGCTTATCAATGTGTAGATTAAAATCACCAGAAATGAGAATAAAATTATATGAGGAGTGGATTCTTGATAAAAAAAACGGAGAACTCATGAATAAAAACAGGGCAGTATTTGGGTGGTCTGTAAACTGTGACGCATAAAATTGCGGGGCTGCTAAAGACAAAAGCGTGATGCTCAAATGGGGTATATTGATCAAGTAAAATTTGCTTTACTGCAAGTGAGGAAGAAAAAATTGATGCAGTTCCCCACACCCTTCCTGCCCTTTCTTATGGAAAAAACTGAACTAAAATTTGGTGGGGAGGCCTCAGTGAGAACCTCTTGTGCATCCGTGCCAAGCCACGTCTCTGTTAACAATAGACAGTCAATCTTATTATCTAAAATCAGATCACTGATAATAAAAGTCTTGTTAGCTAGTGACCATACATTCAAAAGAGCCATATTTAGGGTTGGTGGTGAGTTATTTATGGGTGAGTAATTTGTTTTCTGTGGATTATTGTTTGGAGACTGTTCACAGAACTTAGGCAGCGTGGGCGTGAGTTCTTGTGAACCGTATGTTTTATGGATGGAGGTTTGTCCGTGATCAATGTCCTAATGGGGAAGGTGGGTAGTGAATTAACTTCCAGACCAGATGGTGGAGACTGACAAAAACGGGACTCATGCTGGATAGTTTTACTGGGGGCCAGAGATGTGAGTGGATCCGGAGGGGAGGGGTCGTGGGATGTAAACAGTCAATTGCACGTTGCGGTTTGAATGATATTCATCAGGTTTGCTGCTAAAAGCCGGCTACCTGATGCATTTAAATGTATGCCGTCAGATTTATAGAGATTGTGGCAGCCCCAAAACAAGTTAAAATTGTCAGTAAAATTAATGTTGCTGCTGCAGGTGGACTTGAGCCAAGTTGAGGGCAAGAATACGGCTAAAATGGTCTGATCCACTGTGCAGTGTGGAAATGGGGCCAGAAATAAAAACAGACTTTCCGCCGTTTGATAAAATAATAAAAAGTTTGCAGAAGTCATTTTTAGTGATTTCAGACTGTCTGTGGGTGGTGTTGTTAGTCCCTACATGAATAATAATCCGTGTGATGGAAGGAGGCTGTGACTGCAGCAGATCCGGGAGCTTTTCTAACAGGTCAGGGACAGTAGCTCCTGGGAAACAGTGAGTGATAGAGTTAAAATACCTGATGTGCCTGATGATAGAGAAACCAACGATCATCATGGTTGGAGGAAAAAGCGAGCGGGATGTTGGTGGTTGCAGGGTCCCTCGACGAGAGTCAGTGCAGTGAGGTAGTGGCAGAGTGGGGGTTCCGTCGTTGGGGCAGGTGGTGCCCCTTACCTCACCAGCCGACGAGCAGGGTAGCAAAGAACCAGAGGAAGGATTCCCCGACTGCTCCATGCAGTGTGGCCTCCCGGAGTGCCAGCAAACAGCCTCCCTCAGGATCTTACGTCGGGCACAGGACTCTCCAGAACGGGGCTGGAGCCATTGCGGCTCGGCTGGGGACCACGCCAGCTGCCCCACTGCTGTCAGTCCTCAGCGGAGGAAAGGCCGCCAGATTTTCCAGCAAAGGGACGGGTGCAGAGGAGCATGTTTTTCTGCTGCAGTTGGATATCCTCCTCCAGGTCAGCAATTTTCTTTTGTGCTTTCTGTAGGAGAATTTTATCATCCCCAGGAACTGTCATGTCCATTTTTGACTAAAAGCATAAATGGTCCAGCTGTTGGGAGCTGTATGATCAATATAGCCCATCAATAAAGTTCTAGCTCCAGTTTAAAAATTTAATATCACTCGATAGAAAGTTAATATCAATAAAAAAGATAGAAATTTAAAACGGAGTAGGTAAAATAAATAAAAACAGATAAAATAACCAGTCTGTGTAAGAGTGACCAAGGTTTCAAATGGACAATGACAGACGCCGACCTGTTGTCAAGTTGTAACATAATGGGTGGTGTTATAACTCTGGTCCTTGAGTGAGAGAAGCAGTTCATGACCAGATTTTTGAGTTGAAACTATTTTCTTCAGCAAAGAATGATTTTATAGATTGGAACCAAAAAAAAGGTTAATGCTACATACTCCCCCTCTATATCAATGGTAAGCTTTGGTCAGCTTTGGTACACATCCTTGGCGGCTGGTTCCAATGGAAGTCCCTTGACTCATCTGCTGAGCTAACGGTTCTGGTGTCCATAAGCAATAGTTTGTAAACAGAACCTATTCCTGAGCATAGATCTTTGGGTGTGGTTTACAAAAAACTTCTAAAAATCTTCAAAAATAATTTGAATATGGACAAAAATAATATAAAACTTGTAAAAGTTTTATATGTATTATCAAAAGCAAATTATCTAAAATATACAAAAACATACTATATATGCATGCAAAGACTCAAAAATTCTGGGTACCCAAGTACAAAAACAAAATTCTGGGTACCAAAGAACAAAAATAGAAAGTACAGAATTTTTACATACTTGAAGTAAATGTTTCAGCTAAGTGATATTGAGATAACTCAAGGCAGTTCAAATTGGATTGGTTTAGTTGGACTAAACCATGGTTCCACAGATGTCTGAGTCATAGGGTGTTTGAGACCTTTGTGCAAGAAAACTGGGTGAACATGGAATGCCATCATTGTTCTTTGAATGGCAACGAAGAATAAATTTGTGACTACTGAAAAAGGGACAAGATAAGGTGAAAACAGGTTCATCGATTAAGTGTTTACTGAAAAGCTATTGTTTCTAGCTACCTCTGGGAGTAACATAGACACCAGCTGTGTGTGAACATAGTCAACCTTTAACACAAAGCAACAAGTTCAAGACTTTGTTGAGTTTGAATGAAGCTTTGGAGCAAACATTCAAAACCAACACAATATCTTGCAAAGTTTTGGTAACGGTTTGTGGTTCAACTACCTGGCGTTTCGATGTAGCGGTGTTGACCAAGTTAACAGTGGATGTGCTAAGGCTAACAAGAGGCCCTAAAGATGAGGCTGTTACTGAGAATCCACCTAAGGATTGTTGACTTTGTCTTGGCTCTGCCCAGTTCTGACTGGGTGACAGTAGAGGCACTTTTCCACTAGCCCCACTCGGCCCCGATTGGCAAACACGACACGACTCACAACGACTCGTTTCGGCCTCGATTGCATTTCCACATTACTGCTGATACGCCTGCAGTGGGTGGGATTTCTTGAACAGCAAGGTGGCGCCACACTCTCGTGACCTGAAGCACGCGACCCAAGCAAACATAACATGGCGGCTGTACAAGGCAACTCCTCGGTCTGTGGCTTTTTTCGCCGTAAATACCAAAAAGGACCGCCAGACAAGGGTACAGGCAGTGAGACGAAACACTCTGGAATAGTTCTGCAGCTTCTGGGAGAGCCGAAGACATGAGGATACAAACTAGGTCATATATGATGGTAAGCTAATGGTTGCTAATGCTAGTTTGCTATAAGTATGTCGTGCTACACTGTAATGTCTGCAAGTTAGGTACTAAAATATGTACGCTGTGTGTGTGTGTTTCAGATGGCTCTGTTGTGGGGAAATTACCGCTTCAAACAGTCGGTCTGGTGTTCAGCACAGCCTCTCACTGATGTCAACAGCCTGTCACTGATGTCAACACAGCTTCACAAACGATCAGTGGTTATAGAGCTTAAGAATGTCTGTAGAAACATTTATTTCCTGTGCAACAAATTGCTCTGCGTGAAAATCATGGAGAGACTGTTGAGACATCAAGGACGTACCTGCTTCTGCAGCACTGAGTCTGAGGTGGTGTCATGGCAAAAAATGATCAGCTGACACAACTTGATCGCCATGTTAATAACTATATTAGCCATAAAATATATATTCAAAAAGTAAACAATACTGAGTTACGTATAATAAGATATATTTGACAGTTATGATGCATTTTAGGCCAAAACAAACTTGATCTAGGATTAAAAGCAATTAAAATAATGCAGTCACAAGGTTACATGGAAAATACTTGATTTACTGGATACATGTACTATAGAAATATATATTCTCTGCATCAGCAATGTACTATACATGCATTCATGTAGTATTGCACTGGGAATTGCACTGACAATAAACCTCTGAAGTTTTTGCAGATGTCTCTTTTTTATATGTGAAGGTTACCACCATGTGGCACAAATTAAATACTGAAAGATTGGAAAAACTAAGAACAATCCAGCAGTTTGAGAAATCACTTTTGGTTTGGTGTAAGTCTGTCAACAGAATTATGAACCATAAAGCAGTTTGTGTTAAAATGTTAAATCCCATTAAACCTAATCTGGGGGCTTCCAATCATGTGTCATGGGGGGCCAAGACCCTGCAGGTTCTCTCTTCTACCCAGTCTCTTCAGCAGGTGTTCTCACTGATCAGCAGTCAGTGGAAGAAGTTCAGTGGAATCTGCTGTTGAAGACACTGGTTGGAGGTAAAGCCTGCAGGGTCTTGGCCCTCCATGGCACATGATTAGACACCCCCGCCCAAACCCATTATGATGAAGAACAGATGCTAATATGACCCAGAATTCCTCCATATACTGGTACTGTCACTAAAGTATGCAGGGGCTTCTGCAGTGGCACATCCAACAATACAGTCTTCAGTTAATAAAATAATTGTTTTGGTTACTTTTTTCTTAAAAATGAGCCATTATTTTCAAGGTCACCGATAAATCCTTTGTACAGTTGACTCTTTTCCCACCGGTGTCTTAACAGACAAAATAGAAAATCATGATGCAAACACATAAGTCACTAAATTGTTTATTACAATCAGCAGCAAATTCCACATTATTCAGAATGTGCAAAATTCAAACTGTAAAAAAGAAAAAAAAACTGGAATGGGTCACACACAGCAGCCACGCTGCCTCACTGAGAAGCAACTGGATCGGCCCCTCGTACTGGTCCTGGTTCAGTAGCTCTTCAGCCTGCATCTCTGTAAATAGTGAGGCAAGGTCCAGTTGGGGTGGACAGTTTCCCTCTTGCCAAGACAAAAGTCAAATGGGTGGTGGTTAATTAAAGCAAGTGTAAAACATATTTGGGAAATACACTTGTTGCTAAAAGCCAGTGGTGGAATGTGAATTAATGAATGAATCTTTATTTCGGATTGATTAAGATAAAATAAGATAAAATAAGATAAGCCTTTATTAGTCCCACAATGGGGAAATTCCAGGATTACAACAGCACAGGGATAGCAACACTCAGAGCAACAATCAGAAGGAAAGAGAGAGAAAAAAAAAGAAAGAAACAAGAGCAGCAAGTATACATATGTACATATAAATATAAATATATATATATAGGCACACAGTGCGGAGCATTGTAGCTGGATGGAATAAATATATGAGTATATAAACACACAGTGCGGACCATTGTAGCTAGATGGAATAAATATATAGATACGTATATAAACACACCCAGTGTGGAGCGTTGTAGCTAGATGGAATAAATATGTAAATATATACACTACCGTTAAAAAGTTTGGGGTCACTTAGAAATTTCCTTATTTTTAAAAGAAAAGCACTTTTTTTCAATGAAGATAACTTTAAACTAATCAGAAATACACTCTATGTGTTAAATGACTATTATAGCTGCAAATGTCTGGTTTTTGGTGCAATATCTACATAGGTGTATAGAGGCCCATTTCCAGCAACTATCACTCCGGTGTTCTAATGGTGCAATGTGTTTGCTCATTGCGTCAGAACGCTAATGGATGATTAGAAAACCCTTGTGCAATCATGTTAGGTCTGCAATGCTGTAATTGCTGCAAATGGAGGATTCTTTGATGAAAGCAAAGTTTGAAGGAAAAAATTATTATTTCAAATACAAATCATTATTTCTAACACTGTCAATGTCTTGACTATATTTTCTATTCATTTTCCAACTCATGGTGGTAAATAAGTGTGACTTTTCATGGAAAACACAAAATAATTGTCTGGGTGACCCCAAATTTTTGAACGGTAGTGTAAACACACAGTGCAGAGCATTGTTGCTAGATGGGATGAAACAGCACAACCGTCTACTTAGTTATCCTACATGGTATGATTATGTACCCATACATATTCTCACCCTCCATAGCGACCGGTATTTTCCTAGTTGTATGCCGGAGGGGACCATTGTATAAGTCTATTGCGTCTTTTGCATTCAAAACTATTAGGTTGTCACGTCTTTTTGCTACCTCTGCGAGCAGCCCTGCTTAGGTTGTACAGTCTGACAGCCGCTGGTAGGAAGGACCTGCAAAACCTCTCGGTTGTGCACCTAGGATGATGTAGTCTGCTGCTAAATGAGCTCCTCAGTGCATTCAGTATGTCCTGCATAGGGTGGAACTCGGCCTCCAGCAGAGATGACAGTTTAGCCACCGTCCTTCTCTCTCCTATCTCCTCCACTGGGTCAAGGCGCTGCCCCAGGACAGAGCTAGCTTTCTTGATCAGTTTGTTCAGTCTTTTCCTATCGGCTGCCGTAATGCCACTGCTCCAGCAGACCACTCCAAAAGTGATGGCTGATGCCACCACCGTGTCATAGAATGTCTTCAGCAGCGCCCCTTGTACACCAAAAGACCTGAGTCTCCTCAGTAGGAACAGCCTGCGCTGTCCCTTCTTGTAGAGTGCGTCAGTATTGTGTGACCAGTCCAGTTTATTGTTCAGATGAACACCCAGGTACTTATAGGATGTCACCATCTCGATGTCTGTTCCCTGTATATTTACTGGTGCTGTGAGGGGTTGTCCTTGCCTGCGGCAGTCCACCACCAGCTCCTTTGTTTTCCTCGCATTGATCTGGAGGCAATTCCGATGGCACCAGTTCATGAAGTCCTAGATAAGCCCTCTGTACTCAGCTTCATCTCCATTGGAGATGAGGCCAATGATCGCAGAGTCATCAGAGAACTTCTGTAGATGGCAGTGTGTTGTGTTGTGTGAGAAGTCCGCAGTATAAAGGGTGAACAGGAAGGGAGCCAAAACCGTTCCCTGGGGGGCCCCCGTGCTACCGATGATCGTGCCGGACACACAGTCCCGGGTTCTCACAAACTGAGGCCGGTTAGTGAGGTAGTCCGGGATCCATGATGACAGGTGCTGGTCCACCCCTGCGCACAGCAGCTTGTCCTTCAGGATCATTGGTTGGATGGTGTTGAAAGCACTGGAGAAGTCAAAGAACAGGATCCTCACCGCATTCCCGGGCTTCTCCAGGTGGGACAGAGAATGGTGAAGGAGGGAGATCACCGCATCCTCCACCCCAATGCCATGCTGGTAGGTGAACTGGAGTGGATCCATCGCTGGTCCCACCAGGGGGCGGAGGTGAGCAAGGAGCAGTCTCTCCAGGGTCTTCATCATGTGGGACGTCAAGGCCACTGGTCTGTAGCTGTTCAGGTCTTTGGGGTGGGAAGTCTTTGGTACAGGTACCACACAAGATGTTTTCCACAGCTGTGGTACCCTCCCCAGCTTCAGGCTCAGGTTGAAGATGTACTCCACAATCCCACACAGCTGGTCTGCACAGGACTTGAGGAGCTTTGCGCTGATGCCGTCCGGTCCCGACCCCTTCCTCGCCTTGATCTTCCTCAGCTCCGTCCTCACCTGGGTCTTAGTCAGGGTCAGGTTGGGGGGCTGTGTGTTGGGAGGGGGGGGAGTTGGTGGAGTGGGGAGTGGGCAGCAGGACTTGATGTCTTTAGAGGCAGCAGTGGTTGTTGTGCAGTCAGGGGGGGAGGGCGGTTGGTCAATCCTATTGAAAAACAGATTCAGATTGTTCGCCCACTCCCTGCCCCCCGTGGCCTGGGGGGAGGTATTCTGGAGCCCAGAGATGGTTTTAAGGTTCCTCCAGACCCCGCTGATGTCGCTCTGTTGCAGCTTGTCCTCCATCTTCTTCCTGAAGCTGTCCTTGCCTTCTCTGATCTTTCTCCTCAGCTCCCTCTGTACAGACTTCAGCATCTCCCTGTTCCCCGGCCTGAAGATCCTCTTCTTCTCTCTCAGAAGTGTTTTTATCTCAGGGTTGATCCAGGGTTTGTTGTTTGAGCAACACCGTATGGTCTTGGTGGGAATGGTGTTGTCCACACAGAAGCTGAGGTAGTCCATGATGGTGTGAGTGAGGCCATCGATGTCCTCACCATGTGGATCGCAGAGCTGCTCCCAGGTGATGGTTTCAAAACAGCCCTTTAGAGTGTCCATTGCCTCCTCAGACCATAACTTCACTGTGCGCATGGCCGGAGGTTGTCTGTGCACTAGGGGGTTTGTACACCGGCCGGAGATGAACCAAGTTGTGATCCGATCTCCCGAGTTGGGGGAGTTGTAATGAGGTGTACGCCTCCTTAGTGTTTGCGTAGAATAAGTCCAGTGTTTTATTGTCTCTAGTGTGGCATGTGACATACTGGGTAAACGTAGGTAGAATGGGAGACAGTGAAACATGGTTGAAATCGCCTGAGATGAGGAAAAGAGCATCTGGGTGTTCTGTCTGCAGCCTGCCGGTTACTGAATGGATGACGTCACGCGCTGTCCCAGCGTTCGCCGTCGGATTTGCATAAACAACAATGCAGATCACGTGTGAGTATTCCCTTGGGAGATATGTAGGCCGCATGCTAACAGCTAGCAACTCAATTTCTTTGCTGCAGTGTCGTTGTTTAACAGTGATATGTCCCGGTCTGCACCAGTTGTTGTTAACATACATTATCACTCCACCGCCCCTTGCTTTGCCACTGTCTGGTGTTCGGTCTGCCCGTATCGCGTGGAAACCCTCCAGCTCAATGTTAGCATCTGCTGCTAGTTCAGATAGCCACGTCTCGGTAAACAAAAGGAGAGAGCATTCCTGGTATATGCTATCGTAGCGGGAGATAGCCGCTAGCTCATCTACCTTTCCCAGTAACGACCGTACATTCCCCATGACAATGGATGGAAGGGAGGGTCTGTACCTTATATTTTTTGTCTTCCGCCTTACTCCAGCCCGGCAACCACGGCGTTTTCGCCTCAGTTCTCCCGGTATGTCGAGTTTTTCCGTTATCACCGGGTGGCAGTTGAGTGCTAGCAGCTCTTCCCTGCTGTACCGTCTCCTGCTATAAACAGCGGCTCCGTCCACCGGCTCAGGAGACATTTGGGACGATCTGTGTGTCCGTGATATAAATGCAGTGAAAACCGGATGAAAAAGAGAGAGGAAGGGAAAAAAAAGACTCAGAATTGAGCCGCTATTGCAAAAGGCAGCCAACTCGTGTGGCGCTGGAAGTGAAAAAAGTAAAGATTAAAAGTAAAGATTAAAAGAAAATAGAATAATATAACAAAGGGGAAAAAATCTAACAAGGTCAAATTAAACAATAACTACTCTGATTATACAGTTCAACACAGGTTATCTGAAATGGGTGATGGCTGAAGCTGCAGCTTATATTGCCCACCATATTCCATCCAAGAATTCAAAAGAAAAACAAAACAGGAGGGATTACAATTTGAATGTGACAATAAAGTACTTCGTTGTTGTATTTAACCACAATTTTCATGTAGCTGCGCTTCAGTAGATTTTACAAGGGCTGGGTTACATTTAAAATCATCTGTTTTTACTGTGGCCTCAGCAATCAGAATGAATGAATACATTCACTTGAATGGAATCTAGTACTTTAACTGAAGGTGTGCACCACCGAGTATGGAGTCGCTCAGTCAAAATATGGAGTTTTTAATCAATAAAAGTTTGTCTTGTCTGTAAAAGTGTCTCTTCTTGCCCTGGCTTCATGTGTGGGCGGTGTTTTGTACTTGTATTGCTAAAATATAAAAGGAAGCACTACAATGGGTCTCAAATATTTGTAATGTGTCCTGTTACTGCATGAGTTTATTGATGATAGACTATAAACTACACATATAAAGTAAATTATATTGACGACTGAACATCTCACATTCGCCAAAACATACAGTTATGAACATAACTCACAAAGGATCACACAAGTGATCTGACAAAAAAATAAATACATTAACAAGCGGTTTATTTTACAGTTGATGTGCCATATTCACACAATCAAATAAATCTCAGTTCAGTCCCTTTTATATTAAGTGGAAATTGTGCTACTTTGGTTTTGACACTTTACCTATAAAAGCAAAGGATTTCAGTATGTTCCACAGTGGCGAGGCCTGTTGAGGGGCGGCTGCTTTCCTCTTGCCTAGATGAACGACAGAAATGGATGGTGGTTAGGTTCAAGCAAGTTCAACACATATACAGGCACATCTCAAAAATTAGAATACCATGAAAAAATTCAATATTTTTGTCACTCATTTCAGAAAGTGAAACCCATATATAGATTCATTACAGGGACAGTGATATATTGAAAGTGTTTATTTTAATATTGATGATTACGACTACAGCCCATATTAACCAACACCTCAGCGGCCAACATATTTAAAAACTATTTTTTAAAGTTAATTTTATGTAATATTCCAATTTTTTGCCAAATAAAATTTGCCGTAATCAGCAAAATTAAAATAAACGCTTGAAATATATCACTGTCTGTGTAATGAATCTATATAATATACGGATTTCTCTTTCTGAAATGAGTGACAAAAAATATTGAAGTTTTTCATGACATTCTAATTTTTGGAGATGTACCTGTGTTAGGGAAATACACCTGTGAAAGTCAGTGGTGGGATATGACAAAAATGCTTCGTTTCCCTGACAAGCACCGCAGGATCCACAGAATAGGTGTGTGGGTCTATTCTGACGCTTTAGAAGATTATATGAATGACTTTATAAATCACTGGTTTGAAAAAGCAATTTTAATATGACGAGATTTCGGCTCCTGTGGTCCATTTCACCAGTATCCACAATATAAACACTGAGGAAGGCTAACCCTGGCATGTGGAAACACATTCTAGTATTAAATTGCATGTGGAAGATGTGAAAATGACGAGGCAGCGTTCTTTCTCAGAGTTAGCTTTATTCACATCATCATTTCAAAGCAGAAAAAAAAAGAGAGAATGAAACAGTAACTCTCGTCCTTAAATATCAGGGACTTCACACCTCATAGATCACATGTCCCACAGACCACCTTGCATAATAAAGACAGTCACAATGCATTTCCCTCCATGATATCACTTCCACTGTCTCCCACGCATCCTTTAATCGACCCCCCACAGTCTCCAGCTGTCACGGCTGGCCCTCACGAGCCAGCATAAGACGCCACAGTTCAGTAAGTTGCAATTCAATCCTTTTATTTATATTGCACAGGGCTTGAGTGTACAACACAACTTGCCACGCAGGCTTCGTTACACCACACAATATGAATTCACAATAAAGGTTAACGGCTAGGACGAGGGGCACTCGTACGCCGCAAAGGCAAGGAATATTAAACGAGGAACAGGGAGAGAGTTATGGCAGAGACGAGGAGCTCTCGTCCGCCGCAATTAAGAAGGAATGTCAGCGAGGGAGAAGTACCATTCCAAATAACAGACAACTTACATGCAGCGGGATATGTCGGGGAACCCAGGGAGCATGTGGTAAGGAAACAGGGGAAAGTCATAAGACTTTTGACGAGACAGCCGCAGAGTCCAATTCACTCGCACTGACATTTGAAGCCAGCTGCTCATGATTGGAAACGCGGCGCAGCTGCTCAGGTTCTGACAGCTGAGAGCCCCCGAGCGTCTGGCCAATCAGAGCCCGGGAAGCCTGAGTGACGACACCTGCTGTCAAAACCTGACAGGGATGAGGAATAACCCGAGCGCGGACAAAAGCGCTCGGGATATGACACCAGCCTTGCATAACAAGGCTAAGCTTCCTGCCTTTGTTCTGACCTAAAATGCGAGTCACAGAACAGGTCCAACAGGTCCATTGAGTGTTCACCACACAAGCCCCCCCAGCACTTTAGAAAAACAGAACAACAAGAAAATAACCACATGCATGCCGTGATAGCATCAATACACATCAGTCCACATGCTGGATAGGCTTCAGCCTCCTGCCGAATCTGCTGTAGCTGGGGTTCACTGTCTCTGCGGCACTGTCCCGCTGGGGATTTGCCATCTGGGGGCGGAAACCCTTTGTCAGTCTCTGCGGGTGTTCTGGGGAAACATTACTTTGGGAAACATTACTGTGTGAAACCCTCCGTGGTGGTCTACCTCGCCGCGGGGCCTTTGCCAACAGCACTTCCTCCTCTGCCACCACAAAAGCGGGTTTAAGTCTGTCTATGCCAATTTTCTCTTTCCTACCCCTCAAATCTAGCAAAAACTGCTTGTCCCCCGTTTCTAGCACTCTGAATGGTCCGTCATAAGGCGGTCGCAGTGGGGTTCGATGCACATCGTGTCTAACAAAAACAAACTCTGCGTTCTTCAAAGTTTTAGGCACAAAAACGCACGGAAAACTGTGGTGCGCGGGGCCGGGCAGTGTGCTTGATTCTATGTTACTCCGCAACAGCTGAGATGGGGAGGCGTTTGACGCAGGGTTATCTGGGAGAAACTCCCCAGGCAGCCGGAGTGGCTGCGCAAACACGAGCTCCACTGGGGAGGCTTCTAGATCCTCTTTAGGTGCAGAACGCAACCCCAATTTATTTAGCGAATGCAAAGTCCTTAAGCCAAGCAGTTGCCTTCTGGTTTGCTGTATGGAGGGTGTGTAATCCTCCTTCCAGTCTTTGGAGCGGGCAAGCCTCTATGATGTGTTCCATAGTTTGCTCCTCTCCACATGCGCACAGTGGGCTAGGGCTACTGCCCCATCTGTGAAGGCTGGCCAAGCAGGGGCCATGTCCAGTCCTGAAGCGATTGAGTGTAGACCACTGTCTCCTTGGGAGGTTGGTGCCCGGGACCTGTTGGTTGGGGTTTATCACCAGCTGTTTGTTTGGGACCTCCTTGGTTTCCCATTCCTCTTGCCAAGCTGTCTGGATGGTAAAGTCAGCTGGGGGAGGGTTTTTCCAAATCGGCCGTCTGGATGAAAGTCGGGCAGTGGGTGGGGTGTAGATATCTGCATGGATTGGTAAGTGAGGAAAATCTTTAACTTTTTGGAGCATCCTTTGAGTTAATGCTGCTCGCCGGATGTGTGGAGGGGCTATGTTTGACAGTACAGAGAGCCAAGGGAGTGGTGTTGAGCGGATTGTTCCAGTTATAGTTCTCATGGTTGAGTTGAGCTGGGTGTCTACATGGTGTGTGTAAGATGACCTGGACCAGACAGGGGCACAATATTCTGCTACAGAGTATGAAAGGGCCAGTGCTGAGGTGCGCAGGGTGGAGACTGCCGCCCCCCATTTTGCACCAGCGAGCTTGCAGAGCAGGTTGTTTCGTACTTTCACCTTAGCAGCCGTCCCCTTTAGATGTTCCTTGAAGGATAAGGTCCTATCAAGGGTCACTCCAAGATAAGTTGGATTTGGGGCATGCTTAAGCTTGAGTCCGCTCAGGTGGATGTTTAGTTCTCTGGCAGCTTTTGCATTGTGGAGATGAAATACACTGGAGACGGTTTTTGCTGGGCTTGGTTTTAGGCGCCAGATTTTGCAGAACTGGTCCAGTTTAGCAAGATCTTCCGTGAGCACCCGTTCCAGTGGTTCAAAGTCTGGTGCTTGGAATGCCAAACAGATGTCGTCTGCATAGATGAATTTGCGGGATTTTGTAGTAGGCAGGTCGTTTATGTAGAGGTTGAACAGAGTTGGAGCTAGAACTGAGCCTTGTGGGAGTCCGTTTTTCTGCATTCTCCATGCACTTGTGTTCTGACTGAGGTGGACTCTGAACCTTCGGTTGGTCAGCAGGGTTTTTATAATTGCTGTTGCCCAAGCAGGGATCGCCTTTATAAGTTTCAGGAGGAGGCCTTTGTGCCAGACCGTATCATAGGCGGCTGTAAGATCGAGAAACACAGCCCCTGTCTTCAGTCTGCTCTCGAAGCCATTTTCAATGAAGGTGGTTAGGGCCAGTACTTGTTCTCCTGTACTGCGGTCCTTGCGGAAACCTGCTTGATCCACACTTAGAATATCCTCTATTTCTGGGGAAATGCGTTGCAGTATTAGGCGCTCCATGATTTTGTAAGGAACGCTGAGTAGGGAGATTGGGCGGTAGCTTGCTGGTAGTTTGTGGTCTTTGCCAGGTTTTGGGATGGCAATGACCTTTGCTGTCCGCCATTTCTTTGGGATCGAGTTCGTTTGTGTGATCCTTGTGTAGAATTGTGTCAACCAGGTTAGGGCTCGGGGGCCAAGATTCTTCATGAATTCTGGGAAGATGTTATCGTATCCTGCTGCCTTTCCACATTTCAGGCCCTGTAGGACTTTCTCCAGTTCAGCAGCCTCGAAGGGTTCAGGGTTCGTTTCCTCTACAGGCATTTTTTGGTGTTTTTTTAGCTCAGTTGTAACTGCTCTTCTGGTGTCTTTGTCTTGGGGTGCTTTGGCGATAGTCAGTAGGTGGGATGCAACTTGGTTGGGTGTGACGGATGCTCGGCTTTGGCTAGGGGGCTTCTGTGCAGCTCCTAGGCGACGGATGAGGCTCCAACATTTCCTGCTAGAGTGGGTAAAGCTCCGGTCAGCAACTGTCTCCTCCCATTTCTTTCGCCGGGCTGTATTTAGCGATTCAATGAGATGGTCTGCTATCTCTGGGTCCCCTGATGTTTGATAGGATTGTAGGAGGGCAGCACTTTCTCCGTCCAAACATGGGACATAGAGGGGTCGGTAGCCTCGTGGGATTGCAGTATGGGCAGCCTTGAAGATTGCGCTGCAGAAGCGGTTGTATGCTTCATCTACAGTGATGGTGTGGAGTGGGATGGTAACAATGCTCCGGTCCAGAGTTTCACTGAATTTCTTCCAGTTGGCTTTGCGGAAGTTCCAGCGCATCTTCCTTGGGCTGTATATGACTGGAAGTTGTAGGCCAATGTGTACAAGCAGGGGCCGGTGTTGGCTGTGTGGAAAATCATCAAGAATGAGGATCTGTGTAGGATATGGCTCCCCATTCAAAGAGCTGACCCAACACAGGTCAGGAGAATAGTCCTTCTTCCACCTAGCAGAGTGGAAGGTTCCTCTTTGTTTGGGGTCGTATATCAAAGCGAGGTCATTTCTGGATGCCCAGTCTGAAAGTGCCTCCCCATCACTGTCCACTGCTGGGTACCCCCAGTCAGGGTGATGGCTGTTAAAGTCCCCCACATAGATGGCAGGGTGGGGTAGGGTGGGTAAGACCTGCAGATCCCAGTTGGCATTAGGGGGCTTGTACACATTGACAATATGGAAGCCACCAATGATTATGGTGTCTGAGAAATGTGTTGTTATCAGGTGATTTGCTTCAACTATGTCAGAACGCACATAGGTGGCACGTCCATGTTTAGCATGTAGAACATAGCACAGGAGGTCAAAGCCTTTGATGGTGAAGCGGCCAGCTTCCTCTGTGCCAATATGAGTCTCTTGGAGGCAGATTACATCAATCGAATGTTGGAAGGCGAGGACTTCGATAAGGCTTCGCTTGGCTGCAGATAGGCCTTCAACGTTTAGTTGTAATATGCGAAGGGCAGATCCTACCACAAAGTGCTCTTGGGGCTGTTTGCTTTCGGCTTTAGGACTGTGACTAGGATTCTTCTTTGACTTGGCACAGAGGCGTCGTCTCTTTGAATTTAGTCTGCTGGTAGGATCATTAGCTTCCCCAGGCAAGCCCGGGTACTGGCGGAGGGCGCGACGAGAACGCTGATCCATTGCCCCCCGCAACCCCAATAACACCCATGGTAACTTGTCAACCCAATTTGTAACCGTCAGTGACGCTCTGAGAGCCGCTTTCAATGACCTATGAAAACGTTCGCATAATCCGTTAGCCTGCGGATTGTACGCGGTTGTGCGGTGAATTGTGACACCCAGGCTGCGGGCCATTGTCGACCAAAGCTCGGAAACAAATTGAGGGCCTCTGTCGGACGTAATGTCCGACAGAACGCCGAAGCGCGCCACCCAAGCTGTTAAAAACACGCACGCCACTTCCTCGGCTGTGGTTGATGCTAGCGGGACCACTTCAGGCCAGCGCGTGGTGCGTTCCACCTTTGTCAGAAGATGTGTGCACCCCTGTGACAGCGGGAGGGGTCCAACAAGGTCCACATGAACGTGATCGAACCTCTTGGCCGGAATGTGAAACGGTTCCAAAGGAGCTCTCGTGTGCCTATGTACTTTGGCTCGTTGACACGCCGTGCAGGCTGCTGCCCACTCTTTGACCTGTTTGCGGAGGCTCGGCCAAACAAATTTCTCTCCCACCATTTTGACCGACGCGCGCACTCCAGGGTGCGCCAAAGAATGAACCGAGTCAAAAACGCAGCGGCACCACGTGGCCGGTACTACTGGACGCGGCCGTCCAGTGGAGACATCGCAGATTAGGGGGGGGGCATACCGTCTTGCAGCACCCTGCTCTCCAGCCTTAACCCTGTTGGTCCAGACTGGAGCGCGCGCACGTCCGCGTCATTAACCTGCTCTGCGGCCATGGCTGCATAATCTAAACCCTACGTTGACTGGGGCCGCTACAGCGCGCGAGAGGCAATCTGCCACTACATTGAGTTTGCCCGCCACATGCTGAATATCAGTGGTAAACTCTGATATCACGGCCAGCTGTCTCTGCTGCCAGCCTGACCACGGTTCTGAGACCTTGGCCATCGCAAATGTTAGCGGTTTGTGATCAACGAACGCGGTTAAAGCGCGTCCTTCCAGCCAGAACTGAAAGTGGCGGATGGCCAAATGGAGAGCGAGCAGCTCCCTGTCGAACGCGCTGTATTTACTTTCGCTATCGCGCAAGGTCCTGCTGAAAAAGGCGAGGGGCTGCCAAACCCTGGCTACGTGTTGCTCCACGACCGCCCCTATGGCCACATCTGACGCGTCAGTGATGAGCGCTATGCGGGCCGTTGGGTCTGGGTGTGCCAACAACGCAGCCTTTGCCAAGGCTGCTTTCACCTCCGAGAACGCTTGGTCCCGCTCCGGGGACCACTCAATCTTATTCGCGGGATTCTTTTTTTTGAGTGCGGCATACAGCGGCTGCATGAGCTGCGCCGCGCGGGGGAGAAAACGGTTATAAAAATTCACCATTCCCCAAAACTCCTGCAACGCCCTGACTGTCTGTGGCCGGGGAAAATCTGCCACAGCGCGCACTTTGTCAGGCAGCGGGACTGCTCCTTCGGGGGAGACGCGGTGTCCTAAAAAATCGATCTGCGCCACCCCGAACTGACACTTCGCTGGGTTGATTATTAACCCGTGATCTCCCAACCTTCGGAAAACTGTGGCCAGGTGTTTTTCGTGTTCGTCTTTGGACGCGCTGGCTACTAAAATATCGTCCAGGTAGACGAACACGAAAGGGAGATCACGAAGCACCGCGTCCATCATGCGTTGGAACGTCTGAGCAGCCCCTTTAAGTCCGAATGGCATGCGTAAAAACTCGAATAAACCAAACGGAGTTATTACCGCTGTTTTGGGTATGTCCTCAGCGTGCACTGGGACTTGGTGGTAACCGCGGACCAAGTCTATTTTAGAAAAAATGCGCGCCCCTGCCAAATGAACCGAGAAATCTTGGATATGTGGGATTGGGTAGCAGTCGTGCGCTGTAGCGTTGTTTAACCTGCGAAAATCCCCGCAAGGGCGCCATGATCCGTCAGCTTTCGGGACCATATGTAGGGGGGAAGCCCACGGACTGTTTGAACGTCGGATAATGCCCAACCTCTCCAGGTTGGCGAACTCCTCACGCGCTATGACTAGTTTAACTGCGTCCAAGCGCCGAGCTTTTGCAAAAACGGGCGGTCCGGTAGTGGTAATAAAATGCTCCACCCCGTGTTTAGCGACTGTTGCCGAAAATGTGGGGACCGTGAGTGCTGGGAACTGAGTGAGCAGTGTGTGGAACTTACCGCCTGCTGTTGTGACGTTGGCTTGTGCTGTAGGCAGGGCCACTCGCGCTGCACAGGGGACAGAATCAAAAGAAAGTGCATTAACCAGGCGCCTGTTAGTGAGATCAACCAACAACCCATGTGAGCACAAAAAATCAGCCCCCAGCATATTGAAATTTACTGTTGCTACAACAAAAGTCCACTCATATGCACGGCCGTGTAGAGACAGAAGCAGAGTCTTCTCACCAAAGGTCTTAATCTCCGAGCCGTTCGCCGCTGTCACCAGGGGACCTCCGGAACCCGCCAGTCTGTCCGCGTAGGAAGGAGTGATGAAACTCAACTGGGAGCCTGTGTCGACGAGGAATTGCCTCCTGGAGCGTGCGTCCGACAAGTAGAGCAGCTTGTTCTCTTCCCCGAGGGCCGCGGCTGCTACCGACCCCCGGTCTTGGCATTTCCTGAACGCCCGAACTGGCACGGCGGTACAAACTTGTGTGCCCTCTCTGCGAAGCAGCGATGGTAGAAACAAAAGACGTCCGGTCCACGCTCCCTGGCCCTTGCCGCCGCCATCGTCGGTGAGTCTGGCACGGCTGTCTCTGGCCTCCTGTCGTCTACGGTCGTCGCGCCGAGTTCCGCTGCAGCGGCCGTGGCTGCGCGCCGCTTGGTGGCATTGACAATCCGCTGCGCCTCTCGACCCAGCGCGTAGTCCCGTAGGGCCAACAGTGGCGAACTGGCCAGAGCCGCTCTTGCTGCTGACGGTAGAGTTCTGAGGAAGAGGTGGGTGAAAATGAAGTGATCATCGTCAGAGTCTTTCAACCTCAACAACTTCTCCATCAGGCTCGCGGGCATGTCATTTTCCCCCTCCGTCAGCGCCAGGAGCCTCTCTGCTCGCTCCTCCGCCGAGGGGGTGAATTGCTGGATGAGTGCAGCCTTCAACGCGCCGTATTTGTTGCTCTCCGGCGGCTGGTCGATCAGGCTCTCCACATGCTGGGCCGTGTTGTTGTCCAGCTTTGCGACTACGTGGTAGAATTTCGTGACATCTACCGATATCCCCCGGAGGTTGAACTGCGCCTTAACTGCGTTGAACCAGGAGCGCGGATTGTTCTGCCAGAAGTCCGGTAGCTGGACTGCAGCGGCATTCGCTTGGCTGGGGGCTCCTGACGCAGCTGGCCCGGGGGAACTTCTTTCTTCCATGATACGTCTCGGGGTCACCAGTGTGGAAGATGTGAAAATGACGAGGCAGCGTTCTTTCTCAGAGTCAGCTTTATTCACATCTCCATCATTTCAAAGCAGAAAAAAAAGAGAGAATGAAACAGTAACTCTCGTCCTTAAATATCAGGGACTTCACACCTCATAGATCACATGTCCCACAGATCACCTTGCATAATAAAGACAGTCACAATGCATTTCACCACCTGGCATAATAAAGACAGTCACAATGCATTTCCCTCCATGATATCACTTCCACTGTCTCCCACGCATCCTTTAATCGACCCCCCACAGTCTCCAGCCTTGCATAACAAGGCTAAGCTTCCTGCCTTTGTTCTGACCTAAAATGCGAGTCACAGAACCGGTCCAACAGGTCCATTGAGTGTTCACCACATGCACACAATTTAATGCGCAGCACCAAAGTGCAATACGTACACAAACCAGGACTTTAACCAGGATTAACATATTTCATCGTTTTGCTCTCACAAGCGAATACTTAGGAGAAAACAAGCGCGAATCAGCAGAGTTGGCTACTAGCTAGCTAGCTAGCTACTAGCTAAAACTTGTTAGCCAGCACAAAACGGCGCTGTATGGCATTTAAGTGAGCTTACCACCAACAGGATAAATAAACGAATAGATGCACATTCTTACAAATCACTCACCATCGATGGTTCTCTCACGTTCGTCTTCAGCTTGTCTGAAGTCCGGTTCTATGCTGGGCTGCCATCTGTATTGGCCGGATCACTTGTCTCACTGTGGATCTGTCACCAAGCAGAGAAAACTCCGCACCTCTTCGTTGGACCACGGTGTAGTGTTCCGCAAAACCTACACCGCTGTCTGTATTAATATCATATTTACTCCGTGACCGAGTTAGTCCGTGAAATATTGCAAATGGCGGTCGTGTAGATTCATCAGAAGAGGTCGCTTTCGTGACGTTATGACCTGACCAATCAGCGGCGACCAGTCTGTTGACGTCACATCACGGCCCGACTCAGCTCGGTTGTACCCTGCCCTCGATCAGGTACGAAAATAGCGCCTGCTAACCGGTGCTGGGGCTTATGGAAAATGCTCAAATGCGGGCTGAGTGGTGCCGTGTTGGGCTAATCGGGGCTAGTGGAAAAGGGCCATAGGTGTTATTGCTAGGTAGAGGGATAAACTGAAAAACAGGAGGGCCATCATCCTGGAAAACAAATAGGAGTGAGGGATTTTAATCTCAACCTGCTTGTTAGTTTTTCTTTAGACACCTGAGTGGCAAATGAAAATTATTTTCAGAGGTGGATAATTGAAGATTGAACTCTAAACCTTAGATAGGTTATCACCTTTAGTGGGAATTTTGATGTTGTTAGCTCAAGCTAATGGTATTGGATGTTTTGTGTATACTATTTGATAATAGTAAGTTGATTGAAATTGATTAGAATTTTACAGAGGCCTTTAAAGTGCTGATGACACGTTTTTGACTTCCTCTAATTTTTCAACACATAATACAATATGACAAAATAGGTTGGTCTGTGCAGTTCTAAGTCAAACAGGCTTTTTTTCATGCAAATATCCAACGTTTTCATGAGTGCCACGTCACCAATTACATCAGTGGCTGGAAAACCCCGCTGCCATGTAGTCACATCATTGACAGAACAAAGCGCTTGGCTGCTCATTGTACTCACAGGATGGAAGATACTGAAAACATTGACGATTGTTCCAGCACATGTAGTCTGGAATTGGTTTGTGTTGTCCAATCTTCAGATGATTATAGTTCCGAAGAATGGGATGATAATGCAGAATCTGGGGGCATCAGACCATATAGGTTTGAGCCAGGCCAAGCGGGCATTGTGCCAAGCGAGTCACACTCAGTGAGTGACGGTGGCGAGGCACACATGCCCGCCACAGCTATAATTTATTTAAACCTGATTTTTCAATAAAATCATAGCAGTGTATTCACTGTGGCTCAAGCATCGGGTTTGTTATGGATTATATTTTGAGTTCTTGTTTTTGTTTTGTACATGTGTTTTATGTGCATTTTGAGCCACTTTCAGGTGGGCACTGTCCAAGATTCGCCGGTCCGAATACACGCGCCCTATCTCTTTGACAGTCAGCTGTTCATGGTTTGTGTGCATCATCTGCCATGTTGTCAGCCAGCCTGTGTTGCCAGCACTATCACGATGTGTTGGCCGCTCCACACAGCCATGGTTCTGTTGCGCCCCTCGAAGTGTTGTCGCAATCATGGTTAACATGTCTCCTCTCCATGTTCGCTGGGCGATGTCGGCCTCGAACGCCAACTGTGGGTGTTTCTGTTTATTTTTGTGGGTCTTCACCTTTTTGGGAACAGTTGTCATCATTCTTATGATCAATACATGTGCTGTGGTGAATTCTGCGTGTAAATCCATTCATCACGACCCTCCGTGCGCTCTTACGCAGGGCAGGGAGAGGGAGGATGAAATAACGAGGATTTGCGTGCAGGGTTCACCACAGCACATTTAATACAGAAAGACAGACAGTTTCCTGAAAGGTGAAGATGTACAAGAAACACAGACACACTTGCTGATGGTGTTCGGGGGCCGGCATCGCCCAGCAAATGAATGAAAGGAGACATGTTAGCTACAGATGCGCCCCAGAGCTGACATCGCTTCAAGGACGCACGAGAGCCACGGCCAACATGGAGTGACTAGCGCGTTGTGAGAGTGCTGAAAATACTGGCAGACTAACAGCAAAGATGACAATACTATGGACCAGCAGTGCGTGTACTTCGCGGCAATTTGCCAGTAATGCACTGCTGGTGATGGTGTGATGAGAAGCACCTGGGTGAGGACCGGGAAACATGATCAGCGGAAGGGGAATTAGCTGGTGATAATGATAGAGGGGACGTGGCCGGACCAGTGAGATGTCCACATGGGATCACAGAAAGTAGGCCAAAGCTGTGCAAAAATGCATTAATCCTTCCCCTTCTCCGCTCCTCCTGCCTAAAAGCACACGAGAAGCGCACAAGGAGGCTTATGACAGTTGGAGCTGAAGCGTGTGATGTGGTCTTTCATAGTCTGCTGTTTATCTAAGCCTACAACACAACACGAAGGCATAGCCGTAAAATTAAAACAAGAAACCAGAGAAACTGTGAGCTACAAAGCTGCTGTCATTCTAGTTAACAACACCGGAGTCCGTTCTGTCGACTACGTCATTGGGGTGCTGCCCTTAATTTGGTGGGCGGCACCACAGTCCAGTCAGTGGCTGCAGTTTTTTGATGATGACTAGTTTATGCAGGCACTGTTGTAAATATTATATTGATCATAGACAATGACTTTTGTGTTTACACAACATGCTAAAAAATGTCAAAAACGTGTCATCAGCACTTTAAGATTAGTTTAAGGGATAATTTGGTTTTAATTAACCCTCTCTTTTTGGAAGTTTTGATGAAGCTAACTGATTGGTTTGGAGAAATGCGACCGAGTGTTCCCGAGGCTAATAGTTAGCTAATGGTTATTTCTCAGATGTAGGACTGATTTTACTCTTTTTTATGGATTTACTGTGACAGTGTTGGACCCGACAAGTCCCATGGGGTTTTGTCAAGTTTACTCTGCTTGTGATGAGCCCATTTGAAAATGGGGTCCTAGGATTTGATACTTAAGTGGCCAAAGTTTGTTGTTGACAACATGTGGATTCATCCACCCAGGCAGGAATTCAGGAGCAAGTTTCCTTACCTGTAGATTGACTTGTTGCATTTGCGGTACAAATGTGTAGTGGAAGACCTTGTCCGCCCCTTGAGGTTTGCCATGGGAGGCTTTTTGGTCATTGTACGCTTTGTGTCGTTTGGCGGATCGGTTCAAGTGTTTCTGAAATGTGGCCTTAGGAGTGTGGTACATCGTTTTGATGCCTCTGTGTTCTGCAGCTGGAAGGTCATCGGCCTTGGCAGTCATCACCCCCCTCTGGTTTTGAGGAACTATGAGCGGTGGCGGTGGTTGTTCGTTGGAAGCAGGAATATGAGTGCCATTGCATAGCTGCAGAGAAGACCACATTGCAGGAAGTGTTTTCAATGTCTGTATATTAGAGAAATTTGATGCAGGGAACACATGTACAGTCGGGTCCGACAGGTGTTTGACAGTTTTATGGACCACGGAGTCATGGGCTTTAGAGATGCGTGCCTAGTGTTCGCAAAAGTTGAGTCCACTAATGCAGAACCTTTAGGTTGTGCAGGGTCCGGGGAGACAGTTGATTTGGCTCTTGTGACCATGCAGGCTGCAGGGGTGGGTGGGATTGAAAAAGTGACACCAACGTTGGGTCAAAGGTACAAAGGGGGCCATGTGGAGCTTTCTGCTCGGCCAGTGAGTTCCCAAGGCCATTAGATTCTTTGTCTTGACCTTGTGTTTGAAGGTGACCTTTGATGTCCTGAGGACAGTGTTCACCTTGGTTTTTGTGGTTGCTTTCAATCGGTTTCAGTTGTTCCAACAGTGCTAGTTGTGTGAGACTTGGGGTGTTCGAAGTATCAAGAACAAAGCACTGTGATTCAGTTGTCCTTGGTAGGTTGAATGGGTGAGGGTGTCAAATTTGAGCCCATAGTTTGAGATTCTTGAAGTCAGTTAGTGGCTCAAAGCAATTCAGTGGGTCTTTGCCGAAGAACAATGGAAAGGAGTCAAGTTTGGACACAGACCGGATGAGTCAATGTCATGGGACCAATGGAGACTCTGATTAGTGACACGCCTGACAGAGTTGTGTTAGTAAGCATGTATCGTCAAACAGCTAACGAACAAGGTTCGAGTTTTAAGTCTTTGTGAGCATGGTTAGCAGCTACATGTAGTTGGTCAAAAAGAGTGTGTGATATACTGTAAGAGTAATGTCAGCTGCAGTGTCTAAAACAGTGTCCTGACACAACATGTCTTCAAAGGTCAGTGGAAGATAGAATGTTCGTGCTACCCCCCTCTTGTCTAAATTGCACAGAAACTGTGGCACTGGTGGTTCGACACGGATTTGCGAAATGTCGTTTTTAGAGGAGTGATCTTTGGCTTGTGGTTTGGCTGCCAGAACAGCACTGGACTGCACTGGGTCCTTTGGTTCTTCTCCATTTGTAGGAGGAGTTTTCTTTTTGCCTTTTCTTCATGATTTAAAGCATTTATTCTGAGTTGGCATAGTTGCGATAGCTAGGATGTCAGCAGTTTCATCTTCTGTTGCTTTGAATCTTCGCAAGGTGATGCTTGAGAGCTTCTACATCTTCTCTACTGAGAGTAGGAGTTTCTTTCTTCTTCAAAGGCTTCTGGTTGGTCTCTGCTTCTGAGCTTCTATGATGAGGTGGTGGAGACCATTTACCGTGATTACACGCATCTTCGGCTCAGTATCTGTCATCTTGAGAGTCCATACCGTATTCTCGTGATCTATCTGGAGGATTTGGCCTACACTGGTAGTCGGGCTTTCACGAAGTTGGTCCTGAGTGGGATCCAGAGGACCTATTTTGGTTTTGACCTTGATGAGGCCGGTTGAGGAAATGTCTCGGATTTTCATGTGATCGCGGTGCAGGAGATGGAGTAGGGCAAGGGGCTCCTTCCAGCTCCAAGGTGTCAGAAGCAGCGCTGATAGCTAGCACAGTGGCAGGCTTGTTGTGACTTTGTTGCTGTTTATGGAATGCATAATGTGCAAACTCTCTCAGCTGACTTATTGAGCTTGACCTTGGGTTAGCTATAACGCCAAGGTGGTGACTCACAGTGGGATGGAGGTTCTGGATGAAGAGGGTCTTAAAATTGTGGTCTTCTTCCATCCCTGGTGTATTTTGAGATCTGAAATATGCAAGGAGTCGCTGGTAGTAGGCCTGTGGAGGCTCTGCATGATCTTGCTTCATGGCCTGGGCTGCCAATAGCCCTGATTGTAGGCAGTTGTAAGAGAATTCCTTTTCGATGGCTTCACAGTCGCATGTAGTCCATCCTGATGTCTGTCGGCTGTCTGTCTATAAATTTTGATACTGACCTGTTAGATGTCAGTTTAATCAAATAGATGCAATTGACAGGTACTTACACAGATAGAAGTCAATGTCTTGTAACTAGGCTTTGCTATCAGGTGAACCAGTAGGGCTTGGATCAAATTTTGTGAGATTTTGCACGATCTTGTCAGAGTTGTGGTCTGAAGGGGCACACACACACACACACACACACACACACACACACACACACACACACACACACACACTGTCCATGCACTTGTCCATACTCAAAACTGGAATTGGACAATGGAGCACGGTGAAAGTCCTGGTCTGGTGAGATGCGTTCTCCTTTTGACCTACCCGACCTGTTCGCAGTTCATGGCCTCGGTTGGGGAGCAGTCGGAGTCTCTGGAGGTAGTGGAAGCAAATGTGGTCTTGCTTCCATTTGTTGTCGGTACTCCTCCACTTCTTCTTTTAAACCCTTTAGATGTTGATGTGCTTCCTGTAGAAGCAGTTGACATTCCTTGTAGTCAGACTTCACATTTTCAAGTTGACCTTCAACTCTTCTGAGTTCCTTCTTCGTGTCCTGAAGGGCATCTTCAAGTTCACTGCTCTCTTGGTGAAGCAAGTCATTGTCATGAGTCAACCGTCACTTTTCTGGTTTTGCCTGGTTCAAATCTCGTAACCCATTATCAAGTTGAGCTTGAGTATTGTTGTTTTCATTTTGAGATTGTTCCAGTTTCCTTCTTAATGATTTGTTCTCTTCCTGGAGAGAGAAGGTTGTTGATTGTTGATGCCTCAGCTCATTCTCAGTGCGTAACGCTTTAGCTTCAGCTACTTTTAATCTTGCGACTAATGCTATCGCAAACTTTCCCAAAATGCTGGGAAGATTCTTCCCTTTTGGTGGGTTTTCTGTGTAATCATCCAAAAGTTCTTCAGTGAGTTGCTTCAGATCTTCGGGCTGTGTTTTCTTGACCTGTGTTGTGAAGCTAGATATAAACTCAAAAGTCCATTCTTCTAATGTTGCTTGAGGATCATCCAGTTCGGTAAATCGGTCGGTGGTTCATAGACCTGCCATGCTTTACCGTTGTTTACCAGTTAGCTTAAAAATCAACTTGTTGATTGTAGCTGGATTTGTTAGTCAAGGGTAAACCTTGATTGCTATTTCATATTAATGGTAGTTATAAGCGCCTTTTAGAACTAATTCCAACTTACAGGATTGTAAGAAGGGAGGTAGAATTTTGGAATTATTGTAAAAATCTGAACATGTGTTAATTTATTTGTTTGTTGAAACTATATTTTGAGTTGTACTTTAAAATTTGTGTGGATTGACTTCTTTACTTAATTTTCAAAGCCTAGTATTGAAATGGTCATCAATAACTAACTTTGGAATTTTGTTGAATGTCACTTTGAAGTGAGGATTGTATTTACAAAAAGGGAACAATAAAAATGGAAAAGATTAAATGCTTTAGAGATTTAAGATTATAAGTTTTCACTTTCTTTTAAAGTTAAGGTTGATTTTGTCTGTATTGTTAAAGCATATTTTCATTTGAAGCTTTAAATGTTTTAATATTTACAGATTAGGAAACACAAGTGAATTGTTTTTGTGTAGCGTCATCCAGGATTTCTTAGGATTAAAGTTAATGGTGATTTACTTGCTTGTTATCTATAAAGATTTTTTTTTTTATTTACAGAATAATCAATGTTTTCACCTTTTGACTTTTCTCTTTTAAATCCTGGTGAGAAGTAGGGAGTTGGTAAATAAACCAAGAATAACACAGTGACTTTGGATAACACTTAGGGCTTTAAGTGTTAAGTGATTAATGTGGTTTCTTAATTTGAAAAATCTTGGTAAATATTCATTGAATCACTAAATCCTTTACCAGCATGCATGGGGTTAACACTACTTTAAGGTTACTTTTGAATAAATATTGGTATTTATTCAAACCTTTAAGCTGAAATGGACTTCCTGTGGGGGAAAAAAATCAAACAATGCAGCTTTTTTTTAAAAACAAACAAACAAACAAACAAACAACCCCCCCACACATATATAGCTTCAACAGTTTGCAATTGTTGCATGAAATGTGTAAATATACATAGTACATGGACAAAATTGTTGGTACCCCTCTGTTAATGAAAGAAAAACCCACAATGGTCACAGAAATAACTTGAATCTGACAAAAGTGGTAATAAATAAAAATTCTATGAAAATTAACCAATGAAAATCAGACAATGCTTTTAAATTGTGGTTCAACAGAATTATTTTAAAAAAACAAGCTCATGAAACAGGCCTGGACAAAAATGATGGTACCCCTAGAAAAAATTGAAAATAATGTGACCATAGGGACATGTTCAACCAAGATGTGTCCTCTAATTAACATCACAGGTGTCTACAAACTTGTAATCAGTCAGTCGGCCTATTTAAAGGGTGACAAGTAGTCACTGTGCTGTTTGGTGACAAGGTGTGTACCACCCCAAACATGGACCAGAGGAAGCAAAGGAGAGAGTGGTCTCAGGAGAATAGAAAGAAAATTATAGACAAGCATGTTAAAGGTAAAGGCTATAAGACCATCTCCAAAGCAGCTTGATGTTCCTGTGACTACAGTTGCACATATTATTCAGAAATTTAAGATCCACGGGACTGTAGCCAACCTCCCTGGATGTGGCCGCAGGAGGAGACGGATAATACGAATGGTAACAAAAGAGCCCAGAACAACCTATAAACACATTCATGGTGAACTCCAAGGTCAAGGTACATCAGTGTCAGATCGCACCATCCGTCGTTGTTTGAGCCAAAGTGGACTTCATGGGAGACGACCAAGGAGGACACCACTGTTGAAAACAAATCATAAAAAAGCCAGACTGGAATTTGCAAAACTGCATGTTGACAAGCCACAAAGCTTCTGGGAGAATGTCCTATGGACAGACGAGACAAAACTGGAACTTTTTGGCAAGGCACATCAGCTCTATGTTCACAGATACAAAAAATGAAGCATACCAAGAAAAGGACACTGTCCCTACTGTGAAACATGGAGGAGGTTCTGTTATGCTCTGGGGCTGCTTTGCTGCATCTGGCACAGGGTGTCTTGAATCTGTGCAGGGTACAATGAAATCTCAAGACTATCAAGGTATTCTAGAGAGAAATGTGCTGCCCAGTGTCAGACAGCTTGGTGTCAGTCGCAGGTCATGGGTCTTGCAACAGGATAATGACCCAAAACACACAGCTAAAAACACCCAAGAATGGCTAAGAGCGAAAAATTGGCCTATTCTAAAGTGGCCTTCTATGAGCCCTGATCTAAATCCTATTGAACATCTGTGGAAGGAGCTGAAACATGCCGTCTGGAGAAGGCACCCTTCAAACCTGAGACAACTGGAGCAGTTTGCTCATGAGGAGTGGGCCAAAATACCTGTTGAGAGGTGCAGAAGTCTCATTGACAGTTACAGAAATCGTTTGATTGCAGTGATCGCCTCAAAAGGTTGTGCAACAAAACATTAAGTTAAGGGTACCATCATTTTTGTCCAGACCTGTTTCATGAGTTTGTTTTTTAAAATAATTCTGTTGAACCACAATTCAAAAGCATTGTCTGATTTTCATTGGTTAATTTTCATCGAATTTTTTATTACCACTTTTGTCAGATTCAAGTTATTTCTGTGACCATTGTGGGTTTTTCTTTCATTAACAGAGGGGTACCAACAATTTTGTCCATGGCTGTATGTGCTTTTAACTTTAAAGACTAAAATGTGTGGTTAACATCAGTGTTTAAATACAAAGTGTGTTCACTACATGCACTTCTGGTATTCATCTACATTGGCCAATCTAGTCCACCAGTGACAATAAACCTTCAAGAGCCAAAAAGTTCCCTTTTCACTGTTTTGGCATAGAAAATATAAATTAGTTTTAAATTTAGGTTATTCTGAATAATATGAATTGCTTTGAAGTTAATTTGTAAGCTTGATTTGGTTAGAAATCAGCATAACAGATTAAAAGTTTTAGATGTGATTTTATGAAAGGATGCAGTTCTTATGGTTGACCACAAAATGAAGGCAGTTCCTTCTGCATTCAAGGAGGAGGAGACATTGATGTTGCTTGGAGGCGGTCTACCTGTCTCAGCTCCAAAATGGATGCCAAGATGACTCACAATGGTGGTTTTCAAAATGGTGTTTGCACTGCTTAATCTGCGCATGTGCCACACCCATGCAAAGGGGAATGGGACGTGGCCCTTTCGGTCACCATGCCAACGCACACCGTGGGCCGTGGATTCGAACGCGGCCTGCTGACCATGACTTTGCTTTGCTTTACACTTCTACTGGCTTGCTTTTCTCAGCAAACTTTTTAAAAGAATGGAGGATAGGCTCCCTTTAATCTGGTTTGTCATGAGCCAAACTCCAGTAACAATTCTAGTGATTCTGCAGATTATTCATGCAAGAATAATCTCACAATTTTAACTTTGTGTGCGATTCGGCGCTGTTGCCTCAAACAATTTCCTCTCAGTAACTTTTATTACTGTTGTTCAGCATGAATGAGCTAGATTCACCGCTTTATAGATGAGGTTTAAAATGGTTAATTCAGATTTTCAAAGTAGGAAGCTCACTAGTTCACCAAATTAACAAAAGATGGGTCAGATTCTTCGCGATTCCCTCTTTTCAGGCCTTCATCTTAATTAATTCAGCGTATAATAACACATACGCACACATAACACATATGTATATGTATAACACATATAATAACATATACATAAGAGAGACATGAAGGCCCTGGAGATCAACACAGAGCGCTGAGAGGACCTTGCAACGGACCGCTCCAAATGGCGAGGCACCCTGACCAGACAGCTCAAGGCGGGTGAAGAGAGACTGACTGCTGCAGCAGATGAAAATAGGACCTGCAGGAAGAACCGCCACAGACCCAGCAGCACGGAGACCACCCACAAGTGCGACCTGTGTGACAGGGACTGCCATTCGCGCATCGGCCTGTTCAGCCACAGGCGGTGCTGTTCCAGCAGAGTAGACGTTTAGGATTCTCTTCCATGGTCATCATAGACCGACGGAGGCCGATGACGATAATAACACTTTTTAAACTTTTAGCATGCTTAAAAAAAAGTCTCTGGAGTGCAGCAGTTTGAGAGGGGGAATGGCAACCCCTCCTGCTTGCTGCTTCTTCACACAGATGTGACTGGCTGAGTGGGGAAAATTCCCTCCTTCCCTCTCTCTGCTCCTCTGCTGGCTGTTTCCAGCAGATGGGGGTGGGGGTGGGGTGGGTGGTTAAATACACGTGCCTGGCTGGGCAGCCAGAAAGGGACTATTAGAGAAAAATCAAGTTTTACCGTACAAAGAGATCATATTTGGCGATAGCCACACAGTTTGTGAAATCAGAATTCCATGTCCATCTATAGATTCTAGTAGAGCCTCACACGGGACACTTTTATAAAATGTAGTGGATATAGATTAATGGGTTTATGGGTGTTTTATTGTTGGCACAAGTATTAATGTACTAAATATGAATGTGAGTAGAATGAGGATTTCCTTTCATTACACTCATATCCTCGTAGGGCACCAGTCCAGATAATGGACAATTTTATTAACAATTCTTTATTTGCATCAATTTTGAATCAGTCTAAAAAAAAAACCATTTGTGAGTTCTTGTCTGCTGATAATCAAGAAGATGGACATGAAATCAAACAATAACTCCCATATGTCTTTTACTAGTTTAATAAAAAATGTCAGAATAGGTTAAAACATCTGGGTGATTTTAAGACAAAGAATTCAACATGGATCATGGGCATCATAGACGGTTAATGAATTACTGAGCATCACATGTGACTCAAACATTTGTGGAACCAAAGAAACCATAGTTTAACTTGGCAGTATGGTGCAAATTGGAAAAATATTATAAATATCATAAAAATAGCATTGGTTAACCCCTAGCACTCTGGTCAATTTCCCTAAAAATGCCAAAAAATAACGTACCCAAAGTAAATCAAAAGCTGTTCTTCAACTCTTTGCAGCATCTTCATGGGGTTGGTCTCATTTTTGGCAAAACAGTCATAATCTAAGTGCTCCTGCCACTGAGTAACAGTCATCTAAATGTACTGAACTTGAAGAAAATAAATTTCGCCTGGGTGTTTTTTTGGATACAAATGCTTGCAAATAACACACAGCTTCAGATCCGGGCTGGAAAATGCAACAGAAATGTAGAACCAAGTATTATCCAGCTGAGGTCAAAATTTTGTAACAGTACCACAAAAAATGAATATATTACACAGCTTTGTTTTCAGGTAGTTCCCAGGCATTTTTGAACTGTGCCAAATTGTGCCAAATGGCACAGTTTGGAAAAACTTCTGTAACTTTTGAATGATTCAATACAGAAGCTTCATCTTGGGCTCTAATGAAAGGTGACACTCAGGGCTGTGTGTGTGTGTATGTGGGGGGGGTTATTTATTCATTCATTCATGAATGAATGAACAAACAAGCCCCCACACACAAAGAAGCATGCCACGTAAAAAATGTGTGGCTTTTTTTTACAAGAAAAAATAACCTACAGTGCACTAAAAATTATTCTAAAATATTTGTAATGTAGAAGATAACAACTCCCACCCACCCCACCCCCGTTACAGAGGACGGACATCGGCCATCGCTACATGACGGAATAGTCATATGGCGATGTGGCGACCGCGGTGCACAGTCCCCGCGGTCCCCGCTACAGAAGAGTAGCGGGGGGGGGGGGGGGTTCACAGTCCGGACGCAGCGCACGAACCGTGTACCGCGGTGCACGGACTTCGGACTTTGTGTGCCGCAGTCTACTATGCACAGTTGTAATTTACCAATCGGTCAAAAGTCATTTTTGATTACAATTTTCAGGGATAAAGAATAATTTAGCTTATAACACTTACCTATCCACAACAGCATGTGGACGGTCTATGATGACCATGTAAGAGAATCCTAAACGTCTACTCTGCTGGGACAGCACCGCCTGTGGCTGAACAGGCCGATGCGCGAATGGCAGTCCCTGTCACACAGGTCGCACTTGTGGGTGGTCTCCGTGCTGCTGGGTCTGTGGCGGTTCTTCCTGCGGGTCCTTTTTTCATCTGCTGCAGCAGTCAGTCTCTCTTCACCCAGCCTTACACAAAACAGATTTTGCAAGGGACGCTTTCGAACTTCTGTGCTTCACTTGGCTCGCTGCATTCGCAGCCGTTGGTAGGCGGGTCCTTCTTGCTAGGTTTTCAGTCATTGGTTCTTCAAGGTTTCAGAAACCCAATTCAAGGCTCGTATTAGTCGAATGAGAGGTCAATCACATCTAAACCAATCAAAGCACTTCTTTGGCTTTCTGTTCGCGGCTATGTCTGTAGTGGAAGAATGGAAATGCAGCTTTTTTTTTTCTTCAGTGTGCCCTAGGACACACAGTGTGCGTACTAGGGTGCCCTCGTGCGCTCTGGGACGCAGAGACATGCCCACCCGCGGTACACCGAAGTGCAACAGGTTCAGAAAAGTGGAGGCAATTTTATGAAGAAAATGATGAGTAAGCCATTTATTAAAAGGAAAATTGGTGTTACTCTGAAACGGAATGTAGATTAATAAAAAGCCAAAATGCATTTGACACTCTGAACAGAGTTTGCAAATCTTAGGTTTAAAGATTTATACCAGGAATATTCTGAAGAATAAAGTTTAAATTGAGCAACAGACCGTCAGCCACAGAGTCAGATTGCGTCCCAGTGGCAGCAGGGACCCCATGTGCCAACCTTGATTCAGCTGGATGTCTGTGGAGTCTTTTGAGAGATAGACACGTTCTACAAGGTTGCACTCCTGAGATCTCAAACGGGAGCTGGGTTTTCCATCAAGCCTGGGTGAGGTCTCTTCTTATGCACTGAAAAAGGAATTTGTTTATTGTACAAGGTCCCATCAGAGGGTCAAATTGGGACAAAAACACACCACAGATCCGTTTCTTCCGATGTATTGTGGCTGGAATGAGCTAGTTTTAGCTCAGAAAAACATCAAACAAAATCTTCTTGGATGATAATTTAAAGAAAAGGATTAAAATAAGGAAGGCATGAACTTTAAAGAAAAGAAAAATAATTTTCACAGAGCATGGAATACTCTGGTCCTACTTAAAAAGATAGGAAAAAATGGGAGAGCAGAAAAGTCTGCTCCTTACAGCTTGACCACCGCCCAAAAACTGAAACAAAGGGAAGATTTTTTTCAGGTATGGTAGAATTTCACTGACTTTCATGAAAGCTGAGCAGAACCAATTACATAGAGTTTCCTGTTCAACAGAAGTCAAACTCGGCCTAAAAAGGAGATGCAGTGGAGGTTGGAGCTCTATTGGTCAGTTAAAGTCCAGCTATGGTCTCCCAAAGAGCAGAGAGAGAGGAGGGGGGGAGACATTTGATATGAAAAGTGAGATCCTCCTAAAACACATATGTTGGCTATGAAAGCATAAATTCCTTAAACTTCAATGACTAAGATATTCTACTCAATAATAATGGAACAAACAATGTGTCTACATTGTAACTATGATTAATTTGTGATAGTAAGCATGGAAAAGTTAATTTCCTCCTGAAAATAAAGCAACACATATCAAATCATATCAATAAAAGCATTTCAAACCACACTGTCCATTCCAGAGTTCAGCCAGGTCTTCAGTAGCAGATACTGTCTTGAGAGAAAGAATATGAATTAATTTATTTGTCCATAATGCATAAATTCCACTACAAAGAGAAACAAAAAATAAGATAAGATAAGATAAGATAAGATAAGAAAAGATAAGCCTTTATTAGTCCCACAATGGGGAAATTCCAGGATTGCAACAGCACAGGGATAGCAACACTCAGAGCAACAATCAGAAGGCAAGAAAAAACAAGAACAGCTAGTAAACATATGTACATATTACTATAAATATATATATATATATATATATATATATATATATATATATATATATACACACAGTGCGGAGCATTATGGTTGGTGAATGTGCAGCAGAAAGTCTAAGCTCTCTCTCTGCGAATGCGGCGGGCCAGCTGGAAGTCTTTGGGCATGATGGTGACCCTCTTAGCGAAGAAGAGACCCACCAGGTAGGCCTCGCTGGCCTCCTGCAGAGCCATGATGGCGAAGCTCAGGAAGCGCAGGTCGGTCTTGAAGTCCTGAGCGATCTCCCTCACCAGGCGCTGGATGGGCAGCTTACGGATGACCAGCTCCATGGATTTCTGGTAGCGATGGATCTCTCTCAAATATTCTTGATTCATCCAGTAGATGGCACTGTGAAACTGTGTGGTTGTTTACTGAAGAATCTTGACTTTCCTTTCTGGACTATACCAACCATTAATCTGTCATTTGGGACATTCCTTTGGGGAATAGCTGAAAACGGAGAATGACTAAGTCCTGGAGAAGGGATTAAATTCCACTTTATGGCCGATGGTTTGTGTTACAACTCTTGTCCTTGGGTGAGAGAAGCAGTTCATGACCAGACTTTTGAGTTGAAACATTTTACTTCAGCAACGAATGAGTTTATAGATTGGAACCAAAACAAGGGTTAACGCAACATGAACAAACATCATTTTCCCGCTATCTTTACATGCAGATATTTCATCTCCTAATCTATTTTCTGATATTTTTTTTCTATCGAGATAGATTTTGTACAGATTCTTTGCTGACAACTACAATGAAATTTTTAAACAAACGAGACAGAATAATAAGAACCATTAATGATACAAAACACAGAAGGCATAATATAACACAAATAATAAATAACCAAGGACCGGGCAGAAATAAACCTAGGGAATACAAAAAGCAGAGACAATGATGAAGAAATACAAAAAAACCAAAAATACAAACGCAAAGTGAGAACATGGACTAGGGCCCATGCCCTGAAAACAAAGAACAAAATCATAACTCAGGGTGAGGACATGGGGCCCAATCCATGCCCTGACAGTACCCCCTTGTCAAGCGTGGCTTCCAGACGACCCAGGGTAACACCAAAACAAAAACCAAGAGAAAACCTTCCCACGGTGGGTGGTAGGGGTACAAGGCCAGGTGGGGCAATACAAATCCCCACCCCCTCAGAGTCCCAAACCAGACAACATAGTTCAGTCCCTCCAATATTTTGCCATGTTGTGATTGGGTCAATTCATGCGAAATCAGCCAGTCAGCGCAACTATTGTGCGACCTTGCAACTTTGTCCAACCACCGCAACTTTCCCACAATTTTAGCCAATCCACGTCAACTTCCATCAATTTCACCAAATTTGTCTCTTACTCACACCCAAACGCTCAATTTAACCAATCAAATGCATTGCTGCACCCGTTCCCTTCCATATTTACAGTGAGTATTAACTGAACACATCACCAAAAACAGAGCGTGTGACTTGTGAAAAAAAAAAAAAACACTTACCCACGAGGTTTCCAACACTGTCCCTTCCTCCATCTCCCCCAACCTGCTGGTGTTGCCACCAGCAGGTTGGGGGGTCCACGTAGAAAATCTTATAGGATCCCGGAGCGATTGGTCCCAAAAATGAAGCAAGAAATTGACTTGATGTTGCAGCTGGGAGTGATTGAGGAGTCAGTCAGTGAGTGGTGTAGCCCGATTGTGCTGGTTCCCAAAAAGGACGGCTCATTAAGATTCTGTATTGATTTCAGATACCATAATTCAGTATCTAAGTTTGAGTCATACCCCATGCCCCGGATTGACGAACTGTTAGAGAAAGTGGGCAGGGCTAGGTTTATTTCTACTCTGGACCTATGCAAGGGGTATTGGCAGGTGGCATTGGCACCGGAAACAAAGGAACTTACAGCCTTTAAAACACCTTATGGCAGTTTCCAGTTTAGGGTCATGCCATTTGGCCTTCAGGGGGCACCTGCAACTTTTCAGTGGCTTATGGACCAAGTTTTAAGAAGGGTATCAAATTTTGCGGCTGCCTATCTGGATGACATGGTCATCTATAGTCAGACCTGGGAAGAACATTTGATACACCTTAGGCAGGCCCTTCAGTTAATTAAGAGGGCAGAACTGACAATCAATCCACGCAAATGTGCGTTCGGACAGCAGCAGGTGGAGTACCTGGGACATGTGGTTGGTCAGGGGGTTATTAGACCACGAGTAGGTAAAGTGGATGCCATCCGGACCTATCCTGTACCCACCGCTAAAAAGAAGGTACGATCATTTATGGGAATGGTAGGATGGTACAGCAAGTTTATTCCCCACTTTGCTGAAAGAGCCGCAGTTTTGACTGACCTCACTAAGGCTTCGACACCAAATAAGGTAAAATGGACAGAGGAGTGTGACAGAGCGTTTGAGGATCTGAAGAGGGCTATTTCTGGGGAGAAAGTTCTCTACAGTCCAGACTTTGCTCGCCCGTTCATTTTACAGACAGATGCTTCAGGAGTTGGCATTGGAGCAGTACTTCTCCAGGAGGAGAGGGGAGAGAGACACCCAGTACTGTTCTTGAGCCATAAGTTGTTGGACCGGGAGACAAGATACTCCACAATAGAAAAAGAATGTCTTGCCATGAAATGGGCAATAGGGTCTCTCAAATACTATTTACTAGGGTGTCATTTTGTATTGGAGACAGATCATCGGGCCCTACAGTGGCTGGACAGATGAAGGACGTAAACAGTCATCTCACAGGGTGGTATGTGTCCCTTCAACCTTATAATTTTACTGTTCGGTATGTGGCAGGGAAGACCAACCTTGTGGCAGATAGCCTCTCAAGAGTACATGACTCTTAGAGTACTGTACTCTCGGGAAAGGGGGGAGGAAATGTGATGATGGAGTGTCACCACTGTATGACTTATTGTATGTGTGATTGTGTTGTATTTATAATATGGTAAATGTTATTATGATTGTTTGTTAAAGTTGCACATATTATTTTGGGATCTGTCTTTTGTTTAATTTGAATGCCCTTGGGAGATAATTGTATGGTTAAGTATTTGGTAAAATAATTGATAATAATTTATTTCACATACTTTTGCCAACATGCTTCCTGTGGGTGTCCTGGCAAAAGACTCCGTTAGGGGTTGAGGGCCTTATATAGGACACCAGCAGGAAGGAAGCATGTATGGTAAGTTAGAGGGGTGGTTTAGCTTTGTAAATAAGGGTTTTGAACTATTTATTGAATTATTTATATTGTTATTTATTATATGTTATTTATATTGTATAGTTGGGAAAGTATTTATGTATTTTTAGAGATTAGTGGGTATGTGTAAACAATGGAAATGTTTATTGTTTTACCTGGGGTTATGGTAGGGGCTAATTAGCCCTAATTATCTCCAGTTAGTATAAAACAGGTGTGATGATTGATAGTGATGATCGATTGTGGATTGTTGCTGAGAATAGTGTCGGATGTTCCTTGAGAACTATTTACATGTAAGTTAATAAAATAAAAATCAGGAAAATTGATTGGAAGCATCCTCCTTGCCGCCGTATTGTGACATTACATTACACCCACATTCCACCGCTGCCACCAAATGTAACAAAGTGACAGCGGGGCGAGGCCAGATTTCAGTTTTCAATTAGTCAATTTTTATTTTCAATAATTTGTGGGACACATATGTGGGTTTCATATGCTTCACATGTATATTACTGTATGCTTATTGTATGCTTCACGTCTCAGAGGAACAAAAGGACTGAACCTCCTAGGAGATAACAGGAGGATGTGAAATGCGGCCTTTTGTATGCAAAGAGATGACCTTGAGGGATTTCCTGACCACCAGTGACTTTAGGTGGAGGTGAGAAGACCTGGAAGAAGATGCATTGTGACTTGGGATTAAAAGACAATGTGACTGTGTGCTTTGATGTCCTGGGGTATAAAAGGGACAGATGTTGGGGGATTCTTTCTCTTTTCTGTTTTTGATGATGTTGGAGAATGAAATAAACCTGACTTGTGAGATAAACTCAGCCTCGTCATTTCCACATTCTCCACACTGGTGACCCTAAGACGTATCATGACTGGAGGAAATTCTCCCGAGCCAGACTCGTCAGGAGCCAGCCAAACGAATGCAGCCACAGTTCAGCTACCAGACTTCTGGCAGAACAATCCGCGCTCCTGGTTTAACGCGGTCGAGGCGCAGTTCAACCTCCGGAGGATTTTGGTAGACGACACAAAGTTCTACCATGTGGTTGCAAAGCTGGACAACCACACAGCCCAGCGGGTGGAGAGCCTGATCAACCAGCCGCCAGACAGCGACAAGTACAACGCGTTGAAGGCTGCACTCATCCGTTACTTCACCCCCTCGGTAGAGGAGCGAGCAGAGGGGCTCCTGGCGCTGACTGAATTTGAAAGCGACAGGCCTGCGGACCTGATTGAGAAGCTGTTGAGGTTGAAAGACTCTGATGATGATCACTTCGTCTTCACCCACCTTTTCCTCAGGACCCTACCGTCAGCGGTGAGAGTGACCCTGGCCAGTTCACCACTGTTGGCCCGACGAGACTACCGCGAGCTGGGCCAGGAGGCGCAGCGACTCGTCAACGCCAATAAACGGCGCGCGGCCACGGCCGCGGCAGCAGAGCTCAACACAACGTCCAGAGATGGCAGGGGGCCAGAGGCTGCAGTACCAGACTCACCGATTACGGCGGCGGCAGGGAACAGGAAACACGGAGCAGATGACGTCCTTTGTTTCTACCATCGCCGCTTTGCAGAGAGGGCATGCAAGTGTATACCACCGTGCCATTTCAAGCGCTCGGGAAACGCCAAGACCGGGGGTCGGTAGCAGCTGCGGCCCTCGGAGAGGAGAACAAGCTGCTCTACTTGAAGGATGCGCGCTCGGGGAGGCATTTCCTCGTGGACACAGGCTCCCAGCTGAGTTTCATCACACCTTCCTCCGCTGACCGGCTGGCACCTTCCAGTGGTCCTGGGGTGTCAGCAGCGAACGGCACGGCGATTAAGACCTTCGGTGAGAGGACTCTGCTTCTGTCTTTACACGGCCGTGCATTCGAGTGGACTTTTGTCATAGCTGCAGTCAATTTCAACATGTTAGGGGCTGATTTTTTGTGCTCACATGGTTTGTTGGTTGATCTTGCTAACAGACGCCTGGTTAATGCACTCTCTTTTTATTCTATTCCCTGTACAGCTTGAGTGGCCCCGCCAACAGCACAAGCCAACGTCACAGCTGCAAGTGGTAAGTTCCACACACTCCTCACTCAGTTCCCAGCACTCACGGTCCCAACATTTTCGGCGACCGTGGCTAAACACGGGGTGGAACATTTTATTACTACCACCGGACCACCCGTTTTTGCAAAAGCTCGGCGCTTGGATTCAGCTAAACTGACCATAGCGCGCGAGGAGTTCGCCAACCTGGAAAAGTTGGGCATCATCAGGCGTTTGAAAAGCCCATGGGCTTCACCGCTTCACATGGTCCCGAAAGCTGATGGCTCGTGGTGACCTTGCGGTGATTTCGGCAGGTTGAACAACGCTACAGTGCACGACCGCTACCCGATCCTGCACATCCAAGATTTTTCAGTTCATTTGGTGGACGCGCGCGTTTTTTCTAAGATAGACTGGGTACGCGGTTACCACCAGGTCCCAGTGTGCACTGAGGACATACCCAAAACAGCGGTAATAACTCCGTTTGGGCTATTCAAGTTTTTGCGCATGCCGTTTGGGCTTAAAGGCGTGGCGCAGACGTTCCAACGCATGATGGACGCGGTGTTGCGCGATCTCCCCTTCGTGTTCGTCTACCTGGACGACATATTGGTAGCCAGCGCGTCCGAAGACGAACAGTCAAATGGTCAAAGCGTTACAGGAGTTTTTGGAAATGGTGAATTTTTATAACCGTTTCCTCCCCCGCGCAGCGCAGCTCATGCAACCATTGTATGCTGCACTAAAAAAAAAACAACCCACAAATAAAATCGAATGGTCTCCGGAGCGAGAGCGCGCATTCTCTGAAGTCAAAACAGCCCTGGCAAACGCTGCGTTGTTAGCACATCCAGTCCCAACGGCCTGCATGGCGCTCACTACTGACGCGTCAGATGTGGCCATAGGGGCGGTCGTGGAACAGTATGTAGCCGGAGCCTGGCAACCGCTTGCCTTTTTCAGCAGGACCTTGCGCGATAGTGAACGAAAATACAGCGCATTCGACAGGGAGTTGTTAGCTCTCCACTTGGCCATTCGCCACTTCCAGTTCTGGCTGGATGGACGCCGTTTCACCGCGTTCATTGACCACAAGCTTTCTGACTTTCGCGATGGCC
The DNA here is from genome assembly GCA_020510985.1 of Pholidichthys leucotaenia. Taxonomy (NCBI): domain Eukaryota; kingdom Metazoa; phylum Chordata; class Actinopteri; order Cichliformes; family Pholidichthyidae; genus Pholidichthys; species Pholidichthys leucotaenia. The sequence continues at coordinate 377,657,634 of CM035844.1, read as the reverse complement.
AAGATTTCAGAACCTTGGTAGGGCCGGCAGCAGAGAGAGCTGGCTGTGATCTCGGAGTTTACTACCGATATCCAGCATGTGGCGGGTAAACTTAATGTAGTGGCAGACTGCCTCTCGCGCGCCGTGGCGGCTCCAGCCTGCGTAGGGGTAGATTTTGCAGCCATGGCCGCCGATCGGGTTAGCGACGCAGAAGTGCGCGTGGCCCCAGTCCGCGTAGGGATAGATTATGCAGCCATGGCCGCGGATCAGGTTAGCGACGTGGACGTGTGCGCGCTCCAGTCTGGACCAACAGGGTTAAGGCTGGAGAACAGGGTGCTGAAAGACAGTATGCCCCCCCCTAATCTGCGATGTCTCCACTGGGTACCGGCCGCGTGGCGCCGCCGCGTTTTTGACTCAATCCATTCTCTGGCGCACCCGGGAGTGCGCGTGTCGGTCAAAATGGTGGGAGAGAAATTTGTATGGCCGGGCCTGCGCAAACAAGTCAGAGAGTGGGCGGCAGCCTGCATGGCTTGTCAACGAGCCAAGGTACACAGACACACGAGAGCTCCCTTGGAGCCATTTCACATTTCAATTCAATTCAACTTTATTTATATAGCGCCATTTCACAACAACAGTCATCTCATAGCACTATCAACTGTAGGGGGAACCCCCACAGTTGCAGAAAGACCCCAGCAATCAGGCGATCCCCTGTGAGCAAGCACTTGGCGACGGTGGAGAGGAAAAACTCCCTTTTAACAGGAAGAAACCTCCAGCAGAACCAGGCTCAGGGAGGGGCAGTCATCTGCTGTGACTGGCTGGGGGGTGAGGGGATAGAGAAGAAGAAAAGAACAGACATGTAGAGAGCAAACAGCACGATGGGGACTCAATCTATGGGAGAGAACAAACAAATGTTAATGACCAGCAAAAAAAATATTTCATTGAGAGTGAGAAAAGGAGTAAGGCCCAGTGCATTACTGGAGGTCCCCTGGCTGACTAAACCTATTAACAGCATAACTAAGGGAGGGTTCAGAAACACATGATCCCTCCCTAATTGTAGGCTATATCAAAAAGTTAGGTTTTAGCCCTATTCTTAAAAACAGAGATCAAGTCTGACTCCCGAATCCAGATTGGCAGCTGATTCCACAGGAGAGGAGCTTGATAACTGAAGGCTCTGCCTCCCATTGTACTTTTGGAGATTCTAGGTATTACAAGTAATCCTGCATTTTGGGAGCGTAGTGCTCTGTTAGGATAATACAGTAGTATCAGATCTTTTAAATAAAAAGGAGCCTGATTGTTTAGAGCTTTGTAAGTAAGAAGAAGGATTTTAAACTTAATTCTAAACTCTATGGGAAGCCAATGAAGGGAGGCCAGAACTGGAGAGATATGATCTCTCTTTCTAGTACCTGTTAAAACTCTTGCTGCAGCATTTTGGATCAGCTGAAGACTTTTTAAAGATGTTTTAGGACAGCCTGATAATAAAGAATTACAATAATCTAATCTCAAGCTAACAAAAGCGTGGATCAGTTTCTCAGCATCACTCTGAGACAAGATGCTCCCAATCTTGGCAATATCACGCAAATGATAGAAGGCAGTCTTAGAAACAAATTTAATATGTGAATTGAAGGACAAATCCTGATCAAAAATAACTCCAAGGTTCCTCACAGAGCTATTAAGAGAAAGAGTAACCGCATCCAAACTGAAAGTTTGATTTGGAAAGGAATTTCTAAGGTTTTTTGGACCAACAAGAATGACTTCAGTCTTATCTGAATTTAATAGCAGAAAATTACAAGTCATCCAAGCTTTGATTTCCTTAAGACAGGCTTCTAACTTGGCTAATTGATTACTATCATCTGGCTTCATTGACAGGTATAATTGTGTGTCATCAGCATAACAATGAAAATGTATACAGTGCTTTCTAATAATGTTGCCTAACGGAAGCATATATAAACTAAAAAGAGTCGGGCCTAGCACAGATCCCTGTGGAACTCCATGACTGAGCTTTGAGTTGAAAGAAAACTCATTATTTACATGAACAAACTGGAACCTATCAGATAAATAAGATCTAAACCACTGCAACGAAGTTCCATTAAGTCCAACATAGTGTTCTAATCTATCAAGTAGAATATTATGATCGATAGTATCAAAAGCTGCACTAAGGTCTAAAAGGACAAGTTCAGAAACATTCCGGCTAAGAGGTTTGATTATGTTCACGTGGACCTCGTAGGCCCCCTCCCGCCCTCACAGGGGTGCACACATCTTCTGACAGTGGTTGACCGCACCACGCGCTGGCCGGAAGTGGTCCCACTGTTGTCAACCGCAGCCGAGGAGGTGGCGCGCGCGTTTTTAACGGCATGGGTAGCGCGTTTTGGAGTCCCGTCGGACATTACGTCTGACAGAGGCCCTCAATTTGTTTCCGAACTTTGGTCAGCGATGGCCCGCAGCCTGTGGGCAACGATCCACCGCACGACCGCGTACAATCCGCAGGCTAGCGGGTTATGCGAACGTTTTCACAGGTCATTGAAGGCGGCCCTCAGAGCGTCGCTTACGGATGCAAATTGGGTGGACAGGCTACCATGGGTTTTATTGGGGTTGCGTTCTGCACCTAAAGAGGATTTAGAAGCCTCCCCAGCTGAGCTAGTTTTCGCACAGCCACTTCGGCTGCCCGGGGAATTTCTCCCAGATAATCCGGCGCCAGAGTGCTCCCCAGCTCAGCGGTTACAGAGTAGCACGGACTTGAGCATGCTACCTGGCCCCGTTCACCACAGTTTTCTGCACGTTTTTGTGCCTAAGGCTTTAAAAAATGCAGAGTTTGTTTTTGTCAGACACGAAGCCCATCGCCCACCATTACGACCACCTTATGATGGACCATATAGAGTGCTGGAAACAGGGGATAAGCATTTTTTGCTAGATTTGGGGGGCAGAAGAGAAATGATTGGGATAAACAGGCTCAAACCCGCTTTTGTGGTGGCTGACGAAGGTGTGCAGTTGGCTAAGGCTCCTTGGCGCGGCAGACCTCCTAGAGAGCATTCCCCAGAACACCCACAGAGATTGACTAACAGTTCTCATCCTCAGACAGCAGCTCCCCAGCAGGAGGGCGCCGCGGAGGTGGTAAAACCTGCTTACAGCAGATACGGGAGAAGACTGCGGCCCAAGCAGCATGTGGACTGATGTGTAGTGATTTTATTACGACATGCAAACTGTTATTACGTTGTTCCATCTTAGACGTTTGGGGGGGGATCATGTGGGACACATATGTGGGTTTCATATGCTTCACATGTATATTACTGTATGCTTATTGTATGCTTCACGTCTCAGAGGAACAAAAGACTGAACCTCCTAGGAGATAACAGGAGGATGTGAAATGCGGCCTTTTGTATGCAAAGAGATGACCTTGAGGGATTTCCTGACCACCAGTGACTTTAGGTGGAGGTGAGAAGACCTGGAAGAAGACGCATTGTGACTTGGGATTAAAAGACAATGCGACTGCGTGCTTTGATGTCCTGGGGTATAAAAGGGACAGATGTTGGGGGATTCTTTCTCTTTTCTGTTTGTGATGATGTTGGAGAATGAAATAAACCTGACTCGTGAGATAAACTCAGCCTCGTCATTTCTACATTCTCCACAAACTCACAAGTAAATAGTTCCAAAAACATCCGACACGATTCTCAGCAACAATCCACAATCGAACATCACTAAAGACTAACCATACAATTATCTCCCAAGGGCATTCAAATTAAACAAAAGACAGATCCCAAAATAATGTGTGCAACTTTTACAATCATAATAACATTTACCATATTATAAATACAACACAATCACACATACAATAAGTCATACAGTGGTGACACTCCATCGTCACAGACAACAATACCAACATCCAACAATATTACAACAACAATAAACATACACTTCTGGCATGTTCAATACAAACAGACAACACCATCACCTTCACAATCACCATAACACAACAACCTTCCCTCACTGAAGACACAATGTAACATCACTGCCCTTCATTCTCGTACTGCTCAAAAATCATTTCTTTATATGTTGATTTAAATATGTTGATGTTTGGACATTGCCTGTGTTTCTCCCCCAACCCATTCCACAATTTTACCCCACACACAGACACACAAAAACTCTTCCGAGTAGATCTTACTAGGTGCATTTTGAATTTTGTATTCCCCCGTAAATTATATTTCCCTTCTCTCTCCCTGAAAAGATTTTGTATATTGTGTGGCAAGAGGTTTTTACTGACTTTAAACATTAATTGTGCTGTGTAATAATGAACCAGATCCCATAATTTCAATAACTTTGAATGTAAAAACAATAAATTAGTATGTTCGAGGTACCCGACTTTGTGTATAACACGGACTGCCCTTTTTTGTAATATTAACAATGAATTAAGTTTACTTTTATAACTGTTACCCCAAACCTCTATACAATAAGTCAAGTATGGAAGTACTAATGAGCAATACAAGATATGAAGTGATTTATAATCTAGGACCTGCTTAATTTTATTTATAATTGCAATATTTTTTGCAACTTTGTTTTGTATGTATCTGACATGTGGCTTCCAACTAATTTTATCATCCAGTATTACACCCAAAAACTTGATCTCCTTAACTTTTTCAATAACTACATTATCTATATGAATATGTATATCTTCTTTATTTTTACAATTACCAAATATCATTACCTTAGTTTTATCTATATTTAGTGATAATTTATTACAATCCATCCATTTTTAAGCTTATTTAATTCATTATTTAGAGTATGGATTAGTTGATTATAATTATTTCCAGAATAAAATATATATTAGTATCATCAGCAAATAATATTATTTTTAATAATTTAGAAACTTGGAATATATCATTTATATACAGTATATGTTAAATAATTTGGGGCCCAATACTGCCCCCTGGGGGACCCCACAGGCAATACCCATACACCCAGACAGATATTCTCCCATCTTCACAAATTGTTGTCTCTCAGATAGATAACTTGTAACCCATTTCAGAGCCATTCCCCTAATACCATACATTTGCAATTTATTAAGAAGTATTGAATGATTTACTGTATCAAATGCTTTTCTAAAATCTATAAACACACCAATTGCATATTTTCCTTGATCTAATGCATTTTTTATTTCCTCTGTTGCTTCCATTATCGCCAACGATGTTGTACTCTTGGCTCTAAACCCATATTGGTTCTGATTCAGCACATCTTGTTTATTTAAAACTTGGACTCTTGTTTATTACAGTGATATAAATCACTGTAATAGGAACTTTTTGACAATCCTGTGCTTTTCTTGTATTGTTATATAGAATATTACTGCAGTGAACTGGAAAAAAATCACCTGCTTTAAAATTTGTAAATTGTCCCACAACTTTTAGTGCAAAAAAAAACAAAAAACAAAAAAAAAAACCCCTCTCAAGACATCGCAACTTTTATCATATCTTTTTAAAAAAGCTCCTGCGAATTCAGGCTTTTTGGGCCGCAACAATCATACAAACATCCCGCAAAATGCTGGAGGGACTGATAGTTTGTGGGGCATAACCAAAAATCCACAGCCCCAAACAAAAAACAAAAATGGTATGGGTGGCCTGCCAAAGTCCCAGGGCCACCGGACTGGAGAGCAAAGCGGGTCAGGGGGCCTATCCAAATCCATAAGCCACCTGACGGGTGAACACGATGCGTCGGATGGCCTACCAAAGTCCATGGACCACCAGATTGGAGAAAACAGACGAGCCTTTTGCTCTGAATATAACACATGAGCCCTTTGCTCAGAAAACAACACAGAAACACTTTGTTCAAGAGAAAACAACATAGGGGCCTCTTGCCCTGGAGCTGGCAACACGAAAACTTCAAACTCAGAAGACAACATGGAAACTTCAAACTCAGTAGATGACATGGTAACGTCAACCTCTGGAGGTGATAACATGGCAATTTTATCCTCAGGAGATGATAATATGGACATTTCAACCTCAGGAGGTGATAAAGAATTTTCACTCTTAAGAGATGGCATGTAATTTTCAAACTCTGAAGACAATGTCAACCTGGACTCTTTAGGCTCAGGAGATAACATTTGTTCAGAAGACCACAAAGGGGCTCCTTGCTCCAGAGACAGTACTTGCAGAATTCTGACCTCAGGAACATCTGGTGGTGGCGTGCCGGCATCAGGAGCATTGGCTGGAGGTCTCCCGGCCTCGGGAGCATTGGTTGGAACCTCTTGCGACCCCATCCTCGACATGGCCACCTCAGGTGATGGAGGGAAACAGGAGGTCAGTGAGGTGACACCAGTCATTAACAGCAGGAACTGGTGGGGAGGACTCAGCAGCTGGTGGAACATGTGCTTGGGTACCCCCATCAGGAGTAAGACAAGTCTTTTCAAAAATGGTATAAATAAATGAAAAGGTACTTGCCTTAACTCCTGGTCTCCTGTTGTTGGGGTGACCACCTCAGAATCAGAAGCAGGAACAGGAACTGGAGAGTGTTGTGGAGCAGGTACAGGAACTGGGGAACAACATGGAGCAGGCACAGGAACTGGCGAGCCACGACGAAGCAGGCACTGGAGCTGGGTGATGTCATGGAACAGGCACTGGAGCTGGAATGTCCATTGCCTGCTTGATCCGACCCAGCTAGGACACATGCCCTGGAAGAAGCCACGGCTTGTAGTCTACCATTAATTCCTCCTGGGCTAGCATGGCTTGCTGACGCTCCTCCTGCTCCTCCTCGTCACCGCTACACAGAGGTGCCAATGTAGCAAACCCAATCCGGCAGACCTTGGCATCCTGTGGCGTCAGTGTGGAGGCAGCTGCTGCTAGTGGACCTTCCGGAACAGCAGACTCCTCCCAGATAATCCGGTTTCCACCCAGTATTGGCAAACTCTCGGAAAAAACTCAAGGCGAAACAGGAGATGCAGGTGAGGACTGATGGATGAAATAGGCAGCAGAGACCAGTGGAGACAGCTCAGCAGTGATGGTAGGTGGCTGAAGCTGAGCCCCCTCCCTAGGAACAAGACAAGCCCTTTCATTTATTGGTGGTAGAAAATAAGAGGGTGCTTGCCGTTGAACCCGTTCTGCTGTCACTGGGGAGTCTGACGATCCATCGTCTGATGAGGCGCCACTCGGCTCGTGTAGGTCCCCTTCTCTCCACTCATCTCCCGTGGCCGGTGACGGCCTCACCAACTCCCGTAGCATCTGTTGCAAATTGGGGACAGATCACGGCAGTCCGGCGAGCTGGGGATACTGCTGCAGAGTGGGAAAAGCCTCGATTAGCTCTTCGGTTATAGCAAGGAACATAAGGGATTCTTCCGGCATGTGGGAGATGCGGGTCACCTCAATGAGGTCCTCGATAATGGAAGCCACCCAAACCTCCTCTTCGTCGAGGCCCATTAATTGAAACTTTTGGTCAGCTGGGTCCATGACAGCTGTGTCCTACTGTCACAGTATGTTGTTGAAGCAGAACCCAAACGCAAGACTAACAGTTCCAAATGTTTTATTGGAGCTGGTCCAAACCCCGGCCAGCTCAAGGGTGTAAATAATAATTCCAACTGGGCAGGCAAGACAGGCAACCAAGGCACAAAATAATCCAAACAGGCAAGACAGAATCAGGCAAACCGAAGTGTGGTTGAATGCCAAAATAATGACGAGGACACAACACCCAGGTGAGGGGCTGCATCCCTTAAATAACAGGTGACACAGGTGGAACATGATTCCAACTTGGTGTGTGCACTTAAATCAACAAGACTAAATCAGGAAATGTACAAAGGGAACTGAGAACAATCACACAATGAAGCCAAACCAAGACAGCAGAAAGTGACAGGAATAACAGGACAAACATAAACATGACTATGATAAGAACAAGACTAATAAACAAGATAGAATAATAATAAGGATTATTAACAATACAAAACACAGAAGGCATAATATAGTACAAATAATAAATAACCAAGGATTGGGCAGAGATAAACCTAAGGAATACAAAAAGCAGAGACAATGATAAACAATTACAAAACAACCCAAAATACAAACTCAGCGAGAACATGGACTAAGACCAATGACCTGAAAACAAAGAACAAAATCATAACGCAGGGTGAGAACTTGGGGCCCAGCCCATGTTCTGACAAGATGGGCTTGTGAGGGAAATGGGTTGAATAAAAAAACCCTTAAAAAGGTCTGTATAAATTAACATTACAGCAAGGCTTGCTGTAATAGCCTTATTGCAATTGCACTATGGGAAAAAAAATAAAAATCCATACTATATAATCTGATTAACTAGGTATGTGGGGAAAGGTAACAAGCCTTAATGGAGCTTTACAAAACTGTCACAAACCTGGCTCACTCGCTTGGACATTAAAGGGAGATCACATGGAGGTGCCAATTTAAACAATTTATTTACTAAAGAGAAGTAATAAAAGAAAGTGTCTGTAAAATCAGTGGTGTGTGCATTTGCATGGGATGTGTGAAACAAACAAACAGAACAGTCACTAGCCAGTCCAGTGACTGCACAAGCCTCTGTCAAAGGCTGCAACCATGCCTAGCGGCCAACCCAAAACCAGATCAACCTCCACAGGTTGCAAACAACAACAGAACCAGACTACCAGCACAGCCCCAACCAGGTGACAGACAACAGAACCAGAACAGGCCGTAGGTAAAGTACAGTAGTAGGGCGACCGACCTCAACGGGAGCAGAACGCTACTGAGAGGCACGCAGAGATGGCTTTTATAGGCACCTCCCAGCCAGGAGCGGTCCTTCACAGCTCCACCTACAGCACAAGGAAAAAAAAACAAAGAGTCCCCATTCCAAAAAGGAGCAGGCCGTAACATCACCCCCACACACAAAAAAGACTTCCCTGTTGGGATCGCCTACACAACCTGACTTACAAACAATTTCCCCAAATAATTTATCATTTAATAATAAATATTCCCAGTTCATTTATTCACAATTTTCTATGGCCCATTAAAATACAAATTACAGATCCACCATTTTTTATTTTTACCATGTCCTGGTGTAAGCACCCAGCCAACCCATCCAAACCTTGTCAATCACCCAGCAACCCCCCCGGCACCAGGACAAGCAATTTAAGACGGCTGACAAACCCAACAGATGGTGCAGGTAACTTTAGACAGGATTTTCTCTGTCTAACACCTATGAACTCAGTACTCTGGACAGGCCTCGACCATAACACTCCGAGCCTCAATGTATGGTGGACATCCAAGCAGTAGATCTACAAAAAACAAACAAAAAAACAAGCAAATACATCAGTCAAACAATAATCCTGTAGTTCACAGACTACTGGGAAACAGATGTCCTTCCGGAGGATGATCAAAATCCAGTGTCCACTGGACAGGAGAGAAAAACATGTCAGGAAGATGATCCAAATCCACAAACAGCCAGATAAAATAGAGGTGTCCCTCAGGAGGATGACCACTATCAGAACTCCACCAGACAAACAGCAGTCTCAGCCCAGGAGTAACCCAGGAGCTGTCACGCCGCGCCGCTCATCAGCGGCGCCACCTGCACGCACACCTGCTCATCATCAGCAGCGAGGGATATAAGCCGCCTTGCCCTGAGCTTCGGCCTGAAGCCGTTAAACTTCTCATGCATCGCTGTGAGTTCCTTCACCTTCAGCTATTCTCCTGGGTAAGAAGCTCTTACCTCCTTTTCTCTCTCGAGTCTGCTCCCCTGTGCACAGGTGGATTCCCCGGCGGCGGACATCGCCTCTCCATCGCCTATTCCTCGCTGCTGCACCGAGCCCTCCAGGTGGCTGTCTTCCGGACCTCGTCCTTGCTGTGCCAGTCATCCGTGCCCTCCAAGTAAGCTCCTCTCTCGCTTGCAAATCTCCTGTGTTGGTGTGTGCCCGTCACCCTTCTCCTTTTGCTTTTCCCATAGGGTTGTCCGGCTGTACGGCCTCCTGCCTCTGTGCCCGAAGCAGACGCCACCACCAACACATTTACAGCCCGCTGACACACATTCATTCACTCCTGTTGCTAATAAACTATTTGAACTTCTCTGAGCCTGTGTGTGTGCGTCTCCTGAGCCGTGCGTTATGTCAGTACGGCTTCAGCAGAGCGGCTCGGCAGACGGCGGGCTCGCACACCGGTTTTCCACTCTCGAGGCTCGAGTGGATCAGATAGCCTATCAGCAACAGGTGATTTTTAATCAATTGTTAAATTTAACTTACCGGTTGGGCCGCTTGGACCCCCAACAGCCGTTCCCCCCAGCTCGTCAGGGTGGCGCAGCTCCTGCTGCTCCAGTGGCCGTCCAGCAGGCTCCGAGTGCACTGGTTCGGCTCACACCCATTCCAACCCCCGCCCGCTTTAGCGGTAAGCTCGGCGGAGCGCGGGGGTTTATTATGCAGTGTGAGTCCGTTTTCCACCGTGTGCCCGGAGACTTTCCCTCAGATCTTAGCCGAATTGGTTATATCGGGAATCTCCTGGAGGGGCGAGCATTAACATGGACCTACGCCGTAATGGCGAGGCCCAGTTATGCCGCCCTCACATATGACCAATTCGTGAGGCGCTTCCTGGAGGTCTTTGACCATTCTCCTACCGAGATGGTCCAGGTCGATCGGCTTCTCGCCCTCCAGCAGGGAAGCCGGTTGGCAGCGGACTACGCGGTCGACTTCCGGGTAGCGGCGGAGGAATTAGGCTGGGAGGAACGCTCCCTCTGCGGCCTTTTCCTCCGCAGTCTCAATGATGATCTGAGGGATGAACTGGCTGGGCGGGATATCCCTGAGACGCTAGCGGAGCTGACATCCTTAGCGATTAGTTTGGACAACAGGCTGCGCGAGCGCTCCTCGGGGCGGAAGTCGTCTTCTTCTCGCCCTCGTGGAGTCTCGCCGCGCCTGTTCCAAGCTCGCCCCCTGGCGGCGCCGCCACCATCGTGCTCCGAGGAGTCGGAGCCGATGGTGATGGGCTGGACAAAGCTTTCCCCTGCGGAGAAACAACGCCGCCGTGAGTTGGATCTCTGCATGTATTGCGGAGATGACCAACACACGGTGAAGCTTTGCCCACGGAAAGCCAGTCGGCGGGGTCCGCGAGTCACTGTAGGGGGCCTCGCGGATGTCAATCGGTTAAACCCCCACACTCAATTGAAGCTGCCCATCCGTTTCTGCCACAATCCCACTAGGCATCTCACCCACGCACTGGTGGATTCGGGCGCAGAAGGCAGCTTTATTTCACAAAGCCTGGCAACCCAATTGGGCATCCGCTGCCAGGCACTGAGAAACCCAATCTCCCTGGTCAACCTCTCTCGTGCCTCCCTTGGGAGAGTGACGCACCAGACTGTTCCTGTCCCGGTAATCATCTCAGGAAACCACCGGGAGGAAATGACCTTTTACGTCCTGCCCAACTCTGTGTCACCCGTCATCCTGGGGTATCCCTGGCTACACCTCCACAACCCCGTTCTGGATTGGAAGTCCGCTGGGGTGTCGGCATGGAGCACGTTCTGCATGGGCACCTGCCTACAGTCCGCTGCCTGCTCACTGTCCGCTTCTCCCCCACCTACGGACGCAGCGCCCCCGGACCTGTCCCTGGTGCCCTTGGAATTTCACGACCTGGGTATGGTATTCAGCAAGACCAAGGCCATGTCTCTTCCTCCTCATCGGCCCTATGACTGCGCCATCAACCTCCGCCAGGGGGCACCCTTACCTTCTGGTCGGCTCTACAGTCTGTCGGCGCCGGAGAAGGAGACGATGAACGCCTACCTAAAGGAGTCGCTGAGTGCTGGGATAATCCGCCCATCGTCATCACCCGTGGGGGCAGGGTTCTTCTTCGTCGGAAAGAAGGACGGATCCCTCCGTCCTTGCATTGACTATCGGGCTCTAAATGACATCACGGAGAAGGATCGTTACACCCTGCCCCTCATGGACACCGCTTTCCACTCCCTCCAGGGGGCGACCTGGTTCACCAAGCTGGATCTACGCAGCGCATACCACCTCGTCCGGATCCGGGAGGGAGATGAGTGGAAGACAGCCTTCCGTACCCCGAACGGCCACTTCGAATACCTGGTAATGCCGTTCGGGTTGACCAACGCTCCTGCCGTCTTTCAGCGCCTCATCAACGACGTCCTCCGGGACTTCATCGGCCTCTTTGTGTTCGTCTACCTGGACGACATACTCATCTTCTCCAAGTCCAGGGACGAGCACCAGGTCCATGTGAGGCGGGTCCTCCAAAGACTGCTGGAGAACCGGCTATACGTGAAGGCTGAAAAGTGTGAATTTTATGCTAAGACTACATCCTTCCTGGGATTCATCATCTCACACGACCAGGTGCGTCCAGACCCAGAGAAGGTGAAGGCGGTGGTAGAATGGCCTACACCTGCATCGAGGAAACAGGTGCAACAGTTCGTTGGGTTCGCGAACTTCTACCGCCGCTTTGTCCAAAACTTCAGTACCATCGTCGGCCCGCTGACCCACCTCACGTCCCCTAAGGTCCCGTTCCGGTGGACCGAAGAGGCCGCAGCTGCTTTTCAGGCGCTGAAGGCGGAGTTCTCCTCCTCCCGGGTCCTTCGCCAGGTCGACCCCGCGCTGCAATGCATCGTGGAGGTGGACGCTTCGGACACCGGAGTGGGGGCGGTGCTATCCCAGCGGTCGCCTGACGACGGCGCCAAAAGGCCCTGCGCCTTCTTCTCCCGGCGCTTGTCCCCAGCGGAGAGAAATTACGACGTGGGGGACAGAGAGCTCCTGGCCATCAAGCTCGCGCTGCAAGAGTGGCGTCACTGGCTAGAGGGGGCGGACCTGCCGTTCGTGGTCCTGACGGACCACAAGAACTTGGAGTACCTTCGATCTGCCAAGCGCCTGAACGCCCGCCAGGCGCGCTGGTCCTTGTTCTTCGCCAGGTTCCAGTTTTCCATCACCTTCAGGCCTGGCTCCAAGAACGGCCTGCCCGACGCCCTCTCTAGGCAATTCGCCCCTGAGGAGTCGGAGGACACGCTCCACACTATCCTACCCAGGTCGTGCGTCGTGGGAGCCATCTCCTGGGACATTGAGAGCAAGATCCGGAAGGCGCAGGAAGTGGAACCTGACCCTGGCGGCGGACCGGAGGGGAGGCTGTTCGTGCCATCTGCGGTTCGAGGAGAGGTCATCCACTGGCTACACACCTCCAAGCTCACCTGTCACCCTGGCTCCTCCCGGATGATAAACCTCCTCCAGCGGTCCTTTTGGTGGCCGGGCCTGCGGAGGGATGCTGCCCACTATGCCCGGGCCTGTCCAATTTGTGCCACCAACGGGAAATGCCCCTCCAGCGGGTCTGCTCCAGCCCCTGCCCATCCCTGGCAGGCCCTGGTCGCACATCGCCTTGGATTTCATCACCGGACTCCCAGTCTCCAACTCCTACGACACCATCCTGACCATCGTGGACCGCTTCTCCAAGGCGGCACACTTCGTCCCCCTGCGAGGTCTCCCCACTGCCCTGGAGATGGCGGACCTCCTCATCCAACACGTGGTCAGGCTGCATGGGATTCCGGTGGACGTGGTCTCGGATCGAGGGCCCCAATTTTCCTCTGAGGTTTGGAGGTCGTTTTGCAACGCTTTAGGAGCCAAGGTGAGCCTCTCCTCCGGCCATCACCCCCAATCCAACGGGCAGTGTGAGCGGACCAACCAGGAGCTGGAGGCTGCGCTCTGCTGTGTAACGGCGTCCAAACCCACGTCCTGGAGCAACCACCTTGCCTGGGTTGAATACGCCCATAACACCGCTCACTCTTCTGCCACAGGGATGTCCCCCTTCAAGGCGTCCCTGGGTTACGACCCCCCGCTGTTCCCGGCGCAGGAGAGTGAGGTAACTGTCCCCTCAGTACGGGCGCATCTCAGGCAGTTCCACTCCATCTGGGCGTCAGCGTGCAATGCACTTTTACGCATGGCGGAGCGCAACAGAGCCATGGCGGACCGGCACAGAAGACCTGCCCCGGCGTACAGGGTTGGGCAGCGAGTCTACGTGTCGACCCGGGACGTTACCTTAAAAGGCGAGAGGAGGAAGCTGGCACAGCGCTTCGTGGGTCCCTATTCCATCACCAAGATTGTCAACCCGGTGGCTGTGCGTGTAGCTATTCCCCCCTCCCTCCGCATCCACCCCACCTTCCACGTGTCCAAGGTGAAGCTGGCAGTCTCCGATCCCCTTTGCCCTCCTCCTGCTGCGCAACCCACGCCCCGGATGATTGGTGGCCATCCGGCCTGGCCCGTCTCCTCCATCCTGGACTCCCGGCGCCGGGGTCGTGGGTTGCAGTACCTGGTGGACTGGGAGGGCTATGGGCCTGACCATCGACAGTGGGTACCCCCGTCGTCTGTGTTGGACCCATCGCTCATCGCTGATTTGCACCGAGCGCACCCAGGAAAGCCATCGCCAGGAGGCGCTGCTAGAGGGGAGAGTACTGTCACGCTGCGCCGCTCATCAGCGGCGCCACCTGCACACACACCTGCTCATCATCAGCGGCGAGGGATATAAGCCGCCTCGCCCTGAGCTTCTGCCTGAAGCCGTTAAACTTCTCATGCATCGCTGTGAGTTCCTTCACCTTCAGCTATTCTCCCGGGTAAGAAGCTCTTACCTCCTTTTCTCTCTCGAGTCTGCTCCCCTGTGCACAGGTGGATTCCCCGGCGGCGGACATCGCCTCTCCATCGCCTATTCCTCGCTGCTGCACCGAGCCCTCCAGGTGGCTGTCTTCCGGACCTCGTCCTTGCTGTGCCAGTCATCCGTGCCCTCCAAGTAAGCTCCTCTCTCGCTTGCAAATCTCCTGTGTTGGTGTGTGCCCGTCACCCTTCTCCTTTTGCTTTTCCCATAGGGTTGTCCGGCTGTACGGCCTCCTGCCTCTGTGCCCGAAGCAGACGCCGCCACCAACACATTTACATTCCGCTGACACACATTCATTCACTCCTGTTGCTAATAAACTATTTGAACTTCTCTGAGCCTGTGTGTGTGCGTCTCCTGAGCCGTGCGTTATGTCAGGAGCAGGCAGTAATCCATGCAGGTTTTGAAATGACTCAGACTTCCTCAGCTCACCCTGCAACCGACACTGATCAGGAGCCACCATGATATCATCATCTGACACAGGTGCACTCACAGACTCTGCAGCAGCTGAACTAACGGGTAGCTGAGACACACTCCCCCCGGTTCAAAAACCAGCTCTTCTCGAGAGTAATCAGATTTCAACAGATCAATCTGACCAGGCTTCAGTTCTTCCCCATGCTCAGATGCAACCAAACAAACCTCATCAAAGACCAATTCATCAGGCTCCCTTACAGTGTCAGTCAGAAACACCTGACCGTCAGAAGCACCAACAGGACAAATTAATTGCCCCTGCTGGCAGTTTGACACAAACTCCTGCTTAGGTGTAATCAAATCAAACTCATCAGGAACCAAACTGATGGGCTCTTCAGCGTTATCCAGAGCCTTGTGACTGCCAGGGCTAACAGCAGGACAAATTAATTGTTCTGACAATCCATCACAGAATCTGCAACCTTTGACAAATCAACTGATGTTGTTGTTGAATCAGTGTCAGAGAGCACACGTGGAACCGCCACACAGAGATTTTCAGAGTTAGCCTGATTAACTGGCACCACACCAACAGATTGCAAAGGAGAAGCTCCAGCACAGGTTTTCAGAATCAGCATAATCAATTGGCACAGCCAACAGCACAGGTGCAACTGGATCCAATTCACCAATTGGCTGATTATGCGTCTCTGACCCAGACGAAACCGGACACAAATCAGGAGAAACACCACCTGGGCACTCACAACCAGAGGCACCGCCTGAACTCAAAACGGCACCACCGGCCACACGCACACCCAGATTTCTCCAACTGTATCTGCTCCCATATCAACCCCCACAGCAAAAACATCTCTCACTGCTCATAATAGGACGTGTCAGCACCACAAGTTAACCCCGTTCCAGACATAACAGGTGCGTATTCCCAACCCACAACAAAACCAGACTGATGTGTAATCAATCAACACAAGCGCAGCGCTCTGTCCAACCTGCAAACACTTCAATCATGCTCACACAAAAATACCCACACCATGAACCAAATTAACAAATTAACAAACACTCACCTCTGTGTCTCCCAAATAGTGTTGGGAGTTACGCGTTACTTTGTAAGGCCACTACTTCTGCAGTAACGTGCTGTGTAACGAAATTCCATCCATCCATCCATCCTCCACCGCTCCTCCGGAGGTCCGGGTCGCGGAGGGAGCAGTTCAAGCAGAGAAGCCCAGACTTCCCTCTCCCCAGCCACCTGCTCCAGCTCTTCAGAGGGGATACCAAAGCGTTCCCAGACCAGCTGGGAGACATAGTCTCTTCACCGAGTCCTGGGTCTGCCCCGGGGTCTCCTCCCAGTGGGACGTGCCTGAAACACCTCAAGTGGGAGGCGTCCAGGAGGCATCCTAATCAGATGCCCATACCACCTCAACTGACTCCTTTCAATGTGGAGGAGCAGCGGTTCTACTCTGAGCCTCTCCCGGATGACTGAGCTCCTCACCCTATCTCTGAGGGTGAGTCCAGCAATCCTACGGAGAAAGCTCATTTCAGCCGCTTGTATCCGCAATCTCGTTCTTTCGGTCATTACCCAAAGCTCGTGACCATAGGTGAGAGTAGGAACGTAGATTGACTGGTAAATCGACAGCTTTGCCTTAAAACTAAGCTCCCTCTTCACCACAACAGACCGGTACAACGTCCGCATCACTGCAGATGCTGCTCCAATCCGTCTGCCGATCTCTCGCTCCATTTTCCCCTCACTCGTGAACAAGACCCCAAGATACTTAAACTCCTCCACTTGGGGCAGGAGCCTGTCCCCAACCCGGAGAGGACAATCCACCTTTTTCCGGCTGAGGACCATGGACTCGGACTTGGAGGTGCTGATTCTCATCCCAGCTGCTTCACACTCAGCGGCAAACCGTGCCAGCAAGAGCTGTTGGTCATTGCTGGATGAAGCCAACAGGACAACATCATCTGCAAACAACAGAGAGGAGATCCTGTGGTCACCAAGCATGACACCCTCCATTCCCTGGCTGCGCCTAGAAATCCTGTCCATAAAAATTATGAACAGGATCGGTGACAAAGGGCAGCCCTGGCGGAGTCCAACTCTCACTGGGAATGACTCCGACCGAGTGTTGGCAATACGAACCAAACTCTCACAACTGTCATACAGAGACCGAATAGCTCGTAACAACAAGCCCGATACCCCATACTCCCGAAGCACCCCCCACAAAAATCCACGAGGGACGCGGTCAAATGCCTTCTCCAAGTCCACAAAACACATGTAAACTGGTTGGGCAAACTCCCACGAACCCTCAAGAATTCTCGAGAGGGTAAAGAGCTGGTCCGATGTGCCACGGCCAGGACGAAAACCACATTGCTCCTCCTGAATCCGAGGTTCAACCAACGGCCGGACTCTCCTCTCCAGTACCTTGGCATAGACCTTCCCAGGGAGGCTGAGGAGTGTGACCCCTCTAAAGTTGGAGCACACCCTCCGGTCCCCTTTTTTGAAGAGAGGAACCACCACCCCGGTTTGCCATGCCAAAGGCACTGCCCCCGACCTCGGTGGGTGGTCGTGGGTCCGCCCTCCAGTGGGCTCACCACCTGCAGGAGGGATCATGCGGGTCCGGTGCTATGTGGATTAGGTGGCGGTCAAAGGCGGAGACCTTGGCGTACTGATACCAAGCTTTCTAAACTGGCTTTTGGTACGTGGAATGTCACCTCTCTGGTGGGGAAGGAGCCTGAGCTGGTGTACGAGGTTGAGAAATACCGGCTAGATATAGTCGGCCTCACCTCAACACACAGCTCCGGTTCCGGAACCAGTCTCCTGGAGAGGGGCTGGAGCTTGGCCTTTTCTGGAGTTGCCCCAGGCGAGAGGCGACGAGCAGGGGTGGGTATTCTTGTATCGCCCCACCTTGCTGCCTCTATATTGGAGTTTTCCCCGGTGGACGAAAGGGTTGCTTCCCTGCGTCTTCGAGTTGGGAAACGGGTCCTGACCATCATTTGTGCCTATGCACCAAATGATGTTTCAGAGTACCCACCCTTTTTGGAGTCTGTGACTGGGGTGCTGGAGGGTGCTCCTCTTGGAGGCTCCATTGTCCTACTGGGGGACTTCAATGCGCACGTGGGCAACGACAGTGAAACCTGGAGGGGGGTGATTAGGAGGAATGGCCTGCCCGATCTGAACCCGAGTGGTGTTCAGTTATTGGACTTCTGTGCTAACCACAGTCTGTCCATAATGAACACCATATTCAAGCATAAGGGTGTCCATATGTGCACCTGGCACCAGGACACCCTAGGTCGCAGGTCGATGATCGATTTTATCGTATCATCAGACCTGCGACCGTATGTCTTGAACACCCGAGTAAAGAGAGGTGCAGAGCTGTCAACTGATCACCACCTGGTGGTAAGTTGGATCCGATGGCAGGGGAGGAAGCCATTCAGACCTGGTAGACCCAAACGTATAGTGAGGGTGTGCTGGGAGCGTCTGGCTGAGGCCCCTGTCCGGGAGGTCTTCAACTCCCACCTCCGGAAGAACTTCAACCACATTCCGAGGGAGTCTGGAGACATGGAGTCTGAATGGGCCATGTTCTCCACCTCTGTTGTTGAAGCGGCGGCCCAGAGCTGCGGCCGCAAGGTGGTCGGTGCATCTCGTGGTGGCAACCCCCGAACCAAGTGGTGGACACCAGTGGTGAGGGGGGCCGTTAAGCTGAAGAAGGAGTCCTATCAAGCTTGGTTGGCTTGTGGGACTCCCGAAGCAGCTGAGGTGTACCGGCAGGCCAAGCGGAGTGCAGCTCGGGTGGTTGCTGAAGCAAAAACCCGGGTATGGGAGGAGTTCGGTGAGGCCATGGAACAAGACTTTCGGTTGGCCTCAAAGAGATTCTGGCAAACTGTCCGGCGGCTCAGGAGGGGAAAGCAGCTCCCCGTCCACACTGTGTATGGTGCGGATGGGACACTGTTGACTTCGACTGGGGATATCGTCGGGCGGTGGAAGGAATACTTCGAGGATCTCCTCAATCCCACTGATACGCCTTCCACAGAGGAAGCAGGGTTTGGGGACGAGGGGGATGACTCGCCTATCACAGGGGCTGAGGTCGCCAAGGTGGTTAAAAATCTCCTTGGTGGCTGGGCCCTGGGGGTGGACGAGATTCGCCCTGAGTACCTCAAGGCCCTGGATGTTGTTGGGTTGTCATGGTTGACACGCCTCTGCAACATTGCGTGTAATGAAATTACTGTTTAAAAATTCAGTAATGCGTTGCAGTTACTGAAATTTGACCAGATGCGTTACTCGCATTACTAATATGGATAGATATTTTTAGCACAAATAAACTGACCCTACCATAGCTGGTGCAGCCGTCAGTCTCCGTGGGTCACTTTCCTGTCCTGCCCTAGTTCATACAACAACCTGGTGGCGACTTCTCATACCAAGCCCTGATCACCTGTTGTCCGAGCAGTGTGTAGCAGCTTACAGCTCCTACCTCTGTGGTTAAACACGAGTATTTTTTGAGCAAGAAGCTCGCATTTAATGTCCCCATTAAATGCATTTAAAGTTTTCTTACGCGCAGAGAAAAAGTAACTGTGATTTGTTGTAGTAAAAAACAGCTTCTTCTAAGCGGTGAACTTTCATTTATCTGTGCTTTCTGTTTTATTTTATCTTATTCATTTACATGCTGTTGTGATATGCACCTTTTTCATGGAAGTAAATCCTCTAAATATGCGTTTTTAATGGGCTTGTCTAGAGGTGTCAAACATATAGCTCGTGGGCCAAAAACGGCCCACAAGGGGATCCAAAGTTTTCTCTATGAATTGTGAAATTTCTGACTTTCTACTGATTACAATAGTTTATGTAAATCTGAGATATTTTTTTCTCTGTAAGATGAGACTTTTTTCTCATCAGTTTACTTTTTCTTCTTTTTTCTGATGAGAACAAATGGCCCTTGATCTTGCTATGTGTGCAAGATGATTTAATATGTATTTAAAAGTAACGTGAAAGTTACTCTTCCAAGTAACTAGTTACTTTAATCATGCAGTACCTCAAAAGTAACTGTTACTTTTGAAAAAAGTAACTAGTAACTGTAACTAGTTACTATTTTTTATTGTAACATGCCCAACGCTGCTCCCAAACAGGTGTGTGTTTCCCGACAAATGCTGCACACTACTGAGCTGACGTCACCTGGATCACACAGCTGTCCTCACTCATTCACAGCCCCCCCTGTCACGCTGCGCCGCTCATCAGCGGCGCCAGCTGCACGCACACCTGCACATCATCAGCGGCGAGGGATTTAAGCCGCCTCGCCCTGGGCTTCGGCCTGAAGCCGTCAGACTTCACTACAGATTGCTGTGAGTTCCCTCTCATTCTCAGCAAACATAGCGGTAAGAAGATCTTACCTTTCTCTTCTCCAAGTCTGCTCCCCTGTGCACAGGTGGATTTCCCGGCAGCGGACTATTCCTCTCCATCGCCTGTTCCTCGCTGCTGCACCGGGCTCTCCAGGTGGCTGTCTACCGGACCTCGTTCCTTGCTGTGCCAGTCATCTGCCCTTTCCAAGTAAGCTCCTCTCCTACTTGTATATCTCCTGTGTTGGTGTGTGCCCGTCACCCTTCTCCCTGTGCTTTTCCCATAGGGTTGTCCGGCTGTATGGTCTCCTGCCTCTGTGCCCGAAGCAGACGCCGCCACCAACACATTCACATCTCGCAGACACACATTCATACACCCTTGTTGCCAATAAAGCTATTTGAGCTACTCTGAGCCTGTGTGTGTGTGCGTCTCCTGAGCCGTGCAATATGTCACCCCCCTCCAAACTGCCACGCCTGCACTCACATGTGAGCAGACTGTTCAGCCAGAGCAAATCATCTGGGTTAAAAACAGAAGAAAGTGTTACCACACACACACACACACACACACAAAAATATGATCCACTGGCAAGTCTCCTACCCTGACTAACTGATCACAAAACTATTTACATAATCTGGACCCTAGTCTTTGGGCAGCTACTTGCAGGAGGTTTTTTTAATCACTAAACCACTGAGCTGACAACAATTGCTATGCGACAACTCGCCAGGAACTCCCATGGATGTTACACCCAGTGCCACATTCACCACCACACTAAGCCTGAGCAGACATTGACCCCATATTGGAACTCACTGTTAAGCCTATCCGGAGAAATTACCAGTGATGTCAGACTGATGAATGGAAAACACTTACCTGTTTTAACCCAGTGAGACACACACACACACACACACACACACACACACACACACACACACACACACACACACACACACACACACACACACACACAAACACCCCCCCCCAAATCTGTCAAAGAAACACATGAGCTCCCATTTCCCTCAGAAACAGTCCAAAGCGCAAACAAACCAAATCCAACCAGACAAACAGACAAAGGAGCCCCCCATTCTCTCTCAAATGAGCCACAGCTCAACCAAACCAAATTCAGATAAACAGAGCCCTCATTTGTCCTATTACAAATGGTTTTAACAGGGCTAAATTGTCATGAACGGCCCCTCCGGGGCAGAAGGACAAACCCAGGCGCTGAACTATAGTTGTGATTTTTTTTTTTTTTGTCAGCAAACCAAAATATATACAAAGAACCGACAACATAATAATAGGCATACAGAACTCAGAAAATGAATTGAGTGAGCTCAGAGGGGAAATTAGAGCTCAGACTCATGACAGACCCCCCCCCCCCTCCCAAAGGGGTGGAATCTAGACACCCCCAGGGAACACCCAAAGGACCCCCCCCCCCCCCCCCAGAACAAGTAACAGCAAAAAATCACCCCAGGAGGGAGGTGGGGGAAACAGGCTATGGAGGGAAAATACAACCCAGACTGGAGCACTGCAGCACCCACAGTGGCTCTGGGCTGGAGCACTGCAGCACCCTCAGTGGCTCCAGGCTGGAGCAATGCTGTACCTGCTGTGGCTCTGGGCGGGACCAACGCTGCACCCATGGTGGCTCCAGGTTGAAGCAATGCTGCATCCGCAGTGGCTCCGGGCTGGAGCTCTGCAGCACCTGCGGTAGACCTGGACTGGGCCAACGCTGCACCCTCGGTGGACCCTGGGCTGGGGTGTAGCACCCATGGCAGGCTCATACAGGAACCCTGCACCCATGTTAGTTCCAAGCTGGGGTGCAGCACCCACGATGGTCCCCAACTAGGACGTAGCACCTATGGAGACTTGATCCAAGGAGGGACCCAGATGACAGCCGCCGGCAAAGAGGAGGCTGCACCCATGGTGCACCCGGCCTGGGCCGAAGCTGCACCCACAGAGACCTCCACTGCGGGGGAAGCTGGACCTGTGGCGACATTGGGTGGTAAACCCGGACCCATGGAGACCTCTTGCCAT
This sequence comes from Pholidichthys leucotaenia, assembly GCA_020510985.1. NCBI lineage: Eukaryota > Metazoa > Chordata > Actinopteri > Cichliformes > Pholidichthyidae > Pholidichthys > Pholidichthys leucotaenia. The sequence goes on along the minus strand of CM035844.1, from coordinate 377,635,329 downwards.
GCTGGAACATCTCCGGCGACCCTGGGAGAAGGCTCAGAGGAGACAGAGAGAGAGATGGGTTCAGGATCACCGGCAGTGGCGGAGCCCAGCGAAACAAGCTCAGGTGCAGTGGGCGGCTGCACCCGGCTCTCCTCAGCAAGAGCCAGGCAAGATTGCTCAAAAACAGAGAAGAGAAAAACAAAGGAAAGCACTTGCCTGAGCTCGACCTCTACCACTGTACAAGACTCTGACGATCCGCTGCACCTGGTGGACAGTTATCCCTCTCCGTGTCTATGGTGAGCCTGGGCCCCTCTGTGGATTGTGGAGGAGCCACCCCTGTAGTTACGGTGATGGATGGAACCGGGAGGGAGGTGACCAGTTCTTCTGCAGCGGGAGGATTCGCCGAGGGGGAGGGAGAAAAAATTGCAGCTGGAAAGTTGGCTGACGGGACAGCCAAAGAGGAAGAATTGTAAAGAGACGCTGCTGCGGGAGTTTCCTGCCTCGGCAAAGGAAGGGCTGCGGGTGAGGAAGTGGAGGCTTTCCTCCAATGATCCGGAGCGGAACGATGGCATTGTGGAGCTGATGTAATACACGCTGGCGCTGGAGCTGGTGAGCTGAAAAAGGAAGTGGACATCTTTGAGGAGTGCACCTCCTTCATGGCTTCTAGTCCGTGGAAGACGACCCCATCTTCAGCCCGGGGAAAGATTGCTGAAGCGCAGTGACCATGGACAGCAGTCCTGCATATCGAGGAAATCTCCAGAGGCCAGGGTGTGCCTCCAGAATCCCCACCGCTCCATTAACACTTTCCCAGATCTTCTTGGGTCCGCGGGCGGTGAGAGCTTCATCCACAAAACTCTGGATAAAGTCTGCCGCCCACTCCTCCTCCAAGCTAGGAGACCCTGCTGCCAATCACCTTTTGTTTGTGTGGGACCGGTGAGCCGGGGACATGATGAGCTCTTGCACACAGGTGGGAGGAAAAAGAAAAAAGCACAAAAAGACAAAAAACGCAGAACTACAGCAGCTGGGTCTTATTTCTGGCGGCACTATTCTGTCATGAACGGCCCCTCCGGGGCAGAAGGACAGATCCAGACGCTGAACCATAGTTGTGACATTTATTAACAAAAATCCAAAAACTGTGCAAACAATACAAAAAGACAAACAAGATAAACTTACTGAGAAGGTACACTCCAGAGCCGGTATGCTCTGGAGGAGATGAGGAGAAACACGGAGGGAATAAAGTCCATTCAACTGCAAACAACGCAGGACAATCCAATAGCGCCACAGTGAGCCAAAGAACAGACAATGTTTAAACTAGAAAAGCACTCGGAGAGCGCAGACCTCCGCCAAGCGCCACAGTTCCCCCCATACAGTGTTTAACATCATAAATATTAATCCTACATTACATGGTGAACTGAAGTTTAAAAGGGTGCTTTATTCATCCTCCACGAGGCTCACTCAGCGCTGTGGCAGCGTGCTGGAGTGAGCCATGTGTCTCAAAGTCAGCAACAAACAATGCGAGTGATCAAAAAGAGAGAGAGCAAGAGATATGCAGTCAACTTATATACCCAGCTCAGACAATGCATGCATGGCACATTAGCATCACAGTATACAGCAGGAAAGCATGGACTTTTGCATTAGAGTCACACATATCAGGATTACTGGCGCCGGGATTCCTCTCTGTTCCGGAGCTGCAGGACGAAAGAGGGAGGGAGGCGCATCTGCATAATGATCAGTCCATACCTCTCACTGTTCTGATAACTGCTCACGCTGAGCACTCTGCCAGCCCTGTACGCTGTGGGGGTCACACACGAGGTGTTCCTCCACACTCTCAATAATTTTTTTTCCCGTGTATTTTTTTTCTTCTTTTTGGCGTACAGAAATGGCAATACGGCCGTGTTTGCTAAAATTGCCTGGGTGTTACAATTCACCGCACAACCGCGTACAACCCACAGGCCAATGGGTTATGCGAGCGTTTTCATAGATCACTGAAAGCAGCACTCAGGGCTTCATTGACGGATGCAAATTGGGTAGACAGGCTGCCATGGGTTTTATATTGGGGTTGCGCTCCGCACCGAAAGAGGATCTGGAAGCTTCCCCGGCAGAGCTGGTTTTTGTGCAGCCACTACGGCTGCGCAAAAACCTTATATTATAGAACCTGAAAAAAAAAAAAAAAGAATCCTATAAAAAATTCCTGGATCCAGACGGTGATCCGGATCACCACCAAAATCTAATCATCTATAGGATACCCCATTTCTGACAATCTGTGAAAATTTCATGAAAATCCGTCCATAACTTTTTGAGAAAAAAAAAAGAATCCTTTTAAAAATTCCTGGATCCAGACGGTGGTCTGGATCACCACCAAAATCTAATCATCTGTAGGATACCACATTTCTGACAATCTGTGAAAATTTCATGAAAATCCGTCCATAACTTTTTAAGTTATCTTGCTAACAAACAAACAGACACACAGACAAACAAACAGACAGACAAACCAACGCTGATGATCACATAACCTCCTCCTCTTGGTGGAGGTAACAACTGGGGATAAATGAGATGCAGGTGTGGGGAGCTGAGTGAGCAGGTAACCTTATTAATCAACTACTCACAGCTTGAGAAGGCAGGGAGACAGTGTGAGTAGTAGGTGGGAGTGTCTGGGCAAGAGGAGGGGCTCGGAGAGTCAGCAAACCAAAATATATACAAAGAACTGACAACATAATAATAACAGACATACGGAACTCAGAAAATAAATTGAGTCTGAGCTCAGTGGGGAAATTAGAGCTCAGACTCATGACGTAAACCAGGGGTGTCAAACTCAAATTCACAGTGGGCCAAAATTAAGCAGTGAAGTAAAGTCACGGGCCAAACTCAATATTTATTGAAAAATTAACTGCAACTGATATGTAATGTTTAACCTTTTCATATGGAAACAAACTTTAGTTTTGCTTAAACACAGAATCTGGAACAACCAAAGCTTGATATTACAAACACATGAGAAATTAAATTTGAAATAAAAGACACATCAGTGGTATTCATTTCTTATTTAAATAAATAAATAAAGTATGTCTCTCCTCGTATCCTTTCAAGTTCCTTTTTAAAGTAAATCTTTTTCAAAGCCAACAACAAAAGAACCAAAAATAATAATGTAATTCAATAAAAATCCAACATTTCAACTATTAACAGACCATGCCTTGCAGTAGAAAAAGTGCATAAATAACAGATACATTCAAGCTCAGTTTGCTACACTCTGATTTACTCTGCACATTGGTCTAAGCCAGATACCTGGCATCTTTTCTTAGATGCAAGTTCATCAATGTCTGGGGTCAGGCTCTGAACTGAGGAAAACCTCAGGACGGAGTGAAGGTGTTCATCAGTGAGTCGACTTCTGTGAGGTGTTTTGTTCACCTTCATCATAGAGAACAGTTGTTCACATAGATATGTGCTGCCGAACATTGAGAGCATCTGAGCAGCTTGGGTGCGTAATTGAGGCATTGTGTCGGGGAGGAAACATGGAAACCGCGCAGCACCAACAGAGTCATATTTTGATTTGAGCATGTCATTACATTGGAGTTCAATTAGCTCCATTTGGAGGCTGGTTGGTGCGCTTTCCACGTCGATCGCAAACGGGTCACTGAGCAGTTCAAATCTCCCTTTCTGAGCCTCAAAGTCTGCAAATCGCCGGGAAAACTCGGCGCTGAGCGCGTTGATTTTTTTCAGCAAACTGTGCGCTAGGCAGCACGGCAGGAGAAATTTGCTCTACCATGGTTTGGCAGCACAGAAAATGACCCAAGTTTCCTTGCAGCATCTGAGTCTTCCACAGACACAACTTAGTTTTAAAGGCCTTCACTGCTGCGTACATGTCTGTGATGATGTGGCCCCGTCCCTGAAGCTGCAGGTTAAGCACATCGAGATGGCTCACAGTGTCAGACAGAAATGCAAGCTCACACAGAAACTTTTTATCTCTCAGCTCTGTTGGTCCTTCCCTTTGTTTTCCATAAACTGACAGATTTCCTCACGTAGCTCAAAACATCTGTTCAGTACTTTTCCTCTGCTTAGCCATCTCACCTCTGTGTGATAGGGCACATCTCTGTATTCCAAATTCAACTCCTCCAGAAAAGACGAACTGCCGGTGATTCAAACCTTTGGCTCTTATGAAGTTGACTACTCGTTTTATAGAGCTCATAACATGTTCCATTTGCAGAGCTTTGCCACAGAGTGCTTCCTGATGTATGATACAGTGATAAACTGTAAGTTCACCTGCATCTTCCTCCCGCATCTTCTCCTGAATCCTGCCGACCAATCCACTCTTTTGACCGCACATCGAGGGCGCACCATCTGTCGTCAGTCCCACAAGTTTATCCCAAGGCAGGCTCATTTCAGTTATACATTTGGATACCTCTTCAAAGATATCTTTTCCTGTGGTGGTGCCATGTATTGATTTTAATCCTAAAAGTTCCTCTGTGACGCACAGGCTCGAGTCTACTCCACGGATGAAGATTGACAGCTGGGCAGTATCAGACGTGTCGCTGCTCTCATCCACAGCAAGGGAGTATGCAATAAAATCTTTTCCCTTTTTTATTAGTTGTTCATGTAGATTAGTGGAAAGCTCACACACGCGCTCAGCCACGGTGTTTCTGCTCAGGCTCACATTTAAAAATTCTTGCTTTTTATCTGGGCACACGATGTCGCAAACTTTGACCATGCACTTTTTGACAAACTCTCCCTCATTAAAGGGCCGGGCTGATTTTGCTATCTCTGCTGCCACAATAAAGCTGGCCTTTAATTCAATTTCAATTCAATTCAATTCAACTTTATTTATATAGCGCCATTTCACAACAACAGTCATCTCATAGCACTATCAACTGAAGGGGGGACCCCCACAGTTGCAGAAAGACCCCAGCAATCAAGTTTACCAGCTTTACAGCAGCTTCACTTTTTGATTTTGCTTTCATGAACATAGTCTGCTGGCAAACCAGACTTCTTTTCATCTCCTCCACCTTCTGCAGCTTCTGCTTTACGTCCAGGTCCTTGTACTTTTCATAATGTTTTGTTTCATAGTGTCTTCTTATGTTATAGTCTTTCCTTACAGCCACGTTAGCCCCGCACACAAGACAAACAGGTCTGTCCTTTATATTTGTGAACAGATAATCTGCCTCCCACCTGTCTTGAAAGCTCCTGTTGTCCATCTTTCGTTTGGCCATTTTTGTGGAGGGTGAAATTAATTTGTCCGATGTGACTGGAACATGGTTGTCAATGACTGTCAACAGAAAAAAGGAGTGCTTGCCGGTTTCGACTGCGCACCAACATACTAGCAAAGCATTGTGGGATTTGTAGTATTAGCGGTACAGTATATACACCGCGGGCCAGCTCTAATGCACATTTGATATGATCTCGCGGGCCAATTATAATTACACTGCGGGCCAAATTTGGCCCGCGGGCCTGAGTTTGACACATGTGACGTAAACAAACAGAATTCATACAAACAGATGGATTCCCATCAAGCAAATGAGTGAACAAACAGACGAGTGCCCCATAATATTACATACAAGCCAAAATCAACACAGATGGTCCAAGGCTCAAATGGGACGAGTCCCCATATGTCACAAACCTGGCTCACTGGCTTAGACATAAAAGGGAGACCACACGGAGGTGCCAATTTAAACAATAATTTATTTACTAAAGAGAAGTAATAAAAGAAAGTGTCTGTAAAATCAGTGGTGTGTGCATATGCATGGGATGCGAGAAACAAACAAACAGAACAGTCACTAGCCAGTCTAATGACTGCACACGCCTCTGTCAAGGGCTGCAACCATGCCCAGCGGCCAACCCAAAAACAGAACAACCTCCACAGGCTGCAAATAACAACAGAACCGGACCACCAGCACAACCCCGACCAGATGGCAGACAACAGAACCAGAACAGAGCAGGCAGTAGGCAGAGCACAGCAGAGAGGCAACCAGCCTCAACAGGAGCAGAATGCTACTGAGAGGCACAGAGATGGCTTTTATAGGCACCTCCCAGCCAGGGGTGGCTCTTCACAGCTCTACCTACAGCAGAAGTGAAAAAACAAAGAGAGGCCCCACTCCATAAAGGAGCGGGCCACAACAAAATAAACAATGAAGGATGGAATTATCAGACTTTATTACATTTTACCAGGGCAGTACCCAAATATTCTCTTATCTGGATATCTGTTCATGACAGTGGTATTCATTTTTTAAATTTGGTATTTGGATATTTGCTACGCCACTCAAACTGCTCAATTTTAATTATGCTAATTCTGATTTACTAAATTTACAAAAAAGGTCACAAAATTACATGAATAAATTTAGCAATATATCCACCTTATTCCTAGCCCCCATGATGCCTTGTGTGAATTATGGACGCAACTTCCGGTACTAGTTTAGAACGTATGCTTGTCACTGAAATGGGCCACTTTTTCTTGTTAAAAAACAATGACTTCAGCAAAAATGCGGGAACACGGCCTTTTGCACCTCAAAAACAGTATTATAATCAAACCACTTCCCATGACCTCGATCGTACGCTCGAGCGGTGGCCGTGGACAGCGGAGCGAGGCTCGATGCGCTGGAAGACGAATCCACGGCGCAACAAGTGGCGACCTTCCTGCAGTCCAAAGGAATCCAGCTGGACTGTAACACCATTGAGGCCTGCCACCCTCTGCCCAGGAAAAACAGCGACAAACCGGCTGTGATCATGAGGTTTGTGAATAGAAAACACAAGACTGCGCTTCTAAAACAAGGTAGGAAACTGAAAGGAACGAACATTTACATAAACGAGCACCTTACAAAAGAAAACGCAGAAATAGCCAGAAAAGCGAGATACCTGAGAAAGCAGAAAAAGATTCAAAACACCTGGACATCAAACTGTAAAATATACATAAAATTAAACGGATCACTTGAAGATGCCAAGGTCATTAACATCCGAAATATTATGAACATTGTCAAGGACCGTTCTCACCCTCTGCATAAACACTTTGAACTTCTTCCATCTGATAAACGATTCCGGAGCATCAGAGGCAGAACCACCAGACTGATCAACAGCTTCCTCCCACAAGCTGTCAGGATGCTGAACAGCTGACCCGGAATCTCACATACACACTACTGCACCTATGGACATTTTGTATATTATAGTTAGTTATTCTTTTTCCCCAAGTATGTCTCAGGGATGTGTGAATGGATGGGGGGGTGGGAGCTATGTGGGAGTGTGTCTTAATCATGCTGCTTCTTATATGGATGCCGAGAGAAACGCAATTTCATCTTGCCTGCACTACAGTTGTATGTACAGCAATATGACAATAAAGTTTGATTTGATTTGATTTGATTTGAACTGGACAAATATCAATGAATATTATGAACTGGAGTCGAAAGCAACAAGAGACAATTGTAGGACGCTGAAGGGATATACTCATCTGCATCAGGGCATTTAACAACATGAAGCAAAAGATTAACAAACAGGAACATCAGGAACTGAAAGTTTTTGAATATATGGATCACAACCCACAGGACGTAGAATATAACATAGACCCTGACAATAATTTATTTAGCTCCATCAATAATAACTGTAGTTACTACACGGATGAACAGTTTAACACAATGGTCACATCTGATTTCAATATTTCTATGATCCACTTCAACAGCAGAAGTCTCTATGCCAACTTTAATAACATTAAAGATTATTTACATCAGTTTAAAGAGCCATTCAATATTGTGACAATATCAGAGACGTGGCTCAGTGAAGAGAAAGGAGTGGATTTTACCATGGATGGCTATGAACTAAATTATATAAATAGAAAAGTGAAAAAAGGAGGAGGAGTTGCAAATTATGTTGACAAGAGCTTGAAATACAAGGTTGTTGAAAATCTGTCAGTAACTGTGGATGATTTATTTGAATGTATTACAATAGAAATCTGTCTGGACAATGTGAAGAATATGGTCGTGAGCTGTGTATATAGAACACCTGGATCAAACATTGACTTATTTAAGTACTGGATGGAAAAAATGTATGCAAAACTAACTCATAAAGTTATGTTCATCTGTGGGGATTTCAATATACTGTAGATCTTATGAATTCAAAACAACACAGTTTGACAGAAGAATTTATCAACACAATGTACAGGGCTTACATCCAACAATTACCGGACCTAGCAGAATCACATCACACAGTGCCACACTAATAGATAACATATTCACAAACATTATGGAAAATAATATCAGGAGTGGGCTTTTAATTGAATGATATCAGTGACCACCTGCCGATTTTTGTTGTCTATCAATGTGATTATAGGAAGAAAAAGTATACCAAAAATATTAAATATAAAAGAATAAGAACTGAAGAATCTATGTATTTACTGACAAAGGAATTATTAATACAAGACTGGAAGATAGTTTATGATGAAAATGATACAAATAAAGCATATGATAAATTTTTACAAATATTTCAATCATTGTACAATAAAAACTGTCCTATAAAACAATACAGTGACAGACAACAAAAGAAAAATATTCCTTGGGTCACCAAGGGGTTAATAAATGCATGTAAAAAGAAGAATACATTATATAAACAATTCATTAAGTGCAGAATGGTGGAGGCTGAGATCAAATATAAAAGATATAAAAATAAGCTAACTAATATAATGAGGACATGTAAGAAAGAATACTACAACAGAATATTACAGGATAATAAAAATAACTTAAGAGGAATATGGCAAGTACTCAATGGGGTTATTAGTAATCGACCTAAGAATGCTAATTATCCAGAATATTTTATTGAAAATGGCAATTTGATAAATAATATGGAGGATGTGGTCAGTGGTTTCAATAAATTTTTTGTAAACGTTGGTCCTGAATTAGCAAAATCAATAGTGGCAACAGAAACAAACAACAGTGGTTCTGTAAATGAAATAGAAGATAGAAATCCAAACACAATCTTTTTGGGTGCAGTTACTGAAAAGGAAATTATCGAGACTGTGAGTAAATTTAAGAACAAAAAATCAACGGACTGGAATGAAATTGACATGACAATAGTGAAAAAAGTAATTGAAGGAATTGTTAAGCCACTCACCCACATCTGAAACCTGTCTTTTCAAACTGGTAAATTTCCAAACAAAATGAAAATAGCAAAAGTAACACCTCTATATAAAACAGGAGACAGTCATTGTTTCACAAATTACAGGCCAGTCTCTTTACTCTCACAATTCTCCAAAATACTTGAAAAAATCTTCACTAAGAGACTGGATGATTTCATTGAAAAACACAACCTCCTTACAGACAGCCAGTATGGTTTTAGAGCAGATAAATCTACATCTTTGGCACTAATCGAACTTACTGAAGAAATTACTAGTTGTATAGATAAAAAAAAAAGTTTGCTGTAGGAGTATTTATATTGACACCATTGACCACAGAGTACTACTAAGGAAACTGGAAAGGTATGGGATAAGAGGGGTCGGACTGAGTTGGGTGGAAAGTTATTTAAGTAACAGACAACAATTTGTACAAATTGGTGAGCACAAATCACCCTTCATGGACATCACTTGTGGCGTGCCCCAGGGGTCAGTTTTGGGACCCAAACTCTTTATTTTGTATATAAATGACATATGCCAAATATCAAAAATTCTGAAATTTATTTTGTTTGTGGATGACACAAATACCCTTTGCACTGGTGAGAATTTGCAGCAGGTTTTAGAGGTGGTTACAATTGACATGAAAAGGTTAACGCAGTGGTTCAACAAAAATAAATTATCTCTAAATCTGAAAAAAAAACAAAGATTATGTTGTTTGGAAATTATAAAATAAATCATGAAATAATGGTAAGGATAGATGATACCAGAATAGAAACAGTACAGGAAAATAAGTTTCTGGGGGTGATGCTAGACAATAAAATCTGCTGGAAACCTCACATCAGTCACATCCGGGCCAAGTTGGCAAAATGTATAGGGATACTGGGGAAGACAAAACACATCTTGGACTATAAATCATTGGTCTTACTGTACAATTCACTGTTTCTACCTTATCTTAACTACTGTGTAGAAGTCTGGGGAAACACCTACAAGACCAACCTACAGTCAAAATGCACATTACAAAAAAGAGCTATAAGGATAATAAATATTGTAGGATATAGAGACCATACCAATTCGTTGTTTTTAAAGTCACATGTCATAAAGTTCATCGATTTAGTTAAATTTAAGACAGCACAAATCATGTACAGGGCAATTAATAATCAACTCCCAACTAATACACAAAAAATATTTTAAAAAAGAGACAATAATTATAATTTGAGAGGAGACTTAAACTTTACAAAACCCAAGATACGAACAACCAAGAAAAGTATGTGCATATCTGTCTGTGGGGTGGATTTGTGGAACAGTCTGGAGCCGGAACTGAAACTATGTACAAACAGAAATCAATTCAAAAAGAGGTATAAACATTATTTGCTGAAAGGATATATGTTAGAAGGGTAGTATTTATATGTACGATTCACTATGCTCACTCTGGGACACTATGGAATGGTGGGTGGGACAGTACTGTGTATATCTGTGTTGTTTGAGGCTGGTTTTGATGTATGGACATCAATGTATGTTAGGATGGATGGGTGTTAATGTTGATATGTACAAAATACAGTTAATTGTTTACTTGGGATCTTAAATGTGGTAATTTGTATATAATTCACATGGGTGTATTTATGGAAAAGAGGAGTTGGAATTAATAAGTGTTCACTTCTTCCTCCTCCCTTTCGAACAATGTATACTGTGTGGTATATATTACTCATATATTCCATACCTGCATATGTTAGAGCATGTGGAAATGTTTGGGACAACATATGCAAAGGAACTTCACACCTCCGAAAGGACAAAGGAATCTCACCGCCGTGTGAAGATCAATGACGTCACAGGACGCGGCGGCGACAGACTTGACACCTTCACCCCCTAAGGCGAGGAGAGGTTTTCCCATCACCTCCCAAGACGAAGGGAGGAGTTAACAGGACAATGGGGGGATTAAGATAACGGAGGATGTCGGCTTGTGTTTTGCATGTCTTTGATGTGTGCCTGTATTTAACCAGCGAGCTGGGCAGAAATCTTCCTCTTTGCCTTCTGCCAAGCTCTGCACCAGATGAGACAAGATAGGAGAGCTGTTCATTAAAGACTCTGTTTTTTAATACAAAATCGCCTCGTCATTTCCAGCTCCTCTACACTGGTGACCTTGACGCGAGTATGGACCGGAGGCGTTCTTCAAGCGACTCATCCGTGGCGACTCTGACATACGCCAGCAACGACGCAGACGAGGGAGCAGACAGACAGCTGTCCCCTCCGGCAGAAGGAATTGAGAGGGCTCAACCGAGCTCCAGCACCGCCGTGAGAGCCGAGGCAAGGCACTCTCACCCGGCGGGCACAACAGTGATGGTGTGCACGAACACCGTCGCTGTCCAGCTGCCAGACTTCTGGCGAGAAGACCCCACCTCTTGGTTTCTACAAGCTGAAGCCCAGTTCATACTGGCGGGCATCACAGCAGACGATACAAAATTCTACCATATCGTCTCCAAACTCGACTCCGCCACTTCGAAGTGTGTGCGGAGCTTGATCCGGCGACCACCGGCCCGGGACAAGTATGAGACACTCAAGGTGACCATCGTGGCGAACTATGTCCCACCAGCGGAGGAAAGAGCCGAGAGGATCCTGGCGGTCTATGGCCACAGAGGGGGCAATCCGAAGGCCCTCATGGAGGATTTGCTGCAGCTTAAGGAGGAGGACAACGACAATTTCCTTTTCCAGTTTATTTTCCTCAGCACGCTTCCACCACACATGAGAGGGACACTCGCCAATACGAAGTGCAACACCCACCAAGACTTCCGCACACTGGCCAGCGAGGCTTATCAGCTCATCAACGCCTGTAAGGAGCGGACACCTACAGCGGCATCCGTGGACCTCAAAACTGACGCCCCGAGCCATGGAGAGCCACAACCCATGGAGCAGACCCAGCCCACGGTGACAGCGGCGCGGCCCAAGCGTAACAAACAGATCGACGTCTGTTATTATCACCACCACTTCGCCGAGAAAGCCCACAAATGCGTTCCCCCCTGCAAGTTCACGATGTCGGGAAAACGCCAAAACCAAGGGCCGTTAACAGCAGCGGTTCTCGGCGAGAAAAATAAGCTGTTATACGTGACGGATGGACACACAGGCAAGCAGTTCTTCATCGACACGGGAGCTCAGCTGAGTTTCGTCATGCCCTCCCACGCAGATCGAGCCATGGGCACCCGGGGCAACGGAGCAGTGGCAGCCAACGGCTCTGACATCGACACGTTCGGGGAAAAGAGCCTGCACCTCCTCATTCACGGCCGCAGCTACAGATGGACATTTGTTGTAGTGGCGGTGAGTTTTAACTTGTTAGGCGCAGATTTTCTGTGTGCACACGGGTTATTAGTGGATCTAGCAAATAGGCGCCTGGTTAATCTTTTGCTTCTATCCCATGCTCAGCTCGAGTTTCTCCACCACCTGTGCAGGCCAGCGTCACCACGGCAGGAGGTAAGTTTGAGCAACTCCTCACCCAATTTCCAGCACTCACAACCCCCAAATTCTCAGCCACTGTAGCCAAACATGGGGTTAAACACTTCATTCCGACAACGGGACCTCCCGTTTTTGCCAAAGCTCGCTGCTTAGACGCGGCCAAGCTCAACATAGCATGGGACGAGTTTACAACTCTTGAAAAATTGGGCATTGTTAGACGTTCGAAGAGCCCCTGGGCTTCACCACTTCACATGGTTCCGAAATCCGACGGTTCTTGGAAACCGTGCGGAGATTACCGTAGATTAAACAACGCTACAGCGCATGACCGCTACCCCATCCCTCACATTCAGGACTTTTCACTGCATCTAGCGGGTGCGCGCATTTTTTCAAAGATAGACTTAGTCCACGGTTATCACCAAGTCCCAGTCCGAGCTGAAGACATTCCTAAAACAGCGGTTATAACCCCTTTTGGCCTTTTTGAATTCCTGCGAATGCCTTTCGGCCTCAAAGGCACTGCCCAAACTTTTCAACGTAAGATGGGCGCAGTCCTACGCGACCTCCCCTTTGTTTTCGTCTACCTTGACGACATGCTGGTAGCCAGCCCGTCTGAGGAAGAGCACAAGCAGCACCTCACTACCGTTTTTCAGAGGCTGGAAGAGCATGGACTAATAATCAATCCAGCCAAATGCACATTCGGCATATCGCAAATTGATTTTTTGGGACATAAAGTCTCCCCGAAGGGGGCAGTTCCGCTTCCAGACAAAGTTCATGCGATAGTAGGTTTTCCACGGCCCCAAACGGTCAAATCGCTACAGGAATTTTTGGGGATGGTTAATTTTTACAACCGCTTCCTCCCCCACGCAGCTCAGCTCATGCAGCCCCTATATGACGCGCTTAAAAAAAAGAAAGCTTCCAATGCGGTTGAATGGACCCCGGAGCGCGAACGCGCTTTCGTGGAAGTAAAAAATGCCCTAGCTAACGCCACAATGTTAGTCCACCCAGATCCCGCGGCCCGCATTGCACTAACCACAGATGCTTCAGACCTGGCAATAGGGGCAGTTGTAGAACAACTTGTCAGCGGGGTCTGGCAACCTTTAGCATTCTTTAGCAAATCGCTAAACCCAACTGAACGCAAATACAGCACTTTTGATAGAGAGCTGCTGGCGCTTCATTTGTCCATCCGCCACTTCCAGTTTTGGTTAGAAGGGCGGAGTTTCACGGCTTTTGTGGACCATAAGCCGCTCACTTTTGCTATGGCTAAAATTTCAGAACCATGGTCGGGCAGACAACAAAGACAGCTAGCTGCGATTTCAGAGTTCACCACAGACATTCGACACGTAGCAGGCAAACTTAACGTAGTAGCGGACTGTCTGTCTCGCGCTGTGGCACCGCCAGAGCGCGAGGAGACAGATTATACTGCCTCAGCAGCGGAACTCTTCACTAACGCAGACACATACGCAGCACCTATCCATGAAGGGATAGATTATGCAGCCATGGCGGAAGAACAAAGCAGTGATGCAGACGTGCGCGCGCTCCTGTCTGGACCAACAGGGTTAAGGCTGGAGAAAAAAGGGTTGCACGACGGCGTGCCCCCCCTAATATGCGATGTTTCAACCGGCCGACCTCGCCCGTTAGTACCAGCTGCTTGGCGCCGCCGCATTTTCGACGCAATTCACTCCCTCGCGCACTCAGGTGTGCGCGCCTCGGTTAAAATGGTTGCCGAAAAGTTTGTGTGGCCAGGCCTGCGCAAAAACGTAAAAGAATGGGCAAAAACTTGCATTCCTTGTCAACGCGCCAAAATACACAGACACACAAAAGCCCCTCTGGAGCCTTTTCCAATCCCTGCTAGAAGGTTCGACCACATTCATGTCGACCTCGTGGGGCCACTACCTTCCTCCCAGGGTTTCACACACCTGCTAACAATGATAGACCGCACCATGCGCTGGCCAGAGGCAGTCCCTCTAGCGGCAACTACAGCGGAGGAAGTCGCTCGCGTTTTTCTAACAAATTGGGTGGCACGTTTCGGCGTCCCATCAGACATCACGTCAGATAGGGGGCCTCAATTTGTCTCAGAGCTCTGGTAAGCCATGTCCAACAGTTTAGGGGCAACAATTCACCGTACCACCGCTTATCACCCTCAGGCTAATGGGTTATGCGAGCGTTTTCACAGGTCCTTAAAGGCCGCCCTCAGAGCCTCATTAACGGACACAAATTGGGTAAACAAACTTCCCTGCGTTTTATTGGGGTTGCGTGCGGCACCTAAAGAGGATCTAGACGCTTCCCCTGCAGAATTAGTCTTTGCTCAGCCTATCAGACTACCAGGTGAATTTTTACCAGAAAACCCGGAACCAGGGCACCTCCCAGTCCCAAGGTTTTTAGGCAGTAACGGACCGGACTCTCTCCACGGTCCAGCTCATCACTCCTTTCCACGAGTTTTTGTTCCTCAAACTTTAAAAAACGCTGAGTTTGTTTTTGTTAAGCATGAAGCTCTAAAACCAACGTTACGCCCAGTATACGATGGCCCGTACAGAGTGCTGGAAAATGGTGACAAACACTTTGTGCTTGATTATGGGGATAGAAATGAAACGGTCAGCATTGACAGACTCAAACCTGCCTTCTTGTTGAGAGACGAACCTGCACAGCTGGCTCGAGCACCTCGGCGAGGTAGACCCCCCAAGGGAAAAGTCTCAGCCCCCAGGCAGGGAACAAATAATCTCTCTCCTTCCCACACTGCAGATTCCTCACAAGAAGGTCCCAGCAGGACCCCTAAACCAACCTACAGCAGCTTTGGGAGAAGATTAAAACCCAGACTGCACAGGGACTGATTACACCACTCTGCAATTTTTCGCTAATTGTGCTGCAACAGTTTAAGACTGACTTATGATTATACTATGCTGTTATGTTTTCACTGAACTCTCTTAGGAGCATGGCTGCTTGAAAGTTTCTTCTGTGGCAACAGCTGTAACACGTAGTATGTCTTAGTAATTACCCTAGACTGTGAACCTTTCTGTGTCCTTTCCTAGTTGTTTGGGGGGCCTGTGGTATATATTACTCATATATTCCATACCTGCATATGTTAGAGCATGTGGAAATGTTTGGGACAACATATGCAAAGGAACTTCACACCTCCGAAAGGACAAAGGAATCTCACCGCCGTGTGAAGATCAATGACGTCACAGGACGCGGCGGCGACAGACTTGACACCTTCACCCCCTAAGGCGAGGAGAGGTTTTCCCATCACCTCCCAAGACGAAGGGAGGAGTTAACAGGACAATGGGGGGATTAAGATAACGGGGGATGTCGGCTTGTGTTTTGCATGTCTTTGATGTGTGCCTGTATTTAACCAGCGAGCTGGGCAGAAATCTTCCTCTTTGCCTTCTGCCAAGCTCTGCACCAGATGAGACAAGATAGGAGAGCTGTTCATTAAAGACTCTGTTTTTTAATACAAAATCGCCTCGTCATTTCCAGCTCCTCTACAACTGTTACTTTATTGCATTTGTCATTTGTTTTGTTTTTGTTTTACTTTTTTGTTCGAAATAAAGTATGCATCTGTCTATCTATTTATGACTATGGAGGGATGGGAAGATGACCTTAAAAACTGGCCTCGCAGAGAGTAGCTCCGTTTGTTAGCACCGCTGCTAAGATGCTAACACTGTAAACAAATAAAAGCTCAGAGATATATCAATGTTTCCACTGCAATAAAGTCGGATGCATTTTGTTAAAAGATGTTGAACATAATCAAATTTACCTCAGAGCAGACGTAGAATCTAGTCAGAGCCACAAAGAACCAGAACACTGTGCTTGGGTGTTTTAATGTCAGAGTAAATACAGACAGCTAGAGCTGTTTGTTTTACCTCGAAATGCTCATTCTGCTGTCATGCCCTGAATGCTTGTTATTTAACTTAACATGTACCAATCTTTTCTGACAATTGTTCAAAATTTTATTAATCTACAGTATATTTTGTGATAATTTAGGCTGCATGTCCACCAAACACGTTTTTTCAGCTCTGGGCGGCTATTTTCCATTCATTCTCTATGTAGTCCAGTGTTTACAGTGTTGAGCGCCCATGACGCTGAAACGCTCTCGGCGGTGGCCATTTTTTTGTCACAGCGCTCAGAGCTGAAAAAAGTTCAACTTTTCAGAGACTGCAGCTGAGCTCATCAATGTCAGACCTAAGCAGTCAATCAGAACTGCTGCGTGGGCGGGACATAGGACGCTGGTACTAGTCTGTACTCAGACTCCTGCTTTCCATGTCATCATATTTCACATCCAGAGCTGCTAGAAAATGTTTCCCGTCCATTGTTATTTAGAGACTGATATTAAAAATCAGAAGAAAGTCTGACAATAGGAAAGTGGAAGTGTTGAGCTGAGAGTGACAAGCTGTTGCTGGGATACAGGGCACAGACTTTTTTCCCCCACAGCGTCATGCACAAACGCTGAAAAAAGAAAAATGCTCAGGGTGGTTGGGTGACAAAAAATGCATTTTGTGGACATGCAGCCTTAAAAATTAATGCATGCTGAAGCTGTTAATGTCAAGTTCATATTGTTGCAAGGCAGTGCGACGAATGCAAAAATCCCCGAAAAACTATTTGAACTCTTTCTTAAATCGTTAAGCCGTAGGAAGCAAACTGTTACTATTTTTTATTTTGTGGAGAGATAAACCAGGCTGAACTTTTCCGAGCAGATGAAACTTTATTCCACTCTCTCTCACATTCATCAGAATCAGAAAACATCACCACCAGGTTGCAGGCACTCTCTTTTATATCACAGCACCAACACTTCTCTGCTACCTGGGGTGCTGCATTAACATATCACTCCCCACACTTCCCATCTTTGATCTGCCACTTCAGTCTGAGGGAAAACTACTGAGTGGGTTCCCCACACTGCCCCCTCCCCCCCACCTCCCAGAGTCTCAGACTGAGTCTTAACCCCCATGTTCTTTGGGCTTCAGCCTCCGTCCATAGCTGCTGTAATGGGGGATCTTCGGCTCCGAGGCGCTGCTGTGCCGGTGGGGGGTTCCTGGGGGTGTGTCCATCTGTGGGGGGACAATGGGGGGGACACCTTCAGCATGCTCACGTGACTGATCTGACGATTAATTTACCTGGGGAGTTCTCCGTGGGGGTCTTCTGCACCGAGGAGCTCGGGCCAACACCACCTGTTCGTCTGCTAAAACAAAGGCGGGCTTAAGCCTGTCTATACAGATTGTCTCCCGGCGACCCCCCAAGTCTAACACAAAATGTTTGTCCCCGGGTTCCAGCACTCTGAATGGGCCATCACAAGGCGGGAGCAATGGGGTCCGGCGGGCATCGTGCCTGACAAATGCAAACGACGCGTCCTTCAAGGTTTTTGGCACAAAAGTGCGTGGAAAACAGTGGTGGGCCGGGCCGGGTAGCGTCCCTGCCTCTGCGCTATGTCTTGAACGCGGGCATGGATTGGTGTTCGGTGCGGGGTTATCCGGCAAAAATTCCCTGGGGAGCTGCAGTGGCTGGGAAAAAACCAGCTCTGCTGGGGAGGCTGCCAAATCCTCCTTCGGTGCAGAAAGCAACCCTAATAGAACCCACGGCAACCGGTCCACCCAATTTGCATCCGTAAGCGAAGCGCTGAGTGCTGCTTTAAGTGACCTATGGAAACGCTCGCATAACCCACTGGCCTGTGGGTTGTACGCGGTCGTGCGATGAATTGAGATGCCCAGGCTCCGGGCCATCGTGGACCAGAGGTCGGAAACAAACCGAGGGCCCGATCGGACGTGATGTCTGAAGGAGCGCCGAAACATGCCACCCATGTTGTCAAAAAAGCGCGTGCCACATCTGCGGACGTGGTGGAAGCTAGCGGGACTGCTTCGGGCCAGCGCGTGGTGCGGTCCACCACTGTCAGGAGGTGCGTGAACCCCTGCGATGGCGGGAGGGGGCCCACGAGGTCCATGTGAACGTGGTCAAACCTCTTAGCTGGGATATGGAACGGCTCCAAAGGGGCCTTCATGTGCCTATGCACCTTGGCTCGTTGGCACGCTATGCAGGCTGCAGCCCACTCTTTCACCTGTTTGCGCAGGGTCGGCCAGACGCACTTTGAGCCCACCATTTTGACTGACGTGCGCACTCCTGGATGCACCAGGGAGTGAACCGATTCAAAAACGCGGTGGCGCCAAGCGTGTGGGACCACCGATCACGGGTGGCCTGTAGAGACGTCACAGACTGGGGGGGGGGGGGGGGCTGTGTTGCAGCACTCTGCTCTGCGGCCTTAACCTTGTTAGTCCAGACTGGAGCGTGCAAACGTCCGCATTGCCGATCTGCGCAGCGGCCATGGCCATGTAATCTATCCCCACGTAGACTGGGGCCACTAATGCGTGCGAGAGGCAGTCTGCCACCACGTTGAGTTTATCAGCCACATGCTGAATGTCGGTCATAAACTCTGAGATAGCGGCCAGCTGTCTCTGCTGCCATCCCGACCATGGTTCCGAAACCTTGGCCATCACGTACGTAAGTGGCTTGTGGTCCACGAACGCAGTGAAGGTGCTCCCTTCCAGCCAGAACTGGAAGTGGCGTATGGCCAGGTGGAGAGCCAGTAACTCCCTGTCGAACGCGCTGTATTTACGCTCATTGTTGCTCAAAGACCTGCTAAAAAAGGCGAGCGGCTGCCAAGAACCAGCGATGCACTGCTCCACGATGGCCCCTATGGCCATGTCTGATGCATCGGTAGTGAGCGCTATCCTAGCCACTGGGTCCAGGTGCGACAGTAGTGCGGCGTTCACCAGAGCTGTTTTAACCTCAGAAAACTCCTGCTCTCACTCAGGAGTCCAGTCGACTTTGTCCGCCGGCTTCCGTTTCTTAAGCGCAGTGTACAACAGCTGCATGAGCTGGGCTGCGTGGGGGAGGAAACAATTGTAGAAGTTAACCATCCCCAAAAACTCCTGCAGTGCCCTGACCGTCTGGGGCCGGGGAAAATTTGCCACGGCGTGCACCTTGTCGGGCTAGGGTATCACGCCCTCCGGTGAGATGCAGTGGCCCAAAAAATCAATCCCTGTCACCCCGAACTGGCACTTCACCGGGTTGATTATTAACCCGTGCTCCTCCAAACTCTGGAAAACTGTCCTGAGGTGGGCTAAGTGTTCGTCCTCGGACGCGCTGGCCACCAGGATGTCATCCAGGTAGATGAACACAAACGGCAGATTGCGCAACACCGCATCCATCACGCATTGGAATGTCTGCGCCACGCCTTTTAGCCTGAAAGGCATGCATAAAAACTCAAAAAAAACAAACGGGGTTATTACTGCCGTCTTAGGTATGTCCTCAGCGCGCACCGGGACCTGGTGGTGACCGCGGACCAGGTCTATCTTGGAAAAAAATGCATGCCCCGGTGAGGTGAACGGAAAAATCCTGAATATGAGGGATGGGGTAGCGGTCGTGCGCTGTGGCGTTGTTTAATCTGCGGAAATCTCCGCAAGGTCACCACGATCCCTTGGCCTTAGGAACCATATGTAGCGGGGATGCCCATGGGCTGTTTGAGTGCCTGATGATACCCAACTTTTTCAAGTTGGCAAACTCCTCAAGCGCTATGGCCAGTTTAGCTGCATCCAGGCGCCGAGGTCACGCGAAAACAGGCGGCCCCGTGTTGGTAATGAAGTACTCCACCCCATGTTTAGTGACAGTCGCCGAAAATGTCGGGAACGTGAGTGCTGGGAACTGGGTGAGTAGTGTGTGGAACTTACCCCCTGGAGCTGTGACGTTGGCTAGTGTTGTTGGCCTGGTTCCTCGAGCTGTACAGGGAAGAGAATCAAAAGACATTGCGTTAATCAGGCGTCTGTTAGCAACATCGACTAGAAGTCCGTGTGCACACAAAACATCAGCGCCTAAAATGGGGAAGCTGCATGCCGCTATGACGAATGTCTATTGGTATGTACGGCCGTGCAAGGATACAGTCAATGTCCTCTCTCCGAAAGTCTTAATGTCTGAGTCGTTTGCGGCCGTCAGCTCGGGGCCGCTAGTTCCCCCCAGTTGGTCGGTGTAGGATGGCAGGATGAGGCTCTTTTGGGAGCCGGAGTCCACGAGGAACCGTCTCCCCGAGTGTGAGTCTGTCACATAGAGCAGCTTGCTTGCTTCACTGGCGGTTGCAGCTGCTACCGACTGCCGGTCCCGGCGTTTCCCGAACGCTTAAATTGGCACGGTGGCACGCATCGGCGTGCATCCTCTCCAAAACGGCGGTGGTAGAAACAGAGTGTGTCTCTCTGGTGCTTCTTGGCTCCTGCTGCAGCCACCATCGCTGGCTCCTCGCCTCCGCTGCCCGTCTCGCTGGGTTCCAACGCCGCTGCATTCACTGTGAGGGCTCTGGTAGTGAGGATGATCTGATCTGCCTGCTGGGCTAGCGCCCGGTAGTTGTGCGCAGCCAGCAGCGGTGAATTGGCAAGGACTGCTCTGGCCGCTGTCGGGAGGTACCGGAGGAAAAGGTGGGCAAAGAGAAAATGCCCATCATCTGTGCCCATCAACGCCAACATCTTCTCCATCAATTCAACCGCCAACCCATCTCCTAACTCGGAGCGCATCAGGAGCCTCTCCGCTTTCTCACAGTCCGAGAGCGTGTAGCGTCGGGTTAGCGCGGTTTCTAGAGCACCGTATTTGTCGCGAGCTGGGGGCTGTTGGGGCAGGCTCGCCACCTGCTGAGTTGTGCGTGCGTCCAGCACCGCAACCATGTGGTAATATCTGGTGTCATCTGCCGTTATTCCCTGGACGCGAACTGGGCCTTGATGTGAAGCAACCAAGACTTCGGGTCATGAAACGGCGCACGCGTTGCTGGCACTTCCCGTCCGGGTCGTCTCCGGGGTGTTCGCCTCGCGTTCCATTGTGCGTCAAGGGTCACCAGTGTGGAGAGAATAACCAGGCCGAACTTTTCCGAGCAGATGAAACTTTATTCCACTCTCTCTCATATTCACCAGAATCAGAAAACATCACCACCAGGTTGCAGGCACTCTCTTTTATATCACAGCACTAGCAGTTCTCTGCTACCTGGGGTGCTGTATTAACATATCACTCCCCACACTCCCCACCTTTGATCTGCCACTTCAGTCTGAGGGAAAACTACTGAGTGGGTTCCCCAAAATTTATTATTTTACTCCATGCAGCCTTGCATCTGGTGACATATATGACGTATAAACATCAGATCTGTGACATTCATACAAGTGAGAACATACTGGTG
Source organism: Pholidichthys leucotaenia (assembly GCA_020510985.1). Taxonomy (NCBI): domain Eukaryota; kingdom Metazoa; phylum Chordata; class Actinopteri; order Cichliformes; family Pholidichthyidae; genus Pholidichthys; species Pholidichthys leucotaenia. The sequence goes on along the minus strand of CM035844.1, from coordinate 377,613,649 downwards.
CTCCTGTGTCTGTACCACCGATAACACGAATAGTCCTTTTTAGTTTTCAATGCATGATCTATGCAGTGCCGGTGAGAAGCCTCCATTTATAAAGTCTATGGCACAACCACGAACACCAGCAACAAGTACCAGAACTATGCCAAAACATTCAAAAAATACAAAAACTATAAGTGCTGAACTGCCACTTGAGTGCAAAACACTTATGTGCACTACACATTAAAATGAATTTGAAAAACTTTTAAAAATGCTATTTTAAATGCCCCACTACTCCACTCTTGCTGACTGATTTAACATGACTTCAGCCAAAACCAGAAGTTGCGCCCCTAATCGTTTCTACAGCAGCACCCTCAGGAATAAGGTGGATAAAGAAAAAAACCTTCAAATTCATGTGACAAAAATGGCAAATCTATGAACAAAAAATTTAATGGAAAATGGAAAATAAATTTGACACAAGAAACATCCAAGCAGGGTTTCAAACTTACAACATTTCACGTCAGAGTCCAGCCCTCTACTTATGTCACTAAGAGGCCTGATTCACTTGGCAAGCAAAGTAGAAATGATTATGTTGTGGTGACCCAGCACACTGCAGATTGACCCTTATTCACACTCAGCAGGGCTGGAGGAAACGGAAGACAATTTGCATACAGAGGACAATTCACAGACGGACAAAGAGCCACAGGAGGCAGTCAGATGGAACTGTATGCATGTGTCCTTGAGCCAACCAATGTCATGCTAATCATGTGTATTAACTGTTATGCTAATGTGCCATGCATTCTCTCTTCCTGTATCACTGCATAAAAGAGCTTGTATGACATGTCTCAAGAAGACAGTAGCTCAGAGCTACGACGTGTGTCTCATTTTGATGGAGGAAATAAAACTCTGCAACCTTCCAGCTCGTCACATCTCGCAACCCATGAGCCTCTCCCGGATGACTGAGCTCCTCACCCTATCTCTGAGGGTAAGTCCAGCAATCCTACGGAGAAAGCTCATTTCAAACGTTCTTTTGGTCATTACCCAAAGCTCATGACCATAGGTGAGGGTAGGAACGTAGATTGACTGGTAAATCGACAGCTTTGCCTTAGAGCTTAGCTTCCTCTTCACCACAACAGACCGGTACAACATCTGCATCACTGCAGATGCTGCTCCGATCCGTCTGTCAATCTCTCGCTCCATTCTCCCCTCAATCGTGAATAAGACCTCAAGAGACTTAAACTCCTCCACTTGGGGCAGGAGCTTGTCCCCAACCCGGAGAGGGCAATCCACCTTTTTCCGGCTGAGGACCATGGACTCGGACTTGGAGGTACTGATTCTCATCACAGCAGCTTCACACTCAGCGACAAACGGTCCCAGTAAGACCTGTAGGTCATTGCTGGATGAAGCCAGCAGGACAACATCATCTGCAAACAACAGAGATGAGATCCTGTGGTCACCAAGCATGGCACCCTCCATTCCGTGGCTGCGCCTAGAAATCCTGTCCATAAAAATTATGAAGAGGATCGGTGACAAAGGGCAGCTCTGGCGAGCCCAACTCTCACTGGAAATGAGGCCGACCAAGTGTTGGCAATACGAACCAAGCTCTCACAACGGTCGTACAAAGACCGAATAGCTCGTAACAACAAGCCCGATGCCCCATACTCCTGAAGCACCCCCCCACAAAAAACCACGAGGGACGCGGTCGAATGCCTTCTCCAAGTTCACAAAACACATGTAAACTGGTTGGGCAAACTCCCATGAACCCTCGAGGATTCTCGAGAGAGTAAAGAGCTGGTCCGATGTGCCACGGCAAGGACGAAAACCACATTGCTCCTCCTGAATCCGAGGTTCAACCAAGGGCCAGACTCTCCTCTCCAGTACCTTGGCATAGACCTTTCCAGGAAGGCTGAGGAGTGTGATCCCTCTAAAGTTGGAGCACACCCTCCAGTCCCCTTTTTTGAAGAGAGGAACCACCACCCAGGTTTCCCATGCCAAAGGCACTGTCCCAGACCTCCACGCAATGTTGCAGAGGTGTGTCAATCATGACAGCCCTACAACATCCAGGGCCTTGGGGTACTCAAGGGGAATCTCGTCCACTCCGACTTTAAGAGGAAACAGAGGACCAAGAGACTTCTGGAAGAAAGAAACCAGAGTGTGGGGTGTGGGTGGGGTGGCAACTCTTCCTCAGAGAAATAATTCTCTCTTGTGGTTTCTGTGTTCAACACATGCTGTCTTAGTATACAGATCGAGGTCAATCAACTCTGAGTTGATCAAACACAGTCATACCAGAGTTCTGGAACCAGAAACTCAGTAAGTTCTGGCAGGTTCACTTAACCCTAAATTCAGGGTTTATTTCAGGCTATGCTAATCCTGTTTTCTGGAATACCCTGCTTGGCTGTGGCGTCATTGCTGTTGTTTCCTCCTTGTGTTTCTGTGTTGATCCTCCCTGTCTTCTGGCTCTTTGTCTACCTCTCAGTTTATTTATATTTTGTTATCTCGTTATTTATTTTCCCAGTGTTTATGTTAATCTTTGTTTTTCCAACCCTTGTGCCACAGCTTTCTTTTCATTACAGTTATATCAGTGTTTCAATTAGTTCTTCATTTGTGTACCTTGGCTTTTCTTTTGGTGATTAAATAAATCACACTCTCTTGAAACCTGCCTGCATCTGGGTCCTACCTTGCCTCCTCCCTGCGGCTATTACATGACACCTAAAACAACCCACACCTGATGTAGTCTATATACCATAGGTAGACCAATGTGTTATGAATGGCCCACTGGGGCAGAAAGACAGACCCACATGCTGAACTGTGAGTTGTGAGATTTATTGAAAATACAGCAAATATAAAGTCCAAAGAAAATGCACAACACAAAATCCAAAAACAGATAATAAGGAAAACTTACTGGCAAGAACGAACTTGGGATAAACTCACCAGAGCAGGGGAAGGGCTCTGGTGGTGAGGAGAAACCCAGAAGAACAAACTCAGGCTTACTCAAGACAGCGGCGACATGAAATGAAAATGCTGTCCTTAAATAGGGTCAGAACAAATAACACAAGTAATGCCAGGTGTGGGGTCACATGAGCGGGCAGAAGGTAGCAATGATTAATAATTTGGATCAGCTGGAAGTAATGAGAGGAGAGCAACTGGCTGACAGCTGACAGGGCTACGCCCACATGGCGCACCAACCAGGAAATGCCCTGACAGCTGTCAACCACAACAATAAGGAATTAGAAGAATAAAATATAAACAAGTACAAACTGAGAAATAGATACCAATTGATACAGAATCAGAACATAGTAAAACTAAGACATAAACAGGAAAATTAAAAAAAAAATTGCAGGGATAACAAAAACCAAAAATGCACAAAAATACCACAAATATATAAAGACAGAGAAAAAGCCACAAGACTGAGAATGGCGGAAACCTCCAGTGCTCAGCTCGTGACACAATGCTTGTGGTGATGCTGCCAGACTGAACCACAAGAGAGCTTCTGGGCCATAAATGAGGAGCTCATTTAGCAGTAGACTACATCATCCTAGGTGCGCAACCGAGAGGTTTCGCAGGTCCTTCCTACCTACGGCTATCAGACTGTATAATCTAAGCAGGGCTGCTCACAGAAATAGCAAAGAAACGTGACGACCTAGTAGTATTGAATGCGGAAGACGCAACAGACTTACACAAATGGTCCCCTCCAGTATACAACTAGGACAATGTCGGTCGCTATGGAGGGTGACAATATGTATGGGTACATATTCATACTATGTAGGATAACTAAGTAGACGGTTATGCTGCTTATTCCATCTTGTTACAATGCTCCCCACTTTGTATATATATTTATGTGTACGTATGTATATCCACTGCTCTTATTTATATTTTTCGTATCTTCTTGATTATTGCTCTGAGTGTTGCTGTCCCTGTGCTGTTGCAATCCTGGACTTTCCCCATTGTGGGACTAATAAAGGCTTATCTTATCTTATCTTATCTTATCTTATCTTGTCTAAGAGAACTTTTGGGCCATATTTCAGCGTTTAAATTTTATATTAATGAGCCTTTAGGGACTGAACAGGTTTTGTATACAGGTTGCCGACTGTGCAACGGATCATTAATGATATTTCAAGGATTCTTTAATTTCTGATTGACTCTTTAAAAAAGCACAACCAGCAGGAATGCGCTGCCAGAGAACTGTCAAATAAATAAGAACCAGTAAGTAACAGACTGGAGGAGCAAACACACTGAGCTGTACAGTTTCCTCACTATTCCTGTCAGGCAGCCTCAGAGAAACATCTCTCAGAACCGCTGGACCTTTGCTGTCCATATATACAGTCAAGAGACTTTAGCTAACACTAGTCAACAAACCTCCGGCAGAATGTGTTTGCTTTCCTCTCTCAGTCATCTCATGCAGCTGACAGATAAAAAAGCAAAGTTGACCAGAGAGAGTGTGAGCCAAGGTCATGACAGGAATTCTGATATGAGACGACAGTCACAGTAAGCTGCATATCTGTATGTTGGCAGATTGTAAAAAGCAGTAGAAACACAGTACGTAGTCAGGCTGTATGCAGTACAATGAATTCTACAGGGGCAGCATGGTGGCGAAGTGGTTAGCACTGCGGCAGCACAGTAACTCACCCTTGGCGGGGGGATCCTGGGTTCGATCCCAGCCCCCGACCAACAGTGATCTGTGTGGAGTTTGCATGTTCTCCCTGTGTATGCGTGGGTTTACTCCGGGATTTCTCCGGTTTCCTCCCACATGCCAAAAACATGCAAGTTAGGTTAATTGGCATCACCTGGGGATTCTAAATTGTCCTTAGGTATGAATGTGAAAGTGAATGGTTGTCTGTCTTTCTGTGTTGGCCCTGCAATGGAGTGGCGATCTGTCCAGGGTGGACCCTGCCTCTCGCCCAAAGATGCTGGGATAGGCTCCAGCCCCCCCGCGACCCAAAAAGGATTAAGTGGAAGAAGATGGATGGATGGATGTTTGTTTTATATAGTTTGACTGCCTGAGAATGGTAAGTTTGGGCCGAGATGTTGAAATTATCTACAGATTCCTCCTGGGACTGTAGATATGCATCGTTTCTCTCAACCTTTCAGTGTCAGCTGGAGTATCTTTCTCATCATTTGTCTCCATCACTTGAAATACAAACTGTATCAGGTAAATGAAGGCATACTGGTTTATTACTTCTGCTGAACAGACATGTTCTCATAATGTAGGATATTTTCTCCAATCACTGGTAGGAGTATTTGAGGTCTGTTCAGAGGTGTTTTGTAAATGAATGACCACATGTTTTGTCAGTCAGAAATAAGGATAAGGGATTTGTATACTGTATACTTGTATAGCGCTTTTCTAGTCACAAAAATGACAAAACAATGAGCTAATCATAACTTGTACGATCAGAACTACATAATCTATCAATGTGGAATAAACTGTACTAAAAAAGATTGGAGTCCATCATTCAACTGGAAGATAATTTTGCTTAAAATAAGCAAAATTATATGAAAACAGATCATTTTACGTAAATGTCTGCTAACAAAATAAAACTGGTGTATCAAAATCCCTTAAATCATGCAAACAATATCTTGATGCAAGCTGATGGAGTTATATAAAATTGCATTGGAAGAAGACATATCTTGGAGCATAAAAAACTAAAGGGTACACAGAGTGTACGTTGTTCCACCAAAACCTTATCTTGCAATGTTAAAGAAAGTGAAAAAGTGATCCAGAATCACCATCCTACCTGGATCACCTTTATTTAAGATATTTCATCTTGCTAGATTTCCCTTTTTGCAGTGTGCTTGTGATGCAGATGAAATGCAGGTGGGAATAGAATAGAATAGAACAGAATAGAATAGGCTTTATTGTCATTGTACAGTTGTACAGTACAACAAAATTGTGAGTGCTCCACCAGGCTACTACGCAATAAAATAAGAGAGACAGGTTTAATAAAACACAGTTACAGAATATATGATTAAACATATGCCTGAAATAAAAATAAAAATAGCCCACAGGTACAGTGGGGCAAAAAAGTATTTAGTCAGCCACCAATTGTGCAAGTTCTCCCACTTAAAAGATGAGAGAGGTCTCCAATTTTCATCATAGGTATACCTCAACTATGAGAGACAAAATGAGAAAAAAAAATCCAGAAAATCACATTGAAGGATTTTTAATGAATTAATTGGTAAATTCCTCAGTAAAATAAGTATTTGGTCACCTACAAACAAGCAAGATTTCTGGCTCTCACAGACCTGTAACTTCTTCTTTAAGAGGCTCCTCTGTCCTCCACTCGTTACCTGTATTAATGGCACCTGTTTGAACTCGTTATCAGTATAAAAGACACCTGTCCACAACCTCAAACAGTCAGACTCCAAACTCCACTATGGCGAAGACCAAAGAGCTGTCAAAGGACACCAGAAACAAAATTGTAGACCTGCACCAGGCTGGGAAGACTGAATCTGCAATAGGTAAGCAGCTTGGTGTGAAGAAATCAACTGTGGGAGCAATTATTAGAAAATGGAAGACATACAAGACCACTGATAATCTCCCTCGATCTGGGGCTCCATGCAAGATCTCACCCCATGGGGTCAAAATTATCACGAGAACTGTGAGCAAAAATCCCAGAACCACACGGCGGGACCTAGTGAATGACCTGCAGAGAGCTGGGACAAAAGTAACAAAGGCTACATCAGAAACACACTACGCCGCCAGGGACTCAAATCCTGCGGTGCCAGACGTGTCCCCCTGCTTAAGCCAGTACATGTCCAGGCCTGTCTGAAATTTGCCAGAGAGCATTTGGATGATCCAGAAGAGGATTGGGAGAATGTCATATGGTCAGATGAAACCAAAATAGAACTTTTTGGTAAAAACTCAGCTTGTCGTGTTTGGAGGAGAAAGAACACCATACCTACTGTGAAGCATGGGGGTGGAAACATCATACTTTGGGGCTGTTTTTCTGCAAAGGGACCAGGACAACTGATCTGTGTAAAGGAAAGAATGAATGGGGCCATGTATCGTGAGATTTTGAGTGAAAACCTCCTTCCACCAGCAAGGGCATTGAAGATGCAACGTGGCTGGGTCTTTCAGCATGACAATGATCCCAAACACACCGCCCGGGCAATGAAGGAGTGGCTTCATAAGAAGCATTTCAAGGTCCTGGAGTGGCCTAGCCAGTCTGCAGATCTCAACCCCATAGAAAATCTCTGGAGGGAGTTGAAAGTCTGTGTTGCCCAGCGACAGCCCCAAAACATCACTGCTCTAGAGGAGATCTGCATGGAGGAATGGGCCAAAATACCAGCAACAGTGTGTGAAAACCTTGTGAAAACTTACAGAAAACGTCTGACCTCTGTCATTGCCAACAAAGGGTATATAACAAAGTATTGAGATGAACTTTTGTTATTGACCAAATACTTATTTCACCGAGGAATTTACCAATTAATTCATTAAAAATCCTTCAATGTGATTTTCTGGATTTTTCTTTCTTATTTTGTCTCTCATAGTTGAGGTATACCTATGATGAAAATTGGAGACCCTTCTCATCTTTTAAGTGGGAAAACTTGCACAATTGGTGGCTGACTAAATATTTTTTTCCCCACTGTACACAGGTATGGTAGTGGCTTCACAGATGGAACTATGTACATAAGAGTGCAGAACACATGATTGAATAAAATGGCCCAAGGATTTTGAAAAACATACTCAGGAATGGTAGTGGTTTTATGGATGGGCCAATGAAAGTGCGGAGCGCAAAGACAGGTGTGTTATTATGATAATTAAAAGGTCCTCAGTACTGTGCATGGGAGCGTTCGGAGAGAGGGAGTGGGGCTACTGACTGTTTGCAGTTTGGATGGCCCAGGGGAAGAACTGTTTGTCAGTTTGGAAGTGTGGGACCTGGTTGATCTGAACCGTCGTCCAGTGGGGTGCAGGTCAAACAGGTGGTGGGCGGGATATGAGGGATCTCCTGTGATGGCCTTGATCTTTCTGACACAGGAGGATCTGGAGATGTCCTCCAGGGAGGGCAGAGGGCCACCGATGATTGTTTGGGCAGTGTTGATGACCCTCTGCACAGCCTTCCTGTTTTCGGCCGTGGAGCCGGCGTACCACACACCCAGACAGTAGGTGAGCACGCTGTCCACTGAGCAGTGGTAGAAGCCCAGCAGCAGCTTCTGGTCCAGGTTGTGTTTCCTCAGGGCATGAAGTTAGTGCAGCTGGGCTTTCTTCACCAGGGCCTTGGTGTTGACAGTCTAGGAGGTCAGAGGAAATGTGACTGCCCAGGAACCTGAAGGTGGGGACGGTTCCCACACGGTTGCCATTTATAAGGAGGGAGGGGTGGTCCTGTCTATTCTTCCTGAAGTCCAGTGTGAGTTCTTTGGCTTTTTGGATGTTCAGTTTCAAGTTGGGTGACACGGTGGTGGAGTGGTTGGCACTGCGGCAGCACAGCAACTCACCCTTGGCCGGGGGATCCTGGGTTCAATCCCAGCCCCCGACCAACAGTGATCTGTGTGGAGTTTGCATGTTCTCCCCGTGTCTGCGTGGGTTTACTCCGGGATTTCTCCGGTTTCCTCCCACATGCCAAAAACATGCAAGTTAGGTTAATTGGTATCAAACTGGGGATTCTAAATTGTCCTTAGGTATGACTGTGAGAGTGAATGGTTGTTCGTCTCTCTGTGTTGGCCCTGCAATGGACTGGCGATCTGTCCAGGGTGTACCCTACCTCTCGCCCAAAGTTGCTGGGATAGGCTCCAGCCCCGCCCCGCGACCCGAAAAGGATTAAGCGGAAGAAGATGAATGAATGAATGAATGAGTTTCAAGTTGTTTGCTTGGCATCACAGCAACATATTCTCTACCTCTGCCTTGTATGCCTTCCCATCGTCATCGGTGATAAGCTCATCCAAGGTGGTGTCGTCCTCATACTTCATGATGATGATGGTTGGGTGGGTTGGAATGCAGTCAGCTGTGTAAAGGGAGTACAGTAGTGAGCTTAGCACACAGCTCTGGGGGGAGCCAGTGCTAAGAGGCAGTGTGAAGGAGTGGTGGGGACCAAGTCTGACTGTTTGTGGGCGGTTGGTGAGAAAGTTTTTTTTTTATCCAGGAACAGGTGGGGTGGAGGGATCTGGAGGAGGTGTAGTTTATTGATCAGGATGTCCGGGATGATGGTGTTGAAAGGTGAGCTGTAGTCCATAAAAAGCATCCTCATGTCGCTCCTTGAGTTATCCAGGTGGCTCAGCGTTCTGTGGAGTGTGGTGGTGATGGCATCTCCTGTAGACTGGTTCTCCTTGTAGGTGAGCTGGTGGGGGTCGAAGGAGAGGGGAAAAGAGTCCCTGATGTGCTGGGACACCAGTCACTCAAAACATTTAATGACTACAGATGTGACTGCTATGGGTCTGTAGTCGTTCAGGCTATCAATTGTGGACTTTCTGGGGATGGAGATGATGGTGGAGGCCTTGAGGCAGGAGTGGATGGTGGCATGCATCAGGGAGAGGTTGAACAGTTTGGTGAGGATCTCTGCTAGCTAGTCTGCACATGCTTTGACCACTGCTCCTGGGATGCTGTCAGGACCAGTAGCTCTGTGGGGGTTCACTGCTCTCAGTTACCTCCTCACCTCATGCACCTGTAGAAAGAGAGGGGGGGAGAGGGGGGCAGGAGGGGGGGACAGGTTGGGGCGAGGTGTGCTCAAACCAAGCAAAGAAGCTGTTAAGCTCCTCTGGCAGTGTGAGGCTGCTGTCTGATGTTGGGGGCCACTGGCCCCTGTAGTTGGTGAGGGCCTGGATGCCTCTCAACATCTGTCAGGGGTTGTTGTCTGTGAGGAAGCCCTCCACTTTCCTCCTGTAGGTGCTCTTTAGTGAGTTTGATGCTTCTTCTCAGGTTGGCTCTGGCAGTGCTGTACAGAGAGCTGTCCAGCTGTCTGAAGGCTGAGTTGCGCACTCTAATCAGAGCCTGGACCTCATTGGTCATCCAGGGTTTCCGGTTTGGAAAGACCCGAATGTGTTCGGTGACTGTCACATTTTCTACACAGCATTTAATGTAGAAGAAGAAGACAGACTCTGTGTAGGAGTCCAGGTCCTGCTGTTCAAAGACGTTCCAGTCTGTGCAGCTAAAGCAGTACTGTAGCTGGAGGAGAGCATTTTCAGGCCAGGTTTTAATTGTTTGTTTGGTTGGGAGTAACTCTTCCTCAGGGGGGTATAAGCAGGCATTAGAAGCAGGGAGGGATGGTTTGATTGTCCAAGGTGAGCGAGTGGGGTGGCTCTGTAGGCATGCTTAATGTTGCTGTAATCATGATCCACTGTTCTTTCCCCATTTGAGGTACACTTAACATGTTGCTGGAATTTGGGGAGTACAGTATTTAAGCATGCTTTGTTAAAATCCCCTGCAATAATGTGGACTGCATCACGGTGATCTTTCTGTTGCCTGCTAACAATGTGCGGGAGATGGCTGAATGCTAAGCTCCCGCTAGCATCTGGAGGGACGTAATCAGCTGTTACAACTACAGCCGTTAGCTTGCGTGGTAGCTAGAAGGGCCTACACAGAAAGGACATGGCCTCTAAATCCAATGAATAATGGCTTTGAATTATTCTGCTGTTATTACACGAAGTCTGAAGCACATAAACACAGAGCCTACCACCTCTGCCCTTACCAGAATTGGTGTTGTGGTCGAAACGGTGTGTAGTTCGGCCGGGTAATTCCACAGCGGCATCAGGGATACATGGGTGAAACCATGACTCTGTCACAATCAGAATACAACAGTCCCGGTTGTAGTGATTGTAGGCAATCTCTGATCATCCATTATCCATTTTGTTGGTGAAGGATCTGGCGTTGGTGAGGAAAATTGAAGGTAACGGTGGTTTGGTGTGTTGTTTGCGCAGCTGGGGTCGGAAGCCAGCCCTACAGCCTCGTTTCTTCTTTCTTTCTATGCACCATCTGTGCCTGTTGCTGGGCCAGATAACATGGAGTGCGTGGAGGTCTGGCAATCTCCTCAGGGATGTGGTATTGATTGCTGGAATAAGCGCTGGGGATGTTGGAGTTAAGTTGGTGGCCAATGCCTAGAAGTTCCTGGTGACTGTAGGTAATTAGTCTGTCGCAGAAGGAGGACAAAAAAAGGCAGAAAAAACACAAAAACAAGCACAGTAGTCCAAACCTTCTAGCCGCAGCGTGTGAACGTGCAACCATCTTGAAAGTTTAAAACCATGTAGATATGGTGGTGATGTATAAATGCAAGTATATGGAAGTGTGGCACAGGTAGTGGCATGCTGGTGTGGGTATATGAGAAAAAATATTTAAAATTTTACATTTTCTCCACCTACCTTCCATGTTTATGGTGGAGTGTGTGTGTGTGAAAAATTCATAGGCTGAAAAGTTCATCGTGGTCAAACTGAACAAAACCAGTGAATGACCGTAGAAAGCAAGTATTCCTGTCTGAAACACGTAGCCCAATCAGGCTTTACAGGCCCAAATGTAGGCTTTGTTTGAAAGTGGAATACAGCGGTGTAGCCTACAGTGCATCCGGAAAGTATTCACAGCGCTTCACTTTTTCCACATTTTATTATGTTACAGCCTTATTCCAAAATGGATCCAATTCATTTATTCCTTCAAAATTCTACACACAATACCCCATAATGACAATGTGAAAAAGTTTTTTTGAGATTTTTACAAATTTATTAAAAATAAAAAAACTAAGAAATCACATGTACATAAGAATTCACAGCCTTTGATCAATATTTTGTTGATGCACCTTTGGCAGCAATTACAGTCTCAAGTCTTTTTGAATATGATGCTACAAGCTTGGCACACCTATCTTTGGGCAGTTTCGCCCATTGGTCTTTGCAGCACCTCTCCAGCTCCATCAGGTTGAATGGGAAGTGTCAGTGCACAGCCATTTTCAGATCTCCCCAGAGATGTTCAATTGGATTCAAGTCTGGGCTCTGGCTGGGCCACTCAAGGACTTTCACAGAGTTGTTCTGAAGCCACTCCTTTGATATCTTGGCTGTGTGCTTAGGGTTGTTGTCCTGCTTAAAGATGAACTGTCCCCCCAGTCTGAAGTCAAGAGCGCTCTGGAGCAGGTTTTCATCCAGGATGTCTCTGTACATTGCTGCATTCATCTTTCTCTCTATTCTGACTAGTCTCCTGGTTCCTGCCGCTGAAAAAGATCCCCACAGCATGATGCTGCCACCACCATACTTCAATGAAGGGATGGTATTGGCCTGGTGATGAGCAGTGCCTGGTTTCCTCCAAACATGACGCCTGGCATTCATGTCAAAAAGTTCAATCTTTGTCTCATCAGACCAGAGAATTTTGTTCCTCATGGTCTGAGAGTTCTTTAGGTGCCTTTTGGCAAACTCCAGGCGGGGTGCTATGTGCCTTTTACTAAGGAGTGGCTTCTGTCTGGCCACTCTACCATACAGGCCTAATTGGTGGATTGCTGCAGAGATGGTTGTCCTTCTGGAAGGCTCTCTCTCCACAGAGTAACGTTGGAGCTCTGACATAGTGACCATCGGGTTCTTGGTCGCCTCCCTGATTAAGGCTCTTCTCCCCCAGTTGCTCAGTTTAGACAGCCGGACAGCTCTAGGAGGAGTCCTGGCGGTTCCAAACTTCTTCCATTTATGGATGATGGAGGCCACTGTGCTCATTGGGACCTTCAAAGCAGCAGAAATTTTTCTGTACCCTTCCCCAGATTTGTGCCTCAAGACAATCCTGTCTCCGAGGTCAACAGGCAATTCCTTTGACTTCATGCTTGGTTTGTGCTCTGACATGCACTGTCAACTATGGGACCTTATATAGACAGGTAAGCGCCTTTCCAAATCATGTCCAATAAACTGAATTTACCACAGGTGAACTCCAATTAAGCTGCAGAAACATCTCAAGGATAATCAGTGGAAACAGGATGCACCTGAGCTCAATTTTGAGCTTCATGGCAAAGACTGTGAATAATTATGTATATGTGATTTCTTACTTTTTTATTTTTAATAAATTTGCAAAAATCTAAAAAAAACAAAAAAACAAAAACGTTTTTCACGTTGTCATTATGGGGTATTGTGTGTAGAATTTTGAGGAAAAAATGAATTTAATCCATTTTGCAATAAGGTTGTAACTAATGGTGTTGGCGTTTTCGTGTTAATCGCCCTTTAATGCGACAAATTTTGTGATTGCGGTTAACGTCAGTTAACGGCAGAAAGCGCAAACAGTACTTTTTGGCCTAGTGGCTCTCCGTATCAAGGCCATTCTGGCCACAGACACTGTGCACATCATGCAGACATTGCTAAGTCAAACAAGCTGGATTACAGTCATGGATATCCCCAAAGTGCTGTCATGTTTACGTTTACAACATTATCTGTCGGAGCTCTCACCTGGATAATTGTTGCAGCCTCCTCCAAAACTTTGCCTGGATGCTGTGTTGTTCTTCTTCTGTGGAAGCTAGCTAGCTCGTAGCTAGTAGCTATTAGCTATGTGCTAGGCAAAAGCTGACCTCCAGCTGCTGACACAGACAGAAATTCGCCTGTTTTCATCCTCATAGGTCCAACTGTTGGTGAGTACCAGTCTAAAAAAAAATTCAAGCTGTGTTTGTAATGTCTATTTACTCCCCTGCCATTTTTGTAGCACGGTGGGGTGTCGTCACATGCAAGATAGTTGTTTATGTTTGCAATTTTTCTGCTAAAAGGGAAATTGTCTGTTGTGACACGAGGTTTTGTTTTGCTCTCCTTAAAAGTGGTGGATGTTTGCTTCTCCATCCATCCATCCATCCATCCATCTTCTACTGCTTAATCCTTTTCGGGTCGTGGGGGGGGTGGGGGGGGCGCTATGCCAGCATCTTTGGGCAAGAGGCAGGGTACACCCTGGACAGATTGCCAGTCCATCGCAGGGCCAACACAGAGAGACTGACAACCATTCACTCTCACATCTATACCTAAGGACAGTTTAGAATCCCCTGTTGATGCTAGTTAACCTAACCTGCATATCTTTTGCCTGTGGGAGGAAACCGGAGTACCCGGAGTAAACCCACGCAGACTCAGGGAGAACATGCAAACTCCACACAGAAGGGTCACTGATGGTCAGGGGGTGGGATTGAACCCACGATGGTCAGGGGTGGAATCGATCCCGTGACCTTCTTACTGTGCTGCCACAGTGCTAACCACTGTGCCACCGTGCTGCCTGTTTGTGTCTCTTACCTTTTATTTTATTGATTTTATTGACTGTGGTTTCTACTTGTGCTGAGTTTTCTATTGTCTTATTGGTTTTCTATTGTTTTTGTGCTAGTTTCCTGCTCCTTGCTTTTATGTTTTTATGTGTCCTTGTTGTACAGCCCTTTGTGTAGCGAGTGTTGCATTTTAAAGTGCTTTATAAAGTTGATTGATTTGCTATGGGAAAAAAAGCAAGCTCCTTTTCAGCAAATGCTGATTGTTGTTCAGTGATGTTATTAATCACTGGCATTCTGTTGTTTGTGTAACGGATGCCAACTAGTACTGTTCGGCGTAGAACGTTAGTAAAAAAACCTCCCTCCCAAAGCCTCATACAGTATCGGTAGCGCTGAGCTATCGGTCGGACCTTTAGCTCAGCACGATCGTGCTGTGTGTGTCTCTGTGTAGTTAACTGTGAGGTCGCGGGTTCGTGTCCTGTGTAGGGCGAACTGCGCTGATGACCTCAGTTAGTTAGAAGTTGTGCTGTGAGCCCCAGATGGTAGCGCTGAGCTACCGGTCGGACCTTTAGCTCAGCGCGATCGTGCTGTGTCTCCCATGCTCGAACTGTGTAGTTGACTGAGAGGTCGCGGCTTCGTGTCCCGTGTGGGGCGAACTGCGCAGGATGATCTCTGTCATAATGGTGCCGTGAACCCGGCATGGGAGTGAGGTTTAAGGGGGAGAGTGTAACGGATGCCAACTAGTACTGTTCGGCGTAGAACGTTAGTAAAAAAACCTCCCTCCCAAAGCCTCATACAGTATCGGTAGCGCTGAGCTATCGGTCGGACCTTTAGCTCAGCACGATCGTGCTGTGTGTGTCTCTGTGTAGTTAACTGTGAGGTCGCGGGTTCGTGTCCTGTGTAGGGCGAACTGCGCTGATGACCTCAGTTAGTTAGAAGTGGTGCTGTGAGCCCCAGATGGTAGCGCTGAGCTACCGGTCGGACCTTTAGCTCAGCGCGATCGTGCTGTGTCTCCCATGCTCGAACTGTGTAGTTGACTGAGAGGTCGCGGGTTCGTGTCCCGTGTGGGGCGAACTGCGCAGGATGATCTCTGTCACATTTGCACGTGCAGTAATACTTTTGAGAATTTTCTGGAGAATATTCTGGATAGTTTTTGTCATTTTGAATATGTTGAGAGCTTTAATAAACTTGCAAGTGAAGACAGCAGGGATATTTGTCCACTCCCATGTTCATAATAGAAGAGGATCTTCAGGTCGGGGAATAGGGAGATGCTGAAGTCCGTACAGATGGAGCTGAGGAGAAAGATCAGAGAAGGCAAGGACAGCTTCAGGAAGAAGATGGAGGACAAGTTGCAACAGAGCGACATCAGCGGGGTCTGGAGAAACCTCAAAACCATCTCTGGGCTCCAGAATACCTCCCCCCAGGCCACGGGGGGCAGGGAGTGGGCGAACAACCTGAATCTGTTTTTCAATAGGCTTGACCAACCGCCCTCCCCCCTGACTGCACAACAACCACTGCTGCCTCTAAAGAAATCAAGTCCTGCTGCCCACTCCCCACTCCACCAACACCTCCCCACCCCCAACACACAGCCCCCCATCCTGACCCTGACCAGGACCCAGGTGAGGACGGAGCTGAGGAAGATCAAGGCGAGGAAGGCGTCGGGACCGGACGGCATCAGCGCAAAGCTCCTCAAGTCCTGTGCAGACCAGCTGTGTGGGATTGTGACGTACATCTTCAACCTGAGCCTGAAGCTGGGGAGGGTACCACAGCTGTGGAAAACATCTTGTGTGGTACCTGTACCAAAAACTTCCCACCCCAAAGACCTGAACAGCTACAGACTGGTGGCCTTGACGTCCCACTTGATGAAGACCCTGGAGAGACTGCTCCTTGCTCACCTCCGCCCCCTGGTGGAACCAGCGATGGATCCACTCCAGTTCGCCTACCAGCATGGCATTGGGGTGGAGGATGCGGTGATCTTCCTCTTTCACCGTTCTCTGTCCCACCTGGAGAAGCCCGGGAATATGGTGAGGATCATGTTCTTTGACTTCTCCAGTGCTTTCAACACCATCCAACCGATGATCCTGAAGGACAAGCTGCTGCGCGCAGGGGTGGACCAGCACCTGTCATCATGGATCCTGGACTACCTCACGAACCGGCCTCAGTTTGTGAGAACCCGGGACTGTGTGTCCGACACAATCATCAGTAGCACGGGGGCCCCCCAGGGAACGGTGCTGGCTCCCTTCCTGTTCACTCTTTATACTGCGGAATTCTCACACAACACAACACACTGCCATCTACAGAAGTTCTCTGATGACTCTGCGATCGTTGGCCTCATCTCCAATGGAGATGAAGCTGAGTACAGAGGGCTTATCCAGGACTTCGTAGACTGGTGCCATCAGAACTGCCTCCAGATCAACGCAAGGAAAACTAAGGAGCTGGTGGTGGACTGCCGCAGGCATGGGCAGCCCCTCAAAGCACCAGTAAATATACAGGGAACAGACATCGAGATGGTGA
The DNA here is from genome assembly GCA_020510985.1 of Pholidichthys leucotaenia. NCBI lineage: Eukaryota > Metazoa > Chordata > Actinopteri > Cichliformes > Pholidichthyidae > Pholidichthys > Pholidichthys leucotaenia. Next base: position 377,597,051 of record CM035844.1, on the reverse strand, counting down.
CATCCTATAAGTACCTGGGTGTTCATCTGAACAATAAACTAGACTGGTCACACAATACTGACGCACTCTACAAGAAGGGACAGCGCAGGCTGTTCCTGCTGAGGAGACTCAGGTCTTTTGGTGTACAAGGGGCGCTGCTGAAGACATTCTATGACACGGTGGTGGCATCAGCCATCACTTTTGGAGTGGTCTGCTGGGGCAGTGGCATTACAGCAGCCGATAGGAAGAGACTGAACAAACTGATTAAGAAAGCTAGCTCTGTCCTGGGGCAGCGCCTTGATCCGGTGGAGGAGATAGGAGAGAGAAGGACGGTGGCTAAACTGTCATCTCTGCTGGAGTCCAAGTTCCACCCTATGCAGGACGTACTGAATGCACTGAGGAGCTCATTTAGCAGCAGACTACATCATCCCAGGTGCACAACCGAGAGGTTTCGTAGGTCCTTCCTACCAACGGCTGTCAGACTGTACAACCTAAGCAGGGCTGCTCGCAGAGATAGCAAAAAGACGTAACAAACTAATAGTTTTTAAATGCAAAAGATGCAATAGACTTACACAATGGTCCCCTCCGGCATACAACTAGGAAAATACCGGTCGCTATGGAGGGTGAGAATATGTATGGGCACATAATCATACCATGTAGGATAACTAAGTAGAGGGTTATGCTGTTTCATCCCATCTAGCAACAATGCTCTGCACTGTGTGTGTTTATATATTTACATATTTATTCCATCTAGCTACAATGCTCAGCACTGGGTGTGTTCATATTTATATATCTATATATTTATTCCATCTAGCTACAATGCTCCGCACTGTGTTTTTATATATCTATATATTTATTCCATCTAGCTACAATGCTCCGCACTGTGTGTGTTTATATACTTACATATTTATTCCACCTAGCTGCAATGCTCCGTACTGTGGGTGTTTATATATTTACATATTTATTCCATCTAGCTACAATGCTCTGCACTGTGTGTTTATATATTCATATATTTATTCCATCCAGCTACAATGCTCTGCACTGTGTGTCTGTGTGTGTATATATCTATTTTATAGTAATATGTACATATGTATATTAGCTGCTCTTGCTTGCTTGTTTTTTTTTCTTGCCTTCTGATTGTTGCTCTGAGTGTTGCTATCCCTGTGCTGTTGCAATCCTGGAATTTCCCCATTGTGGGACTAATAAAGGCTTATCTTATCTTATCTTATAACAGTATGGCAAAGTTGAAAAATTACCGACTTAAGGTACACTGTATCTGTATGGGAAAAAAAATGTGATTAATGCATTATTAATTGCGATTAACTCAACATTCCAAAAGATTAATCGCGATTAAAAATTTTAATCATCCAACACCACTAGTTGTAACATAACAAAATGTGGAAAAAGTGAAATGCTGTGAATACCTTCCGAATGCACTGTATGTGTTGGCAATCACACGTTAGACTGACAAATATGAAAGGGACTGAACTGAGATTTATTTGATTGTGTGAATAGTAATTACAGAATAATTGAAAATGAATGGAACATCCAATATTAGCCACTGTTTAAGAACCGCTCGTTTATTTTTTGTTAGATCACTTATTTGTGTGATCTTTTATGAGTTATATTCATAATAGTGTATCTTGCGCTTTGGGAAATGGGAGTTGTTCAGCCACCATTATAATATAGTTTATATGTGTAGTTCATAGTCTATCATCAATAAACTAATGCAGTACTATAACAGGACACATTTACAAATACTTGAGACCAATTGTAGTGCATCCTATTATATTTTAGCAATATTATAAGTATAAAATACTGACCATTAGTAGAATTATTATTTTTTGTATTTGTATTTTGTATACTTTATTGATCCCCAGAGGGAAATTCAGGGCATCCATCGGGATGGATGAGGCAGCCATGGTACGGTACCAATCCCTTCACCATTCACACCTAGGGCCACTTTAGAGTCTCCTAGCCTAACTTGCATGTTTTTTATACACAGCAAAATGACACCGTTTGGCTGCAACTGTTGCATCAGTGTTGCCCATTTGTCTGTAAATATTTAAATAAAAATAATTTATTTCATTATTTTGGCATTTTTGCATCTTGTTGTCATTTAGTCAAAGCATGCATATATGTGTCCGCATATGATATGCAGTTGATCTGGCCATTCCGCTCCACAATGAAGCAGCAGTCGGGACTGCCGTCTACCACTGACTGGGCAGGCTGGGCATTCCTCCCGGCGAACGACTGTGGAGTGCCCGGTCGTACACCGGTGTTGGAGAAGCAGCAACTGAACCAGCAGATTGCAGTCCTTCGCAGGGAGCCAAGCCCAGCCTGCCCAGTTAAAGGGAATCTCGGCTGCTGCTTACCGTGTGCCAGTGATGTCCTTTGAGGCACCATGGGTCCCCACCAGACCACCCCCCTCACCTCGTGTTCTCCATGCTGAATTATCCATTCAACCTACGCAATCACAGCAACTTTATAGTATAATTTTTTAAGCATTAAAAGGTATTATCTTTTTCTAGTCAAATTTGTCACTTTTCGCTCCCTTGTTTTGCTCACGGAGTGCTGTGGTTACTGATGCCATAATGCTGTGTATTATCCAATAAGTATGGAGTCAATCCGAAACTCTGCCAACACTTCTAGAAGCCTGGGCATGAGACAGAGCGGTGGCTAAACTTTTATCGATAAGAATTACATATTTTGACTGAGCGACTCCATATTCGGGGATGCACACCGTCGTAACCTCAGCAAAGCACTTATAAAATCTTTGTTTGCGAAGCGCTGTGGTGACTGTCTGGTCATGATGCAGCGTATTATCCAATCAGCATGGCCGTGATGCCGTGTGTTAACCAATCAATATGGCTGTGATGACACGTATTATCCATTCAGCATGGCCATGATGCCGCGTATTATCCAATCAGCATGGAGTCATTCCAAAACCCCACCCACACTTCCTGAAACCAGGGCATGAAGAGACAGATTGGTGACAGAGCGGTGGCTAAACTTATATTGATAAAAGTTACATATTTTGACTGAGCGACTCCATAGTTGGGGATGCACACTGCCGTAACCTCAGGAAAACACTAATAAAAATCTGAGGTCAGTTTGAGGAAATGTTCAAGAGATACACGTGGAACAGACAGATAGACAAACAGAGATTTTGTGCATTTATAGACAGATGTGGTTTATTTTTCAACATAGTCTCCCCTTTGGTCCACACATTTCTTCCATTGGTGTTGCAGCGCTTGGATCCCTGCGGTTGAAAAATAAACCACATTTGGTCAGATTTGACCACTATGAACTTTTCAGCCCCACCTCGTATATCACTTCTCTATACTTGCTTTGATGCATACTCACCTTTCCCCACCTGCATCTTACTTGCATTGCAGGTGGATGGAGGTATTCACAGGTATTCACAGGTGCAGTGTGTGTGTGAGTTCTAACCCAGGGAAAAACTTGTTTTGGATGGCACCTGTGGTCAATAAATATAAACTGGAACAAGTGTACATGTGACAACTTCAGTTGCTATGGCAGAGACCTGTAATCCTTCACTGAATTGACTGGAGAAAATGTGACTATGATATGGTATCATGTGGTAATTCTTTATAACACATGAAGTACTGTGACATTACTGTGTACTTTCTGTCTAAGTCCATAGTGTAAAACAATGTTTTATTAGAAAAGGCACCCTGTTGTTACAATTTAAGTACCATATGAATCTTAATCTAAACGGAAATTATGGATTTGGAAGCGGCTTAAATGTGCTATTGTCACTATTTTTCAACAAGAATTGGGCCAAGGGGGAGCCCAAGAATTGGAACCTACGAGGAGACTCATGGACATTGGAATTCATGCATCTGTGGAAACATTATTGGTTATGATCTCAGGACTTCTATTTTTGGCTGTGGAGTTCCCTGATGCATCAGAAATTGAAGGAAGGTGAGAGAGCTGATCAAAGCGGACCCGGCAAGCTCCTTCATCAAATTCGACCAGTTGGGGAGGGCACGAGTAGCGGCAAACGGTGAACTGAATGACAGTGATTCAGTGAAGGAATACATCTGAAGCCCTGTGCTCTCCATGGAAAAACAGTTTAAGCCTGCACATATAATGGAAGCACAGAATTACACGGGTGAGGACAAATTCTATTCTCTGAGTGCACTGTGCTGATTTGATTTGATCTTGTTTGCCCCGTGTTTACATTCCTCCTGATTGAGATAAGCGGAAGGACCGGCTCTTATGTCTACCCAAACAATCAACAATCAGTTGTTTGTCGTCAGCGGATTGGACCCTCAAGGACAATGCCCATGTGCCTTCTGCAAGCAAGAGAGAGAGCAAGAGAGATAGACTCTGGACTCTGGACTTGTTTATAAGTCACATGATTATAACATCTATCCACTGCCAGGAGGCGCCCTCTGCTGCTCACTAACAACTGTTACATTTACACTACACAATGCATACAACACTACATGCATACAATACACTGCCTCTCAACTTTTGTGTGTGATCTCCTGCTAAATGTCTGCTAAATGTGCATTGAGGGTTTTTTTTGCCTGCAATCAAAATTTCGCTCACTTGCCGAGCGTCATTCTGATAAAACATGTGTTTTTTTCTCTCGCCTACTGTGTCATATCCATTTTCTTTTCTTTTTTTTCCTTTCTTCTTTATGACTGGCGCCTAGCGGCTGCCCCGGCCTTGGATGCGCTCTGCAGAGCGTGCCCAAATGCCAAGTCACGTTTCGTTACCTTGTATTCATACATGTGTAATGACAATAAAGTTGAATCTCAATCTCAATCTCTCAATATCCTGATAATGTAATTACTCTGTACTTACCATGTAGGTGTTCTGTAGTTACATATGAACCTGTAGTTTCCATGCTTCAGATAAGTTCAACAGTTCAACTAATCTTATGGGCCAGTACCCCGAAATTACCCGGTACTTACTAAGTTCCAACGTCGTCATAGCTCTAATACTTCTTCAGTTACATTGTTCAGTCACAGTTATTCAGACAATTCCTGGTAGTTAATGCGTTTAATTTATTATTAATTAATTTTTAAAAAAACAGTTCTTTTAACCTTTGTTTTACCAGGTAAGCATTAAGAACATCTTCTTACATACAGTGTCAGCCTGGCAAGTGTGGAAAAAAAAACACTTGCTGTACGTACTAGTGTAATTACCCCAAAGTTAATTTGTAATTTTGAAGAAATTCTAAATGAGCAAACTGACTGAAGACTACAGTCTAGAAACCAGTAAGTACTGGGTATTTTCTGGTTAATTATGAAATTAGAGAAAAATAAATACTGGGTAATTTGGGGGTACTTACACATAGGATTACATAAAAAACTAGAAAAGCACTCGGAGAGCGCAGACCTCCGCCAAGCGGCACAGTTCCCCCCATACAGTGTTTGTGTGTACGTTTTCAGATTCCCTGAGCATGAAAAGATATGACTAGCAATTGGATTCACAATGATTATTTTTTTATTTGACATGGACAGTGCAATAAACAGACAATTAATGAATGACAATCAATGTGATAGTGATAGGATTAGTGGTTCAGTAGTGTAAAACGGGGCTATAAGGGACGGCGGGTTAATAAGGCACACTTTTCTGGGAAATGTTTTAAATGTAATTCTGCTTTTTTTATTTTGAGCAGGACGCTGAGTTGTGTTGTTATTGTCAAATATCCATGAATCCTTCATCAAATCTAGGCGGAAGCAAAATTAAAAAAGCAGAATTACATTTAGAAAAGTGTCCCATATTACCCCGCCGTCCCTTATAGCCCCGTTTTACGGTAGTAAAAGCATTGCCTCCTTGGCGGAGGTAATAAACTGAAGTGTTGGTGTGTCCATCTCCTCCACTGACGGATGCAGATTGGTTAGACAGGTTGCCGTGGGTTTTATATTATATTGGGGTTGCGCTCCGCGGCAAAACAGAATTTAGAATCTTCCCCGGCAGAGAGGTCGTTTTTACGCCGCGCCTATAGCTGGGCGGGGAATTTGTGGCAAATAATCGGGCGGCGGACAGGTGGCCATGTCAGCTTTTGCAGCGTGGCGCAAAAACAGGCACGCTGGCGGGCCCAGGCCAGCAGTGTTTTCCGCGTGCTTTTGTGCCTAAAACGTTGAAGAACGCAGAGTTTGTGTTGGTCAGACACGACGACCAGCGCAATGTGCGCAGCGCCTATGGCTGGCACAGGCACGCTGGCGGACCCAGGCCAGCAGTGTTTTCCGCATGCTTTTGTGGCTAAAACGTTGAAGAAGGCGGAGTTTGTGTTGGTCAGACACGACGCCCAGCGCCCTCCATTGCGCCTGCGCACATGTTGAAAATGGCCGTATGTCACAGTGTGGAAAAATGCTTTAAAAAATTCCTGTATGCAGACGGTGATGCGGATCATCCCCAAAATTTAATCAGTTCTTCCTTGTACCATTTCCAACAATGCCTGAAAGTTTCATTGAAATCCGTCCAAAAGTTTTTGAGTTATCTTGCTAACCAACAGACAAACAGACAGACAGACAAACAGACAGACAGACAAACAGACAAACACACAGACAAACCCCGGCAAAAACATTACCTCCTCCTGGCCTTTCGGCCTGGCGGAGGTAATTAAATTTTGAAGCATGTAAACTACAAGGTTCTCATAACTAATTGGCACCTTGTATAGGCTACTTATATGTTCCTTGAACAGCTAGTACCACAACATTACTGTTAAGGTAAAAACAAAGTTTGTTAACCTGATTGTCCCAGTTACACGGGGTGAGACTGGACATCCTGGCAGATAAGCACATCTGTTGCAGGGTCTGTGGTGGACTTTTGCCAGTCGGTGCATCGTGACATGCACGACACAAAGAGCAGAGATGAACCATCCCATCATCTGGTCAGTCACTGCAACAGATACTAGAGTCAGTTTGTCTTGGCCTGTCCTTGCCACTGATAATACCTCTATGCCAAGAATGTGTCGCTAGTCCAGCAAAAGCTAGCGGTACTCAAATACTTTGCAAGCAGTTTCATGAAATGGTCAGTCAGAGTGCAACTCATACTGGCTCAGACGTCGCCTGGGTTAACAAGGTCAGGAGTTCCTGGCAGCGGAAGGAGAAGGACAGAGCTGTGTGGAGAAATCTGATCAGACCTAAATGAAACAGTCATTATCGCCCCCGACAGACTGCTATGATGTTGATGATGATACATGCTTGAATTGCTGTTGTTGTTGTTGTTTTTTTTATACTAGTACTTACAGCAAAAGCACACAATAATTTCATAGTACTTCATGAACTCTGTTATACTGTATAATGTTACCAAATATACAGTGGGGCAAAAAAGTATTTAGTCAGCCACCAATTGTGCAAGTTCTCCCACTTAAAAGATGAGAGAGGTCTCCAATTTTCATCATAGGTATACCTCAACTATAAGAGACAAAATGAGAAAAAAAAAATCCAGAAAATCACATTGAAGGATTTTTAATGAATTAATTGGTAAATTCCTCGGTAAAATAAGTATTTGGTCACCTACAAACAAGCAAGATTTCTGGCTCTCACAGACCTGTAACTTCTTCTTTAAGAGGCTCCTCTGTCCTCCACTCGTTACCTGTATTAATGACACCTGTTTGAACTCATTATTAGTATAAAAGACACCTGTCCACAACCTCAAACAGTCAGACTCCAAACTCCACTATGGCCAAGACCAAAGAGCAGTCAAAGGACACCAGAAACAAAATTGTAGACCTGCACCAGGCTGGGAAGACTGAATCTGCAATAGGTAAGCAGCTTGGTGTGAAGAAATCAACTGTGGGAGCAATTATTAGAAAATGGAAGACATACAAGACCACTGATAATCTCCCTCGATCTGGGGCTCCACGCAAGATCTCACCCCGTGAGGTCAAAATGATCACGAGAACGGTGAGCAAAAATCCCAGAACCACACGGGGGGACCTAGTGAATGACCTGCAGAGAGCTGGGACCAAAGTAACAAATGCTACTATCAGTAACACACTATGCCGCCAGGGACTCAAATCCTGCAGTGCCAGATGTGTCCCCCTGCTTAAGCCAGTACATGTCCAGACCCGTCTGAAGTTTGCTAGAGAGCATTTGGATGATCCAGAAGAGGATTGGGAGAATGTCATATGGTCAGATGAAACCAAAATAGAACTTTTTGGTAAAAACTCAACTTGTCGTGTTTGGAGGAGAAAGAACACCATACCTACTGTGAAGCATGGGGGTGAAAACATCATACTTTGGGGCTGTTTTTCTGCAAAGGGACCAGGACGACTGATCCGTGTAAAGGAAAGAATGAATGGGGCCATGTATCATGAGATTTTGAGTGAAAACCTCCTTCCACCAGCAAGGGCATTGAAGATGAAACGTGGCTGGGTCTTTCAGCATGACAATGATCCCAAACACACCGCCCGGGCAACGAAGGAGTGGCTTCGTAAGAAGCATTTCAAGGTCCTGGAGTGGCCTAGCCAGTCTCCAGATCTCAACCCCATAGAAAATCTTTGGAGGGAGTTGAAAGTCCGTGTTGCCCAGCGACAGCCCCAAAACATCACTGCTCTAGAGGAGATCTGCATGGAGGAATGGGCCAAAATACCAGCAACAGTGTCTGAAAACCTTGTGAAGACTTACAGAAAACGTTTGACCTCTGTCATTGCCAACAAAGGGTATATAACAAAGTACTGAGATGAACTTTTGTTATTGACCAAATACTTATTTTACCGAGGAATTTACCAATTAATTCATTAAAAATCCTTCAATGTGATTTTCTGGATTTTTTTTTCTCATTTTGTCTCTCATAGTTGAGGTATACCTATGATGAAAATTGGAGGCCTCTCTCATCTTTTAAGTGGGAGAACTTGCACAATTGGTGGCTGACTAAATACTTTTTTTCCCCACTGTATTTGTGGTTAATTCTTTTGGGGATTGGAATAAAATCCAAATCCATAAAAACCTTTTTTAAAAAGTGTATTTTTAGTGATATTTTGTCACACTATGTAAAGTTCTAAAAAAGTATAAAAGAAAAAAAACCATCAAGCTGAATCATAATTCTTTTAGCAAATCCATTCCACAAACTCCACTGACTTAATCTATCCACGTGACTGAAATAAAACTCATATTCTATTTATCAAAAGTCATACATTTACAGTCCAACCACATATGCATTGCTATTGTTTAGTCATAAGGGAAAACACTCACAGACCCTCAGGGGTGTGCTGACTTCTTGATCCTAAATGTGAACCAGATAGGGAGATTCTGTATGTGTAGTCTGATGTCTCAGTGATGGTCTGAGCCGCTGTCTGCTCTGCTCAGTTTAACAAGAATTGAGAGTGTGTCTACAGACCCCCTATGTCTCCCCTCTACCCTAGTAGCCAAAGAATGCTCTGCTCCACACCGTAAATCACTGTGTCAACCCTGAACTAACTTTAGCCTGTCAGAAAAGCTTGGTGCATTTGACTGAGCACATTATGTTTCTAAACTCACATCTGATCTTTGACTTTGATCGCTGTCAGGGCCACACAGATGTTTTTGTCCTTTTCCTTTTATCTTTTGAGGCCTCTTTGGACGGTAGTCACCTCTGCACAGAATGCTGCAGACATTCTCAGAAATGCATTGTGAGGAAATTTAATGGACACAATAATATTATGGGACTGCTGCTGCTGAAATTAATCATTATACAGCTTTTTTCTCTTTTGAATTTTATTTTGCAAATTAGTTTCATTTTCTTGTTAATCTGCTATTTTTTCCTGTAAAACTGCCCTTTTTCTTGTAAGTTTGTATGTCTTGCTGTAAATGTGTTGGTTTTAGAAAAATGATAAGAAATGTTGCCCAAGGCTGCTCACTAGACGACTTCATGCCAGGCACATAACTGCCAGAAATCTAGTGTTGCCAACTGCCTGGAATTAGTCAGGAGATCCATTATTTAGGCCAGTTTGTTTTATCACTTATGCAACATCACTGTCCTTTTGGCAACAATTTAACCTGGCAACCATCAACAAGCAGATCATGCCTGTGGACAATGATCAACCAACATCATTCAATAGCAGCTCCTCCACTTAGCTGAACATGTAGAGAACTATGGAAACACGTAAGAACAAAACACTGCTTGAATCAATTGAAAAAAGCCAAAAGTGTCCATGGAAAAGAGTAAACTTGGTATACCTGTTTCCCATTTCACACAAACATTATTTTCTCTGCAAAACCGTAACTCGCTTATTACAAAGTGATTTTTTAAAATTTTAAACTGGCACATCTTTTCTTGTGAATGTGTATTTTTTTCCTCATACATTTGCACATTTTTCACATACATTTCTGGCTTTATTCACATATTTAATGTAAATGTGTGACTTTTGTTGCACACTTGGACAAAAGATGCTTCCAGGCGTGCATGAAGTTTAGTAATGATGAGCTTTACTTTTCTTTCTCACTGAAAACACAGAAATACAGTACATCAGTTCAGCATAACGCAACATGGCTCTTGGAGGGTACTTCCTGAATGATGCTTAAGCCCTTCCGCGTCCTGTTACACATTCCTTCACAATCCATACAGTACAACCATGCTTATAAAATATGTCCCCAGTAACTCATAACACAGTACTCATTTGCTCTAAAATACAGTGGTGTGAATAAGTGTTTACCCCCTTCCTGATTTCTCAATTTTTTGTATGTTTGTTACACTTAAATGTTTCAGATCATCAAACAAATTTAAATATTAGACAAAGATAACACAAGTAAACAAAAAATGCAGTTTTTAAATGAAGGTGTTTATTATTAAGGGAAAAAATCCAAACCTACATGGCCCTGTGTGAAAAAGTGATTGCCCCCTAAACCTAATAACTGGTTGGGCCACCCTTAGTAGCAACAACTGCAACCAAGCATTTGGGATAACTGCCAATGAGTCTTTTACAGCGCTGTGGAGGAATTTTGGCCAACTCATATTTGCAGAATTGTTGTAATTCAGCCACATTGGAGAGTTTTTGAGCATGAACCGCCTTTTTAAGGTCATGCCACAGCATCTCAATCAGATTCAGGTCAGGACTTTGACTAGGCCACTCCAAAGTATTCATTTTGTTTTTCTTAAGTTACTCAGAGGTGGACTTGCTGGTGTGTTTTGGATGCTGCAGAACCCAAGTGCACTTCAGCTTGAGGTCACAAACAAATGGTCGGACATTCTCCTTCAGGATCTTTTGGTAGACAGCAGAATTCATGGTTCCATTTACCACAGCAAGTCTTCCAGGTCCTGAAACAGCAAAACAGCCCCAGACCATCACACTACCACCACCATATTTTACTGTTGGTATGATGCTCCTTTTCTGAAATGCTGTGTTACTTTTACTCTGGATGTAATGGGACACACACCTTCCAAAAAAGTTCAACTTTTGTCTTGTCAGTCCACAGAGTATTTTCCCAAAAGTCTTGGGGATCATCAAGATGTTTTCTGGCAAAACTGAGATAAGCCTTTATGTTCTTTTTTTCAGCAGTGGTGTTTGTCTTGGAACTCTGCCATGCAGGCCATTTTTGCCCAGTCTCTTTCTTATGATGGAGTCATGAACACTGACCTTTACTGAGGCAAGTGAGGCCTGCAGTTCTTTGGATGTTGTTGTGGGGTCTTTTGTGACCTCTTGGATGAGTCATCACTGCGTTCTTGGGGTAATTTTGGCCAGCCAGCCAGCCACTCCTGGGAAGGTTCACCACTGTTCCATGTTTTCACCATTTGTGGATAACGGCTCTCACTGTGGCTCTCTGGAGTCCCAAAGCTTTAGAAATGGCTTTAAAACCTTTTCCAGACTGATAGATCTCAATTATTTCATTTCTCATTTGTTCCTGAATTTCTTTGGATTACAGCATGATGTCTAGTTTTTAAGGATGTTTTGGTCTACTTCACATTGTCAGGCAGGTCCTATATAAATGATTTCTTGATTGAGAACAGATGTGGCAGTAATCAGGCCTGGGTGTGGCTAGAGAAATTGAACTCAGCTTTCCAAAGATGTGATAAACCACAGTTAATTTGTTTTAACAGTGGTGGTGGTGGGGGATCACTTTTTCAAACAGGGCCATGTAGGTTTGGATTTTTTTTTACCCTTGATAATAAACACCTTCATTTAAAAACTGCATTTTGTGTTTGCTTGTGTTATCTTTGTCTGATAATTAAATTTGTTTGTTGATCTGAAACATTTAAGTGTGACAAACATAAAAAATTGAGAAATCAGGAAGGGGACAAACACTTTTTCACACCACGGTACCTCACACACACACACACACACACACACACACACACACACACACACACACACACACACACACACACACACACACACGCATATTAGTAGGCCATAACTGGATATCTATGGCATCCTCTCTTGCTAACACGGTTAAGCACTCTTTCTTACTTACTTACTTAATCCTTACCTGACCACTTAAGTGATTGGTGCGGCTAATTGTCTGAAGGCAGGGCAGTCTTGGGATAGGGCAATGAGGTCAGCCAGAGGTCTTATTGTTGTGACCTGGGTCGTCCCGTACAGTCTGGGCCGACTTCGGGGGCGATGCCAGCCTTTTGGAGGGGCGGACGAGTGCTGGCGGAGAGGACCTGCTTTGCTGGAATCCCATCATCCGACCTGGCCACGTGGCTGAGGAGCCACAGCCTTCCCCTTCTGATGATGGTGGAGAAGAGGATGGGGCAGCCAGCCCTCCTGTAGACCTCATCGCTTGTGATGTGGTGGAACCATCGGATGCCGAGGATTAGGGCTGGGAACTGCACGGTGGTGCAGTGGTTACCACTGTGGCAGCACAGTTTTACCCTCGGCCGGGGGATCGCGGGGACCGTGAGATCATGGGTTCGATCCCTGCCCCCGGCCAACAGTGATCTGTGTGGAGTTTGCATGTTCTCCCCGTGTTTGCGTGGGTTTACTCCAGGATTTCTCCGGTTTCCTCCCACATGCCAAAAACATGCAGGTTAGGGAGTTAAGGGGCGCGTGCGCACGCAGCGACCGGCAGCTGGTGGCTTGTCACCAGACTGCAAAACAAATCTACCTACGGGTACAAAATAAGTAAAAAAAACCAAAAAAAACAATCCCTAATTTTCAGAACTGATTCGATTCCGATTCTTGAGCTTCTGAATCAATTCAATTCCGATTTGATTCGATCCAATCCTGATTCGATCTGGGAAATTACTATTTTAACAGCCATTTTACTTGCCAGGAAACAAAAATCTTCGAGACCTAATGCTGTAAATTGTATCAAGAATACTCTAACTTTCTTAATACATAAATTATCACATATAGAACTAACCCAAAATCAGTTACAATAATGCACTTTTTATTTAACTTATGATTTCAAAAAGTGCTCACAGGTGCTTTCTTTAGTGCAAAGGATGTGGAGTGTCAAGTTAACCACCCAGAGTAATTAAACAAATTCAATGTATGAAGCATGTATACATATTCCTGGGGCAACGCCTTGACCCAGTGGAGGAGATAGGAGAGAGAAGGACGGTGTCATCTCTGCTGTAGTCCGAGTCCCACTCTATGCAGGACATATTGAACGTACTGAGGAGCTCATTTAGCAGTAGACTACATCATCCTAGGTGCGCAACCGAGAGGTTTCGCAGGTCCTTCCTACCTACAGCTGTCAGATTGTATAACCTAAGCAGGGCTGCTCGCAGAGATAGCAAAAAACGTGACGACCTAGTAGTATTGAATGCAAAAGACGCAACAGACTTACACAGATGGTCCCCTCCAGTATACAACTAGGACAATATCAGTCGCTACGGAGGGTGACAATATGTATGGGTACATATCCATACTATGTAGGATAACTAAGTAGACGGTTATGCTGTTTATTCCATCTTGCTACAATGCTCCGCACTTTGTATATACACTGACCGGCCACTTTATTAGGTACACCATGCTAGTAACGGGTTGGACCCCCTTTTGCCTTCAGAACTGCCTCAATTCTTCGTGGCATAGATTCAACAAGGTGCTGGAAGCATTCCTCAGAGAGTTTGGTCCATATTGACATGATGGCATCACACAGTTGGCGCAGATTTGTCGGCTGCACATCCATGATGCGAATCTCCCGTTCCACCACATCCCAAAGATGCTCTATTGGATTGAGATCTGGTGACTGTGGAGGCCATTTGAGTACAGTGAACTCATTGTCATGTTCAAGAAACCAGTCTGAGATGATTCCAGCTTTATGACATGGCGCATTATCCTGCTGAAAGTAGCCATCAGAAGTTGGGTACATTGTGGTCATAAAGGGATGGACATGGTCAGCAACAATACTCAGGTAGGCTGTAGCGTTGCAACGATGCTCAATTGGTACCAAGGGGCCCAAAGAGTGCCAAGAAAATATTCCCCACACCATTACACCACCACCACCAGCCTGAACCATTGATACAAGGCAGGATGGATCCATGCTTTCATGTTGTTGACGCCAAATTCTGACCCTACCATCCGAATGTCGCAGCAGAAATCGAGACTCATCAGACCAGGCAACGTTTTTCCAATCTTCTATTGTCCAATTTCGATGAGCTTGTGCAAATTGTAGCCTCAGTTTCCTGTTCTTAGCTGAAAGGAGTGGCACCCGGCGTGGTCTTCTGCTGCTGTAGCCCATCTGCCTCAAAGTTCGACGTACTGTGCGTTCAGAGATGTGTTCACTATACACCTTGTATCATTCATTAATACTCCCATACATGACATATTGTAATGAAGTATGGGGAAATACATATAAAACAAACATATATCCACTCTTTATGCTTCAAAAGAGAGCTATTAGAATAATAAACAAAGCAGCTTACAGGGAACCAACAAACCCACTTTTTCTTAAACAAAAAACTCTCAAGTTGAAAGATCTGATCGACTTTAAAACCGCAATAATAATGTTCAAAGTGAAGAATCTATCACTGCCCGCAAATATCCAAAAGTTGTTCCAAACAAGGGAGAAACGATATCACTTCAGAGGAACATGTATATTTCAAAAGCCTACAGTGAGAACAACTACCAAGCAACATTGTATTTCAGTGCAAGGTGTCAGATTATGGAACGATTTTGGACCTGAATTAAAATCATGTACAAAGCTTGGACAATTTAAACAAAAACTAAAGGAAGAAATACTCCAAACATATTTACAAGACGACATGTAAACTCACATAAGGATTGACATTTCCAGCCTGTGTTGTGTTATAGCTTAGTTTTTCTTTTTTCTCTGTGACACTATGTCTTAGATTTGTTTTTGAATAGTAACCGCTTAACTTAGACTAGCTCAGTTTTCTTTTTCTCTCAGTCATATTTTGTCTTAGCCTTGTTTTAAATTGTAATCGCTCTTGTCTTGTTTTCTCTTTTTTCTCCTTTGAATTCTTGGATGGAATATGGGTGGGCAATATAAGCTGCGGCTTCAGCCATCACCCATTTCGGATAACTCACGTGGAATTGTATAGTAGAAGGAGTCTTTGTCTAATTTGACCTTGTTGTTATATTATACAGTTTCTTTTAACCTGTAATGTACTATCCGAAATAAATTCAAATTCATTCATTCATTCATTTTAGATATTTTCCAAAACAATTATGAATTAATAACATTAAATTAATTAATAACAATTATTAAAATTAATTAATAACAATTAAATTAATTAATAACAATGAATTAAAATCATGTACAAAGCTTGGACAATTTAAACAAAAACTAAAGGAAGAAATACTCCAAACATATTTACAAGACGACATGTAAACTCACATAAGGATTGACATTTCCAGCCTGTGTTGTGTTGTAGCTTAGTTTTTTTCTTTTTTTTTTTTTTCTCTGTGACACTATGTCTTAGATTTGTTTTTGAATAGTAACCGCTTAACTTAGACTAGCTCAGTTTTCCTTTTCTCTCAGTCACATTTTGTCTTAGCCTTGTTTTAAATTGTAATCGCTCTTGTCTTGTTTTCTCTTTTTTCTCCTTTGAATTCTTGGATGGAATATGGGTGGGCAATATAAGCTGCGGCTTCAGCCATCACCCATTTCGGATAACTCACGTGGAATTGTATAGTAGAAGGAGTCTTTGTCTAATTTGACCTTGTTGTTATATTATACAGTTTCTTTTAACCTGTAATGTACTATCCGAAATAAATTCATTCAGAGATGCTCTTCTGCCTACCTTGGTTGTAACGGGTGGTTATTTGAGTCACTGTTGCCTTTCTATCAGCTCGAACCAGTCTGGCCATTCTCCTCTGACCTCTGGCATCAACAAGGCATTTCCGCCCACAGAACTGCCGCTCACTGGATATTTTTTCTTTTTCGGACCATTCTCTGTAAACCCTAGAGATGGTTGTGCGTGAAAATCCCAGTAGATCAGCAGTTTCGGAAATACTCAGACCAGCCCTTCTGGCACCAACAACCATGCCACGTTCAAAGTCACTCAAATCACCTTTCTTCCCCATACTGATGCTCGGTTTGAACTGCAGGAGATTGTCTTGACCATGTCTACATGCCTAAATGCACTGAGTTGCCGCCATGTGATTGGCTGATTAGAAATTAAGTGTTAACGAGCAGTTGGACAGGTGTACCTAATAAAGTGGCCGGTGAGTGTATATTTATGTGTACGTAAGTATATCCACTGCTCTTATTTATATTTTTCGTATCTTCTTAATTATTGCTCTGAGTGTTGCTATCCCTGTGCTGTTGCAATCCTGGAATTTCCCCATTGTGGGACTAATAAAGGCTTATCTTATCTTATCTTATATTCCCATTGTATTTCAGTCCCTCCAGGATTTCGTCGGCTGTTTTTGTGATTGTTGTGGTCCAAAAATCTTGAAATTTTGGGAGCTTTTCCATAAAGTTGTGACACTTTTAGAGGTTTTTTGCACTCATAGTTGTGTGAGGAAGTACAGATTTTAAAGTTGCTGCTTTTTCCATAGTTTACAGCGATGCTATTCTATGTAACACTACAAGAAAAGCACAGGATTTCCAAAAAATTCCTGTTAAACAGTGATTTATGTAGAATTAAATGCTCAGTAAAATTGTCAAAAAATGACCAACATTATATTCTTGTTGAGATATTAAATTAAGTATGGAGAAAATTATGGCAGCACCTTCTTGAATCTTGAATTCACAAACTAAGACCCTGAAAAATCTGAAGTCTTCTTCTGTGCTGAAATCCACGATGAAGCAGAGATGGCTCCCCCACTGACAACCTCTTCCCTTCAGAAGGTCTCAGTGCAGGATGGACCTTGAAGTGGAAACCCAGTCTTCACAAATCTGAAGGGGGTGGGGGGTGGGGTTTGAAAAGAATAGATTTCACAGTAAAATTAATAATTGTATTTTTAAGTCTCCACACCACAGTAGGGTTTAATAATTTAGTTTCTTTTATTTTTTGTTGTTTGTATTTTAAATACAAATAAACTTTCAATTTTTGAAAAGGGTTTCAATTCATTTCCTGGGAAAATTTGGTCATTTCAGTTTAGTTCTATTGCGTAAAAATTACTTGTACTGCAGGCTTTATTAATTCTGCCATTTTCATTTTATTGTGATTTATTATTATCTTTAAATCTGTCACTTAAGTGCTAGAAGTCCATAATCTCATAAACTATACCTTTATTCTGCATTTATTCACAGCTCTAAACCAACAGTTCACTCTGTATCCATAGTTTGTAAAAGAAAACACCATCCTACCGGATAAATAATTAATTTACAACAAATGATATTTTACTTACACTTTCAGCAGCTCCAAGTCTCCCTCTCTGTTCACAGGTTTCAGCCAGTCTCCATGCATTTTTCATTTATCAATGGTCAACTTTATGTTCCAACACAGAGCTGCACGTAGTACAAAACCGTTTATCCCCACTTTATGAAAAATATTCGGAAGCTATGAAAAATATTCGGAAGCTGTTGAGGACAGTCTTTATGGTGACTTTTGTTGATAAATTAAGAGACACGCACATTAATAACTCCACTCATGTAAACACGGAAGTAAAGACTGTAGGATCGTAATGTAGTTATAATATATTAATATGGTGGTGCCCTAGGCTGGGAGGGGTGATGCCCCGCCTTCGGGGGGTGGTGTCACCTGGGATATATAAGCCTGGAGCAGGAGACATATTGTCTCCTTGCTGTTACTCCTGTACTCGCGGTAGGGTCTCCCCACGTGTACATAGTTCTTGTAATAAACTTTATAAAACATCACCTCACCTCCTCACTTATTCGGACGCTACATTTGGCGGCGAGGACAAACGGAGATGGAAAGGGCTGTGACCACACTACGCCCCTTTTTGGAGGCTCCGGGAGAGCTGCTGGTCCCTTGGGCCAGGTGGTTTGCCTCCTTCTTGAACTATCTACTCACGTTGGACCTCGGCGACATGGATAAATTACGAGCGAGGGCAATTCTGGTCCATAACCTGGGCATGGAGGAAAATATCATCATGCGGTGCATCCAGCTCCAACAACAGCACCAGCAACCCGGAGAATCAGTCCAGCAGTTTGTTGCAGACCTCCGACAGCTAGCGGGTGAGTGCAGGTTTGGAGCCCTAGAGGAGGAGATGGTCGTTGACCAGTTGGCCAAGCACATGGCCTACTCCTCGGTGAGGGTTCGCCTGCTAACTCATGCTGGTGAGCTAACTTTGCTAGCAGCCATGGAGCTAGCGCAACAGCACAGGGCAGCGGAGCAGCTGACGAAACACCGTGGCTGCGACGACGCTCCGCAGAAGAATGAGGCACACGGGAAGACCCTGGCCTTGGATTCGGACGATGGCAGCGATGACGAGTACGCGGCCATTGTCAAGATACGGTCGACCCCGGGGACACCACGATGCTACGGCTGCGGATCCAGCAGGCACCACTATTGAGCCAGGGAGTGCACGGTGAGGGGCAAGTGTTGTGGACGGTGCGGTTTGCTCCATCACTTTGCCAGAATTTGCCGCAGTTTTGACAAGGATGAACGGAAACCAGTGAAAGGAACTGTTAAGAAGAAGGCACCAACGGTGGTCCACACAGTCTCGCCTGACACTGACGGTCGCATCGTTTGTGACATTTTGTTGGATGGGACACCGATACCACTGTTGGTGGACACTGGGTCAGCAGTCTCCATCCTCAACTTGGCAACTGTAAGTCAGTGTTTTCCCCACTATAGAGTGAGTAACACTAATTTCACCTGTTATGGTTATGGTAGCCACCCGCTGGATGTTGTGGGCTCAGTGTGGCTGCCGGTGAGGTACAAAGGGGCCTCTATGTGCGCCAATGAGTTCATGGTG
The DNA here is from genome assembly GCA_020510985.1 of Pholidichthys leucotaenia. Lineage (NCBI taxonomy): Eukaryota > Metazoa > Chordata > Actinopteri > Cichliformes > Pholidichthyidae > Pholidichthys > Pholidichthys leucotaenia. The sequence goes on along the minus strand of CM035844.1, from coordinate 377,577,862 downwards.
TCGTGGGACGGTAATAACCTAATGGGCTGTGATTTATTCTATGGGCTCGGTTTCACCATTACCTGTGGTGAAGTGGAGGAGTGGTCAGGTGGTGGCTTATGGGACCGGCCTTTCTACGTGGGAAGTGCTGATGAAGTGTGGGACTGAAAGGGTTAATGTATAGTTAGTGCCAGAATAATAATTCTGTAGGTGATCTCCCATTATGCCCTACACATATTCCATACAAATTCTGTTTGCATGCTTATGAACAATTATGTTATGTTATGGTATATTGATAAAACAGGAATGAGACAAAGGTATAGAGCTCTCTCTGTTTTTTCTCTCTCTTCTAAGTCAGGTCTTTTCACATTAGTTACACACCCAAAAACAGCATTCTCACACACTCTTTTGATAGCACATTTAAACTGGCCAATCAGAAGGTCGCGTATAAGCCCCTCCTATTGTACTGGGTTGCCCAACCCGAGAGGATAACTGTAACACGCACCCGGAAGTCGGGGTTCAGTCTGACCATGCTCCAGAGGGAGCTGCGTCACGCTGCACCCAGCGCTGCTTGCTTTACATGTGACTTCTAAATAAATGTACCATCCTTTAAATTGAAGAAATCTCCGGTTTGTTCTTGGATCTTTCAATCAAAGAATCGGGTATTTTTCTAACAAATTGGTGCCGGTGACCCGGATTGAAGTATTTCGAGACGAGCTGAAAAACTACATAGAAAGGACCCAAAAACCCACATCGGAAGGACCCTTTTGCAGGCCACTGTGGCACCTGAATAAAAAGGTAAGCAGAGCCTTTTTCTACAAAATTCTGCAGTTTGGCCATTCTAAATTTACAGTTGTCTGATAAAGGGGTATATTTCAATTCAATTCAATTCAACTTTATTTATATAGCGCCATTTCACAACAACAGTCATCTCATAGCACTATCAACTGTAGGGGGGACCCCCACAGTTGCAGAAAGACCCCAGCAATCAGGCGATCCCCTGTGAGCAAGCACTTGGCGACGGTGGAGAGGAAAAACTCCCTTTTAACAGGAAGAAACCTCCAGCAGAACCAGGCTCAGGGAGGGGCAGTCATCTGCTGCGACTGGCTGGGGGGTGAGGGGATAGAGAAGAAGAAAAGAACAGACATGTAGAGAGCAAACAGCACGATGGGGACTCAATCTATGGGAGAGAACAAACAAATGTATATCCGATCTCGAAATTTATCATTTGGTTGGGAGTCACATGTAAAGTTTAAACAATAGTTTGAAAAGTTAAAGAGAGTGCACGTGTTCTATTTTCAGTCTGAGATAGAACGGCCGCGGTCAATGGACATGTATGACGGGTGCATGGTCCGCCAAATTTTGAAACGTTTTGGATTCAGTCTGAGCCAAAATGACGAGACTTAGGATGCCAGGGTGACTAATAACCACCCAGGTTTGTCTCCCAAATGAAAAGAGCCAGGTTTTAGCAATCTGATGCCGGGGGGAGCCATGGAAGTGTTCGACCCGAAGCCACTCTGGGAGTGAAGTCGCGATCATTTAATTTGCTAAACATAAGACACCGCTTGTTCTCGGAGCCAAGAGGCCACGGGGGAAAGTGTCCGCTGTGATTAGAGCTAATCACGGTACCGCTTGTGCATTGGGGGACTTGCCGAAGCCTCAGCGAAAGTACCCTCTGTTTAACAAAAGATTAGATGGATCGGTGAGATTCTGAGGTGCAGTCTGTACCCAGAATTGATAAGACAATAGGAGGCAACGGCCGTGCCTGTCTTCCAAATTGAAATCCAGGGTTAGCCTGATTTCGGTTGCAGCAGTGAGTATATATAAAGATACTCTTAATACGTTATAAGAACCTCAGACTACATCATGAGTGAGTAACGTAACAAGCAGCCGCAAGAATCTTTTTTCCACCTTTAGTGAGGGTCTGCTCATAAGTATAAAATAATAGCTTACAGAATTGCATAAGATTCTTTTATTCCAACAATAGTGAATGCATTCATAAGTATAGAACTGATTTCTGTAAAATTTTGTGTCCTTAGGGGATAAAAGTGTGGGTTGGGAAATACCGGGAGCTGAGAATATTTAGTAAAATTTTTCCCACAATGATTTAACTAATGGCGGGCTCCGGACCGCATGGTCAGAACAAAGGAATGGACCCCACCACCGAGTGGAGGTGCAGTTGGTAAAACAAGTTACTGAGAGGAGAATTATTTGAGGTAACAGCATTAAAATGAAGCCCTAAATTAAGGTTGTAAAGCTATTCTAGTGTGCTAGCTGGGGTCAAGGAGACAGCGCTCCAGTTTCTTAAAAAAAACACAAAAACACAAAGCACATGGTTTGTGAACAATAGGCTCAGGGGCCATTTTGCACATGTCTCATTTACTGCGCATGCGAGGGCGCCATTTTGAATCACCTTCAAGCTGTGGCACAGTGCCTCCATCGTGTGGCCAAATATAGGAAGTGCACTATTTCACAAAATTACTGCCAACAAAACTTAAAATCTTAATAATAAATCTGGAACTTTATCTCTCTGGTTGAAAGGAAGGCTTTAAAAATTCCATGCATGGTGAATAACAACAAAAGACCTCAGGGGCTTGCTAAAATGCAGGTTTGCCTATAGTGAGGCAAAGCACGCCCATTCAGCTTGAAGAGAGATAAAAAGGTTCAACTTTAAATTAGGCAGAGGGAGGTTTACAATAAAACTGGAGAATAAGGAGATTTATTCCTCAACAAAACTAGGAAATCCTAGGCAGGTGGACACTATATAAGGGTGAGAGAATTTAAATGAAGAATTGCAGGTTGGTACAGATAAGTAAAAATATAAATGAATTAAATTATAAATACAAAATAATTGAATAAATACAATAAACTAAAATGAATGAATGAAGTAAATAGGAGTTATTGTTGTGGAGATGAGAGTGGGCAGAATATGGAAACAGAAATTTGTTTTTGAAGAAAATTGAAAACTGATGAAATGTTAAAGTTTTGTGCAGGACGCAAGACAAAAATATGGAGAAACGATTGGAGGAAGGAAAGAAAAAACGTAAGAATAAGAGACTTATGCTGCAATGGTGAGAACAAATGCAAAATAATCAATAAACACGATATAACAGAAAAGGACAAAAGATACGCTGTTTAATAGCCTGTTTCTTTCCATTTAATTTGAGACAGTATTGGCTGTGGACGACCCCTCCCCCAGCAGCTGCCTCCTCCTTCACGCAGTGACCCCCTCCTCCCTCCACTTCACTGTCCCACTTCAGCAATCAAAGAAAGCAAAACAATGGATCAAAAGAGGAACAATTGAGCACACCAGCAGAGTGAGTCCTCACACATCTGATATTGTATAGTATTCCTGTATATATATCAAGCCGCTGAGGCTGGTAGAAAATTAAGGTTGTTGTTCTCTATTTGTGAAATGTGGGGTGATTCATCGCTCAATTGATATCCTTAATGTATTCCTGTGTGTGTATCAACCAGTTGAGACTGATTAACACCTATATGAAATGTCTCTAGCCTGTAAGCCCGGCTCCCTGGGGTTGGCGCTATCCTAGACAAGGGCTAGATGGTTGACAATGGTCCCAATCACAGATTAAAAGAAAGGTAGGGAGAAATTTGCCAGATGGGTCAAACAAATGCAGGACAGAGGAATGTTCGCAGGATGTGAAAACAGCCCCTCCCCACCAGGGAGACCTAGCTATGTTTATGAGACAAGCTAGAGGGGGGCATGAGCTGAGCACATGTGCCAAGACCACATACTGAGCAGACACAATACATGACCAATCTTCAAAAAAGCCATACCCATGCCCCATCAAAGTTGACCTGTCAGTATCAGCTGCATGACCACAGGAGGTCAGAATAGTCAGAGGCCCCCATGGGACTAATACTTCCTATGTTAAGCAATTTGGCCACTGAGCTCAAACACCCACAAGGGCCCCCGAGGGGTCCCCCAAAATTAGCAACACAATAGGTATCCTTCCCTACAGGATGTTGAAAAAGAACCGGCTTTGATATTAAGCCGTTCTGTTTCAAGGGGGGAGAGGTCAAGACGAGAGGTCAAGACAGGAACAGATAGAAAAGTTACTAGTCCACTAAGGTTTGAAGGCTCCATTAAGGCTTGAAGTCTTATAATAGGAGAGGTTGGTGTGCTTTCTCATCTAAATTGCTACCATGTATGCAAACTATTGAGTAGCTACAGAAAGAGAACAGAAATATGAATGAATTTTTATTTTTTGGAAAAAGATTAAAAGAAAGGAATAGAACAATATATCAAGGAAGAAAAATCCAACAGGGTCAAATTAAACAATAACTCCTCTGATTGCACAATTCAACATAAGTTATCTGAAAAGTGTGATGGCTGAGGCTGCAGCTTATATTGCCCACCCATTCTCCATCTAAGAAACATCTAATAATACAAAGGCCAGCAAGTATGACCAAAATCTGAAAAATTCTTGATGCTTGAAAGGTCATTTTTCCACAGAATATTAGGCAGTCTGAACTTTTGCTACAAGAAAACTAGCCACCTAGTGACCAAGAGAAATGAGGCAGGTTTAGGGCTCCTTAATACTTAAGGGCAAATACATATCTGGAGGTTCCCAGACCCTCCCATTTGTATTTTTTGCACATTTCCCAAAACTTTAGGGATATGAACTACACTTATTAGCACATTTTCTAGTCTCAAAGACAACCACTAGTGCTAGCCTTCTATTCTGGGTGCCTATAGGAGAGGGATGTCTGGGAACAATTTGGAACAACCAGCTAGAGAAAAGTATTGCTTATGCTTTACAAATCCGATGAAATCTAATAACATTGTTAAAGATTTACAGTAGACATTTTAACTTAACATAAGGTATGAGCATGGAGGTGCAAAATATGATAAAAACACTGATTTACAATCACAGCTTAAGACAATGGTTGAAAATTTATGCAAAAAGGTACAAGGGTAAAACTGCAAGATTCGGAGGAAATTGCACAATTGAGGAAATTTGCCAAATATTACAAAATGTCACAAATTCCTGAAAAGGAACTTGCAGATTCACAAAGAAAAAATCCAAACGTTGTTAGGAGAAAATAACTATTAAGAGAAAAGGTTGCAAAGTTAGAAGGGAAGTGTTTAAATTTGAGAAAAGCTGTAAGCTTACATGAAAGCCACATTAGGATAAGGTAAGCCTAGATTGGTCCCACACTGGGGAAATTCTAGGATTGCAATGGCACAGGGATAGCGACACTCGGAGCAATAATTTGGAAGATATGAAAATAAGAGCAGTGAATATACATATGTACACATAAATATAAATACACAGTGTGGGGCATTACAGATTTCCTTACACTTTGTATGGAGATGGGGGATGGCAGCGTAACAAGGGTTATGATTTTTGATCATCCAGAGATGAGTAAAAGGCACTATAGAAGACGCTGAATTAAAACAAACACAACCAGAGTAGACTAGAGAAACAAGAAGATAATTTGGGGTAAAAACAGCAAACACTCAGCCGAATAGACTCAAGAATGAAGCATATACAGTACATACATATAGCTGTGAGCACACCAGCCTTATCCAAGGGGTACAAGCATCACAGACACACGCACAGAGCGGAGGTGGAGCATAAACAAGGCTTTAATGTCCTGTGCACATAGATCTGCAGCTCTGACGACTACAGAGGGACACACGCAAGACAACCAATGTAGCTTGACAAACAAACCAGCGGTTCACACCCGCATGGTCTGTGTGTCACATGGTTAAGTCCTGATTTAAATATCACTTAGAATTGTTTTGGGGGGCTAATGAAAGCTTTATATTTTTGTATCTAAAATTGTTATAGTTTTGTAGGCATAGTGTTAGTTCATCTGGAGGTTATCTGTTCAGAAGAAAAAAGAAGACTCCACCACACCAAGATACAGTTGACTCTGGTATACTTAAGTTTTCATAGTAATCAGCAGACGTCTTAGGTTAATACATTCCTTGAAAGGCAGGTGTTCAGACCCAGAGACACGGTGAGTCTGAAATGTGCATTTATTAGTAGATGTGTTTTGTTTACAGTTATTATGGTTAATGGGTTCTGAATATATTCACATGTTGAAGTTGTAGGGGAATGGGGTTGAAGAGAACCATGTGCGTGATGTGTAACGTGTATAAGTTGGTTCCCACGGACATTTACCCTATTAATGGTACAACTTATGTGACTCTTTAGTTTGTTCTATAGTTATAAAAAAAAAAAAGAAAAGAAAGTGTGTTTATAGAATTGCTTTATTACAAATTGATCTGTTTGTGTGTGTGCTACCTCTTGGTCAGTGTAACTGTCTACAATATTTTGATATGTTGTATTTTATTTCTATTTCCAGCACGAGATGCTGTGTTTATTTCCCCGTCTGTGGTGGGGCCTTTATGGCCTCACCACAGCCATAAACAGGCCTTTATGGCTGTTTACATTATTGTTAGTAATGGGATACGTCTGCCACTGTAACAGGGTGATTAAGGTATTGAAAGCACAAGACCACCGTTGTTGTGTGACTGTTGTTGAGTGTGAGGTGCAGTAACACCTGGGTGTGAATGATTAGGTTTACTGCCCTATACTGTGAGAATTCTGTTTTGTTTGGGGAGTTCTCTGTATGTACTTTTATGTTCCCTGTGAGTTCATGGGATCGGGTACCGCCATTGTATATGTCCATATTTGTTATGTGTTAGCTTAGGAGGGATTAATTTAGTTTGGTGTGTGGCCCATTTTTCTTTCAGGGACTATTTGATTACATAGCGGAGAGTTACTCTGGGCTAGTATGTTGTGTGAATGTGTGGGCCTATTCTGCTCTGTATTAATGTATGATTCGGGTGTAAATTATTTGGTTGGGTAATTTGTATGCTTGCATTTTTTCAAGGGGGGGGGGTGTAGGATCATAATATAGTTATAATAAATTAGTATGGCGGTGCCCTAGGCTGGGAGGGGTGATGCCCCACCTTCGGGGGGTGGCGTCACCTGGGATATATAAGCCTGGAGCAGGAGACATATTGTCTCCTTGCTGTTACTCCTGTACTCGCGGTAGGGTTTCCCCACGTGTATATATACTGCTCAAAAAAATTAAAGGAACACTTTTTAATCTGAGTAAGTTTTGGAGTGTTTTGAATTCAGCCCTCTGTAGGTTGTAGGTCGATAATTTTCATTTCCATCAAAAGTTGTGGCATCTTTCCATTCTTAACACATTATCCAGTCCATATCAGTGTAGATATCCAGCTTATTTTTTCCCATTAAAATCTGATGTGTTTTCAAAGTGTTCCTTTAATTTTTTTGAGCAGTATAGTTTTTGTAATAAACTTTATAAAACATCACCTCGCCTCCTCACTTATTTGGACACTACAAAGACGTACACACATACTACAGGGAACCCTTGCCGGATGAGAACCGTTTTAACATCACAGAAGAAGAACTAGCATATCCGTTAGCTTGTTAGCTGTTAGCTCCATTTGTGCTCTGGGTGTTTCTGGTTTTTGGCTGCGGCTCCTGGGTCACTGACCCGGTTTCGACCTGATCACACTCAGCAGACGTTCACAGATGTAAAAGCATTATATTAAAAGATCGATCTGCGGATTATGTGGATCGATATCGGCTCAGTCAAACAAGGATTGATCCATAATGTTGTATCGATCTTTTGAACCCACCCCTACCGAGGATGTTACGGAGGCCAGTCTGGTGGAATGTGTCCAGATGGCCGGTGGTTGTGGTGGAAAGAGTACAGATCTCAGACCCAAAAAGGAGGACGTGGACACACACAGGTGTTGAAGATTCTCAACTTTGTGGATGTGCGGATCTTCCCACTCTGCCAGACCCTCTGAAGGCGGCCGAAAGCACTGCCAGACAGCTGCAGCCAGTGAGTAACCTCTGGGTCTAACGAGCAGGAGCTGGTGATCTTAGATCTGAGGTAGACAAAGTTGTTGACAGTCTCAATCAGCTCATTTTCGATGGTGATGACTTGGGATGGTGGTGGCAAGAAGTCTGACAGCGACTGGATCTTTGTCTTTGCCCAGCTGATGGTGAGGCCCAGGGGCGATGCTTCCTCTGCAAGCAACTCCAGTGCCTCGGCGATTATGTCTATTTGTGTGGCGAAAAGCACCATGTCATCCACGTAGCACAGGTCTGTGAAGTGGGAGTGGAAGTCAACTCCGAGATTGGGGCAGCATTCCGCTGCATTCTTGACCCAGTTGTCAACCGCAGCATTAAAGAGGTTTGGCACGGCAACGCATCCACCTCTTTTCAACATTCAACTCTTTCTTACAACAGGAGCTATTCTGATATAAATTAGAAACTACGGTAGGTTTCTCATTTACACACACGTTCATACTCCTCTGTCACTACTTTTAGAGCTTGTTTAACCACTTTAGCGCACCTGAAAACACAGAAATACAGCAACATCAGTCCAGCATAATGCATCTTGCAGGTTACTTCCTGAATGATGCTTAAACTCTCCCACGTCCTAAAGGACCTCTTAGCTGCCCAAAGTGCCTGTATGAGCATCACTCCATTTATGCACAAATTAGCCTACTAAATATTATAGATGGTGTGTCCGGTGCACAGGTATAGTCACTTATCAGAAAAATAACATTATGAAATCCCACAAATAACAAAATAACACATCAAAAGAGCAATGAAACATGGGGGGGTCTACTAATATGCCTCAACATTGCTGTGGGTCCCACACTCACCCCCCCACAAACTTTTCTAATCATAAATTTTATACTTTTCTCAAAGATTTGTACATTTTTTGACAAATTTGTAATTTTTTCTCATAAATTTGTGATGATTTAAAGGGGTCATTGATTGCACTTTTTTCCTACATTTTAACACCTCACACCTGTTAATGAAATGTCTGTGACATATTTTTTTTTCAAATTTTCTTTAATCATTCAGTTAATGCAGCAAATTAGTTTTTTCTGCAGCCTTTATGAGAATGGCTGGTTTCAGTGCTTGTCGATTTTTCTCCCAGATTGCATTCAGCGCTCAAGTCACTATTGCTAACATTAGCTGCCTTGCTCAGTGCCAACAAACATAAATTTGTCTCAAAGAATGAATGAAAGTGTTGCCACGTCCACTTATTATAAGTGATTTTGGGCTTGTTTTTCTCTGAAGTCGTTCACAAATCTCATCAGTCACGGTTTGAGGGTTTTTGGGCTTGTTTTTTAATGTGTAGCTGCTTATTTGGGCTTGCTTTGCTGTCTGTGTGACAGCTCTCTCAGCTCCCAGCAAGGCTGCCTTAATGAACAGGCTAGGTTGGGCTGAAGCCCAAGGGTCTAAGAAGATCAGGGACCTATCATGAACTAATAAAAAATATCACATTGTTGTCAACTGGTCGAATTCTATGTCCATCATTTGATATTTGTGTGTGGCTGCTGATTGGTCAAATTTACATGTGCCTCACGTGGGCACCGTGTAACAATGGCCTATCACAATGCAGAGGAATAGTTTTGACTAGAGCACCAGTTTTGACATGTGACTATTAAAGCCTGAGTAAGGGTGCAGGTGTGAATGCAAGATTGGTACCTGAAAAAAAAAATTGGTACCCTGCAGGCGCAAAACTGCTTCACATTCTAGTGCTTGATGTGCACGCATGAGCGATGAGTTTACGTAGTGATGAGTGTTTTTCATTTACACGATTAGCTAGGTCAAAATAAATGTTGGGTAAAATGTTTGAGAGTGGTGCTCAGAAAAGGAAACTATTGAAAGACAAAGAGCGTTGGGAAAAGGAAATGCTAAAGAAAAAATCCCAAAGCTCACAGGATTTTTCCAAACTGGAGCATCAACCAGCCGAAGAGAAGTAGCTAATTATAGCACCTGCGGAATGGCCCCGCCAGAGCGTTTAGGAAAGATGAGCTCTATCGGTGATGACAAGCAGACAGGTGGCCTGTTACCTGGAGCTGAACACCACAAGGACTGGTTTCACAGAGCAGAAACTGGAGATGAAGGACAGACAGAAGGACTATTAAAGTTCTTACCTGGAGAACAGAACCAGGTGCCATTAGATCCGGTGAAAAGAGAGCGGGCAAGTGCCGGGAAAGACAAGCTGGGAGCCGGCACTCATGAAGACTGGGCGCGGGATCGGTCGGGAAAAGGTGACCCTTATAACACTGATCCTGGTCGGTGGGACGACAACATAAACTAACAGGTTCTTGCATATTGGGTGAAAATGGGACCAGAATTATGCCAGAATAGAGAAACTGACCTCTGTGTCTCAGAATGGCAGTACAAACACCAGAAGAGATTCTTCTCCAGGATGCATTTCAAGCGCAAACTGGCTAATGGGGAATTTCTGCCCAGAGAGTGGCTATGCTAATCATCAACACAAGGTAATGTGTTTTGCTTTGCATGTGTAGCAGGACTGACCTCCTCCCTTTTTTCCATCCTTTTCATACCCGTCTTTTGTGGCACCTTAACTGATAGGCGGTGCTTTGGGTGAACATGGCACCAGTCCTCACGGGCGGGCCACTTCCTTCCGCTCCCCAGGATATTTGTTTGCTGGCGTGGCATGTTGTTTGGGATGTGAGACCTCTTAGCATGTTGGTGTGCTGCTTTGAACCAGAATAAAGGTAAGTTTTCATGTTCTGTGCCCTGCCGATTACTGGTGCTATGCTCTGCCGATTACTAGTGTTGGGGTTGACATTATTGCTGTGTTTGCAGTACGTAAGCTGTGAACCCTGTTGGGCAGTGGTCTGCTCTGCTTCACTTGGGTCTGGCTCATGCAGCTCTCCTTTATCAAGGTAGGTAAGTTAGGCAAGATAGGGAAGTTAAGTTGCCTAGCTGCTGTTTTTGTGCTGCATATATGCCTTAAGTGATTTCTCTGCTCTCATTAGCTTCTTGTACCTTTATGGTTGAACTGCTGAACCTCCCACATCTCACCTGTGCAAACAGAACTACTTGCCTTCGGTATGTACGCTGCTCCCATCTATCCCTTACTAGCGGTCTTATTTATGTTGCGCTAATGGCAATTGTTTTTTTGTTTTAGGCAATTAGCACCACCATGTGCGGCTTGTCTCCAGCGGCCACCACTCGCTCTAAGACTGTTGTCTTGTTTTGCTTGATCTCATTTTGTCTTTTATTCATTTGTTCAAAACTTTATTAAGGAGATAACAAGAAACATAGAATGCTACACAATGCTTCGTTTTATCCCATTATTTTTTTTATTTTCCCATTTTACCTAGAGATCTATTGTTTTTAATATAGCTGTGTTTTTTTTGTTTTTTTTGTTTATCCAGTATTGTTTGTTCTGTTGCATTCTAATTTTCTGTTATTTGTTTTAAGTTGACTTCATCCTGTTGTATAAATTTAGTTTAGTTTGGGATTTGGGTTTATTTTGGGGAATATTTTGGATTCATGTATTTTACTGTGTTTATAATTTTGCTTTTACATCTGCCTTTTATTATTGACAACCTTGCTTTAATTGCCCCAAGTTTTATTCATGTTTGTATTGTGCAATACCGAATAAATTTCTTTTGTTGCAGAACAGGAGCTGTGGGCTTCAGGTGTGCGGCAGTCGGTTCCCCTGGCGGTAGTTTTCCTTCAGTACACCCTCCAAAGTGCACACAGGGTGTCCATATGGTTGGTGTGCAGTTCATGTGGTTTAAGACCCCTTCTTCCCCTTCTCCGGCTAGCCTCCCGGTAAGCCCCAGCCCTGATCCTAAGCATTCTCTAGCCTAACTAAAATTGACTGATCTCATAGGCAAAAACCAAGTGCTGTGGTTTTAATTACAAACTAAATGATTGCTTTTTTTAAAAAAAAACAACTTTCTAATAAAATTATCTGTTCCTAATGGAATCACGTCTCTGGCCCTATGTGTGTAGCAAACCTGTGTTACCTTAGTGGTCTTGGGTTATAGAAAATTATTTCCTGGGGCAAAATTCCCCAGGTGGCATTGTTGTGCTCCCCGTTTAAAAGTCCACCGCCCTGCCAGACATGCATAATATTTGGCGAGAGCAAAGAAAAGTCACCATTTACCAGTGTGGGTTACTCAAATTGGAAGTATGCTAGTGAATGGATAGCAGAACATGAAAGCAGTGACATTCACAGAAAAGCCGTGATAGCTTACATTAATCAGACAGCTGAGCATGGCACAGTGGACTTGGAACTAAAAAAACAGCTCAATGTGAATAGTGTGAATACTGGACACAGGTTCTTCAAAGGGTTATTACTGTGGTGAAGCATTTGACAGAGTGGGGAATAATACTGAATAATTAATTAATACTGAAAGTATTAAGAAGAAGAAAACTTCATACAGTTTTTCCTAACACAGACACAGTTATACAGCTCTTCTTGACTGTGGCAGTGACCAATGCAAGTGGAGAGTGCTCTTTCTCAAAACTGGCCTTGGTAAAAAGGAGACTATGATCAAGCATGCTCCAGGACAGACTGTGCAACCTGACAATGATGTCCATAGAATATGACGTTCTTCGTGAGATGGACTTCAAGGATATAACCAAGGATTTTTCTTCAAAGAAGGCCAGAAGAAAGCACTTCTAAAAACGAAAGACATGCTCTTTGTATTGCTTTCCAGTTGCCTGTGCAGGTTTTAAATTGATGTTGTTCTGCACTGTTTGAATAAGGAAAACTTAATTGATAAAACTTTATGTTCTGCTGTCATTAAACTGTAATTGGTCAGTGAGATCTTATGTTACCTAGTGTTTAGACAGTGATGCTGTCCATGATGCTGTATTGTGTGTGATTAGTCTGACTTTTGTGTTTATGCTGAAGTAGGGCTTAGTGACTTGGTTATCTGTTGGTTGTGTTTTCTGGTTGTGTTTTGTGGCTCAGAGTTCCCATTGCCTCAAAGAGAAACAAATACATTTTGTGCTGAGGAAAAATATACCATTCACACATTTTTAACCTGAGATTCTGTTGGGAGGAGGTGAAGTGTGCCTACAAAACCTCTCAGCCCAAGGGCTGAGTCACGCCCTCTCTACTTCAATATATGGGATCTTAAGTTGAAAAAATTCTCCATTAAAATGAATGGCAAGAGCAAAATTATCTTTTGATCCCAATTGAATTTTGCCGCCTTGAGTTACACGTATGATGTTTGTCAATTTAAAAGATAATTTTCCACGTAATTAAAGTTGTCGGCTGTCGTATAATAACAGAGTAATATTTAGTTTTTGTTTAAATGACTAGCTGACAACAACTCCCATCATCTCACATCACTAAACTGTAATCGTGTTTAGTGCTGTTACTTATGCAGAAAGCACATCTTTTCTTTTGATCAGAGTTTAAAAATTTAATTTATTCAAAATTTTTATGCTGACTGTGTTTACTATAAATTTGCTGTTGCTTATGCAGAATGCACATTGTTACAACCTACTTTCTGGGCCAAGGCCAGAATTGCCTACTTCAGCCTGGGATCACGAATCACAAATCACAAAGTTTGTTTCAACCCTCAGTCAAGGTGGACATACCCACTGTCACCCTCACCCACTGGCAAGGGAGACTAACACATGGTCTCTTTTGCTCACAGCAGGCAGACCTACACCTACATTCCAGGCTGGGATTCGAACCCCTGACACTGTGATCTAAATCCTCTCACTCTTACCGGTAAATGTAAATATAGTTTTGCAAAAGTAGAAAGTTAAAAGTCAAACTCAAAAATTTAACTAGAATAAAGCTTTTTCTTTAACAAATACCTATCAGCACCCTGGACAACTGCTCCAACAATTAGCAGTGTTGTTCAGCACCTTGGACAGTGACCCGCTTTTTGATTGGCTGTCACTCTGTTATAGCTATTCACAACTGGCCCGCATGGGTTCACGATATGGCAATGATCACAACATCAAATTTAACGCTAAAAAGAGTAATGTCATGATTGTGAGATGCAGAGAGGACAGGGAACTGGTTTTTCTTACCTTTAAATTGTGTGATACTTCTCTTGCAACATGCAAGGAAAAAAATATCTGGGTCACATCATCACTGATGATTTGAGAGATGACAGAGATATCTACAGGCAGTGCCGCAAAATGTATGCCCAAGCCAATATGTTATTGAGAAAGTTTAGTATGTGCTCTGTAAATGTTAAACCTTCTCTGTTCAGAGCTTACTGTACTCCTCTGTACACTGCACACCTGTGGAGCAGTTACAGGACTGATAGTATGAGAAGGCTGACTGTGGCCTACACACCAAGGTTGCACTGAGGTTGCTGCTTCAGGTGCCCAGATGGCATAGCGCCAGTCAGCTGTTTGTGACATGTGGTATTCCTCCGTGTAGGGCATTACTGAGGAAACTTATGTACAATTTTATGTGTCGTCTGGATGACTCGGAAAACAGCATTATACAGACCCTGATAAGCCCTAGGAAGAGCAGTCTCAGATACACCTCTGCGCTCAGAAGACACTGGCACAACAGCCTCTACAAGAACTCTTTTTAAAGACTGTTATGCTGTTTTTATTGCTGTTATGTTTTTTTTTTATTGTCTCCCTGATGCCCCTATCCGTTCTTATTTCATATGGACCCGCTTGTGTGTCTGAAATAAAGATGAATTATTATACAAAAAAAAAAGGAGAAATCAGGAAGGGGGCAAACACTTTTTCACACCACTGTATGTGCGCATGAATACACAGCACTTCACCTGTGTGACGTGTTACATATAGACGGTAAGGAGTAATATGGCGGCCGGGGCTCCCAGGGAATAGTCAGGGGTGACGGCCCGCCTTTCCGGTAGTGGCGTCACCTGGGGTATAAAGGGTCTAGGCGGAAGGGGTTCAGTCCTCTTTTCGCCGATGACCCCTGGCAAGTGGGAGCACCGTAAGTGCTTTGTATATATTTGTCATTATAATAAAGCTTCGTTCATTGCGCCTCCAGCCTGGTTATTATTAAAGGAGTTATGGACACAATATTTGGTGATGAGGAAAAGACGCTGATGGAGTGAGCTGATGCAGTTTTCGGCCGTTTCTGGAGGCCCCAGACGAGCCACTCGTGCCCTGGCCTAGGTGGTTCGCGGCTTTTTCCAACTACCTGGTGGCCCTTAACCTTGGTGAGCTTGAGAAGCTGCGTGTGAGGGCAATTTTAGTCCATAGCCTTGGCATGGAGGGCCAGAGAATTCCTGACACTCTGGGAGGAGCTGATAGCTTTGAAGAAGTGGTGGAGCTAATGGCATGCTATTTTCACACCCCTGAAAACGTCATAGTCCGACACATTCAGTTTTGGCAGCGCCACCAGCGGACGAGTGAGTCCATTAAACATTATGTTGCGGACCTGTGTCAGCTGGCGGGGGAGTGCCAGTTTGGAGCCCTATAGGATGAAATGATCCGGGGTCAGCTAGCGGAACGTGTGTGCTGTCCCGCAGCTCGGGCTAGGCTCCTGACTTTTCCGGGCGAACTGACGTTAGCCACGGCTATCGAGGTAGCACAGCAATATGAAGCAGTGGAAACAATAGCGAGGGACATCAGTGGGAGGTCCACTCCGACTCAAGATGAGCCTCGTGTTAAGGCGCTGATGATGGACCCTGGAGATGAAGACAGCGGAGATGAAGAAGAATATGCCTCTGTGGTGAAAATTAGGTCTGCCCCGGGGATGCCGCGATGTTACGGCTGTGGGTCTGCTAGACACCGCTATAAGTCCAGAGAGTATCTGGCGAAGGGCAAGCACTGCGGTAGATGCGGCTTATTGCACCACTTCGCCAGAACCTGCAAAAATTTTGAGCGAGGGGACCGGAGAGAAGAAGCGGGCCCATCTATGAAGACTCCGACAGTCATCCATATGGTCTCCCCGGCTATGGATGGATGCATTTATTGCACCATTTCGCTGGATGGTGTTGAAGTACCGCTGCTGGTAGACACAGGATTGGTGGCTTCAGTTTTAAATTTGGCAACAGTGAAGAGTCCGTTTCCCCACTACAGAATCGGTGAACTGTCCGCCCCCTACTATGAATACGGAATGAACAAGCAGCCCGTTGTGGGGTCTGTCGTGTTATCAGTGAGGTATAAGTCAGCTATGATGGCAAACATCCCTCTCGTAGTGACTGCTGCTGGATCCAACATCATGGGGTGTGACATGTTTTATGGTCTGGGATTTTCAATTGCCAACAACACCGGAGAGGAGTGGTCGGGCTGCTGGTTGTGGGACCGACCTGCTTCGCGTGTGGAGGATGATGCAGTGTGGGACAGTGATTGGTCTGCTATCATGGGAGGAGTGCAGGCCCAGCACCACGGAGCGCCATCCCGGGATGGACTCGATGCCAGTGTCCACGTTGCCCTTGGTGTGGGAACTGGATGGCACGGTGGGACCCCCGGGATGGCAGGAGGAACAAAGGTGCCAGCACTTAAGAAGATCGGGGCAAGACCAGCTGATGCAGTTTTAAGACGCGTCAGACGATGACCTTCGAGGAGGGTTTTGGACTGGACTGGCAAAATGGCCGGCTCTGAAAAGGAGGTCCGCTCACAACTTGGTGGTCCACAGAAGCATGACAGAGCTCCCCTTCATATTGGTGACGAGGTCCGCCCAAGGGTTGAAGCTCGGCTGAGATGGAACCACAAACATCGCGAACAGCGTGATGACCAGGGGCGGCTGCAGGTGGTGGTTGCCCAGAGTGACAGCTATTTGGGCTTGTCTGATGAATCGTGGAGGCACCCCAACGAGCTGCATTGTGTGGTGAAGAAACAAAGGCAGCGCAGCCCATCACCAGAGGCCAAGAGACGGAGGCGCTCTGTGTAGGAACCACCAGATGGTAATCCGGGGGTGGGGCAACGGGTCTGTACAGTGACAGGGGTGTATTTAAAGTGTGTGCTCAAGTTCCTTATCCCCACGTCATTTTGTATATAGTTTTTACAAGGACCTATTGGGTTGGTGCCCCGTGTGTATTTAAAAAAAAAAAGAGAGAAGAGGATGTTTTGAAATTTTGGTTTGAATTGAAAATGTGAAGAAAATTTCAGTTGGTAATTTGTAACACCCAACACTGTTTATTTTGAATTTTGTTATGTGCCCAAGTTTGGGGTGGGGGCTGCCAATAAGGGGTATGCATATTGTTTGCTGAGGTTTGATGTGTTTGTTTGATTTGGTTGTTGTCAGGAATCTGAAACTCAAGACTCACAAAATAATAGTACTCTGTTAGGTTCGTGCCTTAATAAGATTCGAGACACAAAATGTGTTCAAAGTTTTTACTTGTACAAGGAGCAACACACCTCTGATTACAGATGGGAAATGCACGCTGTCATACAAAGCCAGCACGTCCCTTTTATACTGAGCAGGTCAGACACAGGAAACATCTACTGCAACTTTATGGGCACCTTTGTGGTGACTGATAAGACCGTGAAACAGTCAGGCTTTGTGGTGACTGATAAGGCCGTGGAACAGTCAGGCTTTGTGGTGAAACAGTCAGGCTTTGTGGTGACTGATAAGGCCGTGGAACAGTCAGGCTTTGTGGTGAAACAGTCAGGCTTTGTTGTGTAACACAAAGACAACTCCGTGTCAGCACATGACTTCTTGCACACCAGTTTCTAAACTTTAAGTAAATACAGATTATTCAGGTCTGTTGAGGTATGTCTGTTACAGGGTGAGTTAAACCTTCCTGATGCAGCATTGTTGCAGCCATTGTAAGGGAAAAAATACAGAAAAGTTCAGCTAAAAACTAATTATGAAATGATAACAGATGGACTGGCGATCTGTCCAGGGTGTACCCTGCCTCTCGCCCAAAGACGCTGGGATAGGCTCCAGCCCCTCTGCGACCCGAAAAGGATTAAGCGGAAGAAGATGAATGAATGAATGAATGAATAACATATTTGTACATATATACAATTTCTGACAATTTCCTCCTGTTTATCAGTTCATAATTTTTATCACATACAGACATCAGAACAATGTAACTTCAAAAGATTTCCTACATTGTCTTCATAGAGTATCATTTCCAAATTTAAACAGGAGCACAATTATCATTGTTATCCACCTCTTCGGTATTTAAAGGAGTGTATTGGTCTTGGAACATTTGTTGTATCATAAATGTATGTTGAGACAGAGCGCGAGACATCATTGATTTGACACAGGGAATCACAAAGCAACATGACAGAAACATGCATATCATTATTATAATAAAAGGCATAAAGGCTTTAAGAAGCACCTGCCACCAACTTCCTGTGAATAACCAGTCTAACCAACCAGATTGTAGCTTCTCTTCATAATCATTCATGATTGCCTACTGCACTTGTTCCATGACGGTAATAGCGGTATCCATACTTTCAGAGACAGATGGAATGTAAGTGCAACAGGACCCGTTAAACATAGCACATACACCTCCTTGGACAGCCAAAACCAGGTCCAATGCTATTCTGTTTTGCATAACCATAACTCTAGTTTGTTCAGTTACATTGGATAAAACCTTCAAAACAACAGTAGTGGCATTAACAAACATTAACAGTCTGTAGTTCATTTCTTCAAATTTTGTCATTAACTGACCAACTCCATATGGGGCGAAAATTGAATGTCCAACCTCGTCACCCAGTGTCCATAATTTATATTTCTGTGGGACAGTAAGTCCAGCAGCACTAAAGAGGGACTGAATACTTCTTTTCTTCTTAGTGTGTCCTGAGGAGTTGTCATCAGAGTAGAGAACAAATGATCCATCAGTAACAGTCACTGGGGCACAAATTCCTCCCCAATTGGGAGGTAATTGAGCGTAGAGTTTGGAACCACATAACCAATGAACTTCTTTGATAACATAGGTGCCATTACTTTGAACTGTGCCCGTAGTGCTAGTCTTCCTGACAGTATAATTTTGTGATCTATACCTTGGACTAGGTAATACGGGTGTAAAAGAACAATCTGTTGCTCCGCTGCACTGTGAGGTGCAAGGTAACAACACTGTCAAACATTGTCGTGGAAGAAGTCTTCCCAACGCCGTGGTACCATTTGAATATACACATGCTGGGAAAGTCACATTTTTCTTTGTAAAGGCAAATCTAGTTAATGGTTGTGTTACATTCATAGCCATAATCTGATCAGGACATGTCATTCAATAAGTGGTGTTATCATGATTTTTCATAGTAATCTTGGGTAGGAATCCCCAGGATGAAATCTCTAGTATACAGTCAGATACGTTTATAGGAAAGGGTTCAGCCTTTAGGATTGGTCCCTTAGTGGTTAAAGGCAACAAAGAACAAGCCCAACAACTGCCGTTTCCTCTTGTCAGACGAGCATTGAGGAACATATACTGATACCACCGATTAGTCATAAACAGTGTTTCTGTGACATGTTCCTCTATATTTCTATTATCTCTTCTCAAGGGTGGTGAGGTGATAATGGTGAGGACTAATAGCGGGATACTCAAGAAGGTCAGAGTCAGTCTCAGGATTACCATGGTGCCTGATTCCCCTGGGAGTGTGCCTATAGACTCAGGTCACTGTCTTCACCGGGTTTGAGACGAGTCTTATCCTTAAAAGGACTAGACTCCCCTTTGTAACCGGACTTACCCTAGGGGTGGCTGGAGGTCACCAAGGGGCACCTGAAGTCTTTTAACATGTGACAGATGAATCCAAGAAGGTCTTTCAGCAATCCTCACTGTGGTAGGTGTGGTCAATAATACTTGGTATGGTCCAAGCCACCTCACGGAATTCCAATTCTGTCGGTGATGGTTCTTTATGAAGACATAATCACCAGGCTGGAGGGAATTTTCTGGGCCCTCCTGTGGAGTAGAGAAAGATCTGACAGATTCAACATAATCTTTCATTTGTTTACATTCTTTCAAATGCTCTCCAAGAGTCTTATAAGGGTTAGTGGCAGTTAATGGGAGTAGGTCAGGTAGAATATAGGGCCTATGAAAGGCGCATTCAAATGGAGATAACCCACTCTTCTTTTCTGGGATGGTGTTAATGGTTAGCTTTACTACAGTTAATGCTTTAGGCCATGAAATTCGTTGGTCATGCATTACTTTGTTTAGCATTTGCTTAACAGTACCATTTTTCCTTTCCACTAGACCTGCACTTTGTGGGTGATAAGCAGTGTGAAACTTCAGCTGTGTTCCAACGGCAGAAGTAAGATCCTTAACCATTTGTGCTGTGAAGTGTGTGCCATTATCTGCATAAATGGTCTCCGGTATTCCAAACGTGGGAAATATGTTGTTTTGTAAAACTTTGCAAACAAATTTAGCATCTGCCTTTGCTGTAGGATGAATTTCTGTCCATTTAGTATAGGTGTCAATGAGGACCAGACAATACTGCAGTTGTCCCACTTTAGATAGTTCAATAAAATCCATACACCATTGAGAAAAGGGCATTTTAGGTGGTGGGAAACTACCATGTCTCGTCCTCATTGCACCTTGTGCATTGTTTTGTATGCAGATTAAACATTGTTGGCACACTTTTTTCATTTCTTTCAAAATTCCTGGGCAGAAAAAATGTTTTTCAGCCTGTGCCTTCATTCCTCCTGTGGATACATGGCCACTGCCATGAGTCAAGATCGACAGCCAGCGATACAAGGAGGGAGGAAGGATTATTTTACCATCAGTAGTGCAATAAATTCCATTGTTTGAAACAATTGCTCCAGGGAGCATAGTCATTTCTGTGCATCAAGCAACACAGTAATATCTACATTGTTAGGTGCTGTAAAATGAGTTCCATTATCTGCACAAATCAGTTCTGGAACCCCAATTTCAATAGAGTTTTACACACAAATGCAGCATTAGCTGAGGATGTGGGATGAATTTTTGTCCACTTTGTAAAGGTGTCAATCAACACCAAGCAATATTGTAGCTTTCCATTGCTCCTTGAGCATTATTTTGTAAACAAATGATGCACTTTTTAGCATGTTTTTGTTACTTCTTTCAAAAACTAGGACAGTTTTCCAACATCCTCACAGTTTTCCCTCCTGTTGGCACATGATTGGCCATGTGCCACCAGGACAGCTCATTTGTATAATGTGGGTGGCAGAGCAAATTTACACATGAAACAGGAGGAAGGTCCATATTATTTTGATAGCCTTTAAAAACATCAACATCAACATTATTAATAAGACAGACGGTTCCTAAAAGACCAATAGCAGCACAGTGAGTAGCGTTATCAGCCAAGCGATTACCGCAGCTAGACAAGTCAGTGCCATTAGTGTGGGCAGGGCAGTGAATAACTGCCACAGAACATGGTAGCATCAGAACATTACATAGTTACAATAATTGCTGTCGATGTTTTGCTGGTTTTTCTGTGGAGATGACAAACCCTCGCAGATTCAAGGTAACAGTATGCAGGTGGCATGCGTTATAAGCATGCTTACTGTCTGCACAGATGTAAGTGCTGTAATCAAAGATGCAGGTTGTGGAATTTTTACACAATCAGGACCCCAGACAACATTGTTACAGCATAAGCAGTGGATGTTGGCCCATCAGGCCTTTTTTACAGAGCAAGCCTGTCGCTCGCTTCTTCCCTTGCTAAGTAGAGAGAGAGAGCTGCCGTTCACCCTCCTTTGCTGATGGGAGAGAGAACCACCGCTCGCCCCTCTGTTGCCTTTTTTTTTTTATCAAAAAAAAAATGGGCCACCAGTAAATAACCACAAGGAATTTGGTACAAGCTTAAGGTGTGGCTGTGACAACAAGGTTATAGTGTACGATAACAGTCTAGCTGGCAACAATATGGAATGGTTGTCCTGCTGTAAATAGAGGGCATGATCTTATTATTTGTATTATCCCATGAATAATAAAAAGTGGTCTGTATTGCCCAGTATGTATTTTAGTTATAAACTGCAGCCATATGTTTATCCTGGGTACTACATTAAATGAAATGAAAAGCGCTTATGTAAATAAAGTCGAATTGAATTCATCATCAATCATTTATTGATAATTTTTATGCATTATCTATTTTTCTAAGGATTGCTAATTATTTGCTAATTAATTTCTTTGATACCCCCTGTTCTGATACATGGAGGCTCACATGCAGCAAAGTTACAGGGTATTTGATTCTTTTACTGAAAGGAAGTGTGCTACCATTTTTAACTTTAAATAAAATCTGCAGGTAGCCCAGTTCCTTCAAAAATAGATTTCAATAATTATAGCTTCTTTTTGTGACATCTCTTAAAATAGTTTACAAATTCCATTTAAGAAAAACAAAATAACTATCTGTGCATTTTTAACATGCTTCAGCATTGATAAATAAGATCAGTTTGTCCAGTTGAACACAGATGGGTTGAATTTGAATAAATGAACAAAGATTGCATCACATTCCTTCAATCAACGGAAAGGTGGATGTTTTGCCTAATTAGAATTTGATTTAAATTTTTCCCAGGAATGCCTCATTTTATATATTCCTTGGTAAATTATGGGGTGAATGTAGTTTACCCTGACCCAGCTTGGCCACCGCTGAATCAGGAAAAACACATTCCTCATTACTGTCACATTTCTGAAATATATTGTTACCGCACCATTATGTGGTGAGTAACATCAGTATAAAATCATATAAACATTATATTTGTAAAGTCAAAGTCATTTGAATCAGTACACCTTATGTTATCTACAATGTCATACAAAGTCATACTTGGCTTCAAAAAATGCCCATCAATTTAAGGATTCTTTCTCCAAGACCTGTGTCTGATAATCCATAGCCTCTGGCAGATCATATGCACAGACACATTAATCATCAATCTCTTTTGATCCTCTGTGCTCTAAATCATGTGATATAGGGTAAACATAATACCTTCAGTGATTAGGCATTATTAAATGACATCATAATATGATCATAGTATGGCCTGTAGTCACATTGTCACACGTCAGTCCTTTTTTCTATAAAATGCACTGTCATGTTTCAGTCAAGGACAAAGGTCAGCAATGCATCAAAATTGCCTTTTTTTTTAAATATGTAAACAGTTTATCACGTACGCAACATTAATCAAGACCCCACAGAGTTAAATTGAAAAAATAAAAACCCAAAACCTTATACCCATATTTAGACCACTTTCTTCACAGATCAATCACACACACAAACAGAGAAAGCAGAGGAGTTTTGTTCTCTCTACACTGCCTCTATCTAAGGCTCACACACAAAGAATAGATAAGAGATAAAATAACTTTCTCATTGTCCATTTTAACATTATCCAGTTCTGCTGCCATTTAATCCGTCCGTCTTTAAATATTATGGTCTAATTATTATGATTTTATTTGCCTCCTCCTTTTCCCAACCTCTTGGGCTTCTTTAAATAATTTGCCGTATAGACCCTCCTTAGGATCGTGGCATTGATAAGTTGGGGAAGGATTATCTTTTTCATTTAATAATGGTTCGATGCTTGGTTGGTTTTGATATTTATCTCTTTTTGTTGTAAGTTTTTCCGTCGACGCTAAGACTGTGCATTCATCCACATCCAGTGTGGGTTTAAAGGAATAATCTTTTTTGTTTAAATATTTTTCAGGATCCTTTATCTGATCTTTTTCTTTTAGTCGGTTATTGTAATTTTTTTTTTTTTACCGTTCGGCGCGCAGTTTCCTTTTTTTTTATTTTTCGCTTTATCTGTTTATATAGTCAGGAACGTTGTCAGTACGCCCACTGCAACAATATTACTGCCCAATTTTTTTTAAGTGCGCTCACTTGTTGATGGGGCTAGATCTTACGCAACCTATATTAGGGCTCCTGTAATTTCTTACAGGATCATTACCTGGTATGATCAGATAGGAAAAATATAAAGGATGCAGCCTTATATTACCATTACTTAGCTAAAGCTTGACCTATCAGTCAATACGCAGCACCTTTTACTTTTTGAAACCTGACTCTTCGGCCGGAAAACAACACAATCTTTTTCTGTTTACTCTTCTGTCTATCCGGTTTTCCAGCACAATTGCCCATTTTACTTGTAGTTGTGAAACGCCGTCACACTACCTCATAAAATTATTGCATTCACCTTTTGAATGGAACTAGATGCTCACACAATAATTTTAACCACCAGGAAAAGTACAGGGCGTCACCTTATACTACCATTACTTGCATTTAGCCGACCTGTGGTTTTCAACAATGACAATTACTTTCCGCGATCAGACAAATAATTTTCACTTACTTTTCAGACTCTGTGCGGATGACCGTCACCAGACAGAGTTAGGACTCCGACGAGGCTCACAGAGTTCCCTCAAGGCGGGTTTTCAAAGCTGACTATAAGTCAGACCATGCGCATGGTTTTCAACCTGGAGTCTGCCCTGGTCCTCACCCAGTCTGGATATTGGTCATCCGGGTCACGGCACCACGCATGTCAGGAATCTGAAACTCAAGACTCACAAAATAATAGTACTCTGTTAGGTTCGTGCCTTAATAAGATTCGAGACACAAAATGTGTTCAAAGTTTTTACTTGTACAAGGAGCAACACACCTCTGATTACAGATGGGAAATGCGCGCTGTCATACAAAGCCAGCACGTCCCTTTTATACTGAGCAGGTCAGACACAGGAAACATCTACTGCAACTTTATGGGCACCTTTGTGGTGACTGATAAGACCGTGAAACAGTCAGGCTTTGTGGTGACTGATAAGGCCGTGGAACAGTCAGGCTTTGTGGTGAAACAGTCAGGCTTTGTGGTGACTGATAAGGCCGTGGAACAGTCAGGCTTTGTGGTGAAACAGTCAGGCTTTGTTGTGTAACACAAAGACAACTCCGTGTCAGCACATGACTTCTTGCACACCAGTTTCTAAACTTTAAGTAAATACAGATTATTCCGGTCTGTTGAGGTATGTCTGTTACAGGGTGAGTTAAACCTTCCTGATGCAGCATTGTTGCAGCCATTGTAAGGGAAAAAATACAGAAAAGTTCAGCTAAAAACTAATTATGAAATGATAACATATTTGTACATATATACAATTTCTGACAATTGTGTATAGAAATTGTTCTGGGATTAATTTTATTTTAGGAGTACGGCTATTATTTTAGTTTGGACTGGTATCCAAGGCGACAGAAAAACCCGCCTGGCCGTGCACGGGGTGCCAGCAGTCTACCTGGCCCCTCTAGTTATGTTGTGCAAATGGATAGGTTTGCTTGTTTATTTCTGTACATTTGATTTTGTTGTTAGTGCATGAGTCAGGTTGCAAACTTTGGGAGGGCTTAATTGATGTGCTTTTTTTCACATTTTTCTGTGTGTGTGTGTGGGGGGGGGGGGCGTGTTACATATAGCTTGTAAGTAGTAATATGCGACGAGTCCGCCTACAGGAGAGAGGTGGCCCAGTTGGCGTCCTGGTGCAACAACAACAACTTGCAGCTGAACGCTCTGAAGACAGTGGAGATGATTGTGGACTTCAGGAAAGTCACAACCCCTCTGCCCCCCCTCACCCTCACAGGCTCTCCCATCACCACTGCTGATTCCTTCCGCTTCCTAGGCACCACCATCACCAGGGACCTCAAGTGGGAGCCGACCATCAGCTCCCTCATCAAAAAGGCCCAGCAGAGGATGTTCTTCCTGCGGTAGCTGAGGAAGCTCAAGCTACCCACCAAGATGTTGGTGCAGTTCTACACAGCCATCATCGAGTCCATCCTCACCACCTCCATAACCGCGTGGTACGCAGGAGCCACTGCCAGGGACAGACTAAGAGCTGCAGCGCATCGTGCGCACTGCTGAGAAGGTGATCGGCTGCAAGCTCCCATCTCTCCAGGATCTGTACATCTCCAGGACCCGGAGGCGTGCTGGCCGGATCATAGCCGATCCCTCACATCCTGGTCACGTACTGTTTGCCCCTCTCCCCTCAGGTAGAAGACTTCGGTCCATCCAGACTAAAACCTCCCGTCACATGAACAGCTTCTTCCCCTCTGCCATCAGACTGCTGAACACTAAGTGACTTATTGACTCTCGTGCACTATGTACAGCAGCTCAACCAGACTCATGTCAATCATCACTGTTTTCTTCCTGCATTACCGACTGCACTATATGGTTCTCCACATTATCTGCTGCTCGCTAATATATTTAAACTGCTGACTAGTATTACTCTTATTCTACACTTTATTGCATGTATAGTTTATTTCTTTATTTTATCATGTTTAATGTTGCAGCATTGCACCGAGACAAATTCCTAGTTTGTGTACTACATGAACAATGGCAATAAATCTGATTCTGATTCTGATTCTGATTCTGAATATGGCGGCTGGGGCTCCCGGGGAATAGTAAGGGGTGACGGCCCACCTTTCCAGTAGTGACATCACCCAGGGTATAAAGGGTCTAGATGGAAGGGGCCAGTCCTCTTTTTGCCAATGACCCCTGACAAGTGGGAGAGCCGTAAATGCTTTGTATATATTTGCCATTATAATAAAGCTTCGTTCGTTGCACCTCCGGCCTTGTTATTATTAAAGGAGTTATGTAACCAACAACATGTCTGGGTGACATTTGAATGTTTTATTTTGTATAACACCTTAACTCTTCCACTTTTGCATATCCACTTTGTACAGTTTTATTGCAGATGTTCTTTTTGTGTATGATTGTTTGTGTGTTTTTGTGACCCGGTGGGGGGCTACAGATGCAAATGAGCAGTAATGCTAAATCTGGCATACTTACATTTGTATTAATGTTCATTAGGATGTAATGTCCCTTTCAAGTAAATATTAAACTAAACTATTATCTGATAAGGAGCATCGGTAACAGGACCGGGATGTTTTTGGAATTGCCCTGAATCTGCCTGACGTACAGTGCTGAGCATCCCTGCGACAGCACCTGGAGGTGTATAATGATTGATCTGACTGAAAGACAGACTGACTGCATTCAACAAGGTGCGGGACTCCAGAAGTTGTATTCATATTTCGGTGGTTAACAAGTAAGAAGGCAGAGATGGATACAAGAGGCTATTTTTCCCAGAAAGAAAAATGAGGCAGAAGTTGAAAGTGAGAAGGCAGAAGAGGAGTGTTTTCTTCCCCAGCTGCTACAGCAGAGACCATGAAATTCTCAGGTTAGTGAACTGATCAGAACAACTCATAAAATGTTTCGCTACCATCAAACAGTTCACACTTCTCTGACTTCAACTTCTTTTTTTCATGTAAATGAAAAACGAATTAATTCCTCGTTAAGAAGAATTTTAAATAAAGTACTACATTTCCAAAGAAAAAAATATATAAACCTATGTTATTGTGAAAATATCTATAATGCTGTAACATGCATACATGCTGCTCAGAGTAATGTCAGTCTAAACAGTAATATATTATTACAATAATATGTATTAGTATATAGCTATGTCAGTTCAGTGTCAGAAATGATATCATAGTACAAAAAAGATGAACATTTGAGTGCATTTTATAAACTGGAGTGGTGGTCTAGAGGTAGAGCATCTGCCCCACAACCTCCCGGTTGTGGGTTCAAGTCCTGGCTGAGTTATACCAAAGACTATATAAAAAAAATGGTACTTCCTGCCTTCTACTTTGGTGCTTAGCAAATATAGAATGGAGACAGAATAGTTGGTTACCCCACACACGGCACCCTAGAATTCTTTAGCTAAATGGCCCTAAATAGTTTCCCATTCATTTTCAATGGTAGTGCTGAATCACGACAGATGCAATATATTTTCTGCTACTACGACCTTTGTGGCACTGTTGCCAAAATTTTCCATATTGTGAGCAGATTCTTAATAGTTGTTGCAACCCAGCACTATAAGGGCTCATTATTACTAGGTCATCTGCATACATGAGATGATTGTTGACAGAGCCACCCACAACACAGCCTGGGTTACATCCATTCAGTTGTCTCGACAGATCATCCATCTATCCATCCATCCATCTTCTTCCGCTTACTCCTTTTCGGGTCCATATATACATTAAACATAATAGGGGACAAAATTCTACCTTGGCGTACACCGTTGCTCACATGAAAGGGAGTTGATAGAATTTTCCCACATGGTCGGATTGGCATACCAGAAAACCAGAATTCTAATTAAATACTTGGGAACACCTCTGTGGAGTAATTTCATAAATAGTTTTTCATGATTAATTCTATCAAATGCTTTGGATGCATCAATAAAACTCAAGAAGACAGAGGAATTTAGGCTTCTATACTTTGTCACTAATTCCTTTAGAGCAAATATACACAGTGCCATGCTTTCTTTTAAAACCAAATTGATTGTCAGAAGAAAAAACAAATACAGTATCTCCAACCGTGTGAGCAAAATTCTATCCAACACTTCGGATAGAATACTTGCTAGAGCAATTGGCCTATAATTCTCAACATTGTTTAGCTTTGCAGCTTTGTCCTTAATAACAGGAACTAGCACCACAGACACAATAGAGTCTGGGAGGACACTGTGAACTAAAAAGCCAGTAAAACACATGGAGAGCAGTGAACAGAGCTTATTGCTTGTATTTTTGAGGTGTTCTACTACAAGATCCAGTCCACAAGCCTTCCTGTCCTCAAGCATCATAATTGCATCACACACCTCCATGGGCTGAACCACCGTGCCCTCAGAGCAGTCTACACAGTCCATAGATAGTACATTACCCCTGACACAGTTGAAGAGTAGAGAATAATGATCATGCCACATCTCAGCTATTTTCTCAGGGCCACTTATACCCTCTTAGATGGCAGCGAGGATTTAACATTACATTCTAGTACTGAGATCAGTGGTGGATTCCTGCTTGGCAAGCCAGGTTTCCTGAAGACACAGAATGTCACATTCTTCCAAGAGTTTGTCAACTACCAGACGTCTTGTTGCATCAACCGCACTATGACCCACACTCAGGCCATGTGTGTTATACAATATAAGCCGGATTGTTGCTTTAAGTTTTTTTTTTTAAATTCCACAGAGGGGGTCAGCTGCAGCTCACTGCCTCCCGCTACAACGTCACTAGCAGCAGGTTTCTCCCGTGCACTACAGCCTCCCACTGCAACGTCACTGGCAGCAGGCTCCTCCTGTGGGCTATAGCTTTCCTCTCGGCCAATTGAGACTCCCAAAGCCGTTGTGGCTCCTCTTGGCTGGCGCAGTTCATAATATCACCGGACAAAGACTCCAGCTGGCCACAGCTGAGGGTCGTACATATCTGCCACATCATTACATTCTGCCATGATATGAAACGAGCTGAATCTTTCGTGTGACGTCTCAATCTTCCTGCATATAACTTTGCGACCCAGTTTCTCTTTCAAATAGTCACAGAGGCTGTCAGCCTCCAGCCTCGGATCAAACTTGGTTGCAAAAACTCTCACCAGATTAGTTTTGACAGCTTGTATGCTAGCGATCTTACCGGTTCCAGCTACTTCAGTTTGTCTCTGTTCATGTTTCCCTGTAGCTTGTGCATGGCTAGGTTTAGGCAGAGCTGTCGATCCTCCCAGCTCTGCCTTCTGCCTGCATCCTTCCAGCACCACAGTTGTCCACGCCGGAGGCTCCGCAGTTACTACTGCGGCCCAGGTCAGCGGAGCAGGAGACACCAGCTGCACTGGGTCTCTGTTAGCGGTGTCTTCAGTTGTATGGTTGTATGTGGCTGGGCATGAGTGTCAGTCACTGGATCAGGATGCAGGGGCCGCCGTAGTGTGAGACGAATCATGGTATATTTTCACCACATTCATTCAACACTTTCAAGCATAGTTTCACATTATTCCTGTCCTTTTGTGTGCCTTTATGTGAAACATTGCGTTGGCTGTTTGGACAGACCTCAAACAAGGCCCACTCCAAAGCCTTAATCCGGTCAGAACTGAAACTATTTGTAACCAGCATGACGATTTCATCACTGTTCAGTGTTCTCATCTTAATCACGATAAAGTTAAGCAGTTCATCT
Organism: Pholidichthys leucotaenia; assembly: GCA_020510985.1. NCBI lineage: Eukaryota > Metazoa > Chordata > Actinopteri > Cichliformes > Pholidichthyidae > Pholidichthys > Pholidichthys leucotaenia. The sequence continues at coordinate 377,548,253 of CM035844.1, read as the reverse complement.
TCCACTATAACTTTACCGTCACTTGTTTTGTATATCTCCAGTTTGCTGGCACATTGTGTTGCTTCAGCTGCCATGTCAAGCTGGCCTTCTTTCCTTGACTCAAAAGGACCGAACAGTTTTGAAATCAAAAATCAAAAAGATCGGCCATCTTGCTTAAAAAATAAACACTTCGTGAAAATCAAAGTTTGTCCAAGTTAGAAGTGGCCGTTGTTCTAACCACTAGGTGGCGCTATAACTTTTGTTGATTATTTTTCTATAGAAGCATGCAGGATGGGACCCCACAACAATTATAGAAAAATAATGAACAAAAGTTATAGCGCTACCTAGTGGTTAGAACAACGGACACTTCTAACTTGGACAAACTTTGTCTGATTTTCACCAAATTTTATACGATTTATATTAGTTCCACCCCGCACGCTCCTACATAAAAATGGTTTCCATTGATGGATAATAGTCCCCCCCCCCCAAAAAAAAAAATCAAAACACTTGTCACACTTAAATGTCTCAGATCATCAAACAAGTTTAAATATTAGATAAAGATAACACAAGTAAACACAAAATGCAGTTTTTAAATAAAGGTGTTTATTATTAAGGGTAAAAACAAATCCAAACCTACATAACCCTGTGTGAAAAAGTGATTGCCCCCCTCTGTTAAAACATAATTCACTTTGGTTTATCACATCTTTGGAAATCTGAGTTCAATTTCTCTAACCACACCCAGGCCTGATTACTGCCACACCTGTTCTCAATCAAGAAATCACTTAAATAGGACCTGCCTGACAAAGTGAAGTAGATCAGAACATCCTCAAAAGCTAGACATCATGCTGCAATCCAAAGAAATTCAGGAACAAATGAGAAACAAAGTAATTTAGACCTACCAGTCTGGAAAAGGTTATAAAGCCATTTCTAAAGCTTTGGGACTCCAGCGAACCACAGTGAGAGTGATTATCCACAAATGGTAAAAACATGGAACAGTGGTGAACCTTCCCAGGAGTGGCCGGCCAACCAAAACTACCCCAAGAGCACACCGACGACTCATCCAAGAGGTCACAAAAGACCCCACAACAACATCCAAAGAACTGCAGGTCTTATTTGCCTCAGTTAAGGTCAGTGTTCATGACTCCACCATAAGAAAGAGACTGGCCAAAAATGGCCTGAATGGCAGAGTTCCAAGGCGAAAACCATTGCTGAGCAAAAAGAACATAAAGGCTCATCTCAGTTTTGCCAGAAAACATCTTGATGATCCCCAAGACTTTTGGGAAAATACTCTGTGGACTGACAAAACAAAAGTTGAAATTTCTGTAAGGTTTGTGTCCCATTACATCTGGCGTAAAAGTAACGCAACATTTCAGAAAAGGAACATCATGCCAACAGTAAAATATGGTGGCGGTAGTGTGATGGTCTGGAACTGTTTTGCTGCTTCAGGACCTAGAAGACTTTCTGTGGTAAATGGAACCATGAATTCTGCTGTCTACCAAAAAATCCTGAAGGAGAATGTCCAGCCATCTGATCGTAGCTGAAGCGCACTTGTATTCTGCAGCAGAACAATGATCCAAAACACACCAGCAAGTCCACCTCTGACTTGACATGGGCTGACAGCAAGTCCACCTCTGACCTTTGACTAGGCCACTCCTCTCCACAAATTCCTCCACAGCACTGTAAAAGACTCATTGCCAGATATCGCAAACGTTTGATTGCAGTTGTTGCTGCTAAGGGTGGCTCAACCACTTATTACGTTTAGGGTGCAATCACTTTTTCACACAGGGCCATGTAGGTTTGGATTTTTTTCCCCTTAATAATAAACACCTTCATTCAAAAACTGCATTTTGTGTTTACCTGTGTTATCTTTGTCTAATATTTAGGGCCCAAGCCACTGACAACATCAGTGGGCGAGAGCCCTATTGTAATTGTTAGTATTTTCTTTCTTTCTTTCTTTCTTTCTTTCTTTCTTTCTTTCTTTCTTTCTTTCTTTCTCTCTTTCTTTCTTTCTTCTTCTTCTTCTCCATCTAAGATCTCATTTTTGGGGTAGTGAATGTGCATGAAAACTCACCATTTTTTGCAGAGACCTCAAGACTGGCAAAAAATTTAATATTTTGGAGGAAATATGAATGACCCCACAAAAATGGCTCTACAGCGCCACCTAACATGTGAAGTCAATGGGGAGTAGCACACGCTTACTTTCGCGTATAAAGATGAAAATCGGGTGAGATGTTTTTCATGTGAAGACATGCAAAAAACTCCATAGAAGTGATGGTCTACACCCAACAGGAAGTCAACCATTTTGGCAGGAAGTGGCGGTGACCTGATTTCCACCTCGTGCATTTGATCAAACTCGTCCTAGGGTTTTAGTCTGACTGAGCTCATTTGTGGTGACAATCATCTATACCCATGTGCCATTAAAAGTTATTGAAAACTTTTCACGACACTCGACGGTTTGGCCGTAGGGGCTTGGAAAAATTTGATGCCTTGCCATGATCATTCTATGACCATTCTGATGGCAATAACTCTGGTGTGCATTGTGGGATTTCAATGAAATTCAATATTATGGATATTAGTCCAATTCCAAATAGTTCTATAGAACAATATTCATAGAAATCTACAGTGACATCTATAGGAGGCAGAAAGTTTTGCATCAGAAAGTTTGCATCATGTTGTTTTTTTAATACTTGGGGAATGGAATGTTGGATTGGCACCAAGATAGGTATGATGTATATGGGTATGCCTCCAAACAATTATAGCTATGATTATTCATGAGTAGCAATAGCGCCCTCTCTTGGAGACATGAAGGTTACACCAAAGTTTTTCTTCAATATCTCTGAAATAAATAGTCTGATTGGTACTACTTAGGATGACAATCATCTATACCTGTATGCCATCAAAAGTTGTTGAAAACTTTTCCAAATGCACAACAGTTTGGCGGAAGGGGTGTGGCCAAGTTTGCAGTATCGCCATCACCCTTCCAATTGCTTTAATTATTTCATACATTGACTGTTTTCAACCAAATTTTGTGTGGTGAATAGGTAGCCAATACTGATAATTTCTATAATAAAGAATGACCCATAGCGACAGCGCCCCCTACTGCCAATGGACAGGAAGTTGTCATAACTCACATGTAGAATGTCCGATTGCTGCTAAACTTTATATATATGATACTAGTCAGACCCAGAAAAGATTTTTGTAATGATAACAAACATAGCTATAGTGCCCCTGAGGAAAAAACAAAGCTTTATAACTCAGGCATACTTTGTCCAAATTCAACCAAATTTTGTGTGAAGCATCTTTAACCTACATTGAACCTTTGTATAATGAAAAATGACACACAGCTATAGCGCCCCCTAGCAGAAAAAAGAAAGCCTTATAACTCTGAAATACATAGTTAAAATTCAACCAAATTTTGTGTGGTTCATGGTTAACGAACTCTGAACCTTTCTATAATGAACAATTACACATAGCTCTAGCGCCTCCTTGCAGAAAAACAAAGTTTAATAACTCTGGCATACTTTGTCTTAAGTCAACCAAATTTAGCATGTTGAGAAGGCAGCCAATGGTGAACATTTCAATAAAATACGATGAGACGCAGCAGTAGTGCCCCCTACCGCCAATGGACAGGAAGTTGTCATAACTCACACGTATACCATCCAAATGGACCCAAACTTGATATACATGATGCTAGTACCACCCAGAACAGAGTTATATATGACTATACCACATATAGCTATAGTGCCCCTTCGGTAAAAAAAAAAATTAAAAAAAAAAAAAATATAGCAATGGCATAGCTTGTCTAAATTCAGACAAATTTCCTGGTGAAATTTTCACCCGAAGTGGCCTTTAGGCTATGGGTTAACATATCAGATTTTTGAGGTAATTCACAAGCTTGTACAGTACCTCTGCTGAGGCGCTCTCTTGCAATGTACAGATGGACAGATGGATGGACTGATGAAGGATGGCGGCATGGACGGATGGAAGGATGGATGGCTTGATGGACGAATGGATGGCGGCTGGATGGGCGTATGGCGTTATGGAAGGACGGATGGACAAAGAGCGGGAGGGAGAGAGTTGGGGAGGGAAGAATAGAACATGCGCAGAGTTACGCATTCTGAACGGCAAGGCCTAGGTCTAGTGAGGACGCAAGGACCCGTTTATCACTGCTCACAGCTTTAAATAAATTTGTTTGATGATCTGAAACATTTAAGTGTGACAAACATAAAAAAACCCATCAGAAATCAGAAAGGCGCAAACACTTGTTCACACCACTTTACATGCACCCAAGTACCAATTTTAAAAATGAGTCTTAAAAGTGTTTGGTGTGGTATGTTCTCTGATTGCAAATAGTATTCCAGATCTTGGTGCTCCTCACTGATAGCACAGATTGAGCAAATGTTTTGTGTCTGTAGAGGACCTCACAGTCCCCTACAGAATGATATTGACTTTAATTAATTTTGCTTCCAACTAGAACACCAGCCCATTAGTGAAGTGGCCCACCAGGAATCCTCCCAACTCTCCCTATGGACCACTCCGGACCTGGTCTATTGGACTGCTCTTAGTCTGGCCCTTCACCCAGGACCTGTTTGTCTTGGGAGACCCTACCAGGGGCAAATTGCCCCCGACAACATAGCTCCTGGGATCACAAGGGCTTGCAAATACTCCCACCACAATAAGGTGGTGATCCATGGGGGAAGGACTATTTCTTTATGTGGAAGCAGAGCTTGAGAACGAGGTGGATGACTCACTCATCACAGGGGCTGAGGTTGCTGAAGTGGTTAAAAAACTCTTTGGTGGCCCAGCCTCATGGGTGAATGAGATTCACCCTGAGTACCTCAAGACTGTGGATGTTGTGGGGCTGTCTTAGTTGACACGCCTCTGCAACACCGCATGGAAGTTGGAGACAGTACCTTTGGCAAAGCAAACTGGGGTGGTGGTTCCTCTCTTCAAGAAGGGGGATCGGAAAGTCTGTTCCAATTTTAGCTCCTCCCTCCCTGGCAAGGTCTATGCCAAGGTACTGGAGAGGAGAGTCTTGCCGTTGGTCGAACCTCAGATTCAAGAGGAACAATATGGTTTTTGTCCTGGTTGTGGCAGATTGGAACAACTCTTCACCCTCTCAAGGATCCTTGAGATTTCGTGGGAGTTTGCCCAACCAGTCTTCATGTGTTTTGTGGATTTGGAGAAAGCATTTGGCTGCCTCCCTTGTGGTTTCTTGTAGGGGGATGCTTCGCAAGTATGGGGTTGGTGCCATGAGCTATCTGGTCTCTGTATGACCGTTGCGAGAGTTTGGTTCGTATTGCCAGCAATCAGTCTACTCATTCCCAGTGAGAGCTGGACTCCTCCAGGGCTGCCCTTTGTCACAGATCTTGTTCATAACATTTATGGACAGGATTTCTAGGCACAGCCAAGGAACGGAGGGTGTCATGTTTGGTGACCACAGGATCTCATCTCTGCTGTTTGCAGATGATGTGGTCCTGTTGACTTCATCGATCAATGACCTTCAGATCTTACTGGGATGGTTTGCTACTGAGTGTGAAGTGGCCGGGATAAGAATCAGTACCTCCAAGTTCGGGTCCACGGTGCTCAGACGAAAAAGGGTGGGTTATCATCTCTGGGTTGAGGACAAGGTCCTGCCCTAAGTGGAGGAGTTCAAGTATCTTGGAATCTTATTCACAAGTGATAGGAAGATAGAGCAGGAGATTGACAGATGGATCTGTCATGAATCTGGGTTTGATCTCAGGAACAAGCCCACGCTTTATGTTTATATGATTGTGATTTTGTATGCTTATTATTTTGTATCACTTGCCCTCTGTATTCCCCTGAGCCCCTTTTCTCAGTCTTCTGTGTCATCCCCTGTTTGGTCTTGAGTCTGTGTGTATATCTGTCCACCTATTGTTGTCCTGTGTGTTCTTTGTCATGTTCATGTGCACTTCTGTCTGTGTTGTCTGCACAACCCCGCCCATCATGGGCTGTCTGTTTGCCCTTGATGATGCTCACCTGTTCTATGTTGTGCTGATTGCACTCCTGTCTATTTATGCGTCATTCAGTCTGTGCTCTTTGTGGTGTCCTTGTGCTTGTCTGCGTCGCACACATGCTTCAGAAAAAACCTGTAAGTTTCCTGTTGAGTTTATTGCCTGCCTGTTTTGTCTTTCAGTTCTGCCCACGCACAGCTTTGTTTTCTGTTTAAAATAAAACCATGGTTTACGAGATTTATTTAGCACTTGGGCCCTTTTTTCATCCCTTGCCCCAGAGGGGCAACACTTATGACAGAATCAGAGCAGCAACTGCAGTGACGTGGACTTTGTACCAATCTGCTGTGGTGAAGAGGGAGCTGAGTTCTAAAGTAAAGCTGTCAATTTACTGGTCAATCTACAGTCCTATCCTCACCTATGGTTGAAAACTTTGGGTAATGACTGAGAGAATAAGATCGTGACTACAAGCAGTTGAAATGAACTTTCTCCATTGGTTGTTGGACTCACCATTAGAGATTAGGGTGAAGTGTTCAGTTATCTGGGAAAGGCTCAGAGCAGACCCGCTGCTCCTCCACATTGAAAGAAGCTGCCTGAGGTGGTTTGGGAATTTAATTAGGATGCCTCCTGGATGCCTCCCACTTAAGGTGTTTCAGGCATGTCCCACTGGGAGGAGACCCTGGAGCAGACCTAGGACACGATGGAGAGACTATGTCTCACATCTGGCCTGGGAATACCTTGGTATCCTCTCTGAAGAGCTGGAGAAGGTGACTGGGGAGAGGGAAGTCTGGGCATCTCTGTTTAGACTGCTGTCTCCATGATCTGGATCCCCGGAAAAGAGGTTGAAAATGGATGGATGGATAAATCTTTATTCCCCACCCCCTACAAACGGCTCTGAATTTGCAGGGTCTACAGTTCTATATGTGCAACTGTTCCTGCTTAGCTGTAAGCACTCACTGAACTATACATATACAGTAAGTTAATTTAAGCTGGTCATTGAATGCTTCCTGTAAAGCAGACTAGACCGGGTATTCTGCATTCAACATTGATCTCCTATTGTGCAGATACTGGAAGAGCTCCATGAAATGTTGCTGGAACCACTTAGGGCAGAAACACACCCTTCCATGCCATCTGACCTAAGAAAAATTAACATAAAAATCATTAAAGGCTGTTGCATTATCTAATACCACTGGGGGGAGACAGAGGCCAGAGTATAGATATTGCAAGACGTCTGCCCATCCTGTCTTTAATCCTTGTCTTGTTTTCTTCTTCAGTTTCTTCATCATCCCTTTGACATAAAGATAAAATATTAAATGGCACATCCATTCCCTGCTCCTTAAAAAAAGGGGGGGGGGGGTCTTTCTTTGTTCCTGTTCCAAAGCACCCCATTGCCTTTGGCTCTCAGATGTCAGATTTCACCCCTGCCTGCCTGCTATGACAGGCTTTGGTTCACCCATTTAGGAGGGAGAGACTTCATATAGGAAAAGGATTAGAGAAGGGGGGACAGCCCCTGAGCTTGACCATCATCTGAATAATACAAAAACACAGTGTTCATTTCTCTGTGCCTTTATGTCATCATTATGAAAGGTTGTAAGGTGAAGGTGGAAAACAATGCGATAATAACATTGGGGCCAGATCAATCAATTTCATGGACTGTTTGATGGAGAGGTGGCAGGTTGTCCCGTAACATTCTGTGTCTGATCGGGCATAATCTACTGAGATGAGACAGAGAGGTTACACCTTCAAGCCATGTCCTCCGAGCAAAGACATCAAATAAAGTGTTCAAAGGATTTTGGTGGTGACTGCTAATTAGAAAAGCACATCAGTTAATACAGAAATAGAGGATGTGATCAGGCAGAGGTAGTGTATGGAAATCATTTAATATATTAAAATAACTAAAAGAGAATCAAAGATATTTTTGCAGCATTGTCAGGTATAATCAAGCATGTGCACTCTCTATGCAAAATAATAATGTTGCATTTTTTAATGGTAGATCTTGCATCTATTTCCTCCTCTTCTATTCTCTTCATTAAGCTCCATTTTCTCCTTTTTGTACTGCTCACAAAGAGTCACATTTTCTCCTGTTGATGTAAGATGTTGAGAAATTCAATGCTTTGCAACAGCAGAAATGAGTTTTGTCAGGAAAACGAGCCGCTGTGCCGTTTTCTGATCAACAGGGGGCAGTGTGGGTTTGCAGCAGCTCTGCAGGTTTCAACAAAAGTATATTGAACAAAAGCTCTCTTGAGTACAAAGGGAGGAAAATATTATATAATAAAATCATCTTGGAAGCAGAGCAGCAATCACTGAGGAATTTCTGGAAACTCAATATCTTTCATTGTCTGAGTTACAGTTTTTATCGCCGATCCTTGTGTTGCCTTTAAGGCTCATATTAATACTATGTTGATACTGTGCAAATCTTTTCATTTTAGTTTGAATGCTGAGTTTTGTTTGTGTTGTGCTGTCTCTCTCCAGGTGTTTGATTTTATAACTGGAGAACAAACATTGGATTTTTTTTCTTTTTACCTTTATATTTTCATTTGTTGCCTATAGTCCCTCTCTAGTGCACTCTCAAGAGCATCTCGCTGTTCAGTCAAAAAGCCAAAAGTCAATAATTTACCTATTGAGAGCAGACTGCTTTGCCTCTTCCAACCACTAACACCCATCATCACCTTCTCTCATTTTTGTAATTCCAGGGTAAATAATTACATTCCAGCTCAGCTTCTGATTGGCCGAGGCACTTGTAGAGCCCTTTGTTGAACGCATGTTAACTTTAAAATTAAATTCTAATCAGCAGTCTCATGCAAGTTAAAATGGAACAAGCAAATTTCCATTTAAATCACTTCTGCGTTGTACAGCACCTTCAGTGAAGAATTAAATTTAGGAATGATCGGTATTGAGTGCGGGTTTACTTTGGGCATTAAACAAATTAAAATTTATGGCTTAAGACTGCTTGGCTGAAACCACCCACTGTATAACACTCATTATTGCACAGTTAATTGTCCACCACTGTACATATCATTATGGTAGTCATACTTTCAAGGACATCCTTTGCTGTTATTCTGAGTTCACTGGAGATTAGGGGAGAAATTTTGCTCATTAGGGGAATTATTAGAAGTTTTATAACTTGCCCCGAACAATGAAATCGTGTAATCAGATTGACCTCTTAATATGAGATCTGCACTGCTGCGTCTTTTAAACCGTTTTGCTACATAGTGTATTTTCCATTTACTGTATGAAACCACCTGCAACGCCATTTTGAAATATCAAAGAACCTTCTGATCTAATTTTTGCCGAGGTGAAGGAGGAGTTGCAGCTGCTGAGTTTTCATGCTGCATCGCAGAAACCCCTCCAACTGTTTCTCATTTGCCTGCTTTGCCTCACCATGTTATATAAGAAGTTGACTGCATTCATTCACAACCCTAAAAAATGGGAGACACAGCTCTTTCTGAAGTAGAATCTCATGACTTTGACTTTTTAGCCGAGCAGGCAGCACTGCTCCTGTGATAGCAATTGCAGGCTACTCTGTTGGTCAGTTTACGACTTAGATACTGACTGAAATATTTCCACTGACACGGTTTTAGAAAAATCTCACTTTTTTTTAGTATAACAGTAGTTGAGATAATTTGACTTTTCATACATAGCACAGTTTTTGGAATGTTTTTTTCTCCAGCACTCAGATACATAGCAAATGCTAACATGTTTATCCAGGAAAATGAACATTATTATGATAAAGATCTTAGAATAACAAGTGTAAAAATTGCCATTGCTATCAGGACTTAATGTTGTGTCTAAATTCATCTATTCATATTGAGATTGTCCAGTATAAAAATCTTTATGTAGTCATTTCTACAAGCAGGTTTTAGTACATATACTGTATGTTGATTTTGACAATAAGTGGCCTCTAGTGGTGGTGGAACTCGTGACACAAAGTGACAAGGAAGAGTTTTACAGCTGTAATATGAAAACAGCTAGATCCGTACCTTTTCCTATACCCTAACCTTTTTCAACCATAACCACCAAATTTATGTAATGTCTAAAGGAAGTTATTCATGAACTCAAGTGAGTCATGAATGAGGAAGTGAAAATTAACAATGAGGGGACTGACAAAAAGACAAGACAGGGACTGCAGGTGGGAAATATTTTTAGTTTAGACTCCATCCTCAGCCTCCCTCAATATGTAAGAGGTCACTGACTGAAAAATATTGTGGTTGCAGGTTTTAACCCTCTGAAATATGTATATTGGTCATGTGATCATTGAAAAACATATCAAACACTCACTTACGTCTTTATATTGTTTTTCTCTTCAAGAAGCCATTTTGACTCTTCTGGGTTCACCTAAGAATGTCATAAAATGGTCCAATGCCATTCTTGGTACCCGTCTGCTTCTCTGTTATTGGCCAGCATAGTGGTCTGTCATGTAGATGGACTAAAGGTTATTAGCCTTTGAGCTAACAGTCGTACTAGGACGCTCGTGTTTATATTGTTATTTTCTTTAGAGTTCAGCCACCCTAATAGACATCCTTGTTTCCACCTGGTTCGCTAATCCACAGTCGATAATATTCTTTCTCCGAGGCGTCTGGAAGCTGTAATGACCAACAAAGGCTTTTCTACTAAATATTAAATTAATTTCACCAAGCGTGTTCAATACGTATTCCCTGTGTCATTCCACTTCATTAAATACAACTTGTTTTGTGAACACAGTTACCTGGATTTCTTTGTATGTGGATTACTTGGGTTGTTACTGATATCTGGTGAAAATCTCAGGTCAATGGCTCCATCAGAAATATGTTTAATGAGAAAAATGTTGATGTGTTCAGTACTTATTTTCCCCGCTGTATTATATAGATTCTTTACACACAGTGATATATTTTAATTAGTGGTGTTGGATGATTAAAATTTTAAATCGTGATTAATCTTTTGGAATATCGAGTTAATCATGATTAATAACTCATTAATCGCGTGTTTTTCCATACAGATACAGTGTACCTTAAGTCAGTAATTTTTCAAGTTTGTCATACCGTTATGAATATGGAAGTGGACAAATATGCTTGCTGTCTTCACCTGCAGGTTTATTAAAGCTCTCAACATATCCAAAATGACAAACACTATCCAGAATATTCTCCAGAAAATTCTCAAAAGTAGACTGGATGTGCAAACAATGGAATACCAGAGCTCATTAACATCACTGCAACACAACTCAGCATCCAACCAGCCAGCAGCCATAAATGGAGCTTGCTCTTTCTCCCATAGCAAACATCTACAACTTTTAAGCAGATCAACACAAAACCATGGACCTTATGTGTCACAACAGACACAATTTCCCTTTTAGCAGAAAAATTGCAAACATAAACAAACAACTATCTCGCCCATGATGACACCCCACCGTGCTGCAAAAATGGCTGGGGAGCAAATGAACATTATGGAGACAGCTTGAGAATTTTTTTAGACTGGTACTCACCAACAATTGGACCCAAAGCTATGAGGATGAAAACAGAGTAATTTCTGTCAGTGTCAGCTACAACCTAGCATGTAGCTACTAGCCAGCTAGCCAGGTTCCACAGAACAACAACCCAACATCCAGGCGAAGTTTTGGAGGAGGCTGTAACAATTATCCAGGTGAGAGCTCTGACAGATAATGTTGTAAACTTAAATATGACAGCACTTGCTATTGATTTCTATGGCTGTAATCCAGCTTGTTTACAGTGTCTGCATGGTGCGCACAGTGTCCGTGGCCAGAGCGGCTTTGGTACTAAGAGCCACTAGGCCAAAAAGTACTGTTTGCACTTTCTGCTGTTAACTGCCGTTAACCACGATCACAAAATTTGCCGTTGTTAATGGGGGCAAAGTGTTAACGGGTGATTACCACGATAACGCCAACACCACTACTTTTAAACATTTATTTATAATTTTGATGATTATAGCTTACAAATAATGAAACCCAAAATTGATTTTCTCAAAAAATTATAATATTACATAAGATTATTTTTTAAAAAAATGTATTTTTAGTAGAAATGTTGGCTGACTGGAAAGTATGTCCTTGTACACACTCAGTACTTGGTCAGGGCTGCTTTTGTGTGAATTACTGCATCAGTGTGGCATGGGTGTGGAGGCAATCAGCCTGTGGTACTGCTGAGGTGTTATGGAAGCCTACTACTTCCCAAATCAGATGTCAAGTCCTGCTATGTAGAAATTAAGGTCCCAGAGTCTGGAGGAAGAGTGGAAAGGCACAGAATCCAAGTTGCTTGAGGCCCAGTATGAAGTTTCCACCGTCAGTGATGATTTGGCAAGCCATGTCATCTGCTGGTGTTGGTCCACTGTCTTTTATCAAGTCCAAAGTCAGTGCAGCTGTCAACCAGGAAATTTTAGAGCACTTCATGCTTCCCTCTGCTGACAAGCTTTATGGAAGTACTGATTTCATTTTCCAGCAGGACTTGGCACCTGCCCACACTGCCAAAAGTACCAAAACCTGGTTTATGACCATGGTATCACTGTGCTTGACTGGCTAGCAAACTCTGCTGACCTAAACACCATAGAGAATCTATGGAGTATTGTCAAGAGGAAGATGAGAGACACCAGACACAACAATGCAGAATAGCTGAAGGCTGCTATCAAAGCAACCTGGGCCTCCATAACACCTCAGCAGTACCACAGGCTGATCACCTCCATGCCACACTGCATTGATGCAGCAATGCACATAAAAAAGAGCCCCAACCAAGTATTGAGTGTGTACATGGACATACCTTCCAGTTGGCCAACATTTCTATCAAAAACCTTTTAAAAAAATTGATATTATGTAATCAATTTTTTTGAGAAACTGAATTGGGGGTTTTCATTAGCTGTAAGCCATAACCATCAAAATTGAAAGAAATAAACACTTGAAATATATCACTCTGTGTCAGGAACTGGGCTTGATGTTCAAGCCCAGTTCTGTGACGCCGTGGCTATTTTGTCTCTTGGTGTGTTTTGCTGTCTGTTTTCCATCAGGCACGCTCAGGGGTCTGTTCGGCTCCCTGACAGCTCAGCCACGCCTCCCTCTCCTGCCATTTTGATCAGCTGTGTGTCATTATCGTTGTTAGTTCGCTGTTCACGCACGCACGCACACACATACATGCTTCCTCTCATTCTCACACTCATGCACACTCCTGCACGCATACACACACACACCTAATCATCCTTACCCTTAGGCTCTCAGACGTTATTGCACACAGCTGTTTCCACTCAGTCCTGCCCACTCTCACTTCTCACACCGGCAACCTCTTTCCTCATTAAGGGTTGCATTATTTAAGCCCTGTCTTGACTGGAAGAGATTGCCAGATCATTGTCCAATACTTGTCTTACTCTGCGGCTGTTCCACGCAGTGTTTGTATGTTGCCACTCATGTCTAGATGCCCTGCCTGCCTCCTACGGTACTGCATCACACTGGGTGGTGTGATCATCTGTAACTGGTTGGTTTTTGTCTCACCTGGATTTACACTTGGACTGCCTCGGACTGCTCCAGCCAGTAAGTTTATTGCCTTTCCCCACTGCCCAGTTTTCCTGCAGTGTTGGGGTTCCCTGTGCTGTTCAGCTTTCCTGCAGTACTCATTATTTTTTTCCACTGTACTGTTGAGCATCTTGGAGGACATCCTTGTGCATCCCGTACTACTCACCTGTAATGTCTAACTGTTGAATCTCATCCTGGACATCCATCTGTTATTTTGTACTGTTTATTCACTCTCTTGTAATAAATACGCACAACTGACTCCAGCATGTGGGCTTTTATTCCTTCCTCCGTGCGCTGCATAAAAGCGCACGGAGACGTGCTCTTTTACGTGCTAAAGAGTCATGACACTCTGTGTGTAATGAATCTATACAATATGTGAGTTTCACATTTTGAATTGAATTACTGAAATAAATAAACTTTTTGATGATATTCGAATTTACTGAGATGTACCTGAATACTTTGTATCTTAATAGTGAATTACTGCAACCCTTATACAAACAAAATGGAACATACTATAATCTTACACAAGGTATCCACAGTACAAGACCATGGAGTCTTACATCAGACTATATTTCACAATACTAATTATCTAAAAATGCAACATGGAATCTAACATCATCTTAACCCCTTGATGCCTGTCGTCGTGAATTCGCATCAAACCGCTTCCACTCCAAATGCAACCAAAATACCGTCTGTATTCCTCCACTTTCGGTTGGAGCACTTCCAACACATACCTAGGAACCTTTTGCAAACATTAGTTTCTCGTAGGAATGGTCAGAGACGGAGCACCATCCATTTCCTGATTGCTAGGGTTAGGGTTAGGGTTATAGTTTGGCAGTCATGAGTGTTGAAAATACTGAAAATAACGTTGTTGCATAAATAAAAGACTCTTCATACTTGAGATGGGAACAGGTGCTTTTTTACCATTTTTTTTACCATTTTTTTTTTTACCATAGATGCCTGTTGTCGCTAATTTGTATCATACCTAAAATTATATCTATTTTATGTGCTATAGTCAAATTAGGTTCCAAGGTTGTCATAGCCAGGAGCGGCACTGGGGTTAAGCTCCCAGTGCTTATAAAATGCTCCTTATGGTGTGAGTCTCGAAAAGCCTCTGACAACTAAGTCCAACTCCTAGCCTGCCCATGTGGTTTAGTCTCTAAGCCCGGCGGAACTGCTTTTACTAATAGGAGAAGGGGCGAGGGCGGATCTCTGGCGCCTTAAAACCAGATGCTTCGGGTAGATGGTGGCTCGTCAACCTGGGAAGGTAGCCCATCTAGGGGAAGGTAAACCCTGATTTCAAACCTCTGCTGCCTTGCGGCACACCCGGTCATGGGAAAGGCTTCGGGAGTCAACCCTGAGGAAAAATCCGGAGTCGAAGTCCCTAAGGCAGTTCTCTGTTGTGCTCAACATCGTTCTGGCAGCTCCTGCGATGGCGCTGGTGCCAAACTGTAGCAGCCCTGCTGTTCCTTTGGTTTCATCAGTGACGTGGAGAGGGGGAACATGCTGCATGGGCAACATCTTGTCCTCCATATCTTCCTGCCCAGGCTTGAATCCTACCAACGCCCAACGCTGGAAGGTAGAACACCGGATCACTGGAGAGGACAATCCAGCTTCGCCTTTGGCGTAGACAAAACACGGGGAATGACAGTTACCGGTTATAAGCCACCACTCAATTGGCGTAGAGCGCGGCGCCAGGGGTTGTTCCCAACGGTGGGAGGGATCATCGGATCTCACTGGACAGCTACCGCCCACCTCAAGCTGGGCAGCCCCCAGCCAATAAGGTGTTGTCCCGCCACAGCTTGCTTTCCTCATTGGGTGCATGGGGATAAGGAGAAGTCCGAACGGCAGGCTGAAAACTTTCGCACCAGGCAAGACAAAAAACCAAAAGAGACCAACTCTTAAACTGGGAACTTGGAACGTCCGCACTATGATGACAGGATTCACTGCTAACCTCAAGGACATCAACAACACCAGGAAGACTGCCATCTTCAATAATGAGCTGAAGAGACTGGAAGTGGATATTGCCACTCTCCAGGAAACACTGTTGGCTGACGCAGGCACACTGAGAGAGAAGGACTACACGTTCTACTGGCAGGGAAAGAGCAGTGACGAACACAGGGAACACGGAGTGGGCTTCGCAGTGAAGAACACCTTGCTGAAGATGGTGGAACCGGGCAGCAATGGCTCTGCATGACTCCTCACCCTCCGCCTCAACACCACTCAAGGCCCAGTCACCCTCGTCAGTGTGTATGCCCCAACACTGACAGCCACACCAGAGGCAAAAGACGAGTTTCTATGAGAATCTCGCAACAACTGTCAGGATCATTCCCAACTCTGAACAACTCATTCTCCTTGGAGACTTCAATGCCAGAGTGGGTGCTCACCACGACTCCTGGCCCTCCTGTCTTGGACCATTTGGCGTGGACAGAATGAACGACAACGGACAGCGGCTGCTCGAGTTCTGCACTTATCACGATCTGTGCATCACAAACTCGTTCTTCAAGACCAAGCCCCAACACAAGGTTTCCTGGCGACATCCGCGCTCAAAGCACTGGCACCAGCTGGACTTGATCCTGACCAGGCGCACCTCACTGAAGAACGTGCTAATCACCCGTTCGTTCCAGAGTGCAGATTGCGACACAGACCATTCATTGGTGTGTTGCAAGGTCAAGCTGCAGCTGAAGAAATTCCATCGTGCTAGACAGCCTGGAAAGGCACGGATTGACACCAGCAAGATGGCCCAACCAGAACTTGTTGAGCGGTTTGCCTCCACCTTTGAGAAGGAACTTGGTGTACCACAAGAAGGAGAATCTGCAAAGCAGAAGTGGGAAGAGCTGCGAAACACCATCCACCGCACAGCCTTGGCTACCTTTGGGAGGAAGACCTCAAAGTCACAGGACTGGTTTGATGCCAAGTTGACCGAGATGACCCCCGTCATTGAAGCCAAGCGCTCAGCTCTTGCTGAGTACAAGAAATACCCAAACGAGAAGAATCTCCAGATTCTCAGGGCTGCGAGAAGCAAAGTTCAGCAGACTGCTCGGCGCTGTGCCAACGAGTACTGGACTCAGCTCAGCCAAGACATTCAAACCGTTGCCATAACAGGGAACATCCGTGGTATGTACGATGGCATCAAGAAAGCACTTGGTCTGGCTCAGAGCAAGACAGCCCCCCTCAAATCCTCCAATGGGGAGATGATCACAGAAAAGAACAAGCAGATGGAGAGATGGGTGGAGCACTACTTCGACCTCTACTCCAGACAGAACACCGTGACACCATCAGCCCTTGATGCCATCGATTGCCTGCCATCCATGGACGAACTTGACGCCGAGCCAACCATCGACGAACTCAGCAAGGCCATTGATAGCTTGGCTGCTGGCAAGGCACCCGGCAATGAGGGCATACCCCCCGACCTGATCAAGCACTACAAGACCGCCCTACTGCTGCCATTGCATGACGTCCTCTGCCAGTGCTGGAAGGAAGGTGCCGTACCACAGGACATGCGGGACGCCAAGATCATCACCCTCTACAAAAACAAAGGGGAGAGAAGCGACTGCAACAACTACAGGAGCATCTCCCTCCTCAGCGTTGTTGACAAAGTCTACGCACGAGTTGTTCTCGTTCTTCTACAGAAGCTTGCCGAACGTGTCTACCCCGAGTCTCAGTGTGGCTTCCGAGCTGAGCGATCGACGGTAGACATGATATTCTCCATCCGCCAACTCCAGGAGAAATGCAGAGAACAGAACATGCCCCTGTACGTCGCCTTCATCGACCTCACCAAAGCGTTCGATCTTTTCAGCAGAGAGGGCCTTTTCAAGATCCTGCCAAAGATAGGATGCCCACCAAAGTTGCAAAGCCTCATCGAATTGTTTCACACCAACATGCAGGGGATAGTGCAGCACGACGGCAACGTCTCAGAGCCATTCAACATACGCAGCGGAGTGAAACGGGGCTGTGTACTTGCGCCAACCCTCTTTGGGATTTTCTTTGCTATGCTCCTGAGGCATGCCTTCAGCACAGCAACAGAGGGAATCTACCTGCACACAAGATCTGACGGCAGGCTTTTCAACCTCGCCCGCCTGAAAGCCAGAACCAAAGTACGCGAGGCTCTAATCAGAGACATGCTGTTCGCAGACAACGCTGCGGTTGCGACCCACACACAGCAGGAGCTTCAGACCCTGATGGACCGCTTCTCCCAGGCATGCAAGGACTTTGGGCTTACCATCAGCCTGAAGAAGACTAACGTCTTGGCGCAAGGCACGAAAGCACCATCAACCATCACCATCGATGACTATGAGCTGGAGGTCGTGAATCAGTTCACATACCTGGGGTCCATGATCAGCAGCAACCTCTCCCTTGATACAGAGATCGACAAGAGGATTGGAAAATCAGCCTCCACACTTGCTTGCCTCACCACATGAGTGTGGGAGAATCCCAAACTCTCTGTCAAGACGAAGATGGCAGTGTACAACGCCTGCGTCATCAGCACACTGCTCTATGGGAGTGAGACGTGGACAACATACGCCCGGCAGGAAGAGAGACTGAACTCTTTCCACTTGTGCTGCATTCGCTGTATCCTGGACATATCCTGGCAGGACAAAGTGCCCAACACAGAAGTTCTGTCCTGCGCCGGCCTTCCCTCCATGTTCACTCTACTCAGGCAGCGCAGGCTCCGCTGGCTAGGCCACGTTCACCGTATGGAGGATGGCAGAATCCCCAAAGACGTCCTCTACGGAGAACTGGTGACTGGCAGGAGAGACGTTGGCCGCCCACAGCTGCGCTTTAGAGACGTCTGCAAGAGAGACATGAAGGCCCTGGAGATCAACACAGAGCGCTGGGAGGACCTTGCAATGGACCGCTCCAAATGGAGAGGCACCCTGACCAGACAGCTCAAGGCGGGTGAAGAGAGACTGACTGCTGCAGCAGATGAAAAAAGGACCCGCAGGAAGAACCGCCACAGCTCCAGCAGTACGGAGACCACCCATAAGTGCGACCTTGCAGCATTGTACCGAGACAAATTCCTAGTTTGTGTACTACATGAACAATGGCAATAAACCTGATTCTGATTCTGATTCTGACCTGTGTGACAGGGACTGCCATTCGCGCATCGGCCTGTTCAGCCACAGGCGGTGCTGTTCCAGCAGAGTAGACGTTTAGGATTCTCTTCCATGGTCATCATAGACCGACGGAGGCCGACGATAACGAGAGTCAAATTAACTTTCTCAACTTAATTTAGCATCTACTTGAAAGCAAAAACACAAGTGCATTTTTTTTTTTTCATAATTGGAAATAAATTCAGGCGTTAAGGGGATATTACAGTATATCCACTGTTATGTCCAAAACTGAGTTAAAGCAAGCACACGGTTGCTGCAGTTTTACGGAGCTTTATTACATTCAGAGTTGAATATATATGTGTATAGTTGAATATATATACAGTATGTGCTTATGGCACACGCCCCGCTGACCAGGTGGCTCCACGACGAAAGAGACAGAGCCTCTTCTGCCCACACCTTTATACCATGGGTGGCGTCACCACCGGAAACCGGCAGTAGCCACCCCAGTCTAGCCCATGACCAACCCGGCCGCCATCTTACTAATACAGACTATTTACATACACCCCCCCCCCTTCAAGAATGCCAAGCGCACAGATAGGTCCCCCCCAAATTTGCTTCCAAACTCATGCACTAAAACAAAACAATTACAAAGACAAACAAACAACCTATCCATGCACACAAGCAACTGGGGGCCAGGTAGACTACCAGCACCCCCACATGGCTGGGCGGATTATTCTGCTGTCGAACACAGAGCAAAGCCATATAACTAAGAAAATAAAATCAAAATAATCCCAGAACAGCTCCACACAAAATACACAATCACAAGTCAAATAATAGCTACCCCCCCCCCCAACACTCACCCCCACACTGGGCACATTCCAAAACGTTGGGTATGTATGTTACACCCGGAGGGCGAAGAAGTGGCCAAGTGGTGGACTTTTCAGCGGTTTATTGACTTTCTTTCACAACACCAGGCACGGCATTCTGACACGGGACATCACCCGATAATGGCCACATCACTCTTCACCATTTTTTTCTTCACACTCTAGAACATTCTCAACTCTTCTTCTCTCGCGCTCTAACACTTAACAGCGTCTCATCACTACCGAGCGTCACCTGTGGCGCAAAAGTGCTACTGCTTTTACTGACAAACAGTTTAAATTAAAACAGTCCAAATTACAGTCCTTTAGTTACATTTCCTATAAATGCTCATATTTACCATCAACATCTAAATTACAGTCTTTTAGATACATTTATTAGAAATGTTTATATTAGCCATCAGCATCTAATCACAAATGTTTTCTGGGGTTTTCTAGAGGTTGTCCAAAATCGAGTTTTTCCTACATGTAAATACTCAATTATGAACAATTTACATGGGCTAAACACATCCCACCACCCCAAAATTGGGCACATAAAACATTATTTCAATAAAATTTCCTCTCAAAATTAGCGAAATCACATAATTTGCACAAATGAGCCCCTCAGGTCAAAATCCTACAAATAAACACCACAATTATAATAGAAAACTTCCCCCACATAGTGCGCATACTCTTCTCTTTTCTGTCTTTTTTTTGTTTTGAATTAAACAGGGTACCAAACCAGCAGCAGACAAACGTAAACAAGAAAATAAAACACAACCGGACTGAGAAGAAAAGACACAGACAAAATTAAAACAATTCTCTCAGTCCTCAGGCAGGTCTTTCTCCCGATGCTTCCGTCTCTTGACCTTGGAGCTCACACCGTGTCGTCTCGTCTCCTCCACCTTGCGCAGCTCATTCAGATGCCTCCAGGTCTGGTCAGACAAGCGTAGAAACCCGTTGCTCCGAACTGCCTCCACTCGAAGCCACCTCCTCCCGTCGCGCCGCTCATGCCAGCCGTGTTCACCTCTCATCCGGGCCTCAACCCTAGGCCGCACCACATCGCTGACCAGCAGGGAAGCCCACGGCCTCCTCTGATGACGTTGGGTCTGACTGGTCTCCACCAGCGGTCCGGTCGACTCCTGGGCCCAGTCCATGTTTTCCATGGTTGGCCGTCTTCCTGAACGATGAAACAACTCGCTCCCTGGTCCCACTCTTTCCGGATCCCGTGTGGGCACCTCGTCCTTACAGGCTGCCTGTGAGGTCCTGTCGTGCCATTCTGCATCCCCAGTTTGGGCATCAAACAGACCAGCATCGGGTCCAACCCACGGCATCCTCATGTAGCACTGAACGTGCTCTTCTTCTTGACACATGTCCAACCAGTCCAGTTCCCTCACCTCCACACCATCCATCAGCGGAGTCGGCTGGCTCCACAGTCCGCAGCCCGACCACTCCTCACCCGACACGTTGGCGATCGAAAAACCCAGGCTATAACCCCCGCAGCGGTGACATGAATGTGGGCTCGGGGCACCATGACTGACCTGTAATGGGCTTCTACCCCCATCATGCCCACCACAGCCAGCCTACTCAGTCCATAGCCATAATAGTCTCTCTCAGGTTGTTTAATCCCTCGATGGGGAAATAAACTGTTCACGGTCATCATGTTCAACAATGAGATAACAGCACTTGTGTCAACCAACAGTGGAACCACGACACCGTCGAGCATGACATCACAACTGATCCTCCCTGTAGTCGCTGGGGAGACCGTATGCACGATGGTGGGAAACTTCTGCGCAGCACCTGGGTATCTCCTGTGGCTCCTGCATACGAAGTTGTTGCACGTTCTGGCGAAGTGGTCCTGCAGACTGCACTTGTCACATCGCTTTCCTCTCGCTGGGCACACACTGGCTTTATAGCGGTGAACAGGGGACCCACACCCATAACAACGAGGTGTACCAGGGACAGACCGTATCTTCACCACTGTGGCATATGAGTCACCTCCGGCGTCACTGACATTAGGGTCCCAACTCAGCGCCTTCGCGTGAGCATCATCTTTGCTCCGAAGAGCCTCTTCAGGCAGGCCCCTCGCGATGATCTCCGCTGCCTCAAAACGCTGGGCGAGCTCAACAGCTGTGGTCAACGTCAACTCTCCTGGAAACTCCAACAACCTGGACCGTACCGCTTCACTACAAATGTGTTCTGCCAGTTGTTCCCGAATCATCTCCTCTTCCAGGCACCCAAACTCACACCACCTCGCCAGCCTATGGAGCTCGGCGACAAACGTCGTGACCAACTCCCCTAACCGCTGGCGGCGCTGTCGAAAATGGATGCGCTGGACCTTGACGCGCTCATCAGCACGAAAATGGTGCGCCATTAATTCCACCACGCCGTCAAAACTGTTGGCCCCACCCAGACTGTCCAACACTCTCTGCCCCTCAGCGCCCAACTTATGGATTAACACTGACCTCGCACGGAGCCTCTCATGCTCACCGAGGTCCAAGACCATGAGGTAGTTGGTAAAAGACGAGAACCAACGAGGCCATGGCACAGGCGGTGTGCCCGGCGCCTCCAAAAATGGCCGAAGTTTAGCAACAAAATTATTCATTCCTGCTTTTACCTCGTCGCCAAATGTTATGTCCATAACTGAGTTAAAGCAAGCACACAGTTGCTGGAGTTTTACGGAGCTTTATTACATTCAGAGTTGAATATATATATATATACAGGCCTACGGCACACGCCCCGCTGACCAGGTGGCTCCACGACGAAAGAGACAGAGCCTCTTCTGCCCACACCTTTATACCATGGGTGGCGTCACCACCGGAAACTGGCAGTAGCCACCCCAGTCTAGCCCATGACCAACCCGGCCGCCATCTTACTAATACAGCCTATTTACATACTCAACATCCACAAAGTGAAAACTAGTATGTGTGTGTGTGTGTGTTTGTATGTGCATGCGCACACACACATATCACATGCAACCGAGGGTCAACCTTGAGCTGTTGTAAAACTCTTCATAATAATAACTTTCTGTTGGTCATGTCTCGAAAAATGTCGATGACAACTCTAAAAAAATGTCTGTGACTGTAGCGGTTTGATTAAACCCCCCACAACACACAAACAGAACACAGAGACAGTCAGCTCGCACTCCTGGGGTTTGTTCCGCTGCACGCTGAGTTTACAGCCTTGAAGTTAAAGTGTTCATGCATTTTGCCCTTACTGTGACCTAGAGACTCAGATCAATATGTAGATGTGCTGGTTAGCCTCTTTGTCTGACACTTGGAGTGAGGTCTAGCTAATCTGCCCATTGTGATGTATGTCTTACAAATGCAAATACCTCCTGCCTGTTCTGTTGTCCCTTTGATCATTCTAAACTGTGGGGTACGTCTCTTTGATGTATTGTTATGATCAAGTATTTAAGGTGCAACTCTGTAACGCAATCTCTCTCTCTCAATCTGACTTCAACCCTGCTGCAGGACACAGATTTTGTGTCCCCTCTTCACTGAGAGCCTGAGGAATTCGGTTTCAGCCTGCTCACGCTATGGCTGGAGCCGAGTTCCCGTGACGGCGGTATGATTAATAAAATCTGCTTAAAACCACAGCATCACCGCTTATTTTTTCATGCCGCCTCATGACAACATCTACTGTAAATGTTGGTTGTTATGCATCTTCTCTCTTACAAAATAAATTCCAACAGACCCAAAGATTTTCAATATTTTTTCACAGTAATCATAAGAGCCGGAGTACTTCCGGCGGTACTTCCGGTGCTGCACTTGTAATGCTTGATATGAGCCGAGAATTTTAAGCAAAACCATCAAAATAAGGACTTCTGTTGGCTACCAACAAACGTGGGGAATACCCTTACGACCCAGTGCTGACCTGGTGAAGGTTCTGGTAGATCTGGCTCCGTTTCGCCCCGTTTCCGACCTCTAAAGGCTCGCCTCTGATGCTAACCCAGATGCTAACCCAGAGTAACTGCAGCAGTGAGAAGGTATTCTTTACATCTGGCCATCTGGAGCCGAGGAGAGAAGGATTTAAAAGGAGGACGAACCAACCGAGGCGGCGATTGGGAGCTCGGGCGCGGCGTTGGTGAGAGACGGGGGCCACCTGGATCCAGCAGGACAGTGGTCTGAACCGGTCCTCAATTGCGAGGCCCAGCCGAGGAACGACCAGACTGACGGCGGTCGGTGACGGGGCCTAGATGGGGCCCAGCGGAGGAGCCGCCTAGCCAGACGGCGACGAGTGGCTGTGATCGGTGGATTCCGGCTGCGCCGGCGGTGCACGACACAACTGGCCAGGTAGACGGAGGCAGGCGATAGACGGCGGTGATCTGCGGAGCTGAGCAGCATCACTCGGCGGAGAAGCTGCGCAGGAGCGGCGGGTCCAGTAGTGACCGAGCTAGTTGAGGCCTAGCCGGATTCTCTGCTTATTTCTATCCACAGGTCAGTAAAATGCCACCCAAAAAAGAGGAAATGGAAGAAATTAAAAAAACTCTGAACTTTGTGTTAGATGAACTGGCCAAAGTGACTAGCCAGCAGGACAAAATATTAGACCTAATACAGGAGGTACAAGCCCTACATTCAATAATAAAAGAAAAAGACAAAAAAATTATGGACCTGGAGCAACACGGGCGTCTTTTGGAGCAACGCGTTGAGGATCTTGAACAAGGTTCTCGCATTGATGACATAGTTATAAGTGGACTAGACATCAGATATCAGTCGTACGCCCATGCCGCTACAGGACTGAGTGGTGAACATGCTTCCATAAGTGAATCAATGTCCTTAGAAAACCAAGTGCTTCAGTTCCTTAATGATAAAGACATTAAGGTAGAAGCCAATGCGATCTCAGCCTGTTATGCTTTACCGAAGAAAGATAACAAAACAAAGAAATCAATTGTGATGCGCTTTGTGAACAGGAGGGTGAAAAATGACATACTGAGGCAGGCCAAAAAACTAAAGGAAACTCAAGTTTACCTAAATGAACACCTGACAAAAAAAAACGCTGAATTAGCACGGCAGGCACGGATGCTAAAGAAACATAATAAGATACAGTCAACCTGGACAAGAAATTGTAGAATTTGGATTAAACTAAATGGAACACCTGAGCAAGCAAAAAGTATAATGATCAGAGATGCTACTGACTTAGATAAATACAGATGAACACTGACTATGAAACACAGAGTGAGGAAACTCAAACTCTAAAAATATGCCACTATGCTGAACATAAACCACAAGAGATGGAGAATGATATTGATCCTGATAACCACTTTTTCAATAATATTCATAACCACTGTGAATATTACACTGAAAAGCAATTCAAAAGTCAAGTGCAATTAGATGGTAAACTGTCAATAATACACTTCAATAGCAGAAGTCTTAACAAAAACTTCTCACAGATTGAGGACTATTTAAAACAGCTAAACAGAAAATTCACAGCTATAGCAGTCTCTGAAACCTGGCTTAATGCAGACCAGGCTCCCCTGATGGCAATAGAGGGATATCAGATGTTTAACATTAACAGATCTCAAAAAAAGGGTGGTGGTGTTGCACTGTATATTGATGACCTATATAGATGTAAGCTTGTAAATGAAATGTCCTTAGCACTACCAGGGATTCTGGAATGTGTTACTGTTGAGATTGACCTAGACAAAACAAAAAATCTAATCATAAGCTGCATATACAGAACGCCGGGAACTTGCATTGAGACATTCAGAGATAAATTAGTCGAGCTGTACAATAATATTACTAGTAAGAAAATGGTAGCAATTTGTGGAGATTTCAATATTGACCTACTTAATCCACATCAACAAAATGTAGTTACAGAGTTCATGAACTCTATGTACAGCATGAGTCTATATCCCACAATAACACATCCCAGTAGAATCACAGCTCACTCTGCTACACTTATTGACAACCTGTTTGTCAATGTTCTCGACAAGAAAATAGAAAGTGGATTATTGATAAATGATATAAGCGACCACTTGCCAATCTTTGCACTTATCCATGGCCACACGGGGCCCAACCCAGAAAAAATCTCAAAATCGTTCAGACACAAATCACCAAACGCAATCAGTTCTTTTAAAGAGGACTTGCTGAAGCAAGACTGGACAGAAGTCTATGTATCAGATGTAAATGAAGCCTATGACACATTTACAAACATTGTAACCACTCTTTATGAAAAAAACTGCCCATTAGTTAAAAAAAAGCTTAAACACAAATTTACTGACAAACCATGGCTAACCAAAGGACTACAAAAGGCGTGTAAAAAGAAAAATTTATTATATAAAGCTTTCATAAAGAAAAGGACAAAAGAAGCAGAGCAGCGGTATAAAACATACAAAAATAAGTTAACATATATAATAAGATGTAGTAAAAGAGACTATTACAGTAAAGAACTGGAAAAAAACAAAGACAATATTAAAAATACATGGACAATAATCAACAGTATCCTTGGAAATAAAAGCAGAAATACCAGCTACCCAACTAACACTCCAAAAAATAATAAATCGACTCCGAATGTGAATATAGCTTCACCTGCAGATGAATTTAATAATTTTTTTGTTAACATTGGACCTAAACTGGCCCGAGAAATACCCACTACGGTGCCAACAGGTGATTCAATATGCAATAACACTGCTGTAAAAGACACCATCTTCATAAAGAACACAGACGAAAGAGAGGTCATTGAAATTGTTAAATCGTTCAAAAGTAAAACATCTACTGACTGCGATGGTATTGATATGCTACTAGTCAAAACTGTTATCGAATGCATAGTGAAACCACTGACGTATATCTGTAACCTGTCTCTCCAATCAGGTATATTTCCCAATGCAATGAAAATAGCTAAAGTAATTCCAATTTACAAGACAGGCGACAGAGGGGAACTCTCCAACTACAGACCAATTTCACTATTACCGCAATTTTCCAAGATACTTGAAAAAATATTCTATGAGAGAATTGACAACTTCATACTGAAGAATGATTTATTGTGTGAGCAGCAATATGGGTTCAGACACAAAAGGACAACAGCATATGCCTTAATGGAATTTACAGAAAAAATATCAACAGCCATTGAAAATAAAGAGTATTCAGTTGGAGTATTCCTGGATCTTAAAAAAGCATTTGATACAGTAGATCACAATCTATTATTAAAGAAACTACAAAATTGTGGTATCAGAGGGGTAGCACTGTCCTGGTTAAGAAGTTACTTAAAGAATAGATATCAGTTTGTATGTGTTAACAACAAAAACTCAGAGCTACTGAAGGTCACCTGTGGAGTCCCACAGGGTTCAGTTTTGGGACCATTATTATTCAATATGTATATAAATGATATATGTAAAGTTTCAGAAAAAATGGACTTAATATTGTTTGCTGATGACACTAACCTGCTATGCAGTGGAAACAACTTGGAACAACTTCTGGATACACTCGGAAAGGAATTAGGAAAGCTGAAACTGTGGTTTGATTCAAACAAATTAACGCTCAATTTAAGCAAGACAAAATTTATAGTCTTTAACAACCATCACAACTACCCAGTACCCAAACTCAGTGTAAATGGTGTAGAGATTGAAAGGGTATCCGAAACTAAATTCCTTGGAGTAATAATTGATAACAAACTGTGTTGGAAGCCACATATTAATTATATAAAAGGTAAAGTATCCAAATCAATTGCAATATTACACAGAGTGAAAAATTTGCTGAATCAACCCACACTATACACCTTGTATCATTCATTAATACTCCCATACATGACATATTGTAATGAAGTATGGGGAAATACATATAAAACAAACATATATCCACTCTTTATGCTTCAAAAGAGAGCTATTAGAATAATCAACAAAGCAGCTTACAGGGAACCAACAAACCCACTTTTTCTTAAACAAAAAACTCTCAAGTTGAAAGATCTGATCGACTTTAAAACCGCAATAATAATGTTCAAAGTGAAGAATCTATCACTGCCCGCAAATATCCAAAAGTTGTTCCAAACAAGGGAGAAACGATATCACTTCAGAGGAACATGTATATTTCAAAAGCCTACAGTGAGAACAACCACCAAGCAACACTGTATTTCAGTGCAAGGTGTCAGATTATGGAACGATTTTGGACCTGAATTAAAATCATGTACAAAGCTTGGACAATTTAAACAAAAACTAAAGGAAGAAATACTCCAAACATATTTACAAGACGACATGTAAACTCACATAAGGATTGACATTTCCAGCCTGTGTTGTGTTATAGCTTAGTTTTTCTTTTTTCTCTGTGACACTATGTCTTAGATTTGTTTTTGAATAGTAACCGCTTAACTTAGACTAGCTCAGTTTTCTTTTTCTCTCAGTCATATTTTGTCTTAGCCTTGTTTTAAATTGTAATCGCTCTTGTCTTGTTTTCTCTTTTTTCTCCTTTGAATTCTTGGATGGAATATGGGTGGGCAATATAAGCTGCGGCTTCAGCCATCACCCATTTCGGCTAACTCACGTGGAATTGTATAGTAGAAGGAGTCTTTGTCTAATTTGACCTTGTTGTTATATTATACAGTTTCTTTTAACCTGTAATGTACTATCCGAAATAAATTCATTCAAGAGCCAAGGCTGGCATCATAAACCCGAACATGGATTACCTGGGTGCTGCAGGTGGAGTCGACTGGGCCCCTCTCAGCACCTGCTGTGGCTAAAGGGAGCGGTTACCGTTTGCGCCGTGGTGTTGCTTTCAGGTACGCTCAGAAACCTGATGTTTCATAAACATACATTATTAAGTAATAAAACAAAGTTTCATGCCAAAGGCTGAATATGGGGCTTTTGGGGGTGGGGAAGTGGGGCGGAGGGTGTTGAATTCAATATAATTGGATTTCTGCATCTAATTATACTGAATATTGAAAATTTAAATGGCCAGTCAAAAGGGCACTTTGGACAGTAAAGTGAAAGGGGCAGGTACTCTAGCACCCATAGCTCCCCCCTCTGCATGTGTATGCACAAAAACTTAGGGATATTTGGTTTCCGGGTTAAATACTGTATATGGGAAATGTAAAAAGTTCACACTACGGTGATATATCATGAAAGTAGGGCATTTAAGCAGAACCCTGCAATGGTGATTTCCTCATCTCAAACAATTTATTGAAACAAAAGCCAACAACAGTGGTGGGTATATCACAACAAAAAGTGTTAACGTCTCAGTAGCTTGTCATGTGCCCTTGAGCATCAATTACAGCTTGACAATGACGTCTCATGCTATCCACAAGTCAACTTATTGTCTGCTGAGGCATGGCATTCCACTCTTCTTGAAGGGTGGCCCTCAGGTCATTGAGGTTGTGGGGTGTAGGGTTACGAGCCTCTACATGGCGACTCAGTTGAACCCATAGGTTTTCTATGGGATTCAGGTCTGGAGAACATGCAGGTCACTCCATTTGAAGTACCCCAGCCTACAGCAGCCGCTCCCTAATGATGCAACCTCAATGAGCTGGAGTATTGTCGCTCATGAAGATAAAATTAGGCCTGTGGTGTTCATGCAGGGGCACAATGACTGGATTAATGATGTTATTCAGGTAGTACTGGCTTGTCACTGTACCATTCACAAGGTGTAGGGCAGTTCTGTAGAGACTAGACACACCTGCCCAGACTGTACAGTAACACCACCACCACCAAAGGCTTGTCTGGTGACAACAGTGGCTGATGCATAGCGCTCTCCTTGACATCTCCAACATCGTTGGTGGCCATCATTTCTGCTCAACGTGAATCGACTTTCATCAGAGAACAGCACTGAGGCCCACTGGTCCCTTGTCCGGCATAAATGGTCCCTGGCCCAGGCAAGACAATGATGGCTGTGCCTGGTGGTGTGGTCAGGTACCGCTGCAGGTTGTCTAGCATGCAGACCATGATGATGTAAATGATTTTGAAATGTCTGACGTGACACTTGAATGCCTCTCACCTCCTTAAATGTGCCTGGATTTGAGTGGCATTCATCATCTGGTTCTGCAGGGCACTGTTAACAATGAAGCGGTCATCAGCGTGGAATGTGGCCAAAGGACGTCCACTTCTATGCCTTTCTGTGACTCTTCCAGTCTCTCTGTATCTATGTTGCAACCTGCTGATGACACTCTGACACTCTAAGCTCAGTAGTCACTTCCCTCTGAGAACATCCTGTTTGAAACCTCACAATGGCGAGGTACTGTTGATCAATTGTTAGGTGTCATCTTGGTCTCATGATATCAAAATGTGAACACCATGATGAAGAGGGCTGTTTAAATACCAATTCTAATTGAACCAGAAAATTTATTGGTCGATTCATGGATCAAACACCTGTTGTGAATTTTGCCATAAAGCACCTTGTTAGAGAACAGCAAGTTATATAAAAAGTACTGAAACATTGAACAGTTGGACATGTGCATTCAAAAGGTTAGAGAAGATCAAATTAAGTTCACCTGGAAAGGTTATAGTGCATTTTAAATGCATCCTGAAATTTCACCAGAAAGCTGAATATCCCTAACTTTTAGTGAGTAGTGTATATTTCATTCTTAGATGTTATTTCAGCTTTGTTAAAGTTTTATTTTCTAGCTGAACTTAGCAGTTTAGTTACTCATTCAAGCATGTTTCTGTGCTTATTGTACTCCAGGGACAAGTCATATGATATCGACCACTGAAACCACACACCCCTGCCCACCAATGATGCATTGTTTCATTCATTCTTTGAGACAAATTTCTGTTAGTTGACTCCAAACTAGGCAGCTAATGTTAGCAATAGTGGTGCAAGAGGGAGGGCGGAGTTGAACAGAGATCCTAAGTCACACCCCCCCACTTCCGCTCGTGGGACCTTAAATCGGAAAAAATCTCAACTGAAATGAATGGCAAGAGCAAAATTATCTTTTGATCCCGATCGAATTTTACCACGCGTTATACATATGATGTTTGTAAATTTAAAAGCTAATTTTCCACATAAATAATGATGTAGGTTGTTGTCTAACTGTTAAGGTATAAGGTTATGAAAATATGCAAATTAAAAGACTACAAACACAGAGGCACGTACCTGACGTCACATGTCCAAAGTGTGCCCAGGGTGAAGGAACTAACAGTCCTCTGGATCATTTGCAGTTCTCAAAATACAAAACAATAGGTTTGTGTTGTTTTTCTCCTCTTTAGATCCTTCTTTTATGGGTCAGGAAACAGGAAGTGAGGTTTCAGTAATCTCTCACCATGATCTTGTTTGGTGATGTGGGATGATGGGAGGAGATGTCCTCTAATCATCCATCCATCCATCCATCTTCTACCGCTTTTCCGGAGGTCCGGGTCACGGAGGCAGCAGTTCAAGCAGAGAAGCCCAGACTTCCCTCTCCCCAACCACCTGCTCCAGCTCTTCAGAGGGGATACCAAGGCGTTCCCAGACCAGCTGGGAGACATAGTCTCTCCACCGAGTCCTGGGTCTGCCCCGGGGTCTCCTCCCAGTGGGACGTACCTGAAACACCTCAAGTGGTAGGCGTCCAGGAGGCATCCTAATCAGATGCCCATACCACCTCAACTGACTCCTTTCAATGTGGAGGAGCAGCTGTTCTACTCTGAGCCTCTCCCGGATGACTGAGCTCCTCACCCTATCTCTGAGGGTGAGTCCAGCAATCCTACGGAGAAAGCTCATTTCAGCTGCTTGTATCCGCGATCTCGTTCTTTCGGTCATTACCCAAAGCTCGTGACCATAGGTGAGAGTAGGAACGTAGATTGACTGGTAAATCGACAGCTTTGCCTTAGAACTAAGCTCCCTCTTCACCACAACAGACCGGTACAACGTCCGCATCACTGCAGATGCTGCTCCAATCCGTCTGTCGATCTCTCGCTCCATTTTCCCCTCACTCGTGAACAAGACCCCAAGATACTTAAACTCCTCCACTTGGGGCAGGAGCCTGTCCCCAACCCGGAGAGGACAATCCACCTTTTTCCGGCTGAGGACCATGGACTCGGACTTGGAGGTGCTGATTCTCATCCCAGCCGCTTCACACTCAGCGGAAAACCGTGCCAGCAAGAGCTGTAGGTCATTGCTGGATGAAGCCAACAGGACAACATCATCTGCAAACAACAGAGATGAGATCCTGTGGTCACCAAGCATGACACCCTCCATTCCCTGGCTGCGCCTAGAAATCCTGTCCATAAAAATAATCCTCTAATCATTTTCACAAAAACTAAATATTACTGTTATTATATGACAACCGAAAAATTTAATTACCTGGAAATTTATCTTTTAAATTGACAAACATCATATGTGTAACTCGTGGCAAAATTTGATCGGGATCAAGAGATAATTTCTCTCTTGCCATTCATTTTAGTGGAGAACTTTTCCAATTTAAGGTCCCATATGCGGAAGTAGAGGCAACGTGACTTAGGCTCTCTATGCGGTCTGAGATTTAAAAAGACAATCATTGAAACCAGCCATTCTCAAAAAGGCTGGGAAAAAAAAATGTTGCAATAATTAAATAATTAAAGAAAATTTGAACAAAATATATCACAGACATTTGTGAGCTGTTAAAATGTGGAAAAATGTTCAATCAGTGACCCGCTTTAAATGGTTCTGAAATAATGAAATGTCATGAAAGGTGGTGACGTCACTATACATAACATATTTTTTCATATTAGTTGGACAACTTGTCAGTTTTGTAAGAGCTGGGAAATGGTGGTGTTTATGCCAGCTGAACATAAAGCGTCTCACAAATGTAGTGTAATCTGTTTAGTGCAGTATGCTTTTACTATGAAAGGCTTAACAGGAAGTGCTGTGGGCTAACCTGTATGCTATGTGAAGGGCTTTGAGTTTGAACGACATGCTAATAAATGCTGTCCAGTTGCTCTACAATGTGTCGCCTGAATCCTTACGCCCAATAACACGACAGCAAAAAGGTCTTTCTCACTATAAATCATCCACCACTTCATTGTACCATATACTGCATATTTTGTGACTGTAATTTTTGCATGTGAATTTATTTTTCTGAAGCCTTGACCTCATATTGACCTCTCAGGTCTGAGAAACACTTCACTTTAATTCTAGAATAGCATGCATGCTCAGGAACCCTCCTGATCACACATTTTCAAAGTCTTGCCTCTGCATTTGGAAAACCATGACAACAGTCTGGTGATATCATTATTTCTCTGGGTTTGACTGGGAGAATTGAATCAAAGAGAGCGGCCATTGTGTAGGCGGAGGAGGAAGCACAAGACATACCAGAATTTTGATGGAAGTGGAGAAAAAAGAAAACAAAGAATGAAAATAACAACAAAAAGTCTTTTCTTTCATTAAGCAGTGAGACAGTCACACTAACGGCTGGTTTGTTAGACCCCCCCCTTTATAATTAGACTTCAGGCTGCCACCATCATTTCTCATCTCTGCAGAAAGGAGAGCGCTAGTCCTCATCACCGCAACCTGCCTGGAAGGTGCTCATTAATGAATAAAACAACACACACCCACACACATACACACTGAAAAAAAAAAAAAATAAAAATCCACATCTGTACTCAGAAGCCCTTTCTACTTTATTTACTCCAACTGCTCAAATAATTGTTTTTCTTCCCATTTTTAACTGAGGACGAGTTTTCTCGTAACAGCTGTGCAATAATGTCTGCCCCAGCAGCCTGAGCATGACAAGATGCACAGGCAGTGAAGAGGAAATCGTGATCTCAGTAATCATCATGGCAAAGTCAGCGTCATTCATTTCACTGGTCTCATTTAAGTCTCCCCAAAGTCAGTATTAAGGGATGATACAATCCCACTAATAAAACTTTATTATTCTGTTTTGTAACAAGTTATATATATTTATATATAAATATAAAACATTTTATGAGAGGAAAAGGTTGCTGCTCCAACTTGTGAGGAGAATAAATGCTTTGACATAAATTTCCTCTTTTAAAGAAATATGGTGCAACTAACGGTACTTCATGTGGGGGGGGGGGGGGAAAGGACAGTTAATTACTTAATTTTAATGCCACTATATTCACTTTTAACTGTGGTCGTGACATGAGCTCTTGAAGAGTAGGACAGAACACCCTGAAGTGTTAGGAAAATGATGGAGTTTTTTTTTTTTTTTAAATCTCCTTTCATCTGGGAACACCTCGACATATTTCAGTGGGAGCTCATTGTCTCTTTACTGCTTTCAGAATTTAGGTTAATTACAGTATTGTTTTCTCTTATTTTGAGTCAGTATTTCTTGGTTGGTTTGATTTTTAAAAAAAATTGTTTTCGAGTTGCTCATCGTCCCGGGAGTTTCAAATGCAAGTGAGCTTTAATCCTTTGTTGTTGCTACTGGTACAAAAATAGAACTGATGCATAGAAACCAGACACATTTAGTTGCATAATGTACAGATGTGCCGTTGGTGATTAAAGTGATATTCCAGCAGTTAAACTAAAAAATGAATAATGTGATGAACTTTGACTAAGTACAATTTAAGTTATTTCATTACATACTTATTCGCTGCTAGTCAGGGATGTGCACAGGTATGGGCTATTGTTGCCTGGGTAACAGCCCATTTGCTGTTTTTGAACTGCCTCTTGAGAGGAAAAAAATTAAACACTGACTGTTGTTCCTTACTATGGTAGCCTATAATTGCCAGTATCACATATACATTTCCTGTTTTCTTATACATTTCAGTGATGGGCATTGCACATGTTACTTTTTCCTCATAAATTAGTAACTTATCTCATGAATTTGTGACTTTTGTCTAAAATGTTCCCTGCAGTTTTGCCTTTGTTCCAAGCTAGAGCAACAGCCCCTCAAAATGTCTGTGCACATCCCTGCTAGTAGCATACAGACAGTTTCAAATGGACTGAAGGAAAATCCTTTGAAGGAACAACATGACAGCAGAGCAAATTCAGTCTTCCATGACACAAACCGTGTTCAAGGATCAACACTCAGTCTTGTATGTACAGAATATAGTAAGTTATACAAAATGGATGACAGTAGACATGATGCATTAAAAAGGTCAATATATATACAGTGGGGAAAATAAGTATTGAACACGTCAACATTTTTCTCATTAAACATTGTCATGAACTCCTTGTGCACTTCTCCACAGTGCACGGAGGAGGGGGAAAAGGACGAGGATTTACACGCTGGGTTACACCACACACACATTTATTGAACACTGCACCAACAAACAATACCAGTGCATACAATTCACGTTGGCTCAAGGAGTTCTCCAGGATGCTCCACAGACTGGGTGAGAATACCGGGGAAGGAACACACACAGAAAATACTCACGAGACTGGAGCTATCCGAGTAAGTCCGAATAAGCACACAGTGAACACAGTCCTCTGACGTGACTTCATACGATGCGCGATGATCGTATATGAAGCGCAATGACCCAGCAATGCATGACTGGAAAAAGGCTCCTTAAGTACATGCATTGTTTGATCCACAAATTGATCACACCTGGGCGGAGTGGGGAGATGGCACACGAGAGTGGGAACAGCTGGCAGTAATACAGAGGGGGCGTGGTCCGACCGACAGAGAGTTAGACAGCGCTCACTCCAGCATGAGCCTAAGAGGCTGCCTCACCGCTGCCGGCCAGACAGCAGTGGCCAATTGGTACGGCAGAGTACACAGAAATACATATTAACATACATACAACGTGGCACGTACCCACAGAGAAGCCAGGACCGAGCCGGGGGAAACCAAGCCGGCTCGGTTCCTGACAAAACATATTTCTGATGGAGCCACTGACCTGAGATTTTCACCAGATATCAGGAACAACCCAAGTAATCTATACATACAAAGAAATCAAGGCATCTGTGTTCACAAAACAAGTTATATTTAATAAAGTGGAATGACACAGGGAATATGTATTGAACACATGAAGAAAAAAGAAGTGCAAAAAGGCATAGAAAGCCGAGAAACCAAGTGAAATCCATCAGAATTTAGGAAACAATCCTATCCTCCATCAGTGCAAATTATTTTCAGCTGGCTAAGTCTTGACTGATAGCCTTTAACCTCTTGCACTCCGTTGTACCGCGGACGAGCAAGTCTCTTTTTTTTTTTTTTTTTTCTCCAAGATGGCGCCCACAGCGGCCGCCATGGTGCCTCGCTGCGCTTTAATTTTTATAATTTGTCTGTTTTTGTTCATTGATTGTGCGTCTGCCGGTCATAAGATAAGATAAGATAAGCCTTTATTAGTCCCACAACGGGGAAATTCCAGGATTGCAACAGCACAGGGATAGCAACACTCAGAGCAACAATCAGAAGGCAAGAAAAAAAACAAGCAAGCAAGAGCAGCTAATAAACATATGTACGTATTACTATAAAATATATATATATACACACACACACAGACACACAGTGCAGAGCATTGTAGCTGGATGGAATAAATATATGAATATATGAACACACAGTGCAGAGCATTGTAGCTAGATGGAATAAATATGTAAATATATAAACACCCACAGTACGGAGCATTGCAGCTAGGTGGAATAAATATGCAAGTATATAAACACACACAGTGCGGAGCAATGTAGCTAGATGGAATAATATGTAGATATATAAATATATAAACACCCACAGTACGGAGCATTGTAGCTAGATGGAATAAATATGCAAATATATAAACACACACAGTGCAGAGCATTGTTGCTAGATGGAATGAAACAGCATAACCGTCTACTTAGTTATCCTACATGGTATGATTATGTGCCCATACATATTCTCACCCTCCATAGCGACCGGTATGTTCCTAGTTGTATGCCGGAGAGGACCATTGTGTAAGTCTATTGCATCTTTTGCATTCAAAAAACTATTAGTTTGTTACGTCTTTTTGCTATCTCTGCGAGCAGCCCTGCTTAGGTTGTACAGTCTGACAGCCGTTGGTAGGAAGGACCTACGAAACCTCTCGGTTGTGCACCTGGGATGATGTAGTCTGCTGCTAAATGAGCTCCTCAGTGCATTCAGTATGTCCTGCATAGGGTGGAACTCGGACTCCAGCAGAGATGACAGTTTAGCCACCGTCCTTCTCTCTCCTATCTCCTCCATCGGATCAAGGCGCTGCCCCAGGACAGAGCTAGCTTTCTTAATCAGTTTGTTCAGTCTCTTCCTATCGGCTGCAGTAATGCCACTGCCCCAGCAGACCACTCCAAAAGTGATGGCTGATGCCACCACCGTGTCATAGAATGACTTCAGCAGCGCCCCTTGTACACCAAAAGACCTGAGTCTCCTCAGCAGGAACAGCCTGCGCTGTCCCTTCTTGTAGAGTGCATCAGTATTGTGTGACCAGTCTAGTTTATTGTTCAGATGAATACCCAGGTACTTATAGGATGTCACCATCTCGATGTCTGTTCCCTGTATATTTACTGGTACTGTGAGGGGCTGCCCATGCCTGCGGCAGTCCACCACCAGCTCCTTAGTTTTCCTCGCGTTGATCTGGAGGCAGTTCCGATGGCACCAGTCCACGAAGTCCTGGATAAGCCCTCTGTACTCAGCTTCATCTCCATTGGAGATGAGGCCAACGATCGCAGAGTCATCAGAGAACTTCTGTAGATGGCAGTGTGTTGTGTTGTGTGAGAAGTCCGCAGTATAAAGAGTGAACAGGAAGGGAGCCAGCACCGTTCCCTGGGGGGCCCCCGTGCTACTGATGATCGTGTCGGACACACAGTCCCGGGTTCTCACAAACTGAGGCCGGTTCGTGAGGTAGTCCAGGATCCATGATGACAGGTGCTGGTCCACCCCTGCGCGCAGCAGCTTGTCCTTCAGGATCATCGGTTGGATGGTGTTGAAAGCACTGGAGAAGTCAAAGAACATGATCCTCACCAAATTCCCGGGCTTCTCCAGGTGGGACAGAGAACGGTGAAGGAGGAAGATCACCGCATCCTCCACCCCAATGCCATGCTGGTAGGCGAACTGGAGTGGATCCATCGCTGGTTCCACCAGGGGGCGGAGGTGAGCAAGGAGCAGTCTCTCCAGGGTCTTCATCAAGTGGGACGTCAAGGCCACCGGTCTGTAGCTGTTCAGGTCTTTGGGGTGGGAAGTTTTTGGTACAGGTACCACACAAGATGTTTTCCACAGCTGTGGTACCCTCCCCAGTTTCAGGCTCATGTTGAAGATATACGTCACAATCCCACACAGCTGGTCTGCACAGGACTTGAGGAGCTTTGCGCTGATGCCGTCCGGTCCCGGCGCCTTCCTCGCCTTGATCTTCCTCAGCTCCGTCCTCACCTGGGTCCTGGTCAGGGTCAGGATGGGGGGCTGTGTGTTGGGAGTGGGGGGGTGTTGGTAGAGTGGGGAGTGGGCAGCAGGACTTGATTTCTTTAGAGGCAGCAGTGGTTGTTGTGCAGTCAGGGGGGAGGGCGGTTGGTCAAATCTATTGAAAAACAGATTCAGGTTGTTCGCCCACTCCCTGCCCCCTGTGGCCTGGGGGGAGGTATTCTGGAGCCCCGAGATGGTTTTGAGGTTTCTCCAGACCCCACTGATGTCGCTCTGTTGCAGCTTGTCCTCCATCTTCTTCCTGAAGCTGTCCTTGCCTTCTCTGATCTTTCTCCTCAGCTCCCTCTGTACGGACTTCAGCATCTCCCTGTTCCCCGACCTGAAGATCCTCTTCTTCTCTCTCAGAAGTGTTTTTATCTCAGGGTTGATCCAGGGTTTGTTGTTTGAGTGACGCCGTATGGTCTTGGTGGGAACGGATTTGTCCACACAGAAGCTGAGGTAGCCCGTGAAGGTGTGAATGAGGCCATCGATGTCCTCACCATGTGGATCGCAGAGCTGCTTCCAGGCGGTGGCTTCAAAACAGCCCTTTAGGGTGTCCATTGTCTCCTCAGACCATAACTCCACAGTGTGCATGGCCGGAGGTTGTCTGTGCACTAGGGGTTTGTACACCGGCCGGAGATGAACCAAGTTGTGATCCGATCTCCCGAGTGGGGGTAGTTGTGATGAGGTGTACGCCTCCTTAGTGTTTGCGTAGAATAAATCCAGTGTTTTATTGTCTCTAGTGTGGCATGTGACATACTGGGTGAACGTGGGTAGAATGGGAGACAGTGAAACATGGTTGAAATCGCCTGAGATGAGGAGAAGAGCATCTGGGTGTTCTGTCTGCAGCCTGCTGGTTACTGAATGGACATACATGACATACACCCGTGAAGAACTATTAAATATCAGGACTCTCACTCCCATGGACCTTCTTCCAGTTTTTTTAGCTCCTGCCGCCGATCTGATCCATTGTCTGGCCAAAAAAGCAAGACGGCGGAAAAGAGGGAAGAGAGGGGGGATTCTCACTCGGCTCCGGAAAAGAGGCACGCGAACAGCCTTGCCTGGCATATTTCTATCCAATGCCAATTCTCTCTCGAACAAGGTAGAAGAATTAAGACTGCTGATGCGATTCAAGGACCTTGTTTCCTCGTCTGTCATCTGCTTCTCTGAGACCTGGCTTAAATGGAACATTCCAGATTGCGCAATCAGCCTCGAGGGATTTCAGCTGTATCGTGCAGATCGCGTCACAGAGCTCTCCGGTAAGTCTATTGGAGGAGGAGTGTGCTTCTATATTAACAACAGCTGGTGCTCTGATGTAACGGTGATTTCCAAACACTGTTCTCCCGCCCTGGAGTTTCTTTTTATTAACTGCAAGCCATTTTATTCCCCGCGCGAGTTCGCCTCATTCATCCTCGCCGCTGTGTACGTCCCTCCTGACGCGGACACGCGCGAAGCTCAGCGCGTGCTCGCAGATCACATCCAACTTACGGAGCGGAACTTTCCAGACTCCCTGGTTATTGTGTTGGGCGATTTTAACCAGAGCAATCTGAGTCACGAGCTCCCCCGCTACAAACAGTTTATTAAATGTCCAACCAGAGGAAATAACACGCTGGATCACTGTTACACTACAGTGAAAGACGCATATCGCGCTGTTCCCCGCGCTGCGCTGGGTCTATCTGATCACGTGATGGTCCACCTCATCCCCACATACAGACAAAGACTGAAACTCACTAAACCTGTTGTGACCACTACAAAGAAATTGACCAGTGAAGCTGGAGAGAAACTGAACACATGCATGGAAATAACTGACTGGGGCATGTTTAAAAGAGCCACACATGATCTTAATGAGTACACAGACACTGTGAACTCATATATCAACTTCTGTGAGGAGGACATTCTCCCATCGCGCACCA
The DNA here is from genome assembly GCA_020510985.1 of Pholidichthys leucotaenia. Lineage (NCBI taxonomy): Eukaryota > Metazoa > Chordata > Actinopteri > Cichliformes > Pholidichthyidae > Pholidichthys > Pholidichthys leucotaenia. Next base: position 377,508,812 of record CM035844.1, on the reverse strand, counting down.
GGGTGAGATATTCTGATGACAAGCCCTGGTTCACAGCTAAGCTCAGACGGATCAGGAAAGAGAAGGAAGCAGCGTTGAAAAGTGGAGACAGGGACTGCTACAGAGAGGTCAAATATCGGTTTAACAGAGCTGAGGAGAGCTAAATCTGTGTATTCTGAGAGACTCCAGCAGCAGTTCACTGCTAATGACTCGGCTTCTGTGTGGAGAGGACTGAGGCAAATCACCAACTATCGGCCTCAGGCTTCTAAAGGTCAGGATGACAAAGCCCTTTGTCAAAAACTGTCCCAACATTACGCCCGTTTTGACACCTCGTCAGCTGTGTCCAACTCACCCACTCCACCCAGCTCCACTGCCTCCTCAGCCCCTAATTCATCAAAAGCGGTCCCCCCCTCCTCCTCCTCCTCCTCCCCCCCTCCCCTTGTCATCAGTGAGCAGGACGTGCATAGACAGTTCTCCAGACTGAACCCGCGCAAGGCCCCCGGGCCGGACGGTGTGTCTCCCTCCACCCTGAGACACTGTGCGAAAGAGCTGGCTCCTGTCTTCACAGACATTTTTAACACCTCCCTTAAGCAATGTCACGAGCCGACCTGCCTCAAATCCTCCACCATCATCCCTGTCCCCAAGAAGCCATGGATTACTGGACTTAACGACTACAGACCTGTAGCGCTCACCTCTGTAGTCATGAAGTCCTTTGAGCGCCTGGTCCTGTCTCACCTCAAGTCCATCACCACACCCCTCCTAGACCCGCTGCAGTTTGCCTACCGTGCTAACAGGTCTGTGGATGACGCAGTCAACCTGGCCCTCCACTCCATCCTGCAGCACCTGGACTCCCCGGGAACCTACGCCAGGATTCTGTTTGTGGACTTCAGCTCCGTATTCAACACCATCCGCCCCGATCTGCTCCAGGACAAGCTGTCCCTGCTCAACGTGCCTGACTCCCTCTGCAGGTGGATCACCGACTTCCTGACGGACCGGAGACAGCATGTGCGGCTGGGGAAGTCTGTCTCAGACTCTGTTAGCATCAGCATCGGATCACCCCAGGGCTGTGTACTTTCCCCCCTACTCTTCTCCCTTTATACCAACTCCTGCACCTCCTCCTACCAGTCTGTTAAGCTGATTAAGTTTACGGACGACACCACCCTCATCGGGCTCATCTCCAACGGCGACGAGTCCGCCTACAGGGAAGAGGTGGCCCAGCTGGTGTCCTGGTGCAGCCACAACAACCTGCAGCTGAATGCTCTGAAGACAGCGGAGATGATTGTGGACTTCAGGAAAGTCACAACCCCCCTGCCCCCCCTCACCATCACAGGCTCTCCCATCACCATTGCAGATTCCTTCCGCTTCTTGGGCACCACCATCACCCGTGACCTCAAATGGGAGCCAACCATCAGCTCCCTCATCAAAAAGGCCCAGCAGAGGATGTTCTTTCTGCGGCAGCTGAGGAAGCTCAAACTACCCACCAAGATGTTAGTGCAGTTCTACACGGCCATCATCGAGTCCATCCTCACCTCCTCCATAACTGTGTGGTATGCAGGAGCCACTGCCAGGGACAGACTAAGGCTGCAGCGCGTCGTGCGCACTGCTGAGAAGGTGATAGGCTGCGAGCTCCCATCTCTCCAGGACCTGTACATCTCCAGGACCCGGAGGCGTGCTGGCCGGATCATAGCCGATCCTTCACATCCTGGTCACGTACTGTTTGCTCCCCTCCCCTCAGGTAGAAGACTTCGGTCCATTCGGACTAAAACCTCCCGGCACATGAACAGCTTTTTCCCCTCTGCCATCAGACTGCTGAACATTAAGTGACTTTTTGACTCTCATGCACTATATACAGCAGCTCAACCAGACTCACGTCATTCATCACTGTTTTCTGTTGCATTATCAACTGCACTATGTGGTACTTCACATTATCTGCTACTTGCTAATTTTTTAAAACTGCCTTGACTAGTACTACTCATTATTACTAGTATTGTTATTATTATTATTATCATTATTACTTATTATTACTTATTTTTCTACACTTATTGCACGTTTTCAGCCCTTTAGTTTTTTAGTTTATCTCTTTTTCTCATCATGTTTTTAATGTTGCAGCATGGCATCGAGACAAATTCCTAGTTTGTGTACTACATGAACAATGGCAATAAATCTGATTCTGATTCTACGCCCTCGTGCGCTCTAGGACGCATGATGAAGATTGTGATGTAGGTGGTGTATGGCGTCCAAGCGCGCACTGAAAATAAAAGCTGCAGACACAGCCGCGAACAGATTAGTTCATCTGATTAACCTCTCATTCGACTAATAAGAGCCTTGAATTGGGTTTCTAAAACCTTGAAGAACCAATGACTGAAAACCTAGCAAGAAGGACCCGCCTCCCAACGCTGTGAATGCAGTGAGCCAATTGAAGCAGAGAAGTTCGCGAGCTGTTTTTTTAAGGCTGGGTGAAGACTGACTGCTGCAGCGGATCAAAAAAAAGGACCCGCAGGAAGAACCCCACAGACCCAGCAGCACGGAGACCATCCACAAATGCAACCTGTGTGACAGGGAGTGCCATTCGCGCATCGGCATGTTCGGCCACAGGCGGTGCTTATTTTGTTTTTGTTCCAGCAGAGTAGACGTGATGATTTCTTCCATGGTCATAGACCGACGGAGGCTGACGACGAAGGCTGAGTGACACACATGCCTTCGCCAGTCTTTTTTTAATTACTACTGTTATTTGTTTTGAAAAATCATTCGCCAAAAACCGCAATCATGGAAGCACAAAACCGCAATAATGGAATTATGTTTTGATCGGGTCGCGAGACCAGAACCACGAGCGGACCAGCGTCGCGTTCGTCTGACAATGGGGAAGAGAAGTTCGCCAGGACACTGCTGTGAAGAGGTAAGGTGTTATAAGCTAAATTATTCTTTATTCCTGAAAATTGTAATCCAAAATGACTTTTGACCGATCGGTAAATTACAACTGTGCGGCGCACGAAGTCTGAAGTTCGTGCGCCGCGGTATAAGGGGTTGTTCGCCGCGTCCAGACCGTGAACGCCGCCCCCCCCGCTATTCTTCTGTAGCGAGGGGGGGAAGCCGCGGTGACTGCGCTGCTGTCCCACATCGCCACATGAGGCTAATCCGTTGTGTAGCGATGGCCGATGTCCGTCCTCTGTAGCGGTGGGGGGGACAACCCCCCCCACACACACACACACACAGACACAGCCCTGAGTGTGACCTTTCATTAGAGCCCAAAATGAAGCCCCTACATTGAAGCATTCAAAAGTTACAGACGTTTTTCCAAACTGTGCCATTTGGCACAATTTGGCACAGTTCCAAAATGCCTGGGAACTACCTGAGAACAAAGTTGTGTAATATATTCATTTTTTGTGGTATTGTTACAAAATTTGGACCTCAGCTGGATAACAATTGGTTCTACATTTCTGTTGCATTTTCTAGCCCGGATCTGAAGCTGTGTGTTATTTGCAAGCATTTGTATCCAAAAAAACACCCAGGCCAAATTTATTTTCTTCAAGTTCACTATGTTTAGATGACTGTAACTCAGTGGCTGGAGCACTTAGAGAGATTATGACTGTTTTGCCAAAAAATTCAAAGTGCTTTCTTTTAAATGAGACCAACCCCATGAAGATGCTGCAAAGGGTTGAAGAACAGCTTTTGATTTAATTTGGGCACGTTAATTTTTGGCGTTTTTAGGGAAATTGACTGGAGTGCAAGGGATTAAAAATGTCTGTGAGTATCAAATTGTCACACCATAAAGAACTCATGATAGGTAGAAGCAAAGAGCTCTCTCTAGACCTTTGGAACCTTATTGTTGCAAAACATGATGGCATTGGTTACAAGGGCATTTCTAAACTGCTGAATGTTCCAGTGAAAACTGTTGGAGCCATCATTTGGAAGTGGAAAGAACATCATTTTACCATAAACCAGCCATGACCAGGAACCCCTTGCAAGATTTCTGACAGAGGAGTCAAAAGAATTATCAGAAGAGTTATCCAAGAGTCAAAGACCACTCATGGAGAGCTCCAGAAAGACCTGAAGTTAGCAGTGTGATGTATGGACGTATGTACACTCACACAAGTGACATCAACATGTTGTTGTTGAGTTTTTGGTGCAGTGCAGTGCCACTGTTCAGTTATGTTAAGCATTCAAGCTGAATAAAGCAAGACTTAGCACATGGTCATTGTCCACCCATTTTTCAGACATAACACTAGTGACGAGGATAATGGAAATGCTATGGAAACCTCCACTGCCATTCCTCGCTCTGCCTGGTAAGCCACCTACGCCATGGCCTCACTGGCCTGAAGACTTTTTTGGACACCGCCAACCTAGCCCAGGCTAGTGGGGCAAGGCTAAAGGCTATGCTAATTCATTACCTTGGCAGCGGGGGACAACATATCTTTCGAACTCTTGGACCAGTAGTACGTACAACGACTGTGTGACTTTGATGGCTGAACATTTCGCTGATACACTCAACGTAACATCCTGGAGAATTTCTTTTTGCCAGCTCCAACAGCAAACAGATGAGTCAGCCCAGCAGTACATTACCGACCTTTGCTGTTTGGCTAGTACGTGTGAATTCGGCCACTTGGAAAATGAAATGGTGCAAGACCAGTCAGTGGAGCACACCACCAATCCAAAACTGCGGGAGAAGCTGCTAATGGCACCGGACAACTTACTGTTGCCCAGGGCAGTGGAAATGGCGTCCCAGCTAGAGGCAGTGGCCAGTTAGCAACGCAGCTAGGGGCCTCCAGCCCATGCTCCCCACATCCAGCTATCCTAGCACAGGCCATTACCCCAGCTGCTCAGCTCACCAACCCCACGTCTCCTCATGAAGACCCCGAGGTGAACATCGCAGGACGACAAGGTACTACAGCATGCTGACCATGTGGTTACTGTGGCTCATCCTCACACTGTACACACATGCCTGCCTGCCCAGCCACAGGACTGAGGTGCTAATACTGCGGTAAGCCCAACCACTTCACCGGAGTGTGTTGTTTGGTTCTGATAAGCCCGCCGCCTCACATGTCCAGTCGACCCAACCGACCACCACTTAGTGGGCACAGACAACTGGCCATTCACATGGTACACAGTGGAGCTGGATGGCCTACTGCTGGACACAGCCGCCTTGAGGTCTCTGCTAAATCAGTCCAGGGTTAGGAAGCTGTTTCCCAGGAAAATGATTAAGGCAGACGCGGAGGACCTGTTTGGCTATGGGCACATTAAAATCGGCATGGTGGGAACGGTCACCTTCTCAGTGCGCTGCGGCTCCAGAGTCCTCCCTGTGTTCACATTCCAAGTGACCCACCAAGGCATCAACCTCCTGGGTATTGACCTGATCAGTGAACTGGGCTTCTCTATTACAGACCCCATGGGTTCCGCCGTATTGACTGTCACCTCAACTTGGCCACACTGCTGGCTGGCACTCTTTCCAAGCCTGGGCTGCCTCACCATCTTCAACCACCAGACGCCCATCGACTTGATGGTGTCTCCTGTTATCCAGCCCCTTCGCCGGCTGCCCCTCGCTCTATGGGATGAGGTCACAGTGGAGCTACAAAAACTCCTGGACACGGGTATCATTGAACAGGTCAACGCATCCCCCTGGATCTCCAACCTGGTGGTGGCGAAGAAAAATTTGGGTGGTCTGTGGCCCTGCATAGACCTCAGAAAGGTGAACAAAGCAGTCATCCCCGACAAATACCCCCTGCCCATGATGGAGGAGCTAGCCACTACATTTCATGGCTCAAAGATCTTCTCCAAACTGGACCTTTGCCAGGGATACCTACAGGTTCCCCAACACCCGGACAGCCACAACCTCACAGCCTTTGTGACCCACATAGGGGTCTTTCACGACATCCGCATGTCTTTTGGCCTCAGCTCCACCCATAGCTGCTTCCAGAAGATCATGGCCACCATCTTTACTGGTCTCCCGGGTGTGATAGTGTACTTGGACGACATTGTGGTAGACGGAACAACAACATCTTCACATGATGCTCATCTCTCCATAGTGATGGAGGTTGTCATCAGCCATGGCCTTACATTGAATGGGTAAAAGTGCATCTTTGTGGCATGTGCCATTAAGTTTGTGGGGTTCCGTTTGACCACTGAGGGCCTGAGCCCACTGCACACAAACGTCGGGGCAGTATTACGCCTACCTGAGCCACTAAGCCCCACCCAGCTCTCCTCTTTCCTGGGAATGACGACCTTCTACAGGCGCTTCCTTCCCCACTATTCGGAGACAATAGAGCCACTATGTGCTCTCCTGAAACAGGATGCGCCCTGGTCATTGACCCCTGCATGGTCCGCTGCCATCCGCTGCCTCAAGACACCGCTCACATCCCCACCTGTGCTCGCTCACTTTGACCTACAGAGCCCCACATTTGTAACTTCTGACACCTCCAACATCGCTGTAGGGGCTGTGCTGTCCCAACTCCAAGAATGGGACAAGCGACCAGTTGCATTTGCTTCAAGATCATTTACACCAGCTGAACAGAAGTACTCGGTGGGGGAAAGGGAAGTGCTGGCTTGTGTTTCGGCATGTGAACCATGGCGCATGTACTTGTATGGGCGACATTTTACACTCCGAATAGACCACCGGGCTCTCACGGCTCTGCTAGCAAAGTTGGAGTCAGGACACAAACCACTACATATCTACAGGTGGACAGAAAGGCTGCAGGCACACAACTTCACCACTCAGTTCACACCTGGCAGAGAGAACATGGCAGTGGACTTGCTTTCTCGAGCTACCCCCAGCCCCGCACTGGATGCTAATTGAGACCCCTTAGAACTGGAGCTGATCTTCATGCTGCATGGGCGTCTCCAAGCCGCTGTATCGCTACAAGAACTCCAAACCACATCTGAACATGACCCCACACTGGCCCAACTCCACATCTTTATTCATTGGATGATGGCATTCAAAGGTGCCAGAGGAGCTAGCATCTTTCCACAGAGTCAAGGATGACCTTTCATGCTGGAATGACATCTGTGTGGCAAGGGGGCTCTGCACGGTGTTTCCTGAAGCATTCTGACTATGGTACATGAAGGTCACCTGGGTGTCATAAGGGTCAAACAACACTGCAGAAACTCAGTCTGGTGGCCAGGCATTGACAGTGATGTGGAGGCTATGGTGAAGGACTGCATGGCCTGCCTTACCAGCAGCAACACTGGCACACCACCGCCCCCGCCCCTACAGCCTCTGCCATGGCCTCCTACTCCGTGGACACATAGTCAGCTGGCATCTGCGGTGAGCTCCACAGTGCCCCTCACCACCAACGCTTCCTCCTAGTGGCCTACGACCTCCATTCTAAATGGCCGGAGGTGCTATCCACTGGCACTGTTACTACTGAAGTGGTCACCGACTTCCTCTCTTCTCTGTTTGACTGCTGGGGCATGCCTGACGCTATCACAATGGATAACAGACCACAGTTCATCTCAGCGGACTTCGAAGCTTTCACAGAAGGGAAAGGGATTAAGCACATCAGAGCCACTTTTTACCACCCTCAGGCCAATGGGAGTGTGGAGAGGTTCAACCAAACCCTAAAAAACTCAGGGCACATCTGGCGGATGGGCTCCCATTCTACGCCGCACTTCAAAGAACCCTGCTGCACTACAGGGCAATGCCGCACACCACATTGGGCAGCTCTCCAGCTCTCCTTATGCTGGGACGTGAGATACGCCTTACCCTAGACCGCCTGTGCTCCTCCACCAGATGATACTCCTGTGGTGACACCCTCCCCTAGCAACAGGGTGGCTGAGCATCAATGCCACATAAAGCAGAGGTTTGACTGGAATCATTGGGCGAAGCGCCCCTCATTCACGTTGCTAGACTGGGTCTGGATTTGCCAATCCAAACTCTCACATCGATGCAGATCAACACTCAGCTAGGACCAACCACTTTCCGTTTGACCGATGGGTCACGTTGGCATGCCAGAAAGTTAACACCACCCCCCACTTCGGATCAGGAGGCTGCGGTTGATTAGTTTGACTGGGACTTCGCCGATATCCTTATCTTGAGGACTTTGTGACAGACTTTTGAATATACATTGGTAGCTACAGCATGGCCTTTTGAGTGGCAGAATAATTCACATGGCCATGCGGGCACACCAGCAGTCTACCCGGTTGCTTAGTTAGGAGTGTTATGGTTGAAAAGTGCTTTCAGTGGTTCTCTATACTGGCCTATTTGGCCCAGTCAGATATATGAGTTTCATTTTACATTACGCTAATATATATGTTTTGCTAGCTGTTCCTGCTAAGCTAACCTGCAGATGTAGGTAATCTTCTAAACTTTTCAAGGGGGGAGTAAATGTGGTGTATGGATGCATGCACGCTCATGCAAATGATGTCAGTACATTGTTGTTGGAGTTTTGGTGCAGTGCAGTGCCACTATTCAGTTATGTTAAGCGTTCCAGCTGAATAAAGCAAGACTCAGCACATGGTTGTTGTCCACCCATTTTTCAGACATAACAAGCAGGTACTGATGTTTCAAAGAAAACAATAAGTAATGCACTCAACTGACATGGGCTCTATGCCCGCTCACCTTGCAAGACTCCATTGCTAAAGAAAGAGCCTGTTGAAGCGCATTTAAAGTTTGCTGTGCAACATTTGGGCAAGCCAGTAAAATACTGGGAGAATATCGTCTGGTCAGATGAGACCAAATTGACATTGAACTTATTGGATGTCACAACACACAGCATGTTTGGAGGAGAAATGCCACTGCACATCAGCCCCAAAACACCATACCCACAGTAAAGTTTGGCAGTGGGAGCATCATAGTGTGGAGGTGTTTTTCAGTACATGGTATAGGCAGACTTCATATAATTGAAGGAAAGATGAATGGACAAATGTAAATAGACATCCTTGATAAGAACCTGCTGCCATCTGCCAAGATGCTGAAGATAAAAAGAGGGTGGACATTTCAGCAAGACAATGATCCCAAACACACAGCCAAGGAAACTCACAACAGGCTCCAGAGAAGGAAAATAAAGTTGCTAGAATGGCCCGGTCAGTCACCTGACCTGATTCCAATTGAAAATCTATGGAATGACCTGAAGATCAGAGTTCATAGAAGGCACCCATGGAACCTTCAAGATTTGAGGACAGTTTGTGTGGAAGAATGGGCTAAAATCACTCCTGAGTTTCTCCATACAGGGGGTGTCTGGAAGCTGTTATTTCCAACAAAGGCTTTTCTACTAAATATTAAATGAATTTCACCAAGCGTGTTCAATACTTATTTGCTGTGTCATCCCACTTTATTAAATATATCTTGCTTTGTGAACACAGTTGCATTGATTTCTTTGTATGTGTGGATTCATACAGACGTGGACAAAATTGTTGGTACCCCTCTGTTAATGAAAGAAAAACCCACAATGGTCACAGAAATAACTTGAATCTGACAAAAGTGGTAATAAATAAAAATTCTATGAATATTAATCGATGAAAATCAGACAATGCTTTTGAATTATGGTTCAACAGAATTACTTTAAAAAACAAACTCATGAAACAGGCCTGGACAAAAATGATGGTACCCTTAACTTAATATTTTGTTGCACAACCTTTTGAGGTGATCACTGCAATCAAATGATTTCTGTAAACTGTCAGTGAGACTTCTGCACCTCTCAGCAGGTATTTTGGCCCACTCCTCATGAACAAACTGCTCCAGTTGTCTCAGGTTTGAAGGGTGCCTTCTCCAGACGGCATGTTTCAGTTCCTTCCACAGATGTTCAATAGGATTTAGATCAGGGCTCATACAGTAGAAGGCCACTTTAGAATAGTCCAATGTTTCGCTCTTAGCCATTCTTGGGTGTTTTTAGCTGTGTGTTTTGGGTCATTATCCTGTTGCAAGACCCATGACCTGCGACTGAGACCAAGCTGTCTGACACTGGGCAGCACATTTCTCTCTAGAATACCTTGATAGTCTAGAGATTTCATTGTACCCTGCACAGATTCAAGACACCCTGTGCCAGATGCAGCAAAGCAGCCCCACAACATAACAGAACCTCCTCCATGTTTCACAGTAGGGACAGTGTTCTTTTCTTGGTATGCTTCATTTTTGTGTCTGAACATAGAGCTGATGTGCCTTGCCAAAAAGTTCCAGTTTTGTCTCGTCTGTTCATAGGACATTCTCCCAGAAGCTTTGTGGCTTGTCAACATGCAGTTTGGCAAATTCCAGTCTGGCTTTTTTATGATTTGTTTTCAACAGTGGTGTCCTCCTTGGTCGTATCCCATGAAGTCCACTTTGGCTCAAACAACGACGGATGGTGAGATCTGACACTGATGTACCTTGACCTTGGAGTTCACCATGAATGTGTTTAGAGGTTGTTCTGGGCTCTTTTGTTACCATAGGTGTTATCCGTCTGCTCCTGGTGCCACGTCCAGGGAGGTTGGCTACAGTCCTGTGGATCTTAAATTTCTGAATAATATGTGCAACTGTAGTCACAGGAACATCAAGCTGCTTGGAGATAGCCTTTACCTTTAACATGCTTGTCTATAATTTTCTTTCTAATCTCCTGAGACAACTCTCTCCTTTGCTTCCTTTGGTCCATGTTTGGTGTGGTACACACCATGTCACCAAACAGCACAGTGACTACTTGTCACCCTTTAAATAGGCCGACTGACTGATTACAAGTTTGTAGACACCCGTGATGTTAATTAGAGGACACATCTTGGTTGAGCATGTCCCTATGGTCACATTATTTTCAATCTTTTCTAGGGGTACCATCATTTTTGTCCAGGCCTGTTTCATGAGTTTAAAATAATTCTGTTGAACCCCAATTCAAAAGCATTGTCTGATTTTCACTGGTTAATTTTCATAGAATTTTTATTTATTACCACTTTTGTCAGATTCAAGTTATTTCTGTGACCATTGTGGGTTTTTCTTTCATTAACAGAGGGGTACCAACAATTTTGTCCACATCTGTACGTACATACCCACCCACTAGCCCTAGCTAGTGTTGTTTGCATTAATAGTACCAAATTGGGTGAGGGTTGAATTAGACTATGTGTTCTGTGTTTTTCCAAGGGTTGGTGTGTGTGTGTGTGTAAATGGGTTAAGGGTTAATGGGCACCGGCATGATGACTCAAGCTGTACAGTGATGTCATCACGCCAAACCGTTTATAAGGGGAGAGTCGGCCATCTCACGTCCCTTTCCCGGTTGATTCTTCACAGTAGCAGACCTGTACTGTATATTGTTTAGCTTGCTGTAATAAAGTTTGTGTTCAAAGTCAACACCGCTCTCTGTGAGCCTCTCCCAGTTTCCAGACATAACAGACAGGGCTAGCCCTGTCCTGATATCAGTAAATTTACAAATAGACAACTGATTTTTTTCACATGTTTTTATTTATCTTTTTTAGATTAAAAAAGATCTGTTTAAATAAACATACAAAGTAATAAAAGTTATGACAGGCCTTTTTGTATCATATGCAGTTATACCTTGAGATTTTAGTTTGCCCCTGGGTGTGCAGAGGGTTGAAAAAGCGTACAATCAATTGATATTTTACACCTCTTAGCCCCCGCCCCCACCCATCACTGTATCTCATACTTACGCTTTCAGATGCCCTCCCCCACAGATAATTTGGTAAATCAGTTATGCATTGAGGTTAGGCAGATGAAACAAACGATTCTTTAAAATCTCTCCATTTCCCCCTCTGGTTGGGTTTGGAGTGTATATAGCATGTTTGAATTCTTCCCAGTTGCCATCCATCCATCCATCCATCTTCTTTCGCTTTGCCATATTGAAAGAAATTTTAATGACCTATAAGTGCCAATGATGACCAGTGAATGAAGTGTTGCACAGCTTAATCGTCTTTGACTGTGAGTGATCTACAGACTGTCAGTGATGGGGGAGCTCATTCCGGCCTGATGAAATCATCTGACATTTGGCCCTCAAGTTGATCTTGAGCATAACTTGGATGCAGGCTCACTTAAGGATCATTGTGCATGAGTTTAGCGAGCATTTGGGAAATTACCAAGAAGGAGTATTGATTTTTATGAAAACATAGGTGCCCAGATCGTCTTACCTTTCATAAAGATCTTGACCTTGAGCCCAACATGGACGCAGACCAACCTGAGGTTCATTGTGTGTGAGTTTGGATTACTGGGGCAATTAGGAGAAGTAGTGATTCACTCAGTCAGTGTGGAATGCTGGACAGGCGTTTCCTTTCAGCTTCGGTGATAAAGCTGATGAAAACTGATTCTGACTCTGATTCTGCCGTCTCCTTCAAAGACGCAGATTGCATCTGAAAAATAATGCAATAATAATCTCAATTTTTTAAACCCTTAGCTGGATAATTACTGATAATTCCATCACATACAATTCTGAATGCTGGATACATATTTCCAACCCACAGACTAGCAGATGACCTTAATATCCAAAAACGTGCGCTGGAGTTTGTCACTCCACTGAACAGTGAGGAAAACAGCTATGCTTACACTATCAATATATACACCTTGGCACATAAAAACAGGTATTTAACACCGACACACTATTTACGCTCAACCTCCTCCATCTTGTCATTCATGTTGTCAGTTTTTTCCCCACACACCTCCAAGGCTCTGACAGAAACCAGAAATTAGGCAAAATTGAACTAAACTTTTTTTTTTTTTTTCAGAATTCAGAAGATCACATTAGCACAGGCAAAAATGGTGAAAAAGAAAACGTGTCACAACTTAAGCAAATCCTTTTCTACAAAACTAGTATCAGTCTGGTGCGCTTTGGTGAACATGTAAAGAATGTCCAAGATCTGAAAAAAAGAAAATAAGAATGTTAATAGAGACTTCCGGTTATGGCGGCCGTCTAGAAGGACACGTATCACTCTGCTCTGCTCCTGGAAATAAAGATTCGGCAAATAACTCTCTCATTTGGAACAGAACTTTTCCCAGCGTTTGGGTGAGGATATGCCGGTGAAGACTAAGGCTGGGAAATCAGGAGGGGGAAAAATTGAATCGCCGAAGCAGTCCAAATTAACGGACTTTAAAGTTTGTGGCGCAGTAGAAAAAGCTGCGGATATGGCGGATGAAACTAGCGGTGGTGCGGTAACTGCTGACGATGGCGGCACAGGTGCAGTGCTGGCTGCCATTAGCTCAATGAGAGCAGACTTTTCCGCTAAACTTGATGGGATTATGGCAGCGTTGGATGCAATGAGAAAGGAGTTGGGTGACTGCGTGGAGCGAGTGACGCAGGCGGAGCTTCGTGTTTCAAGTGCGGAGGATGAAATCAGCGGACTTCAAATAAAGGTGCGCACTTTGGAAAAAAAAATAAAGATCTGGAAAATAGCGTTCTGGACTTGGAATCCCGGTCCAGACGGAACAACCTGAGGCTGGTGGGTTTACCGGAGGGAGCCGAAGGTCGTGATTCATGCTCCTTTTTGGAGGGGTGGATCCCGGAGGCGCTGAACAACGCGGAGCTAAAATCATCAGTCGTCTTGGAAAGCTCCCACCGAATTGGCCCACCGAGAGGTAACAAGGCAGCACCGAGGACGTTAATTATGAAGTTTCTCAGCTACAGAGACAGGATGACGATCTACAACGCGGTGCGGGCCAAAGGAGAAATTAAATACCAAGATCAGCAGGTGCGGTTCTACCCAGATTTGGCCTCAGGAATCCAACAATTAAGGAAGCAGTTTGACCCCATCCGCAAAGAACTGCGCAACCTTGAGATTCGTCATGGAGTGATTCACCCTGCAAGACTTCTGGTCACATATGAGGGCAGAACACGCATCTTCAAGACCCCCAAGGTGGCGCAGGAGCTCATCAAGAAGATCCAGGAAGAGACTGGTGGGAGCTAAGCATGAACAGAATATAGGGTAGAATATTTGAGCATTTAACTGATAAGAAGCATATAACAAGATTACAAAATATAGATTGTATTACATATTAAAAAAAAAAGTACAAAATTGCTAAAAAATTTTGGAGTTAAATTGGAAAATTACAGAAGAGAGTTAATGTTACGTTATTAAAAGCAGTAGAGTTAGGGTGATTGGGAGGATGAAGAAGGAGTGGCTTTGGCTGATCCTCGTGGGTGTGGAACGGTCGATGGCTATATCGGGAGACGGAATTTTTCTTTTGTTTTTGGGGGGATTGCCACAAATGTGGGAAGGGGGAATTTGTTTGTGTGTAGTTTGTAGGGTGAATGTTCAACCACTCATTTTTTTGCTTTTCTGTTTGAGCATGTTTACACTGCAAGGTAATCCCAAACTCCCTATTGATCATAAATCAAAGCGTTAATCTTAATTTAACTTCATGGAATTGCAGAGGTCTACAAAATTTAAAAAAACTTAAACAAGTTATGAATAAAATAAAAGACATGGGTTCAAAAATTGTGTTTTTACAAGAAACTCATCTAATAGAGGAAGATGTAAAAAGAATTAGGAGTAGATGGCAAGGAAATGTTTTCACCTCATCATTTTCATCCCGAGCCAGGGGAGTTATGACTCTCATACATAAATCAGTCCCATTTCAAGTGAAAAATGTAATTGGAAACAAATTTGGAAGATATGTAATCATTCAAGGATCTTTGCTATTAGAAAACATAAATTTGGTGAACTTATATGGTCCCAATATAGATGATCAAAAGTTCTTTGTTAATTTATTTCTTATCTTATCATCACTTACAGGGCAACATATAATAGCAGGGGATTTTAATTGTACATTGAATCCCGGTATAGATAGATCAACAGGACTGGACTGTACGCACAATGGATGTAGGATGACCATTAATCATTTTATGAAAGAATTGAAATTGATAGATATATGGAGAGAAATGAAACCACAAGTTAAAGCATACTCTTGTTATTCCAATACCTACAAGACATTCTCACATATTGATTATTTTTTGATCTCCACAGAATTAAGGTCCTAGATTCAAAACTGTTTTTATGATAACATCGTGATCTCTGATCATGCACCCTGCTGTCTAATATATGTAGATAAGAAATTGACAAAGGAACCAGGTAGATGGCAATTTCAGCATAAATGGCTTCAGGATGAGGAATTTGTTAAATACATAGAAAAACAGATAGATGAGTTCTTTGACATCAATACTACACAAACATCAGCATGTGTAAAGTGGGAGGCTTTCAAAGCTTTTATTAGGGGACATATTATTAGTTATACAGGTTCAAAATCTAAGAAGACTCGAGAGGAGAGAGTCCAATTGGAACATAAAATAAAAATTCTTCAAGAAAGAGTATATGCAGGAAGAGATCCAAGGTTGGAGAACGAATTACTGATTTTGAGAGCTGAATATGACAAAAAATCAGCGAATAGAGCTGCCTCGAGTCTTCTAAGATTGAAACAATCTTTTTATGAACAAGGTGAAAAATCAGGAAAGTTATTGGCATGGCAGATTAAACAATTAGAATCTAAAACACCAATTACCAGTATTATAAGTAATGGACAGGTAGTTATAGATCCTTTAGAAATTAATAGAGCCTTTAGAGATTACTATGAAAAATTATATGATACCAAAAATGAATCTGACTTAACAAAACTACATGGGTTTTTGAACGAACTATTTATACCGTGTATTCCAAATGAAAATAGGGAGATACTGGAGTCTAAAATTAGTCAAGAAGAAGTTGGACTAGCTATTGATAATATGAAATCAGGAAAAAGTGCAGGACCAGATGGTCTTCCAGTTGACCTTTATAAAAAAATTTAAGAATAAATTAACAAAACCTTTTTTGGAAATGGTTTTAGAAGCATTTCAAAATAGTAATTTACCATCATATATGAATAATGCCTTAATTATACTGTTGCCAAAACCAGGTAAGCCCTCTAATAAATGTGAAAATATGAGACCAATAAGCCTATTAAATGCCGACCTTAAGATAATCTGTAAAATTTTAGCAAGACGAATACAAGAAATTTTACCAAATATTATTAATCGAGATCAGAATGGCTTTATAAAGGGAAGACAAGGCTTCCATAATGTAAGAAGACTATTTAATATTATTTATTCTAATAAAGAAGCATCGGATACAGCTCTCTTATCACTGGATGCCGAAAAAGCCTTTGATAGAGTTGAATGGCCCTTTCTTTTTGAAGTCTTACAAAGGTTTGGACTTGGAAATAATTTCATAAAATGGGTTCAGATAATATATAATAATGCTACTGCAGAAATCCTAACAAATAACAATATTTCAAAATCAATAAAAATCAATAGAGGATGTCGACAAGGCTGTCCACTTTCACCTTTACTGTTTACTATGGCAATTGAACCTTTAGCGATGGCGATACGTCTACAGTCACAAATATATGGAATTAAAGTTGGACCAACAGAACATAAAATCTCCCTGTATGCCGATGACATAATTTTGTTTATGTCGAATCTTAAAAAATCAATTCCGACCTTGTTGAATTTAATAAAGAATTTTGGGGAAATATCAGGATATAAAATAAATAAAACTAAATCTTCAATATTAATGCTAAATGAGACCCAGAGAAATTACCCAGCCCCTGAGGTAAATCAATTCAATGTTGTAAATCAGTTTAAATATTTAGGAATCCAAATTGTGCCTAAGCTAGAATCAATCGCCAGTGTCAATTATGAAGCCTTAATGACAGATATTGATGAGTTACTTCAGAGATGGATGTCACTACCAATGTCGATGATCGGGAGAATTAATATACTTAAAAGTAATATCTTACCTAAAATACTTTATTTATTTCAATACATTCCCTTACCACCACCTTTAGATTTATTCTCAAGAATTAAAAAAAAGTTAGTGGAATTTATATGGAACAACAGGAGGGCTAGATTACGTCTGTCTTTATTATATTTACCATTTGATCGTGGAGGTCTGAAATGTCCAAATTTTATGTTGTATTATTGGTCGGCACAACTGAGGTCTATGACATATTATTTTTCATCAAATGATCTCCCTCACTGGACTGAAATGGAATCATACAATTTACCTTTACCTCTTCCCATATTCATATACTCAGATTCGGCAAAAAAATTACAAAAACAAGTTAAAAATCCATTTGTAAAGCATATGATCAAAATATGGTGTGAAGCTAAAAACTATTTAAAAGAACCACAGTTATTGTCACAATTTAGTCCAATATGGGGTAATCAATATTTTAAACCAGGGAGAGCGGACGCTGTATTTAAAGTATGGAATTTAAAAGGGATACAAAAGATTCAGGATTTATATTTGCCATGTGCAGACAACATAATGTCTTTTGAAGAGCTGAGGATCAAATTTAATCTCAATAGAACACATTTTTTTAAATATCTTCAACTTAGAAACTTTATTCGATCAAATCAAAATAAAGCTCTCACTCGACCTATTTATTCATCCTTGGAAAAAATGATGATGAAAGATAGTAAAAGAAAGGGTATTATTTCAGAGTTTTATAACTCATTGACACTATTTTCAAGTGAAAATTCACTGAAAAGATTAAATTACCGGAAAGAAGATCTGCAAACTGAAATTTCAGAGGAACAATGGGAATTGGCTTGTACAGAAGCTCAAACCAAATCAATAAATGTACGCCTTAAATTGATACATTTCAAATGGTTAATGCGGATGTATGTTACACCGGAGGAGTTAAATAGATATAATAAAAATATACCAGATACATGCACAAAATGCATGGAAAGTAAAGGAACTCTATTTCATTGTGTATGGGAATGTAGATTAATAAGAATGTTTTGGGAAGAGGTGAGGGTAACAATTGAAAAAATAATCTCAAAACAAATCATATTGAATCCTAAACTGTTTTTGTTGGGTCTGTACCCAGAAAAGCATAATTTTAATAAAAGTGAAAGAACATTCATAGACCTCAGTTTGCTTAATGCCAAAAAATGTATTGCACTATTATGGAAAAAGACTCATAGACCAGATGTGACTCAGTGGTTAAGACAGATGTTAACAAACCTTCCATTAGAAAGAATAACATATATACTGAAATCAAAGGAAATTGTGTTTGAGAATATATGGAGACCTTTTATTGATTATGTAAAAAATTTAAACATAACTCTTGAAGAAGAAGGTGAATGATGTGTGTGGACCTTGTAAATTCCAAACTGGTGAACATAATATGTATACTTATGTATTGGATTGTCTAGACTAAACAGAGGAGCATTGTTGAAGATTTGATTTTGTTGGTGGTTGTTGGTGTTTTTCAGTGCATTTTTTTTTTTTGTAGTACTTTAGTGTTAGTGTTTGATTGTTTGTATCATGTTTGTTAAAAAAAAAGGTTCAATAAAGATATTGTGGAAAAAAAAAGAATGTTAATAGAAATAAATGTAAAACATTTCAGTCTTTTTTCAGATTTTAGAGTTATTGTTGGGAAGTTTTGGGTGCATACAGTAAAGAGAGACGAGAAATGGGGTGATGAGCAAGAGAGAGACATGCAGGAAGAATTGAACCAGAGATCAGCAGGCATTGATGATCTGCAAACTACTATTTAAATCCAGATTTCAAATATAAATCCCTTATTAAATAATATGTCAAGGCTAAGGGCACGGCTAGGACTGTGCCTATGCTTTATGTTCATTTAGTTTGTTTGTTTGTGCAGCACGGTGGCGCAGTGGTTAGCACAGTGGCAGCACAGCAAGAAGGTCATGGGATCGATTCCACCCTTGACCATCGTGGGTTCGATCCCACCCCCAGACCATCGGTGACCCTTCTGTGTGGAGTTTGCATGTTCTCCCCGTGTCTGTGTGGGTTTACTCCGGGCACTCCGGTTTCCTCCCACATGCCAAAAACATGCAAGTTAGGTTAATTGGCATCAAAACTGGGGATTCTAAATTGTCCTTAGGTATGGATGTGGAAGTGAATGGTTGTCTGTCTCTCTGTGTTGGCCCTGTGATGGACTGGCGATCTGTCCAGGGTGTACCCTGCCTCTCGCCCAAAGATGCTGGGATAGGCTCCAGCCCCCCCGCGACCCGAAAGGATTAAGCGGTAGAAGATGGATGGATGGATGGATGGATAGTTTGTTTGTCACAGTATTATTATTATTATCTGTATGATTATTAAGTGCCATGTTCCCTGATCCTTGTCTGCCATGTCGTAGCTTCCCCTGTTGCCTGGTGTCTGTCTTATGGTTGTCTTTTTGTATTTAATTATATTTTGGTCATCTGTTTATTTTTACTGTTTAGTATTTTTGTCCTTCATCTTTTATCATATTGTATTGTCATCCTCTGTCTGTGGTTCCCTGTCTGAGTGTGTTCAGCCCCTCCCCTCCTGTGTGTTCACCTGCTGCCCTGATTACCCTCCCAGCAGTTCTGTGTGTCCCAGTTATGGCTTCCCCTATTTATGTGAGTCTCAGTTCTGTATTCTTTGAGAGGTCATTAAGTCATACTCCTTGCGACGAATCTGTCTATGGCCCATGCAAGTTCTATGCCATACCATGCCATGCCATGCCATGTTATGCTTTGTGTTTTGCCAAGTTTTAGTTTAGCTTATGCCAAGCTCAGTTTATGTTAGTTTAGCCCTCAGCTCATGTGCTGCTTTGTGTTGCTTTTAAGTTTAGTTTTGTTAATAAATCATTGTTTTGCACCGTGAGCCTGCCTGCAACCTTGAGTTCTATTTTCAATCCCTAACTACTGTTCAGCAGCACATGACAGTATAATAATAATACTATTACACAACATAACAAAAATATTTTTTTTGTAAGTTGTCTGTGTTTTTTCAACTGATTTAAGACAATTTTGCACCTCTGAATCTGAAAATGGCATCCGTTTCTTTCGATCAGGTCAGGTTTTTATGCTAAGTTGTAAGCAGTTGTACAGTTGTACTGTAAATTGAATAGCAGACATTGATAAAGTTAAGTACATGTAAATTGAATGTTACATCATTGTTCAAAATTCAGAGAATTTCAAGAAATAAAAAAGAATTTTGCATCATATAAAGTGAAAATACCCATACATGTAAACAAAAATGTAAAAATTATGTGGCCATAGTTCAAAAAGTTGACCTGATTGAGCAAAACCAATGTGATTTTTGGATTCAGAACATCAAAATCGTCTTAAATCAGCTAAAAAAAAAACCAAACAAAAAAACTTAGACAATAAATTTGGTGTTGACCAGTGTTATTATTATTAACTTAAAAAAATAAATCCCCAAATCATGGTTATTCAAAAAGTTTTCTGTAATAATAGCTTCTTAAATTGAAACTTGAAATGGTTGCTGCTTTAAAAAAGTCCATAAAAGTGTTCTTTGGTAATCATTTCAATTATATCAAGACACAATATTAAGGCAGCATATGGGGAGTGCATAATTGTATAACATCTTAGACAAGAACAAAGACCAGAGGTTCCCTGGGAGATAACAGGGAGGTGTGAAGGATGAATGCAGTGTGACCTTTTGTGTGTTAGAAACTTCTAGAGGAATGATAAAGGATTAAGGAAGTGAATGCAATGTGACCTTTTGTGTGTTAGAAGCTTCTAGAGGAATGCCATGCTATTTAAGAGAAGAGTCTCTGCTGAGTTGTCATTCTGTCTATGCTTCTTGTGTGAGATGTGTAATAAATTGCCTGACTCAAATCCGCCTCGTTATTTACACGCTCCACACTGGTGACCCAAGACGAATCAAGGAACACAACGAAAGACCCCCGGAGCCAACCTCGATGGGAACGCCCAGCCACGCATGTGCTGTTGCGATCAAGCTACCGGATTTTTGGCAGCACAACCCGCGCTCCTGGTTCCACCTAGTCGAGGTGCAGTTCGCCCTCCGGGGGATATCGGCGGATGACCACTATGTCGTCGCAGCGCTCGACGCCCGCACGGCTCAGCACGTAGAGAGCCTGCTCGATCAGCCACCAACCGACGACAAGTACGGTGCGCTGAAGGCTGCGCTCATCCAGCACTTCACACTCTCGGATGGTGAGAGAGCAGAGAGACTCCTGACTCGGACCGGGTTGGGAGATGGGTTGGCCATAGACCTGATGGAGAAGATGCTGAGGTTAAAGGGCACAAACGAAGACCATTTCATTTTTACCCACCTCTTCCTCCGGAAACTTCCGTCAGCGGCAAGAGCGACCCTGGCCAATTCGCCGTTGCTGGCCAAGCGGGACTATCGTGCGCTAGCCCGGGAAGCAAACCGGATCATTGTCGCCAGCAGGGAGTTCACGACCATTGCGGCAGCGACGGAGCTCGGTGCGACGGCCGGAGGAGGCGAGGAGCCATCGACGGCAGCAGCAGAGCCACCGACAGCAGCAGCAGCGGGGGCCAAGGAACCCGGGGGAGACACGCTTTGCTTCTACCACCACCGCTTCACAGAGAGGGCATGCAAATGTATACCACCGTGCCAATTCAAGCGACTCGGGAAATGCCAAGACCGGGGGTCGGTGGCAGCCGCGACCCTCGGGGAGGAGAACAAACTGCTCTACTTGACGGACGCACGCTCGGGGAGGCATTTCCTCGTGGACACCGGCGCCCAGAAGAGTTTCATCCGGCCGACCTGCGCTGACCGGCTGGCAGGATCTAGCGGCCCCGAGATGGCAGCAGCGAACGGCTCGGGGATTAAGACCTTTGGTGAGAGGACTCTACTCTTGTCTCTACATGGTCGTACATTTGAGTGGACTTTTGTCATAGCAGCATTGAATTTCCATATACTGGGGGCTGATTTTCTATGTGCACATGGTTTGTTGGTAGATGTCGCTAACAGACGCCTGGTTAATGCACTATCTTTTGACTCTCTCCCCTGTATAGCTCGAGTGACCCGACCAACAGCACAAGCCAACGTCACAGCTACATGCGGTAAGTTCCACACACTGCTCACTCAGTTCCCAGCACTCACTGTCCCGACGTTTTCGGCAGCCATCGCTAAACACGGGGTGGAGCATTTTATCACCACCACCGGGCTGCCCGTTTTTGCAAGACCTCGGCACTTGGACGCAGCTAAACTGGCCATAGCACGCAAGGCGTTCGCCAACCTGGAGAGGTTGGGCATCATTAGGCGCTCAAACAACCCATGGGCTTCTCCGCTACACATGGTCCCTAAAGCTGAAGGTTCGTGGCGACCTTGCGGGGATTTCCGCAGGTTGAACAACGCCACAGCGCACGACCGCTACCCAATTCCTCACATTCAGGATTTTTCCATTCACCTTGCAGGAGCGCGCGTTTTTTCTAAAATAGACCTGGTCCGCGGTTACCACCAAGTCCCAGTGCGCACTGAGGACATACCCAAAACAGCGGTAATAACTCTGTTCGGTTTATTCGAGTTTTTGCGCATGCCTTTTGGGCTTAAAGGGGATGCACAGACGTTCCAACGCATGTTGGATGCAGTGCTGCACGATCTCCCTTTCGTGTTTGTCTACCTGGACATACCTGCCAGCGCATCCGAAGACGAAGACGAAACCCACCTCACAACGGTTTTCTGGAGGATGGAAGAGCACGGGTTAATAATCAACCCAGCGAAATGTCAGTTCGGGGTGACAAGGATTGATTTTTTGGGGCACTGCATCTCTCCCGAAGGAGCAGTCCTGCTGCCTGACAAAGTACGCGCGGTATCAGATTTTCCCCGGCCGCAAACGGTCAGGGCGCTACAAGAATTTTTGGGAATGGTGAATTTTTATAACCGTTTCCTTCCCTGCGCAGCGCAGCTCATGCAACCATTGTACGCCGCGCTCAGAAAACAGAAGCCCGCGGATAAGGCCGAATGGACCCCGGAGCGAGAGCAGGCGTTCTCGGAAGTCAAAGCAGCCCTGGCAAACGCCGCATTGCTGGCACATCCAGACCCAACAGCCCGCATAGCGCTCACTACTGACGTTTCAGATGTGGCCATAGGGGCAGTCGTGGAGCAGCGCGTAGCTGGGGCTTGGCAGCCGCTTGCCTTTTTCAACAGGACTTTGCACGACAGTGAACGTAAATACAACGCGTTCGACAGGGAGTTGCTGGCTCTCCACCTGGCCATTTGCCACTTCCAGTTCTGGCTGGAAGGGCGCAGTTTCACCGCGTTTGCTGACCACAAGCCGCTAACATTCGCGATGGCCAAGGTTTCAGAACCGTGGTCGGGCCGGCAGCAGAGACAGCTGGCTGCGATCTCAGAGTTTACTACCGATATTCAGCATGTCTCGGGTAAACTGAATGTAGTGGCAGACTCCCTCTCGCGTGCCGTGGCGGCCCCGGTTGGCGTGGGGATAGATTACGCAGCCATGGCCACGGAGCAGGTTAGTGATGCAGACGTGCACGCGCTCCAGTCTGGACCAACAGGGTTAAGGCTGGAGAGCAGGGTGCTGCAAGACGGCATGCCCCCCCTAATCTGCGATGTCTGCACGGGGCGCCTGCGTCCTGTGGTCCCAGCCGCGTGGCACCGCAGCATGTTTGACTCTATTCATTTTTTGGCGCACCCGGGAGTGCGCGCGTCGGTCAAAATGGTAGGGGAGAAATTTGTGTGGCCGAGCCTTTGCAAACAAGTGAAAGAGTGGGCGGCAGCCTGCATGGCGTGCCAACGAGCCAAAGTACACAGACACACGAAGGCTCCCTTGGAGCCGTTTCGCATCCCAGCTAAGAGGTTTGACCATGTTCACGTGGACCTCGTGGGCCCCCTCCCACCATCACAAGGGTGCACGCACCTTCTGACAATGGTGGACCGCACCACACGCTGGCCGGAAGTGGTTCCACTGACGGCAACCACAGCCGAGGAAGTGGCGTGCGCGTTTTTAACAGCATGGGTGGCGCGTTTTGGAGTCCCGTCGGATATTACGTCCGACAGAGGCCCTCAATTTGTTTCCGAACTCTGGTCAACAATGGCCAGTAGCCTGGGTGTCACAATTCACCGCACAACCGCGTACAATCCACAGGCTAATGGGTTATGCGAACGTTTTCATAGATCATTGAAAGCGCCTCTCAGGGCTTCATGGACGAATGCAAATTGGGTAGACAAGCTACCGTGGGCTTTATTGGGGTTACGTTCTGCGCCTAAAGAGGATCTGGAAGCTTCCCCAGCTGAACTCGTTTTTGCGCAACCACTTCGGCTGCCCGGGGAGTTTCTTCCAGATAATCCCGCGCCGGGCAGCTCCCCGTCTCAGCTGTTGCAGTGTAGCATAGACACAAGCACACTGCCGGGCCCTGCCCACCACAGTTTTCCGCGCGTTTTTGTGCCTAAAACTTTGAAAAACGCGGAGTTCATTTTTGTCAGACACGACGCCCATCGCCCTACACTGCGCCCACCTTATGATGGACCGTTCAGAGTGCTGGAAACAGGGGACAAGCATTTTTTGCTAGATTTGGGGGGTAGGAGGGAAAAGATTGGCATAGACAGACTCAAACCCGCTTTCGTGGTGGCGGATGAGCAAGTGCTGTTGGCGAGGGCCCCTTGGCGTGGAAGACCCCCACAGGGAGCTTCCCAGAGAAAAGATTCCCCAGAGCACCCACACGGACAGACTTTTACCCCTCAAACATCAACCCCCCAGCATGACAGCACCGCAGAGGCGGTGAATCCTGGTTATAGCAGATACGAGAGAAGACTGAAGCCCAAGCAGCATGTGGATTGATGTTTAATGATTCTACCACAGCATACGGACTGTTATTCTATTGTTCTATCCAAGATGCTCGGGGGGGTCGTATGGCGGCATATGGGGAGTGCATAATTGTATAACATCTTAGACAAGAACAAAGAGCAGAGGTTCCCTGGGAGATAACAGGGAGGTGTGAAGGATGAATGCAGTGTGACCTTTTGTGTGTTAGAAACTTCTAGAGGAATGATAAAGGATTAAGGAAGTGAATGCAATGTGACCTTTTGTGTGTTAGAAGCTTCTAGAGGAATGCCATGCTATTTAAGAGAAGAGTCTCTGCTGAGTTGTCATTCTGTCTATGCTTCTTGTGTGAGATGTGTAATAAATTGTCTGAGCCAAATCCGCCTCGTTATTTACACGCTCCACAATATATACTTTTAAAAAATGATTTGCCACTTTACAGTTGAAGGTTAATTTGCAGAGCCAAATCTTAGAGGTCAATCAAACTCACCACCCAAACTCAATGACATATTTTGTTAAGCTCCCATAATTCCAATACATTTCTTCATTTCAGTGTTTTTCAACCAGGGATCCATCGAATGTTCAGGTTTCCATGGAAAATTTTCTAATTCCACTTCTTAACTGGTTTAAAAAAAATGCAACTAATTTGCCATTGTTGTGCATGAGTTTTGTAGGTACCCATGCACAACAATGACAATTTATGCTCGTGCTCGTTACAAGAGCGTTGAGGAAATGCATGCTAGGCTATCATGGTTGACTGTGGATGAAAGGCTGACGTAGTTTGGTTCAGTTCCTAAGAAATATTATTGTCTTTAGACTTAGGTCTTAAGACCTTCATATCTGTATTCAGTTTATTTATACAAATTATAGACATAATACCAGACAATGTGTAATGTGACGATTTACTCTACCATTTCCAAAAACAAATGCTTTAAAGAAAACCGATGTATAGGGCTGTATCACACAGGAAAAAACTCAGAACAGAAATGGTAAAAGTTTCAAAAAGAAACTAAAAACGTTACTTATAAAGAAGGAATTATGATTTTAATTGTATATGGGTAATGCCTATTGGAATTGTTGGTTTTATGGTTTGACATAGAACTCAATTAGTTCTGTAATGTTGTAATTTTTTTATTAAATTTCTAGACTGTATAGTTGAATCAATTTACAATTCTATTTTTCTTTTAAATTGTAAATGGCATTATTGTGTTAATGTATGTGTGGTGTCATTGTTTTGACTTTTGTGTGTGTGGACCCCAGGAAGAATAGTTGCTACTAGTTATAGTAGCAACTAGTTATTACTAGTTGCTACTAGTTATTACTAGTTATTACTAGTAATAGTTGCTCACTCTTTATACTGCGGACTTCTCACACAACACAACACACTGCCATCTACAGAAGTTCTCTGATGACTCTGCGATCGTTGGCCTCATCTCCAATGGAGATGAAGCTGAGTACAGAGGGCTTATCCAGGACTTCGTGGACTGGTGCCATCGGAACTGCCTCCAGATCAACGCGAGGAAAACTAAGGAGCTGGTGGTGGACTGCCGCAGGCATGGGCAGCCCCTCACAGTACCAGTAAATATACAGGGAACAGACATCGAGATGGTGACATCCTATAAGTACCTGGGTATTCATCTGAACAATAAACTAGACTGGTCACACAATACTGATGCACTCTACAAGAAGGGACAGCGCAGGCTGTTCCTGCTGAGGAGACTCAGGTCTTTTGGTGTACAAGGGGCGCTGCTGAAGTCATTCTATGACACGGTGGTGGCATCAGCCATCACTTTTGGAGTGGTCTGCTGGGGCAGTGGCATTACTGCAGCCGATAGGAAGAGACTGAACAAACTGATTAAGAAAGCTAGCTCTGTCCTGGGGCAGCGCCTTGATCCGATGGAGGAGATAGGAGAGAGAAGGACGGTGGCTAAACTGTCATCTCTGCTGGAGTCCGAGTTCCACCCTATGCAGGACATACTGAATGCACTGAGGAGCTCATTTAGCAGCAGACTACATCATCCCAGGTGCACAACCGAGAGGTTTCGTAGGTCCTTCCTACCAACGGCTGTCAGACTGTACAACCTAAGCAGGGCTGCTCGCAGAGATAGCAAAAAGACGTAACAAACTAATAGTTTTTTGAATGCAAAAGATGCAATAGACTTACACAATGGTCCCCTCCGGCATACAACTAGGAACATACCGGTCGCTATGGAGGGTGAGAATATGTATGGGCACATAATCATACCATGTAGGATAACTAAGTAGACGGTTATGCTGTTTCATTCCATCTAGCAACAATGCTCTGCACTGTGTGTGTTTATATATTTACATATTTATTCCATCTAGCTACAATGCTCAGCACTGGGTGTGTTTATATATTTATATATCTACATATTATTCCATCTAGCTACATTGCTCCGCACTGTGTGTGTTTATATACTTGCATATTTATTCCACCTAGCTGCAATGCTCCGTACTGTGGGTGTTTATATATTTACATATTTATTCCATCTAGCTACAATGCTCTGCACTGTGTGTTCATATATTCATATATTTATTCCATCCAGCTACAATGCTCTGCACTGTGTGTCTGTGTGTGTGTGTATATATATATATTTTATAGTAATACGTACATATGTATATTAGCTGCTCTTGCTTGCTTGTTTTTTTCTTGCCTTCTGATTGTTGCTCTGAGTGTTGCTATCCCTGTGCTGTTGCAATCCTGGAATTTCCCCATTGTGGGACTAATAAAGGCTTATCTTATCTTATCTTATCTTATCTTACTACAGTAGCAACTAATGAGGATCTGAATAAATGAATAAACGCCAAATTATTTTTAATTTTTTTGGACCAATTAAGAATTGAAATTGGAATATTTCCCACAGAAACCTAAGCATTCTATGGACCCCCAGTTGAAAAACACTGACCTTTTAAAGCTCTTCTAAAAACATTATACAACAGAGGTTCAAAGGTTGTACAACTCTCATTATTGCTCTTGGACTGACAAGAAAAATATGGAAAGGTCGTGTAAGTGTGCCACATATCCTCATCAGTCTCTAGCAAGATGCTCCTCCTCTGAACAGCATTTTCACTTAAAGTAATGTGTATGAAGATAGTGGACCTCCATTGATGTCTTTGTCGTGATGGACTACAAAGGAACAAAGACAAGGATGCATCAGATGGAAAAAAATGGAACTAATGCTTTTTGTCAGAATGAGACATGAAATGAGTGTGGGCTGGGCTAACAGTGCAGTAATGAGATATGTGTTTGATGTGGTCTAACAAGTCCTCCGTTTGAAATCGACTGTAAGATCTAATGAAAAGTTTTCTTCATCAGACATTTCCACCCCAGAGCAGGAAAACTCATTCTCCTTAGTTTTATTATACTGTATATACTACAGTTAAGGTCAGAAATACTGGAACCCTTGTCAGAAAAGGCACCACTTCTACCAGAAATGTATTGAAATTAAAAATGTGTATTTCTTTTGTTTGCATTTCAAACCAAAAGTGATTGCAAATGATATAATTTCTATATTGCTAGCACCTGTTGATTGTTACAGGTGAGTTTAGATATATCCCCTTTACACTAGCCTAAAATCACGGTTCGGTACATACCTTGGTTTTAAGGTCACGGTTTGGTTCATTTTCAGTACAGTAAGAAAACAAAATGCAAAACATAAAACTGCTTATCTTTTGTAAACTGCCATCAGTAAATTGTCCAAGAAAAAAATATTCTCAAATAAACAAAATTAAAATGTATACAATAAATACATTCTCTTTTTAGGAAATGAACGATGCAGACAATTGCAACAATAGATGTTTGAACAGCCTATTATAAAAAGTCCCCATAGCTAAATGAAATAATGACCCATGAAACATGAGTTGAAAAGTTGAACTTAGCAGCTTAATCAATAGTGTTTGTAGCAACACAATTAAATAACAGACATTAAAGTTTGGTCTTTTAACCCAAAAACTAAAGAAATAAAACTCATATCAGGTTCTACTGCACCATTCAGGGCTGTAATTCTACCGTTCAAAACAAACTGGAGTAATAATATTCAACTCCATTAAAGACAAAAAGAAAATAACAAACTAGTCCATCCTGTTTGAAACCTTGCTGAGTCTAGAAGTTTAAAAGTTTAATAATCAGGCTTCAGATTGAAAATTAAAAGAACTTTTTCCAGTCCAAAATAACAGTTTACAAATGCTTTAAGTTACAGTAGAGGAATGTGAGTCTTCACTACACATACAGTGAAATATTTAAGCTGTTTTAATTTATTTATGATGATTATGGTTATCTTTTTTAAATTAAAATTACAAATCATGATGTTCTAATTTACCGAGATGCACTAATATTCACAATGAGGGCTTATTACCTCAACAATAATAGAGAAGATGAGAGAGTAAGCTACTCATGTAATTCACTCATTTACTGGCAGTTAAAATGTTACCAGCAGAAATGAAACGGCTCAGCTGTCAGCAAGCATCATTCAAGAGAGATTATTGTCCGACAGGTAATGTTAGCACATGCTAAGAGTTTAATCAGTTTTCTAAAGCTGAGACAGCCACTCATTGAAAGTAAGAACTTTACTCGCTAAAAACTCACTAACCTTACCAGTGTTTAGAAGTATACCCCAATTCCAGTCATTCTTTAACGTAGCGGAGCGCTGCAGAAGTCTGCTGACAGGCAGCCGGAGACGGGGAAACTGAGCGGAGGAAGGGGCGTGATAAGACAGTTACATTTTCTGTCCGTCACTCAATATAGTCCATGTCATACCTCGGCACACGTCTGTACCATACTGTAGGTGGCGTACCGAAAAATCAGAATATGTATACAAGTGTGGGGAGACTTGAATAACGAAACCGAATTGTCTTTCATTTCAGTTTATTCAAGAAATCATTCCACTGTCTGCTCTTATTCTTGAGCAGCGAACAAAGAGAGTGAACACACCAAAGTTCTCTCATTTAAACCTTCTCACATCAAACCATTTCCCTCGCGGGGGAAATCACACATCTATATCAAAGTCTCTTTATTCACATTCATTAGCCTTTTATTTACATAACTCCCCCTTCTCTCTTCCCGAGCCTCAGTGGTCAGGAAGTCTTCTGTCCCCTGTCCTCCGCAGGGGGTCCAGGCTCTGTGGCTCCGCACCGCAGGGGGCTGGCTCTCCTTCATCGTGGTTAAATCACATATGCAGTGTCCAACATATACATGTCTCACAACACAGCCATATAACCCCCCCCCAAACGATGAAGAACAGACTAATTCCCAAAATTTAATAGCACCTTACTCACTACTGAATAATCAACACCAACATTCAGTCTGTGCGCCGCTTGGGCTTCAGCCGTCTGCCGAATCTGCTGTGCGTTGGCCCCGCCTTGCCTGCGGTGCTGTTCTGCTTCGGGTCTGTTGACTGAGGAAGAGAGTGGTTAATTGCCCTCTGCGGGGGCCTGCCTCGTCGAGGCGCCACCGCGACCGGTACAGACACGTCCTTCATGACAAAAGCAGGTTTTAGTCTGTCAATACTGACTGTCTCTTTTCTGTCCCCAAAATCTAGCACAAATTGCTTATCACCTGCCTCCAGCACTCGAAATGGCCCTTCGTAAGGTGGTTTGAGCGTTGCCTTAAGGGCTTCGCGCCTGACAAAAACGAAATCGGCATTTTTCAAAGCCTTGGGGACGAAAACTCGTGGAAAAGCGTGATGAACCGGACCCGGGAGCGTGTCTGCCCCCGTGCCAACTAACGGTCCCGGAGCAGAGAGAGGTGGGGGCTCTGGGTGCTCTGGTAAAAACTCGCCCGGCAGCCTCAGAGTTTGTGCGAATACCAGCTCCGCTGGGGAGGCGTCTAAGTCCTCTTTAGGCGCAGAACGCAACCCTAATAAAACCCATGGGAGTTTATTTACCCAATCTGCATCCGTGAGCGACGCTCTGAGTGCTGCCTTCAAAGACCTATGAAAACGCTCGCATAAACCATTAGCCTGAGGGTGGTAAGCCGTAGTGCGGTGAATTTTGGCTCCTAAGCCGTTGGCCATCGCTGACCACAGCTCAGAGATGAATTGCGGTCCTCTATCGGACGTAATGTCCGACGGAACCCCGAAGCGCGCCACCCAAGCCGTTAAAAAAACGCGAGCCACCTCCGCGGCCGTGGTCGTCGCAAGTGGGACCACTTCCGGCCAACGTGTGGTGCGGTCCACCATTGTCAAAAGATACGTGAACCCCTGTGATGCCGGTAGGGGGCCCACAAGGTCGACGTGCACATGGTCGAACCTTCTGGCCGGAATGCGGAACGGTTCTAACGGGGCTCTTGTGTGCCTGTGAATTTTGGCCCGTTGACAGGAAATGCAGGTTTTTGCCCATTCCTTCACGTGCTTGCGCAGGCACGGCCAAACAAACTTTTCCGCCACTAGTTTCACCGACGCGCGCACCCCCGGGTGCGCCAGTGAGTGGACCGAGTCAAAAACACGGCGGCGCCACGTGGCCGGAACCACCGGACGCGGGCGCCCCGTCGACATGTCGCAGATCAGGGGGGGCATACCGGTTTGTAAACACTTGCTCTCCAGCCTCAACCCTGTTGGTCCAGACTGGAGCGCGCGCACGTCTGCGTCCGCCCCCTGGTCCGCTGCCATGGCTGCGTAATCTATACCCACGTGCACCGGGGCTGCGCGCGCTACCGTGCCGCTCCCTTGCGGCGCGGTCACGGTGGCCCGTTCTGCCTCTGCGCGTGTCGGGGTCGTGAACGCGCGTGAGAGACAATCCGCTACTACATTGAATTTGCCCGCGACGTGCCTAATGTCAGTGGTAAATTCCGAGATTGCGGCCAGCTGCCTCTGCTGCCTGCCGGACCACGGATCTGAAATTTTGGCCATGGCGTATGTGAGCGGCTTGTGGTCCACATAAGCGGTGAAGCACCGTCCTTCCAGCCAGAACTGGAAATGACGAATAGCCAAATGCAGCGCCAACAGTTCTCTGTCAAACGCGCTGTATTTTCGCTCAGCCGCGCTTAAAGATTTGCTAAAGAAAGCCAAAGGCTGCCAAACTCCGGCTACCTGTTGCTCAATAACGGCCCCTATGGCTAAATCTGAAGCGTCTGTCGTCAGCGCGATACGTGCTGCAGGGTCTGGGTGGGCCAGGAGCGCAGCGTCAGCCAAGGCTTTTTTAACCTCTGTGAACGCGCGCTCCCGCTCCGGGGACCATTCGACCGCCTGGGTCGGCTTTTGTTTTTTGAGCGCGGCATATAACGGTTGCATGATTTGAGCTGCGTGGGGCAGGAACCGGTTATAAAAATTCACCATCCCCAAGAATTCCTGTAGTGATTTGACCGTTTGTGGACGGGGAAAATCCGCTACCGCGCGTACTTTCTCTGGTAACGGAACCGCTCCCTCCGGGGAGACGCGGTGACCCAAAAAATCAATCCGCTCAACGCCGAACTGGCACTTAGCTGGGTTAACTATTAAGCCGTGCTCTCCCAGCCTCCTAAAAACTGCTGTGAGGTGCGTTTCGTGTTCGTCCTCTGAAGTACTCGCGACCAAAATGTCGTCGAGGTACACAAACACGAAAGGGAGATCGCGTAACACGGCATCCATCATCCGCTGAAATGTTTGCGCCGCCCCTTTGAGACCAAACGGCATGCGTAAAAATTCGAAAAGTCCGAACGGGGTTATTACCGCTGTTTTAGGAATGTCCTCCGGTTGGACCGGGACTTGGTGATAGCCGCGAACTAGATCAATCTTTGAAAAAATGCGCGCCCCCGCCAGGTGCACCGAAAAATCCTGAATGTGCGGGATGGGATAACGATCGTGTGCCGTAGCGTTGTTTAGCCTGCGGTAATCCCCGCACGGTCTCCAGGAGCCATCGGCTTTCGGTACCATGTGCAGCGGCGAAGCCCACGGGCTCTTCGACCTACGAACGATGCCCAGCCTCTCCAGGCTGGCGAACTCCTCGCGCGCAATGGCGAGCTTAACTGCATCCAAGCGCCGAGCTTTTGCAAACACGGGAGGACCAGAAGTGGGGATGAAGTGTTTCACCCCGTGCTTCGCGACCGTCGCTGAAAAAGTGGGCACAGTGAGCGCTGGAAATTGGGTGAGGAGTGTGTGAAACTTACCACCTGCTGTAGCGACGTGGGTCTGTACTGGTGGCGGGGACACTCGAGCTGAACAGGGGAGAGAGTAAAAAGAGAGTGCATTTACCAGCCGTCTATTAGCAAGATCAACTAACAGATTGTGTGAACACAAAAAATCCGCGCCCAACATGTTGAAACTCACCGCCGCTACTACAAAAGTCCATTCATATGTGCGGCCATGTAAGCATAAAGGCAAGGTCCTTCTCCCGTAGGTGTTGATGTTCGAGCCATTTGCCGCTGTAGCTCCGTCACCGTGGGGTCCAGCCACCCGGTCCGCGTATGTTGGGGTGATGAAGCTCACTTGTGCTCCGGTGTCAATGAGGAACACTCGTCCGGAGCGCGCATCCGTGATGTAGAGCAGCTTGTTGCGTTCTCCGAGGGTCGAAGCTGCTAGCGACCCCCGGTCTTGCCGTTTCCCGAACTCCTGAAGATGCAGGGCGGCACACACCTGCGTGCCTTCTCTGCGAACCTCCGATGGTAAAAGCAGAGATCTTCTCCTCCGCTGTGTCGTGCCCGCGCCTCTGTCGCCGGGCTATTGGCTCCCCCTCGTCGCGGCCGTGTTGCCGCCATCGTCGGCCAGTCTGGTTCTGCCGCCTCTGGCTCCCCGCTGTCTCGGGTCGCTGCTGTGGTTGCTTGCCCGCCGCAGGCGTCCAGGATCCCGTCTGCCTCCTGGGCCAGCTCCCGGAACTCCTCCAGGGTGTGACACTTTTTGCCGGCCAGCGTGCTTCTCGCATGCGCCGGGAGGTTGGAGAGGAAGATGAACTGAAAAATGAAATCATCGTTGTCCAACCCTCTCAGCTGTATCATCTCCTCCATCAGGGCGCTCGGCCTGTGTCCACCTTGGTCTAGCAAAGACAGGATCCTCCTCGCCCTCACTTCAGCCGAGGGGGTGAAAAACTTGATGAGGGTGGATTTCAGCTTGCTGTACCTGTCGGTCGCGGGTGGCTGCTCCACCAAGCTTTGCACGCACCGAGCTGTGCTGTTGTCCAGTTTAGCGATGACATGGTGGAACTTAGTGTCATCCACCGTTACTCCTGCGAGCGCGAACTGCGACTCTGCTTGCAGAAACCACGACCGTGGGTTATCCTGCCAGAAATCAGGCAGCCTAACGGCCACTGCGCTCGCCAGCTCTGAGCGCTGTGAGTCCGGGACCCTGAGAATTTCTTCGTTCATTCTCAACGTCGTCAGTCACCAATGTGGGGGTCACCAATGTGGGGAGACTTGAATAACGAAACCGAATTGTCTTTCATTTCAGTTTATTCAAGAAATCATTCCACTGTCTGCTCTTATTCTTGAGCAGCGAACAAAGAGAGTGAACACACCAAAGTTCTCTCATTTAAACCTTCTCACATCAAACCATTTCCCTCGCGGGGGAAATCACACATCTATATCAAAGTCTCTTTATTCACATTCATTAGCCTTTTATTTACATAACTCCCCCTTCTCTCTTCCCGAGCCTCAGTGGTCAGGAAGTCTTCTGTCCCCTGTCCTCCGCAGGGGGTCCAGGCTCTGTGGCTCCGCACCGCAGGGGGCTGGCTCTCCTTCATCGTGGTTAAATCACATATGCAGTGTCCAACATATACATGTCTCACAACACAGCCATAACAAGTACCATTACACTCCTACTTTACACAGGATTGGAGATCGTTGAGAGATCTGTGATCTGTCAATCATCTTCAGTGATCTCCACAGTAACCATGGTCTCCTCAGAGTTCTGACTCAGTCCAAAACAGAAAAGGATCTCCCAAACAATCCCAAACATAAAAAATTTGCCCAATCTCTCAATGATCTCCATGCTCCATGTACAAAGGGGCCCTTACAAAATAAAGGAGCATCGCATGCTTGAAATCCAATTACAATACTTGAACAAATATTTCTTTTGAAACACAGTTTTTAACTGTATGCAATACCATTGTCTATATAAATACATATACTGTACATATTACACATATACATATTACACTAGTTTTTTTCATAAAATACCCTTTTCTATATTGTTCACAGTGTATACAGGTGCATCTCAATAAATAAAAATGTCATTGAAAAAGGACAGTAATAAGGGTCAGTAGTTCAATTAAAAAAATTCATAAAATTAATTTTAGGTAATCTTTTTTTTTTTTTTTTTTTTTTAAGAAACTGAATTTGGGGTTTTCATGAGCTGTAAGCCGTAACCATCAAAATGAAAATAAACACTTGAAATGTATCACTATGTGTCTAATGAATCTACATAATATATGTATGGGTCTCATTTTTTGAATAACTTTTTGGGGAGTCCTTTGTGGAATGTCTCATATGTGGTTCAACATGAGCATACCAAAGTGCTTAAGTGCAATTATTTTCAGGGAGAAGCAGCGTTAGCTGATAGAAATGCCGAGGTGGAAAAAATTTAGACCATGACTGTACATGGAGTTTGTATTGATGGAGACCTTTGCTACTATTGCTTCATGGAAATGATAGGTGCATATATGATTAGGGAGTGGGTAGGAAAAAAAAGTGACATTTTATTTCAAATTAGAATTGAATGACAGTCTTGTAACTTTGTTCTGGACCCACTGATCCACTTTCTTTCCTTCAGTGACTCTGTGGCTCTACAGACAGACATGTCTGTGCTACTCGTCCTCTGTAACTTTCTCTCTCTTCAACTTTTTCTATCTCACACAGCCAGTTGATTGCTGGCCCTCACTGACCATGGTTATGCCAGAGGTTCCTTCCTGTTAAAAGCTCACAAGGGAACTCCTGATTTTTGAAATTATTCTCGTTAATGTTGGACCCCATCTTATTACTTAAAATATCTTGAAATGACTTGAAATGTTGTGAACTAACTCTGTATTGATAAGGTTGAACTGTATTGAACTTTATTAATTGACATGATTTACGACCCAAGAGACAGACGCTGACACGAGTGATTACAGACAATAACCTTTTATTTGTTAAAGTGAGGGTGTAGTGCGTGAGTGGATGTATGTGTGCTTGTCTGGTCACTGGAGCTGAGCCTGACTTGTGGTGACCCGGCAACCCTGGAAACACACAAACACAAAGGTTACTGCTGTTCACTGACAATAACGGTGTAAATGTGCTGCAGGTGCTTACTGGCAGGTTCCGCAGTGTAAGTCCGGCTGGCTCCCGGTGTCCGAGTGATGTGGTGCTCGAGGTGCCCGGCGTTGCGGGGGTGAGGAGGAACTCCGAGGAGGAGGAGGCTGTGCCTCGTCAGCTGGGGAGCAAAGTCCGCCACCTGGGAGGTCCACCTGTGCACAAGGGATAGAACTTGCAGATGATGAGTGCTGGGTTTGCTTACATGACTTGACTTGGCTTGGCATTGGTTTCTTGACTTGAGGTCGAGATCTTGGCGCATTGCTAGGCAAGGAAGACAGACGACTCTGTGCTGAGGAGTCCATGCGTTGGGCTTTTAAAGCCCGCTGATTACCACCTGCTGGAGTGAGCGCAGCTGATGATGAAGATGCTGATGATGGCCTGGCGGCCATCATGACAGTACTCCCCCCCCCTAGAGGTGCCTCCAGGCACCTGCCCAATCCTACCTGGATGCGCCTGATGGAAATCGCGGATCAACTGCTTGTCGAGGATCAACGCAGGGCGTATCCAGGAGCGATGCTCAGGGCCAAACCCCTCCCAGTCCACCAAATACTGGAGGCCCCGACCCCTCCTGCGGACATCCAGGATTGCTGTCACCCCCCAGGCCGGATGGCCATCGATCATCCTCGGGGGGACAGGAGCCACGGGAGGCGGGCACAGCGGGTCGCGATGTAGGGCTTGACCTGGGAGACGTGGAAAGTGGGGCAGATGTGCATGTGAGGGGGGGAGAACAAGACGCACAGACACAGGGTTGACAATGCGGGCAACGACAAAAGGACCGATGAAGCGCTTGGTCAGTTTACACTTCTCGGCAGGCACACTGATGTTTCTCGTGGACAACCATACCTTCTGACCCACCTTGTAATCCGGGGCGGGCCTCCTGTGACGGTTGGCCACCTCAATGTTGCGTTCCGTGGTTCTCAGAAGGGCTCTGCGGGTGATGGACCAAATCCGCCGACAACGCCTGATGTGAGCCTGTACAGACGGAACCGCCAACTCTCCCTCCTCCTCAGGAAACACAGGTGGATCGTACCCCAATGAGGCCTTAAAGGGGGACATCCCCGTGGCCGAGGACACCGTGGTGTTATGAGCGTACTCGATCCACAGGAGATACGTGCTCCAAGAAGAAGAGCAGGAGGAGATGACGCATCACAGCGCAGCCTCCAGCTCCTGATTGGCCCGCTCGCACTGGCCATTGCTCTGCGGGTGGTATCCAGAGGAGAGACTGGCCGTGGCCCCCAGTACCGTGCAGAACGCCTTCCAAACTTGAGACACGAACTGTGGCCCTCGATCCGAAACGATGTCAGCGGGGATCCCGTGAGGACGAACCACGTGAAGGACGAGAAGGTAACCCCCGGAGAGGCACAAAGTGGGCAGCTTTAGAAAAGCGGTCCACAATTGTCAAAACAGTCATGAAGTGGCCGGAGGGGGGCAACCCGGTCACGAAGTCCATGGCCACATGGGACCAGGGGCGGGAAGGGATGGGCAAAGGATGCAGAAGACCCGCTGGGGCCGATGATGACGACGTCTTCCCAGTGGCGCACTGAGCGCAGGCCCGGACATAGTTGTTAACATCCTTCCGAAGCCCTGGCCACCAAAAGATCCTCTGGAGGAGGTCAATGGTCCGACTCACACCCGGATGGCACGCCAGTTTGGATGCGTGACCCCACTCTATTACCTGACCCCTAACAGAGCGAGGAACAAAAAGACGACCCGGGGGCCCCCCACCCAGATCGGGCTCCACCTCCTGTGCTCTTCTGACCTTGTCGCACATTCCCCAGGACAACGCACCCACCACACAGGCAGATGGCAGGATAGTCTCCTCCTGCTCGTCAGAGGATGGCACGTCAAACTGCCTGGAAAGGGCGTCAGGCTTACCATTCTTGCTTCCCGGCCGGTAGGTGATCGTAAAATTAAAGCGACCAAAGAAGAGTGACCAGCGGGCCTGGCGTGCGTTCAGCCGCTTGGCCGTCCTGAGGTATTCAAGGTTGCGATGGTCAGTCCACACGACAAACGGCTGGGCAGCCCCCTCCAGCCAGTGCCTCCATTCCTCCAGAGCGAGTTTGACAGCCAGCAGCTCCCTGTCACCAATGCTGTAGTTCCTCTCAGCAGGTGTTAAGCGATGAGAGAAGAAAGCGCAGGGTCGGATCTTTCCATCCGTCGGGGAGCGCTGAGAGAGAACGGCCCCAACCCCCGAATCCGAGGCGTCCACCTCCACCAGGCATTGTAGCTCCGGGTCCACCTGGGTCAACACACGAGCCGAGGCGAACTCCTCCTTCAGTCTCTCAAATGCCACAGCAGCCTCCTCACTCCAGCGAAAGGGGACCTTCGGGGATGCGAGTGCAGTCAGGGGTCTGGCGATGTTCCCAAAGTTAGGCACAAAATGCCAGTAAAAATTGGCGAAACCCAAAAAACCCTGCAGCTGTTTCCTAGAACTGTTTCCTAGAACTGAGCCACCACCGGAGTGGTGGCTCAGTTGGTAGAGCATCCGCCCCACATCCGGGAGGCAAGGGTTCAAATCCCGGCCGGGTCATGCCGAAGACCATATAAAAGTGGAACTTCCTGCCATCCAGCTTGGTGCTCAGCAATAAAATGGAATGGAGGAGGGAACTCTGTGGCGGCGCCTTGCATGGCAGCGGCCCTCTGATTCTGCACTTGGGGTGTGTGTGATTTACACTGTAGATAGGCAAAGCACAATCTCGTTCTGCTGTACATGATTGGTTGTACAGCCGAATGACAGTAAGGGTGATTTGATTTGATAGATGTAGGTGTGGGCCAATCCACCACTGCCTTGACCTTGTCCAGATCGGGGAGCACCTGGTTACGGGCGATGATAAATCCCAGGAAAGAGGTGCGGTCCGTGTGGAATTCACATTTCTCCGCCTTGACGAACAACTGATTCTCCAGGAGGCACTGCAGAACCCGCCGTACATGCACCTGGTGCTCCTCCAGTGTGCGCAATAAGATGAGGATATCATCGAGGTACACGAAGACGAAGGAGTTCAAAAAGTCCCGGAGGACGTCATTTATTAGGCGCTGGAACACTGCCGGAGTGTTGGTTAACCCAAACGGCATCACTAAATATTCAAAGTGGCCGCTTGGGGTCCGGAAGGCAGTCTTCCATTCGTCACCTTCTCGAATACGCACCAGGTGATAGGCATTCCGTAGATCTAACTTGGTGAACCATGACGCCCCCTGGAGGGAATCGAAAGCAGTGTTCATCAAGGGGAGCGTATATTTGTCTTTGATTTTGATATCATTGAGACCCTGGAAATCGATGCAGGGGCGCAGCGATCCGTCCTTCTTCCCCACGAAGAAGAACCCTGCGCCTACGGCCGAGGACGAGGGACGGATGATACCGGAAGCAAAAGACTCCTTGATATACGTATCCATGGCCTCACGTTCCGGAGCTGACAGGCTATACAGGCGGCTCGCCGGAAGAGGGGCCCCAGCCTTGAGAATCTTGATTGCGCAGTCATACGGGCGATGGGGGGGAAGGGACAGCGCCCGTGACTTACTAAACACCGGACCCAGGTCATGGTAGACGTCAGGCACCTTGGACAGGTCCGGAGGAGGCGTTGAGGGAGGCTGCATCGGGACCGAGGGGGCGCATGCCACTGACTGGAGACAGGCGCTCAGACAAAACGAGCTCCAAGCCGTGATACTCCCAACTTGCCAATCGAAAGTGGGGTTATGCAGCCGAAGCCAGGGGTACCCCAGGATGACGGGTGAAGAGGAGATGGGCAGGACCAGGAACCGTATTTCCTCCCTGTGATTCCCAGAGACTATTACAGACACAGGGGCCGTCTGGTGGGAAACTGACGTCAAAGATGCTTTGGATAGGGTGACAAGATGAACAGGGGGGCATAAGGGCTGACGGCTGAGGCCCATCAGGGTTGCCAGGTCTCTGGAGATGAAATTCTACTCAGCTCCAGAGTCAACTAAGGTGTGTGTGGTGTGTTCCTTGTGTTTGTGGAGGAGTCTAATGGGGATGTGGCAACTAGTAAGGGGTTTTTCCTGATTCTTGTCCGCGAATCGCCCTACTGTGATCCGCGGACCTCCCCTTTTAACGGGCAGTCCACGACTCCATGTGACCCATTCCCACAGTAGAAACACAACCCCTGCTCCCTGCGGCGCTGTCTTTCAGCCACTGTAATACCCGATTGCCCCACAATCATATCCTCCTGCTCCGAAAGTTCCTCAGATGAGGGCAGAGCGAGGAGGGAGGACCTAACGGAGCGAGGGCGAGGTTTACTCGAACGGGAAACTGTTCGCCGTTCAGCCGCCCTCTCCCTTAGTCTGCTATCTAAGCTGATAGTGAGGGAGATCAACTCCCCTAATCTGTCTGGTTTATCCTTTGCTGCTAGCTCATCCTTCAACTCTGGGCTAAGACTGCGGAGGAAGATTCCACAGAGCGCTGGCTCCCCCCACCCAACCTGAGCAGCTAATACCCGGAAGTCAACGGAGTAATCGGCGGCAGACCTACTGCCCTGCCGGAGACCTAGCAGCCGTTCGGTTAACACCGCGCCCCGGTCAACATGATCGAACACCTCCATAAACTCTGCCACGAACTGCTGGTAAGTTAACAAAGGATAGTTTGGTTTGGCCATGATGATGTATGCCCAATTTAAGGCTCTGCCTCCCAGCAAATTGATAATATATCCAATCTTGTTCAAATCAGTGGCAAAGTCCCCCGGGACGCGGAGAAACACAGACTCGCACTGCAGCAAAAACCCTCGTGCCTCCCCAAGTTTACCATTAAAACGAGCGGGGGTTGGCATGGGAGTGGGGCGATGTGCGGATGGTGGGTTGGTTTGGCTAGTAGCAGTAGCTGCGGGTTCTGAAGGCGCCCCACTGGCTGGGGGAAACGCCTGGTGTCCTTCCAGGCGATCCAGCCGTCTGTTAATTTGTGTCAGCTGATTTAAAATTACCGTGTGTTGATGGGAAATCATGTCAACTCGTGCACTGAGAGTGTTTAAGTGGCGCAACAGCGCGCTGTCTGTTGGGTCATTCTGACGGAGTCGTACTGACATGATTTACGACCCAAGAGACAGACGCTGACACGAGTGATTACAGACAATAATCTTTTATTTGTTAAAGTGAGGGTGTAGTGCGTGAGTGGATGTATGTGTGCTTGTCTGGTCACTGGAGCTGAGCCTGACTTGTGGTGACCCGGCAACCCTGGAAACACACAAACACAAAGGTTACTGCTGTTCACTGACAATAACGGTGTAAACGTGCTGCAGGTGCTTACTGGCAGGTTCCGCAGTGTAAGTCCGGCTGGCTCCCGGTGTCCGAGTGATGTGGTGCTCGAGGTGCCCGGCGTTGCGGGGGTGGGGAGGAACTCCGAGGAGGAGGAGGCTGTGCCTCGTCAGCTGAGGAGGAAAGTCCGCCACCTGGGAGGTCCACCTGTGCACAGGGGATAGAACTTGCAGATGATGAGTGCTGGGTTTGCTTACGTGACTTGGCTTGGCGTTGGTTTCTTGACTTGAGGTCGAGATCTTGGCGCATTGCTTGAAGACAGACGACTCCGTGCTGAGGAGTCCGTGCGTCGGGCTTTTAAAGCCCGCTGATTACCACCTGCTGGAGTGAGCGCAGCTGATGATGAAGATGCTGATGACGGCCTGGCGGCTATCATGACATTAATAACTTTACTAAACTGAACTACGTATATCCCTATCTATAAAATTACTACACCAAATTACTACACCAAACATGTTTAGTGACTGTTGTGTTTGTTTTTATATGTAAGAAGTGATCTGGATTAGAATTTACTATTAATTTCATTACTTTTTCAGTTAATTTTTTGCAACATGAGGCGCCACATCTTCAGTGTTGTGCTGATAAGTACTGCTAGAACCAAAGGGTTTCTTTGTAGAGTTGGCATGGTTTTCTTGTGCCCAAATGGATTTTCTCTTGGTATTTTGGTTTCCTCCCACAGTTCAAAGACACATATTATGTTAATTTCAGAATTCTTTGTTGCCTGCAGGTTTAGATGTGAGTGTATGTGGTTGTTTGCCTCTGGGTTGTGATGGACTGGCAAACTGTCCAGGGTTTACTCTGCCCCCCTTCGCCCAATGCGCTCTTTGGTGACAGATGGTGCTCTACAGGCTTGAGTCCTTACCACTTTTGCACAACCATCTGTACATACCTGTCCCAAAAGCCAAAAGGAGCTGCCAATGGCTTGATATTCTCTAACCAGACAAACAGAAAACTAATCCATCCATCCATCCATCCATCCATCTTCTACCGCTTTTCCGGAGGTCCGGGTCGCGGAGGCAGCAGTTCAAGCAGAGAAGCCCAGACTTCCCTCTCCCCAGCCACCTGCTCCAGCTCTTCAGAGGGGATACCAAGGCGTTCCCAGACTAGCTGGGAGACATAGTCTCTCCACCGAGTCCTGGGTCTGCCCCGGGGTCTCCTCCCAGTGGGACGTGCCTGAAACACCTCAAGTGGGAGACGTCCAGGAGGCATCCTAATCAGATGCCCATACCACCTCAACTGACTCCTTTCAATGTGGAGGAGCAGCGGTTCTACTCTGAGCCTCTCCCGGATGACTGAGCTCCTCACCCTATCTCTGAGGGTGAGTCCAGCAATCCTACGGAGAAAGCTCATTTCAGCCGCTTGTATCCGCGATCTCGTTCTTTCGGTCATTACCCAAAGCTCGTGACCATAGGTGAGAGTAGGAACGTAGATTGACTGGTAAATCGACAGCTTTGCCTTAGAACTAAGCTCCCTCTTCACCACAACAGACCGGTACAACGTCCGCATCACTGCAGATGCTGCTCCAATCCGTCTGTCGATCTCTCGCTCCATTTTCCCCTCACTCGTGAACAAGACCCCAAGATACTTAAACTCCTCCACTTGGGGCAGGAGCCTGTCCCCAACCATAAAAATTATGAACAGGACCGGTGACAAAGGGCAGCCCTGGCGGAGTCCAACTCTCACTGGGAATGACTCCGACCGAGTGTTGGCAATACGAACTAAACTCTCACAACGGTCGTACAGAGACCGAATAGCTCGTAACAACAAGCCCGATACCCCATACTCCCGAAGCACCCCCCACAAAAATCCACGAGGGACGCGGTCAAATGCCTTCTCCAAGTCCACAAAACACATGTAAACTGGTTGGGCAAACTCCCACGAACCCTCAAGAATTCTCGAGAGGGTAAAGAGCTGGTCCGATGTGCCACGGCCAGGACGAAAACCACATTGCTCCTCCTGAATCCGAGGTTCGACCAACGGCCGGACTCTCCTCTCCAGTACCTTGGCATAGACCTTCCCAGGGAGGCTGAGGAGTGTGATCCCTCTAAAGTTGGAGCACACCCTCCGGTCCCCTTTTTTGAAGAGAGGAACCACCACCCCGGTTTGCCATGCCAAAGGCACTGCCCCCAACCTCCACGCAATGTTGCAGAGGCGTGTCAACCATGACAGCCCAACAACATCCAGGGCCTTGAGGTACTCGGGGCGAATCTCGTCCACCCCCGGGGCCCGGCCACCAAGGAGATTTTTAACCACCTTGGCGACCTCAGCCCCTGTGATAGGCGAGTCATCCCCCTTGTCCCCAAACCCTGCTTCCTCTGTGGAAGGCGTATCAGTGGGATTGAGGAGATCCTCGAAGTATTCCTTCCACCGCCCGACGATATCCCCAGTTGAAGTCAACAGTGTCCCATCCGCACCATACACAGTGTGGACGGGGAGCTGCTTTCCCCTCCTGAGCCGCCGAACAGTTTGCCAGAATCTCTTTGAAGCCGACCGAAAGTCTTGTTCCATGGCCTCACCGAACTCCTCCCATACCCGGGTTTTTGCTTCAGCAACCACCCGAGCTGCACTCCGCTTGGCCTGCCGGTACACCTCAGCTGCTTCGGGAGTCCCACAAGCCAACCAAGCTTGATAGGACTCCTTCTTCAGCTTAATGGCCCCCCTCACCACTGGTGTCCACCACTTGGTTCGGGGGTTGCCACCACGAGATGCACCGACCACCTTGCGGCCGCAGCTCTGGGCCGCCGCTTCAACAACAGAGGTGGAGAACATGGCCCATTCAGACTCCATGTCTCCAGACTCCCTCGGAATGTGGTTGAAGTTCTTCCGGAGGTGGGAGTTGAAGACCTCCCGAACAGGGGCCTCAGCCAGACGCTCCCAGCACACCCTCACTATACGTTTGGGTCTACCAGGTCTGAATGGCTTCCTCCCCTGCCATCGGATCCAACTCACCACCAGGTGGTGATCAGTTGACAGCTCTGCACCTCTCTTTACTCGGGTGTCCAAGACATACGGTCGCAGGTCTGATGATACGATAACAAAATCGATCATCGACCTGCGGCCTAGGGTGTCCTGGTGCCAGGTGCACATATGGACACCCTTATGCTTGAACATGGTGTTCGTTATGGACAGACTGTGGTTAGCACAGAAGTCCAATAACTGAACACCACTCGGGTTCAGATCGGGCAGGCCGTTCCTCCCAATCACCCCCCTCCAGGTTTCACTGTCATTGCCCACGTGCGCATTGAAGTCCCCCAGTAGGACAATGGAGTCTCCAGGAGGAGCACCCTCCAGCACCCCAGTCACAGACTCCAAAAAGGATGGGTACTCTGAAACATCATTTGGTGCATAGGCACAAATGATGGTCAGGACCCGTTTCCCAACCCGAAGGCGCAGGGAAGCAACCCTTTCATCCACCGGGGAAAAC
Organism: Pholidichthys leucotaenia; assembly: GCA_020510985.1. Lineage (NCBI taxonomy): Eukaryota > Metazoa > Chordata > Actinopteri > Cichliformes > Pholidichthyidae > Pholidichthys > Pholidichthys leucotaenia. The sequence goes on along the minus strand of CM035844.1, from coordinate 377,464,499 downwards.
TCCAATATAGAGGCAGCAAGGTGGGGCGATACAAGAATACCTACCCCTGCTCGTCGCCTCTCGCCCGGGGCAACTCCAGAAAAGGCCAAGCTCCAGCCCCTCTCCAGGAGACTGGTTCCGGAACCGGAGCTGTGTGTTGAGGTGAGGCCGACTATATCTAGCCGGTATCGCTCAATCTCGTACACCAGCTCAGGCTCCTTCCCCACCAGAGAGGTGACATTCCACGTACCAAAAGCCAGTTTAGAAAGCTTGGGATCAGTCCGCCAAGGTCTCCGCCTTTGACTGCCACCTAATCCACATAGCACCGGACTTCCATGATCCCTCCTGCAGGTGGTGAACCTACTGGAGGGCGGACCCATGTAACTCCTTCGGGCTGAGCCCGGCCGGGTCCCATGGGTGGAAACCTGGCCACCAGACGCTAGCCTTCGAGCCCCTCCCCCAGGCCTGGCTCCAGGGTGGGGCCCCGGTAACCCCATACCGGGCGGGGTACACTGAATCCTTGATATACAATTTATCATGAGAGTCTGTTGGATCGTTCTTAGTCTGGCCCTTCACCCAGGACCAGTTTGTCTTGGGAGACCCTATCAGAGGCAAATTGCCCCGGACAACATAGCTCCTGGGATCACTGGGGCACGCAAACCCCCCCACCACGATAAGGTGACGATCCATGAGGGGGAGATTAGAAAACCATGGATTAGAAAACTAATCCACATCCAAATAATCCTCTGGATACAGAGACTCAGTTTATACATGCTGCGGGGGAAATTGTTTAGCTTTGTAGGAGGTCTCAATTTGCTCTTGTTGCTGGAACAGAGAATATGTTTGGGGATTTTTTAGGTTCTATTAAGCTGCTTATTCCTCCAATTTATGGGATTGTTTTTGTGGGAGAACAATTTCTTCTGAGAAAGTCTACTTATAACCAGTGATGTAATACATACAGAACAAGTCCCAAGGGACTAGAACAGGGGTCAGCAACCTTTACCACTTAAAGAGCCATTTGGACCCGTTACCCACAGAAAAGAAAACACTGGGAGCCACAAAAACCCTTTTGACACTTAAAATGAAATAACACTGCATATAACTTTTTTTCCCTTTATGCTATGTATAAACAAACTATAATGTGTTGCATTTATGAAATCAGGGAACTCCTGCAGAGAAAACAAAATTACATTTCTGTATGCAACAAAAACATTTTGAACTCCGAAAAAAAAAAGACATTGGGTTGAAGGTTGACATTGGGTTGAAAGGAGAGTGCTATTTCTAGCACTGATGACTCCTGATCCTTCGATAAAAATCTCATAATTCCGCTGAAAACAATACCGAAAGCTCAGAATTCCAACACGAACCAGCAATGTGATTTGGGGTTGGGGAAATTATCTGAAAATTCAGCAGGGGGTCTGGGGGACACAGTTCCCCAGCGGGGTCCGGGGCAGAGCCCTGGTGGGGTGGGGTGGGGCGGGGGTGGGGGGGCAAGGGGGGCGAAGCCCCCCGAAGCTCCTGGGTTTTTATGATTTTTAAGTACCAGAACTGTGCTTAAATGACATAAAACAAACAGCTGAATGCCACTTATTAATGTATAATATTGACTTATGTTCCAAGAAGATAGCATTCCTAAAATATTCCAACAAGCATTATCCATCACATGCTTTAACACTTGATCAAATCAAAATCAGTTAATTTTATCTGTTCCATAATAGAAATAAAATTCCAACATACCATTACTTTTATAATTTCAGCATTCATTTCAGCTCACCAGTTTCAATCTCCATTGAGACTTGAGCAGTTCATTTTGCACAATCACTGATGTAGCCAAGTCTTAGAAATATTCAAAAGTTATGAGTCAATGTCCACTGTGCACTGTCAATTTCAAACTGTTTGGAATCATAAAAGGGGATGGTTAACTTTTATTACCGTTTCCTCCCTTGCGCCAGCCCAGCAACAGAGAGTTAATGACTCACCTGGCCATACCGATTACCGGAAGTGGCCATACGCCACTTCCAGTCCTGCCTGAAAGGGCGCAGCTTCACTGCGTTCGTGGACCACAAGCCGCTAACGTACTTAACGTACTTTATCTTCCTGGAAGATAAAATAAAGCGGAATTCGGCGAATTAGCAGAAAATCACATCCCATGCTATGAGATGACTGTTGTTGTGAAATGGCGCTATATAAATAAAGTTGAATTGAATTGAATTGAATCCCTGAGAACACGCCGCCATGAATCTTTGAAAAAGCATACAACGAGCCATTTGACTGGTCCAATCTTTTGCAACTATCCAATCGCAGGGCTGTCAAGCTACTGCAATACAGCAGTAGCTTGAACACAACACATCCGGGTTATCGTGGGAGACGACTTCCGGGGAAGCGCCGAGTGCTTATGTAATCGTGTTGATTTTTCGCTGACGGTGATTAAACTTTAACACGTTTTTTTTTAGATTTTACAAGATCACCATAATCTTCAAATTTAGAATTACATTTTAAAAACTAATGAACTAAAATAAAATACATTTTAATTAAATACTCATTATTTATTTTCCAAAGCCACAGGGAGCCGCAGCAGAGGGATGAAAGAGCTGCATTGGCTCCGGAGCCGCGGGTTGCCGACCCCTGGACTAGAACCTACTCCAGGACCATCTCAGTCTTGTTCCCATGTCCTAAAAACGGAATGAAAATCTCTGCTTCAAATTAGGAATACTAATGTCAATCTCAATACAAATATGCTGTTTAACACAATTCTACTGTTTGCGACACTCCACATTGGTGCGAAACAGACAATTGACCAGATGTGAGAAAGTTTAAATTCTGAAAAGACCACTGGGTTTTTCATTGTTCGTAATACAGTACATCCAGCATAAAGTGTTGTCACTATTGAATCCCGTTATATAGGGTTATATCATGTTTTTTTTGTTTTTTTTGCCCTTCACTGACAACATCTCAGTCTGGTATAGCGAGTTATTAGGAAGAAAATAAGCTTTAATTGTAATTCAAGCTACACAAACAGTGCCGTTTCTGGCTTTTTGGAGACCCTATGCAAGATTGTGTCTTGAGGTCCCCCTTTTTTAATAGGGGCAAGTTCAAACGCTTTGAAATGAAAAAAAAAAACAAAACTCTCCCCTCAAAACAAAAATATGAACTAGAGGACATTCAGAGAGCGCATACCTCCGCCAAGGCTCCGTCCCTCCCTCCCTTTGTCCTCCCCTCCATCCCTTTGTCCGTCCATATCGCCATCCATCTCTGCATCGTGAGATAGGGCCTTGGTGGAGCTATGCACTCATGGATCACCTCCAACCTCTAAAGAGTTTATCTTTGGGCCAAGGGCCACCTCTGGTGAAAATGTCATCCAAATCCATCTAGGAGTTTTTGTGTGATCCTGCTAACAGACAGAGAAACGGCAGCAAAAACAATATGACTACATTATATGACTACATTACAACAACAAGACTGTCATAATTGTATTGACCATACATTGGGGCTGGGCAATTTGACCTTAAATCAGCATCATGGTTTATTGAATCTTTCAGGTCGTTTTTTTTTTTTTTTTTTCCCTCCTCTCTTCTCCCTTGCAGTTTACTGACAAGGTTCATAATTATTAAGCAATAGTTTAGTTTGATGTTTATTTGAGAGGGACATTACATACTAATGAACATTAATACAAATGTAAGTATGCTAGATTTAGCAATATTGCTAATTTGCATCTGTAGTCCCCCGGTGGGTCACAAAAACATCATACACGCGCAGAACAACTGCAATGAAACTGTACAACATGCAGAGTTAAGGTGTTACAAAACAAAATACTCAAATATCACATGTGTGAAGTGCTGTGTATGCATAAACATACATGCACCCAAGCACCTCACAGCAACAACAGACAGCAACAAACAAGAGGTGGGGCATATGCGTGTGGCGCACGGGCACATACAGTATATATACTGTATGTGTATGCTGCAGGACAACCACTAGTTATGGGTACAGTTTTGGTTGTTTAAAAGCCAATTTTTACAATGAATCTTAAAAAAGTGTTTAATGTGGTACATTCTCTGATTGCAGGTGGTATGTTATTCCAGATCCCCCTTCCGATTCCAGAGCCACACAAGTTGGCAGTGACATAATGCACGGCTCAGGAGACACACACGCAGGCTCAGGGTAAATCCAATAGCTTTATTGACAACAAGTGTGTATGGGTGCGTGTCTGCGAGATGTGTATGTGTTGGTGATGGCGTCTGCGTCAGGCACGGGGGCAGGAAGCCGTTCAGCCGGACAACCCTATGGGAGAAGCAGAGGGAGAAGGGTAACGGGCACCACACCAACACAGGATATATGATAATGACTGTTGGCTTACTTGGTTTGGGCAGGTGGCTGGCGTAGCAAGGGCGTAGCCCGGTAGACAGCGACCTGGAGCACCTGACGCAGCAGCGAGGAGATGATGGCTGGAGAACGTTGTCCGCCGCCGGGAAATCCACCTGTGCACAGGGGAGCAGACTGGGAGGAAAAGGTAAGAGATCCTTACTTGGTATCTTGCTTGGTGAAGGGGGTTCCTTGCAGCAAGTGATGCCGATGTGAACAGACGGCTTCAGGCCGAAGCCCAGGGCGAGGCGGCTTAAATCCTTCGCCGCTGACGAGGTGCAGGTGTGCGCACAGCTGGCACCGCTGATGAGCGGCAAGACGTGACAGGCTGCCTTTTGCAACAGCGGCTCAATTCTGAGTCTTTTTATCTTCCTTCTTCTTTCTGACCCGGTGATAACTTTCTGATCCGGCACACCTTTCACTCTATATATATCACGGACACACAGATCGCCCCAAAGGTCTCCCGAGTCGGCGGACGGAGCCACTGTCTACAGCAGGAGACGATACAGCAGGGAAGAGCTAGCTAGCACTCAACCGCTACCTGGTGCTAACGGAGAAACTCGACATACCAGAATCAGAATCAGAATCAGAATCAGCTTTATTGCCAAGTATATTTACAAGTAAACACACAAGGAATTTGACTTGACATAAGACGCGCACGTTAGGCGCATCCAATGACGCGTCGCCATACAAGGCGCCTGTCTTTTTTTTTTTTTTTTTTTTTTTTTTTTTTTCAGAAAAAAAAAAAAAAACTGAAGGGAACTGAAGCGAAAACGACGCGGGTGCCGGGCTGGAGTTTAGGTGGCGTGCAAGAAATATAATACAGAATAATAAAGAGCGATGGCAAGAACCAAGCAGACCGCCCGTAAATCTACTGGAGGAAAAGCCCCCCAGGAAGCAGCTGGCCACCAAGGCTGCTCGGAAAAGCGCTCTGGCCACCGGCGGAGTGAAGAAGCCTCACCGTTACAGGCCCGGTACCGTGGCTCTGAGAGAGATCCGTCACTACCAGAAATCCACGGAGCTGCTCATCCGTAAGCTGCCCTTCCAGCGCCTGGTGAGGGAGATCGCTCAGGACTTCAAGACCGACCTGCGCTTCCAGAGCTCCGCCGTCATGGCTCTGCAGGAGGCCAGCGAGGCCTACCTGGTGGGTCTCTTCGAGGACACCAACCTGTGCGCCATCCACGCCAAGAGGGTCACCATCATGCCCAAAGACATCCAGCTGGCCCGCCGCATCCGCGGAGAGAGAGCTTAGACTTTCTGCTGCACATTCACCAACCACAATGCTCCGCACTGTGTGTGCGTGTGTGTGTGTGTGTGTCTCTCTCTCTCTCTCTCTCTCTCTCTCGTGCGCATGCGTGGGCGTTTGTGGGAGCAGGGGTGTGGAGTGGTGTCGAGTGAGTACTTTAAACTTTGTATCTTCTAACTTTTTCTCTATCTTGTGTGTTTGAGGTGTGTGTGTTTAATATAGTGGGTTGAGTGTGTGTGTGCTGGGGTGTGAGTGTTGGAGTGAGTGTGTTGGGGAACGGTAGCTTCTGCTGCCGGTTTTTCCCAGCCGGCATCATGCCGGTGATTGATGGTGGTGTGGAGTTTGAGCGCTTAACCCGGCGTCATGGTGTGAGAATCCTCCCGACAGTTCCCTGTTCTGTGGAGGAGGCCAGCCTCGCTGTAGGACAGGTGGTTGGGCATGGCAGCATAAAATCAGCATCGAGGATGAACAGCGCAATTGTGATCTTTCTGGATTCGACTGAGAAAGCTGATCAGGTGGTGGCACAGGGAGTGGTCATAGGTGACACTTTTACTCCCGTTTTACCGCTGGCGAATCCGTCTAGGAGGATCACCATCTCAAACGCTCCTCCTTTCGTTAAAAATGATCAGCTGATTAGAGAGTTGTCCCGTTTTGGCCAGGTTGTGTCCCCTATCAGAATGGTCTCTCTGGGTAGTAAATCACCCCTGCTGAAGCATGTTGTATGTCACAGGAGGCAGTGTTTCATGGTGTTGAAAGACAGCTCTGCTGAACTGAACGCGTCTTTTAATTTCAGGATTGATGGCTTTAGCTACTTGGTGTTTGCAACATCTGAAACCATGAAGTGTTTTGCGTGTGGCGCAGAAGGCCATCTTATTAGGTCATGTCCTGAAAAGGCGAACACAAAGAGCACTGGCGGTAAGAAAGGTGACGCCGCTGTTTCTGGTGGTCCGGAGGGTAGCGCTACATGTGGTGCGGCGGATGCCGCTGCGGCGCCCGCTTCTGCTGGGGCGGTCGTGGCCGCGACTGCGGCCGCATCCGCGTCCGCGGCCGCGTCCGCTTCTACTTCTGCGGGGGCGTCCGCGTCCGCGTCCGCGTCCGCGTCCGTGTCCGCTTGTGCTGGGGCGGCCGCGGCCGCCTCTGCTGGGGTGGCCGCGGCGGGCGCGGTAGTTGTCCCCCCAAACAGTGATGGTGGGGAATTTCTGTCTGGCGGCAGCTCTGATCATTGTGACGAGCCTGTCGCCCGGGGTAGACAGGTGGAGGGTGTAAGTAAAAGTGCAGTTAAACGAAGGAACGTGAATGAACAGACTTTGCAGGCGGGGGAGGAGCGGTTTGAGGCTGTAGCGGACACACAGAGCAAACACTGCATGACAAACGTTGCGTTTCATGAAGAAATGCAGGAATGTAGTTTTGTTGAAGAGGATCCTTTTAAAGCTGCACAAAAAAGGAAAAGTGCGGAAAACTTGCAGAGCTCTGCTAAATCTAGTAGGGTTGGGAATTTAGATTTACTGAATGAGAGCGCTTCTGACGAAAGTGGAGATGAGTCTGAACTGATGCAGACGCAGACGCAGGAGGAGCAAAGCTCCTATTGTTTTGCTAAAATTAGACAATTTCTCCAGGTGACTAAGGGGAGCAGAGCTGTGAAAGTGGAAAATTACTTTCCAGATCTGGAGTTATTTGTGGCATCAGCTCGCAAGCTGATGAAACCGAATGATGGGAATGAGACTTTTACTGATCAGGAAATTTTTCGTTTAAAGAAACTGGTTGCCAAACTGAAATCACAAATTACTAACAGTCATGTTGACTCTTAGTTTGTTTCTTCCCTTTTATGCTATGTGTGTGTTTTTTTACTGTACCTTATTTTTATCCTTTTTAATGCCCCACCTTAGAATTGGCACTCTTAATATAAACGGGGCCAGGGATGATGTAAAAAGGGCCTCTTTATACAAGCTTTTTAATTTAAAGGCACTTGACGTGCTGATGGTCCAGGAGACTCACAGCACTGTAGACATTGAGTGCCAGTGGAGAAAAGAGTGGGATGGCTGCATTTTTTTTAGCCACAAATCCAATAATAGTGGAGGGGTGGCTGTACTTTTCTCTCGGGGTTGTGTGCCTGTCTCTTATGAGGTAGAAGAGGTGGTGAAAGGACATGTACTCTTGCTAAAGGTACAGCTTGAAAATGTAAACTTGGTTCTTATAAACGTGTATGTGCCAACCCAGAGAGCAGAAAGGATCAGGGTCTTTAATATGCTATCAGATACGGTTAGATCCTGTAATCCAAATAGTTTTTTATTTCTGGGGGGTGATTTTAACTGTACATTAAACCACAGACTGGACAGGAACCATCAGGAACCTCACCCTGCTTCTGCCAATAGGCTGAGGGAACTAGTGAAGGCGCATGAACTGGCCGATGTGTGGAGATCACATCATGGGGACCAGAGGCAGTACACCTGGAGCCATGCTAAGGATAACCTCTTATCTATGGCTAGGTTAGACCGTTTCTATGGTTTTAAACACCAAATGAGTGTTTTTAAAAATAGTTGTATCTGTCCTGTTGGTTTCACTGATCACTGCCTGCTGATTTGTTCTGTTTTCATTGAAAATGTAAAGTGTAAGAGTGCTTTTTGGCATTTTAATAATACACTTTTAAATGATGTGTTTTTTAAGGGAGTTTTTCATGATGTATGGAAGTCACACAGGGAACAAAAACCCTCTTTTAGTTCTCTCCAATTGTGGTGGGATTTTGGTAAGGCCCAGATAAAACAACTCTGCCAACAGTACACTCAAAATGTCACTCGTAGCTTGACCCAATCCTTGAAAGTTCTGGAGACTGAGGTGGTAGAACTAGAGGAGTTGCTCAGTTCTACAGGAAAACAGGAGCACTTAGAGGCTCTCAAGTCAAAAAGGTCAGCCTTGGCTAGCTTGCTAGGGGTCACCGCACAGGGTGCTCTGGTCCGCTCACGCTACATGGATGTAGCTCTGATGGACTCGCCCTCCCAGTACTTTTTTGGACTGGAGGGGAAAAATGGACAGAGAAAGCTCATTCACTCCTTGTTGGGCGATGACGGGAGAACAATCTCCACAGCAGCAGAGATCAGGAAACACGCTGCTAGCTTTTACAGTGAATTGTTTAGAGCAGAGTGGAGGGAGGACACGTCACTGGGCCAGGTTTTCCTTGATGGTCTTCCAGTGCTCTCAGAGGACCTTGTTGCCGGCTTGGATGCTCCACTGTCTCTGTCTGAGCTGCATACGGCGCTAATGAGCCTCCAGAATGGAAAATCACCAGGCATAGATGGTCTCTCTGTGGACTTTTTTAAGGAATTCTGGCCCCTGCTTGGTCCAGACCTGCTGGAGGTTCTCCAAGATAGCTTGGAAAGGGGGACCCTACCCACGACCTGCAGGAGGGCCATCATCACACTGTTGCCAAAAAAGGGGGACCTCCAGAGCCTAAAGAACTGGAGGCCGGTCTCTCTGCTCTGCACAGACTATAAGATTCTCTCAAAAGCTCTGGCCCGAAGACTGAGAAAGGTGATGAGCGAGCTCATTCATGTAGACCAGACTTACTGTGTGCCTGGCAGGCTGATTAGTGACAACGTCACTTTAATTCGGGATATTTTGGAGGTCTCTGGTTCATTGGCGGTAGAAACTGGTTTGATTTCAATTGACCAGGAAAAGGCGTTTGATCGGGTTGAACACCAATATTTATGGACGGTTTTAACAGCTTTTGGGTTCAGCCCAGGCTTCATAGCCAGGATACGGGTCTTGTACAGTGACATTGAGAGTGTACTGAAGATAAATGGGGGCCTGTCTGCCCCTTTAAAAGTCCAGAGGGGGGTTCGGCAGGGCTGCCCTCTCTCAGGGATGCTGTACTCCCTCGCCATAGAGCCTTTGCTTCACTGCCTGAGAAGGGACCTATCAGGAGTCACTTTTCCTGGCTGTGACACCACGTTCAAGCTGTCGGCCTATGCAGATGATGTAGTCATTCTGCTAAACAAGCAGAGTGACATTGACGTTCTGGTTAGGAGTGTCAATCTTTTTGGCCAACTTTCCTCTGCAAAAATAAACTGGGGAAAAAGCGAGGCTCTGATGGTGGGGGAGAAACTAGAAAATCAGCTTACGCTGCCTGGTGGGTTGATTTGGAAAAAAGGAGGTTTTAAGTATCTTGGTGTCTTTATTGGAAATCAGCAGTTTGAGCAAAAAAATTGGGATGGGGTCATAGAGAAAATTAACGGGAGACTAAACAAATGGAAGTGGCTAATGCCAAGAATATCTTTTAGAGGAAGAGTGCTCATTTTAAATAATCTTGTTTCCTCATCCCTGTGGCACCGCCTCATGTGCATGGACCCCCCTGCTGGTTTGTTGTCCAAAATTCAGTCTGTTTTGGTGGACTTTTTTGGGGGGGGTGGACTCCACTGGGTTCCTCAAGCCCTGTTATTTCTTCCCAAAGAGGAGGGGGGGCAAGGAGTGATTCATTTAGCTAGTAGAGGTGCTGCTTTTAGACTGACTTTCATACAGAGACTGCTGACGGGCCCCCAGGACCTGGTATGGAGGCCTTTGGCCTGTGTTATTTTACAGAGAGTCCTTGGGCTTGGGCTAGACCTCCCTGTGTTTTTAATGGATTTTAAGAACTCTAATGCACTGTCTTTACCCAGTTTTTACCGCAGTCTCTTTTCAGTGTGGACTCTTTTTAAAAAACAAAGAGGGCCATGCGATTCCCTCTACTGGTTGTTGAGGGAGCCGCTGGTTTTTGGTGGTCGCCTTGGTGTCCTGCCGGGAGTTGGAAGGACCTTCCTTGATAGGCTGTGTTCCAGGAACGTTCTCACTCTGAAGCAAGTGGTGGAACTGGCTGGTCCTGGCCTCAACAACGCCTCAGCTTTAGCAGCTCATCTTGGTGTCAGGTCGAATCGTTTCATCGATGGTCTTCTTGCACACTGGAAACAGGAGCTTCATGGACTTGAGCACTCCCTACTCTTGGACTTTAGCAATGGCACGCTGCAGCCGGAAAGCACTGACCCCTTTCCCTCTCTCACGCTCTATATGGACTTTGACGTCGCTCCTTGCTCCTTACTGGCATTCTGTGCTCCCACTGGTGTGGACTTTGGAGGAGCCAGTGGTAAGGCACTCTACAGACTGGTTGTGATGGCACTCAACAAGGACAGATTGAACACCTGTGTGGACACTCCTTGGAGAGCCTATTTTAAGCTAGGAAAAGGGCATCGGCCTGCCTGGAGGGCTCTTTATAAAGCCCCTCTCCCTAAGAGGCATGGAGACTTACAGTGGAGGGTCTTGCATGGTATTATAGCAGTCAATGCTTTTGTTTCTGTGATTAACAGCAGTGTCAGTGATCAGTGTGTTTTTTGTTCCTCTAGGGAGACTGTTTTTCATTGTTTTATTGAATGTCAGCGCCTGAGTGGCCTCTTTGAACTTCTCACAGAACTTTTTCATATTTTTAAGGAAGTTTTCTCTAAGCAGGTTTTCATTTGTGGTTTTATGTACAATCGTCGTTTTAAGCAGAAGTGTCAACTACTGAACTTTGTTTTAGGGCAGGCAAAGTTGGCTATCTATGTAAGCCGGAGAAGAAAACTTGAGAATGTTGAGAGTGATGTTGATGTCGAAATTTTATTTGTGAGGCTACTTAAAGCCAGAATCAGGCTGGACTTTCAGTTTTTTATGGGGAATGGGGATGTGGAAGGTTTCAGGACCCTCTGGTCCCTGGAGAATGTCCTCTGTTCAGTTCATGATGGACAGCTTTTTTTTGGGCGTTTTTTGGGGGATTAATTTTCTGTGTAACATAGCATGATATAGAAATTGTATTGACTGATGGACAAGTGTGTTTATTAAAGATCCTTTAAAAATCAATCTCTCTCTCTCTCTCTCTCTCTCTCTCTCTCTCTCTCTCTCTCTATATATATATATATATATATATATATATATATATATATATATATATATATCGTAATATGTACATATGTATAGTAGCTGCTCTTGTTTTTTCTTGCCTTATTGTTGCTCTGAGTGTTGCTATCCCTGTGCTGTTGCAATCCTGGAATTTCCCCATTGTGGGACTAATAAAGGCTTATCTTATCTTATCTTATCTTATCTTGGTGCCGCTCACTGATAGCACAGATTGATCAAATGTGGTGCATCTGTGGGGGACCTCACAGCCTCCTCTAGTGATTGCTCTGGTGGTTGTACCAGTGACAATATTACACAACAGCGTGGTATCATATCACTGCGGTGTGTAGTAAACGAGCATAATAGATCAGGCCCATTGTGATTTCACAAACAAAAAATTGAACATTGTCCAGTGCTAAAGGTTACTGTGTTTACATACCGTGCACATCCTTGTCTGCAGGCCAGAGTTACGTCTGCACGCACTCCAAACCCTGTCTTAAACCGCACACTTTGCTTGCTTTTTCTTGCCGTCTTCAGATAAAATGCTGTCAATCATCACATGCTATGTGGATGAATCATTCAATCAATCAAACTTTATTTGTATAGCACTTTTCTAACATTAGATGCTGCTCAAAGTGCTTTACATAGATAAAAACAGTAGACACATTTAGTTAAATATACAAGACCACTACATATATGAAGACCGTATTCCTTTTTTTTCCCAAGCCGTTTTACTTTTTCTGCGGTGTTTGGTGGTAAGGGTACACTGCTTCTAGGTTGCAGAGGTGTGTGGCCCTATGGCGTGGCCATGCACGTAACTCAGTGGACACCTCTTTAAGGGGCAGTACATGAAAAGCACAATATTAATATATAAAATAATATTCAAAAAATTCCTGGCTCCAGATTGTGATTTGGATCACCACCAAAATCTAATAATCTGTTCCCCATGCTATTACATACCTTTCCTGAAAATTTAATCAAAATCCGTTCATAGCTTTTGGAGTAATGTTGCTAAAAGACAGACAGATCAACAAACCAACCAACCAACCAATGCCGGCAAAAACATTACCTCCTCCCTTGGCAGAGTTTAAAAAAAAGGGTCATTGTCTAGATTAACCAAATAAATAAGCTATAAAAAAAAATTAAGCAGCACTCATAAGAATGTTGCAAATTTACAAGAAAAAAAGTCATAAATGTGTGAGAAAAACATTGCAAATGTTTCTTTGAAAGGGACATTACATGCTAATGAACATTAATACAAATGTAAGTATGCCATACTTTTTCTCATACAAAAAGTTACAAATTTATTAGAAGAAAGTAGTGGACATTTTACATAACCACCAGCAATTACATTAATTGTGATTAATCGCATGAGCACAATTAACACAAATATTCTTGCTATTGTCAGCATATGAATGGAGAGAGAACATGTTGCATTAAAAGAGCCTCATGTGATTAATCGCAATTAACTGTGTCCAACAGGATTATTCACAATTAATGCGATTAAAATGCCCACTGTTAGAAAAAAGTTAAAATTATGAGAAATGTTTCAAATTTACATTTTTTTTTTTACAAATTTAGAAGAAAAAATGCTGCAAATTTGTGAGAAAAAATGTTGCAAATCTACAAGGAAAAAGTATAACATTTGAGATTGAAGTTTAAAATTGTCAACAAATTTGTAAATGTACAAGAAGAAACAGCATATTAATGAGGAAAAAAAGCTGCAAATTTACAAGAAAAAAGTTTAAGGTAATTTTAACCCCCCACCCCCACCCCTTCCCCGCAAAAACACAACAAAAAAATGTTGATAATGAACTTGTGACTTTGGGGCGCCCTAGTGGTTGAGGGGCCCTGTAATAGTTGCATCCTCTGCTTTATAGCCAGAAACAGCTCTGTATAGAATTGAAAATGAGAATTACAGTCAACAGAGATGCAGACCCATGACCTGGAGCTCTATCCTAATTGTTGTGGAAGTTAATGGTAAATTCTAAATGTCTCACTCCCTGTTGCAATCACTGTAATGTCCAGATTAACTAGACTCAGACCCTACCAATCTTCAGTGTCACAAAAGGTCGACAATGATGATAGCGTCACCAAACTTTGTACGTATATGGGTGAATCTCAGGCTTAGCGAGTGTTGCTCTGTCTTTGGGATCATGAGGTCAAGGTAAAGTGACATTTGTTATGTGCCCAAGACAACATTCTAACGTGTACAAATTTCATGTGCTTAGCTCTAATAATAATGTCACTATTTGCCAAAATTGAGTTTAACATTTTGTGACCCTGTGACCTTGACCTCTGACCTTGTGACCCCCAAAACATAGCAACACATGCTAAGCCCGAGGTTCATCTGCATACCAAGTTTGGTAACCCTAGCTTCATTCTTTCTCACATTACAGTCCAGACAAACGGACATACAGGGGCAACCGCCCTACCCAGGCGACTCTGTCGGTGTGGGTAATTAACAGTTGTTGGTGACATAATTGCTTCCAGTAGTGGCTGATATAAATGAATGTGTGACAAAGTCAAAAAACCCAAAACAAAACCATAAACACAGCCATGGTAAAAAAGTTCAATAGATCTTTACACCAAAGGCATCTACACTTTGACACAAATACAAATAATTAAATGGAATGATTTGACTAATAATAGTTAAAAGCTGCTACAGGTAAACCTTTTCATATCTGACACATTTCTCAGCTATTTTCATGGTATTTTGACAGTTAAGCCACCAGCACAGCACAGTTGCTGTGGTGTATGACATTGATTTTATGTTGTTAAGGGAACATTGAAGTCCATCAGACACATTGAAAAATGACACTAAAGGGCTTCCCAGTGCAATAAACAGTGCTGGGTCAGGTGTCAGTATGTGATGAATTGGGAATGAGAGCGGCTTGACCACCACGGTGCCGAGTGTACCATCATCTCCACACATTCTGTTTTCTAGCATTGCTATAATGTGTACATTAGAATTAAAAGACTACAGCAACCCTGTTTAATGGCCCTGAACTAAATTAAACATTTAAAAGGCATCACCATCAAAGTGATGTAAAAGGGAATAAATATTAATGGATGAACCAACACTTGGTTCAAAGGGCTGGGAGCATAGAAAATTAAGTGGAACAGGGGTCTGTGTAAGGGGTGAAGCTCAGTGAGGGAAGAAGGGCTGTGACACTCTGGAGACTGAGTGTAGAGTAGACACGCTGGTTCAAGCATGTGTTACACTGCACCAGACTGTATGTTCAGAAGCCGATCAGATTATATGAGGCATGAAATTGTATACACTGTCTGTAACAGGGTCTTGTCTTTTTCTTATAAGTCAGTTTCTTTTGAACAAGCACCACATAAGAAACCAGATCATGACAGCTGCAAGGCTTCATAGCAGCTATAAGGCGCCTTTGCAGGCAAGGGCAGTCCAAGTAATTTGGTCAGTTATGCATAACCCATTAGCCTGTATAGCAGCACATAACTGCTCAATATGTTTTTGAGCATCAAGAACTCTAGTGAACAGAGGTGTTTATTTATTGCATATTTGATGCTTTCTCATTTTCAGATAATCACATCCCAAATCAATATTGGGACTCAGGTTAATCGTTAGAGGGAGTATTTTCATACTGAGGGTGAACTGCAGCTGACAAAACAACTGTGCTGCCCTTTAAAAGTTACAGTTTTCATTTCACCATTTCTTTGCTTAAATACAAATCAGTCAGAAACTTTAATTATTATTGTTACAGACCCTTTTTAATGTCAGTAACCTTTTCATGTGAATTTGAAAAAGTGATGAACCATCTTCACTCTTCTGAATTATTTGAAACATTTAATGGAATTTGATACACAATTCTAGATGATCAACAGTCCTGAGTTGTCACAGCCCGCTCTCGCCTGTCTCCCGCTCTCGCCTGTCTCCCGCTCCAGCTGCGAGCACACCTGCGCCTCATCAAGCCCGGGCTATTTAGCCCGCTCCGCCTCGAGCCTCGGTCTGGAGCCGTCTGCTCACCAACGACTGTGCTACCCGCACTCGCCTTCTCTTCTCCGACACCTCTAGACTACCAACCATCCCTTCTCACGTAAGCCATCATCACTCGTCTCACCTTCTCTCCAGTTCTTCTCCCCTGTGCACAGGTGGATTCCCTGGCGGCGGATTCTCCCCTCGTCGTCACCCAACCTTCACCCACAGCGTCGAGAGTGCACTGGAGCGCTGTCTTCCAGGCAGGAGACCTGCGGCTTGCCGACGTCAGCCACCAAGAACATCTGCAAGTAAGCCACAGCCCAAATATTATTCCACTGGGTCAGACTCTGCAGCTAACCACTTTTCTGCTCTGTCCCTAGGGTTGCCTGGCTGCACGGCGCACTGCTCCGCCCTCGGCGCATCCTGTCTCCCAGCAACATATTCACACTCACTCACAAGCATCCACACACGCCTAATATTTAATAAATCCTTGTTGCAATCGACTCAAGCCTGTGTGCGTGTTCCCTGGACCTGAAGTCATGTCAGTACGGCTCAAGCAGCGCGACCCAGTGGACAGCGGGCTCGCACACCGGTTAACCAACTTGGAGGCTCGAGTCGATCAGGTCATACATCAGCAACAGGTGATTTTAAACCAGCTCACCGTAATCACCTGCCGGCTGGATCGTCTGGATCCCCCACAGGTGTTTCCTCCAGCTCCTGAAGGCGGGCTAGCTCCTGCTGCTCCTCCGGCTGGCCAGGCTAACCTGGGGGCACCAACCCGGCTCACTCCCATTCCCACGCCCACGTGGTTCGGCGGCAAGCTCGGTGAGGCGCGTGGGTTCCTTTTCCAATGTGAGTTGGTGTTCCAGTGTGTCCCCGGGGACTTCCCGATGGATCACAGCCGAATTGGTTACATCGCCAACCTCTTGGAAGGGTGAACGTTAGCCTGGGCCTATGCCATCATGGCACGACCCAGCTACGCTAACCTAACTTATGCTCAATTTGTCCAAGATTTTAATGAGGTTTTTGACCATTCGGACCGTGATAACGTGCTAACAACCCGGTTGCTAAACCTTTGCCAGGGTAGCCGGTCGGCTGCCGACTACGCTGTGGACTTCCGGGTTGTGGTGGCGGAAGTTGAGTGGGGAGATGCTGCCCTCTGCAGCATTTTCATCCGTAGCCTGAGCTCTAGCCTTCGGAACGAACTGGCCTGTAAGGATCTGCCGGAGTGGCTTTCCAAGCTGATTTCCCTTACCATTAGCCTGGATAACAGGTTGAGAGAGTGGGCCGCTGAGCGGAAGTCCTCCAGCCGCTCGAGCGGTGCTCTTCCCCGCTCCTCTCAACCTCGCTCCCTGGCGTTGCCAGCGCCTGAGTTCGCCGACGAGCCGGAGGCGATGCTGATTGGCCGGACGAAGCTCCCACAGGCAGAGAAACAGCGCCATAGGGAGCTGGGTCTCTGCATGTATTGCGGAGACGACCAGCATGCCTTGGAGTCTTGCCCGGTAAGGCCAAAAGGGGGAGTCCGCGAGTTACTATAGGGGGCCTCACGGACTCATCCCAGCCTAACGCCCTATCTAAGTGCATGCTACCAATTACACTACTGTTCAAAAGTTTGGGGTCACCCAAACAATTATTTTGTGTTTTCCATGAAAAGTCACACTTACAGTGGGGCAAAAAAGTATTTAGTCAGCCACCAATTGTGCAAGTTCTCCCACTTAAAAGATGAGAGAGGTCTCCAATTTTCATCATAGGTACACCTCAACTATGAGAGACAAAATGAGAAAAAAAATCCAGAAAATCACATTGTCTGATTTTTAAAGAATTTATTTGCAAATTATGGTGGAAAATAAGTATTTGGTCAATAACAAAAGTTCATCTCAATACTTTGTTATATACCCTTTGTTGGCAATGACAGAGGTCAAACGTTTTCTGTAAGTCTTCACAAGGTTTTCAAACACTGTTGCTGGTATTTTGGCCCATTCCTCCATGCAGATCTCCTCGAGAGCAATATTTTTTGGGGGGCTGTCGCTGGGCAACACGGACTTTCAACTCCCTCCAAAGATTTTCTATGGGGTTGAGATCTGGAGACTGGCTAGGCCACTCCAGGACCTTGAAATGCTTCTTACGAAGCCACTCCTTCGTTGCCCAGGCGGTGTGTTTGGGATCATTGTCATGCTGAAAGACCCAGCCACGTTTCATCTTCAATGCCCTTGCTGATGGAAGGAGGTTTTCACTCAAAATCTCACGATACATGGCCCCATTCATTCTTTCCTTTACACGGATCAGTTGTCCTGGTCCCTTTGCAGAAAAACAGCCCCAAAGCATGATGTTTCCACCCCCATCCTTCACAGTAGGTATGGTGTTCTTTGGATGCAACTCAGCATTCTTTCTCCTCCAAACACGACAAGTTGAGTTTTTACCAAAAAGTTCTATTTTGGTTTCATCTGACCATATGACATTCTCACAATCCTCTTCTGGATCATCCAAATTTGCTCTCTAGCAAACTTCAGACGGCCTGGACATATACTGGCTTAAGCAGGGGGACACGTCTGGCACTGCAGGATTTGAGTCCCTAGCGGCGTAGTGTGTTACTGATGGTAACCTTTGTTACTTTGGTCTCAGCTCTCTGCAGGTCATTCACTAGGTGCCCCCGTGTGGTTCTGGGATTTTTGCTCACCGTTCTCGTGATCATTTTGACCCCACAGGGTGAGATCTTGCGTGGAGCCCCAGATCAAGGGAGATTATCAGTGGTCTTGTATGTCTTCCATCCATCCATCCATCCATCCATCTTCTACCGCTTTTCCGGAGGTCCGGGTCGCGGAGGCAGCAGTTCAAGCAGAGAAGCCCAGACTTCCCTCTCCCCAGCCACCTGCTCCAGCTCTTCAGAGGGGATACCAAGGCGTTCCCAGACCAGCTGGGAGACATAGTCTCTCCACCGAGTCCTGGGTCTGCCCCGGGGTCTCCTCCCAGTGGGACGTGCCTGAAACACCTCAAGTGGGAGGCGTCCAGGAGGCATCCTAATCAGATGCCCATACCACCTCAACTGACTCCTTTCATTGTGGAGGAGCAGCGGTTCTACTCTGAGACTCTCCTGGATGACTGAGCTCCTCACCCTATCTCTGAGGGTGAGTCCAGCAATCCTACGGAGAAAGCTCATTTCAGCTGCTTGTATCCGCGATCTCGTTCTTTCGGTCATTACCCAAAGCTCGTGACCATAGGTGAGAGTAGGAACGTAGATTGACTGGTAAATCGACAGCTTTGCCTTAGAACTAAGCTCCCTCTTCACCACAACAGACTGGTACAATGTCCGCATCACTGCAGATGCTGCTCCAATCCGTCTGTCGATCTCTCGCTCCATTCTCCCCTCACTCATGAACAAGACCCCAAGATACTTAAACTCCTCCACTTGGGGCAGGAGCCTGTCCCCAACCCAGAGAGGACAATCCACCTTTTTCCGGCTGAGGAACATGGACTCGGACTTGGAGGTGCTGATTCTCATCCCAGCCGCTTCACACTCAGCGGCAAACCGTCCCAGCAAGAGCTGTAGGTCATTGCTGGATGAAGCCAACAGGACAACATCATCTGCAAACAACAGAGATGAGATCCTGTGGTCACCAAGCATGACACCCTCCATTCCCTGGCTGCGCCTAGAAATCCTGTCCATAAAAATTATGAACAGGATCGGTGACAAAGGGCAGCCCTGGCGGAGTCCAACTCTCACTGGGAATGACTCCGACCGAGTGTTGGCAATACGAACCAAACTCTCACAACGGTCGTACAGAGACCGAATAGCTCGTAACAACAAGCCCGATACCCCATACTCCCGAAGCACCCCCCACAAAAATCCACGAGGGACGCGGTCAAATGCCTTCTCCAAGTCCACAAAACACATGTAAACTGGTTGGGCAAACTCCCACGAACCCTCGAGAATTCTCGAGAGGGTAAAGAGCTGGTCCGATGTGCCACGGCCAGGACGAAAACCACATTGCTCCTCCTGAATCCGAGGTTCGACCACTCCTCAGCCTCCCTGGGAAGGTCTATGCCAAGGTACTGGAGAGGAGAGTCCGGCCGTTGGTCGAACCTCGGATTCAGGAGGAGCAATGTGGTTGTATGTCTTCCATTTTCTAATAATTGCTCCCACAGTTGATTTCTTCACACCAAGCTGCTTACCTATTGCAGATTCAGTCTTCCCAGCCTGGTGCAGGTCTACAATTTTGTTTCTGGTGTCCTTTGACAGCTCTTTGGTCTTGGCCATAGTGGAGTTTGGAGTCTAGACTGTTTGAGGTTGTGGACAGGTGTCTTTTATACTGATAACAACTTCAAACGGGTACCATTAATACAGGTAACGAGTGGAGGACAGAGGAGTCTCTTAAAGAAGAAGTTACAGGTCTGCGAGAGCCAGAAATCTTGCTTGTTTGTAGGTGACCAAATACTTATTTTCCACCATAATTTGCAAGTAAATTCTTTAAAAATCAGACAATGTGATTTTCTGGATTTTTTTTCCCTCATTTCGTCTCTCATAGTTGAGGTATACCTATGATGAAAATTGGAAACCTCTCTCATCTTTTAAGTGGGAGAACTTGCACAATTGGTGGCTGACTAAATACTTTTTTGCCCCACTGTATTTTTCACCATGAGTTGTAAAATGAATAGAAAATATAGTCAAGACATTGACAAGATTAGAAATAATGATTTGTATTTGAAATGATAATTTTTTCCTTCAAACTTTGCTTTTGTCAAAGAATCCTCCATTTGCAGCAATTACAGCATTGCAGACCTAACATGATTGCACAAGGGTTTTCTAATCATCCATTAGCCTTCTGACACAATGAGCAAACACATTGTACCATTAGAATACTGGAGTGATAGTTGCTGGAAATGGGCCTCTATACACCTATCTAGATATTGCACCAAAAACCAGACATTTGCAGCTAGTATAGTCATTTACCACATGAGCAATGTATAGAGTGTATTTCTGATTAGTTTAAAGTTATCTTCATTGAAAAAAAGTGCTTTTCCTTCAAAAATAAGGACATTTCTAAGTGACCCCAAACTTTTGAACGGTAGTGTAGGTTCTGTCATAACCCCATAGAACACCTCACTCATGCACTGGTGGACTCGGGGGCGGAGCAGAGCTTCATTTCTAAGGCCCTGGCAACCCGTCTGGGCATCCCCTGCCAACCACTGCCGGCCCCTTTGAATCTTGTCTCCCTCGCTGCCACCCCCTGGAGCGGGTTACACACCGGACAGTCCCAGTCCCGGTCATTATTTCTGGCAATCACCGGGAGGACCTTAGCTTCTTTGTGCTGCCCACCTCGGCCGCCTCCATCATTCTGGGCTACCCCTGGTTGCGCCTGCATGGCCCAACTTTTGATTGGCAGTCAGGGAATGTCCTCTCCTGGAGTACCTTTTGTTTGGGCGCCTGCCTCCAGTCCGCCGCTTGTGCCCCGTCACTTCCTCCTTCTCCCTCCAATGTGCCCCCTCCAGACCTCTCCTTAGTGCCTCCGGAGTTTCATGACCTTGGAGTAGTCTTCAGCAAGACCAAAGCACTGTCCCTTCCCCCCACCGCCCCATGACTGTGCCATCAACCTCTGCCCGGGGTCGCCCTTGCCCTCCAGTCGTTTATAAAACCTGTCAGCACCGGAGAGCGAAGCCATGGACTCCTATATCAAGGAATCGCTTAGCTCCGGCATCATTCGTCCATCTTCGTCTCCAGTCGGTGCAGGTTTCTTCTTCGTTGCCAAGAAGGATGGGTCCCTCCGGCCATGCATCGACTACCGGGCGCTAAATGATATTACAGTCAAGGACAGGTATACGCTGCCATTAATGGACTCGGCTTTTGATTCTCTGCAGGGGGCCACCTGGTTTACAAAGCTGGACCTCTGCAGCGCATATCATCTCGTCCGGATCCAGGAGGGCGACGAATGGAAGACGGGATTCCGGACGCCCAGCGGTCATTTTGAATATCTTGTCATGCTGTTTGGGCTCACAAATGCGCCGGCCGTCTTCCAGCGCCTAATTCATGACATCCTCCGCGATTTCCTGGGGGTGTTCGTCTTTGTGTACCTGGACGACATCTTGATCTTCTCCCGGTCGTGGGAGGAGCACCAGGTTCACGTGAGGCGGGTCCTCCAGCGCCTTTTGGAGAACAGGCTCTATGTAAAAGTGGAGAAGTGCAAATTCTATGCTGACAAGACCTCCTTCCTGGGCTTTATTATTTCTCACAATCAGATCATCCCCGATCCTGCCAAGGTCAAGGCGGTCATCGAGTGGCCCACCCCCTCGTGTAGGAAGCAGGTCCAGCAGTTCCTCGGCTTCGCCAATTTTTACCGGCGTTTTGTCCCTAAATTTGGCGCCATCGCCTCTCCCCTGACCCACCTCACCTCCCCCAAGGTGCCTTTTCAGTGGACTGAGGATGCTCAGGCTGCCTTCGCGGCGCTGAAGACGGAGTTCTCCTCCTCCCAGGTCCTGACCCAGGTGGACCCGTCTCTGCAGTGCCTTGTGGAAGTGGACACCTCTGATACGGGGGTGGGGGCGGTGTTGTCTCAGTGCTCACCGGTGGACTGGGCGGTTTGCGCCTGCGCCTTTTTCTCCCGGCGCCTATCTGCTGCGGAGAAGAATTATGACGTCGGCGACAGAGAGCTCCTGGCAGTCAAGCTCGTGCTCCAGGAATGGCGTCACTGGCTCGAGGGGGCGGCTCAACCTTTTGTGGTTTGGACCGACCACAAGAACCTGGAGTACCTGAGGACGGCCAAGCGCCTGAATGCTCGCCAGGCGCGCTGGTCTCTGTTCTTTGGCCTCTTCAGGTTCACAATCACCTACCGTCCGGGCTTGAAGAACGGTAAACCGGACGCTCTGTCCAGGCAGTTTGCCCCAGCAGCCCCCGAGGACCGGGACCATACCATCCAGCCGGCCTCGTGTGTCGTGGACGCCGTCTCCTGGTCCATCAGGGATAAGGTCCGGAGGGCACAGGAAACCGAACCCGATCTTGGCGGCGGACCAGCGGGTAGGCTGTTCCTTCCTTCATCGGTCTGGAGTGACGTTATCCACTGGGCTCACACCACCAAGCTCGCCTGTCACCCTGGGATCTCCCGACTGATTGAGCTCCTTCAGAGGTCCTTTTGGTGGCCGGGCCTCCGGGGCGACATCGCAAATTACGTCCGCGCCTGCCCCCAGTGTGTGACTGGTGAGACATCTTCCTCTCCCCAAGCTGGTCTCCTCCACCCTCTGCCGACCCCCAGCAGACCTTGGTCCCATGTGGCCTTAGATTTCGTTACCGGTCTCCCGTCGTCCAACTCCTTCACCTCCATCCTGACCATCGTGGACTGGTTCTCCAAGGCCGCTCACTTCGTGCCACTCCACAGTCTCCCTACAGCACGGGAGACGGCGGACCTACTGGTCCAACATGTCATGAGGCTGCATGGGATTCCAGCGGACATCGTTTCTGACCGGGGTCCCCAGTTTGTGTCCAGAGTCTGGTCGAGCTTCTGCGAGGCCTTGGGGGCCACGGTGAGTTTGTCTTCCGGTCACCACCCCCAGTCCTACGGGCGGTGCGAGCGGACGAACCAGGAGCTGGAAGCTGCGCTGTGCTGCGTCACCTCCTCCAACCCTTCCTCCTGGAGCACCTATCTGGCCTGGATTGAATATGCGCATAACGCCACCTTGTCATCAGCCCTCGGGATGTCTCCCTTCTGGGCGTCGCTTGGATATGACCCCCCATTGTTCCCTGAAGAAGAGGAGGAGGTTGCGGTGCCATCCATCCAGGCCCATCTCAGGTGCTGTCGGCGCATTTGGACAGCTGTGCGCCGTGCTCTTTTATGCATGGCTGAGAGCAACATCAGGACGGCTAGCCGCCACAGGAGGGCTGCACCGCGCTATCAGGTGGGTCAGCAAGTCCGGCTGTCTATGCGGGACATCAACCTGAAGGCCGAGAGGAAGAAACTGGCCCTACGTTTCATTGGCCAGTTCCCCATCACAAAAGTCATCAATCCGGTGGCTGTGCATCTGGCTCTCCCCCCCTCCCTCCACGTCTGTCCGATGTTCCATGTCTCCTGCATTAAACCTGTGGTGTCTCATCCTCTCTGTCCTCCTCCTAGGGCTCCACCCCCTCCTGTGATGATCGACGGCGACCCAGCGTGGAGGGTCTCTTCCATCCTGGACTCCCGCCGCCGAAGTCGCAGGCTACAATACCTGGTGGATTGGGAGGGGTATGGCCCTGAGTGGTGGTCCTGGGTGCGTCCATCGTTCGTGCTGGACAAGCGCCTCATCACGGAGTTCCACCTGGCGCACCCAGGTAAGCCAGCGCCGGGAGGCGCTGCTCGGGGGGGGGGGGAGTACTGTCACAGCCCGCTCTCGCCTGTCTCCCACTCCAGCTGCAAGCACACCTGCGCCTCATCAAGCCCGGGCTATTTAGCCCACTCCGCCTCGAGCCTCGGTCTGGAGCCCTCTGCTCACCAACAACTGTGCTACCCGCACTCGCCTTCTCTTCTCCGACGCCTCTAGACTATCAACTATCCCTTCTCACGTAAGCCATCATCACTCGTCTCACCTTCTCTCCAGTTCTTCTCCCCTGTGCACAGGTGGATTCCCTGGCGGCGGATTCTCCCCTCGTCATCACCCAACCTTCACCCACAGTGTCGAGAGCGCACTGGAGCGCTGTCTTGCAGGCAGGAGACCTGCGGCTTGCCGACGTCAGCCACCAAGAACATCTGCAAGTAAGCCACAGCCCAAATATTATTCCACTGGGTCAGACTCTGCAGCTAACCACTTTTCTGCTCTGCCCCTAGGGTTACCTGGCTGCACGGCGCGCTGCTCCGCCCTCGGTGCATCCTGTCTCCCAGCATCATATTCACGCTTACTCACACGCATCCACACACGCCTAATATTTAATAAATCCTTGTTGCAATCGACTCAAGCCTGTGTGCGTGTTCCCTGGGCCTGAACTCATGTCATGAGTCTTCTCTGCTGTATTTTTTTTAAATCTCGTAACAGATGCTTTCAAACAGTGACAAGTCTGCACTGCAGGGAGGCCATTTTAGCACCTGAACTCTAATACTTTGAAGCCATAGTGTTGCCATAGATGTGGTATGCAGTTTATAATTGTCTGACTGAAATATTAAGGCCTTCCTCAAAAAAGACATGGTCTGTATGAAAGCATATGTTGCTCAAAAACCTGTATGTACCTATATCTTTCTGCAATTTTTGTACCTTTCCAGATGTACAAGTTTCCAGTTCCATAGGCAGTAATGCACCCCAATACCATTAGAGATTTTGAACTCAACATTGATAACAAGCTGCTTGGTCCCTCTCCTCTGTAGTCCAGAGGAAGTTTCATCCATGATTTCCAAAAACAATGTCAATGTCATGCGATGACCCTCGTGGATCATCATAAGACGCCAAGAGTCCACCAGTGAGTTTTGCAATGATGGCAATTTATTAATAAAACAAGACAAGACACAAGACTATGAGCCGCTCAGGGCAAAAACACTCATTAAGCAATACAAGGGCTCGTAGGGCTAACCCCAGCCACTACGAGCTGAACTATGACAAGACCAAAAGAACACAAACCTGACATGAAGGTCTAACGAGGTTTAGACGATATCTGACGATGTCTGACGATACTCCTGTGATCTAACTGCCGTTAGTGCCCGCCTTATAAAGGTGAACACTAACGAGCAGTAATGACAGACAGCTGACCAACCTTGACAAGCGGAAGCCCCACCGAGCGCCTTCACAATAAGAGCCCGGTGAGGCCAGAATACAGCCCACAGCTGTCAAGGCCGGCAGCGAGCTGTGCGTAGCCCGAGCGCGGACCGAACCCAGCGCTCGGGTCGTGACAGTACCCTTCCTCCAAGGGTGGGCTCAGAACACCCACGGACCACCCTGCCCCCCCCCACCCCCCAGGGTGGGTGGCTGGGGGTAGGTGCGGAGGGAGAGAGACCAAACACAGAAATAATCAAAACCCGATAAGAACAACTAAATACAGGACAATGACAAAATACCGAATATTCAAATCAAAAAAGACACACATGGAGGAAAATAAGGCAACAGTAGGACATAACACAAATTGCCAAGGATCCCCAAATAACAGTTACAGAAAACACAGGACAGCACAAGAAATTAAATCTTGGCCCACATGTTACACAAGGAAATGACTTCCCACCTGTGTGAATTCTCATGTGAATTTTCAAATAACCAAATACAAAAAACAGAGCAATTACTGGCTCATACCTAACTACACACAATACAAACTAAGGCAACTGCAAGACATAACCATAACACAAAGCACACAGGATAGCAAGAGAAAAAAAACCCAGAACAATCACTGGGACAGATCATCACCAGAAAACCACCACTACCCCCCCGACAGTTTATGCCGACCGGCGGAGACCAGGCACCATAGGGACAGTTCAGGTGGTCTCCCCGCATCCAACGGCCGGCGGGTGGTCATGGGAGACGGAACATGACCAGGCGGCTCACCACAGTCCAATGCCCAGCACGTCCGCTCCTCTGGCGGCCGAACCAGGTCGCCCAACGAAACACATAACACGTCGGGTGGCCGACCCGGGGCACCGAACCGGTGAAGCAGTCCCTCAGGCGGCCGACCCGTGTCCCTCAGTCACCAGTCCCGGGGAAAAACAGCCCGCGGTGGCCTCCCTGACAAGGACAAAACTCGGGAAAGCCGGGGCGAGCGAACGGGAACCCCCACGGCCCCCGGTGATGATGCGCAGGGGCGGTGACTAAGTAGAGGGGAAAGAAGGCAAAGATGAGCCCGTAATCTGTCCGACGGTGAAAGGTCTGCAGCTCCTCCCCCATCCGTGGACCACACTGGTGCTGCACCTCCGCTGGACCCGACTGGGTCCCAGCTGCACCCATGTCGGGCCCCGATTGGGCCAGAACTGCACCTGCGGTGGACCCCGATTGAGCCTCTGGCGCACCCACATCGGACTCCGATTGGGCCAGAACCGCACCTGCGGTGGACCCCGATTGGGCCTCTGGCGCACCCACGTCGGACCCCGATTGGGCCAGAACCGCACCTGCAGTGGACCCAGATTGGGCCTCTGGTGCACCCACGTTGGACCCCGATTGAGCCACAGCAGCCTCCATGACGGACCCCGACTGGGTCGGTGCAGCTCCGATGACGATCTCCACCCCCGAAACTGGGACCTCCAACCCAGTGACTCCGACTGGTTCCATGCTGGCGACACTGCAACGAGGCTCACAAACAAGAAGAAAACCGGGATCAGAATCACTGGTAGCAACAGAACCCAGCGAGACGAGCTCGGGCGCAGCAGAGGGTTACTCCTCACTCGCCTCCCCGAGAGGCAGGCAAAAATGCTCCAAAACAGGGGACAGAGACACAAGACAGAGCACTTGCCTGCACTCGGGTTCTGTTGCCACCCAGGACTTCGACGATCCAGGTTCAGGGCGGCGACTCTTGTCAGCAGGCTCCAACTCAGCTGTGTCAGGCTCCGCAGCTGGCAAGATGTCGTCTGCAGCCTGAGGTTCCTCCCGCGCTGCTGTCCACACCGATGACCCGTATGGCATGGGGGCAGAGGACACTCGACCCACTGGCTCGGACCCTTCGGTGAGGAGACCCGGGGACGCTTCATCGTCGGCTCAGGCTCCGGGCCGCAGTCTGCTCTTCTCCTCCGTCCACGACGTGGCTGCAGGGCCGGATCCAGGCTTTCCAGCACAGCAGGCCCCCTCTTCATCCGACGACATTGGCCTGATGTCGCGGACCGCTCAACAGGGGGGGACACAGAGGCAGCAGGTTTAGGAATAATAGTTACAGCAGGTGGCGGAAGCTTGGGGGGCTGCGAACCCCGAACTCCGGCCCCAGGAGTCAGACAAGGCAGATCATAAACATGATGGAAAGAAACAATTTGCACTTGCCTGTCTCCTGGAGAGAAGGTGGTGCCTGCTGCAGCAGGTGAAGTTCTCCTCTCATCCCTCCGGGAGAAAACGGCAGGCTCCACGGGGCCACGAGGAGGAGTCGCTTGAGGTGGTTTGCTGACCGGCCTCGCCGAAGCGCGACTCAAAGCATTCCCAGCCGCGGGGGGTGACGTCACCGAGGAGGACATGGCAGTCGGGGCGACGCGGGCACGAGGAGCTGACAGCGCAGCTGGAACAGATGACCCGTGGGCGGCGACTGCGGGGATTCCCTTCTGTCTTGACGTATATGATGCCGTCAACAGGGAGGCTGGGTCCCTCCGACAACCCGGAGCTGGATCCGGACGGGATTCTCATTGGGGCTTGGTAGGAGCACGGCTATAGGGCCTACTGGCCGATGGAGTGGCGAAGGGCCCGGGAACACATGACGCTGGGCAGGCGGCAGGCACTGGAGTCCGATCCACAGGTCCCCTGCCGGGCTTTCCCTCCAGCCGAAGAATCTCCACTCTCTCCAGGGACGCTGTCCTCGCGGGAGATGGAGGAGTTCCCAGGAGCGCCTTCTCCCTCGATGTGCGTTGTGCAAAAATCCACGCTAACCTCTTTTCTCCTTCCGGCATATAGGTTAGATGGTAACGGTGCACAGCCCACTGGGCGAGGTCTAAGTAATAATCGGCCGCGTCAGTGGGCATGAGACGGGCGGCCTCCTCCAGATAGCCGTCAATCTCCTCCAGCCACTCCGGGCAATAGTCACACTCGCTGACGGGAATCTCCCTACCAAGTCCAACTACAGGAGAAAAAACTCCACTCAATAGCAAAACTCACTGCAGAAAGGCGTCTTGGTGTGGGGTCTCCGTTTAGACGTCTGGCAGGAGTATACTGTCATGCGATGACCCTTGCGGATCACCATAAGACGCCAAGAGTCCACCAGTGAGTTTTGCAATGATGGTAATTTATTAATAAAACAAGACAAGACACAAGACTATGAGCCGCTCAGGGCAAAAACACACATTAAGCGATACAAGGGCTCGTAGGGCTAACCCCAGCCACTACGAGCTGAACTATGACAAGACCAAAAGAACACAAACCTGACATGAAGGTCTAACGAGGTTTAAACGATATCTGATGATGTCTGACGATACTCCTGCAATCTAACTCCCATTAGTGCCCGCCTTATAAAGGCGAACACTAACGAGCAGTAATGACAAACAGCTGACCAACCTTGACAAGCGGAAGCCCCACCGAGCACCTTCATAATAAGAGCCCGGTGAGGCCAGAATACAACCCACAGCTGTCAAGGCCGGCAGCGAGCTGTGCGTAGCCCGAGCGCGGACCGAACCCAGCGCTCGGGTTGTAACAATCAAATTTCCATTCACTTGACCACAGAACATTTTTTCCCTTTTCCTCAGTCCAAATGAGCTCTGGCCCAGAGAATCATATTTGTATTTTGGTTCTTTATTGCATGTTAGCACTTGCAGCAAGCATTTGTGGATGGTATAGTGTTCACAGACATTGATTTTTGGAAGTGTTCCTTAGCCTATCCTGTGATTTAAATGACAGAATCATATCTGTTTTTAATGCAGTGCAATCTGGGGTCCCAAAAATCATGGGTATCCAATACTGATTTTCAGCTTTGTCCACTGTGCACAGAATTGTCTCTAGATTCTCTGAATCATTTCATGATATAATTAAGCAACAGTAGCAATGAATTTATCACTGCGGGGATTCACAGACAAAGCGGAAGGCTGAAGAATCACAATACCATATGACCTGGAGTGTAATATGGCTTTTAAACAATAGTTCTGCAAGCACAGTTTATTAAATGACAGCAGTGTAGGACAATTATGATTTTTTTTTTACATTATTTTCCTCTGCATGGAAAAACAGTCCCTTCTGAATGCATCCAGTTAAATGTTACTAAGCACCTTAATGAGCATTGTTGTATATGTAAATAGTCTGTATTAGTAAGATGGCGGCCGGGTTGGACATGGGATAGGCTGGGGTGGTTAGCTACTGGTTTCCGGTGGTGACGCCACCCCTAGTATAAAGGAGGTGGGTGGAAGAGGCTCTGCCCCTTTCGTTGTGGGAGCCACCTGGCATGCAGGCGAGTGCCGTAAGCCTACATATGTATGTGACGTGTATTCTAATAAAGCTCCATTAACTAAGTTAGTTGTGCATTCATCATTGCCCAATTATGGATGTAACATTTGGCAATGAAGTAAAAGCGGTAATGGAAGGATTTGTTGCCAGTTTTCGGCCATTTTTGGAGACCCCGGGCAGGCCGCCCCGTGTCATGGCTTCGTTGGTTTGCTGCTTTTACCAACTA
Source organism: Pholidichthys leucotaenia (assembly GCA_020510985.1). Classification (NCBI taxonomy): domain Eukaryota; kingdom Metazoa; phylum Chordata; class Actinopteri; order Cichliformes; family Pholidichthyidae; genus Pholidichthys; species Pholidichthys leucotaenia. The sequence continues at coordinate 377,434,856 of CM035844.1, read as the reverse complement.
CCTCGTAGTTTTGAACCTCGGCGAGCATGAGAGGCTTGGTGCGAGGGCTGTGTTGGTCCATAATTTGGGCACTGAGGGGCAGAGAATACTGGAGAACCTTGGGAGGGCTGACAGTTTAGATGGCGTTGTGGCGTTAATGGCACGCCACTTTCGTGTGCCAGAGCGCATCACAGTCCGGCACATCCAGTTTCGATAGCACCACCAGCGGTTGGGAGAACCAGTGAAGAAGTTTGTGGAGGATCTCCAGGAGCTGGCAAAGGAATGTGGATTTGGACGTCTGGAAGATGAGATGATTCGAGAACAGCTGGCGGAGCACATCTGCTGCGCAGCGGCATGGTCCAGGCTTTTAGCTCATCCAGGGAAGTTGACATTGGCTGCGGCTATCGAGCTCACCCAACGGTTTGAGGCAGCAGAGACCACCGCGAGAGGTCTTCCTGAAGGGGCTTTTCTGGACGAGGGTGAGTCTTGCACTGAGGCACTGTTTTTGGACCCTAGTGATGGTGATGTCGGAGAGGATGAGTATGCCTCCGTAGTTAAAATAAGGTCCGCCCTATGCATGCTACATTGTTATGGTTGTGGGTCCCCTGTTCACAGCTATAAGTCCAGTGTGTGCCTGGCGAAAGGAAAGCGTTGTGGTAAGTGTGATTTGCGGAATCACTTTGCCAGGGCATGTGCAAACTTCGAACGCAGGAGCCGTAGGGGTGAACCAGGTGCTACACAGAAGACTCCAACAATAGTACACACGGTCTCCCCGGACGCTACGGGGAGGATTGGGTGTGATGTCATGCTCGATGGTATTGAGGTTCCATTGCTTGTGGACACTGGAGCAGTTATCTCCGTTTTAAACCTGGCGACTATGAAGAGTTTGTTTCCCCACCGGCACATAAAACAACAAGGGAGAGACTATTATGGCTATGGATGGAACAGACTGGCAGTTTTGGGATTTGTGGAGATGGAGGCCCGTTACAAGTCTGATGTTGTGCCCCGGGCCCGCATTCCCGTCACTGCTATGGGGGTTAATGTCATGGGGTGTAACCTCTTTTATAGCCTGGGTTTCTCCATTGCCAACGTGTTGGGCGAGAAGTGGTCGGGATGTGGACTGTAGAGTCGACCAACTCCATTGGTGGATGGTGTGGAGGTGCAGGAATCAAACTGGCTGGACACGAATGACATGGGAGAGCATGTTCAGCGCCACGCGTTGCTGCCTCGGGATGGACCCAATGCCGTTCTTTTTGTTGCCCTGAATGAGGGTGTGGGACAGCACAACGGGACCCCAGGGGTGGCCTTTAAGGATGAGGTGCCCACGCTGGATGCTGAAGGGGCAAGCCCGAAGAGCGTGTGGAAAAATCGCTTGAGTCGATGGTCTACCATGGATGACACGAACTGGACCCGCGAGTTGACCGGATCAGTGGTGGAGACCAGTCGCGATCAGTGTGACCCAGGAAAGAAGAAAAGGGCTTCCCTGAGGATTGGAGATGTGGTCCAACCCAGGGTCGAGGCCCGGATGAGAGGGGATCACGGTTCACGTGAGCGGTGTGATGACAGGAGGCAGTTCCGGGTGGGGGCTGCCTGGAGTGATGGGTATCTGCGCTTGTCTGACCAGAGCTGGAGGCACCCAAATGAGCTGCGTCGGGCGGTGGAGGTGAAGAAGCACTGCAGCGGGAGCCCTGTGCTCAAAAGACGGAAGCGGTTGGAGAACGACCCGTCAAAGGACTGAGAGTGCTGTTTGTCTTTATTTTCTGTCTATTGTTTATGTGTACCTTACTCTGGTCCTGATGTGTTTAATTTACTGCTGGTGTGGTACTCCAATTTAGTAAAAAAAAAAAGGGAATTGAAAAGAGGAAAGTTGTGCTAAGGAGATTAATGATACCTATGGGAAAATTTTACTGGTCTGTATTGTGAATGCGAATTTTATTGGCTTAAGTGAAAGTGAACTGATGATGTGTAGAACTGTCATATGCTGAGAGCTGTTTTACTGTAAAAGTTGGTTTTAAATGCCCGAGTTGGGGTGGTGGGGTGTGTCTATCCTGCTTAATTGACCATTTGTGTAAATTTACATATCCAACGTTGATTATTGTAGGATGTGCCCATTGTGGGGTGAGTGTTGGTGGGAGGGGAGGCGGCCAGTAGTCTATGTGTGTATTGTAATTTTGTATGTCTTTTATGTGGAGTTGTTCTGGGGATTGTTTTAGTTTAAGACCACGGATTTATTTTCTTTACGTATTTGGCGGCAGAATAATCTGCCCAGCCGTGTGGGGGTGCTGACAGTCTACCCGGCCCCCCAGCCTTAGTCGTATGCATGGATAGGAGGTTTATTACCTCCGCCAGGCCGAAAAGGCCAGGAGGAGGTTATTTTTCATTCAACACTGTGACATACAGCCATTTTCAACATGTGCGCAGGCGCAATGGAGGGCGCTGGTCGTCGTGTCTGCAACACAAACTCTGCGTTCTTCAACGTTTTAGGCACAAAAGGACGCGGAAAACACTGCTGGCCTGGGCCCGCCAGCGTGCCTGTGTTTGCGCGCAACTGCAAAACCTCACACGGGCAGCTGTCCGCCGACGGATTCTTTGGCAGAAATTCCCCGGCCAGCCATAGGAGCTGCGCATTTGGCAGAAATTCACCGGCCAGCCATGGGCGCTGCGCAAAAACGAGCTCTCTGCCGGCGAAGCTTCTAAATTCTCGTTTGCCGCGGAGCGCAACCCCCCAAAAAATAATATTGTAGCAAACTCAATATGAGCACCCTACTTGGCTTGCCAAGTGGGTTGACCCTATTGACGACACAGGTAGAGTGCGGGACTCCGGAGCGGGTGGCGTGAGTTCGAACCTCCCGGTGGGACGTCGCCATGTCGAGCAGCACGTTACAATATAATATAAAACCCACGGCAACCTGTCTACCCAATTTGCATCCGTCAGTGGAGGAGATGGACACAACAGCAACACTTCAGTTTATTACCTCCGCCAAGGAGGCAATGCTTTTACTACTGAACCACTAATCCTATCACTATCAGATTGATTGTCATTGATTAATTGTGTGTTTATTGCACTGTCCCTGTCAAATAAACAAATAATCATTGTGAATCCAATTGCTAGTCATATGTTTACATGCTCAAGGAATCTCAAAACGTACACATAAACACTGTATGGAGGGAATTGTGGCGCTTGGCGGAGGTCTGCGCTCTCCGAGTGCTTTTCTAGTTTGTTTCTGTGATTATTTTGGCTTTAGAGTGTGAGTCGGGAAGCAAATTCGGGTGGGCTATCTGTGTGCTTAGCATTTTTTTGGAAAGGGGGGAGTGTTGCATATGTAAATAGGTGTCACCATGGGTTGAGATGCCGTCTCAGCGCTCAGCCCATGTTTTCCTTCATCCCTGCTTCTCATTGAGCAGCGTCTCAGCAGGCCCCCAGCTGGCAGCATTACGGACGGCTGGGGCCAATTAGTCCTCATCAGCTGGGGCGCTGCCAATGAGAATAAATAGGAGCAGCCTCGATGACTCGGGGCTGCGACATAAGCACTGCTAGGCTGAAGCCCCTTCGTCTGGTGTCAGCCTCTACTCCCCTTACAGCATTCCTGTGATTGTAACCCGCTGTGAGTATGTACGCCTTGTTACCCCTATGTCCGGTACGAGCTCCCTGCTCCTGCGCTGTGCAACCTGTGAGTGTACTTCTGTATGAGTATCTGTGCTCTCCTCATCCCTCATCCCTCACCTTTAATAAAACATCATGACTCACTGGCTCGCCCTTGGCTCTTATTGTGTGGCTCCCTAGAGCCATGCGTAACAGTATGTCGCAGCCAGACGAGTTACCGGCGGCCGTGAGTCGCTGTGGAATTGTACCTTTCTGTCCGGGTGTCAGCGCTGCTAGCATGCCGTTTCCCAGGAGTCACTCCCGGCGCCAGGGCGACGAGCTGAGGTCCATCTCGGGGGCTGTCGACGGGATGCTCTTCACCCTGCACGACGCCTCCAACGCGAGACGCTGGCATCTGGGCCGTGCTGAGGAACTCCTGGACTGTTACCCTCATTCTGTGTTCCATCTCGAGGACAGTGCCAGGATAGACGCCACAGGTACACAGCGAGAGAAGCTCCACGGGTTGGATGGAAATCCCGGCAGGAAACCGAAGTGGATGACGTTGCCCCCCGCTTCGGGATCCCGTTCTTGCTGCCATTCCAGTCCGGGAGTTCGCGCCAACCAGAGGGCTTCCCCCGACCTGCGCCACATCACTCGGGATTCCCTTCAAGGAGCCGCAGCTGACAGCAGTTACGTCTGGGGCCGAGTGGCTGTTGCGAGCTCCACTGTGTGTCCTGTCACCATCCTCAGGCATGTGGCGGCGGCAGTGAGATTGGTGGAGAGGACTCCAGGGCTACAAAGCTTTCCCGTGCTTGACGCCTTCCTCGCCTCGATCTCCGATCAGGAGCGGCGATTCATGGGTTCTCCCCTCGCTTCGTCCCCTGGGAATAGCCGTCATCACATCGCCGAGTCACCTCTGCACGAACCTCGTCCGGATCCAGTTCTGGGCTGCCGCCAGGACCGTTCCCCCCACGCAGCTGTCACCTCCTCGTCTCGTCAGTGTGGAGATTTCACAGCCTCGTTCACTGAGCCTCGTTCCCCCGCTGTCATTTCTGGACATTCGGGCTGGCTCACCCCGGCTGTTTCCCCCTCCTCCTCGACGCGCTTCCTGACTGCTGTGTGTGCCTGGAATTCCGGCCTGGTGAGCTCTCTGCTGGAGACAACGCGAGCGATCCTCAGACGATTTCCCGGGGGGTCCTCCGTTATCGCCGGGCGGGGAGAGGAAGAAGCAGTATCCACCACAGCAGGCGATATTCAACCTCCAGGAGGCAGGCAAGTCATAGTTGTTTCACATCTGCTTAATGATTTGCTCTGTCACATTCCTGGAGGAGGAGTTCAGGGTTCGCAGCTCCCTGAACTCCCCCCACCTGCTGTAACCTGTGTTCCTAATCCTGCATCCTCTGTGTCTCTCTCCGCCGAGCGATCCCCGGCTCCGGGTCAACGTGGTGGGATAAGGAGGGGGCCTGTGGTTCTGCAGCTACGTTGCGGACGGAGGAGGGGGACTGACTGCTGCGTGGAGTCTGCGCCGACGACAGAGCGTCCCCGGGTCTCCACGGAGGAGCGGTTCGGTCCAGCGGGACGAGATTCTTCTGGCTTCACGCCGAGTGGATTGTCGGCGGGGTTACCGGAGCTGGAGGAACCTCAAGCTGCGCTGACCATCGTGCTGGCTGCGGGGCCCGACGCGGCTGGATGGGAGCCTGACAACGACCTCCTGACGACGGATCCTGGATCTTCGCAGTCCTGGACGGCATCAGAACCCGAGATCAGGTGAGTGCTCTCCTTTCTTTTCTCCCTTTATATCTTTGAGCACTTCAGCCTGTCTCTAGGGGAGATGAGCCGGGTGCAGCCGCCCTCTGCGTCTGAGCTCGTCTCGCCGGGTTCTGGCGCTGCCGGTGATCCTGATCCCGGTTCTGTTTTCTCTTCTGAGCCTTCTCCCAGGGTCACCGGCGAGGAGTTGCTGTTCCTCGTGGTGCTGGAGGGTCCAGGTTCAACGTTGGAGGTCGGTTCTGGTGCGGTGTCCAACATGGGTTCGCCCGAGACCCAATCAGGGTCCAACGTGGGTGCTGCTCCAGCGGCGTCCGACGTGGGTTCGCCCGAGACCCGATCGGGGTCCGACGTGGGTGCTGCTCCAGTGGTGTCCGACGTGGGTTCGCCTAAGGCCCGATCGAGGTCCGACATGGGTGCTGCCCCAGTGTTGTCCAGGTCCGGTGAGGAGGTGGCCGCTTCCCTGCGGCCTGACGCTCGTCGCCCTTGTCATCGGCTCTCCCCTGAGCCTCTTCCACCGGGACCCGTTTTGACCCTTCGTCCGTCTCAACGGTCCTGGTGGTTGAGTGATGCGGGTCGACGACCCGACCCGCAAGACTTTCGGTTCGGTGATCTGGTTCCTCCCGATGATCTGTGTTTGCCTCTGGGTGGCCTGGTTCGGCTGCCGGTGGACTGGGTTCCTGGGATCTGGGTCCGGAGTTCGCCGTCCGAACATTTCCCTTTCCCCGGTTCGCCAACTGGACAATGGGCGGGGAGACCTCCGGAGCCACCTCGGCCATTTTGGACTCTGCCTGCCATATTCCTCGGGTGTCGCTTTTTCTTTTATCATTATTAAGGTCACTCGGGTGTAATATTTTGTCCTGTTGGTGGATATGTATTCGTAGTGCTGTGTGTTTTCCATTTCCCGTACTCAGCATTTTCCTTTTTGTGCCTTGTTTTTAGCCTTGTCCTTGCATTATAGAGTTATGTGTTTTGTTTCTTATCAAACCATACTCTGCAATTGTCCGTTTGTTCCAGTCACTTTCGCTCCTTTAGGTGACTGTGTGTATTTATATATTCATAGTGCTGTGGGTTTTCCTTTGCCCGTACTCAGCATTTCCTTTTTGTACCCTGTTTGTAACTTTGTCTGTTCGTTATAGAGTCATGCGCTTAGTTTTCCTTCAAACCATGCTCTGTAATTGTCCGTTTGTCCCAGTCACCTTCACTTCTCTAGGTAACTGTGTGTGTGTATATATATATATATTAGTGCTGTGTATTGCGTTCTCCCCTTATTGACCATACTCAGCTTTTTATCTCATTGTTTTCCTATGTACCTGTCACCAGTATTTCCCTAGGGGACCCCCCATAGATTTAGCGCTGTGTATTGTGTTTTCCCCTTGTTAACCATACTCAGCTTTTTATCTCATTGTTTTCCTATGTACCTGTCACCAGTATTTCCCTAGGGGACCTCCCATAGATTTAACGCTGTGTATTGTGTTTTCCCCTTATTATCATAAGGGGATACTCAGCGTTTTTGCCCTGTTCCCTTTTTAGTGGTTTTTCCTTGCTCTGGGTCACACATTGTTGGTACTCTCTGAGTAGTGTGTAACCAGCGTTCTGACCCAGTTTTCTCCCCATCTGTACCCTGGGTTAATTATTCCCTGTTTTGTACAGTATTGTATTTGGGTTTTTTCCTCTTTTTTTTTTCCTTTTTCCTGCTACCCTACATTGTCCCATTGGTGTTGTCCTTCCCTTTGCTTCTTCCCCTCCGGTCCTGCCTCCCTTCCTCCCACCCTAGGTGGTGGGGGCGGGGGCTGGGATGTTCCTGGTCGTTCAGGAGCCCGACCTTGAGGGGGAGGCTCTGTCACTATGGGTTGAGATGCCGTCTCAGCGCTCAGCCCATGTTTTCCTTCATCCCTGCTTCTCATTGAGCAGCGTCTCAGCAGGCCCCCAGCTGGCAGCATTACGGACGGCTGGGGCCAATTAGTCCTCATCAGCTGGGGCGCTGCCAATGAGAATAAATAGGAGCAGCCTCGATGACTCGGGGCTGCGACATAAGCACTGCTAGGCTGAAGCCCCTTCGTCTGGTGTCAGCCTCTACTCCCCTTACAGCATTCCTGTGATTGTAACCCGCTGTGAGTATGTACGCCTTGTTACCCCTATGTCCGGTACGAGCTCCCTGCTCCTGCGCTGTGCAACCTGTGAGTGTACTTCTGTATGAGTATCTGTGCTCTCTTCATCCCTCATCCCTCACCTTTAATAAAACATCACGACTCACTGGCTCGCCCTTGGCTCTTATTGCGTGGCTCCCTAGAGCCGTGCGTAACAATAGGCTGTATTAGTAAGATGGCGGCCGGGTTGGACATGGGATAGGCTAGGGTGGTTAGCTACCGGTTTCCAACGGTGACGCCACCCCTAGTATAAAGGAGGTGGGTGGAAGAGGCTCTGCCTCTTTCGTCGTGGGAGCCACCTGGCATGCAGGTGAGTGCCGTAAGCCTATATATGTATGTGACGTGTATTCTAATAAAGCTCCGTTAACTAAGTTAGTTGTGCATTCGTCATTGCCCAATTATGGATGTAACAAGCATCATATAGAAAACAATAGGCCTATTGTCATTTTACGTACATGTAACCAAATTAAATGTTGTCCAGTGCAGCAGTCAGTGTCGAAATACATAGCGATCCACCTGTTGGGTAGGCTTTGTGGGTCACATGACTCACACTGGGTGGTTAGTTTGCTGTTAGCTTGTTATCGATTTAGATTCAGCTTTATTACTTTACACACACTTTGCTTGCTTTATCTTGACATTTTCAGATGAAACAGAGTCCATCACTACAAAGGTATCACGGTTTGCGAGTCAAGACAATCAATCTAACTGTAGCTTAATCTAACTGTAGCTTGTGTTGTAAACAAACAGGATTACCTAGCCAGATGTTTACAAGAGCAGGACTTCCAGGTCATGGAAGTCTGGATTTTTAGGACCACAGTGCTTCACTGTGGAAATTAAGGCACCAATATCCATCCATCCATCCATCCATCCATCCATCCATCCATTCACCTTCTACCACTTTTCCGGAAGTCTGGGTTGCGGAGGTAGCAGTTCAAGCAGAGAAGCCCAGACTTCCCTCTCCCCAGCCACCTGCTCCAGCTCTTCAGAGAGGATACCAAAGCGTTCCCAGGCCAACTGGGAGACATGGTCTCTCCAGTGTGTCCTGGGTCTGCCCCGGAGTCTCCTCCCAGTGGGGCGGGCCTGAAGCACCTCAAGTGGGAGGCGTCCAAGAGGCATCCTGGCATCAGATGGCCAAACCACCTCAGGTGGCTCTTTTCGATGTGGAGGAGCAGTGGCTCTACATTGAGCCTCTCCCAGATGACTGAGCTCCTCACCTTATTTCTAAGGGTGAGTTCAGCAATCCTACGGAGAAAGCTTATTTCAGCTGCTTGTATCCATGATCTCATTCTTTAGATCATTACCCTTTAGGGGTCGCCACAGTGGATCATCTGCCTCAATTTCACCTTAACGCTTGCATCTTGCTCTGTAACACCAGCCTGTCCATAAAAATTATAAACGGGATTGGAGACAAAGAGCAGCCCAACTCGCACTGAAAACAAGTTTGACTGAGTGTAGGTAATATGAACCAAACTCTCGCAAGGGCCATATAGAGACCAGATAGGTTGTAGCAACAAGCCCCATACCCCATACTCCCAGGGCACCCCCTGCAAGAGACCATTTTGTGGGGGTTGAATGCTTTCTCCAAGTCCACAATACATGTGTAGACTGGTTGGGCAAACTCCGATGAATCCTCAAGTATTCTCGAGAGGGTAAAGAGGTGGTCCAATGTGCCACAGCCAGGACAAAAATCACATTGCTCCTCTTGAATCTGAGGTTCAATCAATGGTTAGGCTCTCCTCTCCAATATCCTGGGATAGACCTTTCCATGAAGGCTGAGAAATGTGATCCCTCTAAAGTTGGAACACACCCTCTGGTCCCCCTTCTTAAAGAGAGGAACCACCACCTCAGTTTGCTATGCCAAAGGCACTATCCTCGGCCTCCATGCAATGTTGCAGGGGTGTGTCAACCAGGACAGTCCCACAACATCAAGACCCTTGAGGTACTCAGGGCAAATCTTATCCATCCCTGGGGCCCATCCACTGAAGAATTTTTTAACCACTTCGGTGACCTCAGCTCCTGTGATGAGCGAGTCAACCTGCTGATCCTCAAGCTCTGCTTCCTCGGTGGAAGGCGTGTCAGTGGGATTGAGGAGCTCTTCAAAGTATTCTTTCCACCGCCTGGCAATGTCCCCAGCTGAAGTCAGCAGTGCCCCATCTGCACCATACACAATGTGGACAAGGAGCTGTTTCCCCCTCCTGAGTCGCTGGACAGTTTGCCAGAATCCCTTCTAGGCCAACTGAAAGTCTTGTTCCATGGCCTCACTGAACTCTTCCCACAAATTAGTTTTTGCTTCAACAACCAACCAAGCTGCTCTCTACTTGGCCTGCCAAGCCTCAGCTGCTTTGGGAGCCCCACAAGCCAACCAAACTCAATAGGACTCCTTCTTCAGCTTGATGGCCCCCTTTACCACTGGTTTTCACCACTTGGTTCAGGGGTTGCCACCACAATATGCACTAATGACCGTGCAGCCAAGCTCTGGGCAGCTGCTTCAACAATGGAGGTGGAGAACATGGTCCATTCAGATTCCATGTCTCCAGACTCCCTCGGAATGTGGTCAAAGTTCTTCCGGAGGTAGGAGTTGAAGACCTCTCAGACAGGGGCCTCAGCCAGGTGTTCCCAGCACACCCTCACTATACATTTGGGTCTGAATGGCATCCACCCCTGCCATTGGATCCAACTCACTGCCAGGTGGGGATCAGTTGACAGCTCTGCACCTCTCTTTACCCTAGTGTCCAAGACATGAGGTCGCAGGTCAAGTTAATGTGATGACACATTAACAAAATCTATCATAGACCTGGAACTCAGGTTCAGATCGGGCAGGCCATTCCTCCCAATCACACCCCTTGAGGTTAACTGTCGATGCCCATGTGCACATTGAAGTCCCCCAGTAGGACAATGGAGTCTTCAAGACTTTCCAGCACCCCAGTCAGAGGCTCCAAAAAGGGTGGGTACCCTGAATCCTCATTTGGTGCATAGGCACAAATGATGGTCAGGAACCATTTCCCAACCCGGAGGTGCAGGGAAACAACCCTTTCGTCCCCAGTGAGATGTAGAAGCAGCAAGGCAGGGGGACACAAGAATTCCCACCCCTGCTCGCCGCCTCTCGCCCAGGACAACTCCATAGTAGGCCAGCCAGTAGTCCAGCCCCTCTCCGGGAGACTGGTTCCAGAACCGGAGGTCTGCCTTGAGGTGAGCCAAACTATATCTAGCCAGTATCACTCAACCTCGTGCACCAGCTCAAGCTCCTTTCCCGTCAGAGAGGTGACATTTCACATCCCCAAAACCAATTTAGAAAGCCAGGGATCAGACCACCAAGGTCTCACATCAGCCAATGGCCAAGAACAAATAAGGTAAATCACTTATATAAGTGTCTCTGTGGTTTAAAGGTACAGTCTGAAACTTTAATAAATTCTGGTTTTACTGATATCTTGTGGTTATGAATTGAATTGCAGCTATAGTCAGTCCATTGCTGGAAAGTTCCAAAAATCCTCTGTAACAACTCTAGTTCTAGCAACATTTTTGTTACGGGAATGCCCCATTTCTGGCAATATCTTAAATTGTCTTCATTGCTGTTATAACTAAACTGTGAAATTAAATATTTACAATTGAAAAATAAAGAACGAAACATCAATATACAAGTATCAAAATGCAGACTTGCCATATTGAGAAACTAATTCTAAAACTACAATGTGTCTTAATGCCTTATATGTCACCAACTATGTCATAGTTGTCAAATTTGACCAAACATAGTTTATTTTTCAAGTGCAGGGATCCAAGTGCTGCAACACCGATGGAAGAACTGTGTGCACCGATGGGGAGACTGTTGAAAAATAACCACATTTGGTCAAATTTGACCACTATATGAACTTTTCAGTTTATGAACTTCTCAGTCCCCGTGCCTGCAGAGCACTCCAAAATGACATACCAGGAGGTCTCTGAGCTGATGGCTGCTCACTGGGAAGATGGTGAGTGTTTTGTGATGGTGTTGATTTGTGTGTAGCCATTTATTTCGTTGATTCAAAGATTCAAGATTCAAAGATTTTATTTGTCAGTACTACTATACATAAAGGACATACAGGAGAATTGAAATGACATTTCTCTCTCTCTTCAGTGGTGTGCACAATATAAAAAAAGAAAAAGGAATAAGGCTGGAAAAACAACAACAGCAGTCTATGTACAGTAATGCTCCCCATAGTGTAAGTGGTGACAAAAGATAGACCCAGACATCCCATAGCGCACATAAAGATAAAATGATGAAACTCAGCAATCCCATATACAGAAAAAGTAGAGCAGTAATACTTGTAGTTGCAAGTTCAGTGCGGTAGTGTAGGTGCAGACAGTGAGAGATAGGACTGCACATGACCAGTATTGCAATAACAGACAGACAGCAGCAGATATGGCATTTGTGCAAATGGCTGCAGTAAAGTGCAGAGACATAGCAGCAGATGTATTACTGTTGGTGTGCCAGTCTTCCTGTGCCAACAGCTGAGGTAGTTATTGTGCGGGTGAGTGCGTTATGGTCCGGGGTGGGGGTGGGGGGGTGGGGGAACAGAGTTCAGGGTCCTGATGGCCTGATGAACAAAGCTGTTTAGCAGTCTTGTGGAGCAGGCTCGGAGGCTCCGGTACCTTTTCCCCGGTACCAGGTACTAATGGAAAACTCTACAAATCGAATTGATTTGAGTGAGTAGGGCTGAGTAGGTATTAGTGGAAAAGGGTCATTAGTCTGGTTCTTCACCCATGACCAATTTGTCTTGGGAGACCCTGCCAGAGGCAAATTGCCCCAGACAACATAGCTCCTGGGATCACTAGGGCACACAAATCCCCCACCACGATAAGAAGGTGATCCATGGGGGCATCCAATACAGTATTACAATTCTTGCATATAAATTAAAAATTAAATCACCCTTTATTGTCATTCAACTGTACAACCAATCATGTACAGTAGAACGAGATTGTGTTTTACCTATCTACAGTGTTAATCACACACACCCCAAGTGTAGAATCAGAGGGCCGCTGCCATGCAAGGCGCCGCCACAAATTTCCCTCCTCCATTCCATTATTGCTGAGCACCAAGCTGGACGGCAGGAAGTTCCACTTTTATATGGTCTTCTGCATGACCCGGACGGGATTTGAACCCCTGCCTCCCGTGTGTGGGGCGGATGCTCTACCAACTGAGCCACTGCTCCAGTGAAGAAGCCAGTGATATTAACTTTAATTTAAAGATTATTAAAACACAGCTGAAACAGAGTGATTCACATTCAGTAAATTGTCTGAGTGCAATTACCAGGGGATATAGTAACTTCTTAAATCCCTATCATCCAATCAGATTGCTTGGTCAGTAGTAACTGTTGTATAATATACTTTAGATAGTGTTCTAGCAATTTTCGGTTGAAGGACACTATTCTGAAATCGCTGCACAACTTATAGATCAAGATTTCTGAGGACTGCAAAACATCTGTTTGTCTTTACTCTTGAGAGACTCTGCCTCCCTAAGGTGCTCTGTTTATACCCAATCATGTTACTGACCTGCTGGCCATTAATTTATTTATTTGCAAAATATTCCATCAACTTTTTTTTTCTTTAGTATCACTTACTTTCCCAGCCTTTTGGTATCCCTCTCTCAGTTCTAATGAGAGGTGTTCCTGCCATCAAAATCAAGATGAGCTAATATCTTCTCTGAAACAGGAAAATGTCTCACTTTCAACATTTCATTTATTTTGTCTGCTCTATTATGAATAAAACGGTGGCTTATGAGATTTGGAAATCCATCCATCCATCTTCTTCCACTTAATCCTTTTCGGGTCGCGGGGTGGGGGGGTGGGGGGGCTGGAGCCTATCCCAGCATCTTTGGGTGAGAGGCAGGGTACACCCTGGACAGATTGCCAGTCCATCGCAGGACCAACACAGACAGACAGACAACCATTCACTCTCACAGTCATACCTAAGGACAATTAGAATCCCCAGTTTGATGCCAATTAACCTAACTTGCATGTTTTTGGCATGTGGGAGGAAACCGGAGAAATCCTGGAGTAAAGCCACGCAGACACTGGAAGAACATGCAAACTCCACGCAGATCACTGTTGGTCGAGGGCTGGGATCGAACCCAGGATCCCCCGGCCAAGGGTGAGTTTCTGTGCTGCTGCAGTGCTAACCACTTCGCCACCGCGCTGCCTGATTTGGAAATCATTGCATTTTATTTTCAACTTAGAATTTACATAACATCTCAACATTTTTAGAATTGAGGTTGGAGTATTAGTTGTCATACTTTGTTTTCAACGTGCATGTTTTTGTGTAGCATTTTGGTCTGTGTTTGTTGCTCCTGAATGCTTGACTGTGTCATACATATAAATCAGACTTGACTTCTTGTTTCCCTCTTTTCTCCCTCGGTCCCCTCCCTGTCTGTTTCTCCTTGTTTTGTCCCAGCCTCTGTGTACTGCATATATATATATATATATATATATATATATATATATATATATATATATATATATATATATATATATATATAGTATATACAGTCTTTGGGATTTGTTAGGCTGCCTTTGATGCTTGTGATTCATTTTTGTGCTTCTATCTTTCCAATTACTGCTTTGTCTATTTTTGTCCTTGTGGATTTTCATTAATATTTCACCAGTATCATTTAATAAAGCTCCATTTGGATCTTTACCTTTCAATAACCTCACAGACGGCTCACAACTGAATGGATTATTTGAAATGTATCCAAATGTTGCAAATTATGTTTTATTGTTCTCACATAAAGCCAGTTTAAATCAAATTAAAGAGACATATGTGGAGTTAATGCACAATACATTATTGGTAGGTATTTGCCTGTGGCCGATATGCGCACAGGTCACTGAGCATACGTCAGAAATGGCAAAGTCATGATGCTGCATCAGCACAGCTTCATAAAGATTCTCCAACATTTGTGGCAGCTTTGAGAATGCTGTAGGCAAAGCAGACAGCTCATCACAATATAATGACAAGTGCGTGGGTGTGAACATGGTCAAAAGATGGAGAATGGTGAAGAGTAATAACTCATTTTCCTCACTCAAGGCAAAAAGTTATATATTTTTTTGTGCAGGATTTCTATTTATCACACATACAATACACATACAATACAGCTCCTTTGTTTTTGCTCTTATGTCTTTGACTTTGACAACAGGATCAACCATCAGGCTCTGTTTACTTTGTTGGTTCATCATACTGTTATACATACATTTCTTTATGATTGTTCATGACACTAACAGCACAGATAATTTCACACTGTGGAGGGAGCATGAGGGTGTGTGCTTTTATACATGTGACAAACACGATCAGAACTGAAGCACTGACATAGGTGGACTGAAAATCTGATGCTTATTTTCTGACACTGACGGTAACAGCCACATCAAAACAGCGTGAGGCCATGTGTTAACATTTTCCCCGCCGCAGTGAACAATAGATGCTTGTGATGGTGATGGTGAATGGTTGTAATGAAGTGAGCATCGAATGTTAAAAGCAGGGTTCAACGCACTGCATCAGCAGTAATTATCAAGCAGAACATGTGGATTCCCTGTGCTTCACATCAAAACTGCCCCGTAGTGCATCTGTTAAGTGTTTTGAACCTTCAGATCCCATTTTATTTTCTGTAAAGCACTTTGGTTACCTACGGGTTGTTTTAAAGGGCTATATAAATAAAGTACATTACATTTGGTGGAAGTTTAATTCATTCATTTTATATGTCCTGTTCTTTGTTCACTTTTCTGCCGAACTTGTCCTCATGCTCCTAGAATGCAGTTTTAGTAAAGTGAACAACTGTTGACTAGTTGCCTTTTACTATATTTATTAGTAGCCTGACAGCTCTTTAATACAAAGCACTTATTCACAGTTTAATTCAAGTTTCTATGTATATTCTACATGGATAATGCTATTAACTGCAACATTTTATCTAATAAACAATTACTGTTTATCGATGGTAAATAAACAGGCTGGTAGAGATTACTTATAATCCTACTACATCATAGTCATGCAGAATGCATTGATAAAAAGTTAAGGTAGCCTGCAAATTTTAGGGTACAGTACAAGATAAGAAATTAATTAATGGAAAAAAGGTAAAAACATAGCAGAAACATAGTATAAAGATGGTAAAAACATGACAAAAAGGGAATAAACAAGACAAAAACCAGGGTAAAAACAAGGCAAAGACATGACAAAAACAAGGATTTTGATGGGTGGTAAATGTGATCAAAACCAGTTGTTTAAATGTATTCTATTAGTCAGCAAATTATACCCACGCTACATTTTTGTTGATAGTGAAAATTGCTAAACAGGACAATATAATATTTATAAGTAAGATATAGGGTAAGGAGCTCAGTCATCCGGAAGAGGGTCAAAGTAGAGCCGCTGCTCCTCCACATCGAAGGAGCCAGTAGGCCTCAACATGAACACCACCAAAACTCAATTGACGCACATCAATGCAAGATCAGATGACCCCATTACCTTGAATGGAAGCACACTTGATGACGTTGAAGATTTCACCTACCTTGGCAGTCTACTGAGCAAAGACAGTGCTGCAGCAAAATGCATCAAATCAAGATTAAGTAAAGCTTGGAGTGCTTTTGCTAAACTTCAGCCCATCTGAAAGTCTATAAAATACAGCCTCAGAACAAAGATGAGACTATACAACAACATTGTCTAGTCTGTTCTGTTGTATGGGTTGGAATGTTGGCATGCCATCAAGAGCGATATGATGAAAGTAGAGGTTTTTCACAACAATTCCCTCAGGAGAATTTGCTGTATCTTCTGGCCAAAGAAAAGACCAAGTCACATAGCTTGGTGTTGGAAATCAAACACAACAGAATGAGATGTCTTGGGCAAAACTGCATCCCAAAAGTAGCCTTGAGCTGGACACCACCTGGAAAAAAGAGAACAAGGAAGACCTAGAACAACATGGAGCAGGACTGTTGAAGCAAAACTAAAACAGCACTCTTGGGGCCAAACACAGCATGCTGCCAATGACAGATCAAGAGGCAGACAGATTGTTGTTGCCTCATGTTTCACTGGTAACCAAGAGACATAAGAGAACTATTTGTATATTGATTACATTACTTGGCACATGTGTCCAGTTTGTATTTGATTTTCCTCAGACTAACACATCAAAGAGAAAAAACTCACAAACTGGTGAAAGCAAAGTTACAAATCTTGAAGAAAATAGTTCCAAATTCATGAAGGAAAAATGTCACAAATGTACAAGACGAAAATTGTAAATTTACAAATAAAATGTTGTATGACTGTGTGACAAAGGCCCCAAATACATCACAAAAATTTGCACATTTATGAGAAAAAGTACTAAATGTATTAAAAAAATGTCACTTGTGTATGAGGAAAAAAAATTACAGATTTACATAAAAAAAACAAGAAAAATGTCACAGGTTTGAGAAACTAGTCAAAAATTGCAAATATATGAAGAAGAAAAAATAGATGGTACTAAATCTACCAGTGTAAATGGTCATAAATTTGAGAGAAAAAAGCTAATTTATGAGAAGCTTGTCAAACGTAGGAGACAATCTTATAAATTAGTAAAAGCAGAGTCAAGTTTCTTTCAGTACATGCTTTCCCCTACTCAAGTGATATGTTATTTTGAAACTGTACTTAAAATTTGAGTAATTAGCATCACAAGTTAATGCTTATATTTTACTTGAATACAATTTCTGGCTACTCCACCCTCATCTGCATGTTTCACCAAAATGATGTCTTTATTTTAAGAGTTGTTGAATTGCACTCTGCCACAATGGAAGCAGGCGAGGAGGAAGAGGGGGTCATTCACTAATTAGAGGGTTACTGACTCCACTCAGCATACTGAAGAGGCCTGAAGTAACAAAAAGAGTACCAAATTACCACCCGATCCATCTGTATGCCAGTATGTGTTCTACCTATACAGGATGAGTGATGTGGCTTGGAGCTTAAAGTGCTTTAAGTGATAAATAAAATTAGAAAACTGACAAATAAAATAAAGATAAAAGAGGAACAATGTGGCAGATGGTCACAGAATAAGGACATAATTGTAATAATAAGTACCAATGTATTTCACTGAGGACAGTGGCTAGACTTTGCTTGGAGCCAGTTTAGAATGGAGAAGTTAGGTGCCTCCTTCCCTCCACTAGTCTAGGTGTACACCTTGGGCAAATGTTAGCACACCCTCAGCCTCCCCTGGCCGGGGATATGGCCCAAGCACACCCACTGGCGGTTTTGTTCGTCAATCTAGTGACTTTTCCTACAAGCAGGCAGATTCTGCACATCAACTCGGCTGTAGCTCTGGCAATAGGCAGGGCTGTCTGCCAACTCGGCAACAGTTCTGGCAAAAATGCAACGGTTTCTTTTTGCAGCCGTGTCAGCATCGCTGTCCCATGAAGACATAGAGTTACCTGCCGAGGGACACTATCGAGTGCCATTTTAGTGTCATCATTTTTTAGGCACAGCCCTACAATTTGGGATGAGATGAGTTTACAGAGAGTTTCAGATAATGCTACTGCATTCCAGGCAACTGGCTCGCCACAATCTATGGCAGTGGTGGAAAACATGCAAAGTCCATATAACAGTGTTCTGAAATTGAAAGCAAAGCAGCTTAACCTAGTGGCATGGAATATCCGCACAACTAATGACAGTGATACAAGTATCACTGTCACACTACAGCAATAATCTGCAGCGAACTAGAGAATGTTGGAATTGATATATGTGCATTGATTGAAGTTAGATGCCCGGGCTTTGTCAATATCAAAGAAAGAAGTCACACAATATTTTGAAGTGGTAGTAACAATAAAACAGCTGGTGTTGGCTTTGATATCTGTAACAAGTTTAGCCATTTATTGCCAGTCCCATTAACTGATCAACTGATGACAGTTCAGATCCCAATTGATGATAATGTGCACCTCACACTGATAAATGCCTATGCCCCCACCATGCAGCGAACAACAGTTGAAAAGAAGAGCTTTTATGAAAAGCTCGGTGATTGCGTCGCTATAACAAAGAAAGATAACATAATTGTACTAGGTGATTTTAATGCTCATATTGGCAAGGACTGGCATTCTTGGCCATCGCCACTGGAAAGTACTGAGTAGGGAAAATCAACTCTAATGGACTGATGCTGTTTGAATTCTGTACCTGCTTTCAATTGTCAATAATGGGAACTATGTTTTGACTTAAGAACCATTTAAAAACACGGCAGCATATGTGGTCCAAAAAGTAGCAGCAGATTGATCATGCGCTTGTCAACAGAGAGGCAAGGAAACTTATCAATGAAACTAAAGTCAACTGCAGAGCAAATTGCATCACAGATCACAGATTCATGATCACAGATCACAGATCACAGATCACAGATCATCAGATTGTGTGCAAATGCTCCATTATTGTCAAGAAGAAGCGGAAAAGAATGAGTCTAACACCAAAATTAGATACCACTATGAATAGTAAGAAGAAAATTTTGCTAGAAAAGGTTTTGGATTAACAGCTTCAGAATTCCCCTGAAGTTTCCTAGGACATGCTAAAAGACATGCTCCAGAATGCCGCCAAACACGTCTTTGGGAAGAAAAAGAAGAGATGTGATGACTAGTTTGAAGACCAAGATGAAAAGATCCAACGTCTTCTCAAGGATAAGAAACTCAGTGGCAACAAAAAAGCCCTCAGTGAAGAGACAAGGAAGCTTACTGTCACGCCTCGCCACCCATCTGCGGCGCCAGCTGCACGCACACCTGCACTTCATCAGCGGCGGGGGATTTAAGCCGCCTCGCCCTGGGCTTCGGCCTGAAGCCGTCAGACTTCACTCGTCACGATTGTTGTGAGTAACCTCTACCACTCAGCAAGCATCTCGGTAAGAAGCCCTTACCTTTTTTCCTCTCCAAGTCTGCTCCCCTGTGCACAGGTGGATTTCCCGGCGGCGGACCATTCCTCTCCGTCTCCATTCCCTCGCTGCTGCACCGGGCGCTCCAGGTCGCTGTCTACCGGACCTCATCCTTGCTGTGCCAGTCACCTGCTAACTCCAAGTAAGCTTGTCACTATTTTCACATCTCCTGTGTTGGTGTGGTGCCCGTCACCCTTCTCCCTTTGCTTCTCCCATAGGGATGTCCGGCTGTACGGTCTCCTGCCTCCGTGCCCGACGCAGACGCCACCACCAATACATTCACATCTCGCAGACAGACATTCATACACACTTGTTGTTAATAAAGCTATTGGATCTACTCTGAGCCTGCGTGTGTGTCTCCTGAGCTGTGCATTATGTCAGTACGGCTTCAGCAGAGCGGCTCGGCAGACGGCGGGCTCACACGCCGACTTTCCACTCTCGAGGCTCGAGTGGACCTAATAGCTCACCAGCAACAGGTGATTTTAAATCAATTAACCATTATCACTAACCGATTGGACCGCTTGGACCCCCAACAGCCGTTCTCTCCGGCTCGTCAGGGCGGCGCGGCTCCTGCTGCTCCAGCAGCCGTCCAGCCTGCTCCGGTAGCACCGGTTCGGCTCATACCCATTCCGACCCCCGCCCGCTTTAGCGGTAAGCTCGGCGGAGCACGGGGGTTTATAATGCAGTGTGAGTCCGTGTTCCACCGTGTGCCCGGAGATTTTCCCTCGGACCATAGCCGAATTGGCTACATAGGGAATCTCCTGGAGGGGCGCGCGCTAACTTGGGCTTACGCCGTAATGGCGAGGCCCAGTTACGCCACCCTCACCTATGGCCAATTCGTGAGACAATTCCTGGAAGTCTTTGATCATTCTCGTACCAAGAGTGTCCAGGTCGATCGGCTTCTCAGCCTCCAGCAGGGAAGCCGGTCGGCAGCGGACTACGCGATTGACTTCCGGGTAGCGGCGGAGGAGTTAGGCTGGGATGAACGTTCATTCTGCGGCCTCTTCCTCCGCAGTCTCAATGATGGTCTGAGGGACGAACTGGCTGGGCGGGACATCCCGGAGACTCTAGCGGAGCTAACGTCCCTAGCCATCAGCTTGGATAACAGGCTGCGCGAGCGCACCTCGGAGCGGAAGTCGTCTTCTTCTCGCTCTCGTGGTGCCTCGTTGCGCCTGTCCCAAGCTCGCCCCCTGGCGACGTCGCCACCATCGCGCCCCGAGGAGTCGGAGCCGATGGTGACGGGCTGGACAAAGCTCCCCCCTGCGGAGAGACAACGCCGCCGTGAGTTGGGTCTCTGCATGTATTGCGGAGACAGTCAACGCACGGTGGAGCTTTGCCCACAGAAGCCAAATGGCGGGGTCCGCGAGTCACTGTAGGGGGCCTCACGGACATCAATCGGTTAAATCCCCTCTCCCAATTGAAGCTGCCCGTCCGATTTTGTCACAACTCCACTGGGCACCTCACTCACGCACTGGTGGATTCGGGCGCGGAGGGCAGTTTTATTTCACAAAGCCTGGCAACCCGATTGGGCATCCGTTGCCAAGTCCTTAGATCTCCCCTTGCCCTGGTCAACCTCTCCCATGTCTCCCTGGGAAGAGTGACACATCAGACTGTCCCTGTTCCTGTGATCATCTCTGGGAACCAACGGGAGGAGATAACCTTCTACGTCCTCCCCAACTCTGTGTCGCCCGTCATCCTGGGGTACCCCTGGCTCCGCCTCCATAACCCCGTCTTGGATTGGAAGTCCGCCAGGGTGTCAGCATGGAGTACATTCTGCATGAGCACCTGCTTGCAGTCCGTTGCCTGCTCTCCGTCCTCTTCCCCAACTCCTACGGACGCTGCGCCCCCGGATCTCTCCCTGGTGCCATCAGAATTTCACGACCTGGGTATGGTTTTCAGCAAGTCCAAGGCGATGTCTCTTCCTCCACACAGGCCCTACGACTGTGCGATAAACATCCGCCAGGGGGCACCCTTACCCTCTGGGCGACTCTACAGCCTGTCGGCGCCGGAGAAGGAGACCATGAATTCCTACCTCAAGGAATCGCTGAGTGCTGGAATTATCCGTCCCTCGTCATCACCATTGGGGGCAGGATTCTTCTTCGTGGGCAAGAAGGACGGTTCCCTCCATCCTTGTATCGACTATCGCGCCCTAAATGATATCACGGAGAAGGATTGCTACACCCTGCCACTCATGGACACCGCCTTCCACTCCCTCCAGGGGGCGACTTGGTTCACCAAGCTGGATCTACGCAGCGCATACCACCTCGTCCGGATCCGGGAGGGAGATGAGTGGAAGACAGCCTTCCATACCCCGAACGGCCACTTCGAGTACCTGGTGATGCCGTTCGGGTTGACCAATGCTCCAGCCGTTTTTCAGCGCCTAATTAATGACATCCTCCAGGATTTCATTGGCCTTTTTGTGTTCGTCTACCTGGATGACATCCTCATCTTCTCCAAATCCAGGGACGAGCACCGGGTCCATGTGAGGCGGGTCCTCCAAAGGCTGCTGGAGAACCGGTTGTATGTGAAGGCCGAAAAATGTGAATTCTACGCTAAGACAACATCCTTCCTCGGGTTCATCATCTCCCACGACCAGGTGCTTCCGGACCCAGTGAAGGTGAAGGCGGTGGTGGAATGGCCTACACCTGCATCGAGAAAACAGGTGCAACAATTCATCGGGTTTGCAAATTTCTACCGCCGCTTCGTCCCTAATTTTGGCACCATCGTCGGCCCTCTGACCCGCCTCACGTCCCCTAAGGTCCCGTTCCGGTGGACTGAAGAGGCCGCGGCTGCTTTTCAGGCGCTGAAGGCGGAGTTCTCCTCCTCCCAGGTCCTTAGCCAAGTCAACCCGTCGCTGCAGTGCATCGTGGAGGTGGACGCTTCGGACACAGGAGTGGGGGCGGTTCTATCTCAGCGGTCGCCAGGTGATGGAGTCAAACGGCCCTGCGCTTTCTTCTCTCGGCGCTTGTCCCCGGCGGAACGGAATTACGACGTGGGGGACAGAGAGCTCCTCGCCATCAAGCTCGCGCTGCAGGAGTGGCGTCACTGGCTAGAGGGGGCGGACCTGCCGTTCATGGTCCTGACTGACCACAAGAACTTGGAGTACTTGAGATCTGCCAAGCGTCTGAACGCCCGCCAGGCACGCTGGTCCTTGTTCTTTGCCAGGTTCCATTTTAACATCACCTTCAGGCCTGGCTCCAAGAACAGCCTGCCCGACGCCCTCTCTAGGCAATTTGCCCCTGAGGAGTCTGAGGACATGGTCCACACCATCCTGCCCAGGTCGTGCATCGTGGGAGCCGTCACTTGGGACATAGAAAGCAAGATCCGGAAGGCGCAGGAAGTGGAACCTGACCTTGGCGGCGGACCGGAGGGGAGGCTGTTCGTGCCATCCACGGTTCGGGGGGAGGTCATCCACTGGCTACATACATCCAAGCTCACCTGCCACCCTGGTTCCTCCCGGATGATCGACCTCCTTCAACGGTCCTTCTGGTGGCCGGGCCTGCGGAGGGACGCTGCCCGCTATTCCCCGGGCCTGCCCAATATGTGCCACCAGTAAGTCAGGTAATGCCCCTCCAGCGGGTTTGCTCCAGCCTCTGCCCGTCCCTGGCAGGCCCTGGTCGCATATCGCCCTGGATTTCGTCACCGGACTCCCAGTCTCAAACACCTTCGACACCGTCCTGACCATCGTAGACCGCTTCTCCAAGGCGGCGCACTTCATCCCGCTACGAGGTCTTCCATCCGCCCTGGAGACGGCGGATCTCCTAGTCCAGCACGTGGTCAGGCTGCATAGGATTCCGGTGGACGTGGTCTTGGACCGGGGGCCCCAATTTTCCTCAGAGGTTTGGAGGTCATTCTGCAACGCCCTGGGAGCCAAGGTGAGCCTCTCCTCCGGCCATCACCCCCAAACCAACGGGCAGTGTGAGCGGACCAACCAGGAGCTGGAGGCTGCGCTCCGCTGCGTCACTGCGTCCAAACCTGCGTCCTGGAGTAACCATCTCGCCTGGGTTGAGTACGCCCACAACACCGCCCGCTCTTCTACTACAGGGATGTCTCCCTTTAAGGCGTCCCTGGGCTACGACCCCCCTCTTTTCCCAGCGCAGGAGAGTGAGGTAACTGTCCCCTCTGTTCGGGCGCACCTCAGGCAGTTCCGCTCCATCTGGGCGTCAGCGCGCAATGCGCTTTTACGCACGGCGGAGCGCAACAGAACCACGGCGGACCGGGACAGAAGACCTGCCCCAGCATACCAGGTGGGTCAGCGTGTCTATGTGTCAACCCAGGACGTCATTTTAAAGGGCGAGAGGAGGAAGCTGGCACAGTGTTTTATGGGCCCATACCCCATCACCAGGATTATCAACCCGGTGGCTGTGCGTGTAGCTATCCCCCCCTCCCTTCGCATCCATCCCACCTTCCACGTATCCAAGGTGAAGCTGGCAGTCTCCGACCCCCTTTGCCCTCCTCCTGCTGCGCAACCCGCGCCCCGGATGATTGATGGCCATCCGGCCTGGCCTGTCTCCTCCATCCTGGACTTCCGGCGTCGGGGTCGCTGGTTGCAGTACTTGGTGGACTGGGAGGGTTATGGGCCTGAACATCGACAGTGGGTACCCTCGTCATTTGTGTTGGACCCGTCCCTCATTACTGAGTTCCACCGAGCGCACCCGGAGAAACCATCGCCAGGAGGCGCTGCTAGAGGGGGGAGTACTGTCACGCCTCGCCGCCCATCTGCGGCGCCAGCTGCACGCACACCTGCACTTCATCAGCGGCGGGGGATTTAAGCCGCCTCGCCCTGGGCTTCGGCCTGAAGCCGTCAGACTTCACTCGTCACGATTGCTGTGAGTAACCTCTACCACTCAGCAAGCATCTCGGTAAGAAGCCCTTACCTTTTTTCCTCTCCAAGTCTGCTCCCCTGTGCACAGGTGGATTTCCCGGCGGCGGACCATTCCTCTCCGTCTCCATTCCCTCGCTGCTGCACCGGGCGCTCCAGGTCGCTGTCTACCGGACCTCATCCTTGCTGTGCCAGTCACCTGCTAACTCCAAGTAAGCTTGTCACTATTTTCACATCTCCTGTGTTGGTGTGGTGCCCGTCACCCTTCTCCCTTTGCTTCTCCCATAGGGTTGTCCGGCTGTACGGTCTCCTGCCTCCGTGCCCGACGCAGACGCCACCACCAATACATTCACATCTCGCAGACAGACATTCATACACACTTGTTGTTAATAAAGCTATTGGATCTACTCTGAGCCTGCGTGTGTGTCTCCTGAGCCGTGCATTATGTCACTTACGAACAAGTGGTTCCAACAAAAGGTGGACGAAACAGAAAAATATGCAAATGGAACAACCTTAGAGAGTTTTACACAACGATCAATACCATTTATGGCCCAAAACCTAAAAACATCTATCCAGTTAGATCCAAAAACAATGATCTGCTCACATCCCCAGAGGACATCAAGGAGAGGTGGGTTGAATACTTTGATGAGCTACTAAACCAACCCAGTGACGTCATTTCTAGCATACTTGACGAACTAGAACAATGTCAAGAATCAAGAATCAAGAACTTCATTTGCCATTTGTACTCAGACATACAGTTTAGGCACATAGGAATTAATTGTGCAGAGCCATAGGTCAATAATAATTAAAAATAAACTACTCCAATAAAAAACAATGCTATCCTGATTTTAAAAGACACTCTATAAGTACCCAATAAGTTACTGTAGAAAGAGGCCACTGTAAACTGCAGTGCTTTCCTATTTGAATTGTGCTTTTAACTGTTAAAGTCCTTTACCCAACATTCGCCATCAGTCTAAAAACTGAAAAAAACTGTTATAAAAACGTGCTTTACGGGTGATAATACTGTCCGCTCTACTTTTTCTCAGGGTATATACTGTCTGCTTGTGCCTGAGAAGAGTATGGGCTGGATGGTGTTTATCAGTAATGAGTTTATAGACGTGGACAAAATTGTTGGTACCCCTCTCTTAATGAAAGAAAAACCCACAATGATCAGAGAAAGAACTTGAATCTGACAAAAGTGGTAATAAATAAAAATTCTATGAAAATTAACCAATGAAAATCAGACAATGCTTTTGAACTGTGGTTCAACAGAATTATTTTAAAAAACAAATGATGGTACCCCTAGAAAAGATTGAAAATAATGTGACCACAGGGACATGTTCAACCAAGATGTGCCCTCTAATTAACATCACAGGTGTCTACAAACTTGTAATCAGTCAGTCGGCCTATTTAAAGGGTGACAAGTAGTCACTGTGCTGTTTGGTGACATGGTGTGTACCACATTAAACATGGACCAGAGGAAGCAAAGCAGAGAGTTGTCTCAGGAGATTAGAAAGAAAATTATAGACAAGCATGTTAAAGGTAAAGGCTATAAGACCATCTCCAAGCAGCTTGATGTTCCTGTGACTACAGTTGCACATATTATTCAGAAATTTATGATCCACGGGACTGTAGCCAACCTCCCTGGATGTGGCCGCAGGAGGAGATGGATAATATGATTGCCAACAAAAGAGCCCAGAACAACCTATAAACACATTCAAGGTGAACTCCAAGGTCAAGGTACTACATCAGTGTCAGATCGCACCATCCGTCGTTGTTTGAGCCAAAGTGGACTTCATGGGAGATGACCAAGGAGGACACCACTGTTGAAAACAAATCATAAAAAAGCCAGACTGGAATTTGCCAAACTGCATGTTGACAAGCCACAAAGCTTCTGGGAGAATGTCCTATGGACAAACGAGACAAAACTGGAACTTTTTGGCAAGGCACATCAGCGCTATGTTCACAGACACAAAAATGAAGCATACCAAGAAAAGAACACTGTCCCTACTGTGAAACATGGAGGAGGTTCTGTTATGTTGTGGGGCTGCTTTGCTGCATCTGGCACAGGGTGTCTTGAATCTGTGCAGGGTACAATGAAATCTCAAGACTATCAAGGTATTCTAGAGAGAAATGTGCTGCCCAGTGTCAGACAGCTTGGTCTCAGTCGCAGGTCATGGGTCTTGCAACAGGATAATGACCCAAAACACACAGCTAAAAACACCCAAGAATGGCTAAGAGGCAAACATTGGACTATTTTAAAGTGGCCTTCTATAAGCCCTGATCTAAATTCTATTGAACATCTGTGGAAGGAGCTGAAAGATGCCGTCTGGAGAAGGCACCCTTCAAACCTGAGACAACTGGAGCAGTTTGCTCATGAGAAGTGGGCCAAAATACCTGCTGAGAGGTGCAGAAGTCTCATTGACAGTTACAGAAATCGTTTGATTGCAGTGATTGCCTCAAAAGGTTGTGCAACAAAATATTAAGTTAAGGGTACCATCATTTTTGTCCAGGCCTGTTTCATGAGTTTGTTTTTTAAAATAATTCTGTTGAACCACAATTCAAAAGCACTGTCTGATTTTCATTGGTTAATTTTCATAAAATTTTTATTTATTACCACTTTTGTCAGATTCAAGTTATTTCTGTGACCATTGTGGGTTTTTCCTTTCATTAACAGAGGGGTACCAACAATTTTGTCCACGTCTGTATGTTCTGCTAAAGTCCAGGTGTTGCAAGATGTGGTGGAGGGCCACGGCCACTGCGTCGTCCACTGATCTATTAGGATGGTAGGCAAACTGTAGAGGGTCAATAGTTTCTGGGACCACTGAGTTGATGTGTTTGAGGATCAACTTTTTCAGGCACTCTATAGCTACTGATGTAAGTGCTTCTGGCCTAAAATAATTTAGACTGGATGCATGAGGTGTCTTTGAAACTGGGATAATAATAGAGGATTTAAATACATATGGGACAACTGCTTGCTTTAAAGACAAATTGAAAATGTGTACACACCAGCTAATTGTTCTGCACAGGCTTTCAGAACTCTGGGCGAAACTTAATCCGGACCTACAGCCTTACGGGGATTCACCTGCTTCAGAGCACTCAAGACCTGTGTGTGTGTCACCGTAAAAGCAGAGTCCATAGAATTGCAAGCGTGTTTTGTAGGGGTGTCTGTATTAAGGCTATCAAATCTGGCATAAAACCTGTTGAGGGTATCTGGTAGAGTGGGGTCTCTGACCTCAATGTTTGTGTTCTTCCTGTAGTTCGTGACAGACTGAATTCCCTGCCACATACTGCATGTGTTGTTTTGCAGGTAGAGGCTTTCAAGTTTATGGGAGTATTCTCTTTTAGCAGTCCTGATGGATTTACGTAGATCATAACAAGCCCGTTTGTACTCCTCGTCATCCCCCGACTTGAAAGCCTCGCATCTGGGTACCTGGGTGTTCATCTGAACAATAAACTAGACTGGTCACACAATATCGACACACTCTACAAGAAGGGACAGCGCAGGCTGTTCCTACTGAGGAGACTTAGGTCTTTTGGTGTACAAGGGGCGCTGCTGAAGACATTCTATGACATGGTGGTGGCATCAGCCATCACTTTTGGAGTGGTCTGCTGGGGCAGTGGCATTACAGCAGCCGATAGGAAGAGACTGAACAAACTGATCAAGAAAGCTAGCTCTGTCCTGGGGCAGTGCCCTGACCCAGTGGAGGAGATAGGAGAGAGAAGGATGGTGGCTAAACTGTCATCTCTGCTGGAGTCCGAGTCCCACCCTATGCAGGACATACTGAACGCACTGAGGAGCTCATTTAGCAGCAGACTACATCATCCTAGGTGCACAACCGAGAGGTTTCGCAGGTCCTTCCTACCTACGGCTGTCAGACTGTATAACCTAAGCAGGGCTGCTCGCAGAGATAGCAAAAAAACATGATGACCTAATAGTATTGAATGCAAAAGACGCAATAGACTTACACAATGGTCCCCTCCAGTATATACAACTAGGACAGTATCGGTCGCTACGGAGGGTGACAATATGTATGGGTACATATTCATACTATGTAGGATAACTAAGTAGACGGTTATGCCGTTTGTTCCATCTTGCTACAATGCTCCACACTTTGTATATATATTTATATATTTATGGGTATGTATGTATGTATATCCACTGCTCTTATTTATATCTGCCGTATCTTCTTAATTATTGCTCTGAGTGTTGCTATCCCTGTGCTGTTGCAATCCTGGAATTTCCCCATTGTGGGACTAATAAAGGCTTATCTTATCTTATCTTATCTTTTCCTGATTTTCATACGCACATCAGCATTAAACCAGGGTTTTTGATTTGGGAAGACACGAACAGTTCTAGACGGGACATGGATAGATGTACATCAACTGATGTAGTCACTAACAGTCTCTGTATAATTTTGTATATTTTCTGTAGCCTCTTTGAAGACTTCCATATCCTCTTTGAAGACTTCAGGCAACTTTGCAGGTTTGCCAGTGCGCTGTCAGTCCAGGTGTTTAAGGTTCTAACTACCACCGGGTCAGCCTTCAGCCGTTTGGTGTAAATGGGCTTTAACAGAATTGCCAGGTGGTCAGATTTGCCAAAATGAGGTTTGGGCACTGCAATATATGCATTCTTAATGTTGCTGTAGCAGTGGTCCAGTGTATTACTTCCTCTAGTGGGTAAAGTCACAAACTGATGCCGTTTTGGCATTTTTTTTTTCCTGAGATTGCAATGGTTAAAATCTCCCAGGATAATAAAGGCACTGTCAGGATACATGTTCTCATGTTCATTAATCATGTTGTGCAGTTCGTTCAGTGCAGCCTCCTCCGTTGCTGAGGGGGGAGTGTACACAACACTCACAAGACATTGCAGTTCTCTGGGTAAATAAAATCGTCTGCACTTTAAGGTCAAATATTCCACATCTTCAGTGCAGCAATGAGAAACAACTTTACAGTCAGTACACCAGGATAGCTTCACCAAGATAGCTGCCCCTCCCCCGCGGGTCGTACCACTCCTCTCTACGTCGCGGTCTGCTCTGTAAATAGTGTAACCTGCCGGTGTTACACTCTCATCTTGTGTGTCCTCTCCCAGCCATGTTTCACATAGACACAGCATGGAACAGTTCCGCATGTAACGCTGCTTTGATATACATGCATGTAGCTCATCCATTTTATTTTCAAAGACTAGATGTTAGTGACTAGTATAAATGGGAGCGTTAACCTGCCTCTGCTAACCAGGTAGCGTAGCCTCCGATCGACTCCTCCCCACCTTCCTCGTCGCCTCTTTGGCTTGTTGACATCAGCCGTTGGCTGGCCAGGTGTCAGCAACAATTCTGGGAAGGAGTCCAGCACACCGGAGTCAAAAATTAAACTCCGACCTTGCTCTCTCAGCTGCAGCAGGGTAGCCCGGTCATATTTACCTCCGCCAGGGCGCAGGCCAGGAGGTTATGTTTTTGCCGGGGTTTGTCTGTTTGTCTGTCTGTTGGTTAGCAAGATAACTCAAAAAGTTTTGGACGGATTTCGATGAAACTTTCAGGCGTTGTTGGAAATGGTACAAGGAAGAACTGATTAAATTTTGGGGATGATCCGGATCACCGTCTGGATCCAGGAATTTTTTAAAGGATTCTTTAACATTGTGAGATAGGACCATTTTCAACATGTGTGCAGGCACAATGGAGGGCGCTGGTCGTCATGTCTGACGAACACGAACTCCACATTCTTCAAAGTTTTAGGCACAAAAGCACGCGGAAAACTGTGGTGGGCAGGGCCCGGCAGCGTGCCTGTGTTTGCGCTATGCTGCAAAAGCTGAGATGGGCAGCTGTCCGGCGCAGGATTATTTGGCAGAAATTCCCTGGGCAGCCATAGGGGCTACGCAAAAACAAGCTCTCTGCCGGGGAAGCTTCCAAATCCTCTTTTGCCGTGGAGCGCAACCCCAATAAAACCCACGGCAACCTGTCTACCCAATTTGCATCCGTCAGTGAACCCCTGAGTGCTGCTTTCAGTGATCTATGAAAATGCTCGCATAACCCATTGGCCTGTGGGTTGTATGCGGTTGTGCGATGAATTGCAACGCCCGCAGCCTGGGAGTTTGGAGATGGAGGAGATGGACACAACAGCAACACTTGAGTTTATTACCTCCGCCAAGGATGTAATGCTTTTACTACTGAACCACTAATCCTATCATTGTGAATCCAATTGCTAGTCATATGTTTTCATGGTCAAGGAATCTGAAAACGTACACACAAACATTGTATGGGGGGAACTGTGGCGCTTGGCGGAGGTCTGCGCTCTCCGAGTGCTTTTCTAGTTACCATCTACTTTAGGTGCTGCCCAGACGTATAAAAAGTGAAAAAGTAGCAGAAAAAAATACAGATTTTACCACGAGAGCTCTGCAACGTTGCCCACAGGGGAGCTCCATCTTGTTTGAATCTGTACTGCAATGTCGGGTAATCGAGGAATGTTACGGCCCACAATCTTCTGTTGCTTTATTTTGACAATGTTGCTCACCTTTGTCTGTTTTCCTCCCTCTTGTCACTCAGTTGTACAGCTCTTCTGGTTTGGTGTCTCTGTGTTTTAGCTGTCTCCTGCCTCACCCAGCCCCTGACTGAATCCTGTGCCTGATTGGACTGGTGCTGCAACACTCCACCAATCAAGCCTCACTTCCAATCAGCCACCTGCTATAAATTCCAGCCAAACAATTAGTCAGGTACGGCTGTGATTTAATGTGAGCAGTCTGCCACCCCGTTCCCATTGTCAGAGAACATTCACCAAAATGCTCACCTTTTGGTTGAGTGTCTTTTAGCCCCTTTTCCACTAGTACCAGTTTGGTACGGTACAGTACACTTTGTAGGCTTTTCCATTAGGGACTATAATGGTAACGGTCCCAATTTTTCGGACCCGCTGGATTGGGGTTCGAAGCATACCGTACCGATATGAAAATATGACGTAAAAACGCTGCAGGCCACTGATTGGTCTGGGCGTAACATCATGAGAGGAGCATTTGAGGATGACTTTACAGAATCGCGAGCCACCATTTGCAAAGATTCATCCGTGAGCCAGCCAGCAAGCAATATAATATAAACAACAACAATAGAATGGCTTCACTGAAATCAGACCCACAGAAATCAACACAGTGGTCAAGCAGAGTTTTCTGTGCATTTTGGCTGATCAGAGAATCCAGAGGGAAGTAGACGGAGCCGCCCTGGGAAGTAGACGGAGCCACCCGAACTGAATGTACGGCCACGGAAGCACCCAACTTTAGCAGTTGAAGCCATGATATTAGGATATAGAGGACGGTGAGGGATGTGATATTATGCATCTTTTACGTTCTTTATCCCAGCAGTAGAAAGTTCACTTTAGACAGACAACAATGTTGTTGCTAGTGTTCAAATGATGAGCTAGCTAGTTAGTCGTCAATGCTAAGTCCGTCCTTGTATGTTGCCTTTGTGTTTAGATTCAACTTTATTGTCATTACACATGTATGAATACAAGGTAACGAAACACAGTTTAGCATCCAATCAGAAGTGCAAAGGACAGCAGTGCAGTATATACGGTAATTAACAGTATGTGCAATTTAAGCAAATATATGCAAATATATGCAGCAGTGCAGAAAGTTAAGAGTACTGTTATGTGCAAATAATGTGCAATAAGTTAGATGTAGTTATGTAGTTATGCAGTTATGTACAGGTGAGGATGGTAAGAGATGATGGTAAGAGAGTCAGCGGGGAACTAAGTTCAATAACGTGACAGCTGTTGGAAAGAAACTGTTCCTAAACCTGCTGGTTCTAGTCCGAAGGCTTCTGAAACGTCTTCTGGAGGGGAGAAGCTGGAACAGTCCATGAGCAGGATGGTTGGAGTCCCTAAGAATGCTGCGTGCCCGGCGCAGACATCTTTTCCTGTAGACGTCCTCTATAACTGGAAGTGGAGTCCCTGTGATGCGTTGGGCGGTTTTCACCACCCGCTGCAGCGCCTTACGATCAGCGACAGAGCAGCTCCCATACCAGACTGTGATACAGTTGGTCAGGGTGCTCTCTATCACGCAGCGGTAGAAGTTGCCCAGGATGTCAGTTGACAGATGGTTCTTCTTCAGTGTCCTCAAGAAGAAGAGGCGCTGATGGGCCTTCTTGATCAGGCTGGTGGGCAGAGGTTGAGCACTTGGCTACTTGGTGCGCTGACAATAACCTGCTTCTTAACACCACCAAAACCAAGGAGCTCATAGTGGACTACAGGAAGGAGAGGGAAGAGACACATGACCCCATCCATATCAATGGCATAGCTGTTGAACGTGTCCCCAGCTTCAAATTCCTGGGGACCCACATCTCGGAGGACCTGTCCTGGTCAGTTAACACCACCAGCCTGATCAAGAAGGCCCATCAGCGCCTCTTCTTCTTGAGGACACTGAAGAAGAACCATCTGTCAACTGACATCCTGGGCAACTTCTACAATATCTGATGAAATAAGCTAGTTGTAATCCTGGTTAAAATTTTTTTTTTTTTTTTACATGTTGCACTTTCGTGCTGTGCATGTACTTAAGTTGTGTGTGTTTTCGTTGTAGAGTCTGACCAGGATCTGCTCTGACAATGGCTACGTTGGGGTCCCTGGGGTTAAAAGTTCCTGTTTTGTTATCTTCAGAGCAGAAGGCTCCCATGTTATCTTCATCTTCAGAGCAGAAAGCTCTCATGTTATCTTCAAGGCAGAAATCTCCCGTGTTGTCATGTTCAGAGCAAAGAGCTCCTATGTTGTCATTTTCAGAGCAAAGAGCTCCCATATTGTTATGTTCAGAGCAAAGAACTCATATGTTATCATTTTCAGAACAAAGAGCTCCCATATTGTTATGTTCAGAGCAAAGAGCTCCCATGTTGTCATTTTCAGAGCAAAAGGCTCTGAAGATAATAATCTTCAAAGCAAAAGGCTCCCATATTGTTATCGTCAGAGCAAAAGGCTCCCATATTGTTACCTTCGGAGCAAAAGCCTCCTATGTTGTTGTTTTCAGAACAATCAGTTCCTACATGGTTATTTTCAGACCAGAAAGCTTCTACATAGTTATCTTTGGAGCAAACAGATCCTACATGGTTACTTTCAGATCAAAAAGCTCCTACATGGTTATTTTCAGATCAAAACGCTCCTACGTGGTTATTTCCAGAGCAGACAGCTCCTTCCTGGTTATTTTCAGAGCAGACAGCTCCTACATGGTTATTTTCAGAGCAAACATCTCCTTTGTGGTTATTTTCAGAGCAGACAGTTCCTTTGTGGTCTCCAGAGCAAAGAGCCCCAATGTCATATCCTGAGGTTAAAACTTCCACGTTATTTTCTTTTGAGCTAGAGGTTCCTATGTTTAAAACCTCTATGTTATCTCTAGCACAAGGAAATCTCATGCTGTCATTCTCTCCTGAGATTGAACTTCCTGTATTGTCTAATTGGTACCGCATATTTCACCCTGCACCTGATAGTCCTGCATTGTACAGCGAGTATGATTCATGTATCTATATGGGTCATCATCTTTTCATCTTTGATGTATATAAGTCATTTAGGCAGTTCTACTTTCCATGGGTAATTCCTTTGTCTATTATGCTGTGTGTGTTTCTGTCATTTTGGTCATCTACTGTCATGCGGCTGTTACAATGTAATTTAGCAGTTTGGGATCAAAAAAGTACATCTATCTATCTATCTATCTATCTATCTATCTAGCTAGCTATCTTCATTACCTCCTGCATTTAAAGTGCCCATTTGGTCACCTTGTCACTTTATAGTTCATATGTTGCTATCTCCGGAGTGTAAAATTTCCATGTTTCCATTATCTCCTGACTCCAAGCATCCATATCATCACCTCCTGAGGTTGCAGGTTCCATGTTACCCCCCGAGGTTAAAAGTTTCATGTTGTCAACTCCTGAGGTTACAGGTTCCATGTTACCCAGTGAGGTTAAAAGTTTTATGTTGTCACCTCCTGAGGTTATACAGTAGGTTCCATGTTATTGCTCGAGGTTAAAAATTCCATGTTGTCATCCTCTGAGTGTAGGGGTTCTGTCTTCTCCTGAATGCAAGATTTCCATGTTGCCTTCTCCTCAGGTTAAACTTTCAGAGGGCAAGGTTTTCATGTCATTATCTCCTGAATTTAAAGCTTCTGTATTGTTCTCTGTGTGAAAGGTCCCTGTGTGGCGATGTTAAAATAAGACACGGCGTCTGGAGTTTTAATGAAGTTTATTGATCAAATCATCGCCATCACGGAGCTCACCCCAGCTGCTGTATAAGCATGCTGGGGATCGCTCTCAGGCTCTCATGAGCTGTAGTCAGAAGAAGAACAGAGGGTGAACATATGAATTCAGCCACTTAAATACCCAGCAACGGACAATACATCAAAGGCATTTTATCATCAAAGGAAATGCATTCAGACATGTGACATTTGTACCACAATGCGAGCAGGAAGCATGAATGTTTGCATTTGCGTCATACATATCCACAGGATGCTGGTGCCTGAACTAAGCACAGGAAGGCTGCCTATTGATCTCAACACACACATCTCACTGTCCTGTTAATTGCTCTAGTCGAGCGCTGTGTTTGTCCGTGGCTGCTGTGGGGGGGTACCCCATACACTCCCCCCCCAGAGGGCTTAGCGGGGAGCTGAGACCTCGGTAGTCCCGCTTTGGTGGCGAGCTGCGGGGAAAGTCTGTGCCGGGGAAGGGAGGAGGGTGGGGGTAGCAAGTGGCGGGGGATGTCCATGGCTGTGGGAAGAAAAGTTAGTCTCTGATTCCTCTCGCGATTCAGTCCGGCAATGAAGAAAAACAGGAGCTGAAGCTATGTGAGGGACTTGGCGTTTAGGCTTTAGGTGCGTTCACGGCCCTAAAGCCCTCGGGGACAGCTGACGGCTGGATTCCCGTCGTGCGCCGTGGCTGAGACTTACACCAAATCCTGTGTGCGGGCTGCGTGTGTGCTTCAGGTGTGTGAGCAGTCCTGAAGAGCCGTGTGCAGCGGCGGAGGATGATGTATAAGTCTGTAGAGCCAGCTTGTCTCTGGTGCGTGGCACGCGCTGCGGCCACGTGCCTTCCAGCTGCGCTGTTCTGATGCGAGGCTTCTGTGCATGGCCGGTCCGCTGTCGCGAGGCGAATCAGGGTCAGGGGGCTTGATGGAGATCTGCGCAGTCGGCGCCGATTGTCTCCCCTGTTCGGGCTGTTGGTCATCGCTCGTGCCGGGTCATGGTGCGTTCAGGTCCACGCGTTCTCCGTCGGCCATGGGCCGCCGTCGTGGAGAGAGGGCAAGGTGTGTGCGCTCTCGTATGGAGACACAGAATCGTGTGTCAGGAGCCGTGAGAGCGGCCGGTCCAGCGTGGATGTGCCGATCTAGGCGTGCAGACCTCACCATGAAATTTCCTCAGCTTTCCCGGTCGTGGGTGGTCTCCGAAGAGCGTCAAAGTCTCCCTGAAGCAGAAAGGAAGGGCAGATCAGTCGGGCTGCCGCGTTCGCTCGTCGTCGGAGAATCACTGCCGGGTGCTGCGTTTGCTGGCAGCGTGTTCTTTTCAGCGTCGGGTCGCCAGCGTGGTTGTCCAGACCAGAAGGTTGCGTCGCACAAAGCGTGTGCGTCTGCGGGGTCACCAGTGTGGCGATGTTAAAATAAGACACGGCGTCTGGAGTTTTAATGAAGTTTATTGATCAAATCATCGCCATCACGGAGCTCACCCCAGCTGCTGTATAAGCATGCTGGGGATCGCTCTCAGGCTCTCATGAGCTGTAGTCAGAAGAAGAACAGAGGGTGAACATATGAATTCAGCCACTTAAATACCCAGCAACGGACAATACATCAAAGGCATTTTATCATCAAAGGAAATGCATTCAGACATGTGACATTTGTACCACAATGCGAGCAGGAAGCATGAATGTTTGCATTTGCGTCATACATATCCACAGGATGCTGGTGCCTGAACTAAGCACAGGAAGGCTGCCTATTGATCTCAACACACACATCTCACTGTCCTGTTAATTGCTCTAGTCGAGCGCTGTGTTTGTCCGTGGCTGCTGTGGGGGGGTACCCCATACCTGTGTCATTTTCAGAGCAAAGGGCTACTGTGTTTTCTGAGCAAAATGCTCCCATGATGTTGTTCTCTGTGCAAAGTGCTCCTGTGTTTTTTCCCCTCTGGTGGCCCATGGACTTTGGAAGGCCAACCAATGCACCATGCTTCTCTGTCTGGTGATCCATGGACTTGGGTAGGCCACCAGATGTGCCATATTCTGCCTAGTGGTGGTCCTGGGACTTTGACAGACCATCTGATGAACATTCTTCTATTGTTTATGTCCTTGTTTTTTGCCCTTCCGTACCTCCCCCACCCCTTCCTGCCTGGTTGGGATGTTGTTTGTTTTGTTTTTGGGCATCTGGAATCTGTCCTGGGGGGGGGGGGCACTGTTATGATCCGGACATTCTGTCCTCGCCTTCTGTTATTTTTGAAATCTCTGCCATGAAAGATGTGAGAAACGTATGTGGTAAACATACAGAAATAATGTGGTTTCCTAGGGATATGGTGTGAGATGTGAGAGACAAAATTTTGCATATCATGGTGGATTATCCCACAGTAAAGAATCTCATATTACATGTAGGCTCAAATGATGTTGTGAAACAGCAATCTGAGGTGCTGAAACAGGACTTTAAGGATCTGCTGGATCTAGTCAGCTGTCTGAATGCTGAAGTCTTAATTAGTGGCCCACTACCACCGGTCAGAGGAAGAGCTGAGAGATTCAGCAGACTGTTTAATTTAAATGGATGGCTATCAGACGTTTGTACAAACAAATCACTTCATTTTATTGACAACTTCAACTTTTTCTGGCACAGCAGGCATTTTTTAAGGGAGATGGACTCAGCCTCAGCAGGTCAGACGTGAGGCTGTTTACCTCCAATCTGTTCTATTTTCTGCATTGCCATTCTGATAAGATACAGCTCAGCAGAACTTGTGAGATAAAGCTGCCTCAGCCCCCACCTGTGCAGACCCATCCTTCACCAAAAGTCACCAGTGAGGACCCACCCCCGCTACCACTGCATACCCATTCCTCCTCAGCTTCCTCTTCCCCATCCTTCCCACTCCTCGACTTCACTGACCAGATGAAGGAGCTGGTCACTGTGGCCACAAAACTGACTCCATGCCCTAGTCCAATTTTCTCACCCCGAAACCTCCCACTTCATCCTCTCCTCATCTCCCCCCTCCAGCAATTCCCCAGCGAGCTCTAACACAACTCCCAAAACCTTGGCGCCCACCACCACCCACACAACTGAAGCCCCGGCACCCACCCCCACCCCCATCCTCACAGCTGAACCAAAATCCACAGCCTGATAACAACACAAGCTGGGTTTGACATAATGGGCCCAGGCTTCAATACCACTGGTACTCAAGGCTCTTTCTGACACAATCTGGGGCCCGGTATGGAAGTAGTTTCCATCCATCCATCCATTCATCTTCTACCCCTTTTCCGGAGGTCCGGGTCGCAGAGGCAGCAGTTCAAGCAGAGAAGCCCAGACTTCCCTCTCCCCAGCCACCTGCTCCAGCTCTTCAGAGAAGATACCAAGGCGTTCCCAGACCAGCTGGGAGACAGTCTCTCCACCGAGTCTTGGGTCTGTCCCCGGGTCTCCTCCCAGTGGGACATGCCTGAAACACCTCAAGTGGGAGGCGTCCAGGAGGCATCCTAATCAGATGCCCGTAGCACCTCAACTGACTCCTTTCAATGTGGAGGAGCAGCGGTTCTACTCTGAGCCTCTCCCGGATGACTGAGCTCCTCACCCTATCTCTGAGGGTGAGTCCAGCAATCCTACGAAGAAAGTTCATTTCAGCCGCTTGTATCCGCGATCTTGTTCTTTCGGTCATTACCCAAAGCTCGTGACCATAGGTGAGAGTAGGAACGTAGATTGACTGGTAAATCGACAGCTTTGCCTTAGAACTAAGCTCCCTCTTCACCACAACAGACCGGTACAACATCCGCATCACTGCAGATGCTGCTCCAATCTGTCTGTCAATCTCTCGCTCCATTTTCCCCTCACTCGTGAACAAGACCCCAAGATACTTAAACTCCTCCACTTGGGGCAGGAGTCTGTCCCCAACCCAGAGAGGACAATCCACCTTTTTCCGGCTGAGGACCATGGACTCGGACTTGGAGGTACTGATTCTCATCCCAGCCGCTTCACACTCAGCAGCAAACCGTCCCAGCAAGAGCTGTAGGTCATTGCTGGATGAAGCCAACAGGACTGTCACAGCCCGCTCACGCCTGTCATCCGCCCCAGCTGTGCGCACACCTGCACTTCCTCTGGCCGCGCCTATTTAGCCTGCTCTGCCCAGGGCTTCGGCCTGGAGTCGTCAGCTCTCCTCCTTGTGATGTTCTGCGTTCGCCTACTACTACGGCCAGCGCTCCTCTCGTCCTTTGCATGTAAGGTCATCCACTCACCTGCTCTCTCAGTTCATCCCCTGTGCACAGGTGGACCCTCCTGGTGGCGGCACTCCTTCCTCATGGCCGTACCTCTCCTACCCTCGACCCGTGGAGCTGATCAGAGCACTGTCTCCCAGGCGTGAGCCAGTCTTGCCAACGTCAGTCACCAAATCCCTGCAAGTAAGCCACACTCATTACTCATCATATACCCGTGTGTGTTCATCTCACCCTTGTCATCTGCTTGTCCTTAGGGTTGCCTGGCTGTACGGTGTTCTGGTCCATCCTCAGCGCTCCTGTCCCCAACAAGACATCCACATTCCACATTCACACACCTGCTTTTCAATAAAGACTCTCAAATCCTACCCGAGCCTGCATGTGTGTTCCCTGGGCTAGCCCTAACATGACAGTATGACTCCAGCACAGTAGCCCAGTGAACAGCGGGTTCGCACGCCGTCTTTCCACCCTCGAGGCTTGGGTGGATTTGATTGTCCATCGGCAACAGGTGATTCTAAATCAATTAACCTCAATGACTCACCGTTTGGATCGCCTTGACCCTCCGCAGGGATCCCAGCTCGGTGGGTCAGCTCCTTCCGGACCTCCAGCCGGTCAGTTTGCCCCAGGGCCGCTGACCCGTCTCACCCCAGTTCCAACCCCTGCGCGCTTCCACGGGAAGCTCGGGGAGGCACGCAGATTTATTTTACAATGTGAGACGGTGTTTCAGCGCATTCCTGAGGATTTCCCAACTGACCATAGCCGAATTGGATACATCACCAATCTGTTGGAAGGGCGAGCGTTAGCTTGGGCTTACGCCATTATGGCGAAGCCCAGCTACGCAAGCCTAACCTATGCCCAATTTGTGCAACTTTTCTTTGAAATTTTTGATCATTCTGATCGAGATAGTGTGTTGGCCGAGCGGCTACTCAGCCTTCGCCAGGGTAGCCGCTTAGCGGCCGACTACGCTGTCGACTACTGGGTGGCTGCGGAGGAGGTTGGTTGGGGCGACGCCTCCCTTTGTAGTTTGTTCCTCCGCAGTCTGAATTCCAATTTACGGGATGAGCTGGCCTGCCGGGACCTGCCGGATCAGTTGTCTGACTTAATTTCCCTAGTCATATCCTTAGACAACAGGCTGCGGGAGCGGGCCGCCGAGCGGAAGTCCCATAGCCGCTCGCGCGGAACCTTCTCCCACACTCCTCAGTCTTGCCCCCTGGCATCGCCTTCCCCGGAGGCCGTCGACGACCCTGACGCTGTGGTAATCGGGCGGGCCAAACTTCCTTTAGCAGAGAAACAGCGCTGCCGAGAGTTGGGTCTCTGCATGTATTGCGGGGACGACCAACATCTCGTGGAGGTCTGCCCGGTGAAGCCAAGAAGGAGAGGTCCGCGAGTCGCTGTAGGGGGCCTCGCAGACGTTTCTCAGTCAGATCCCCTATCAAAGTGCCAAATTCCTATCAGACTGTGCCATAACTCCATAGGACATTTCACTCACGCACTGGTGGACTCGGGGGCGGAGCAGAACTTTATTTCTAAGAGTCTGGCAACCCGCCTGGGCATCCAGTGCAAAGCGTTACCCTCCCCTCTCCATCTGGTTGCCCTCACTCGTTTCCCCCTGGAAAAGGTCACCCACAAGACCCATCCCTTCCCTGTCATCATCTCCGGTAACCATCGAGAAGACCTTAGTTTTTATGTCCTCCCCTCTTCCACGTCACCGGTCATCCTGGGCTACCCGTGGCTTCGCCTCCACAACCCCGTGTTTGATTGGCAGACCGGCTGCGTCCGCTCCTGGAGCACTTTTTGCCTAGGAACCTGCCTCCAATCTGCTGCCTTTGCCCCGTCTGTGCCCCGCCCCCATTGTGGACCCCACCCCACCAGACCTCTACTCAGTTCCGCTGAAGCTCCACAACCTGGGCACTGTATTTAGTAAGTCAAAGGCGCTTTCCCTCCCACCCCACCGCCCCTATGATTGTGCTATCGACCTCCGGGCAGGGGCGCCTCTCCCATCCGGCCGCCTCTACAGCCTCTCAGCCCCTGAAGGAGAGGCTATGGACACCTACCTCCGAGACTCCCTCAGTGCCGGCATCATTCACCCATCCTTGTCTCCCCTGGGTGCTGGATTCTTTTTTGTTGCAAAGAAGGACGGGTTCCCACGGCCGTGCATTGATTTTAGGGCCCTTAACGACATTACCATTAAGGACCGCTACACTCTGCCCCTCATGGACTCTGCCTTTAGCTCCCTCCAGGAGGCGTCCTGGTTCACCAAATTGGACCTTCGCAGCGCTTACCACCTCGTCCGGATCCGGGAGGGTGATGAGTGGAAGACGGCTTTTCGGACGCCCAGCGGCCACTTTGAGTACCTTGTGATGCCGTTTGGGCTCACCAACGCCCCTGCCGTCTTCCAAAGTTTAATCAACGACGTTCTTCATGATTTCTTGGGGGTCTTTGCTTTTGTCTATCTTGATGACATTTTAATCTTCTCTCGCTCTTGGGAGGAGCATCTACTCCACGTGAGGCGGGTCCTGCAACGCCTCTTGGAGAATCAACTTTACGTCAAGGCTGAAAAATGCGAGTTTTTCACTGACAAGACCTCTTTTCTAGGCTTTATTGTCTCGCATAATCAGCTCATTCCTGACCCGGCCAAGATCAAAGCGGTGGTTGAATGGCCCACTCCCTCCTCCAGGAAGCAGGTCCAGCAATTCCTGGGGTTCGCTGCCTTTTACCGCCGCTTTGTCCCCGGTTACAGTTCCATCGTCCCTCCCCTGACCCACCTCACCTCCCCAAAAGTACGCCTTGAATGGACGACGGAAGCAGCGGCCACCTTCGAGACCCTCAAGAAGGAATTCTCATCCTCCCAGGTCCTCACTCAGGTGAACCCAGCGTGGCAATGCCTGGTGGAGGTGAATGTGTCTGACACCGGGGTGGGGGCTGTTTTGTCACAGCGCAATCCAGTGGACGGGAAACTGCGCCCCTGTGCCTTCTTCTCCAAGCACCTCTCCTCGGCCGAACGTAACTATGACATCGGTGACAGAGAGCTCCCCGCTATTAAGCTCGCTTTGCAGGAGTGGCGCCATTGGCTGGAGGGGGCAGCTGAGTCTTTCGTGGTCTGGACCGACCATAAAAACCTGGAATACATCAGGACGGCCAAACGCCTGAACGCCCGCCAGGCACGCTGGTCATTGTTCTTCAGTAGATTCAGGTTCACCATCTCCTATCGCCCAGCTTCCAAGAACATGAAACCAGACGTGTTGTCCAGGCAGTTTGCCCCAGAAGCCCCTGAGGAGGAGGTCCACACCATCCTGCCTGCATTGTGCGTTGTGGGGTCCGTCTCCTGGGCGATTATGGACAAGGTCCAGAAGGAGCTAGAGGTTGAACCCGATCCCGGCGGTGGCCCAGCAGGGAGATTATTTGTGCCCTCATCGGTCCCGGGCGACGTTATTCATTGGGCACATACGGCCAAGTTCGCCTGCCACCCAGGGGTCGTCCGATCGGTGAAACTCATCCAGAGGTTCTTCTGGTGGCCTGGGCTTCGGACCGACGTTGCCGACTATGTACATGCCTGCCTTCAGTGCGCCATGAACAAGTCATCCAACTCACCCCCTGCGGGACTCCTCCATCCTCTGCCGGTTCCGGGTAGGCCCTGGTCTCACATCGCCCTAGACTTAATCACTGGTCTCCCCCCTCTCATGGAAATACGGTCATTCTGACCATTGTAGACCAGTTTTCGAAGGCCGCCCACTTTCTGCCACTCCCTAAGCTCCCCTCGGTGCGTGAGACCGCTGATCTGTTAGTGCAGCACGTCGTCAGACTTCACGGCATCCCCGCTGACATTGTCTCCGACCGGGGGTCTCAATTTACATCCAGCATCTGGAGGAGTTTTTGCAGTGCCCTTGGAGCCATAGTCAGCCTATCCTCAGGACACCACCCTCAGTCTAACGGGCAATGCGAGCGTACCAACCAGGGGCTGGAGGCCACCCTGCGCTGCGTCATCTCCTCCATCCCCTCCTCTTGGAGCACCCATCTCCCCTGGGTGGAGTACGCTCACAACGCCACCTTCTCCTCGGCCATCGGGATGTCCCCCTTCCAGGCATCCTTGGGGTACGAACCCCCGCTGTTCCCTGAGGAGGAAGGAGAGGTGGCTGTCCCATCCATCCAGGGTCACTTGAGACGGTGTCGGCGGCTGTGGACCAAAACCCGGCAGACCCTGTTACGCACTACGGCTCACAACTCTTCCTTTGCAAATCGCCGCAGGAGGCCCGCTCCACAATACCAGACGGGACAACAGGTGTGGCTTTCTACCCAAGACATTAACCTGAAAGCTGAGAAGAAGAAGCTGTCTCAGCGCTATGTCGGCCCCTACCCTGTTGAGAAGGTGGTCAACCCAGTGGCCGTGCGCTTGGATCTCCGCCCCCCTCTTCGTGTCCATCGCACGTTTCATGTCTCCCAAGTTAAACCTGTAGCGTCTAGCCCAATCTGTCCCCCCCCCAGGGCACCACTCCCTCCCAGGATGATTGACGGCCACCCGGCTTGGACCATTACAGCCATCCTGGACTCTCGACGTCGGGGCCGGGGGATACAGTACCTGGTGGACTGGGAAGGTTATGGTCCAGAACATAGACCCTGGGTGCGCTCCGCCTTCGTGTTGGATCAACAGCTAGTTGGGGAGTTCCACCATGCACACCCAGACAAGCCAGTGCCAGGAGGCGCTTCTCGGGGGGGGGGGGAAGTACTGTCACAGCCCGCTCACGCCTGTTTCAGTTCATCCCCTGTGCACAGGTGGACCCTCCTGGCGGCGGCACTCCTTCCTCATCGCCGTACCTCTCCTACCCTCGACCCGTGGAGCTGATCAGAGCGCTGTCTCCCAGGCGTGAGCCGGTCTTGCCAATGTCAGTCACCAAATCCCTGCAAGTAAGCCACACTCATTACTCATCATATCCCTGTGTGTGTTCATCTCACCCTTGTCCTCTGCTTGTCCTTAGGGTTGCCTGGCTGTACGGTGTTCTGGTCCGTCCTCGGCGCTCCTGTCCCCAACAAGACATCCACATTCCACATTCACGCATTCATACACCTGCTTTTCAATAAAGACTCTCAAATCCTACCCGAGCCTGCATGTGTGTTCCCTGGGCTAGCCCTAACATGACAAGGACAACATCATCTGCAAACAACAGAGAT
This sequence comes from Pholidichthys leucotaenia, assembly GCA_020510985.1. Classification (NCBI taxonomy): domain Eukaryota; kingdom Metazoa; phylum Chordata; class Actinopteri; order Cichliformes; family Pholidichthyidae; genus Pholidichthys; species Pholidichthys leucotaenia. The sequence continues at coordinate 377,391,130 of CM035844.1, read as the reverse complement.
GAGATCCTGTGGTCACCAAGCATGACACCCTCCATTCTCTACGCTCTACTCTCAAGACCATCCAAGGGGGCCCCAGCGGCAATGCTGGGGTCAACAGGCTGTATTCCTATTAGAGGGTCAATAAAGAATCTGTGCTGACCTACGCTTGTGCCTCGCCTCCACATCCTTTCCTTCACACCCTCTACATTGGTAGAGGAAGGAAGTAGTTTCCTTATTTCCTATTTTAATAAGTAGCAGAAATGGTGGTAAATTTGCAGAAAAAAAATTCCTCCTACACATCCTGTAAATTTATCAAATCTAGTGTTCATTTCTCATCAGTCACAGCCTAAACAAAATAAAAATTTGGCAGATGACATTCTCAACACACTGAAACTAGCTTTATTAAATATTAGGTCTTTGGCAGGAAAAACATTTTTAATTAATGATCTCATTATAAAACAAAAACTAGATTTTGTGTTTTTAACATAGACTTGGTTACATGATAATGATGGATCTCTTCTTATCGAAGCAGCCCCTCTCAACTACAGCCTTATAAGTGAACACAGGCTGCATAAGAAAGGAGGAGGAGTAGCTGTTTTGTTTAATGATTCCCTCCAATGTACGCAGATGTCTTATGGTAACTTTACTTCATTTGAATATGTGGCTCTTCAGCTGAATTCCTCCTCCCGTGTCTTGTTTCTCAATGTTTACAGACCACCTAAATACCATGCAACCTTTTTTGGTGATTTTACAAAGCTGCAGTCTATTATCTGTGTTGACTTTGTGTAGTTACTGTTGGTGATTTTAACATTCATGTTGACAACCCTCAGGACAGAAGGACCAAGGAATTATGTTGTGTCCTTGATAACTTTGGACTGACTCAGTATGTAGCAGAAAAAACACACAACAAAGGACACAGTCTGGACTTGGTCATCTCCAAAGGTCTGAACATCTCTAAGGTTATGGTGAAGGATGTTGTTCTGTCCGACCATTCTTGTGTTTTCTTTGAGACTGCTAATAATGTCAACAGAAATATCCAGACAGTCATCAAAAATTGGTACATCAGTGAAAATACCAGTGAAACATTCATCCAAGCTTTCTCTTCCTCACCCCCCTCTCTTCACTTTCAGTAAATGAGCTTGTGAAAAATTTCAATGGTAAAATTACAAATATTAACAATGCCATTGCTCCCATCCAGGTGAAGGTGATCACTATTAAAAGGAAACCTCCATGGAGAAATGCCAAACTAGTAAGAGCCGAGAAAAGAGTGTTGAAAAGCTGAACGCAGGTGGTGAAAAACTAAATTACAGGTTCATTATGAAATCTATAATGAGAGATTGACCATTTATAATTTGGTGCTGAGAAATGCAAGGCACGCATGTTTTTCTGACATCATTGCTAAAAACAACAATAATGCACTCTCCTTGTTCACTACTGTTGACAGGCTGACAAATCCCCATGTCAGTAGCCCCTGAACTTGTATCCAACCGTGCCTGCAATGACTTTGCCTCTTTCTTTACTGAAAAAATTCAGAAAATTATACAGTCAGTCAATGCTCCTATGTCAGGTGCTGGACTTGTGCTTCCTCTGTGTCCACTCAGAGAAGATGTAAACACCATGACCATTTTTTTCCAATCAATCATAAAATCTTGATTGACATCATACACCACCTGGAATCCACTACCTGCTTCCTTGACACCCTCCCAACAGGGTTTAAACCCCCCCCAAAACACTTCATATTGTATGGCCTCAGCTCTACTACAGATCATAAATATGTCTCTGCATTCAGGTGTCTTCCCTCAGTGCTTAAAAACAGCTGTTATCAAGCCACTTCTAAAAAAGAGCAATCTAGACACCTCACTCATGAACAGCTATAGGCCCATATCAAACCTCCTCTTTCTTAGTAGAATAATAGAAAAAGCTGTTTTTCAACAATTGTACAACTTCCTGACATTAAATAACTGTTTTGATGTCTTCTAGTCAGGTTTTCGGCCATGCCACAGCACTGAGACAGTTCAAGTTAAGATCCTTAATGACTTCCACTCCAATACAGATAATGGCAACCTTTCAGTCTTGGTTCTACTGGACCTCGGTGCTGCATTTGACATGGTCGACCTTAACATCTTACTAAAAAACTGGGTGGGACTTTCTGGTGTCAGGAACCGAGCCGGCTTGGTTTCCCCGGCTCAGTCCTGCCCTCCCTGTGGGTCTAGGTACCGCTGTGTATGTGTTTATTATGTATTTCAGTGTGCCTTCTCCACTCACAGTCACTGTCTGGCTGGCGGCTGTTTGACAGCCACTCTGACCTACTTTCTGTGGGCGCTGTTGAAAGCTGCCGGTCTGGCCACGTCCCCTCTCTCATCAGTACCAGCTGTTTCCTTTCTGATTGCCATGTTCCCGCTCTCGCCCAGGTGCTGCCAATCTCACCATCACCAGCAATGCATACTTAAGCCGCCTTGGGCCAGTCATGCATTGCTGAGTCTTCAACAACGAACTGAACGTGTTGTCTGCTGATAGCCTGATTCACCTGTATGCCACGACGTATAGCCACTCCGCATCGCTGTGGTTCTCTTGCACCCATACAGCGATTCCGGCTATGGGACGCCAGCGTGGCTACACATCTCTCCTCATGTGTTTGCTAGGCGATGCCAGCCCTCGAACGTCCACTGTAAGTTGTTGCATTTTTGTCTTCACCCATTAGGAACTGTGTGTCGTTACTTTAATAAATGTGTAGTGGTGTAACCCTTGCACGTAAATCCTCATCATTTTACCCCTCGCCGTGCGCTGTGTAAAAGTGCACTGGGAGGTTCATGACAGAAGACCCAGCCAAAAAGAGGATATAGCGGGTTACACCCTGTGAGGGTGTAACCCGCTATACCCTCACAGGGTGTAAGCCATAGCTGTGGCGTCCCTACGCTGGAGGAAGAATGGGCAGTGGACTTTATTCAGGGTTTTGTGGAAGAGGCTCTTGCATCCCGAGGTCCCAAGAAGAAGTGGGAGAATCTGCTTGGGGCTGTGGGCATTCTGGAGGTGCATCCTGGCCTCTGGAGATGCCCCCAATATGCGAAGCTGCTCTCCACAGTCTGCGCGCTGGAGCAGTCTTTTCCTGGACTGTCTGTGAGGGCAATTACCGTCGAGCCAAAGCGGAGATCCCTCCCTCATCAGCCATCTGCTTCCTCTTCTGCTCCGCTTGGCCAGCCAGCTCCAGCCCGTGCACCTCAGGCTCCACTTGAGTTGATCACGCCTTTCAAGATGGCCACGCCGCCTGTGTTTCTGGCTGCTGGTCGTCTCCACTTGTTTGTCCTGTTTTTGATTGTGTTATTGTGTCTGGATTATGTGCAATCAGCCATTGTTTATGATCGCCAAGTGCTGCTGGATATTCGATCTTCCATGGTGGGGTTTGGCTGTCATAATCAGGAGGGAAGGTTCTTCCATCGGTCTCTGCGTTGCAACTTCCCGTTGGTACCTGGGATCCCTGCTGTGGTTATACCAACAGAAAGCGATCCAAACCTTGGGGAAGACGTGCAGGTGCCGCAGTGAAATCCAGAAGGCTTGCTCGGCTTCGCTGTCTCGCTCGCTCCACCTCATCTTCTCCTAATTCTGCAGCTGGCCTCTTTCCTGGATCCTGGCCCTCGGGGTGCCCGGAGTGAGGCCATCATTTCTCCGGCCTGTTTTCCCTATTCTACCGTGCCAACCGGCCTTCTCCCTGCTCCGAGCCAGGAAATCCCCTGCAGGTAACAGGTGCCTACGTCAACTTTCACCGGCCCCCATTCCTGGCGAGACTGCTGCTGTGACAGAGCCCATCCAGCTGGCGTTGCTTAACGCACGTTCCATCATAAATAAATCATTCTTTTTGAACGATTTATTCAATACTGCAGGGCTAGACTTTTTTATTTCTTGTTGAGACTTGGCAGAAAAGTGAGGAATTTACCTCCTTAATTGAACTTTGTCCACCAGATTGTACCTTCTCCTGTGCTCCGAGATTGACAGGCCGCGGCAGTGGTCTGGCCATCGTGAACCGGCGCCGCTTCGTTACATGGACGGTGAGCCATGGAACTTTTTCATCATTTGAACTGATGATTTTAAAAATTGGCTCCTCAAACCCATTTTATTGTGTTTTAATTTACCGCCCTCCAGGAGTTTATGCCTCATTTTTATCTGAGTTTAGTGATTTTTTAACTTCTATTATTAAATTTGAGTGAATTTTATTACTTGGAGATTTAAATTTGCATATTAACGATCCCAATGACAGTTTTGCAGTGAATTTCTTGGGTATTATTGAATCATTTAATTTTGTTTTGTGTCTATCTGGCCCTACGCATATAAAAGGAAATACACTTGATCTTGTTTTTACACTTGGTCTTAATGTGAATAATGTTCAGACTAAGGAGCTTCTTGTGTCCGACCATTTTTGTGTTCTTTTTAATTTATCAGTTAAATCAGTCTGTTACACTGGTAAGCGGGTAAAATGCTCTTGTGTCATTGACCAGTTTTCAGCTGTGAAATTTTCTGCTGCCTTTGACAGCAGTGTGGTTTTATCCTCTGATGAAGACACTGAGAGCTTGGTCTGCTCTTTTAACTCACACTGTTCAAGCATCTAGTTCTAGTTACTCCCTTTAAAACCAGGACTGTCCGTGTTGTTAATTCATCCCCCTTGCATGTAAATCCTCATCATTTTACCCCTCGCCGAGCGCTGTGTAAAAGCGCACGGGGAGGTTCATGATATTCTGGTACAGCACTTAGCTTGTTTAAGCCCTATTTAAAAGACAGGGACTATTTTGTGTCAGTAGGTAACTACAGCGAACCAAAGCGAACAAAAATAAAAATAACCTGTGGAGTTCTCCAAGGTTCCATTTTAGGACCTTTGCTTTTCAACAGCTATATGCTTCCACTAGCTCAAATCATAAAAAACAAAATATCACATTTATGCAGATGATACACAAATCTACATAACCATCTCACCAGGAGACTATGGTCCAATTAAAACCCTGATCAAATGCATTGGTCAAATTAAAGAATTGATGTGCCAGAACTTTCTTCAGTTAAACGAAGACAAAATCGAAATAATAGTTTTTGGAGCCAAAGAAGAAAGACTCAAAGTTAGTACTCAGCTGTAATCAATGATGCTAAAAACCAACAGCTAAGCCAGAAATCTGGGTGTGGTTCTGGATTCAGACCTGAATTTTCACAGCCACATTAAGACAGTAGTGAAATCAGCCTATTACAACTTAAAGAACATAGCGAGGATTAGAGGGCTGATGTCTCAGCAGGATCTAGAAAAACTTGTCCATGCATTTATCTTCAGTAAACTGGACTACTGTAATGCTGTCCTCACAGGTCTCCCTAAAAAGTCCATCAGACAGCTACAGTTGGTTCAGAATGCTGCAGCTCGAGTCTTCACTAAGACCACGAAGGTAGATCATATAACTTCAATTCTCAAATCTTTACACTGGCTTCCTGTCTGTCAAAGAATAGACTTTAAAATACTGCTGTTGGTTTATAAAGCTCTGGATGGTATAGGGCCAAAATACATTTCAGATCTGCTAGTCCATTATGAACCACCCAGAGCCCTCAGATCATCAGGGTCAGGCCTACTATTAACAATTGTTCATCTACAATGCACTGTAAATTTTTATTTCTGTTGTATTCTATTTTAGCCTGCTTTTGTTTTTCTTTAATTTACTTCTGAGTTTGCTTTTTAATTCTTATGCATTCCTTTTGCAACTTGCTCTTGTGCTTTAATGTTTTTGTGTAAAGCACTTCAGATTGTTTTGTACACGAAATGTGGTATACAAATAAACTTGCCTTGCCTTGAAAAGTTTACACGATTCTGTTATCACTAGTTTGTTGGGTTACCCTCAGTTTTTAGTTTAGTTATGTTTTTTTTCCCGATTTGGTTTATTTATTGGACTGGTGATCTGTCCAGTGTGTACCCTGCCTCTCGCCCAAAGATGCTAGGATAGGCCCCAGAGCCCCCCCACCCCACCCGAAAAGGATTAAGCGGTAGAAGATGGATGGATGGATGGTTTATTTATGATTATTGTCTGCATTATTTGCCCTCTGTGTTCTCCAGTGTCCTCTCTCTGCACAGCCCTGCCTGTCCTGTTTGTAGCTGCTTCTGTTACTTCCAAATTAGCCCCAGCTGTCTCATACTAGTTTAATTATCCTGCTCCCTATATATTTGTCAGCCTGAGTTTGTGCTATTATGGCATCATTGTCGATTACCCTCCTCATCTTCTAGTTATAGTCTTCATCATCTGTAAGTTTAATCAGCAGGTTTTGTGTTTGACAGCCTTGTGCTGCTTTTCGTTTGTTCATTTTTGTTTTGTGAATAAATCATTATTGCACTGAGTTCTGCCTGTGCTGTTGGGTCCCACTTCAAAAAACACAACTGCCTTCCAAAGCAGTTTCTGACAATCACAGCACTTTAAGGATAGCATTTTTTAGTTTAAGTATAAAACACAATTGTTTCATTAACAAGTATGCTTAATTAGACTTAGACCAGTCAAGTAATAACAGGAGATTTTGCTCAATTCTGTTAAACAACAAGATGGGTTCTCACTGGTTGCTTTATGGATCCAAATCCACTGTATTAATCACTGCAGGTAGATGTTTTCTTCCACACATACTGTATATACACATATAGACTTTTTTATTATGTTACCGTCAAAAGTTATACGAGTAAATACTGTATGTATTCCGTCAATGTAATTTCTAGTAGACACGGCAGCAGACATTTTCCTCAAATAATTCCTCATCTTAGCTTCATTTGTCAAGCCTGCAGCTTTGAGCTGGCAGAGTCGGGTACGTGCTGTGCTTATTTCAGTGAAATTGATTTATTCTTCAAGGTAGGGCTTGAACATTCGGGGGAATGGGGGGGACAGGGACAGAAAGGTTAAAACAATTTCAAGAGCAAAAGACAACAGGTGCTTCCAAAGGATGGGTGATGTATTGATTTATTATTTCAACTACTGATGTTGAAACATTGTAACTTCCTATAGTGACTCCTAAGCAGAAAAAGAGGTAATCCAAAGGGGGGGGGGGCAAGCTTTGACAATAGCAGGTGTGTTAGCACTAAAATTAATGAGTTGAACAGACCTGAAGAAAGTTTGAATAGAAAAGTTAACAGTGGACTACAAGTACTCACAAAAAGTAAAAATCAGTCAACCATAGTAATGAAAAGTGGTTTCATTTTAGAGTCGCACTTTATAATACAGCCAGCAAATTACAGGGTAAGTACAAGGTAAAAGCAAAAAAAAAAAAACAGGACAAGTATCAACCTGGAAAAAGAACAGGGTAAAAAGGGGGTAAAACATGTTTGTTTTCCCAGTTTAGACTTCATCTTATCCCACCATTGGAGTGGTGGCCTAGTTGATAGAGCATCCACCCCACAACCGGGAGGTTGGGGGTTCAAATTCCAGCTGGGTCACACCAAAGATCATATAAAAATGGTACTTCCTGCCCGCCTTCTAGCTTTGTGCTCAGCGTAATAGAATGGGGGAAGGAGAAGTTGTTTGTAGTGGCACCTTGCATTGCAGCGACCCCTCTGATTCTACATGTGATTAACATTGTAGACAGGAGAAACATAATTTCATTCTACTGTACATGATTGGCTGTATGGACTGAATGACAATAGAGATTTCTTCCTTTTTCACTGTTTTTACCTTGTTTTTTCAAGACTTGTTATTAATTCCGGGAACTTGTCCCACTGCTGGGAAAAGTTGTTACATATACCAGAGTAAGTTCTTACAGTGGGCGGTAAGTTGATAAATTCCCAAGACAAAGTATACTTCTTTCTCTAGTTTTTATTCAAGCTGTACCATGCTTTATATCTGTAATAAAACATTAATGCAGTTTATCAATCCACATATAGATAAAGATGTCACACTGCTTACTAAATATGGCTTGACATCAGAATATTAGCAAAGGGAAAGGTGCTCAAACCCATGGTGGAATTTTGAATAATTTTGTTGATTTGATCATACCTAAAATTTTTATAAGCTTTTTTTTTTTTCCATAGTTATGTGGGCGACACACATTGTGGGCTCACATTTCCACAGAGATATTACTGCATGCGTATTGGGGGTTTCACGTCTGGAAGGACAAAGGACTCGAATCTGCAGAAGATAACGAGGAGGTGTGAGATTGGTCTTTTTGTCCCACAGAAGATGCCCCGGAGGGATTTCTGGTTCATCAAGAAATGAGAGACAATGGTGAAGGTTCAAAGGGATGCTTTGTGACTGTATGTTTACTGAAAACACCATGTGACTTGAATTCTGATGCTGGAAACATTTGCCGGGGGAATTTCTCCCCGATAACCCCGCACCAAATGGCCCCCCTGCTCAGCCATGGCAGAGCGACTTGGGAGCAAACACGCTCCCTGGCCCGGTCCATCACAGTTTCCCACACGTTTTTGTGCCAAAGGCTTTAAAAAATGCAGAGTTTGTTTTTGTTATACATGATGCTCAGCGTCCAAGTTTGTGGCCGTTTTATGACGGACCGTTCAGAGTGCTGGAGACCGGGCAGAAGCATTTTCTGCTAGATTTAGGGGGCAGAAGGGAGTTGATTTGCATAAACAGGCTCAAACCCGCTTTTGTTTTGGCTGATGAGGAAGTGCAGCTCGCGAGGCCCCCCCGCCGTGGCAGGCCGCCGGAAGGACATTCTCCAGAATCTTCACAGAAAGGTGCTAACAGCTTTAATCCACAGATGCAGAGAGATGTTGCAGGGGCAGCAAAGCCAGGTTGCAGCAGATTCGGCAGAAGGTTAAAACCCAGGCAGTTGGTGGATTGATTAGCGATATATGGAGTGTTTTGTGTTTTTCTTTTTTATACCATGCAGGTTTTGCCCTTACTAGACGTTTGGGGGGGGGGGGGGTAGTGTGGGCGACACAAATTGTGGGCTCACATTTCCACAGAGATATGACTGCATGCGTATTGGGGGTTTCACGTCTGGAAGGACAAAGTACTGTCTGCAGAAGATAACGAGGAGGTGTGAGATTGGTCTTTTTGTCCCACAGAAGATGCCCCGGAGGGATTTCTGGTTCATCAAGAAATGAGAGACAATGGTGAAGGTTCAAAGGGATGCTTTGTGACTGTATGTTTACTGAAAACACCATGTGACTTGAATTCTGATGCTGGAAACATATAAAAGGGTGATGTGATATGATTCTTTCTCTTTTCCTGCTTTGAGAATGCTAGACGATGTGTTCTGTTAATAAAGCTGACTTAAGAACTAAACTCAGCCTCATCATTCGAGCACATCCTCTACAGTTACACCATATTATAAAGAAACTGGAGGACATGGACTTTGCGGATGACCTTGCACTCCTTTTACACCGGCTTCAAGATATGCAGGAGAAAGGTGATGGGTTGAGAGAGACTTCACTTCAACAACAAATGAGAGGAGCCAGTAGAGGTTGTCTGGAGATCTACAGCCATCTCTGTTAAAACCAAGCTCTGGATAGTCAACTCTAATGTGAAGGCCATCTTGCTGTATGGGACTGAAACCTGGAAAGTCACCAAAACAAGCTCCAACAAGATACAGACCTTCGCCAGCAAGTGTCTGCGACAGATCCTCCCCCTCCAGTGGTTCGACAGAGTGCCAAACCCAGACCTGTGGAAGTGGGCAGGAGAAGGAAGAGGCAATTGGTTGGACACACCAGTCAAATGTCACTCGACAATCGCTTGACTGGAACCCACAAGGAAAGCAAAGATGAAGACACCCCCAACAAGACATTAAGGCCAAGTCTCATGGATGATGTGAAAGCTTCTGGCCTAACCTGGGAGATGGCCCTACGCTCCTCAAGGAGTAAAGATGATTAAAAATGAAGAATCCACAATGCCATATAGCAGTTACACTGTAACAGTGTGCCTCTGGTCTCTCTGTAACAGCTTGCTCCATCATCGCCATGTAGTTTTGACACCAACAGGAAGGAACCCTGAAAATGTGCCCATGTGGCCCGATAGGTCTAGTTTGACGAGCAAAATGGATTGTCCATAAGATCACTATGGTCTGACAACTGTAAATGGCATTCACTTATGTACTTGAGTAAATGTCACCTGTTACTAACCCCCTTAAAATGCATTTGCTCTTGAAAAAAAATACAGCAACATTTTTTCTCTTGAGGGAGACAGGTTGTGTTACTGTTACTGTTGTGCTCTTTTTATTAAACACAAGTTCAAAGTTCACAGTGCAGTAGATGCATTGAATCAGCCAAATATAGTTCAACCTCCTGGGACCGGGAGTGGGGGGGGGGGGGCGCATGACCGGTGGACATAATTTCAAGTTCACGAAGCAGAATACATTTTTCAACACCACTGGCTAAAACAACATTTCATGTCAGCAAAAACCTCATCTGTCTTACTTTCACTTGTTTGATAATTTATTCACTTGCTCCTGGCCTGTTGGACGGACACATCTGTGCCGGTCCATGCGTAGTACACAACTTTTACGGTGTATTGTGCGGGGGTGGAAGTGGTGGTCCTGAAGCTGAACATTTTCTGATGCATCATACATCAAAGGCCTCTCTTTTCCGCTGTGGATTTCTACAACATGCTGCACAAGATCCCGGCTGTAGCTGACAGTAATACAGTGACTTGGAATATTGGAGTTTGAAAGCAGGTTATTACATTTCAGATTACCAATATTACATTTGCTGTGATAAAATAAATTAAGTTTCTTAATTAAGGGCACGCTTCCCACATTTGGATGGCAGTCATAATCGTCCTCCGGATCAGTATTCTGAGTTTGTTTCATTTCTGTTCTCCTTCAGTCCTTCTGTCTTCCTTCCCCCTAGCACGCTGTTGTCCTTGCTTAGGATTTAGAAAATATCTGTCAACTAGCCAGTGAGAAAGCGCAAACCAGCCTCCTATGTGCCTGTGTTTTAAATAGACCATGATTTAAACTACTCCCTTCCTCCCTCCCTTCCTTGTTCTGTCTCCATGGCCCCCAAAGAAGTAGCTGTAGAGATGTTGCGTTATTTTAAAAAGCAACCGGGGAGTATTTATGCTGAAGGAATGCTTTGCTGCCATTTAATGAAGGCTTATATCATGACAGAGTTTCAAGAAGAAGTGCTCTCCTCCTAATTACAGAAAAAAAATTCTCAATCAGTCCTTGCACAACTTTCAGATGGTGCATTTGTGCATTTTTATATCGTCTGTATGAATTTGATACCATTTATGCACCTTCAATCAGTATTCGACTGGCATTTTTCTGTTTGTATGCTCATTGGAAGAGCATTTATTGTATACAAAAGGCTTTGCCATAATAGCCCCCCCCCCCAATTAGAGATAGAACATTTGAAACCATAAGCATGAAGAAATAATCCTTTTGCACTGTATATGAGAGAGAGAGAGAGAGAGAGAGAGAGAGAGAGAGAACACGAGCTCTGGCTCCATCATTAAAGTTAACCTAAGAGGAGAATGAAAAGCCTGTGAAGAGCTGCCACTTCTTAGAATATTAAAACAGACGAGCACATTTGAATGAATAATGCAGAAAGAAGGAATGTGTGATGCACAAGCAAACCGCTCTTGTGGATTTATATGCATTGTGTAGGTTTGAAGCAGCGAATGCCGTGGGAGTGGATGGGTCGCATTGCTTCATTCGCACTCACTTCTCTCTTATTATCATGCTACCTTGCCACCAAGACCTGTTAAACCGAGGAAACTCTTTGGACGCAAACCAGCAAATAGTGAAGAAAAGCATCCTTGAAAATCTGTGAATGAAAAAAGACAGCAAAAATGTTCAAGGATGGTCTTTAGTGGCACCCGTTGAACAGACAGTGCTATTATTTCAAAAGCTGATGCACATCCAAATAAGTGTTATTAGCAGTGGTGTAACATTTCTTAAATGAAAACTGTAATCATTATATAACTGTCCTCATTACTATTTACATGCATCGTGGTGCACAGCATAGAGAGCACGTGAAAACAGCATCATGATAATAATTGCTCAGTTATACCTAAGAGTAGCTGTCAGAAAAGTAACATGAGTAAGAAAGCATGCACTCAAGGGGATAGTTTGATTCTTTTGAAGTGGGGATACATGAAATAGTCACTGAATTACCTTCATTAGTTTGGGGCTTCAGCGGAGTGTAACAGGTGCATGTTTAGAACCAATTTTCACCATCTGAAAGGGATGAAACTTCAGAAACTTCACTGTGATTTGAGAGAGTGCTATCTTATACTTACTCACACCATTTCACACCTGTTTGTTTGCTATACTTTATTAATCCCAGAAGAAAAGTCAAGGGCATCCACTTGGATGAAGCAGCCACGGTGTGGTGCCAATCCCTTCACCGTTATCACACACATACACACTTAGGGCAACTTTAAAGTCTCCAATTAACCTAACTTGCATGCTTTTGAAATGTGGGAGGAAATCAGAGCACCTGGAGTATACCCAGCAAGCATGGGGAAAACATCTAGATTCCACACAAATAGGCCCTGTTGGCTGGCTGATAGGAACTCACAACTGACATGGTTTGAACCAACTAACAGACCCAAATGCAGACAGAACAGCCAATGCACCAGATGCAGGTCTGAAACAATGTTTTATTATAATAAATGTAAACTGGCTAGACCGGAAAACTCCTGCAGGGAAGAGAGAAGGGAAAGGGTGAGTAACTGATAGGCAATGGTAATATGGATAATGTCAATAAGAATGTCTTCTCAAGTGGAGAGGTGAGACTATGACCAACAGTAAGGGAGATTATGTCTGCTTTGCAAGGAGCGCGACCAGAGGGGCAGGTGGAGTTGGAGGGTGAAGGAGGTGACTATCCAGCTCGGGGTCTTAGTGCCCAGACTCAGGACTTGCACTGTGTGCTTGACTGAGTGAATAACTGAGGACTGAATATTGCTGATGCTCATGTGAGGTTATTTCCAGACATTTGAATGAGGGGATCCAGGTGGGGAGGTTCCTGGAGGAGATATGAACGAGGAGCAGGCAGACAGAAGGCAGGCAGGGAGCGGGTACCGAGTGGAGCACACACACAGCTAGCAGGCAAAGTAGCATGGAGGTAATGTGTCGGTCCCACAATCTGCTGCTGAGCAGCCTAGGCTTAAATATGGCAGGTGGTAATCAACAGCATGAGGCACAGCTACAGGTAATCAGAGGGACAATTAGTAGCAGAGGTGTGTCTGTGTGTGCACTCTCACCAGCGATCATGACAAAAACCTTCTTACTGTGAGGCCGTGGCACTAACCACTACTACCCTGCTGGATTCCTCTTGGTCGGTTGGTGGATATAAGGTTGTGCTATCATCACATTATGAGTTGGTCATAGTAACACCATAAAAATTTTGACCAAGGTTTCTTTGTTCCCGAGGTGAGTAAAGCAATCATCTGGACTTTTGTACTGCAAAGAATGATAAAAATGTTTTGGACTTCAGAAATATTGCTCAAGGTCTCATGGATCCGGGGCAATGATGATGATGAAGAAAGGGGAATATTGTTTCTCCCATATTGGAGTCTTGTCAGTTATACTTAAAAAATGTACACTTTATTTCCATTTTTATTCAGAATGTTTTAATTCAAAGGCTGTGGTGAAAAACAGAGCAGTAATAGGCGTTAGAATCTTGCATTAATAATTTATCTACAGCGTGCAGCAATGTGTTACAAACCATTTTTGTTCAGAAAACCAGCTTGTTTTAATTTCTCTACCCGTCTTTCCCTCTCATTCTCTTTCTTCTTTCATAGGATGCCCTGAGGGTCCTCCAACTTCGGAAGCCAGAATAGATCCACTGCAGGGAGGCCTTTCCCTCCCTGCAGCCACCATCCTGCTTCTTATCAGTTTTCCCGTGTCTTACATTAACAATTATGTTCACCTGTCTAGTAATGCCACGGTCCATGCTGTGAAATACTGTAAATTACAAGCGGTACTATTTTTTAAAAGTCGCATTAAGCGAAGAGATGCATTGCATGGTGAGTAGCAGATATAGCAAAAAACAGCAGGATGAAGGAGTGTAGGCACACTATGACCGTACAAGATGATAATCCCTGTCAGAGTCCAGCAGTGAGAGTGAAGCTGTACACACTGACGGCCGTTGGGAGAAGGGATCTCCTGTAGTGTTTGCTGTTCCCCATTAATGGTAATGGTCTGATGCCAAAGATTCTCTGGGGGTCATCCAGTAAGGCTCTGAGGCCATGAGAGACTAAGTTGCCTACATCTGTCCTTTTGCTGAAGCCAAGCGAGCCGCAGGTGGGTCAGCGTACACCACAAGACAAACCCAGGTCTCTGCTGATCCTTCCCAAGACAGTAGCCATCCAAGAACTGTCAGAGGTCTGAAATAAGGGGGAAATGGGAAAGAAGACAGAATCATTCCAAGAGGGAAGACATGCCTGACATATGCTACATGTGCAGTGTACCATTTCTGAGCAGTCAGAAAGAAAACACCTACTTTTCCAAAAGAGTAAAAAGTGACACATTTCTGCTATTAAATGTCTCCTTTCTTTGCCATTTAGGTGTATTTTCTCTGCTGAAATACCAATACTAAATGCTACCTTCAGGGTGAAAAAAAATTGGCATTCATTGAAAGATCACTCGGTGGCACAGTGGTTAGCACTGTAACAGCACAGCACGAAGGTCACGGGATTGATTCCACTCCTAACCATTATGGGTTCGACCCTTCTGTGTGGAGTTTGCATGTTCTCCCCGTATCTGCATGGGTTTACTCCAGGATTTCTCCGGTTTCCTCCCACAGGCCAAAGACATGCATGTTAGGTTAATCGACATCAACTGCGGATTCTAAATTGTCCTTAGGTATGAATGTGAGAGTGAATGGTTGTCTGTCTCTCTGTGTTGCCTCTGAGATGGACTGGTGATCTGTCCAGGGTGTACCCTGCCTCTGGCCCAAAGATGCTGTGATAGGCTTCAGCCCCCCCCCCCCCAAAAAAAGGATTAAGTGGCAGAAGATAGATGAAAGATCATTGAGAGACCACTGGGAGATCGATGAGATTGTTGATCAGTCAAAGAGAACTGAAGGAGCATTCAACAATCTCATCAATATCCCAATGATCTCTTGGAGATCTTTCAATGAAGGCAATTTTCCACCCCGAAGGGAGAGTTGGCTGAGAGATCAGTGAAGGATTGCTTAACATCCGATGAAAGACCAATACAGTTTATTTAGAGATAATTGAGAGATCATTGGGAGATTGTTGAGTGCTTAATAAGTGATCTATTCACTTTGGTGATTCTTGAGTGATGGTTTTGGAATGAGTCAAAACTTTGAGGACCGTGGAGATCACTGAAGATCATTGAGATGTTGGCGATCGCTGAGAGATCATTGAAAGATCATCCTGAGAGCTGGCCATTTTGTCATCACTTAGGTTCGTCACTTTCCTTGAGACCCATTGTCATTTCTCTAAACTGCATCTCATTTCTGTGTTTGCTTGTATGTTTTTTGTTGTGCAGTTTTGTATTTGCACGTTGGAATTTTTGCAGGACAAAGGACCCTCACTTCTGTGCTGCAGGGTTTTGGATCACCTGCATGCTGCCATTTTGATGAAGATGCTTTCTTAATTCAATGCTGCATCATAAATCTGCAATTGCTGTATTCATGGAACATGTCCCCATGTGTAAGTGTTGAGACTCTTTGCAGCACCTGTGTACTGCCTCTTTGATAAAGATATTTCCTTCATTTGATTTAGTTTTGCCTATATTTTCAATTGTGTGTTGAGCTGTCTGTGCCACTGTACTTAACCGTTCAGTCTTTAGTGTCAAAATGTGAACTGAAAGGAGAGCATGACTTTGTGCCCAAAGTACAGAGAGCTCATATAACAAAAAGAGTGATAGGTTAGGTAATTTAGCCTGGAAGTTTTGAGAATCCTGAACTCTGTACGCCGGTGACGCTGTATAAATTCTCAGTTTATTTCCTTTCACTTGCTCAGTGTTAAAAATAACCTTTAAATTTGCCACTAGACAAGTTACTGTACTGTGTTATTGTTTTCGTCTGCAGTCCGTTACAATTTTAAAGCAAGCCTAAATATAGATTAGAAGTGAGTTAACCCTCCCACACTTCACCTGCGTCATCACTGCTCACATTTCTGTTATATCACACCTCTACTCACCAACCCTCGGGAGTTTTATATCTTCTAAAACTGCACCTTTTCCCTAAATCAATGCAGTAAAGTCCCATGTTTTTAATAATTGAGAGCCTGATGTAATTGCCTGAGGAGTGCAGTTACTTTTGCAAATGAAAAATATGCTAATTGCCAATGTACGTTGTGAGCACGTGCATGCAAACACACATGGAGGACCAGCTGCAGCACAGCTACGTCAGTAGTGTCTGGAGAGGCCTCAAAACCATCTCTGGGCACCAGGATGCCACCTCCCAGGCTGTGGGGGGTGGGAAGTGGGTGAACAACCTGAACATGTTCTTCAGCAGGTTTGATCAACCACACACCTCTCCCCCTGCCCTGCAACCCCTGCTGCCTCCACCTTCATCTACTCCCACTGTCCACCCCCCTTACATTACCCAGCTCTCGGCCCACATCCCCTGCTGTTTTTACCCTCACATGCCCAACACCCCCGCCCCCTCGTGACCTCTTTTCAGATGAAAGTAAATTTTGCAGTTCATTTGGAAATCAAGGTCCCAGAGTCTGGAGGAAGATTAGAGAGGCAGAGAATCCACAGAGGCGCAGAAGCTGCCTGAGATCCAGTGTGAAGCGTCCTCAGTCACTAATGATTTAGGGAGCCTTGTCATTTGCTGGTGTTGGTCCACTGTGTGTTATCAAGTCCAAAGTCAGCGCGGAAATCTACCAGGAAATTTTAGAGCACTTCATGTTTCCCTCGGCTGACAAGCTTTATGGAGATGCTGATTTAATTTTCCATCAGAACGTGGCACCTGCCTGCACTGCCAAAAATATCAAAACCTGCTTTAATGACCATGGTGTCACTGTGCTTGGCTGAGTATCAAACTCTCCTGACCTAAACCCCATAGAGAATCTATGGAGTATTGTCAAGAGAAAGATGAGAGACACCAGACCCAACAATGCAGATGAGCTGAACGCTGCTATCAAAGCAACCTGGGCCTTCATACCTCAGCAGTGCCACAGGCTGATCGCCTCCATGCCACGTCACATTGATGCAGTAATTCATCCAAAAGGAGTCCTGACCAAGTATGAGTGTCAACATGGATATACTTTTCAGTCGGCCAACATGTCTCTTCATAAAATCCATTTTTTAAAATTAATTTTATGTAATATTGTAATTTTCTGAGAAACTGAATTTGGGGTTTTCATTCGCTATAAGCCATAATCATCAAAATTAATAAAAAAAAAATAAACACTTAAAATACATATATCCCTCTGTTTGTAATAAATCTACATTTAAAGTACTGAAGTAAATCAACTTTTCAGTGACATTTTAATTTATTGAATTGCACCTGTATTGTGTATAGAGAGTATATACAATTGTTCATATGCACTGAATGTGCCCCCCACCCCGATAAATAAGAAATAGAACAATTAGCCCAGAACTAAATGTTCTGTGTCTACAAAGCATACTATCAACTTGCTGATGTTTGTAACGGAATCTGTTCAGAGCAGTGACGTGTGGTGAGGTTTGTGGGTGGTGAGGCACCCACAAACAAAAGTCAGATTTACAAATATATGAACACAATAGTATAAACTTGAATTTAATTTCAATTGAAAGTTTGCATGTTTTATGATCTGCTAATTGTACATTACAAAACCTGATTATATAAATAATTTATTAACAAAACAACTAAGGCATTTTACTGAATTGCCTCTTGATAGAATGTGAATCTAAGTTCAGTTAGAGCTTTTATTGTGAAGGGAAGAAGCAGAGATAGTAGTACACTCCAGTTGCTTTTGTTCTGCAGAAAGGCAGTTAAAGTTCTGCTGGCTGACTCCATGCCTCCATGTTTTTATTTCATTCAACTCTCCTGAATATAAACAAAGTGCAAAAACACTTAACACAAATAAAATGTATTAGGTTATTTTACAGACAAATTTTGAGGGCCCAGAATTGATTGTAGACTACTGGTTTCAAGCCAAGGAAGAAGTAAACTGTGACCCGTGCTGGCAAAATGAGTCGGAATGCGCACCGCGTCATTACGAGCTACAGGCAGGAGAAGTCATAAATCATGACTCTTTTGTTTGCTAGCTGCAAGTCCCGGGAAAACCCCCGTGAGTGCCTGGTATCATTGTAAAGCTTAGAAATCATACTTTCTAAAAATACACACTGTATGTTTTGGCGGAAGACGTAACTCCCGACTGATCGAACACTAGTTTTAAACCTAGCCAAAATATAAACAAATCGTCTTTTTCTGGGTCTGTTTTTGCGCACTTCCTACAAATTAAATATCATTTTGAAGATCTTTCAATACAGAATATGGAAAAAATGTTACCTCGGTTTTGATAATTTCCTCAAAGTGACTCATTTTGCCAGCACGGGTGACAAATTATAGCAGCTCAGAGAGAGCATTTGCTGTGCACCCTGTAGCTCCACAATTCAATACAAATTCAAGTATATAAACAAGTATGCATGGTCTTACCTTTACTTGTCAATGAAATCCAGCCGCCTATCCCTCTGGACAAAAATTTCAATGACTTTGTTGTAAAAGTCCTCGTCTTCTTTCAGTTTTAAAAGTTTCTCTGTCCCAAATGAGATTACTGCCAGTTATGACTGAAAGGCCAATTTTGAGATTTTTATTTTTAGGTTTAGCTATAAAATCTTCCATTTTCAGTCTGTATAATACAGAAGCGCAAATGGAGTACTCTGTACACTTGACTTTCTGATTTTATCTTTAGCTAATTTGGTGTTTAGCCTCAGCTTAGAAGAAAAGCAACAACTACAAACCCCTACGGTGCTCAAGCACCCCCCCCCCCCCATTTGAACAACATTACTGTGCAGCCTCTGACCATGATTTTTAACTGAAGTTTTATGTCAGATTAAGAAAACTAAATATATTATACACACACTGAATACATTATATAGACTATGGAAAAGGAGGACACACATTAAAGCTCCTACAAACATTACATTTTTGACATACACAGAGCTGTCACCAGGAACACGCGTCTTGCAAGAGCTCTACCCGGTCTGTGGAGGACTGTGCGATCCCTTTGAGGCTGCATTTGTTGCTGCTTCACCTGGTCTCTCTCCCTTGTATTTGAACAGGAAATGCACAGATTCGGTGATTTTAAATATATAAATATTGTTGAAATGATTGGAATCATTCAGAAATAACATTTAGACCTACAAAACAAATTAGTGGATAAATAATAATATATTTATAATTTTTTATTTTGTATTTTTTCATGATAACAGGTGAGGCTCTGCCTCCCCTGACCACACATCACTGCTTCAGAGATAAATACTTACAAGCTGCAGGGAGCACTCTGTCTTCTGCTATATGGCATCAACAGGTAGACAATGTAAGAAGGGTAATCCATAAAGTCTCACACTCAGGCCCACAGCAACTTAAATGGTTGAAGAGCAGCTCTTGGAAGGGAAGATTTTATGTTTTCTTGATCCAATAGTTTCACAAGTTCAGTTTCTTTTTATTGGGGCAACAAAAAGTGGTAGCTGTGGTACTTATCTGTCTCTAGGATGTTTTAATAAATCAGTTGACATGGGAGAGAGCAGGGTTTCCAGCTGAAGTACTTAGAAGAAAGAGTACACTTCAATTATCTAATGCTCTGCAAAAGGAAGTAAAGCTGCCAACTGTCATCCACCATTAATCTAATTAATGGCTTTGTCTCTTAATGGTGTGTTTTTTTCAGTTAAATTCTCATAAAGCAGCAAGTTGAAGATTTCTCATAAATTGCTGGTTAATGTAAGCGCTTCTGTTGGCTGTTTAATAAATGACACATCTTAAACCATTGATCTTTTATGACTAACACATAACAGAAGGTAGGACAATTGGACATACTATTTATAAATGGTCTAATGAATAAATAGTTTGGGCTCTTTGGGCCTTTAATCTTTTGTGCCCCTTTAACACTATAAAGATAAAAAAATAGGGTAAAACCTGTGAGTTTAATCAGGGCTGAATTTGCTTGCGAAAATGTGAGGTAAGGCTCTGCTATATCAACCACTTTCTCTGTCTGAGGTTTAGTTTGGCTTCAGTAGCCATACTGACTTGATAAAATTACTTCTTAATGAAAAGATCAGCAGCATGAAACATACAGAAATAAATATTTGTATCCAAGAAAACAATAGGTTCTACAGGTTTTTGCATATCATGGAGGTATTACTGCAGAAGAGATGCAATCACGAACAAACAAAAACTAAGATCTATACAGAACATGTGCATACTAAGTGGCTTGTTTTAGTAGATGATAAATATCTTCAAGTATGATGTATTTCCAGTTTAATCTTTGAATTCTGTTTATCAGGTCAGTCATAACACAATAACTCCATATATCAAATTAGAATAATTACAAAAGGAACAATGTGCCTTTTGTCAATGTGTCAGAGGAGACTGGCTGCTAGCAGAAGAACATCATATAAGATAAGATAAGATAAGCCTTTATTAGTCCCACAACGGGGAAATTCCAGGATTGCAACAGCACAGGGATAGCAACACTCAGAGCAACAATCAGAAGGCAAGAAAAAAAACAAGCAAGCAGGAGCAGCTAATATACATATGTACATATTACTATAAAATATATATATACACACACACACACAGACACACAGTGCAGAGCATTGTAGCTGGATGGAATAAATATATGAATATATGAACACACAGTGCAGAGCATTGTAGCTAGATGGAATAAATATGTAAATATATAAACACCCACAGTACGGAGCATTGCAGCTAGGTGGAATAAATATGCAAGTATATAAACACACACAGTGCGGAGCAATGTAGCTAGATGGAATAATATGTAGATATATAAAAACACAGTGCGGAGCATTGTAGCTAGATGGAATAAATATATAGATATATAAATATAAACACACCCAGTGCTGAGCATTGTAGCTAGATGGAATAAATATGTAAATATATAAACACACACAGTGCAGAGCATTGTTGCTAGGTGGGATGAAACAGCATAACCGTCTATTTAGTTATCCTACATGGTATGATTATGTGCCCATACATATTCTCACCCTCCATAGCGACCGGTATGTTCCTAGTTGTATGCCGGAGAGGACCATGGTGTAAGTCTATTGCATCTTTTGCATTCAAAAAACTATTAGTTTGTTACGTCTTTTTGCTATCTCTGCGAGCAACCCTGCTTAGGTTGTACAGTCTGACAGCCGTTGGTAGGAAGGACCTACGAAACCTCTCGGTTGTGCACCTGGGATGATGTAGTCTGCTGCTAAATGAGCTCCTCAGTGCATCCAGTATGTCCTGCATAGGGTGGAACTCGGACTCCAGCAGAGATGACAGTTTAGCCACCGTCCTTCTCTCTCCTATCTCCTCCATCGGATCAAGGCGCTGCCCCAGGACAGAGCTAGCTTTCTTAATCAGTTTGTTCCGTCTCTTCCTATCGGCTGCAGTAATGCCACTGCCCCAGCAGACCACTCTAAAAGTGATGGCTGATGCCACCACCGTGTCGTAGAATGACTTCAGCAGCGCCCCTTGTACACCAAAAGACCTGAGTCTCCTCAGCAGGAACAGCCTGCGCTGTCCCTTCTTGTAGAGTGCGTCAGTATTGTGTGACCAGTCTAGTTTATTGTTCAGATGAATACCCAGGTACTTATAGGATGTCACCATCTCGATGTCTGTTCCCTGTATATTTACTGGTGCTGTGAGGGGCTGCCCATGCCTGCGGCAGTCCACCACCAGCTCCTTAGTTTTCCTCGCGTTGATCTGGAGGCAGTTCCGATGGCACCAGTCCACAAAGTCCTGGATAAGCCCTCTGTACTCAGCTTCATCTCCGTTGGAGATGAGACCAACGATCGCAGAGTCATCAGAGAACTTCTGTAGATGGCAATGTGTTGTGTTGTGTGAGAAGTCCGCAGTATAAAGAGTGAACAGGAAGGGAGCCAGCACCGTTCCCTGGGGGGCCCCCGTGCTACTGATGATCGTGTCGGAAACACAGTCCCGGGTTCTCACAAACTGAGGCCGGTTCGTGAGGTAGTCCAGGATCCATGATGACAGGTGCTGGTCCACCCCTGCGCGCAGCAGCTTGTCCTTCAGGATCATCGGTTGGATGGTGTTGAAAGCACTGGAGAAGTCAAAGAACATGATCCTCACCATATTCCCGGGCTTCTCCAGGTGGGACAGAGAACGGTGAAGGAGGAAGATCACCGCATCCTCCACCCCGATGCCATGCTGGTAGGCGAACTGGAGTGGATCCATCGCTGGTTCCACCAGGGGGCGGAGATGAGCAAGGAGCAGTCTCTCCAGGGTCTTCATCAAGTGGGACGTCAAGGCCACCGGTCTGTAGCTGTATAGTGATTTTTACCAGCAGCTAGGTTCCAAGGTTGTCATAGCCAGGAGCGGCACTGGGGTTAAGCTCCCAGTGCTCATAAAATGCTCCTTACGACGTGCGTCTCGAAAAGCCTCTGACAACTAAGTCCAACTCCTAGCCTGCCCGTGTGGTTTAGTCTCTAAGCCCGGCGGAACTGTTTTTACTAATAGGAGAAGGGGCGAGGGCGGATCTCTGGCGCCTTAAAACCAGATGCTTCGGGTAGATGGTGGCTTGTCAACCTGGGAAGGTAGCCCATCTAGGGGAAGGTAAACCCTGATTTCAAACCTCCACTGCCTTGTGGCACACCCGGTCACAGGAAAGGCTTCGGGAGTCAACCCTGAGGAAAAATCCGGAGTCGGAGCCCCTAAGGCAGTTCTCTGTTGTGCTCAACATCATTCTGGCAGCTCCTGCGACAGCGCTGGTGCCAAACTATAGCAGCCCTGCTGTTCCTTTGGATTCATCAGTGACGTGGAGAGGGGGGGACATGCTGCATGGGTAACATCTTGTCCTCCATATCTTCCTGCCCAGGCTTGAATCCTACCAACGCCCAACGCTGGAAGGTAGAACACCGGTGCGCATCGGCCTGTTCAGCCACAGGTGGTGCTGTTCCAGCAGAGTAGACATTTAGGATTCTCTTCCATGGTCATCATAGACCGACGGAGGCCGACGACCAGCAGCTATTATGTACCTTTTGACACTGAGACCTCCAGTGGTTGTGTAAATAATTACATGAAGTGACATGATTACTACTGTGATGGGGTTTGATTGTGAAGTGCGATGTGATGACACGTCATCACACCGCCCTATAATAAGGGGCATCCATCATGGGAGCCTCCTTTGGCCCCGGATGACTCAGCTACGTTGCCTTGTATGCTGTGTGCTCTTACTATTAATAAAGCAGTGTTCAGTGCTACCTCTCCGTCAGCCTCCTTTATTGCCAGGTTTGTGAACACAACATTTGGCGACTGAGGATTAAACCATGGGGGTGTTCGTGGCATCTCTATGGCCATTTCTTGAGCACCCAGGGGAACCAGCGATAATGTGGCCACGGCGGCTCAACGTGTTTGAGATGTACATTGCTGCGTTGGGCCTGGGTGGACTTGACAGAGTAAGGAAATGTGCACTTCTCGTTCGCAAACTTGTTGTAGAGGGTCAGATGATTTTCCACACATTAGGACTGATGGAGTCATATGAGGATGCTGTCGAACTGCTTGCTGGCTACTTTGCCGAACACACACATAGCACGAAGCTGTAGGTTGAAATGCTGTTGGCGCTAAAAGGCACAAAGCTAGCTAGCATGGGGGAGCTAATGTCCTAGCTAGTAGCAACAGAGGAATCAGCCGTGGGGATAAATGGGCTCCTAGTACAGAAGTTACCAGAACAGATGGTGTTAGCTGGAATGGTGAAGGGGGGCCTGAGCATGTGCAGAGCTCCAAGGCACAGCAGTGCGCTTCAGATGGCGGAGGGGCAGTGCCGGATTGCTCCTGTTCCCTTGCTCGGCAGGCTACGGAGGTTACGACTTTGCTGACGGGTGGACAGTCCGCTCCAATGAGCGACCCCAGTGAGTCTTTGTTCATCTTCCGAGCCCATGACGGCGCCAGACAGAAGGAGAACATGGAGCTGCCGAAAGCACAGCGACACATCAAACCAAGTAAAGCACCGCTCCAAGTACTGGACTGGGTTTGGGTTTGCACCGGTAGGAGACCGGGACGGCGACTGACCAGGCCGCAGCCAGAAAAACAACGGGCGCCGCTGAGGATTGTGGCGAAGCTGGGAACAGCATGGTTTTGGCTGACAGACGATTCAGTTTTGCACGCAAACAGACTACGGTGTGTCTGGGTGGCGACTTCAGATGGTGGGGCTCTGCGGGAGTCGGCTGCCGCAGTGTGGGACTGGGCTCCGGTGTCATGAGGATTAGCCCCTGGGGTCCGACAGGTTCAGGGAGGTGGCTGCCAAGAGCCTGTTTCAAATCCCCAGGGGCGGGGCTGCCACGAGCCTGCTCCAAAGCTCCAGGGGGGAGGCCCCTGCAGGGCTGTCTCAAAAGCCCTCTGACTGAACTGTTTTCCCCCGCCTGACCACCATTGGCATGGAAGACTGTGCATAAGAGACTTAAAGTTGCTTGACTGTTCTTAGTTCTGTGTTAGGAGCACAGCTGCTTTTGGTTTGTTTTGAAAAAAAGACAGAGGAAAAGGGGCAGAATAACCCACTTCGTAGTGTGGGCCGTGTGGTAGTCGACCCACTGGTCCTATTTTAGTTTTTTTTTTAGTGTTTTATGCTCTGATTTTACTTTTGATTGTTTGGTTTTCTGTGCATTTTGGTTTATGTTTCCAAATTAGGGTGGGTTTAATTCGGTGTGTGTTTTTGTACTTTGTAAAGGAGGGAGAGTGTTGTGATGGGGTTTTATTGTGTGATACTGCAACGCATTTCCCCAGAAATAGAGGATATTCTAAGTGTGGATCAAGCAGGTTTCCGCAAGGACCGCAGTACAGGAGAACAAGTACTGGCCCTAACCACCTTCATTGAAAATGGCTTCGAGAGCAGACTGAAGACAGGGGCTGTGTTTCTCGATCTTACAGCCGCCTATGATACGGTCTGGCACAAAGGCCTCCTCCTGAAACTTATAAAGGCGATCCCTGCTTGGGCAACAGCAATTATAAAAACCCTGCTGACCAACCGAAGGTTCAGAGTCCACCTCAGTCAGAACACAAGTGCATGGAGAATGCAGAAAAACGGACTCCCACAAGGCTCAGTTCTAGCTCCAACTCTGTTCAACCTCTACATAAACGACCTGCCTACTACAAAATCCCGCAAATTCATCTATGCAGACGACATCTGTTTGGCATTCCAAGCACCAGACTTTGAACCACTGGAACGGGTGCTCACGGAAGATCTTGCTAAACTGGACCAGTTCTGCAAAATCTGGCGCCTAAAACCAAGCCCAGCAAAAACCGTCTCCAGTGTATTTCATCTCCACAATGCAAAAGCTGCCAGAGAACTAAACATCCACCTGAGCGGACTCAAGCTTAAGCATGCCCCAAATCCAACTTATCTTGGAGTGACCCTTGATAGGACCTTATCCTTCAAGGAACATCTAAAGGGGACGGCTGCTAAGGTGAAAGTACGAAACAACCTGCTCTGCAAGCTCGCTGGTGCAAAATGGGGGGCGGCAGTCTCCACCCTGCGCACCTCAGCACTGGCCCTTTCATACTCTGTAGCAGAATATTGTGCCCCTGTCTGGTCCAGGTCATCTTACACACACCATGTAGACACCCAGCTCAACTCAACCATGAGAACTATAACTGGAACAATCCGCTCAACACCACTCCCCTGGCTCTCTGTACTGTCAAACATAGCCCCTCCACACATCCGGCGAGCAGCATTAACTCAAAGGATGCTCCAAAAAGTTAAAGATTTTCCTCACTTACCAATCCATGCAGATATCTACACCCCACCCACTGCCCGACTTTCATCCAGACGGCCGATTTGGAAAAACCCTCCCCCAGCTGACTTTACCATCCAGACAGCTTGGCAAGAGGAATGGGAAACCAAGGAGGTCCCAAACAAACAGCTGGTGATAAACCCCAACCAACAGGTCCCGGGCACCAACCTCCCAAGGAGACAGTGGTCTACACTCAATCGCTTCAGGACTGGACATGGCCCCTGCTTGGCCAGCCTTCACAGATGGGGCAGTAGCCCTAGCCCACTGTGCGCATGTGGAGAGGAGCAAACTATGGAACACATCATAGAGGCTTGCCCGCTCCAAAGACTGGAAGGAGGATTACACACCCTCCATACAGCAAACCAGGAGGCAACTGCTTGGCTTAAGGACTTTGCATTCGCTAAATAAAAAAAAAAAAAATTGTGAAGTGAACCTCGCCCTTACAGAGTAAGGGGTGCCATAGGTTAGCTGATCAGTAGAGTGAGGAAAGGTCTTACACGAGCGATTTAGAATAATCTTTCTTGTGTAGTCCCTTTCCATAGCCTTCTGTAAGAAGCGGAGAGCTTGTGATGGCTCCATTGTTCTAGCCATAACAGAAGTCTGCCCAGTTGATAGTAGCATCAAGGAACAAACATAACAGTTGGAGCGATTAGCTGACCTAGCTGTGTAGTTAGCATACCTCCACCAAGTGTTGGCAGCATAATCATGATCATGATGTCCTTGAAGTTCCAGCCAATCATGCTGGACGTGTGTAAGATCTCTAGCCCTATGGTGTATGGTTTGTGGAGTAGCTAAAAGAAACCAAAGCAAAAATGTCACCCCTAGGATAATGATGCTAAGGAAACAACAGCAACCACACCATTTAATGATTGACCGTCTTCCTCCTGCTTCTTGTCTCTCCATGATAGACAAACACTTGCTTCGCTATCCCAAGCAGTTATTGGGCGCCCAAAGAGGGGCGGGCGTCGTCAGTCGACGCTTGTATAGAGAAACAATTAAACAGTCACGTACTGAAAGTCCTTAATGAAATAGAGTTTGTAGTGTTTATTGAGCAGTGTCTGGCTGTGACTTCTGAGTGGGGTAAATGAGACTGGACATCCTGGCAGATAAGCACATCTGCCGCAAGGTCTGTGGTGGACTTTTGCCAGTCGGTGCATTGTGACATTCACTGCACAATTTGCAGAGATAAACAAACCAATCATCTGGTCAGTCACTGCAACAGATACTGAAGTCAGTTTGTCTTGGCCTGTCCTTGCCACTGATAATACCTCTATCTGCCAAAAATGTGTCGCTAGTCCAGCAAACGCTAGTGGTACTCAAATACTTGGCAAGCAGTTTCATGAAATGGTCAGTCAGCGAGCAACTCATACCGGCTCAGACGTCGCCCGAGTTAACAAGGTCAGGAGTTCCTGGTAGCGGAAGGTGAATTGCAGAGCTGCGTGGAGGAATCTGATCAGATCTAAATGAAACAGTATTTGTCGCCCCCGACAGACTGCTATGATGATGATGATGCGGTGTGATGACGCTGCTTTCTGGATGCATCATCACACCGCCCTATATTAAGGGGCATCCATCATGGGAGCCTCCTTTTGCCCCGGATGACTCCACTACATGGCCTTTTATGCTGTGTGCTCTTATTATAAAGCAGTGTTCAATACTACCTCTCCGTCAGCCTCCTTTATTGCCAGGTTTGTGGACAGTTACAGCTGCTGTGTGTGTAAATCCTCACATTTTCTTAACCTTAACTCTAACCTTAAGCACCTAAAATTGGGTATTTAGTGCATAAAGTAAGTGCATTGTGAAACTGGGATTAGGTCAGAAAAAGGAATTTAATTTAAGACAGACCACAGTGAAAAGATGGGGACAGGAACGCTTAAGCCTTTCATAGAGACTCAGCTGAAAACTATCAGGACTGTTAATATACATAGAAGCTAGGATTTTAAATTCCTCAAAGCTGACCAAACCATCAAAACAAACAAACAAAAAAAGGTTCCAGAACTAAGGGTTGATATTTTGAAAACTGAACATTGGCTTATAATTGTTCATGATTTAGAATCTTTGTATTTTCACTGCGCTGCTGCTTATAGGGGTCATTGATTGCATTTTTTTCCACATTTTAACAGCTCACAGGTCTTGATGAAAAGTTTGTGACCTATTTTGGTCAAATTTTCTTTACTTATTTAATCATTACTTAATTTGTGAATCATCTTTTGCAGCCTTTCTGAGAACGCCTGGTATCCCTAGTATTTGAGTTTAGTGTTTTTTCCAGCCCTTGTGCCACAGTATTTTTTTATTTTATTTTTTATTTTAATAATAATAATGATTTGCATTTACATAGCGCCTTTCAAGAAATCTGAAGCGTTTTACAATGAAAATCCATTATTTGTTCACTCCACAGACAGACAATGGAAGCAGTAAGCTACTTCTCTAGCCACAGCTGCCCTGGGGCAGACTGATGGAAACATGGCTGCCAATCCGCGCCAATGGCCTCTCCAACCACTATCGAACATTTATGCACATTCATACCCAGTGTCATAGACCCTGGAGGCAAGGTGGGTAAAGTGTCTTGCCCAGGGACACAATGGCAGGATGGCCGGGGAGAGCGGGATTTGAACCGCCAACGCTCTAGTTATTGGATGACCCGCGCTACCTCCTGAGCCACTGCCGCACAACTTTAGTATACTTTATTTATCCCAGAGGGAAATTACAGGGCATCTACCTGGATGGATGAGGCAGGCAATGTGCCTCACCAATCCCTTCACCATTTACACACACATTCACATCTAGGGCCACTTTAGAGTCTCCAATTAACCTACTTGCATGTTTTTGGCCTGTGGGAGGAAAGCGGAGTACCCGGGTAAACCCACACAGACACAGGGAGAACATGCAAACTCCACACAGAAGGGTCACTGATGGTCAGGGGGTGGGATCAAACTCATGATGGTCAGGGTTGGAAGCGATCCCGTGACCTTCTTGCTGTGCTGCCACAGTGCTAACCGCTGTTCCACCAAGCTGCCCTATTTTTATAGTTATTCAGCACTGCAATTTAATTAGTTTTACCAGTTTTTGTACCACAGTCTTTGTTTGCTTATGTTAATAAATCTTCTATAAACCTACATTGCTGCCTGCATCTGGGACCTACCTTTGCCTGCTCTTTGTGCCAACACATGTCAGGAATGCTGTATTTCCCCATTCCTGTCTTATTGCACTGAATTTAGTTCACACCACACAAGTAGAAATGCGAGCAGGATTAGGATGCTTTATTACAAAAAAAAAAAAAAAAAATTATTCCCTGCAAGCTCAGTGACTTTCAGATAGGAGAATGATGTACAGCATAGCATTGACTGAGGATTGAATTTTGGCCCCATTCATGTCATTTGCTGGTGTTGGTCCACTGTGTTTTATCAAGTTCAAAGTCTGCACAGCTGTCTACAAGGACACTTTTAGAGCACTTCATGCTTCTCTCTGCTGACAAGCTTTATGGAGATGCTGATTTCATTTTCCTGCAGGACTTGGCACCTGCCCACACTGCCAAAAGTACTAATACCTTGTTTAATGACCATTGTATCACTCTGCTTGACAGGCCAGCAAACTCTCCTGACCTAAAACCCATAGAAGAGAATCTATAGGGTGTTGTAAAGTAGTACCTCAGCAATACCACAGTCTTGTCACCTCCACACCACTGATGCAGTAATTCATGCCAAGTATTGAGTGTGTACATGGACATAATACTTTTCAGTAGGCCAACATTTCTATAAAAATCATTTTAAAAACCAATCTTATGTATCCCATTCACACCTTCACGGGCTACCTCAGCTTCTGTGTGGACAAATCCGTTCCCACCAAGACCATACGGCGTCACTCAAACAACAAACCCTGGATCAACCCTGAGATAAAAACACTTCTGAGAGAGAAGAAGAGGATCTTCAGGTCGGGGAACAGGGAGATGCTGAAGTCCGTACAGAGGGAGCTGAGGAGAAAGATCAGAGAAGGCAAGGACAGCTTCAGGAAGAAGATGGAGGACAAGCTGCAACAGAGCGACATCAGCGGGGTCTGGAGAAACCTCAAAACCATCTCGGGGCTCCAGAATACCTCCCCCCAGGCCACGGGGGGCAGGGAGTGGGCGAACAACCTGAATCTGTTTTTCAATAGATTTGACCAACCGCCCTCCCCCCTGTCTGCACAACAACCACTGCTGCCTCTAAGAAATCAAGTCCTGCTACCCACTCCCCACTCCACCGACACCCCCCCCACTCCCAACACACAGCCCCCCATCCTGACCCTGACCAAGACCCAGGTGAGGACGGAGCTGAGGAAGATCAAGGCGAGGAAGGCGTCGGGACCGGACGGCATCAGCGCAAAGCTCCTCAAGTCCTGTGCAGACCAGCTGTGTGGGATTGTGACGTATATCTTCAACATGAGCCTGAAACTGGGGAGGGTACCACAGCTGTGGAAAACATCTTGTGTGGTACCTGTACCAAAAACTTCCCACCCCAAAGACCTGAACAGCTTCAGACCGGTGGCCTTGACGTCCCACTTGATGAAGACCCTGGAGAGACTGCTCCTTGCTCATCTCCGCCCCCTGGTGGAACCAGCGATGGATCCACTCCAGTTCGCCTACCAGCATGGCATTGGGGTGGAGGATGCGGTGATCTTCCTCCTTCACCGTTCTCTGTCCCACCTGGAGAAGCCCGGGAATATGGTGAGGATCATGTTCTTTGACTTCTCCAGTGCTTTCAACACCATCCAACCGATGATCCTGAAGGACAAGCTGCTGCGCGCAGG
Organism: Pholidichthys leucotaenia; assembly: GCA_020510985.1. Taxonomy (NCBI): domain Eukaryota; kingdom Metazoa; phylum Chordata; class Actinopteri; order Cichliformes; family Pholidichthyidae; genus Pholidichthys; species Pholidichthys leucotaenia. The sequence goes on along the minus strand of CM035844.1, from coordinate 377,360,536 downwards.
GGTGGACCAGCACCTGTCATCATGGATCCTGGACTACCTCACGAACCGGCCTCAGTTTGTGAGAACCCGGGACTGTGTTTCCGACACGATCATCAGTAGCACGGGGGCCCCCCAGGGAACGGTGCTGGCTCCCTTCCTGTTCACTCTTTATACTGCGGACTTCTCACACAACACAACACATTGCCATCTACAGAAGTTCTCTGATGACTCTGCGATCGTTGGTCTCATCTCCAGCGGAGATGAAGCTGAGTACAGAGGGCTTATCCAGGACTTTGTGGACTGGTGCCATCGGAACTGCCTCCAGATCAACGCGAGGAAAACTAAGGAGCTGGTGGTGGACTGCCGCAGGCATGGGCAGCCCCTCACAGCACCAGTAAATATACAGGGAACAGACATCGAGATGGTGACATCCTACAAGTACCTGGGTATTCATCTGAACAATAAACTAGACTGGTCACACAATACTGACGCACTCTACAAGAAGGGACAGCGCAGGCTGTTCCTGCTGAGGAGACTCAGGTCTTTTGGTGTACAAGGGGCGCTGCTGAAGTCATTCTATGACACGGTGGTGGCATCAGCCATCACTTTTGGAGTGGTCTGCTGGGGCAGTGGCATTACTGCAGCCGATAGGAAGAGACTGAACAAACTGATTAAGAAAGCTAGCTCTGTCCTGGGGCAACGCCTTGATCCGATGGAGGAGATAGGAGAGAGAAGGACGGTGGCTAAACTGTCATCTCTGCTGGAGTCCGAGTTCCACCCTATGCAGGACATACTGGATGCACTGAGGAGCTCATTTAGCAGCAGACTACATCATCCCAGGTGCACAACCGAGAGGTTTCGTAGGTCCTTCCTACCAACGGCTGTCAGACTGTACAACCTAAGCAGGGCTGCTCGCAGAGATAGCAAAAAGACGTAACAAACTAATAGTTTTTTTTGAATGCAAAAGATGCAATAGACTTACACAATGGTCCTCTCCGGCATACAACTAGGAACATACCGGTCGCTATGGAGGGTGAGAATATGTATGGGCACATAATCATACCATGTAGGATAACTAAATAGACGGTTATGCTGTTTCATCCCACCTAGCAACAATGCTCTGCACTGTGTGTGTTTATATATTTACATATTTATTCCATCTAGCTACAATGCTCTGCACTGGGTGTGTTTATATTTATATATCTATATATTTATTCCATCTAGCTACAATGCTCAGCACTGGGTGTGTTTATATTTATATATCTATATATTTATTCCATCTAGCTACAATGCTCCGCACTGTGTTTTTATATATCTACATATTATTCCATCTAGCTACATTGCTCCGCACTGTGTGTGTTTATATACTTGCATATTTATTCCACCTAGCTGCAATGCTCCGTACTGTGGGTGTTTATATATTTACATATTTATTCCATCTAGCTACAATGCTCTGCACTGTGTGTTCATATATTCATATATTTATTCCATCCAGCTACAATGCTCTGCACTGTGTGTCTGTGTGTGTGTGTGTGTATATATATATTTTATAGTAATATGTACATATGTATATTAGCTGCTCTTGCTTGCTTGTTTTTTTTTTTTTTTTTTTTCTTGCCTTCTGATTGTTGCTCTGAGTGTTGCTATCCCTGTGCTGTTGCAATCCTGGAATTTCCCCGTTGTGGGACTAATAAAGGCTTATCTTATCTTATCTTATCTTATATTCTAATTTTTTGAGAAACTGAATTTGGGTTTTCATTAGCTGTAAACCATAATCATCAAAATTAAAAGAAATAAATGCTTGAAATATATAACTGTGGGTAATGAATCTATTTATGGTGTTTCACTGTTTGAACTGAATTACTGAAATATTTTAACCTTTCAGTGATATTCTAATTTATTGAGATGCACTTGTAAGTGAATGCCATTTACAATTTCAAAATCATACAGCATCACTGATTTATTTAGAGTTAAATTGCTGAGCTGAAAATTACATTTCTAGTTTTCCCTTCCCATTTTATTTAATCAGGATACAGCATTCATTAAGCATGAGGCCTATGTTAATGGCCAAACATCAGGATATTCACGATGACTGATTTTGTACTTATATAGTTATAAAAAGTTTAATCCCCAAAACACCCTGAATCTGCTCAAGATGGCCGACACAGAGTGAGCACACAGCTTGGCAGGTCCTGCATGTAAGCTCAAAAAACAGCTAAAACTACAGCAAAATCACTATGTCCTCTTCAATCCCACCTGTTAACTGCCGCCTTACTCCTGGTCTGTGGTGGACCACTCCCAGTTACACAGAGTGAGACTGGACATCCTGGCAGATAACCACATCTATCACAAGGTCTGTGGTGGACTGTGCCAGTCGGTGCATTATGACATGCACTACACAAAGAGCAGAGATAAACAAACCAATCATCTGGTCAGTCACTGCAACAGATACTGGAGTCAGTTTGTCTTGGCTTGTCCTTGCCACTGATATTACCTTTATCTGCCAAGAATGTGCTGCTAATCCAGCAAAAGCTAGCAGTACTCAAATACTTTGCAAGCAGTTTCATGAAATGGTCAATCAGAAAGCAACTCATACCGGCTCGGACGCCGCCCGGGCTTACAAGGTCCGCGCTGATCTGTTCACACTCCGACAGGTAGCGACAAGTAAGCTAGGAGCAGGAAGACAAAAGAAGAGGAAACAGCAACCTTGTGTGTAGCAGAATGGAATGTACGCACTCTGTTGGACAGAACAACATCACAGCGCCCAGAAAGACAGACCGCGCTTGTGGCCCTGGAAATGAACAGGTACAATGTAGACATAGCTGCACTTAGTGAAACAAGATTGCCTGGATATGACAGCTTGGAAGACCATGGGTACATCTTCTTTTGGAGTGGGAGATCAACTCAAGAAAGGAGAGAAGCAGGAGTGGGTTTTGCAGTTAGAAAGGAGATAGCAGCAATGCTTGATGAGGAACCGGTGCCAATCAACGACAGGATAATAACTATGAGACTCCCACTACAGCGGAAGATGTATGCCACACTCATCAGTGTATATGCCCCAACAATGACCAACACAGAGAAGGTGAAGGAAGAGTTCTACAGTGATTTACGTGAGACTATCAGGCGTGTACCAACTGATGACAGGCTGATACTCGTTGGAGATTTTAATGCCAGAGTTGGTTCGGACACTGAGAAATGGAAAGGAGTGCTAGGCAGTCATGGAGTAGGCAAGTGCAATGCTAATGGAGAACTTCTACTTGCACTATGTTCAGAGTACAACCTTGTGATAACCAACACTCTATTTAAGCACAAGGACACACACAAGAAGACATGGATGCACCCAAGATCCAAGCACTGGCACTTATTAGACTACATCATAGTCAGGCAGAGAGACAGAAGGGATGTATTGGACACCAGAGCAATGAGAGGCGCAGACTGTGGCACTGATCATGTTATACTGAGATCTAGATTAAGGATTTGCAGACGAAAACAGCACTGCAGGACGGGTGCGAAGCCACCATGGAAGCTAAACACTAGTGCACTAAAAGGCCAAAAGAAGCAGGAAGAACTTACACAGGAAATGAATGAAAACTTGAAAGACTAGGACAGTAACAACTCAGAGAATGACATAGAAGAGAAATGGGCAACACTGAAGGATATGGTGTATCAGACTGCGAGTGATGTATTAGGCTACCCTGAGAGGAAACATCAAGATTGGTTTGATGAGCATGATGAACACCTGAAGAAACTACTAGAAGCGAGGAATACAGCTAGGCAGGAAAACCTACAGTGTAACACAAGGTCGAAGAAGAAGAAATACTCAAAGGCTCAGAGTGAGCTACAGAAGTACACCAGAGAGATGAAGTCCAACTGGTGGGATGAAAAAGCGGAGAAACTTCAAACTGCAGCAGACAGGAAGGACATGAAAACATTCCTCACAGGTTTGAGAGAAATCTAAGACCCTTAACCAAGAGGATTGATCCAACTAAAGGCTATGGATGGTGAAACGGTTTTGCAGGAGAAAAACAAGATCCTGGACAGATTTGCAGACCACTTTGACCAACTACTAAACAACCCTGGAGATCTCACTGAAGAGGCTAAAGAAGCTCTAGTGCAGCGACCAGCTGTATCAAGTCTGGATGAACCACCAAATTTTGATGAACTAATGGCAGCTATCAGGACAACACAGGATGGTAAAGCTCCAGAAAGGGATGGAATTCCAGCAGAAATGTGGAAATTTGGTGGTGTTCAGCTGACCAACTGCCTGCACAAGCTCATCCAAGAGATATGGGATGCCCAGAAGGTACCTCAAGACTGGAAGGATGCAAGTATTGTGCCTTTGTTCAAGAAAGGTGACAGGAAGGATTGTGGAAATTACCGAGGTATATCACTACTAGCCACTGTTGGTAAGATTCTCTCACGTGTACTACTTAACAGACTCAGTGAACACATCTCGCAGAATGTACTACCGGAAACCCAGTGCGGCTTTAGAAGTGGAAGAAGCACAATGGACATGATTTTCTGCTTGAAACAGGTTCAAGAAAATTGTACTGAACAGAACATGCCGCTTTATGTAGTCTTCATAGACTTCAGTAAAGCCTTTGATACTGTTTCGTGACAAGAACTCTGGCAGGTACTCAAGAAATATGGTTGTACAGAGAAGTTTGTCAGCCTGATCGAGGCACTCCATACAGGTATGCAAGCAAACGTGGCAATGAGTGGTTCAGTATCTAAAAACTTTTCAGTAAGCAACGGGGTGAAACAAGGGTGTGTGCTGGCACCTACACTCTTCTCGCTATATCTGGCAGCCATGCTTGAGGTGGCCTTCAAAGACACTTCAGAAGGAGTATACATTCAAACAAGGAAAGAAGCAGACTTGTTCAATGTGGCACAGTTTAAAGCCAAGAGTAAGACATTGATGAAGATAGTAAGAGAAATGCTCTTTGCCGACGACAGTGCTCTAGTTGCACACAGCGTGGAAGATATGCAATCTTTAGTGGAGAAATTTTCAAGAGCAGCTAGCCAATTCAGCCTCCAAATCAACATCAAGAAGACAGAGTGCCTTTATCAACCACCAAAGTTCCAATTATCAACATCACTACCAGAAGAGATCAGCATTGGTACAGAGCCACTAGTCAAGTGCAATACTTCCAAGTGCCTAGGGAGTACTGTTTCAGAGAATGCTAGGCTGGAGGATGAACTATCTCTCAGAATGGGAAGAGCGAGCGCTGTGTTTGGAAACTTGAGGGAGAGACTGTGGAACAATCGACATGTGTCTATCCGTGTGAAATGCAAAGTGTACAGAGCAACAGTACTGGCTACTCTATTGTATGGTGCTGAAACTTGGACTGTCTACAGAGTGCAGGTGAAGAAACTCCACGCGTACATGATGAGACACCTTCGAGCCATAATGAACATCTCACGGAAAGACAAGATAACCAACATAGAAGTGTTGAAACGAGCTGGTCTACCATCAATGGAGGACATGCTAATACAGATGAACCTGAGATGGCTCGGACATGTTGAAAGGATGGATCACCAGTGTCTCCCTCAGCAGTTACTCTACTCAGAACTCAGAAAAAGATTTATTGCCAAGTAAATTAACAGTAAACAACTGATAACATATGGGGGATTTGACTTGACACTGAAAACGACATGCATTTCTGGTGACGCGGCAGCGTCGATAACGCTCCTATCAGCAGACTAGGAACAGGAAGCATAGGGAAGAAAAGGATAAACACAATAGGAGAGAGCAAAAAAGCATTGATTGTCAGAATACCGGTCATAAATGATCAATATTATGATTACAAGAAAAAAAGCCCTCAATGCACAATTAGCAGACAATAGAATGTATACAAGGACACAAAGAGAGCAGTGAGTGAATGATCTTCTCATCAGTTTTTTGAGTCAGTGTGAGTGTAGTGTTGAGTGAAGGTGTTTATATCAGTTAAGAACAACAAAGTCTCTTCAGCAGGAGATGTTATGTCTAGCGTCTGGCGCTTTGTCCTTGTGCCAGGCAGCTGGCTGTCCTTGAGAGTCAATGCAGCTCAAATGTTTTGAAAACAAAAACTGCAGATAATCTGGAGGACTTTGATTGTAAGGGCAGGTCAGATAAGTCGAATAGTACTGTTTCCAGAGAAAAAAAACTTTATATTCTCTTACAGATTCAGTACTTTAATCCTTCATTGCTGGACGTTGAATTCTTCATACTCACAGCTATGCGAGGGCAAACGCAATCAGGGTAGACCAAGGCTCAGATTTAAAGACACTGTAAAAAGAAACTTGGAGAAGTTGGACATAGACAGGAGTTCCTGGCAGCAGAAGGCTAAGGACAGAGCTGTGTGGAGGAATCTGACCAGACCTAAATGAAACAGTCATTGTCGCCCACGACAGACTGCTATGATGATGATGATGATTTCTAAGTACAGTATGACATCGGCTTTCAACAACAAAATGCAGTGAACAAATCCTCCCCACAGGTAAAGGAGGTCAGTATTTCTTGTAAACGAGTTACCTTAACAAAGGACACGCCAGACCGCCAACTTACCACGGGCAATCCTGCACAATCAACGGCTTTGTGAGATTATTCCACCTCAGCGTTATCTTGCTCCTGGCTGGCGACATGGAAATAAACCCAGGACCAGTGGCCATGGACCTGGGTGCGGGACAAACGCCACCAATGTTAGCAGGACCAACACGCCTCCATCACCAGCGGAAACAACAAGACCACAATTGTTTACATTGTGGGGGACCTAGATGTTACATTCTCTACTCAGACTGAATGGCACAGGAGGAGAAGCCGACGGGGGGGTCGAGACGGGACAGTGGAGGTGGAGACGCTAAAGGACTGTTAGGCGGATGTACCGGGCAGACTGTGGCTTCTCCACCACCTCTTCCAGAGGTTGGAAGAGCCTGGGTTAATAATCAACCCGGCGAAGTGCCAGTTCGGGGTTTCAGTAATCAACATTTTGGGCCACCACATCTCACCAGAGGGCACGATACCCTTACAGGAAGTGTGCGCAGTGGCAGATTTTCCCCAGCCTCAGACAGTCAGGGCACTGCTGGAGTTTTTGGGGATGGTTAACTTTTACAACCGTTTCCTCCCCCGCGCAGCCCAGCTCACGCAGCCGTTGTACGCCGCGCTTAAGAAACGGAAACCGGCGGACAGCATCGACTGGACTCCTGAGCGGGAGCAGGCATTTTCTGATGCCAAAATAGCCCTAGCGAACGCCGTACTACTAGCGCACCCAGACCCGGCAGCTCGGATAGCACTCACTACCGACGCATTGGACGTGGCCATAGGGGCCATCGTGTAGCAGCGCGTCGCTGGTTCTTGGCAGCCGCTCGCCTTTTTTAGCAGGTCTTTGTGTGACAATGAGCGTAAATACAACGTGTTCGACAGGGAGTAACTGGCTGTCCACCTGGCCATATGCCACTTCCAGTTCTGGCTGGAAGGGCGCAGCTTCATTGCGTTTGTGGACCACAAGCCACTAATGTACGCTATGGCCAAGGTTTCGGAACCATGGTCGGGCCGGCAGCAGAGACAGCTGGCTGCGATCTCGGAGTTTATGACCAACATTCAGCATGTGGCCGGTAAACTCAACGTGGTGGCAGACTGCCTCTCGCACGCATTAGTGGCCCCATTCTACGTAGGGATAGATTACACAGCCATGGTCGCCGAGCAGGTCAACGACACAGACGTTTGCGCGCTCCAGTCTGCACCAACAGGGTTAAGGCTGGAGAGCAGAGTACTGCAAATCGCCCCCCACTCTGATGTTTCCAAAGGCTGCCCACAACCGGTGGTCCCACGTGCATGGCGCCACTGCATTTTCAAGTCAGTTCACTCCCTGGCGCACCCGGGAGTGCGTGTGTCAGTCAAAATGGTGGGAGCAAAGTTCGTCTGGCTGCGCCTGGGCAAACAGGTGAAAGAGTGGGCTGCAGCCTGCGTAGCGTGCCAATGAGCCAAGGTGTACAGGCACACAAAGGCCCCCCTCGAGCCATTCCATGTCCCGGCTAAGAGGTTCGACCACGTTCACGTGGACCTCTTGGGACCCCTTCCACTATCACAGGGGTTTACGCACCTCCTGACAGTGGTGGACTGCACCACGCGCTGGCCTGAAGCGGTGCCGCTAGCTTCCACCATGTCTACAGAAGTTGCACGCGCTTTTTTGGCGACATGGGTGGCACGCTTCGGTGCCCCTTTGGATATCACGTCCAACTGGGGCCTGCAGTTCGTTTTTGACCTCTGGTCCGCGATGGCCCAGATCCTGAGCATTACCATTCATCGCACAACCGTGTACAACCCCCAGGCCAACGGGTTATGCGAGCGTTTCCATAGGTTGCTTAAAGCAGCGCTCAGGGCTTCGCTTATGGATGCAAATTGGGTGGACCGGTTGCTGTGGGTTCTGTTAAGGTTGCGTTCCACACCGAAGGAGGATTTGGCTGCCTCCCCAGCAGAACTTGTTTTTTCCCAGCCGCTGCGGCTCCCCGGAGAATTTTTGCCTGACAACCCCGCGCCGAACACCGATCCATCCCTGCCTTCACTACATAGCGCAGAGGCAGGGACGGTACCCGGCCCGGCCCACCACTATTTTCCCCACGCTTTCGTCCCAAGGACCTTGAAGGATGCATCGTTCGTGCTTATAAGGCACGATGTCCACCGGACCTGTTGCGCCTGCCCTACGGACAGCCTGTTCAGAGTGTTGAAACCTGGGGATAAACACTTTGTGCTAGACTTGGGGGGACGCAAGAAACAGTCTGCATAGACAGGCTTAAGCCTGCGTTTATATTAGCAGATGAGCAGGTGGTGTTGGCTCGAGTTCCTTGGCGTGGACGACCCCCACTGAGAGCTCCCCAGGTAAATGACTCGTCAGCTCAGTTACAATGGCATGGTGAAGATGTGCCCCCCCCCCCCCCCACAATGTTCCCCCACAGACGGACGCGCCTCCAGGAGTGCCCCACTGGCACAGCAGTGCCTCGGAGCCAACGACTGCCCGTTACAGCTGCTACGGACATCGGCTGAAGACCACAGGACATGAGGTTTAAGGCCCATTCTGATGTTCGGGGGCGGGGGGGGGGGGGACCTAGACATTACATTCTCCACTCAGACTGAATGGCACAGGAGGAGAGAAGCCGACGGGGGGTCGAGACGGGACAGCGGAGGTGGAGACGCTAAAGGACTGTTAGGCGGATGCGCCGGGCATACTGTGGCTTCTCCACCAGACTGCATGTTAATGTGCCCACAGGCTTTGTGATGACGTGCATTGTGATTGTGTGTATTGTGGTGTGAACCACCGGACAGTATGTTAATGCGCCGACAGGCTTGGTGAGGACATGTATTGTGATTGTGTGTATTGTGGCATGAACCCCCAGGTCACTAGGCAAAGATGTAAGATATAAAAGAGAGATGCCCAGTGACCTGGGTTATTCTTGTTGACTTGTGGTTAGAGAGAATAAAGTCCACTCTGATCCAGCTCACTGCCTTGCCTGCTCATTTCTCTCTACAACGGAACCAGCATTGACATGAGCACTATTGCCAGCAGAATTAATGCCGCTTCCACTACCAATATTGGCAGGGCAAAGACAGCTCACACCCACACCAACCAGCACTGCTGCAGCCCTGCAGCCCACCAATGTCACTGTGGCATGGCCTGCCACTACTTGGGCCCCTTCAGTAGCCACCCCTGGTCCCTGCCACTGGACAGTCTAACATAATTTTGTAACTTGTTTTTCTATGTCATATTTTACATGTAGTAGGTGTTTAAGAATAATTGATGTGTGCTGTATATTATTAACAAATATTAATATAATACAGCAAAGTAGGACAGCTCCCACTGTTGAGGTACGTTCAGACCAAACGCAAACGGGTTCGCAGCATGATTACATTTTAAATTGATTTTGATGTGCCACCCCAAGATTTTCAGTGGCCCCCATATGCCCCCCCCCCCATGAAAAATTTCTGGAAGTGCCCCTGGTGGCTGGTACCTGCTGCAGCAGCCCAGCAATCAGACTCCATCAGAGCAGCAGTGCAACAGCCAGCCGTCAGTGAGTGTAAAACTCGTCAGAGAAATCCAGTGTTAAAAAACATAGATCCCTCAAAGTTGTTCAAACGCTGAACCAGGCAAAACTAATTTGGGACCCTGAAAGTGAAAAAAAAAAAAAAAAAGGTCTGCTTGGGGTCCACTTAAATGTACGGAATATGATCTCCAAACATGAACAACTATAGAACATCAGCTGATAAACTCTAATTTTGATTTTATGGCTGTCTGAAATCTGGTTATCATCTTCATCACCTGGAACTGTTGTTACCATGCCTGGCTATAATGTATATAGGAAAGTCAGGGAGTAAGGAAAAGCTGGAGGAGTTTTACTATATGTTAAAAACACCTTAAAATGTAATCAAATTGAATGGTCAAAAGATATACGTAAGTCTAGAATGTGTAGGCGTTAACATTAAGTTGTCAGCCAATATGACCTTCTCTGTTATTTGTTTATACGGCAAACCCTCCTCTAAAACAGATTTTTTATGACCAATTTAAAGCGCTTCTAATCAATGCAATCCTAAAAATGAATTAATCTTATTGGGTGAGTTTAATATAAATTGGGATGACAAAAAAGACAGGAAAAATCTAAAAATCATTACAGATCGCTATAACTTAACTCAGTTAATAGATAAACCAACCAGAGTCACAAGCCAGTCAAAAACCAAAACTGATTTACTTTTTAGAAATAGACCTGAAATAATATCTCAGATTTGTAACCTTTTAATGGGATTATCTGACCACAATATAATATTAGCAACAAGAAAAGTTCCACGGAGACGGCTTTCAAATCCATTTAAAAAGTCATCAGTTTACACAATAAGTTATAGTCCACCAAAACCAACAACAAAATGTAACAATGGCAATGAACGAAATTGAATGGAAGAAAATCACGTCAACAAATGACATAAATCACAGCAATGAATTTTTTTTATAATGAAAATCAAAGAGGTTATTGCGGCATTTTCAAAAATGGAAATAACAGAAGAAGAATCAATTTCCCATGGCTCAACTGCAAATGTCTACAGCTAAGGAAGACTAGAGATCAGCTTCTTAAAATAGCTCTAAAATCAGGTTTAACAACAGACAGACAAAAATTTACGTCTGCTAGAAATAAGGTATCACAAACTCTGAGGAAGGTGACAGCAAACTTTTTCATAACCATTATTGAAAATGCAAAAGGAGATGGTAAAAAAAATTGGAATAATATTAACAAATTGACAAATAAACAGAACAAAAAAGATGACGGAGACATGGAACTTAACATTAATAGCAAATTGGTACAGAATCCCACGGTCATTGCTACAGAGTTTAACAACTTTTTCATAAACTCTGTGGTAGAAATATCCCATTCATTTAACCCTCCTGATCATAATTATAGTCTTATTAACACCAAAAAAACAGTTTTTAATATTAGAAATAATTGAAAATGAAGTCGCCAAAATAATTGAAAAATAACTGAAAAATGGGTGGATACACTATCATGTGAACATCTGAATAATGGGAACACCCCCCTGCATCATGCACAGTTTGGGTTCTGTGGCCACCATTCAACAGAGTCTGCAATAAGCTTGTTTTTAGAGAAAACTAAATCTTTTTTAGATAAGTGCAATTGTGTAGGTGCTGTGTTTTTAGATCTGAAGAAGGCATTTGACACTGTTGACCGCAGCATCCTTTTAACCAAACTTCATCCATCTATCCATCTATCTTCTACCACTTTTCCAGAGGTCCTGGTCATGGAGGCAGCAATTCAAGCAGAGAAGCCAAGACTTCCCTCTCTCTAGCCACCTGCTCTAGCTCTTAAGAGAGGATACCAAGGCGTTCCCAGACCAGCTGGGAGACATAGCGAGTCCTGGGTCTACCCTAGGCTCTCCTCCCAGTGGGATGTGCTCGAAACACCTGAAGTGGAAGGCGTCCAGGAGGCATCCTGATTAGATGGCTATACCACCTCAATTGGCTCCATTCAATGTGGAGGAGCAGTGGTTCTACTCTGAGCCTCTTCCGGATGACTGAGCTTCTCACCCTATCTCTAAGGGGGAGTCCAGCAGTCCTATGAAGAAAGCTCATTTCAGCCGCTTGTGTCTGCGATCTCATTCTTTTGGTCATTACCCAAAGCTCCTGACCATAGTTGAGGGTAGGAACATAGACTGACCAGTAAATCGACAGCTTTGCTTTAGAGTTTAGCTTCCTCTTCACCACAACAGACCGGTACAACGTCCACATCACTGCAGATGCTGCTCTGATCCATCAATCTCTCACTTCATTCTCCCCTCACTCGTAAATGAGACCCCGAGATACTTTAACTCCTCCACTTGGGGCAAGAGCTTAGAATTAGAATTCCTTTACTGTCGTTATACAATGAAGTAAAACAAAATTTAGATGAGTTTCTCCATGATAATTTAAAGTGAGAAGAATAAAAAAACAATTCAATTCAGCTTTATTTTTACTGCGCCACATCACAACAAAAGCCATCTCATGGCGCCACAGTGCAGAAAAAAAACAGTCTCAGAAAAACCCAGCAATCAGATGATCCCCTATGAGCAAGCACTAGGCAACAGTGGAGAGGAAAAACTCCCATTTGGCAGGAAGAAACCTCTAGCAGAACCAGGCTCAGGGAGGGGCAGTCATCTGCTGCGACTGGCTGGGGGTGAGGGGATAGGGAGGATGGAGAGGGCAGACATAAAAATCATAACAGTAAGATGCCAAGTACATTATTGGAGGTCAACCAGCAGTATGGATCAGATAACAACAGAACAAAAGTGGGGTTAAGAGACACAAAATCCCTCCTTGAGCGTAAGCTATATTAAAAAGGAAGGATTTTACCCTGTTCTTACAAACAGACACCGAGTCTGACTCCTGGACCCAGAGTGGTAACTGATTCCAGAGAGAAGGGGCTTGGTAGCAGAAGGCTTTGCCTCCCACTGTACTTTTGGAGATTCTGGGCACCACAAATAAGCCAGCATTTTGGGAGCGTAATGCTCTGTTAGGATGGTAAGGTAATATCATTTTCATTCATTCATTCATTCATTCATTCATCTTCTTCCGCTTGATCCTTTTCGGGTCGCGGGGGGGCTGGAGCCTATCCCAGCATCTTTTGGGCGAGAGGCAGGGTACACCCTGCCTCCCTTTTATATATTGGGGGGGGGGTGGCTGATTGTTTAAAGCTTTGAAAGTAAGAAGAAGGATTTTAAACTTGATTCTAAATTCTATGGGAAGCCAATGAAGGGAGGACAGAACCAGGGAGACATGATCTCTTTTTCTAGAACCGGTTAAAACTCTAGCAGCAGCATTTTGAATCAACTGAAGATTTTTTAAGGATACTTTAGGACAACCAGATAATAGCGAATTACAATGATCTAATCGAGAGCTGACAAAGGCGTGAATCAGTTTCTCAGCATCCTTCAGAGACAAGATGCTCCTGATCTTGGCAATATTGCTTAGATGATAGAAGGCAGTCCTAGAAACAGTTTTAATATGTGAATTAAAGGACAAATCTTGATCAAAAATAACTCCAAGGTTCCTCACAGAACTGTTCAGAGTGAGAATGGCAGCATCTAAATTAAGGGCATAATTTGAAAAGGAATTTCTAAGATGTTTTGGGCCAACAAGAATGACTTCAGTCTTATCAGAGCTTAATAGTAAAAAATTACAAGTCATCCAAGCTTTGATGTCCTTAAGATAGGCATCTAACTTGGCTAATTGATTACAGTCATCGGGCTTCATTGACAGGTATAGTTGTGTGTCGTCTGCGTAACAGTGAAAATGTATACAGTGCTTTCTGATGATATTACCTAACGGGAGCATATATAGACTAAAAAGAGTAGGGCCCAACACAGACCCCTGTGGAACTCCATAAATGAGCTTAGAGTTGGAAGAAAATTCATCACTGATATGGACAAACTGAAAACTATCGGACAAATAAGATCTAAACCGTTGCAACGGAGTTCCACTCAGTCCAACAAAGTGTTCTAATCTATCAAGTAGAATGGCATGATCGGTAGTGTCAAAGGCTGCACTGAGATCTAAAAGAACAAGAACAGAGACAAGTCCATTATCAGATGCAGTCAGGAGGTCATTAGTGACCTTGACTAAGGCAGTTTCAGTACTGTGATGAGCTCTGACCCCAGACTGAAACACCTCAAACAAACCAACTCCCTGCAACTGGTCAGATAATTGCAAAGCAACAACTCTTTCCAAGATTTTTGAAATGAAAGGCAAATTAGAGATTGGTCGGTAAGTGGCCAAAACTCCAGGATTGAGCGTCAGTTTTTTGAGTAAGGGTTTATTACAGCAGTTTTAAAAGCCAGTGGTACATAACCCAGAGTTAAAGAAGAATTAATTATAAGAAGAATACGGCTACCAATAATTGGGAAGATAATTTTAAATAACCTGGAAGGAACAAGGGTCCAAAAGGCAAGATGAAGGCTTAGATGAGGAAATTATTTTATCCAACTCTAAGGGGTCGATTGGAGTAAACTTATCTAAGCTGATATCAATTGAGGGAGTTGCAGTAGTTGATGTATTTGAGTTTATGGTAGGAAGAATCTGACTGATTTTATCTCTAATAGATAAAATTTTAAGATTGAAAAAGTTCAGAAAGTCCTGACTAGAAAGGTCAGGGGGGATGCGAGGATTGACCGAATCCTGGCTCTTTGTAAGCCTGGCTATAGTGTTGAAGAGAAACCTGGGGTTATTCTTGTTTGCTTCTATTAATGCAGAATAATAGCTTGATCTAGCTTTTCTAAAGAGATTTTTTATCAATTAAGAAATGATTTCTCCACGCTAAGTAGAATTCATCTGAATTAGTTGAATGCCATTTCCTTTCCAATTGATGAGTTTTCTGTTTTAAGCCACGAGTTTCTGAGTTAAACCAAGGGGTTAGAAATCTCTGGTTAGACTTTTTCTTTTTTAAAGGGGCTACCAAATCTAGAGTCCGATACAGAGAAGCAGTAACACCATCAGCCATGCTATCAATAAAGAATAAATAGCATTAAAAGCTATAAAAACAAACAAAATTAGCTTTACATAGTATAACCTGTGCAATGCAGCATACGACAACAAGAGTGTTCTAAAGACTAAAATGTGGATTGCACTTGGAATGAAGCTGTCCTTCAGTCTTATTGTAAGAGCCTGAAATGCTCTAAAACATTTACCAGAAGGCAACAGTTCAAAATATCTATGGAATGGATGAGTGGAGTCTTTACAGATGGATCTCGCTTTTCTAAGACAGCGGGTGTGGTAGATGTCCTCCAGTTCTGGGAGCCGCAGTCCGATGATTCTCTCTGCTCTTCTCACCACACGCTTGTCCCCAACTCGGAGAGGTTTGGGGACAAGTAACCAAACTTACTCAGTTTAATTTTTCAGAACACGTTATCAAATTGATGAAATCCTATTTAAACAGATGCCATATTTGAAATGTCAAGTGGGTGTCCAACAAGGATCCATACTTGGACTAACATTATTCTCCTTATACATAAATGATTTACCAAATGCATGCAGAAACATTCATACACAAATGTATGCAGATGACACGGTAATATTCACACATGCAAAAACACACACAAGAAGGCACCTGTATTCTTCCAACAGCAATGACTCAAATCCATGGCTGGCTTAATGATTCATGTCTCCTACTAAATACTAAAAAAAAACAAAAAAACTTTGCATGATGTTCACTAAACAACCATTAAATATTACAAACTCAAACATTTTCTTCAAAGGGGAGGAGCTACAATTAGTCGAGGAATTTAAGTACCTCGGTGTGATTTAGATTCCTCATTAGCCTTTAAAAACACATAAAAACTCTCAAACATGATCAAATTTAATCTGAGAAATTTTATATAAATTAGACCATTGTTGACAGTGTGGCCAAAATGTTTCTGCATGCAATGATCTCACACATCAATTACCGTTTTACCAAATGGTCTCTCACTGGTGTAACAATAATCAAACCCACTGAATCTTTATACAAAAAAAGCCATAAAAATCTTTGATAAGAAAGATCCTAAATATCATTGTTGCCACATCTACAAGAAATACAATTTTCTGTCTTCTGAAAATGATAAAATTCTCAAATTTCCCTTTTCAATTTATAAATTATTAAATAGCTATGCACTCCCTCCCCCCTTCCCCCTGGGAGAATATGTTAAACTGAAGACTGTCACGGTACAACCATCACTAGAGGAAAGTGTGAGATCCCCCACAGACGCACCACATTTACTTAATCTGTGCTATCAGTGAGGGGCATGAAGATCTGGAATAATATACCATCTGCAATCAGAGAACGTACCACACTAAACACTTTTAAGACTCATTGTAAAAATTGGCTTTTAAACAACCAAAACTGTACGCGTAACCAGTGGCTGCTCTGCGGCATGCGCATACACTGTATATGTGCCCGTGCATCGCATACATATGCCCTACCTCTTGTTCCTCACTGTTGTTTGTTGTTGTTGTTGTGAGGTGCTTGGGTGTATGTGTGTGTGTGCATGTATACACAGCACTTTACTTGTGTGACATTTGAATGCCAGGGACTGTGCCCGAGCTTTACGTTTTATTTTAGTCTTTGTGTTTTCCTTCTTAGTATTATTATTGTTATTGTGGAGTGTGTAAATGAAGAGGCAGATTCATGACAGACAATTTATTACACACTCACAACTCACAAGCACAGAATGGACTGAATGGTTACAGCAAGCTCTCCTCTCTATATCACAAGTCACACTTCACAAGTTTCATGGCACTTCACATCACACAGCATGATATTTACACTACACTGCATTCAACCCCCTCTGTCCTTCCTGGGCATTGTTCTCCCATGCTTATTCCCTGTCTCTGTCTGAGGTGCTAAATAACCTGACTTCCCCAAGGTCCCAAACCGCTCCCCCCCCCAGCCTCTAAGACAGAACATCAGTCCACACTCGCTTTTGGCTTCAGTCTCTTCCCATATCTGCTGTAACTGGGGTTTACCACCTCCGTGGCACTGCTGTGCCGGTGGGGGGCTGCTGGGACCGTGTCTGACTGCGGGTGAGCCGTGGTGGGGGGTGGGGGGGGGACTTCGTTCTGCCCGTGTGGCTGCTCTGGTGAATCGTTTCTCTGGGGAGTTCTCCGTGGGGGTCTTCCACGCCGAGGGGCCTTAGCCAACAGCACTTGCTCATCTGCCACTACAAAGGCGGGTTTGAGTCTGACTATGACAATTTTCTCCCGTCTACCCCCCAAGTCTAGTACAAAATGCTTATCCCCTGTTTCCAACACTCTGAACAGTCCATCATAGGGTGGGCGCAATGGAGGGCGGTGGGCGTCGTGTCTGACAAACACGAACTGCGCGTTCTTCAAAGTTTTAGGCACGAAGGCACCCGAAAAACTGTGGTGGGCAGGGCCCGGCAGCGTGCCTGTGTTTGCGCTACGCTGCAAAAGCTGAGACGGGCAATGCCTGGGGCGAGATTATCTGGTAGAAATTCCCCGGGCAGCCGTAGGGGCTGCGCAAAAACGAGCTCTGCCGGGGAAGCTTCCAAATCCTCTTTTGGCGTGGAGCGCAGCCCCAATAAAACCCACGGCAACCTGTCTACCCAATTTGCATCCGTCAGTGAAGCTCTGAGTGCTGCTTTCAGTGATCTATGAAAATGATTGCATAACCCATTGGCCTGTGGGTTGTACGTGGTTGTGTGATGAGCTGTAACACCCAGGCTGCGGTCCATCATGGACCAGAGTTCAGAAACAAATTGAGGGCCCCTGTCGGACGTAATGTCCGACGGGACTCCAAAACGCGCCACCCATGCTGTTAAAAAAGCACGTGCTACGTCCACGGACGTGGTTGCCGCCAGCGGGACTGCTTCTGGCCAGCGCGTGGTGTGGTCCACCACTGTCAGGAGGTGCATGCACCCCTGTGATGGTGGGAGGGGGCCCACGAGGTCCAAGTGCACATGGTCGAACCTTTTAGCCGGTACCGGAAACGTCTCCAAAGGAGCCTTCGTGTGCCTGTGTACCTTGGCTCGTTGGCATGCCACACAGGCTGCAGCCCACTCTTTTACTTGTTTGTGTAGGCTCGGCCACACAAACTTCTCTCCCACCATTTTGACTGACGCACGCACTCCTGGGTGCGCCAGAGTGTGAACCGACTCAAACACGCGGCGGCGCCACGCGACCGGGACCACCGGACGCGGGCGTCCCGTGGAGACATCGCAGATTGGGGGGGGTGCCATCTTGCAGCACCCTGCTCTCCAGCCTTAACCCTGTTGGTCCAGACTGGAGAGCGTGCACGTCTGCATCGCTAATCTGCTCCACGGCCATGGCTGCGTAATCTATCCCCACGTAGACCGGGGCCACCACGACGCGTGAGAGGCAGTCCGCCACCACATTCAGTTTACCCGACACATGCTGAATATCGGTAGTAAACTCTGAGATCGCGGCAAGCTGTCTCTGCTGCCGGCCCAACCACAGTTCTGAAACCTTGGCCATCGCGAACGTTAGTGGCTTGTGGGCTACGAACGTGGTGAAGCTGCGCCCTGTCGAACGCGTTGTATTTACGTTCGCTGTCGTGCAAAGTTCTGCTGAAAAAGGCAAGCGGCTGCCAAGCCCCGGCGACACATTGCTCCACGACAGCCCCTATGGCCACGTCTGAAGCGTCAGTGGTGAGCACTATCCGGGCCGTCGGGTCCAGATGCACCAGCAGTACAGCGTTTGCCAGGGCTGCTTTAACCTCCGAGAATGCCCGCTCTAGCTCCGGGGTCCATTCAACTCCATCCGCGGGTTTCTGTCTCTTGAGCGCGGCGTACAATGGTTGCATGAGCCGCGCCGCGCGGGGAAGGAAACGGTTATAAAAGTTCACCATCCCCAAAAATTCCTGCAGTGCCCTGATTGTCTGAGGCCGGGGAAAATCTGCCACGGCACGCACTTTGTCGGGCAACGGGATCGCTCCTTCTGGAGAGATGCGGTGCCCCAAAAAATCAATCTCCGTCACGCCGAACTGGCATTTCGCCGTGTTGATTATCAACCCATGCTCCTCCAACCTCCGGAAAACCGTCCTGAGGTGGGTTTCATGTTCGTCTTCGGACGTACTGGCTACCAGGATATCGTCCAGGTAGACGAACACGAACGGGAGATCACACACCACTGTATCCATCATGCGTTGGAACGTCTGTGCTGCGCCTTTTAACCCAAATGGAACTCGAATAAACCAAACGGAGTTATTACCGCTGTTTTGGGTACGTCCTCCGCACGCACTGGGACTTGGTGGTAACCGCTGACCAGGTCTATTTTGGAAAAAATGCGTGCTTCGGCGAGGTGAACGGAAAAATCCTGTATGTGGGGAATCGGGTAGCAGTCGTGCGCTGTGGCGTTGTTCAATCTGCGGAAATCACCGCAGGGTCGCCACAATCCCTCAGCCTTAGGGACCATGTGTAGCGGGGATGCCCATGGGCTGTTCGAACGCCTGATGATGCCAAACCTTTCCAGGTTGGCGAACTCCTCACGCGCTATGACCAGTTTAGCTGCGTCCAAGCGCCAAGGTCTTGCAAAAACGGATGGCCCGATGGTGGTGATAAAGTGCTCCACCCCGTGTTTAGCGATGGCCGCCGAAAACGTCGGGACCGTGAGTGCTGCGAACTGAGTGAGCATGTGTGTGGAACTTACTGCCTGGAGCTGTCACGTTGGCTTGTGCTGTTGGCTGGGTTGCTCGAGCTATACAGGGGAGAGACTCAAAGGACAGTGCATTAACTAGGTGCCTGTTAGCAACATCAACCAGTAAACCATGTGCACACAGAAAATCAGCCCCCAGGATATGGTAATTCAGTGTTGCTATGACAAAAGTCCACTCATATGTACAGCCATGTAGAGATAAGATCAGTGTCCTCTCACCAAAGGTCTTAATTTCCGAGCCGTTTGCTGCCAACATCCCGGGGCCGCTAGGTCCTGCCAGCCGGTCGGCGTAGGTCGGCAGGATGATGCTCCTCTGGGCTCCGGTGTCCACGAAGAAACGCCTCCCCGAGCGCGTGTCCGTCATGTAGAGCAGCTTGTTCTCTTCACCGAGGGTCGCAGCCGCTGCCGACTGCCGGCCTTGGTGTTTTCCCGAGCGCTTGAATTGGCACGGTGGCGCACATCTGCGTGCGTTCTCTCCGAAGTGGTGGTGATAGAAATAGAGCGTGTCTCTCTGGCGCTCCTTGGCCCCCGCTGCTGGTACCGTCGGTGGCTCCTCGCCTCCTCTGGTTGTCTCGCTGGGCTCCGCCGCCGCCGCGTTGACTGTGATCGCCCTGGTGGTGAGGATGATACTGTCTACCTCCTGGGCTAGCGCACGGTAGTCACGCGCGGCCAGCAACGGCAAATTGCCCTGAACCGCTCTTGCCTCTGTTGGAAGGTTCCGGAGGAAAAGGTGGGCAAACAGAAAGTGCCCACCGTCCGTGCCCATTAACACCAGCATCTTCTCCATCAAGTCGACGGCCGACCCATCCCCTAACTCGGTCCGCACCAGGAGCCTCTCCGCTCTCTCACATTCCGAGATCGTGTAACGCCGGGTGAGCACAGCCTTGAGCGCCTCGTATTTGGTGCGGGCTGGTGGCTGATCGAGCAGGCTCGCTACCTGCTGGGCTGTGCGGGAGTCCAGCACTGCTACCACATGGTAGAACTTGGTGTCGTCTGCCGTTACTCCCCGTAGGGCGAACTGGGCCTCGGTGTGGTGAAACCAAGAGCGCGGTTTGTGCTGCCAGAAATCCGGTAGCTTGACTGAAACCGCACACGCGTTGCTGGGGGTTCCAGTCCGGGCTGTCTGTGGAATGGCTGCTGCGTCGCTGGGGCTTCCCGACCGGGCCGGCTCCGGGGTTCTTGCCTCGTGTTCCATAATACGTCTTGGGTCACTAGTGTGGAGTGTGTAAATGAAGAGGCAGATTCATGACAGATGATTTATTACACACTCACAACTCACAAGCACAGAATGGACTGAATGGTTACAGCAAGCTCTCCTCTCTATATCACAAGTCACACTTCACAAGTTTCATGGCACTTCACATCACACAGCATGATATTTACACTACACTGCATTCAACTCCCTCTGTCCTTCCTGGGCATTGTTCTCCCATGCTTATTCCCTGTCTCTGTCTGAGGTGCTAAATAACCTGACTTCCCCAAGGTCCCAGATTATTATCGTTATTACTGTTAAGTGTCCTTATGCTTCCCCAATTGGTTATTGTTGCATGTAGTCCTTTCTTCATCCCCTGTTGTTGTTTGTGGTTGTCTTTTTGTATTTTAGTTACACTGTATGATCCTTGTTTATTTTTTACTGTCAGTACTATAGTCCTTGTTGTCTTTAGACATGTTGTGCCATCCCCTGTCCATTGTCATGGTTGTGTGCATGCCTGTTTACCTATTTTCCTCAGCTTCTCATGTTTCCATACCCATAGCTATTTCCTCATATGTACATTATTCAGCCCTTGATTGTTCTCAGCTGTCCTACATCTTGTTGATTGTCCTGTCCCTTTATATGTGAGTCTCTGTTCTTTGTTCTGTGAGAGGTCATTGTTGTCGTTTCCCTGTTGTTATCCTGCCCCGAGTTTCAGTCTATGCTCTGGCTCCATTTGAGTTTGCCTTTGCCTTGCTTTGACTGCCAAGTTTTTGTTTGAGTTTTCAGCCCACGTGCTGCTTTAGTTTTGTCCTGGAGTTTTTGTCAACAAATTAGCATTTTTGCACCACTATCCTGCCTGCACCCTGGGTCCTACTTTCAACCCTCATCTGCCTGAAGGCAGAACATAAGATAAGATAAGATAAGATAAGCCTTTATTAGTCCCACAACGGGGAAATTCCAGGATTGCAACAGCACAGGGATAGCAACACTCAGAGCAACAATCAGAAGGCAAGAAAAAAAAAAAACAAAAAAAAAAAAAAAAAACAAGCAACAACATGACACCCCTGTTCAAATGTCAGGTTTTTGTGGTGTAAAAAATGAGACCAAGATAAATCATTTCAAACCTTTTCCCACCATTAATGTGACATATAACCTGTACAACCCAAGTGAAAAACAAACTTAAATATTTTAAGGGGAAAAATTAAAAAATTAAAAAACTTACAATAGCCTGGTTGCATAAATTTTCACACCCTGTTATAACTGGGGATGTGGTTGTGTTCAGAATAAACCAATCGCATTCAAACTCAAGTGGGAGTCAGCACACACCTGCCACCATTTAAAGTGCCTCAGATTAACATTAGATAAAGTTCAGCTGTTCTGGTAGGCTTTCTTGACATTTTTGTAGTCACATCTTACAGCACAAGCCATTGTCCGCAGAGAGCTTCCAAAGCATCAGACGGTCTCATTGTTCAAAGGTATCAGTCCGGAGAAGGGTACAAAAGAATTTCCAAGGCATTAACTATACCATGGAACACAGTGAAGACAGTCATCATCAAGTGGAGGAAATATGGCACAACAGTGACATTGCCAAGAATTGGACGACCCTCCAAAATTGATGAAAAGATGAGAAGAAAACTGGTCAGGGAGGCTGCCAAGAGGCTGACAGCAACATTGAAGGAACTGCAGGAATTTCTGGCAAGTACTGGCTGTTCAGTACATGTGACAATCTCCTGACTTCTTCATATGTCTGGGCTATGGGGTCGGGTGGCAAGACGGAAACCTTATCTTACAAAGAAAAACATTCAAGCCTGGCTACATTTTGCAAAAACACATTTAAAATCTCCCAAACGCATATTGGAAAATGTGTTGTGGTCTGAAGAAACCAAGGTTGAACTTTTTGGCCATAATTCCCAAAGGTATATTTGGCACAAACACAACACTGCTCATCACCAAAAGAACACCATACCTATAGTGAAGCATGGTGGTGGCAGCATCATGCATTGGGGCTGTGTTTCTTCAACTGGAGCTACGGCCTTAGTCAAGGTGGAGGGAATTATGAACAGTTCCAAATACCAGTCAGTGTTGGCACAAAACCTTCAGGCTTCTGCTGGAAAACTGAAGATGGAGAGGAATTTCATCTTTCAGCACAACAATGACCCAAAGCACACATCCAAATCAGCAAAAGAATGGCTTATTTATTTATTTTATTTTATTTATTTATTTTCGGATAGTACATTACAGGTTAGAAGAAACTGTATAATATAACAACAAGGTCAAATTAGACAAAGACTCCTTCTACTATACAATTCCACGTGAGTTATCCGAAATGGGTGATGGCTGAAGCCGCAGCTTATATTGCCCACCCATATTCCATCCAAGAATTCAAAGGAGAAAAAAGAGAAAACAAGACAAGAGCGATTACAATTTAAAACAAGGCTAAGACAAAATATGACTGAGAGAAAAAGAAAACTGAGCTAGTCTAAGTTAAGCGGTTACTATTCAAAAACAAATCTAAGACATAGTGTCACAGAGAAAAAAGAAAAACTAAGCTATAACACAACACAGGCTGGAAATGTCAATCCTTATGTGAGTTTACATGTCGTCTTGTAAATATGTTTGGAGTATTTCTTCCTTTAGTTTTTGTTTAAATTGTCCAAGCTTTGTACATGATTTTAATTCAGGTCCAAAATCGTTCCAGAAGACGATTAAGGTTTTGGAATGGCCCAGCCAGAGTCCAGGCCTGAGTCCGATCAAACATCTGTGGGGTGATCTGAAGAGGGCTGTGCACAGGAGATGCCCTTGCAATCTGACAGACTTGGAGTGATTTTGCAAAGAAGAGCGGGCAAATATTACCACATCAATGTGGCATACTGCTAATACCACCATACATGTCACAGACATGGGAATGCATGCACAGGATAACGTCACCACGTCATGACTATATAAAGGGGCTAACGACAGGAGTCGCTCTCTTTGGCACTCCACCTTCCACCACACTACCTGCCTGTACCACCTCTCTGTTAGCTTAGTGCTATAGTTAGCTTGTTGCTATTGTTAGCTTTGTTCAATAAAGCTACCCTCAACACGTTGTGGCTCACGTTGTGACTACCCTGTTGTGACTCAACACGTGCACAAGTCCGCTGGTCTCATTAGGCGCTTTTCCACTAGCCTCACTTAGCCCTACACCGCACCACTCAGCCCGCTTTAGGCGCTTTTCCATTAGCCCCAGCACCGGTTAGCAGGTACTTTTTTCGTACCTGATCCAGGGCAGGGTCTAACCGAGCTGAGTAGGGCTGAGTATGGCTGTGATATGACTTTAAGAGACTGGTCGCCACTGATTGGTCAGGTCGTAACGTCACGAAAGCGACTTTTTCTGCTGAATTTACTCCACGACCGCCATTTGTAATTGTTCAGCCAGTGAACACAGTGCGCCCCTTTAATACAGTATATTATATTAATATACTGTATAATATACTTATATAATAATATACTCCTAATATTATATATTAGGAGGTGCGCAATTTTCTTTCTATATTAGGCGACGATCGCATCCAGGGCGAGTTGGACGGATCTACTCGAAATGCAGGTGTCCGAGCAGATGGCTTCCCAAGGGCACATCCGTACTGCCAAACAGTGTCGGGAGAAGCTGAAAAAGCTGAAAAGCGATTACCGAGCAGTGAAGGACCACAATGCTCGAAGTTGAGCGGATCGGAAGGAGTGGAAGTGGTTTGCTGAGAGACATTGGGCTCGACACGGCCACAGTCACGGTCAGGGCCTCGGAAACCGTGGATGGTGAGTGTTGTTTTGATATTGCGCATCTTTTCGCCACTTTATCCTTTCTTTCTTTCAAAGGTCTTTTTATTATTATTAATTGAAGTATCAATACAATACAAAGTATTAGAAATTTTCATTTTTGTTTCAACCAAACAGTAAAAAACTAGAACTTAAAGCCAACAAATGTAAATGCTTCAAAACACAGAAACCTTTAAATAAACAATAAAAAAAAAAAAAAAAAAAAAAAAATACAAAGAAAAATTATGTATGTGAAGTGGGGTTGGGGTAAAGGGGATATGAGCTACTCAGAAACTATAATCGTGGGTCTTTCAAAGAAATCAAGAAACGGGCGCCATAATTTATAGAATTTGTTTTCAGAGCCACAGACTGTATATCTGATTTTTTCTAAATCCAAACAGGACATTATATCTTTTATCCACTGTAAATGTGAAGGGGGCGAAGAGTCTTTCCACTTCAGTAATACAGCACGTCTGGCCAATAATAATGAAAATTTGAATACTTTTAATTTGGAACTTGGCAAGACAAGTTCTGGAGCCACACCAAAAATGGCGCATAATGGATCAGGTTTAATTTGATATTGCAGGACTTCAGACATAGTGATAAAAACAGAATGCCAAAAATTCATCAATGCCGGGCAGGACCAATACATGTGAAGCAAAGTGCCAGGAGCGCTACCACACTTTTCACAAGTTGGGTCTATATCCGAGTAAATACGTGCTAACTTAACCTTGGACAGGTGCATCCGGTGTACAATCTTAAATTGAATAAGAGCGTGACGAGCACACATTGATACAGTGTGAACCTGGCCAAGAATAGAGTCCCATAGTTCATCAGTAAAAGTAAAATTAAGATCTTGTTCCCAATTCAATTTGATAGCGGCCAGAGAAGAAGATTGTAAATTTGAAATTAAATTATATAAAACTGACATTACCCCCTTAGAAGTTGGTTTAACTAATAAAAAATCATCTAGAGGATTATCAGAAGGTTTTTGAGGGAATTGTTTTGTCATGGTTTGCACATAATGTCTGACCTGGAGGAAGCGGAAAAAGTGTGTAAAAGTGATGTCGAATTTGGTGGAAAGTTGAGAAAAACTTGCAAATTGACCATCAAAATATAAATCCGCAAAAGATTTTAAACCTTTTCTGTGCCATATATGAAATGCACTATCAATAGTTGATGGGGTAAATAAATGATTTGCGGCAATTGGACTTCTAATGGAAAAAAACTGAAGACCGAAATTTTTCCTGAATTGAGACCAAATTCTAAGAGACTGACGAACTACTTTATTATTACCCAGTGTAGACAAAGCAAGGGGAAGTGGTGAACCTAAAATTGCCGGTAGGGAAGTTTGATTGTCCACATGTGACTCCATAAGGATCCAAATAGGTGATTTGGGTTCCAGATAAAAATGTTTCCAATATAACATGCACCTGATATTTGCTGCCCAGTAGTAATATTGAAAGTTAGGCAGAGCCATGCCACCTACTGATTTGGGTCTTTGAAGAAAAACTTTCCTCAATCTCGGATGTTTACCATTCCAAATAAATGAGGTAATCAGAGAGTCCAAAGACTTAAAAAAGGATTTAGGAATAAAAATGGGGAGACATTGAAACAAATATAAAAACTTTGGAAGTAACATCATTTTTACAGAATTGATTCTGCCAATTAAAGACAAGGATAATGGGGACCATTTGGAAAGTATTAACTTGCACTGGTCAAGTAAGGGGAGAAAATTATTTTTAAACAAGTAATTAAATTGTTTAGTGACACATATCCCAAGATAATTAAAATGATCAATAACAACCTTGAAAGGAAAATTTTCAAAATCCTGAACTTGAATCTTTTCATTAATCAGAAACAGTTCACTCTTATTAAGATTAATTTTATAACCAGAAAACCTACTAAAACTATCCAAAATGTTGAGTATAGCGGGTAATGAAGTAAGTGGGTTGGAGAGAAATAATAAAAGATCATCAGCATAGAGTGAAACCCTATGCTCAATGCCACCCCTACGAATGCCTAGAAAGTCCCGGCTCCCACGGATTGCAATAGCTAACGGCTCAACTGCCAAGGCAAAGAGCAACGGGCTCAAAGGACAGCCTTGCCTCGTACCACGGTAAAGTCTAAAATAGTCAGAATAGCGACAATTAGTTAACACTGAAGCTAAAGGACTAGCATAGAGAAGTTTAATCCAGGAACAGAAGGAAGGACCAAAACCGAACCTCTCCAAAGTAAAAAACAAATACTCCCACTCAACCCTATCGAATGCCTTTTCAGCGTCCAAACTAATAAGACATTCAGGTATGTTGTGGTGAGGAGTATCAATAATATTAAACAACCGCCGCAAGTTAAAAAAAGAATGGCGATTTTTAATGAAACCGGTTTGGTCCTGTGAAATTATAAAAGGAAGAATCTTTTCCAACCTTGAAGCTAACAACTTTGACAAAATTTTAACATCGGTATTTAACAAGGAAATAAATTAATTAAATACTCATTCTCTAATTCTTGGGGGTGACTTTAATTTGTATATGGATCCGATCTTAGATCGCTCATCTTCAAAACCTGCTAGTCTTAATAAATCTGCAACTTATGTTAAGTCTTTTCTTGAGGAATATAGTCTTACAGATCCTTGGCGTTTTTTACATCCTAACGGCAGGGACTATTCTTTTTTCTCTCACGTACACCATACTTATACCAGAATAGATTATTTTTTTGTTGACAATTTATTAATTAATAACCTTTGCTCTTGCAGTTATGATAGCATCTCGGTTTCTGATCATGCCCCTCTTGTACTTAAAATGATCCTCCATGGATGTGACTCCATGAGAAAGCATTGGAGATTGGATCCATTATTACTTACAGATGAAAAATTGGTTGCGAATATTTCTTCTAAAATTAATTTTTTTTTGAAAGAAAATAAAACTCCTGGTATGTCAAATAAAACGATATGGGAGGCCATGAAGGCATTTCTTAGGGGGGAATTTATTTCATTGGCAGCATTTAAAAGACGATCCTTAATACAGGAACAGAAGGTTATTTTAGATCAAATCCTGGACATTGACAGACAATATGCTCAATCTCCATCACCCGCTCTGTACAAGGAACGTATGACATTACAAACTAAATTTAATTTACTTTCTACTCGACAAATTGAAGGTTGTTTAATAAGGAACAAGAGTGAATTTTATGAACATGGCGAAAAAACCAGTAAACTTCTAGCTAATCAACTACGTGGTATTAGAGCTAAGCAAATTATTACTGGAGTTAGGACAGATAAAGGAGAGGTGACATCTGACCAACAAGCGATTAATGATATTTTCAGGTCATTTTATTCCAAATTATATACCTCAGAATATACAACAAACTTAAAGGATTTGGAAATTTTTTTTGATTCTATTGATATTCCTTTGATTTCTTCAGAATCTCGGCAAATTTTAGAAGCTCCCATCACAAAAGAAGAAATTCAGCTGGCAATATCATCCATGCAATCAGGAAAATCTCCAGGACCTGATGGGTTTTCCGCTGATTTTTTCAAAAAATTCTCTGATGACCTCGCCCCTTTCCTTTGTCAAGTTTTTACAGAGTCGCTTGACTCTGGTACACTTCCTCCTTCATGCTATCAGGCCTGTATCACTGTGTTGCTTAAAAAGGATAAGGATCCTGTTGATTGTGCTTCTCACTTTATCCTTTCTGTGCCAAGCTCACTGTTTTTAAGAAATAGGAAGGTTGTTAGATTGTGGGTAATGGTTGTTACTGAGGCTTTCCTATTGTTTTGCAGTCAACTGCAGATTCACGCTTGCTTTGTGTTAAGTATTAGCTTGAACAAAACGCTGAATTACGCTTATTGTATTCTGGTTAAAAACTTGAGAGTGTTGTGTACATGTTGCACTTTGGTGTTAAGTTAGGTTAAGTTAGGTTAAGTTAAGTTTGGTGTTAAGTTGTAAATTGAGTGCATTTTCTTTCTAGAATCGCAGTTCATATCACAGGGGTCCACCTCAGTGGACAGACACAGCGGACTCTCCTGGCACTGCGTCTGTGTGTGCGTCTGGCTGAGCGCCAGCTGGATCGGCTCCCATGTCAGCCACATCACCAGCTCCATCTGGATCACGTTCAAGTGCCGGTAAGACACAATAACCACGATTTTTTTTGGTTGAAACAGGTCCAGCGGAAACCAGGGTCGAAAATCCATCCATCCATCTTCTACCGCTTAATCCTTTACAGGTCGCGGGGGGGGTGGGGGGCTGGAGCCTAACAAGTTATGTACCAAATTGATTAATGCAATTTCCTGTAGCTGCATATTAATTAATTGAAAATGTCTTTTTAAATGTGCAAAAAGGTTATTCTTTGGTCTTCACTTATCGGTGTTCCACAACCATTTTTAGGTGTGGTGATTGAAGTGCTGTTGTAACTCCTGTTTTAGAAAAACAAATAAAGCTGATGAACTGCAGTTGAAATCAACATGCTTCATTGAAATGCTTCGCGTCAGCTGACTGTATTAACCCGTTCAGATTTCTGCGGCCACACTACAAGCAACTAGTTTAAACATTACCCATCCATCCATCCATATTCTTAATCTTAATCCTTTTTAGTTTTGCAGGGGGGGCTGCAGCCGAAGACAGCACCCTGTGTGTTGCAAAATCTGCTCTACTGAGGGGCAGCAACATGACAGTTCAGCTTATATACAGCAATGAAGCATAATATAATAGTGACATTCCACCACAGACTTTCACCAGTGTAATTCCATAATATATGTAGTGATCCAGCTTTAACGACCATGCCTTTCTGTCTTTCCATCTACATTAGCGATGGTCAACATGCATGACGAAGAGATGCGGCTCTTGGAACGGCAACATGACCAGCGGCAAGAACACCATCAGGAGTACATGCAGCATTTGCAACAGGTGGCCACAGATGTGCGGGCAGATGCGCATGAAGCCCTGGAGCAGGATGCTGCGTTACGAAGGGAAGAGCTCGCAGAGATGTTAGCATTCAACAGAGATTTCCTGACCCTATCTGGCAGGCTTGTGGACGCATTTAGCAGTCGGCGTGTCTAACCATGTCTCCCCACGCCCAGTCTGTTTTTTTGTTTGTAAATTTTGCTTCTGGAATAAAATTGTATTGTTTGCATCAAAAGTCTGGTTTATCTGTTATGGCACCGTATGAGAAAAGCCAGTAATTACATACACATTCCATTCTCTGTTCACTCCACATGCTGCTGTTCATCAGGTCAGGTGTATAGCCTTCTAATGGTAATTTAATTTTTAACAACACAATGAAACGTAATGTCTTGGTAGTTTTTTTTTAAAATTTTAAACAAATTTGCAATGCTGAATCCATTTCTCTTGAACGGGTACATTTTTTAGGTTATAAGCAGTTGTACAGGTGTGCTTTAACTTGTACAGTAGACAATGATAAAGGTAAGTACATGTAAGTTGAATGTTGCATCACCAGTCAAAATTTAATAAATTAAGAAGGAATCTAGCAAAAATTTGGCACTAATAACAGTAGACAAATCGGACAAGGATACACAACTGTGTTTTTGTTGCACACAACTGTTGTTACCAACAAGTGCAAAATTTATATTCCCTTTTCCCAAAAATTAAAAATCAATTTGTAAGTAAAAGTGGGAGACCTTTACATGTGTATCAGCACATGATTTATAGTTCAATTTGCATTTCCACCTAAGCAAAAGTGGCTTGTCGAGCTGGATTTTTGTGAAGATGGCCTGTGCGGTGTTTCTGCATGTAATTACATACCTGTCAAGTGATACGGTTTCGCCGTATTTTAATATGGGGAAAATGCAATTTTAGCAAATACGGGCGTATTGCCATTTCTGTACGCCAAAGAGAAAAATATACGGGAAAAAAAATGATTGAGAGTGTGGGGAGGAACACGTCGTGTGTGACCCCCACAGCGGGGCTGTCAGAGCGCTCAGCGTGAGCAATTATCACTACAGTGAGAAGTGTGGACTCATCATTAGGCTGATGGCTTCACACCTTCTGTTGTCCTGCGGCTCCTGCAAATTAGCTAATAGCTATACACTCTGTGCAACACATCAGATTGATTGTCATTGATTAATTGTCTATGTTTATTGCACTGTCCCTGTCAAATAAACAAATCTAATCTAATCTAATTACCCGTACCTTAACAGATAAGCGTTATGAACAACAGGACAGGTAGATGGAACATGCACAACATTTTATTTACAAAAAACATTTTTGAAATATGTATGCACATAAATATGGACGAAATTACATTTCCATCTATTGCTAGACAAGTACTGCATCTCGTATCTCGGCTCCCTGCTCCTCTGCTCTCTGGGTCGCTGCCACCACTGGTTCATCTACTGCATCATCCAATGTAGTGTCAAACGTCTCTCCATGACTCTCACACAGATTAGGCAGAGCACAAGAAGTCAGCACCATAGATTTCACCAGTTTCATGTCACAGTCATTCCTCTCTCCTTCCTCCTTCCTTCTCTCCTCGTCATCAGCCATTTTGTTTGTTGTGGAGGATTCGGTCGCGTGTTTCACGTCACGAGGGTGTGGCGCCGCCTGCTGTTCAACAAATCCCACCCACAGCAGGTGTGCCAGCAGGTGTGCCAGCAGTAATTGAAACGCAACCGAGGCCGAACCGAACCGAAGTGAGTAGAGTTGGGTTTTCAATCAGGGCTGGGCTGGGCTAGTGGAAAAGCGCCTATTGTCACACCACAGACACAACATTGGCGACGAGGAGAAAAATTGGTCTTCTGGAGGAGAATTGAATATTTTCCTGGAGAATGGAAGCATGCTTGGCATCCCTGCCACCGTTCCTTGCCACGCCAGATGAGCCGCCCATTCTGTAACCTTGCTGGTTCGAGTCTTTCAAGACGTACGTGTCAGCTATGGATCTAGCTAAGGCTAGCAAGCTTTGACTGCATGCTATGCTGATACACAGCCTCGGCAGCGAGGGACAGCATGTATTTAGAACATTGGAGCCCACAGACACCTACGACGAATGTTGTCGCCTTGCTGGCCAAACATTTTGCAACACCCCAGAGTGTGTTGGTACGGAGAATTAGGTTTTGCCAATGCTGACAGGGAGCAGGAGAGACGATACAGCAATACGTAGCCAGCCTCCGTTGTCTGGCAAGTACATACAGGATTGCCCAGTTGGAAGATGAGAAGGTGCGGGACCAGCTAGCGTAGCACATCACCAACATGAAGCTGCGGGAGAAGCTGTTAATGTCGCCGGACGACATGCCACTGGCGAGGCCAGTGGAGCTGGCGTTCTAGTTGGAGGCCACCGCCCAGCTAACACCACAGCTAGGAGCTTCACAACATCAATCTCCGCAAGCACACTCGGTTACCCCGGCAGAAGAGCCCGTTGACATCACAACCTTTTCGGAGGATGCCAAGGTAAACATTGCGGGATGACATCATGGTATGCCAATGCGACCGGAGTGATGGCCTAGTTGAGAGAGCATCCGCCCCACAACCGGGAGGTTGGGGGTTCAATCCCGGCTGGATCATACCAAAGACCATATAAAAATAGTACTTCCCACCTTCTAGCTTGGTGCTTAGCATAATAGAATGGGGGAAGGAGAAGTTGTTTGTGGCGGCACCTTGCATGGTAGTGACCCCTCTGATTCTAGATGTGATTAACATTGCAGATAGGAGAAATGTAATTTTGTTCTACTGTACATGATTGGCTATATGGACTGAATGACAATAGAGCTGGCTTCTTCTTCTTCTTCTGACTGTGGTTCCCCTGCACACCGGATGTGCGTGCGCTCCTGCCCAGCCAAAGGACAGAGATGCCAGCGCTGCGGTAAGTTTAACCATTTTGCTAAAGTGTGCTGCTCAACATTGTCAATGATAAGCTTGCCACCCAGCTCAATTGGTCTGCCTATGCCAACTACCATTCATTCAGGGGACTGTAGTAATTTGGTGTACATATGGTGCACAGTGATACTCTGCTATTGCTACTGGACACTACCGCTACAAGGTCACTGATGAACTGGATCATGGTGAAGAGGTTCTTCCCTCGGCATCCAATCAAGCGGAATGTGGTGGAGCTCTCTGGATATGGGCACACCAAAATCAGCCTGGTAGGAACCATTGCATTAACAGTTCACTATGGGTCCAACGTCCTCCCAGCATTCACCTTCCAGGTAGCGACAAATGGTGACAACATCCTGGGGTGTGACCTCTTTTATGAATTGGGTTTCACCATCACAGACCACCAAGGACATTGTTTGACCACTAATGGCCAGAGCACATTTCACCCAGACATGGGTGCAGCCACTCCAAGCTTCACACCGCATGGAGAGCAGAACATGGACTTGACTTAGATTCTCGCCTGGCACAAGCCTCATGGAGCCACCGTTCAGCCACAGGAGATCAAGTCCATGGCCAAGCAGGACCCCGACACGACGTGACATGAACCATGAGCTCATCCTGCCAATGGCGAGAACACCATGCTGCCACAACAACCAGCATCATCCACCACCTACGGGAAGGGAGAGCAGCAGCGCCGCCTGAAGCTGACCAGGTCATTGCTCACGGTGCTTGATTGGGTTCGGATCCCCTGAGCCGAATGCTCAGATGACCTTCAGATGTCCCTGTCACTGCCGATGCAGATCAACGCACAATTGGGGCCAGTCACCTTCCAGATGGCCGATGGTTCACAATGGCACACCAGCCGTCTGCAGAAGGTAAGACCATCAGCTTCCCCGGATCAAGACGCGACACTGGAACTGATCCAACCAGTGTGGGACCCGGACTAGGGTCTGCTGACGAGCAGGCCATGATTCCAGCTGAATGGCACCCAGGTCCACCACGGCCAGCACCACCAGGGCTGTGCCCACCATGGGCTCGCCAGAGGCCCCCTGAGGTTGGACTGTAAAGTGTCTCTGTTTAAAATGTTCAAACAGAGCATGGTTGGTTCTTTAAGTGGTAGAATAATCCACTCAACAATGCAGGGTTATACCGGCAGCCTACCAGGTTACTCCGGTTCATAGTAACGGTTTAGTTATGGTGTAATGAGCCTAAGGTGATTTATGTTTTTGGGGCTTAGTATGGCTGTGTTGTGAGACATGTATATGTTGGACACTGCATATGTGATTTAACCACGATGAAGGAGAGCCAGCCCCCTGCGGTGCGGAGCCACAGAGCCTGGACCCCCTGCGGAGGACAGGGGACAGAAGACTTCCTGACCACTGAGGCTCGAGAAGAGAGAAGGGGGAGTTATGTAAATAAAAGGCTAATGAATGTGAATAAAGAGACTTTGATATAGATGTGTGATTTCCCCCGCGAGGGAAATGGTTTGATGTGAGAAGGTTTAAATGAGAGAACTTTGGTGTGTTCAGCCTCTTTGTTCGCTGCTCAAGAATAAGAGCAGACAGTGGAATGATTTCTTGAATAAACTGAAATGAAAGACAATTCGGTTTCGTTATTCAAGTCTCCCCACATTGGTGACTGACGACGTTGAGAATGAACGAAGAAATTCTCAGGGTCCCGGACTCACAGCGCTCAGAGCTGGCGAGCGCAGTGGCCGTTAAGCTGCCTGATTTCTGGCAGGATAACCCACGGTCGTGGTTTCTGCAAGCAGAGTCGCAGTTCGCGCTCGCAGGAGTAACGGTGGATGACACTAAGTTCCACCATGTCATCGCTAAACTGGACAACAGCACAGCTCGGTGCGTGCAAAGCTTGGTGGAGCAGCCACCCGCGACCGACAGGTACGGCAAGCTGAAATCCACCCTCATCAAGTTTTTCACCCCCTCGGCTGAAGTGAGGGCGAGGAGGATCCTGTCTTTGCTAGACCAAGGTGGACACAGGCCGAGCGCCCTGATGGAGGAGATGATACAGCTGAGAGGGTTGGACAACGATGATTTCATTTTTCAGTTCATCTTCCTCTCTAACCTCCCGGCGCATGCGAGAAGCACGCTGGCCGGCAAAAAGTGTCACACCCTGGAGGAGTTCCGGGAGCTGGCCCAGGAGGCAGACGGGATCCTGGACGCCTGCGGCGGGCAAGCAACCACAGCAGCGACCCGAGACAGCGGGGAGCCAGAGGCGGCAGAACCAGACTGGCCGACGACGGCGGCAACACGGCCGCGACGAGGGGGAGCCAATAGCCCGGCGACAGAGGCGCGGGCACGACACAGCGGAGGAGAAGATCTCTGCTTTTACCATCGGAGGTTCGCAGAGAAGGCACGCAGGTGTGTGCCGCCCTGCATCTTCAGGAGTTCGGGAAACGGCAAGACCGGGGGTCGCTAGCAGCTTCGACCCTCGGAGAACGCAACAAGCTGCTCTACATCACGGATGCGCGCTCCGGACGAGTGTTCCTCATTGACACCGGAGCACAAGTGAGCTTCATCACCCCAACATACGCGGACCGGGTAGCTGGACCCCACGGTGACGGAGCTACAGCGGCAAATGGCTCGAACATCAACACCTACGGGAGAAGGACCTTGCCTTTATGCTTACATGGCCGCACATATGAATGGACTTTTGTAGTAGCGGCGGTGAGTTTCAACATGTTGGGCGCGGATTTTTTGTGTTCACACAATCTGTTAGTTGACCTTGCTAATAGACGGCTGGTAAATGCACTCTCTTTTTACTCTCTCCCCTGTTCAGCTCGAGTGTCCCCGCCACCAGTACAGACCCACGTCGCTACAGCAGGTGGTAAGTTTCACACACTCCTCACCCAATTTCCAGCGCTCACTGTGCCCACTTTTTCAGCGACGGTCGCGAAGCACGGGGTGAAACACTTCATCCCCACTTCTGGTCCTCCCGTGTTTGCAAAAGCTCGGCGCTTGGATGCAGTTAAGCTCGCCATTGCGCGCGAGGAGTTCGCCAGCCTGGAGAGGCTGGGCATCGTTCGTAGGTCGAAGAGCCCGTGGGCTTCGCCGCTGCACATGGTACCGAAAGCCGATGGCTCCTGGAGACCGTGCGGGGATTACCGCAGGCTAAACAACGCTACGGCACACGATCGTTATCCCATCCCGCACATTCAGGATTTTTCGGTGCACCTGGCGGGGGCGCGCATTTTTTCAAAGATTGATCTAGTTCGCGGCTATCACCAAGTCCCGGTCCAACCGGAGGACATTCCTAAAACAGCGGTAATAACCCCGTTCGGACTTTTCGAATTTTTACGCATGCCGTTTGGTCTCAAAGGGGCGGCGCAAACATTTCAGCGGATGATGGATGCCGTGTTACGCGATCTCCCTTTCGTGTTTGTGTACCTCGACGACATTTTGGTCGCGAGTACTTCAGAGGACGAACACGAAACGCACCTCACAGCAGTTTTTAGGAGGCTGGGAGAGCACGGCTTAATAGTTAACCCAGCCAAGTGCCAGTTCGGCGTTGAGCGGATTGATTTTTTGGGTCACCGCGTCTCCCCGGAGGGAGCGGTTCCGTTACCAGAGAAAGTACGCGCGGTAGCGGATTTTCCCCGTCCACAAACGGTCAAATCACTACAGGAATTCTTGGGGATGGTGAATTTTTATAACCGGTTCCTGCCCCACGCAGCTCAAATCATGCAACCGTTATATGCCGCGCTCAAAAAACAAAAGCCGACCCAGGCGGTCGAATGGTCCCCGGAGCGGGAGCGCGCGTTCACAGAGGTTAAAAAAGCCTTGGCTGACGCTGCGCTCCTGGCCCACCCAGACCCTGCAGCACGTATCGCGCTGATGACAGACGCTTCAGATTTAGCCATAGGGGCCGTTATTGAGCAACAGGTAGCCGGAGTTTGGCAGCCTTTGGCTTTCTTTAGCAAATCTTTAAGCGCGGCTGAGCGAAAATACAGCGCGTTTGACAGAGAACTGTTGGCGCTGCATTTGGCTATTCGTCATTTCCAGTTCTGGCTGGAAGGACGGTGCTTCACCGCTTATGTGGACCACAAGCCGCTCACATACGCCATGGCCAAAATTTCAGATCCGTGGTCCGGCAGGCAGCAGAGGCAGCTGGCCGCAATCTCGGAATTTACCACTGACATTAGGCACGTCGCGGGCAAATTCAATGTAGTAGCGGATTGTCTCTCACGCGCGTTCACGACCCCGACACGCGCAGAGGCAGAACGGGCCACCGTGACCGCGCCGCAGGAGAGCGGCACGGTGGCGCGCGCAGCCCCGGTGCACGTGGGTATAGATTACGCAGCCATGGCAGCGGACCAGGGGGCGGACGCAGACGTGCGCGCGCTCCAGTCTGGACCAACAGGGTTGAGGCTGGAGAGCAAGTGTTTACAAACCGGTATGCCCCCCCTGATCTGCGACATGTCGACGGGGCGCCCGCGTCCGGTGGTTCCGGCCACGTGGCGCCGCCGTGTTTTTGACTCGGTCCACTCACTGGCGCACCCGGGGGTGCGCGCGTCGGTGAAACTAGTGGCGGAAAAGTTTGTTTGGCCGTGCCTGCGCAAGCACGTGAAGGAATGGGCAAAAACCTGCATTTCCTGTCAACGGGCCAAAATTCACAGGCACACAAGAGCCCCGTTAGAACCGTTCCGCATTCCGGCCAGAAGGTTCGACCATGTGCACGTCGACCTTGTGGGCCCCCTACCGGCATCACAGGGGTTCACGTATCTTTTGACAATGGTGGACCGCACCACACGTTGGCCGGAAGTGGTCCCACTTGCGACGACCACGGCCGCGGAGGTGGCTCGCGTTTTTTTAACGGCTTGGGTGGCGCGCTTCGGGGTTCCGTCGGACATTACGTCCGATAGAGGACCGCAATTCATCTCTGAGCTGTGGTCAGCGATGGCCAACGGCTTAGGAGCCAAAATTCACCGCACTACGGCTTACCACCCTCAGGCTAATGGTTTATGCGAGCGTTTTCATAGGTCTTTGAAGGCAGCACTCAGAGCGTCGCTCACGGATGCAGATTGGGTAAATAAACTCCCATGGGTTTTATTAGGGTTGCGTTCTGCGCCTAAAGAGGACTTAGACGCCTCCCCAGCG
The DNA here is from genome assembly GCA_020510985.1 of Pholidichthys leucotaenia. NCBI lineage: Eukaryota > Metazoa > Chordata > Actinopteri > Cichliformes > Pholidichthyidae > Pholidichthys > Pholidichthys leucotaenia. Next base: position 377,322,960 of record CM035844.1, on the reverse strand, counting down.
GAGCTGGTATTCGCACAAACTCTGAGGCTGCCAGGCGAGTTTTTACCAGAGCACCCAGAGCCCCCACCTCTCTCTGCTCTGGGACCGTTAGTTGGCACGGGGGCAGACACGCTCCCGGGTCCGGTTCATCACGCTTTTCCACGAGTTTTCGTCCCCAAGGCTTTGAAAAATGCCGATTTCGTTTTTGTCAGGCGCGAAGCCCTTAAAGCAACGCTCAAACCACCTTACGAAGGGCCATTTCGAGTGCTGGAGGCAGGTGATAAGCAATTTGTGCTAGATTTTGGGGACAGAAAAGAGACAGTCAGTATTGACAGACTAAAACCTGCTTTTGTCATGAAGGACATGTCTGTACCGGTCGCGGTGGCGCCTCGACGAGGCAGGCCCCCGCAGAGGGCAATTAACCACTCTCTTCCTCAGTCAACAGACCCGAAGCAGAACAGCACCGCAGGCAAGGCGGGGCCAACTCACAGCAGATTCGGCAGACGGCTGAAGCCCAAGCGGCGCACAGACTGAATGTTGATGTTGATTATACAGTAGTGAGTAAGGTGCTATTAAATTTTGGGAATTAGTCTGTTCTTCATCGTTTGGGGGGGGGTTATATGGCTGTGTTGTGAGACATGTATATGTTGGACACTGCATATGTGATTTAACCACGATGAAGGAGAGCCAGCCCCCTGCGGTGCGGAGCCACAGAGCCTGGACCCCCTGCGGAGGACAGGGGACAGAAGACTTCCTGACCACTGAGGCTCGAGAAGAGAGAAGGGGGAGTTATGTAAATAAAAGGCTAATGAATGTGAATAAAGAGACTTTGATATAGATGTGTGATTTCCCCCGCGAGGGAAATGGTTTGATGTGAGAAGGTTTAAATGAGAGAACTTTGGTGTGTTCAGCCTCTTTGTTCGCTGCTCAAGAATAAGAGCAGACAGTGGAATGATTTCTTGAATAAACTGAAATGAAAGACAATTCGGTTTCGTTATTCAAGTCTCCCCACACTTAGAAGCTAATCAACCATACTGTGCTTTTAACATCAAGCAAATATGTGTACCTTAAATACTGGCTAAATATAGTGCTTTAAAATCATGTAGTATTGTGCTTTATCACATTGCATATGTTAGCCACAGCACTGGTCATATTTACCGTTGTATGTGTGTTCTGCTTTGCTGTAACCTTGACAAGAGACGAGTTCCAAGATGGTTGTCCAGCCTAGTCCATCCACATGTATACATTACACAGTTATAACATCCGCTGATAGGACATATGTGTATGTTAGCTAGCTCTTCGCTACTTTACATTATGTGGTTCTGGTTATATATATGCTGTGCTAGCTGTATGCCACTATGATGCCACACCCAGCTAAGGTAAAACCATCACCAGCAAAGTTCAGTTTTTTTTTTTTTCCAAGGGGGAAATAAATGTGGCATTCTGCTAACACCACCATACATGTCATGGACGTGGGGACACATGCATGGGATGATGCCTCTTTGCTAGCTTAGTGCTATAGTTAGCTTGTTGCTATTTTTCGCTTTGTTCAATAAAGCTACATTCAACATGTGCACAAGTCCACTGGTCTCATTTCCACCTTTCCACCTTTTCCATTAGTACCTACTCGGCCCGACTTGCCTCGACTCTACTTGGCTCGACGCGCTGTGATTGGTTTTTCATTTCAACTGAGTACTACCTCAAGTGGGTGGGTTGGGTTCATTAGAGGAAGGTGGCCCATTATCTCGTTATGTTGTTTACATGCTGACGTTTTCATCGATAAATTATGTAAAAGATGCTTAAAATCATAAAACACTCACCTTCCCCATGAGCAGCCATCAGCTCAGAGACCTCCTGGTATACTTTTCATTTCAGCTCGCTCTGCCGCAGCAGGGCCGACGGGGCTGAAAAGTTCATAGGCTGAAAGTTCATAGTTGCCAAATTTGACCAAATGTAGTTTATTTTTTGAGCGCATGAATCCATGCACTGCAACACCGATGGAAGAACTGTATGCACTGACGGGGAGACTGTTGATAAATAACCACATTTGGTCAAATTTGACCACTAAATATGAACTTTTCAACCTATGAACTTTTCAGCCCGGGCGCCGGTAGAGTGTTCCCAAGTGAAATACCAGGAGGTCTCCGAGCTGATGGCTGCTCACGGGGAAGATGGTGAGTGTTTTGTGACAGTATTGATTTGTGTGTAGCCATTTATTTAGTTGATTATCACAGAAATAATAAAAGCTCACAGCTGAATTTACAAATGACGGTTTTGAATCTTGTGAAGACGTCGCTCTCATCCACTGACGTTATGCCCTGGCGAACAAGTGGCCTGCAATCTGTTGACGTCACATTTTCAGCTTGACTCAGCACAGTTGGAACCTCACTGAAGTAGGTCCCAAAACGTACCTGGTACCAGGTACTAATGGAAAACCCTATAAACCGAGTCGAGTCCAGGCGAGTAAGGTTGAGTAGGTACTAGTGGAAAAGGGGCTATTGTCACACCACAGACACAACAATAAAGATGTGCCGTGCTGATAGACTCCTACCCAAAAAGACAGTGCTGCACTAAAAGTCAAAGGTGCTGCAACAAACTACTGTATTAGTTTAAGGGTGTGCATATTTATGCAACCAGGTTATTGCAAGTCTTTTATTTTTCCTCTTACAAGATTTCAGTTTGTTTTTCAATTGGGCTGTATAGGTTATAAGTCACATTAATGGTGGAAAAATTGTTGAAATGATTTATCTTGGTCTCATTTTTTTACATCACAAAAATATGGGGTTTGAACAGGAGTGTGTAGACTTTTTATATCCTATCTATCTATCTATCTCAAGTGACATGACAGAGAACCTATGCTCTTATACTCATAAGATTTTGCAGATATGGACTTTTGCCACATTCCAACTTTATATCTAAGACCCTGGTTACATGGTCACAATAATCTGATAAATAGGAATAAACAGATAATGGCAATAATTAGATTTGACATGTTAACATGTACTGAATAAATGAATTATTGGGCAGTATACTACTTGTGATAAAGTGATTTCTCATAACCTGATGGCCTTTGCCTGATTATTCTGTTTACATGACAACTTTAATAATCAGATAACTTCAGAAATCCAATTATAATCAGTTTACTAGTGACCATGTAAACATGGCCGATGAAAGACTAAGATCTTTTTATTAAAAAATAGTATTCACTTATATAGCGCTTTAATTCTCATCTCTAGATGACCAAAGCACTTTAAGATAAGATAAGATAAGATAAGACAAGCCTTTATTAGTCCCACAATGGGGAAATTCCGGGATTGCAACAGCACAGGGATAGCAACACTCAGAGCAACAATCAGAAGGCAAGAAAAAACAAGAGCAGTGAGTATACATATGTACATATAAATATATAGACACACAGTGCGGAGCGTTGTAGCTAGATGGACTAAATATATAAATATACACAGTGCGGAGCATTGTAGCTAGATGGAATGAAACAGCATAACCGTCTACTTAGTTATCCTACATGGTATGATTATGTACCCATACATATTGTCGACCTCCGTAGCGACCGGTATTTTCCAAGTTGTATACCGGAGGGGACCATTGTGTAAGTCTATTGCATTCAATACTATTAGGTTGTCACGTCTTTTTGCTATCTCTATGAGCAGCCCTGCTTAGGTTGTACAGTCTGACAGCCGTAGGTAGGAAGGACCTGCGAAACCTCTCGGTTGTGCACCTAGGATGATGTAGTCTGCTGCTAAATGAGCTCCTCAGTGCATTCAGTATGTCCTGCATAGGGTGGAACTCGGACTCCAGCAGAGATGACAGATTTACAGATCCTGCTATCAACCCATTCACACACACACACGGCGGCATAGCTGCCCAACATGGCGCTGTCCAGACCCACCAGGAGCAATTGGGGGTAAAGTGTCTTGCCCAGGGACACAACGGCAGGATATCTGGGGAGAGTGGGATTCGAACCGCCAACCATCCGGTTATTGGAGAACCCGCTCTACCTCCTGAGCCACTGCCACCTATTAAGACAGCATCAAAAGTTTGTTTTTAATATTTTGACATGTGATGGAGCGGCAGTCTGTATCACAGTGTACAGTACCCTCCCTCTTGTCCAAAAGACACAGGGATAGGCTCCAGCCCCCCTCCCCCCAAAGGATTAAGTGGTTGAAGATGAATGAATGAATAAATGAATGAATCATATCCTAAGCCAAAATGAGACAAATGACCTCTGTTTAGAGCTGTATTTGTATTTTTACCAAGATCGAAAAGTTTCTCTGTTTTATTCAACAATTAAATAAAAAGGTTTCGATCCCTGAGAGCATTTAGCCAAATTAGAGGGCAAATTGCACAAGTAATGAAAAGTAATTGAGCATCTTGTAATTAAACCCAAGACAAATGGGCTTGTCATCTCCACTTTTATTCAGCATTTGGGCATATTTAAGTTTAAACTCCCCCATCTGTCAACCGTTCGAGACCAGTTCAGAATTCAGAATAGAGGAAAAAAGCACAAGAATCTGGCACCTCAGTTTTGACCTGATTTCCAACTTTCCTCACAGTGGTTCATCTCTGTAAATGACCGGCTGCCTGCCTGACTGATTGGCACGATCAGATCAATTTAAGTATTCGTATGCCAGATGTGGCAGCTCGCAATGACAAAACACAGCTTAGTTTTGACAGCCATGCTCACTTATGCAAATTCATCCCTGCCTCTATGACCTGCATATCATTAAGCAATTCAGTAACAATTGCTTATAATACTCCAACCGCTTAAACGTGATTGATTGCCAGCTGTTGGAGCGTGACAGTTGTATATTTATGACTGCAAATTTAATGTGCTGAAAGCTGACAATTTTGTGTTGCATCACTCTCTCTGTGGAACTGTTTAGCTGAGCTGTTTGGGTCTTTGCCTTTCGGACAGTGTGAGAGAAAAATAAACACCTCTCTCCCAATGAATTCCCTGCACCCTGATTAGGCCGAGCTGGTTTGACTGGCCATTGCTCTCGGAAGACAATGGGCCCTAACAGGCTTTGCTAAATGGCCAGAACGGAGTCAATAGGGGAGAAAAACAAGATGGGGGGAAAAAAAAAACTGTCATAAACAAGAGTGGTAGAGAGAGCAAGAGACCGAGTTGATCAGTGTGACTCAGGAGAGATGGAGAGGGAGGGAGGGAAGGAGTGAGAGAGCTGTTTCCTGCACTAATGGCTGTGGAATACAGTTAACGAGTCTGACCTGGCTGGGAACCACGGGGTAGGCGGCTGTCAGGTCAGGCCTGGCAGCCTGTGCGTGTGTAAGCGCATGTTTCTGTATTCATTTGCTTGACTCCAGTTGCCAGCAGTCAAAATAATGAAGAATTCACCTGTCAACTGGGTCTCCAAACACAAGCACCACCGTGCCAGTTGCAATCGGGCCATAATATCCCTAATAATTGCTTTGGGCAATGCTGATGATAGCAAACTACTATTGTGTGCATTTGCAGAAATTGTGATGCTCATTCAATGTGATGGTTATACACACCTACAAACACACTCACTAAGTACCTGCAAAATACATACCATTTTTTCATCAGTTGTGTTTGCCCTGGATTGCAATTAACCTTTAGCAAAACAAACAGTATGGAAGTGTATTGTTCCACAAGGAATACAAAGTTGTTTTAATGTTCCATGCCTAACTTGTGGTCAAGAAGGACTATCCATTAGCATAGATTTCTGGGTACACAACCCTTGCAAAAGGTGTGCAGACACACGCATGTAATCCTTCAATATTTCCTAATGTAGATAATGCTATGCATAGCACACTGTGATATATGGGAAATGGCATGACACCACGCTGTGCCTGTACTTACGCATGTGTGACGTCACTACGCCGCAGGGTATAATAGCCGGCTGCCCAGGGCTAGCCAGTCTCTCGCTATCCACCTTTGGTACCACCTCCCTGTCACCTCTTTGTGTCTTCCCTCCTTAGCGTGTTCTGCTTGTTGTTCAATAAAGCTAACCTCAACACATGGACCTGTCTGCAGACCCATTATTTCCCGACATAACAATTGTGGATGAGAATAAATTTGGAAAATATCAAGATAAGATAAGATAAGATAAGATAAGCCTTTATTAGTCCCACAATGGGGAAATTCCAGGATTGCAACAGCACAGGGATAGCAACACTCAGAGCAATAATTAAGAAGATACGAAAAATATAAATAAGAGCAGTGGATATACATACGTACACATAAATATATAAATATACAGTATATACAAAGTGCGGAGCATTGTAGCAAGATGGAATAAACAGCATAACCGTCTGCTTAGTTATCCTACATAGTATGAATATGTACCCATACATATTGTCACCCTCCGTAGCGACTGATATTGTCCTAGTTGTATACTGGAGGGGACCATTTGTGTAAGTCTGTTGCGTCTTTTGCATTCAATACTACTAGGTCGTCATGTTTTTTTGCTATCTCTGCGAGCAGCCCTGCTTAGGTTATACAGTCTGACAGCCGTAGGTAGGAAGGACCTGCGAAACCTCTCAGTTGCACACCTAGGATGATGTAGTCTACTGCTAAATGAGCTCTTCAGTGTGTTCAATATGTCCTGCATAGGGTGGAACTCAGACTCCAGCAGAGATGACAGTTTAGCCACCATCCTTCTCTCTCCTATCTCCTCCACTGGGTCAAGGCGTTGCCCCAGGACAGAGCTAGCTTTCTTGATCAGTTTGTTTAGTCTCTCCCTATCGGCTGCTGTAATGCCGTTGCCCCAGCAGACCACTCCAAAAGTGATGGCTGATGCCACCACTGTGTAGTAGAATGTCTTCAGCAGCACCCCTTGTACACCAAAAGACCTGAGCCTCCTCAGTAGGAACAGCCTGCGCTGTCCCTTCTTGTAGAGTGCGTCGGTATTGTGTGACCAGTCTAGTTTATTGTTGATATTTGATATTGATATTCCATCAGTCTAGCAGCTTCTCCCATAGCTTCAAGTTGGTGGTGTACTGGTCCCGCTCCATCTCATCTCCCAGTTGTGGAAACCTACACATGCTCGCTAGACAGCAGAGGTCGGCGACATACTGTTGGACTGACTCACCCACAAGCCTGCGCTCTCCACACTTCGCTCTGCTAGCACAAGCTGTTACCCCGGCTGCTGAGCCCGATGACTCCGCATCCCCCCTGGGGGACCCTGAAGTTAGCATAGCAGGACGACAGGATAACAAAGCACACTGGCCATGTGGTATCTGTGGATCTCCCTCACACTGGACATGCACACCTGCCTGCTCTGCCAAAGGACACAAGTGCCAACGCTGCGGTAGGCTGAACCAATTCACCAAAATGTGCCACTCAGCCCCAACAATAAATCAACAATAAATATCAATATCAATCAGCCCCAACGGATGGAAACACTGCTGACACCCTTACCACCCTTCCTCGCTTTGCCCGGTGAGCCGCCTATTCCTTGGTCATGTTGGCATGAGTTGTTTGAGACGTTCGCGTCCACCATGGACCTAGCTAAGATTAGCAAGCTAAGGCTACTTGCTATGCTAATCCACTGCTTAAGCAGTGAGGGATAGCGTGTCTTCAAGACGCTCAGACCTGCAGACAGCTATGAAGAATGTGTTACTGTGTTAGCTGGACATTTCTCCACTCTAAAGACCGTGCTAGTTAGAAGGATTAGATTTCGCCAGTGCCAACAGCATGTGGGTGAGTCAGTCCAACAGTATGTCGCCCACCTCCGCTGTCTAGCGAGCATGTGTAGGTTTCCACAACTGGGAGATGAGATGGAGCGGGACCAGTACACCACCAACTTGAAGCTATGGGAGAAGCTGCTAATGGCACTAGATGACTTGTCGTTGTCTAGGGCGACGGAGTTAGCGTCCCAACTAGAGGTCCCAGCAAGGAGCCTCAAGCCTGCACTCTCCACACTTCACTCTGCTAGCACAAGCTGCTACCCCGGCTGCTGAGCCCGATGACTCCGCATCCCCCCTGGGGAACCCTGAAGTTAACATAGCGGGACGACAGAACAACAAAGCACACTGGCCATGTGGTATCTGTGGATCTCCCTCACACTGGACATGCACACCTGCCTGCCCTGCCAAAGGACACAAGTGCCAACGCTGTGGTAGGCTGAACCAATTCACCAAAATGTGCCACTCAGCCCCAACAAGCCTGTCATCTAACTCGTTCAGTCGGCTCAGCCCAACCACTATTCATGTAGTGGACTCCAGTAACACACTGTACAAGTGGTGCACAATGGAACTGAATGGCGTCAGTCTACCACTACTGCTGGACACTGCTGCCACCAGGTCCCTGCTGGATGAGACCATGGTAAAGACATTTTTTTCCCCGACACCCAATTGACCCAGATGCAGTGGAACTGTTCGGGTATGGACATGTTAAAATCAGCATGGTCGGAACCATCACTCTACAGGTTTGCTATGGGTCAAGAGTCCTCCAAGTATTCACATTTCAAGTGACGCGCCTTGGTGACAACATCCTGGGTTGTGATCTTTTTCATGAGCTGGGCTTTTCCATCACAGATCACATGGGACTTAATTTGACTGCTGATGGCCCGAGCCTGCTTTGCCCAGAAATAGGTGTAGCCGCTCATTATTTCACACTGCACTTTGACCAGAGTACTGAAGACTGGGGACTGATCCTTGCACAGCATACGCCTCCCAGAGCCGCCGCCTCTCTGCAGGAGTTCCAGTCTGTGTTAACACAAGACCATGAAGATTGTGGGGTTCATCCCGTCACCAACAAGACCACTTCACCTTAATGACCGTCGACAACCCAGTCATGTCATTCACCAACCACATGATGAGACAGCAGCAGCACACCTCGATGCAGAAACTGCCTTCGCTCACAGTGCTGGACTGGGTTCAGATTTGCTGATCCAACTGCCCACGTCAGCTGCAGATGTTCCATTCATCAGCATTGCCACTGTCACCGATGCAAATTGCCATGCAATTTGGACCAGTCACATTTCAGATAATAGATGGGCCCTGATGGTATGTCAGCCATCTGAGAAAAGTACCATCACCTGCCCCGGACCAGGTAACAGCAACCGAGCTGACCCAGCCAGTGTAGAATCTGGATTGGGACTTTGCTGGTGAGTCAGCTGCAACTCCGCCAAGGTGGCCCCAGATTCGCCTGAGACAGCCCCGCCAGGGCTGCATCCATGCAGGGCTTGGCAGAGGCCCCTCTGAGCTTCAAATGGTCACTGACTCTAAAGTTCTGATTTTCATGTTAAGTCAGTGCATGGCCTGTTCGAAGTGGCAGAATAACCCACATGACCAAGCGGGATATACCAGTAGTCTACCCGGTTACCCAGGTTGTAACAGTTTAAAATAATGTTTTTTGTTTTGTTTTTTTTTATTGTCACGTTCAGAAATAAGTCTGGTGGTTCTTACAACAGGTCCAGTTTAATATGTATGTTGTTCTACATTAGGCAACATACTAACAGTATTATCAGCCAAACCATGTGTGTGCGCGTTTCTTATAACACTGGCTGTAAGTTACCCCACATGTGTGTACGTATGTCCAACTGTACGTTAACCAGTATGCTAGTCTGCCTTTGTGGGCTATATTAATCATATATTCCATAACCTACATATGTTGAAGCATGTGGGAATGTTTGGTGATTACATACGTAAGGCGACTTCACACCTCAGAAAGGACAAAGACTCTCAACCGTCAGTGAAGAACAAAGACGTTCCCAGACACTGCGGTGGAGACCAGAGGAGCTGCCCTCACCCCCCAGGGCCAGGAGGAGGAGTACGGAGACAATGGGGGGATTAAGATAATGAGGGATGTCAGCCTTTGATATGCATGTCTTTTGTTATGTGCAAGTATAAGTTCACAGAGCCGGAGGTATTCGGCCTCTTTTCTTGCTTCTGCTTCTGCACTTAGATGAGACTTGTTAAAGGAGCTGATAATAAACTTTGGTTTATATATTACACCGCCTCGTTCTTCCAAGCTCTTCTACACTGGTGACCCCTGACGCGAGTATGGACCTGAGGCGTTCCCCCGCGATCGACTCATCTGTGGCGACCCAGGCAGACGCCGGCGCCCACGCAGACAGGGGAACAGATGGACGACGTTCCCCCCCGGCAGAAGTGATAGAGAGGGCTCAACCGAGCACCAGCGCCGCTGAGAGAGCCGAGGCAAGGCATTCTCACCCTGCGGACACAGCAGTGATGGTCTACACAAATGCTGTCGCTGTCAAGCTGCCGGACTTCTGGCAGGAAGACCCCGCCTCGTGGTTTCAACAAGCTGAAGCCCAGTTTACACTGGCGGGCATCACGGCCGACGATACGAAGTTCTATCACATCGTCGCCAAACTCGACGCCGCCACTTCGAGGTGTGTGCGGAGCATAATCCGGCGGCCGCCGGCCCAAGACAAATATGAAATACTGAAAGCAACCATTGTGGCAAATTATGTCCCCTCAGCCGAAGAGAGAGCCGAGAGGATCCTGGTGGTCTACGGCCACAGAGGATGCAGACCTGAAGCCCTCATGGAGGACTTGCTGCAGCTTAAAGAGGAGGACAATGACAACTTTCTCTTCCAATTCGTATTCCTCAGCACGCTGCCGCCACACATGAGAGGGACGCTCGCCAACATGCGATGCAACACCCAGCAAGACTTCCGCGTGCTGGCCAACGAAGCTCAACGACTCGTCAACGCCTGCAGGGAACAGACACCCACAGCAGCATCCGCAGACCTCAACGCTGATGCCCAGAGCCACGGCGAGCCTCAACCCACGGAGCAGATCCAGCCCGCGGTGACAGCGACGCGGCCAAAACGTAACAGACGGAGCGATGTTTGTTATTACCACCACCGCTTCGCCGAGAAGGCTCACAAATGTGTTCCCCCCTGCAAATTTAAACGCCAAAGCCGAGAGCCGTTAACGGCAGCGGTTCTCGGCGAAAAAAGTAAGCTGTTATACGTGACGGACGGACACACCGGCAAGCAGTTCCTTATTGACACAGGAGCTCAACTAAGTTTTGTCATGCCCTCCCAAGCGGATCGAGCCATGGCATGGGCACCCGGGGCAACGGAGCGGTGGCAGCCAACGGCTCCAACATTGACACTTTTGGCGAAAAAAGCCTGCACCTCCACATCCACGGCTGCAACTACAGATGGACATTTGTTGTAGCGGCGGTGAGTTTTAACTTGTTAGGCGCAGACTTTTTGTGTGCACATGGGTTATTAGTCGATCTAGCGAATAGACGCTTGGTTAATGCACTGTCCTTTGCTTCTATTCCCTACTCAGCCCGAGTTTCTCCACCACCCGTGCAGGCTAGCGTCACCACAGCAGGAGGTAAGTTTGATCAACTCCTCACCCAATTTCCAGCACTCACAGTTCCCAAATTCTCAGCCACAGTGGCTAAGCACGGGGTTGAACATTTTATTCCGACAACGGGCCCACCCGTATTTGCCAAAGCTCGGCGCTTAGACGCGGCCAAGCTCGCCATAGCTCGGGACGAGTTTACTACCCTTGAAAAATTAGACATTATTAAACGTTTGAAAAGCCCCTGGGCCTCGCCACTTCACATGGTTCCGAAATCCGACGGTTCTTGGAGACCGTGCGGCGATTACCGCAGATTAAACAATGCGACAGCGCATGACCGCTACCAAATTCCTCACATTCAGGAATTTTCACTGCATCTGGCGGGTGCGCGCATTTTTTCAAAAATAGACCTGGTCCGCGGTTATCATCAAGTCCCAGTTCGAGCGGAAGACATCCCTAAAACAGCTGTAATAACCCCTTTCGGCCTTTTTGAATTTTTGCGGATGCCTTTCGGCCTCAAAGGCGCCGCCCAAACTTTTCAGCGGATGATGGACGCAGTATTACGCGACCTTCCTTTTGTTTTCGTCTACCTTGACGACATGCTAGTAGCCAGCTCGTCTGAGGAAGAACACGAGCAGCACCTCACTATGGTTTTTCAGAGGCTAGAAGAGCACGGGTTAATAATCACTCCAGCCAAATGCAAATTCGGCGTGTCACAAATTGATTTTTTAGGACACAGAGTTTCTCCGAAGGGGGCAGTCCCACTTCCAGACAAAGTCCACGCGATAAAAAGTTTCCCACGGCCACAAACTGTCAAATCGCTGCAAGAATTTTTAGGAATGGTTAATTTTTACAACCGTTTCCTCCCCCACGCAGCTCAGCTCATGCAGCCCCTATATGACGCGCTCAGAAAACAAAAAGCTTCCAACGCGGTCGAATGGACCCCGGAGCGCGAACGCACCTTCGCAGAAGTAAAGAGCGCTCTAACTAATGCCACATTGTTGGTTCACCCCGACCCCTCGGCCCGCATTGCACTAACCACAGACGCTTCGGACCTAGCTATAGGGGCAGTTGTAGAACAACATGTCAGCGGGATCTGGCAACCTTTAGCATTCTTCAGCAAATCGCTAAACCAAACTGAGCGTAAATACAGCACTTTTGACAGGGAGCTGCTAGCGCTTCATTTATCCATCCGCCACTTCCAGTTCTGGTTAGAAGGGCGGAGTTTCACGGCTTTTGTAGACCACAAACCGCTCACCTTTGCCATGGCTAAAATCTCAGAACCATGGTCAGGCAGGCAACAAAGACAGCTGGCTGCGATTTCAGAGTTCACCACAGACATTTGACATGTGGCAGGCAAACTTAACGTGGTAGCAGACTGCCTCTTCCGCGCTGTGACATCGCCAGAGCGCGAGGAGACAGATTATACTACCTCAGCCGCAGAACTCTTCACTAACGCGGACACATACGCAGCACCAATCCATGCAGGGATAGATTATGCAGCCATGGCAGAGGAACAAAGCAGTGACGCGGACGTGCGCGCACTCCTGTCTGGACCAACAGGGTTAAGGCTGGAGGAAAGGGGTTTACGTGACGGCGTGCCCCCCCTAATATGCGATATTTCAACCGGCCGACCTCGCCCGTTAGTCCCAGCCACATGGCACCGCCGTATTTTCGACTCAATTCACTCCCTCGCGCACCCAGGTGTGCGCGCCTCGGTTAAAATGGTCGCCGAAAAGTTTGTGTGGCCTGGCCTGCGCAAAAACGTAAAAGAATGGGCAAAAACTTGCATTTTTTGTCAGTGCGCCAAAATACACAAACACACAAAAGCCCCTCTGGAGCCTTTTCCAATCCCTGCTAGAAGGTTCGACCACGTTCATGTCGACCTCGTGGGGCCACTACCTTCCTCCCAAGGTTTCACACACCTGTTAACAATGATAGACCGCACCACGCGCTGGCCAGAAGCAGTCCCTCTGGCGTCAACTACAGCGGAGGAAGTCGCTCGCGTTTTTTTGACAAACTGGGTGGCACGTTTCGGCGTCCCATCGGACATCACGTCCGATAGGGGGCCTCAATTTGTCTCAGAGCTTTGGTCAGCCATGTCCAGCAGCTTAGGGGCGACAATTCACAGCACCACCGCTTATCACCCTCAGGCTAATGGGTTATGCGAGCGTTTTCACAGGTCTTTAAAGGACGCCCTCAGAGCCTCACTAACGGATACAAATTGGGTAAATAAACTTCCCTGGGTTTTATTGGGGTTGTGTGCTGCGCCTAAAGAGGATCTAGACGCCTCTCCAGCAGAATTAGTTTTTGCACAACCTCTCAGGCTCCTGGGTGAATTTTTACCAGAGAACCCAGAGCCAGGGCATCTTCCAGCCTCGAGGTTTTTAGGCAGCAATGGACCGGACTCTCTCCCTGGACCGGCACATCACTCTTTTCCACGGGTTTTTGTCCCCCAAGCTCTAAAAAAACGCTGAATTCATTTTTGTTAGGCATGAAGCTTTAAAACCAACTTTCCGCCCAGCATACGATGGGCCATTCAGAGTGCTGGAACCTGGTGATAAACACTTTGTGCTTGATTTTGGGGATAGAAAAGAAACAGTCAGCGTTGCCAGACTTAAACCTGCCTTCTTGTTGAGAGACGAGCCTGCACAGTTGGCGAGAGCACCTCGGCGGGGTAGACCCCCCAAGAGAAAAGACTCAGCCCCCCTGCAGGGAACAAATAATCACTCTCCTCCCCAAGCTGCAGATTCGTTACAGGAAGGTCCCAGCAGGACGCCTAAGCGGACCCACAGCAGATTCGGGAGAAGATTAAAACCCAGACAGCACAGGGACTGATGCAAACTACTCAACAGTTGTTCACTAATTGTGCTGTAACAGTTTAAGACTGACTTGTGATTTTACTATGCTGTTATGATTACCACTGAACTCTCTTAGGAGCATGGCTGCTGGAAAGTTTCTTCTGTGGCAAGAGGTATAGCAGTTAGTATGTCATAGTAATTATCTTAAACTGTGAATTTCTCCATTGTCCTTTTCTTAGTCGTTTGGGGGGGGCTGTGGGCTATATTAATCATGTATTCCATAACCTACATATGTTGAAGCATGTGGGAATGTTTGGTGATTACATATGTAAGGCGACTTCACACCTCAGAAAGGACAAAGACTCTCAACCGCCAGTGAAGAACAAAGACGTTCCCAGACACTGCGGTGGAGATCGGAGGAGCTGCCCTCACCCCCCAGGGCCAGGAGGAGGAGTACGGAGACAATGGGGGGATTAAGATAATGAGGGATGTCAGCCTTTGATATGCATGTCTTTTGTTATGTGCAAGTATAAGTTCACAGAGCCAGCGGTATTCGGCCTCTTTTCTTGCTTCTGCTTCTGCACTTAGATGAGACTTGTTAGAGGAGCTGATAATAAACTTTGGTTTATATATCACACCGCCTCGTTCTTCCAAGCTCTTCTACACCTTATTGTTTACTTGCTGCCCTTGCTAAGGCTAACAACAGACATAGTTCTAAGCTTTTTGGAGAAGGGGGGGTGTAAATATGATATATGGGAAATGGCATGACGCACCATGCTGCGCCTATACGTACACAAGTGTGACGTCACTACGCCACAGGGTATAATAGCCGGCTGCCCAGGGCTAGTTGGTCTCTTGCTATCCACCTTTGGTACCACCTCCCAGTCACCTCGCTGTGTGCTCCCTCCTTAGCATGTTCTGCTAGTTGTTCAATAAAGCTAACCTCAACACGTGAGCTTGTCTGCAGACCCATTATTTCCAGACACAACACATAACACTTGACTGCATCTGAAACCAGAAAAATAACTGCCACACAGAATCTCACAATGAGAAAGAAACAGGAATGGACAAAGGGAAGAGATGTAAGCTATTGCTGCTCTTTTGGCTCTTTTATTGCTGCTCTTATTGCTGCTCTTTTGGCTGCACGGTGGCGCAGTGGTTAGCACTGCGGCAGCACAGTTTACCCTTGGCCGGGGGATTGTGGGGATCGTGGGATCGTGGGTTCGATCCCAGCCCCCGACCAACAGTGATCTGTGTGGAGTTTGCATGTTCTCCCCGTGTTGCGTGGGTTTACTCCGGGATTTCTCCGGTTTCCTCCCACATGCCAAAAAAACATGCATGTTAGGTTAATTGGCTGTTCTAAATTGTCCCTAGATATCTGTTTCCTATAGGCCCTTAGAATAGAGGGTTAGTATTAATGAAAGCGCTTTGAGTGGTCTTTGTGACTAGAAAAGCGCTATATAAGTGCAGGTTAGTTAGTTAGTTAGTTAGCTCTAAACCTTCATGAAAAAAATGTGGTGGAGCAGGGGCAACATGCAAAAGACAAACAACAGAATCACAACTGACCTAGATTACTGGTTCTTTAATTTTTGACATCGACTCCCAGTAGCATTAGACTTTCAAGTCCACATGCCTCCACAATACCAATGCGCAGGAATGCTGTTTAGTTCTGCTATTCTGTTTAATCACATTCTGGTTTTTCCCATCATATTTTATTCTTCATGGCAAATTTTATAATTTTGGTTTTGAGAATGTAAGAAAGTCATGCATTTTTTGATATCAGACTCCTTTCGTGTGTGTGTGGCTGTGGCATGTGGTTATCAGCCCCTATATTTAATGGAAGTCTCTTTTACCCTTTAGGAGGCTTACTGGACATTTTCCAAGTTGTTTGCTGAAAAGAAATAGTTTTTTTTTTTTAATAAAACAGAAAAAAACAAGTCCACATACAATCATATGCACATGAGACTGGTTGTTGTCCTTAATTTTTATTCACTTTTCACAAACCTAATTGCAAAAAGATTGGAGACTACATAAAACCTAACCAACAAAATGTGATGATTTGCAAATCTTATAAAATATTTTATTCACTATAGAACACAGAAAATGTTGAAAGTGAGATATCTTATTATTTTTGGAAAAATGTTGCCACCTTGAATGTAAGCAACATGTTAAGCAGCAACTTGGTCGTAATGGTAATGCAAGGTAAAGGAACAGAGCTCAGAGTTGCAACAAAAAGGTGAAATAAGGCACAAGGTTTTATTCAGCTCTAGTTGAGAAAGGCAACAAGGTAATTAAGAATGTTACTGTGTTTATAAAGGTTTACATTTGTTTATTGATGTACAGTGCATCCAAAAAGTATTCACAGCGCTTCACTTATTCCACATTTTGTTATGCTACAGCCTTATTCAAAAATGGATTAAATTCATTTTTCTCCTCAAAATTCTACACACAATACCCCATAATGACAACGTGAAAAACGGGTTTTTAAGATTTTTGCAAATTTATTACAAATAAAAAACTAAGAAATCACATGTGCATAAGTATTCACAGCCTTTGCTCAATACTTTGTTGGTGCACCTTTGGCAGCAATTACAGCCTCAAGTCTTTTTGAATATGATGCCACAAGCTTGGCACACCTATCTTTGGACAGTTTGGTCCATTCCTCTTTGCAGCACCTCTCAAGCTCCATCAGGTTGGGTGGGAAGTGTCTGTGCACAGCCATTTTCAGATCTCTCCAGAGATGTTGAATTTTATTACAGTCTGGGCTCTGGCTGGGCCACTCTAGGACATTCACAGCGTTGTCCTGAAGCCACACTCCGATATCTTGGCTTTGTGCTTAGGATCATTGTCCTGCTGAAAGATGAACCGTCGCTCCAGACTGAGGTCAAGAGTGCTCTAGAGCAGGTTTTCATCCAGGATGTCTCTGCACATTGCTGCACTCATCTTTCCCTCCATCCTGACTAGTCTCCCAGTTCCTGCCACTGAAAAACATCCCCGCAGCATGATGCTGCCACCACCATGCT
Source organism: Pholidichthys leucotaenia (assembly GCA_020510985.1). Lineage (NCBI taxonomy): Eukaryota > Metazoa > Chordata > Actinopteri > Cichliformes > Pholidichthyidae > Pholidichthys > Pholidichthys leucotaenia. The sequence goes on along the minus strand of CM035844.1, from coordinate 377,305,868 downwards.
TCACTGTATGGATGGTATTGGCCTGATGATGAGCGGTGCCTGTTTTTCTTCAAACATGATGCCTGACATTCATGTTAAAGGGTTCAATCTTTGTCTCATCAGACCAGAGAATTTTGTTTCTCATGGCCTGAGAGTCCTTCAGGTGCCTTTTGGCCAACTCCAGGTTGGCTGCCAAGTGCCTCTTACTAAGGAGTGGTTCCATCTGGCTACTCTACCATACAGGCCTGATTGGTGGATTGCTGCAGAGATGGTTGTCCTTCTGGAAGGTTCTCCTCTCTCCACAGAGAAATGTTGGAGCTCTGACAGAGTGACCATCGGGTTCTTGGTCAGCTCCCTGACTAAGGCCCTTCTCCTCAGTTTAGACAGCCAGCCAGCTCTAGAAGGAGTCCTCGTGGTTCCGAACTTCTTCCATTTACAGATGATGGAGGCCACTGTGCTCATTGGGACTTTCAAAGCAGCAGAAATTTTTCTGTACCCTTCCCCAGATTTGTGCCTTGAGATAATCCTGTCTCAGGGGTCTACAGACAATTCCTTTGGCTTTATGCTTGGTTTGTGCTCTGACATGCACTGTAAACTGTGGGATCTTATATAGACAGGTGTGTGCCTTTCCAAATCATGTCCAATCAATTGAATTTACCACAGGTGGACTCCAGTTAAGCTGTAGGAACATCTCAAGGATGATCAGTGGAAACAAGATGCACCTGAGCTCAATTTTGAGCTTCATGGCAAAGGCTGTGAACACTTATGTACATGCGATTTTAGTTTTTTATGTTTAATAAATTTGCAAAAATCTCCAAAAAATCTTTTTTCACATTGTCATTAATGTGGTATTGTGTGTAGAATTTTGAGGAAAAAAATGAATTTAATCCATTTTGGAATAAGGCTGTAACATAAAATGTGGAAAAAGTGAAGCACTGTGAGTACTTTCCGGATGCACTGTAAGTAAGGTGGAAAATTGCTTTCTAAAAAGGTATATTTCTGTTTTTATCGTTTATCCAGCTCTTACAGTGGTTTGTGCCAAAGGAAGGACTAATAAACAAACTCAGACCATCAGTAAAGCTTTCTTTTATTCAACTGGGTGCTACATTGAATTTGATGACAAAACACGCCTCAGAAGTTGAGACAGGGGAAACAACAGGCTGGTAAACTAAGTGGCACTACAAAGAAACAACTGGAGCCACATGTTGCAACTAGTTAAGTTTTTGAGAAATATCTATTGTTTTCATACCTTGTCCAAGGCATTGCCAAATCTGACACTTTCGGCAGCAAAGAGATCCTTTTTCTTCCCCATATTGCTTGAAACTTGTGGCATGCTTAATAATGTGGAACATCCTTAAGTAGTTTTACTTTAATTGGGCCTAATTATGACAGATGTCTGAGATTGATATCAGTAATCCAAAGAGCCCTGAGACACAATACCATCCATGAGTTTAATTGAAAGACAAAAAAAAATTGAATGTTTATGACACTAAAATCCTATTTGCATAATAATTTGGAATGCAGTGTATGGTAGATTTTCACTTCAAGATCATGTTTGCAAAATTATTTTGATAGTACACCAACATTTGACCACGTCAATGTCACTTCATCCATAGCCTGAGTGTGGCCACATTGCCTTCAACAGTTCTTTTATTGGTGTGATTACTGAGCAGAGAGTAGATGTAGCCTCAGTCCCAGGAGCAAATCACAGTGCATGACTTAAGCCACCAACAACAAAAAGCCCTGTAGTTGGCTGTTGGGACTGGGGTCATGGTCATCATGGTTGGTGTCTTTTCAGTGTTCCTACAATGCCCATAGCAGCCAATGACACAGAGGTATTCTTTACAGCATGAGATGGTGAATTGTCATGCATGAAGATACCAGGGAAAAAAGTGGTCAGTCAGAAACTCTATATACTTTGTCGAGGTCATTTTCACACCTTCAGGGATGCTAAAGGGGCCTACCAGCTTTTTCCACATGATTCCGGCCCAAAACATGACTCCATCACTTCTTTGCTGACGTTGCAGCCTTGTTGGGACATGGTGGCCATCCACCAACAATCCACTACTCCATCCATCTGGACCATCCAGGGTTGCATGGCACTCATTATTAAACAAGACTGAAAATTAGTCTTCATGTATTTCTGGGCCCACTGCAACCATTTCTTCTTGTGAGCATTGGTTGGGGGTGGCTGAATAGTAGGTTTATGCATAACTGCAAGCCTCTGGAGGATCCTACACCTTGAGGTTTGTGGGACTCCAGAGGCACCAGCAGCTTCAAATACCTGTTTGCTGCTTTGTAACGGCATTTTAGCAGCTGCTATCTAAAGGGCAGATTTACTAAGGCAGCGCAAATTAACGAGTACGCAATTTAGACAGAGTGGCTAAGGAAGTCGCCAGTTTTTGCCTGTGATCTACAAACAACACGAAAATTATGAACACAGACACAGACACTTCATTTCAGTAATGACCACCCATTTGTTATGTCCATAACCAGTATTCCAATAACGAGGCTGGAGGTGCAATAGGATGTGACTTTATTAAGTGACTCACAGTATGACAAGGCACTCCCGTACAGGCAGAGGCGAGACCGTGCCTCTTTGGCATCAGCCCTTTATACTCAGAGTGGCGGCGGATCCAGAAAGGTGGAGCCACCACCTACATCACACAATAATACGTCTTATTAATACATAACACCGCCCCCCCCCCCCTTAAAAAGAAGTCCAAAACACATGCACACTAATTAGACCCTCCCAAATTTAATACCCGAGTCACACTCTGATGATAAACAGATAAAGCAGGCCTATCCATGCACACAAACAACTAAAACTAGACGGGGACAGGTGGACTACCGTCCCACCTCCACATGGCTAGACGGATTATTCTGCCATCTTCGATAATGTAGAGTCCATAAAATAAAACACTGCTGTGTTCCTATTAAAACATAAAATAACCCCCATAAACAAATATACATATAAGCAAAACCTTAATCCAACAAACAATCAGTTAACATGCACACTCATGCCCTGTTACCACCATTCCCAATAATACAACCCCAACCCGGGCAAACCCCACAGTAATACAACACCCAAAAAATGGTGGCACACACACATTACTTGAGTGGTTTTTTTTGTTTGTTTTTTTATAACATGGGCACTTGATGTAGGAGTTGTGCACGAGAAACATTAACTACGTAGCCCGGGCAATCACATTTAACCCAACTCATCGCCCCTTGTTATTGTACAGTCTGGATGGAGAGGCCACCCCCCGGGGGACTCATCTGGCGGGTCCCACCCAGAGCTCCTTCGTCTCTTCGCCCCTGGAAATGAGCTACGTCAGAGCCCCGACATCTCCTTCTCCCTGATGGCACGCCGCAGTTCACTGGGGTGTCTCCATGAGTCATCTTACAGCCAAAGGTACCCGTCCTCCAGAACAACTACCACCTTCAGCCGCCCCTGGTCCTCCTGTCGTTTTCTTTTCCCATGGACTCCTTTCAGCCGAACCTCCTCTCTGGGTCGAACCACATCAACTCCCAAAGGAACTCGACTCGGCTTCCAATGCCCATGATCTCTAAACTGGGCCTCCTCACCGGGTCGCGCCACACCGGTGACCCTCCACGAAGCCCGACTCGGCCTCTAGTGTTTCTGTGTGGCACGTCTGTTCCCCATGCCAGCTGGTCCTGCCCCGTGCTCTTTCATTTTGAACGTCGGCGAAGCCGTCGCAGCCCCTTGCTTCTAGGTATCTCCAGGCCGAACTTCAGAAGCAGAGGGAGCCATCCTCACAGCTCCACCCGCCATCACGAGCGTTCCACTGTGCCGCCCAGTTCCCACACCTAGGGTAACTTGGGCCCTTACACCGGAACCCCCCCACGATGGCCCTGAGTGGTATTGGTCCTGTCCATCTCCCAGAATACTAGGCCACCTATCGTCCCAAACCGCATCGTCCACCTCTTGTGGAATTGGCCGGTACCACAAACCACAGCCCGACCACTCCTCTCCACTGCTGCTGTTAATTGAGAAGCATGGTCCATAAAAAAGGTATCCGCCCATCACATTCGACCCACTCACGGTCACCATGAACTGCAGGCTGGACATGACCGCTGACTTGTACCTCACTGTCAGCTCCAGCGAACCCACGATGGACAGCCTATTACCGCCATACCCACACAATGGCATCGACAGACCTCTCACACGATGGTAGGGGAAAAAACTCCTCACAGTAGGCCAGTTCAACATGGACCTCACCACACCCGTGTCCACCAATAACGGCACTTCCGGCAGTCCAACGTAACTGTTAAATACATACGGCCTTCTGTGCTTGAGGAGACAATGTGGATAACCGTAGGAGTCGTAGCGGGGAAATCCACTTCACGTCGCCGTTCCCCTTGCTCAAATTTTTTACAGACCCTGGTGAAATGATGCATGAGTCTGCACTTGCCACAGTGTTTGCCTTTTGCTGGACACTCTTTTGCCTTGTACCGGTGCTTGGTAGACCCACAGCCCAAACATCTTGGCGATCCCAGGGTGGACCTTATTTTTATAGCGGTGCGTATTCTTCTCCGTCTTCTACGTTGTCATTGCTATCTGGGTCTACAGCATGCGCCGCTGATTGTGAGTCGGGTTTCCCCAACGTTGTTCTCTCACCGAGATCCCGTGACAGTTTATCCGCTGCTTCAAACTGTTGGGCTATCTCCACAGCCTTGGCCAACGTCACTTCACTAGAATGTGTAAGGAGTCTTGACCGTGCCGCTGCACACAGCGTGTGCTCCGCCAACTGATCACGGACCATTTCCTCTTCTAAGGTCCCAAACTGGCGACAGCCAGCCAGCTGGTGCAGGTCTGCAACATACCGCTGCACCGACTCTCCAGTTCGCTAGCGGTGCTGTTGGAACTGAATCCTCCAGATGATGACGTCCTCGGTAGTGCGAAAGTAGCGCGCCATTAGCCCAACCATATCCTCAAAACCGTCGCTCACACCCAATGTGCTGAGAATGCGTTGTACCTCCACGCCAAGGTCCACGCCATGGACCAGAATCGCTTGAGCATGCAATTTCTCTAGTTCACCAAGGTTCAGTGCCACCAGATAATTCTCAAATGCGGCAAACCACCTCTTCCACGGTACCGGTGGCTCGCCGGTAAGCTCCAGAAATGGCAGAATGCCCGAAATACTTTTATCCATGTTTTTATCCTCATTGCCAAATGTTATGTCCATAACCAGTATTCCAATAACTAGGCCGGAGGTGCAATAGAATGTAACTTTATTAAGTGACTCACAGTATGACAAGGCGCTCCTGTACAGGCAGAGGCGAAGATCAAAAGAGACCGTGCCTCTTCGGCATCAGCTCTTTATACTCAGGGTGGTGGCGGAACCGGAAAGGTGGAGCCCCCATCCACATCACACAATAATACGTCTTATTAATACTTAACACCATCCACCAAGAGCACCACAAAATTGCTCACAGGCACAGCTGATAAGGAAGTGGTTCATCAACACAGGCACAGCCAGTTCGGAGGAGCAAAATATATAAAGCTTTTTTTTTTTTTTTTTTTTTTTTTTAAGTTTTTGTTTTAGTGCAAACCCCACTAAAATAGTTTATTTTTGTTCATTATATTTCAAAAGTTATATTTTCATTAAACATGGGAGACTTTTTTGTTTAATATGTATAAATGGAGTATCTACTTTAAAAAAGGACTACTCATGAATAAATTAATTATTTGACCAGTGTGTTTATTTTATTAACACTAGAACAATAGAGATGGTCTGATGGAGACTCTGGGGCTTTATTATGTGAATAATTTTGTTTTAACAAAATGTACAGGTCTCCCAGTTCACAACTTTTTATAAATGCCATTGAGTTATGGTGTTTCAATTTCGGGGGACACTTCTATGGATCTGTGCGCTCTTTTTGTTAATCTCAGTGTTGTTTTCCTCCTATATTGTGTATCGTAAACTGGGAGTGAGAAATAGAGAGAAGAGGGAACTGAATTACCATTTTATGCACAGCATAAAGAAATACTGTAAATATAGAAATATGGATAGAGAAAAAACCCCCAAAGAGAATTGGCAATGTGGAAGATTTTGCTTCAAGAGTGAAGAGGAGCTGATAGGAAAACTCCAGAGTCCAAGTCTAAACCTCCACAGAAAAGAGAAAAAAAAAAGTCACTATCGGCTGACACCATCTGTATGTCCACTGCAGGTATAAGGGCTCCTATTGTATCCTTTTATCTGGATACAAATTCATGTAGTAGGCTATACACAGTATAAACAAGCTAACTTGATGAATTGATGAATTAACTTTTAGCTAACTGTACTGTGACGTTGGCGAGGTTCACACAACGAAGAGGAGCAGATGGTTGTGACGAACAGGCTTTATTCAAACACACCCAACCCCAACACCCACTCTCTGAGCACAGACTGGAGGGGGGGGGGGGGGGGTCATTCTCCCAGACCCCTATTTCAATCATGGTTACACACACATGATACATCTTGCCCTAATCCTGCCTATAAACACTGCTGGGTCATTATAACGCAGTTATAATGACACAGCAGTATAATAACTCAGTAATAACATTTAATACACACACAGTAACGTTTTCAGCTGGCAAAGCATGCTGGGAAATCCCTGCCCCCCTTAACATGGCCCTGACATTACACTGCTCCCCCCTGGACTGGTTTCTGTCCCCAGAAAAATCAAAGTCCAACCCAGAACTCCAACGCGAATCAGTCCAGGTGTTGGGGGCGGCTTCGATGCAGACGACCACCACATCCAACAGCTTCAGTAGGACTACGCACAGTCCCTCCCCTGGCAGCCGGAGTCATGACTCCCACTGCTGCCAGGACCTCCCAGGCGGGCGCTGGCCCGCGTCCAGCCCCTGCCGAGCCCGGGAAAAGACCGGATCTGTCCTGCTCGCTCCGCTGCTGCTGCGCACCGAGGGCCTCTGTGACATCGCCACCGAGGGAAGCATCTGCGGGCGGTGGTAGGACTACGCACAGTCCCTCCCCTGGCAGTGGGAGTCACAACTCCCACCACTGTCAGGACCTCCCAGGCGGCCGCTGGCCCGCGTCCAAGCATCCAGCCCCTGCCGAGCCCGGGAAGAGACTGGATCTGTCCTGCTCGCTCCGCTGCTGCTGCGCGCTGAGGGCCTCTGTGATGTCATCGCCGGGGGAAGCATCTGCGGGAGGTGGCCTTTCCCCGTCCATGCCACCTCGCTCAAATTTAACGTCGGCGAGGGGACAGTTTCTCGTGGGGTGGGCACGGGGCAGTACCGTGCGATGTGCCCTGGCTCTCCGCAGCGGAAGCACCTTTCCTTGTGTCGCCGCGGCCATCTCCTCTGTGGACGCACCGCCGTGGTCTGCAGTAACTCCTCCTCCTCCCCCTCGCTGTCAGCATGGCGGTTTCCTCCGGTGACCAGTCGTTCAGCACGGCAGCCAACTCGACCTGGGCCAGGTGGTCATCCAACAGGTTTTCGCCGTTGTAGCGGGGAATCTTGGCCCGCTGCCGGATGGATGGGATGGTCGCCTCCCGGTCGATCACCGCTCCTGATTGCCCTGGAATCGCCAGCCTGTCCTGCCCTGAAAAGGGCGGGAAACGGGGCTGGTTTGCTCTGCTTGGCCCGCTCTGTCTTGAAAAAGGTGGAAGGCGTGGTACGCTGGTCCGTCCATCGCAGCGAGCCACTACGGGAGTCGGCGTCTCAACTCTGCGCTCTGTTCCCAGCCGGGCAATGAACCACCCCGGCCGCTGGACCTCCGCCTGGGTCCTGGCCACCATCTTGCTCCATCCCCACTGCTGACACCAGTGTGACGTTGGCGAGGTTCACACAACGAAGAGGAGCAGATGGTTGTGACAAACAGGCTTTATTCAAACACACCCAACCCCAACACCCACTCTCTGAGCACAGACAGGAGGGGAGGTCATTCTCCCAGACCCCCATTTCAATCATGGTTACACACACATGATACATCTTGCCCTAATCCTGCCTATAAACACTGCTGGGTCATTATAACGCAGTTATAATGACACAGCAGTATAATAACTCAGTAATAACATTTAATACACACACAGTAACGTTTTCAGCTGGCAAAGCATGCTGGGAAATCCCTGCCCCCCTTAACACGGCCCTGACGTTACAGTATGAAGGATGAATGAAGGATGAGTTAAGATGGCGCCTGTGTTTGGCCTGGCTATTGCCTCTCTTCATCTGTGTTGTCTAGCTCTGTTTGTCATTTTTGCTGTTTTATCTATCCTATCACTAAATGAATGTGTCTTTGCTACACTGAGATATGATGGACAGTCATTGTACCGGATTAAACTGTCTATGGAAAGATCATTTGACTCTTGGGAGGGCGACAGACAAACTTTTCCACCCTCGTTTGTGTGTTCTCCCTCCTCACCTGAGTACCGGCTTCTCTTTGCGAGCTTGCATCCTGGTAAGCCTGGGAAGAAGCCCAGGAGAAGGGGTTGCAGAGCTGACTGTCAAGTTAAGAGGAGACGAGCCCTCCGGACTGAGAGTTTCTGGTCTGGTCACCGTGAACACATCCAGTGTCTGCTGCGGGTTCCCGCCCAGGACGTGACTACGAATGCTCCTCTGCAGCTGCTGGATTGCTCTCCCGTCTCACAAACACTTACTGTATGTCCAGGACACTTGTGGACGGGATCATGGTTTTGCCATCAGGATCTTGAGTTGTCCTGCCTGACCAGAGACTGACCGCCCGGCGCAGCTGGAAGTCACGTGACCACGTCAGGTGCCTGTTGTCAGCTTCACTCCGATCAGCTGGGAGCGCAGCTGAGCTGTCACCCATCTGGATGGCGTTACTCAATCCTCGCTCCATTTCTAACACATCCCTCACTCTTAATGAACTTTTCTTGAGAGAGGATATGGATTTTATGTTCCTGGTGGAAACGTGACAGAGAGAAAATGAGTTTTTCCACCTGAAGGAGCTCTGTCCCCCTGGCTGTTCTGTTATGGGGACTCCCCGGATTGTGCAACGTGGTGGAGGACTCGCTGTCGTATACCGGGACAGCGACCTGTGCAGACTGGTAAACTCTGAGCCCTTCTCCTCTTTTGAGTCTCAGATAACAAAAGTCGGGACCTTTAATGCCTTTTTCTGTTTTAATTTACCGTCCTCCTAGTCCTGCAAGTGTCTTTCTTGTGGATTTTACAGACTTTTTATCTTCTCTTATTAAATTGGAGAGGGTTTTAGTCATTGGTGATTTTAACACTCATATTGACGATGTTACATGTAACACAGCTGTTGACTTTTTATCCATCACTCATTTTTATAACCTCATCCAGCATGTTTTGGGCCCTACACACGCTAGGGGTCATACCTTGGACCGTGTTTTTCTTTGGGCTTGAGTACTGAAAATGTGTGTGTTGATGACTTCCAGATCAGTGATCACAGCTGTGTGCTTTTTAATGTTAACTTCCCTGTGAATCCTCCCCCTCTGAAAATGGCAGCAAAAAGGCGGATTATTAACCAAGAGGCAGCAAATGATTTCTCTGCTTTGTTCGAGCCACACCTACTGATGGGAATTTAAGATCTTGATGCCTTCACTCAGACATTAGACAGCCACTGTATGGCTGTCTTAGACAAAGTGGCACCAGTGAAATCTGTCTTTGCTTCTCCTAAAAAGTCTCACCCTTGGATAAATGACTCCAATCGATCCTTTAGAAGAAATTGTCATAAGGTAGAACGTTTATGGAAATCCACCCAATTGGAGGTTCACAGACTCCATTTAAGGGAGCTTAGAGCCTCTTTAAATGACATGTTGAGGGATGCCAGGAATCAGCATTTTTCAAAAATAATTTTCACAAATAAGAAAAATCCTAGAGTCTTATTTGACACAATGAACACTCTTGTCTCACCTGCTGCCCCTCTAATTCCTGTGTTCTGTAAAGCAGACAGTAACAAATTTCTTAATTTCTTTGTTGATAAGATCAGAGATATCAGGGAAAATATTTTGCCATCTTCTCTTAACCGTTATGCCCTCACCTTGTACTTGGTCCACTTTTAATCCAGTGACCTTTCAGGATATCACGGCTCTACTGCAGAAGATGAAACCCTCCTCTTCCTCTGTTGATGTTCTCCCTACTAAGCTATTTTTAGCTGTTTTTGAGTCAGTTGATCCTTCAGGTGTTGAACTGATAAACATTTCACTTTCAGCTGGTGTGGTTCCCAGCTCCTTCAAACATGCAGTGGTTGAACCAACTCTTAAGAAGCCGAGTTTGGATCCATCACAGCCAAATAATTATAGGCCAATCTCTAAACTCCCTTTCATATCAAAAATTCTGGAAAAGGTAGTGGCTGAGCAGCTTATGTCATTTTTGGCAAATTGTAATATCATGGATAAATTTCAGTCGGGCTTTAGTCAGAGTCTCCAGTGACATTATGATGGCGGCTGACACTGGTAAACACACAGTTTTGGTTTTATTGGATCTTTCTTCTGCCTTTGATACTGTTGATCACTGTATAATGATCAACAGACTCAAAGAGCTAGGGCTGTCTGATTCTTTTTTAAAATGGTTCTTATCGTACCTCACCGGAAGAACCTTTAATGTGTCTGTGAATCAGATCTTTTCTGAAATAGCACAGTACTCATGTGGGGTACCACAAAACTCAGTTCTAGGACCCATTTTATTTCTAATATACACTTTGCCACTGTTACAGATAATTAGCCAGTTCAAAAATATTTTTAATTATCTTTACACTGATGATATTCAGTTGTATTGCTCTTTTAAAGAGTCTGAGTTTCACATGCTGTCATCTTTAACGAAATGTTTGTCTAACATCAAACAGTGGTTAAGTGCAAACTTTTTACAGCATAACTCAGACAAGACAGAGACATTAATTATCGCTCCTGAAAACAAAATTCCACTTATTAAACACCACATGAGTACCCTAGGTTCCTCTGTCCAGGCAAGTCTTCAGAATCTTGGTGTTAGTTTTGACTCGGTTATGTCTCTTGAGCACCACATCAATCAATTAATTAGAAATTGTTTCTTCCATCTGAAGAACATTCCTAAGTTGAGAACTCTGGTGTCGAAGGCAGAACTTGAGATGATTATACGAGGGTCATTCAATAAATAAGGTGAATTTTTCGGTATAAGGACTTCTAATACAGATAGAAGCTTACTTTTTTTTTATTTTTCAACGTAGTCTCCCAGCAATGTCACACACTTTTCCCATCTGTGCACAAGCTTCCGTATTCCCTCAGTGTAAAAATCTTTGGACTGATGTCTCAGCCAGTGACTGATGTCTCAGCCAACTCATCACCATCCTTCTCATAGCGGGAGAGACACTGCTGGGACAACTCGACCCTCCTCTGTTTGTGCTCTGCAGTAAGCATCTTTGGCACCCACCGGCAGCCGACCTTCGAGTAGCCAAGGTCATCATGGACAATTTTGTGTGCTGTCCCAACAGATAAGCTCAAAGTCCTTGCAATGTCATCCACTGTTCTTCTTCTGTCAGACTGAATGAGGTCATTGACTGATTCGATCACTTCAGGAGACCTCACTTCTGAAGGCCTCCCAGGCCTGTCTTCATCCTCAACACTTCTCCGTCCTTCTTTAAACAATTTAGCCCACTTGTAGACATTTTTTCGGCTGAAACATGTGGCACCATACACAGTTGACATTCTCCTATGAATTTCAACTGGTTTGGAACCTTCAGCAACCAAAAACTTGATAACTGACCGCTGTTCAATCCTGGAGCATGCTTTTTGGTTGGCCATCTTTGTTAATCGCCAAAACTCTCAAAGTTTTTCTTGAATCTGCAAAAGAAAGTAAATCCATGTGAAAAAGAAGTAAAACAAAAAAATAAAATAAAAAAAGTAAGCTTAAATCTGTATTAGAAGTCCTTATACCAAAAATTCACCTTATTTATTGAATGACCCTCGTACATGCTTTTATTTCTTCTCGCTTAGACTATTGTAATAGTCTTTTTACCTGTCTGAGCCAAAAGCATCTTCAACGCCTCCAGGTTGTTCAAAATTTGGTTGCTGGACTTTTAACTCACACTAAGAAAAAGGCTCACATTACACCGGTTTTAGTAGCACTTCACTGGCTCCCAGCTGGTTTTAGGATTCAGTTTAAAATTTTAGTTCTTGTTTTTAGAGCTATTCATGACCAGGTCCCTAAATACATCACCGAGCTGCTTAAAGTGTACAACCTCTCACGATGTTTGAGATCCTTGGATCAGCTTTTACTGGCTGTCCTCAAACCCATTTTAAAACTCGAGGTGATAGAGCCTTTCAGGCAGTGGCACCAAAATTGTGGAATGCTCTGCCACTGTCTTTGTGCTCAGTAGACTCTGCTGACACTTTTAAAAAGCAGCTGAAGACACTTCTGTTTAAACAGGCTTTTTAGTTTGATTATGGATTATGGTTTTTATGTTTTTAATGTCTTTATACTTGTTTTTAATGCCTTTATTATTGTATTTGTGATTGTATGTTTTATTTTATTGTGAAGCACTTTGTGATTCTTTCTGTGAGAAGTGCTACATAAATAAATTTTACTTACTTAAACAAATGAAATTTAAAAAAAAAATGTCCAAGTCCAGTTCAGCATAACACTGATCTCTGTGAGACCATATAATCTGTTCTCCTATCATGCCAAATAAAGTCACAGGCAGAAAGAAGCTTCTGCCATGTGCCCTTGGTTCTTGCTAGTGTCTCCTCCTGGCACTAATAATCGCTATCATGTTAGGCGCAGATGAATTAAGACAAGCTTGTTTTGGGTATTAAATCCTGGCGCATTTAGCGGGATATTGACAACTGCAAACCTTAGTAAATCATCTTGTGCCAGTCATTTACAGTAAATACTCCCCTCCCTCAAATTTACACGTTGACATGACATCTCCCACAAATACATACCCAATGAGGCCAGGCGCAAAATCAACACAGTCCACATCTTTCCACCGCTAATTTTGCTCTGTGCCCGTTAAAAAAAACTACTGCTGAGATTTACTAACACTGAAACAGGGTTTTGCGATGGCACAGCACGTTAGTAAATCTGTGCCTAAATCCGATGAATTTGTCTGGCAAATACCTTCATTACGCCTTTATCTGCACAAACCCATCTGTGCTCTGAATCAGCCACAAATTTCTTCACAGTACGATGATCATGCTTAATTTTTAAACGAAAATAAAGAATCTCTCATTTGTCCAATTACTGATTTAATCAGTCTGTCAGTTAAACATGCTGTCGTCCCAACTGCTTGGAAGGTAGGAGTGGTCAAACCAATTTTCAAAACAAGGAGTAAAACTGATATAAACAACTACAAACCAATCAGCATCTTACCTGTCATCTCCAAAATAATTGAAAAATAGGTGGCCATTCTATTGTGTAAACATCTGAATTATGGAAACACCCCCCTGCATTATGCACAGTTTGGGTTCCATGCCCACCACTCAACAGAGTCTGCAATAATCTTGTTCCTAGAGAAAACTAAATCTTTCTTAGATAAGTGCAATTGTGTAGGTGCTGTGTTTTTAGATCTGAAGAAGGCATTTGACACCATTGACTACAACATCCTTTTAATCAAACTTACTCAATTTAACTTTTCACAACATGCTATCAAATGGATGAAATCCTATCTAACCGACAGACAACAATGTGTAATGGTCAACAGTGTCAAATCACCATATTTGAAATGTCAAGTGGGTGTCCCACAAGGCTCTATACTTAGACCAGTATTATTCTCCTTATACATAAATGATCTACCAAATGCATGAAGAAACTTTCATATACAAATGTATGCAGATGACAAGGTAATATTCACACCTGCAAAAAACACCCAAGAAGCTGCCTGTATTCTTACAACAGCAATGACCCAAATCCATGGCTGGTTGAATAACTCATGTCTCCTACTAAACACTAAAAAAACTGTTTGCATGATGTTCACAAACACCGATCAAATATTACAAACTCGAACATCTTAAAAGTGGAGGAGCTGCCACTTGTCAAGAAATTTAAGTACCTCGACGTGATTTTAGACTCCTCACTAACCTTTAAAAAACACATCAAAAAATCTAAAAAATAATCAAATTCAATCTAAGAAATTTTAAACAAATTAGACCATTGCTGACAGTTAATGTGGCCAAAATGTTTCTGCATGCAATGATCTTCTCATACATCTATTACCGTTTTACTAACTGGTCACTCACTGGTGTAACCATAATCAAACCCACTGAATCTTTATACAAAAAAGCCATAAAAATCCTTGACAAGAAAGATCCCACATATCATTGTTGTCACATTTACAAAAAATACAATCTTCCCTCTTTTGAAAAATGTAAAACTCTCACAATTTGCTTGTTCAATATATAAAATATTAAATGGCTATGCACCCCTCCCCCCTTCCCCAGGAGAATATGTTAAACTGAGAACTGTCACCAGTACAACCACCAGAGCAATTACTAAAGGAGACTGTGAGATTTCCCCACAGATGCACCAAATTTGCTCAATCTGTGCTCAGTGAGGGGCACCAAGATCTGGAAAAACATACCACCTGCAGTCAGAGAATGTACCACACGAAACACTTAAGATGCATTGTAAAAATGGGCTTTTAAACAACCAAAACTGTACCCATAACTAGTGGTTGCTCTGTGGCATACGCATATACAGTGGGGTAAAAAAGTATTTAGTGAGCCACCAATTGTGCAAGTTCTCCCACTTAAAAGATGAGAGAGGTCTCCAATTTTCATCATAGGTATACCTCAACTGTGAGAGACAAAATGAGAAAAAAAATCCAGAAACTCACATTGAAGGATTTTTAAAGAATTTATTTGCAAATTATGGTGCAAAATAAGTATTTGGTCAATAACAAAAGTTGATCTCAGTACTTTGTTAAATACCCTTTGTTGGCAATGACATAGGTCAAACATTTTCTGTAAGTCTTCACAAGGTTTTCACACACTGTTGCTGGTATTTTGGCCCATTCCTCCATGCAGATCTCCTCTAGAGCAGTGATGTTTTGGGGCTGTCGCTGGGCAACATGGACTTTCAACTTCCTCCAAAGATTTTCTATGGGGTTGAGATCTGGAGACTGGCTAGGCCACTCCAGGACCTTGAAATGCTTCTTACGAAGCCACTCCTTCGTTGCCCGGGTGGTGTGTTTGGGATCATTGTCATGCTGAAAGACCCAGCCACGTTTCATCTTCAATGCCCTTGCTGATGGAAGGAGGTTTTCACTCAAAATCTCACGATACATGAGATCGTGACCTCATTCATTCTTTCCTTTACATGGATCAGTCATCCTGGTCCCTTTGCAGAAAAACAGCCCCAATGCATGATGTTTCCACCCCCATACTTCACAGTAGGTATGGTGTTCTTTGGATGCAACTAAGCATTCTTTCTCCTCCAAACACGACAAGTTGAGTTTTGACCAAAAAGTTCTATTTTGGTTTCATCTGACCATATGACATTCTCCCAATCCTCTTCTGGATCATCCAAATGCTCTCTAGCAAACTCCAGACGGGCCTGGACATGTACTGGCTTAAGCAGGGGGACACGTCTGGCACTGCAGGATTTGAGTCCCTGGCGGCATAGTCTGTTACTGATGGTAGGCTTTGTTACTTTGGTCCCAGCTCTCTGCAGGTCATTCACTAGGTCCCCCCGTGTGGTTCTGGGATTTTTGCTCACCGCTCTCATGATCATTTTGACCCCACGGGGTGAGATCTTGCGTGGAGCCCCAGATCGAGGGAGATTATCAGTGGTCTTGTACGTCTTCCATTTTCTAATAATTGCTCCCACAGTTGATTTCTTCACACCAAGCTGCTTACCTATTGCAGATTCAGTCTTCCCAGCCTGGTGCAGGTCTACAATTTTGTTTCTGGTGTCCTTTGACTGCTGTTTGGTCTTGGCCATAGTGGAGTTTGGAGTCTGAATGTTTGAGGTTGTGGGCAGGTGTCTTTTATACTGATAACGAGTTCAAACAGGTGCCATTAATACAGGTAACGAGTGGAGGACAGAGGAGCCTCTTAAAGAAGAAGTTACAGGTCTGTGAGAGCCAGAAATCTTGCTTGTTTGTAGGTGACCAAATACTTATTTAACACCATAATTTGCAAATAAATTCTTTAAAAATGAGACAATGTGATTTTCTGGATTTTTTTTTCTTCTCATTTTGTCTCTCACAGTTGAGGTATACCTATGATGAAAATTGGAGACCTTGCTCATCTTTTAAGTGGGAGAACTTGCGCAATTGGTGGCTGACTAAATACTTTTTTGCCCCACTGTATACTGTACATATGCACCTGTGCGTCACGCACATATGCCCCACCTCCCTTTGTCACTGTCTCTTGTTGCTGTGAAGTACTTGGGTGCATGTGTGTGTACGCATATGCAGTACTTCACTTGTGTGACATTTGAAAGTCTTGTTTTGTAACACCTTAACTTTTGCACTTTAGCATATCCACTTTGTACAGTTTTATTGTAGTTGTTCTTCTCGTGTATAATTATTTGTGTGTTTTGCAACCCGCCAGGGGACTACAGATGCAAATTAGCAGTATTGCTAAATCTGGCATACAGTATTTACATTTGTTTTAATGGTCATTAGTATGCATTGTCCCTTTTAAATAAACATTAAACTAAACTAAGCTAAACTTTAGTTTTTGTGAAATATCTAATGTTTTCATACCTTGTCCAAATTAAAATTAACCAATGAAAATCAGACATCCATCCTTCCATCCATCCATTTTCTTCTGCTTAATCCTTTTCGGGTCGCGGGGGGGCTGGAGCCTATCCCAGCATCTTTGGGGGAGAGGCAGGGTACACCCTGGACAGATCGCCAGTCCATCGCAGGGCCAACACAGAGAGACAGACAACCATTCACTCTCACAGTCATACCTAAGGACAATTTGATGGATGGATAGATGGATAGTTAAGATGGCGGCGTGTGGTTGTGCAGCGGCTCTTTGGTCCCTACTTTTGTTTGTATGTATGCTGTTTTTGGATACTGGACCGTGTGAAGCTGGATTTGTGTACAGTCGTACTGAGCTGATAAACATTGGACTTCAACAAAAGTCTGCTGTTACAGCAGTTTTCGAGAACACACAAAACATACCGGAGGCTATCTGTAGACCAACGGGATCACCATGGATTGTTGTCGGTCCTGGGAAGCGACGTAGACGGAGGAGGGAGAGAAAGCAAAAGCGGGGATGTCGGTCGGGCCTGCTAGCGAGGCTAAAGAGACAGCCGCATAGACCTCTGCTACCCAGCATTTTTCTCTCCAACGCCAGAAGCATCGTCCACAAGATGGATGATCTAGAGCTACAGCTGGCAACTAGTAAAACTGTGAAAGACTGCTGTGTGCTGTTGTTAACGGAAAGCTGGCTCCACCCACTGATCACCAATGCTGCAGTGCAGCTGCCAGGGCGCACACTTCACTGAATGGACCGAACAGCAGAATCCGGTAAAAAATGAGGAGGCGGTCTCTGCATTTTTCTTCACAACACTTGGACTAATCACAGCCGTATTATTAACACTTACTGTTCTCCTGATCTAGAGACAATGTCAGTCTTATGTCGGCCTTTTTATCTTCCAAGAGAGCTGACAGTCGTTATAATGACAGCAGTCTATATTTCTCCTGATGTAAATACTAAAGCGGCCCTTAGTCATTTGTACAGTGTAATAAATAAACAGCAGCAGGCCTATCCCGAGGGTGTTCACATCATAGCTGGTGATTTTAATCAAGCATGCTTGAGAACTGTGCTGCCTAATTTCACACAGTATGTGAAATGTGCCACTAGGGGAAAGAATTGTCTTGATTGGGTGTATTCAAACCTGAAGCATGCTTACAGAGCTGTGCCGTGTCCACATCTTGGCCTGTCAGACCATCTATCATTGCTCCTCATCCCAGCATACACCCCCCTCAGGAGAACTGCTAGACCTACTATAAAGAACATCACAACATGGCCTGAGGGAGCTCTTTCTCAGCTGCAGAACTGTTTTTCAAACACTCTATGGGATTTATTCAAGAATGAGGATCTGGAAATGTACACACAGACTGTATTACACTACATCACCTACTGTATCAATCAGGTGACTGTGGAAAAACGCATCAGGGTTTTTCCTAACCAGAAGCCTTGGATGACAAAAGAAGTCCAGGCACTCCTCAGAGCTCGTGATACAGCCTTCAGGTCAGGGGATACAGATCTGTATAGCACCGCCCGGGCTAATCTGAAGAAAGGCATTAAGGAGGCTAAACAGACCTATAAGAAGAAAGTCGAGAACCATTTTTCTGATAATGATTCGAGACAAGTATGGCAAGGCTTTAACCATATCACAAACTATAAGGGCAGCAGCATCATTTCCAGTGACATCAGCGCCTCACTGGCAGAAGAACTGAACTGCTTTTTCACACGGTTTGAGGCAAATACACCTCGCCAGGACCCACAGATGTTATTGAATGCCAGCTCTGATGTGCTTATCCTGCAGGATCATGAGGTGAGACAGACACTGAGAGCAGTTCACCCGAGAAAGGCTACTGGTCCCGATGGAGTGCCAGGAAAGGTGCTCAGAACATGTGCAGATCAGCTATGCTCTGTTTTGACTGACATTTTTAACTTGTCTCTCAAGGCAGCCATTGTTCCACAGTGTTTAAAATCTGCAGTCATTATTCCTGTACCTAAAAAACATACTATTTGCAGTCTGAATGACTATCGACCAGTAGCATTAACACCCATTGTTATGAAGTGCTTTGAGAAAATGCTATTGAAACATCTTTTGCCTAGTCTCCCCCCAGACTTTGATCAGAATCAGAATTATTGCCATTGTTCATGTAGTACACAAACTAGGTATTTGTCTCGGTGCAATGCTGCAACATTAAACATGATAAAATAAAAGAAATAAAAAAACTATACATGCAATAAAGTGTAGAATAAGAATGAGTAATACTAGTTAGCAGTTTTAAATATATTAGCAAGCAGCAGATATTGTGGAGTACCACGTGGTGCAGTTGGTAGTGCAAAAAGAAAGCAGTGATGATTGACATGAGTCTGGTTGAGCTGCTGTACATAGTGCACGAGAGTCAATAAGTCACTTAGTGTTCAGCAGTCTGATGGCAGAGGGGAAGAAGCTGTTCATGTGACGGGAGGTTTTAGTCTGAATGGACCGAAGTCTTCTACCTGAGGGGAGAGGGGCAAACAGTACGTGACCAGGGTGTGAAGGATCGGCTATGATCCGGCCAGCAGGCCTCCGGGTCCTGGAGATGTACAGATCCTGGAGAGATGGGAGCTTGCAGCCGATCACCTTCTCAGCAGTGCGCACGACGCGCTGCAGCCTTTGTCTGTCCCTGGCAGTGGCTCCTGCGTACCACACGGTTATGGAGGTGGTGAGGATGGACTCGATGATGGCTGTGTAGAACTGCACTAACATCTTGGTGGGTAGCTTGAGCTTCCTCAGCTGCCGCAGGAAGAACATCCTCTGCTGGGCCTTTTTGATGAGGGAGCTGATGGTCGGCTTCCACTTGAGGTCCCTGGTGATGGTGGTGCCTAGGAAGCGGAAGGAATCTGCAGTGGTGATGGGAGAGCCTGTGAGGGTGAGGGGGGGCAGAGGGGTTGTGACTTTCCTGAAGTCCACAATCATCTCCACTGTCTTCAGAGCGTTCAGCTGCAGGTTGTTGTTGTTGCACCAGGACGCCAGCTGGGCCACCTCTCTCCTGTAGGCGGACTCGTCGCCGTTGGAGATGAGCCCAATGAGGGTGGTGTCGTCTGCAAACTTGATCAGCTTGACAGACTGGTGGCCGCACATGCTGCCTCCGGTCCGTCAGGAAGTCGTGATCCACCTGCAGAGGGAGTCAGGCACGTTGAGCAGGGACAGCTTGTCCTGAAGCAGAGCGGGGCGGATGGTGTTGAATGCAGAGCTGAAGTCCACAAACAGGATCCTGGCATAGGTTCCCAGGGAGTCCAGGTGCTGCAGGATGGAGTGGAGGGCCAGGTTGACTGCGTCGTCTACAGACCTGTTGGCTCGGTAGGCAAACTGCAGCGGGTCCAGGAGGGGAGTGGTGATGGACTTGAGGTGGGGCAGGACCAGGCGCTCAAAGGACTTCATGACTACAGAGGTGAGTGCTACAGGTCTGTAGTCGTTAAGTCCAGTGATCCGTGGCTTCTTGGGGACAGGGATGATGGTGGAGGATTTGAGGCAGGTCGGCACGTGACATAGCTTAAGGGAGGTGTTAAAAATGTCTGTGAAGACAGGAGCTAGCTCTTTCGCACAGTGTCTCAGGGTGGAGGGAGACACGCCATCCGGACCGGGGGCCTTGCGCGGGTTCAGTCTGGAGAACTGTCCGAGCATGTCCTGCTCACTGATGACAAGGGCAGGGGGGGAGGGGGGGTTGCCTTTGATGAAGTAGGGACCGTGGAGGCTGCGGAGCTGGAGGGAGGGGGAGAGTTGGACACAGCTGACGAGGTGTCAAAACGGGCATAGTGTTGGGACAGTCTTTGACAAAGGGCTTTGTCATCCTGACCCTTAGGAGCCTGAGGCTGATAGTTGGTGATTTGCCTCAGTCCTCTCCACACAGAAGCAGAGTTGTTAGCAGTGAACTGCTGCTGGAGTCTCTCAGAATACACAGATTTAGCTCTCCTCAGCTCTCTGTTAAACCGATATTTAACCTCCCTGTAGCAGTCCCTGTCTCCACTTTTCAACGCTGCTTCCTTCTCCTTCCTGATCTGTCTGAGCTTAGCAGTGAACCAGGGCTTGTCATTTGAGTACCTCACCCTGGTGCGCGATGGAAGAATGCTCTCCTCACAAAAGTGGATATATGAGTTCACAGTGTCCGTGTACTCATCCAGATCATGCGTGGCTCCTTTAAACATGCCCCAGTCAGTTATTTCCATGCACGTTTCCAGCTTCTCCTCAGCTTCACTGGTCCATTTCTTCGTAGTGCTCACAACAGGTTTAGTGAGCTTCAGTCTCTGTCTGTAAGTGGGAATGAGGTGGACCATCACGTGATCAGGTAGTCCGAGCGCAGCGCGGGGAACAGTGCAATATGCGTCCTTCACTGTAGTGTAACAGTGATCCAGCGTGTTCTCTCCTCTGGTGGGGCCTTTAATAAACTGTAACGGGGGAGATCGTGGCTCAGATTGCTCTGGTTAAAGTCGCCAACCACAATAACCAGAGAGTCCGGGAAAGTTCGCTCCTTATGTTGAATGTGATCTGCGAGCGCGTGCTGAGCTTCGCGCGCGTCCGCGTCGGGCGGAACGTAAACAGCGACCAGGATGAATGAAGCAAACTCCCGCGGGGAATAAAATGGCTTGCAGTTAACAAAAAGAAATTCCAGGGCGGGAGAACAGTGTTTGGAAATTACCGTTACATCAGAGCACCAGCTGCTGGATCGGTACCAGTTTGCCTACGGGCGGAGCAGATCCACTGAAGATGCTATTGCTATAGCTCTCCACTCGGCATTCAGCCATTTAGAAGGGGAGCTATGTAAGAATGTTGTTTGTTGACTATAGCTCGGCATTCAATACAATTATTCCCAACATTCTCATCACCAAATTGCCTCAGCTTGGTCTGCCTACTCACACTTGCAGCTGGATTAAGGACTTCCTAACAAACAGAGCACATACTGTTAGACTCAGACCCCATTCCTCCTCTACAGTCATGCTTAACATAGGCTCGCCACAGGGCTGTGTGTTGAGCCCCACTTTGTATTCATTGTACACATATGACTGCATACCTGTTCATCCCACAAACATTATAGAAAAGTTTGCAGATGACACAACAGTAGTGGGGCTCATATCAGGAGGAGATGAGTCCGCATACAGAGATGAGGTCCAGAAACTGGTGAGATGGTGCTCAGATAATAATCTGCTATTGAAAACAAAAAAAAACAAAAGAACTCATTATTGATTTTAGGAAACATAGCAGTGAGCTGTCTCCTCTATATATAGGCAAGGAGCGTGTGGAGGCTTTTAAGTTTCTGGGTGTTCATATTTCTCACAACCTTACCTGGGCAGTTAACACCATAGCTACGATAAAAAAAAGGCTCAACAGCGTCTACACTTTCTGAGGCTCCTCAAGAAGAATGGCCTGAATGCACAGTTGCTGGTTTTATTTTATCGCTCTGCTACTGAGAGCATTTTGTCATATGGCATCACGGTTTGGTATGAGGGCTGTTCAGCCGCAGACTGCAAAGCCTTCCAGAGAGTGATCGAGACTGCGCAAAAAATCACTGGCTGTTCTTTCCCTTCTCTGGAAGAGATTTCCAGGTCTCGGTACCTCAACAGAGCTACTGCCATCATTATTAAAGACTGTGCTCATCCAGGCCATGATTTCTTTCACTTGCTGCCCTCAGGAAAGCGGTACAGATCCCATAAAACCCGGACTACCAGATTTAATCAGTTTTTTCCCAGCAGCAGTACGTATTTTGAATGGATTTATGTAACACGCACAGACTGCTGATATTATTTTGTTATTTTAGGTTATTTTGTAGCAATAACCCTGTGTGTATAAGCTGGTCTTTTATATTTATCGCTCAGTATTCAACCTTTAGGTAATATTGTTTCAAGCATTATTTATTGTTGTAATTATAAGAATGTTAAATGCATGACTGAACTGTGAGTGTGATAGTTTGTTTTTAGGGAGCAACATCTCAATTTCGTTGCATTGTTTATTAACAATGGAATGACAATAAAGGCACTTTGACTTTGAATTTAGAATCCCCAGTTTGATGCCAATTAACCTAACATGCATGTTTTTGGCCTGTAGGAGGAAACCGGAGAAATCCTGGAGTAAACCCACGCAGACACGGGGAGAACATACAAACTCCACACAGATCACTGTTGGTCAGGGGCTGGGATCGAACCCAGGATCCCCCAGCCAAGGGTGAATTGCTGTGCTGCCGCAGTGCTAACCACTCCACCACCGCGCTGGTTCAACAGAATTATTTTAAAAAACAAACTCTTGAAACAGGCCTGGACAAAAATGATGGTACCCCTAGAAAAGATTGAAAATAATGTGACCATAGGGACATGTTCAACCAAGATGTGTCCTCTAATTAACATCACAGGTATCTACAAACTTGTAATCAGTCAGTCGGCCTATTTAAAGGGCGGCAAGTAGTCACTGTGCTGTTTGGTGACATGGTGTGTACCACACTAAACATGGACCAGAGGAAGCAAAGGAGAGAGTTGTCTCAGGAGGTTAGAAAGAAGATTATAGACAAGCATGTTAAAGGTAAAGGCTATAAGACCATCTCCAAGCAGCTTGATGTTCCTGTGACTACAGTTGCACATATTATTCAGAAATTTAAGATCCACGGGACTGTAGCCAATCTCCCTGGACGTGGCCGCAGGAGGAGATGGATAATACGAATGGTAACAAAAGAGCCCAGAACAACCTCTAAACACATTCAAGGTGAACTCCAAGGTCAAGGTACATCAGTGTCAGATCACACCATCTGTTGTTGTTTGAGCCAAAGTGGACTTTGGGAGACGACCAAGGAGGACACCTCTGTTGAAAACAAATCAAAAAAGCCAGACTGGAATTTGCCAAACTGCATGTTGACAAGCCACAAAGCTTCTGGGAGAATGTCCTATGGACAGACGAGACAAAACTGGAACTTTTTGGCAAGGCACTTCAGCTCTATGTTCACTGACGCAAAAATGAAGCATACCAAGAAAAGAACACTGTCCCCACTGTGAAACATGGAGGAGGTTCTGTTATGTTCTGGGGCTGCTTTGCTGCATCTGGCACAGGGTGTCTTGAATCTGTGCAGGGTACAATGAAATCTCAAGACTATCAAGGTATTCTAGAGAGAAATGTGCTGCCCAGTGTCAGACAGCTTGGTCTCAGTCGCAGGTCATGGGTCTTGCAACAGGATAATGACCCAAAACACAGCTTAAAACACCCAAGAATGGCTAAGAGCCAAACATTGGACTATTCTAAAGTGGACTTCTATGAGCCCTGATCTAAATCCTATTGAACATCTGTGGAAGGAGCTGAAACATGCCGTCTGGAGAAGGCACCCTTCAAACCTGAGACAACTGGAGCAGTTTGCTCATGAGAAGTGGGCCAAAATACCTGCTGAGAGGTGCAGAAGTCTCATTGACAGTTACAGAAATCATTTGATTGCAGTGATTGCCTCAAAAGGTTGTGCAACAAAATATTAAGTTAAGGGAACCATCATTTTTGTCCAGGCCTGTTTCATGAGGTTTTTTTTTTTTTTTTAATAATTCTGTTGAACCACAATTCAAAAGCACTGTCTGATTTTCATTGGTTAATTTTCACAGAATTTTTATTTATTACCACTTTTGTCAGATTCAAGTTATTTCTGTGACCACTGTGGGTTTTTCTTTCATTAACAGAGGGGTACCAACAATTTTGTCCACGTCTGTAAGTAAGTATTACAGGTGTCTGAGATTGACATCAGTGATCCAAAGAGCCCTGAGACATAATACCATCGATGAGTTTAGCTGAAAAACAAAAAACTGAATGTTCATGACACTAAAATCCTATTTGCATAATAATTTGGAACGTGGTGTAGTGCTGCTTTAAAAACTAATGTGTAGCAGACCTTAGGTTTTAAATTTCCACATTGTGGGACTAATAAAGGTTTATCTTATCTCATCTTTTCTTCAATGCTGTTGCTAAGCAATACAAGACCTTGAAGTCCACACTCGCTTGGAACCTGATGATCGCCGCTCACGGCTATATTTGTACAGTGTTCAGTTATGAGTAGCTGACCAATGCCAAAACTTTTTGTGCCACAAAGCATTTTAATGGAAGCCAAAGGACAAAATTCTACCATGTAATTAGTCCCAAATTGTCACCACAATTGAAGAGTATAACATAATCAGACCTGAGTTACACCATTTTTTGCAAGCTAGTGTTTATTTGACCGATTCATTCAAAAACACAGCTGAACATTTACCTACACACTGTATATTCATTATTGTTATTATCACAAGTCTTGGTAAAGATAGGTGTCTATTCATGATTTTGTCATTAATTGTGATGTTGATTTGGTTTGACAGTTGTACGTACACATACACACACACACACACACACCACTCTATGCCTCATTTCAATAAGGCTTAACAATGCAAGACCTTGAAATCTGCATGTGATTGGAATCCAATGATTCCTGTTTGTGGCTATAGAGGGGTTGCACATGACGTCAGTGGTCACGTGCCACATTGTTTTTCTGTCACTTTGGATGGCAAATAGCCTGGACTCTGTGTTGAGAATAATAATAATTCCACTAGCACGTACTCAGTCCGACTCGCCATGGTGGTGTTTGTTTTCCATTACGACTGAATACCACCTTAAGTGAGTGAGATCTTTTCAGCAAGGCGGCTGACACTCCCATGACATTGTTTGTATGTGACAAGAAAAACACAAGATGGATATCAAGGCGAGCCTGCTGCTTGCTGGCTTTTTGTCAGAGTAAAGGCAAAAACGGAGAGCCAGAAAAGGCTACAGGCAGTGAGACGAAACACTGGAAAACTATTGGAGAGTTCAGGAAGCTATGGAGCAGCGGAAGACATGAGGATATGAATTAGATCACATATGAAGGTAAGCCAATGATTGGTAATAGTAGGCAGCACTAATAAGTCCCCTGTACTACATTGTAATCATGGCAAGTTATTGCTATTAGGTACTAAAATATGTATGCTGTGTGTTAACTCATTGTCGACATACACGAGACAACGGTGTTTGTTCAAAGTGAGCTTTCCACCACTGGAATAAATAACGGCAAAGATGTATAATATCACATCATTCACCATCCTCTATCACTGTTTTCAACAATGATGATGCCGTGGTCGGGTCTACGCCACTCTGCCTCCTGTCTGCCTCTGCTGTGACTGTGAATTTGTTTTAGGTTGCTCTGTCCAGCTCCCTCTGGATTTCTTTAATCAGCTACCAAGGACAGAAAAGTCTGCACGTCGTCGGTGGACCATGGTGTTGATTTGTGTGTAGCCATTTATCTCGTTGATTACACTCACTGACGCTTGCTGTTGGTGATTTGACTATTCCTTGCCGTCCAAAATGGTGCAGTAAACAAAAGACATATGACCCGTGGGACATCAGTGTCATGTTCGTGGTTGTTTTCAACGCCGAACATGACCCGTGGCTGTAGGTTTTGATCATTGCTTATTAATTCCAACTGGCAGATTGAGCCTTGCTCTCTGCCAGCCTTACGGTCATGCCTCCTCCTCTTGCCAGACATTTATCGGCTGCTTTCCTTCACCACATGCACACACATGCACGCACACACACTCACACATCCAATCATTCATGCACCTGCTTGCCACACGGCTGTGTCTACTTGCCTTCATTAGTGTATTGTGTACTTATAAGGAGGCAGTGTGACCAGTCAGTGTGGCAGCTTAAGTGAACATGGACATCCTGACTCACCGGATTATTGGCTGTTTTCCTTTGGACTAATGATATTGTTGCTTAGACCCTTTCCGCTCCAACATTTCTGTAAGTCCTCATTTTGTGCCTTCTCCCTCCGCTCCTGATTGTTTGGAGTGCGTTAGGCATTTCCTCTAGCCTACTAGGTTTGCAGCGGGTTGTCTTTCCCATTCTCATCTGTAACTGTTATTGGGACATTTTAGTGTACATTTTCTCCGTTTAATAAACACATCTACTTTACTGCACGTTGGGCTCGCTTCCAATTTATATGTTCGCTGCGAGATTGCGCAGCGAACATGGCAATCAGTGCAACCCCTCTATATTGCTGTTTCTCTGTCAATAGACGGCAGCAGTACACTGAAGGCCAGATTTACTAACTCGCAAAACCCTGTTTTGGCATTAAAAAAAACTACTGTTGCGATTTAGTAAAGAGTGCAGGGCAAAATTAGCGGTGGAAAGGCGTGGACTATGTTAATTTTGCACCTGGCCTCATTGCATAGTATGTATTTGTGGGCGCTGTCATGTCAAAACGCAAAATTGAAGGAGGGGAGTAATTAAATGACTGGCACAAGGTGAGTTACTAAGGTTTGCAGTTGTCAATCTTCTGCTAAATGGACCAGGATTTAATGCCCCCAAGAAACTTATCTTAATTCATCTGTGCCTAATGACAGTGAGAATCGAGGGCGTGTGGTCAAATAGACAGCTTCTCCCCACGTGTGACTTGATTTAGCATGACAGAACAGATTAATATGAACAGAAATAATCTCACAGAGATCGATGTTATGCTGAACTGGACATCAGCTGGCAGAGGATTTTTAAAAAATTTTTTTAATTTGATTATATATAGCCTAATAATAATAATTTATTTCAGTTAAAAGCGCTATATAAGTGCAGGTTAGTTAGTTAGTTATTACACACTTTACGCCTCGAGGCAAAATTTCTACAAAAATAGAATTAAGAACAAGAATAAAAGCAAACATTAAGTACATATTATTGTTGCAATCCTGGAATTTCCCCGTTGTGGGACTAATAAAGGCTTATCTTATCTTATATGATGACACATCAGGACATCCCTGGTGAGAGTTGCTCTCAAATGTTTTACCTGGTAAAATAAAGGTCAAATAAATAAAATGAAAAAGCTTTCCTAAACAATGAATTTGTATGCATAAAACAGGACAGACCTTCCTACCTGGAGTGGACAAAAGGAGCTCAGATCCATATACATCCCCCGACATTGCAACATCATAGTGACTCAGTAACAGCAGTCTCTGCTGTGGCTGTCTGAGGAATAAGTGAAATCGTGTGTGTTTAATTTTATTATGTTCCAGACTTCAGAAAAGATAAGACGCATATACAGTATTTATAAAATATCATGGACTGGGAGACCTGTAGATTTATTCACATAACAAAACCCCAGAGTCTCCATCAGACCATCTTAACGGTTCTTGTGTTAATAAAATAAACACACTGGTCAATAATTAATTTATTCATGAGTAGGCCTTGATTTATACATATTAAACAAAGCAGTCTGCCATGTGAAATGAAAATCAAAACTCTGATATATGACGAACAAAAATAAACCATTTTATTGGGGTTTGCGCTTAAACAAAAACTTAAAGCTTAAAAAGTCCTATATTATGCTCCTCTGAAGTGGCTGTGCCTTCCTTGACCTGCTTCCTCATCAGGTGTGCCTGTGTGCAATTTTTGCGGTGCTCTTGGTGGATGGGTGGTCATTATTGAAATGAAGTGTCTGTGTCTGTGTTCATAATTTTCGTGTTGTTAGTGGATCACTGGCAAAAATTGGCCACTCCCTTAGCTGCTCTGTCTAAATTGCACACTCACTAATTTGCGCTGCCTTAGTAAATCTGCCCCTTTCTGTGGAGTATTTCATGGAAAATCACAAAGGGATTATTTATGGCACCGCAAACACTTGGCATTAGAGTTATTGAATGGTCAATGAACGGTTCTTACACACACACCATAACTGCCTGGTTCAGTGATAGAAAGCTCAATCTAAAGAGACATTGCCTTTCTGAAGCATTGCCCTTACAATTTTCTAGTGTAAAACCTCTGATAAATTTCTGTTGTGGACTAAAAAGCAAGAATTGTGTTGCTTCCGTTTTCCAATTGCTTATCTCTGGTTGTGCAAGCCTAAGATATTGCAGTATAATGCAGAGCTCCTCTGGCTTCCTTAGAATTATTGTGGGGGTAAAGTTGGTATCACGGCACACTGTCTCTGTTTCTGTCACTATGTCATCTACGTTTTTTATGAAGTGTATTGTGCTTATAGTGGTGGTGTCTTCACTTTTGATAAACATCCAGTCTTTGTTGGTCTATGATCGCCAGGTGCTTTTTGATATTTTTAACTCACCCTGTGTATAGTTCTTATACTGGTTATGGACAAATATCAAGCCTTTATCCTTTTCTGGCCACAGTACCGGATGATTTACGTATGGCATCATGAGCCTTTTTTTTTTTTTTGACAATGGAAGATGACACATAGGAGATGCCCTCATGGTAAATACTCTGGTGTGCATGTAAAGATTAGGATATGGCTGAGGATGTTAATCAGTGCCTGTGGAACTAGCGACTGTTTGGATAAACTTAGTCTTTCCAGTGGTGTTGGATACTTCCTGTTTACTGGCATCTCCAGAGCTGCCTGGACTGCCCCAGCTCTGCTTGATGCAGAGGAGGCATGGCAGGGATTATACCATGTGTCCGGAAAACCTGCACCACCCTGACTGCACCACTTTGTCTGCTGATGAAGGGGTGAAAGTTCAAATGGCTCTAATAACTGTCCGGTCACTAGTTAAGAAGACTTTTATTCTCCATGATTCTTTTTACTCCCATGAGATGGGTGTAATGTTCATTACAGAGTCTTGGCTGTGTGAGACCCCAGTTGGAGCTCTATCCTCCTGACATCAGCTTCTTCAGTTGTTCCAGACTGACAGGGAGAGGTGGGGGGCGTGGCCTCCATATCTAAAGACTGCTTTAAGTGCAAACAGATATCAAACTCTGCTTTCACAAGCTTTGAATTACAGCTTTTTACGATCACTAAGCCATCAGTGGTGTTGATTGCTGTGATTTACCACCCACCAAAGTATAATGACAATTTTGATTCTTAATTTGTAGAATTTTTTTTAATCTCCTTTTACTCTGCATTGAGAGGATTTTCACTTTATTTTTATTTCATTTTACAGATTTTAATATCCACATCTGTTGTGAAGACAAACCTCTGACTAAAGACTTTTTAAACATTAGTCTTTCATCTTATCCAGTATGTGCCTGGCCTGACATATCAACATGGACATACCTTGGACCTTGTGTTGGGTTATCTGTTTCAAACAGTGACATCTGCTCATTGCCAGTTTTCAATCATTCACTGATTTTATTTGACATTGTAATTCCTCATTTGTTTGTTTTAGGTAAAGAAAATAGGGTAACTAGATTATCTCTTTATATTATCCCCAGTACCCTAGAAGTTTTAAATTCAAAGTTGCCAGATACAGTTTACCCTATTTTTGGCCAGACGTCAGTGAGTTGTCTCAGTGAGAAATTTAACAGCGTTCTAAAGGGTTTTCTTGACTCTATGGCCCCTGCAAAAAATCAGAAGTTACTTAAAAAGAGCCATAGCCCCTGGTTAAATGAGAATTTGTTAACCTTGAGGAAAAACTGTGGAAAGTTTGAGTGCAAATGGCATCAATCCAGGCGTAAGGTTTTTTTTTTTAAATCAAGCACGGAAAGACAGTTTGACCACATGTCAGACTATGATGTCAGCTGTGAAAGCATCATATTATTCCAGTCTGATTGCTAATAATCATAGTTGTAGATCACTTTCTGATACATTCTCTAGGCTTACACAGTGCAATCAGGCAGTTAGCAGCTCTAATTTGTCTGCATATGAATTAATTTATTTCAATGAAAAGGTTGAGGATATCAGAACCACAACTACTCAGTCTTTTAGCGGTGATGTGGTTTGTCTTGTTAGGCCCATATATACAGGGGATGATCTCCAGGATTTTGAATTAAACTCTTTAACAGTTCTTAATAAGGTTGTTTCACGTGCGCCTCTTCGTGGCACACAGAGAAAAACAACCCAGGCTCTGGACTGCGAGTTTGTGAGTTTTATTAACAAAAATAGCAAACATAAATGCAAAAGGTGAACAAACTATAAAATAACAATGAGGAGATAACTTACAAAAGAGGCATGCCAGAGCAAGATGGGGCTCTGGTGGAGACAAGGGTGAATATTCCTTGTAAAGGCGAAGCAGTGACAACAAACAAAAGACATAATCTCCCTTAAATGGGGGACAAACCAATTACAAGACAAGTGACAGGTGTGAGTGCACATGAACGGGGATAGAGGGAACCAAAATGGTAATTGGGAACAGCTGAGGCCATGAGAGGGAGGCAAACCACACAGGCAGCTGACAGGGCACGCCCATGCCAAGCTACACACCCCCTGACAGCTGTACACAGTAAGGAACAAAACTGGATAAAAGGCAAATCAAGGTGTAATAATAATTCAGTACAGAAAATGAAATAAAACATAAACACAAGCAGAAAAATAACAATAAGGATAATCATACAACGAGGACATTAGTGCAATATATCGAAAGTGCCATGAAACCGAGTCTAGAACACTCCAGCCCTCGGTTCATGACAAGTTGTCATGACAATTCAAAGTACAACCTGTTCACTGGATTGTCTGTCGGCCTGGGTTATTAAGGAATTATGGTCGACACTAGGGCCTTATATATTGAACACTCATCATTGTCTTCAGGAGGTTTTCTAGCTTGTTTTAAAACTACAGTGGTCAAGCCTTTTTTTAAAAGAAGACTGAACTGGATGTGGACTTGTGAAATCACAGACCAGTTTTGAGCCACTCCAGTCGGTGTTCAGAGCAAATCACTCCACTGAAACAGCCATTTAAAAGATGGTGAATAATTTGCTACTCAAAATGGAATCAGAATTATCTTCTGTTTTATTGTTGTTGAACTTAAGTGCTGCTTTTGACACGATGGACCATCATATCGTACTGGATAGACTGGAGAACTTTTTTGACATCTCAGTTCAGGTTGTCCAGTGGTTAAAGTCACACTTGTCAGAAAGATCCCACAGGGTTCCACAGGGTTCTTGTCATGATTGCCCCTCCGGGCAAAGAATCGGACTCAAGTGCAAAGTGATGTTGAGGTATGATTTATTAACCAAAAAAAAAAAAATTCCAAACATGAGAGAGAAACAAAACCAAGATGCAAACCTGCGAGCAGGATAGTGTGATAGCATGAGGTCGCCATGCAGAAGGCAGCCCCCCGACCTCTATAAATTGGAGAACCAAAATCAAGAACATCTGTGAACAAACGATAATCGAGAAATCAAAAGCAGCCATGAATAGTTAATGAAGTAAAAAACTCACAACGTAAAACCGGAAGTAAACAAAAAGCAGTGTCAAAATAAAAGCCCAAACTCAAATCATGACAGAAAAACACATAACATAACCACAAGAATACAAATCATCAAAATCAAATGTAGTCATAACTGTGACAATAAAACCCAAACAAAGCCAAAAACATGATAGTATTAATAAAGTATAAACATAAACTTTAGCCAAGGACATGGCCTGATTTGTGTCCTTATAAACGGCAGACATAAACAAATCAAACATAACCATGATACTAATAAACAGGTCTAACAGAAGCTAAACTACAGTAAAACTAGGCAAAACAGAACTGAATAGCAAATTCAAGGGAATATAAATAGGGACATGATCATGAAAAAAAATAAATAAATACAATAACCCAACCAAGCAGAGGTGGAGAAAATACAGAAAATAACAGGAATAAACTTAAAGTGTGAGCATGGTCCCCCAACCCTGCTCAGAACCTTGTTTTGGGTGCACTGCTTTTTTCCTTATACATGGCACCACTGGGTAGAGCTGGGCGATATGAAAAAATTCCAGTCACGATAATTTGATATTGATATATATTGCGAAATGAATCAAATTACTATTTCTGTCAAGCTTAAAGGTTCCTTTTTACTCCTGAGATGTAACGATGTAACAAGATTAATTTTAAATATTTATTTTCTGTCAGAAGTTGAACTTGACAAATGTAGTGTAGAACATTATACAACTGTATTTCAAATAATTGTAAAACAAAAATATAAATATTTTATAATCTGCTCATCAGCTTACCGATAGCTGAGTGAAATACATGTCCCAAGCTCTGCAGCCTTTGTCCCACTGTCTGTCATGATGCAGACTTGTTTGTCTTCAATCAGTCTCCAGGAGGCAAGTGCTTGGGTTAGTCCTAAATGACTTCACCTGTGTGGTCTTCAGGAAAGTTTGAAGACATTTGCTTTTCAAATTCCAATCTTGATCAGTGAAGTGGGCAGTGAGGCTCGTATATGGTTCAGATGTGCGACTTGACCACAAATCTGACATAGTAGCGAACTATGGCATACTTTGCAGCTCCTTTTCAAGTTTCTCTGCATTCTGTGTACAGCTGGGAAAGTGCCATCTGGTAGAAATATTTACAGCTAGGGAGTTGGTAATGAGGGTCAATTAGTTTAATCAGCCACTTAAATCCAACATTCTCTCGGCACTACTGAATTCCTCGGACCCTTCTTTTCAACAATCTCCTCGTCTATTGAGCATTGGGGGGCGTCCGTTTCGGTGTCTTCTTTGGTGACGCTGTTGCTGGTCTTTTCATTATTGTTTTCTATCTTTTTCTTTTTAATCACGCTCCAACTTCTACATGGCTTCACTAGCCCAAACATTAGCAGTTGTGCTAAGCCTTAGCTATTGGTCCTACGCATCTATGCACGCTATTGTGTGTGTCAAGCCAATGTGACTTCCAGCCACATGATTGGTTCAGTGTGGTGTATTCTCATTTTAATTGGCTTTTCACACAAAATGAAATCACAACCATGCTCGTGCAACAACAGATGTTATCCAATTTACTACAAAGAGAAATGACCATATTTGATGGAGATCCATTGCAATTCATATCATTTATTAGAAACTTTGAACACTGTGTGGAGGAGAAAACCAGCAGCTATCAGGACTGCTTGTATTTTCTCAAGCAATATACTAGGGGACGCCCCAGGGAGCTGGTGAGAAGCTATCTCCATATGACACTACAGCAAGGATATCAAAGGGCAAAAGGACTTCTGATGGAACACTTTGGAAATGAGCATAAGGTGGCAACAGCTTACATGAACAAAGTCTTTGGATGGCCTGTCATTAAATATGAAGATGGTCAATTGTTATAGGAATTTGCACTTTTCCTGAGAGGATGCTGTAATGCTATGGCAGAAATACAGAATATGGAGGAGATGAATATTCCGTCAAATATGATGCAAATAGTAATGAAGTGGTCTTACAAGCTGAGGGAAAGATGGAGGTCCACAGCTTGCGAGATTCAGGATTGACAAGGTTACAGAGCTACCTTCCCAGATTTGGTTAACTTCTTGGAACACCAGATCAAGATCTTGTTGCATCCACTCTTTGGTATCATCTCTGATCCTGTCATGATGCCGAGCGTGGGTCAGTGCCGTGCTCGGGTCTCTTGGTTGCTACTCTTTTTCTGTATATGTATTTGTTCTTGATTTTCGTCTATTATGGTTTGTGCTTTTATTTTGACAGCTCCGTTTGTCACTTCCTCCTATCAAATCTTTTCGCTGGTTGTCACAGCTGTCTAGTTGTCTTTAATTTATGTTATCTTATCTTATCTTATCTTTAATTTTTGTCTTTCCTTAATAGAAGAGAACAAGAATAATCCCAGGTTTCTTTTCAGTACTGTAGCCAGGTTGACAAAGAGTCAGGACTCTGTCATTCCTAGCATCCCCTTAGAGCTTACTAGTCAGGACTTTATGAACTTTTTCAATAATAAAATTTCATCCATCAGAGATAAAATCAATCAGATTCTTCCCACAGTAAACTTAAAAACTGTAACTACTACAACTCCTTCTATTGATGTCTGACTTGATGAGTTTACTCCAATCGACCTTTGTGAGTTAGACAAAATAGTTTCCTCATCCAAACCTTCAACTTGTCTTTTAGACCCTATTCCTACTAGGTTATTTAAAGAAGTCTTCCCACTTATTGGTAGCTTTATTCTTCATATAATCAATTCTTCATTAACTTTAGGCCATGTACTGCAGGCTTT
This sequence comes from Pholidichthys leucotaenia, assembly GCA_020510985.1. Classification (NCBI taxonomy): domain Eukaryota; kingdom Metazoa; phylum Chordata; class Actinopteri; order Cichliformes; family Pholidichthyidae; genus Pholidichthys; species Pholidichthys leucotaenia. The sequence continues at coordinate 377,271,365 of CM035844.1, read as the reverse complement.
TAAAACGGCTGTAATTAAACCCTTACTCAAAAAGCCAACACTAGATCCAGGAGCTTTAGCTAACTATAGACCAATCTCTAATCTCCTTTTCATTTCAAAAATCTTAGAAAGAGTTGTTGCTACGCAATTATTTGACCACCTGCAGGGAAATGGTTTACTTGAAGAGTTTCAATCTGGGTTTAGAATCCATCATAGTACTGAAACAGCCTTAGCGAAGGTCACTAATGACCTCCTCATCGCATCTGATAATGGACTAGTTTCTGTACTTGTCCTTTTAGACCTTAGTGCAGCTTTTGATACTATCGATCATAATATTCTACTTGATAGATTAGAACACTATGTTGGACTTAATGGAACTTCGTTGCAGTGGTTTAGATCTTATTTATCTGATAGGTTCCAGTTTGTTCATGTAAATAATGAGTTTTCTTTCAACTCAAAGCTTAGTCATGGAGTTCCACAGGGATCTGTGCTAGGCCCTACTCTTTTTAGTTTCAGAATCAGAATCAGAATCAGGTTTATTGCCATTGTTCATGTAGTACACAAACTAGGAATTTGTCTCGGTACAATGCTGCAACATTAAACATGATAAGATAAGAGAAATAAACTATACATGTAATAAAGTGTAGGATAAGATTAAGTGATACTGGTCAACAGTTAAAATATATATTAGCCAGCAGCAGATACTGTGGAGAACTATATAGTGCAGTCGGTAATGCAGGAAGAAAACAGTGATGATTGACATGAGTCTGGTTGAGCTGCTGTACATGGTGCACGAGAGTCACTTAGTGTTCAGCAGTCTAATGGCAGAGGGGAAGAAGCTTATAGAAGTTTATATATGCTTCCGTTAGGCAACATTATTAGAAAGCACTGTATACATTTTCATTGTTATGCAGATGACACACAATTATACCTGTCAATGAAGCCAGATGATAGTAATCAATTAGCCAAGTTAGAAGCCTGTCTTAAGGAAATCAAAGCTTGGATGACTTGTAATTTCCTGCTATTAAATTCAGATAAGACTGAAGTCATTCTTGTTGGTCCAAAAAACTTTAGAAATTCCTTTCCAAATCAAACTTTCAGTTTGGATGCGGTTACTCTTTCTCTTAGTAGCTCTGTGAGGAACCTTGGAATTATTTTTGATCAAGATCTGTCCTTCAATTCACATATTAAATTTGTTTCTAAGACTGCCTTCTATCATTTGTGTAATATTGCCAAGATTAGGAGCATCTTGTCTCAGAGTGATGATGAGAAACTGATCCACGCTTTTGTTAGCTCGAGATTAGATTATTGTAATTCTTTATTATCAGGCTTGTCACGCCTCGCTGCCCATCAGCGGCGTCAGCTGCACGCACACCTGCACCTCGTCAGCGGCGAGGGATTTAAGCCGCCTCGCCCTGGGCTTCGGCCTGAAGCTGTCAGTCTTCATTTGCTTCCCTTGCTACAAGGAATCCCTACCGCCAAGCAAGCATTCAAGTAAGAATCTCTTACCTCCTTCTTCTCCCAGTCTGCTCCCCTGTGCACAGGTGGATTTCCCGGCGGCGGACCACTCCCCTCTGCCACCGTTCCCTCGCTGCTGCACCGGGCGCTCCAGGTCGCTGTCTTCCGGGCTTCACCCTTGCTGTGCCAGCCACCTGCCATTTCCAAGTAAGCCTGTCATCATTATCATATCTCCTGTGTTGGTGTGGTGCCCGTTACCCTTCTCCCTTTGCTTCTCCCATAGGGTTGTCCGGCTGTACGGCCTCCTGCCTCCATGCCTGACGCAGACGCCACCACCAGCACATTTACATCTCGCAGACACACACTCATACACACTTGTTGCTAATAAAGCTATTAAATCTACCCTGAGCCTGCGTGTGTGTGTCCTGAGCCGTGCACTATGTCAAGGCTGTCCTAAAACATCTTTAAAAAGTCTTCAGCTGATCCAAAATGCTGCAGCAAGAGTTTTAACAGGTACTAGAAAGAGAGATCATATCTCTCCGGTTCTGGCCTCCCTTCATTGGCTTCCCATAGAGTTTAGAAATAAGTTTAAAATCCTTCTTCTTACTTACAAAGCTCTAAACAATCAGGCTCTTTTTTATTTAAAAGATCTGATACTACCGTATTATCCTAACAGAGCACTACGTTCCCAAAATGCAGGATTACTTGTAATACCTAGAATCTCCAAAAGTACAATGGGAGGCAGAGCCTTCAGTTATCAAGCTCCTCTCCTGTGGAACCAGCTGCCAATCTGGATTTGGGAGTCAGACTCAATCTCTGTTTTTAAGAATAGGGCTAAAACCTACCTTTTTGATATGGCCTACAATTAGGGAGGGATCATGTGTTTCTGAACCCTCCCTTAGTTATGCTGCTAATAGTTTTAGTCAGCTGGGGGACCTCCAGTAATGCACTGGGCCTCACTCCTTTCCTCACTCTCAATGAAATATTTTTTTTTTGCTGGTCATTAAGATTTGTTTGTTCTCTCCCATAGATTGAGTCCCCATTGTGCTGTTTGCTCTCTACATGTCTGTTCTTTTCATCTTCTCTATCCCCTCACCCACCAGCCAGTCGCAGCAGATGACTGCCCCTCCCTGAGCCTGGTTCTGCTGGAGGTTTCTTCCTGTTAAAAGGGAGTTTTTCCTCTCCACCGTCGCCAAGTGCTTGCTCACAGGGGATCGCCTGATTGCTGGGGTCTTTCTGCAACTGTGGAGGTTCCCCCTACAGTTGATAGTGCTATGAGATGACTGTTGTTGTGAAATGGCGCTATATAAATAAAGTTGAATTGAATTGAATTTAATTACTTTCTCACACACGCATCCACACCTGATTCACATTTTGGTCTCCCCCCCATTATTATTTAAGCTTGCTAGCAGGGTTCATTCCTTGCTGTGACCTCACCTTGTGCAGACAGGAATCCTCCCGTCAGCCTCGCCTGAATAATTGTAAGTTACCCTTTGTGGTTTTTTTTTTTTTTTTTTTTTATTATTACTTATTTTGTACCTGTAGGTAGATTTGTTTTGCAGTCTGGTGACAAGCCACCAGCTGCCGGTTGCTGCGTGCGCAAGCGCCCCGTATCCCTAACCTGCATGTTTTTGGTATGTGGGAGGAAACCGGAGAAATCCCGGAGTAAACCCACGCAACACGGGGAGAACATGCAAACTCCACACAGATCACTGTTGGTCGGGAGCAGGGATCGAACCCACGATCCCCACGATCCCCCAGCCGAGGGTAAACTGTGCTGCCACAGTGCTAACCACTGCGCCACCGTGCAGCCCTGGTGCAGACTGGTTTTCATTGATTGCATTTTTGCTGTAAGTTTCCCTTCGTGGTGTAATGATCAGTGTTTACCACTAGGCGTCGCTGCTACCTTGTTACCGCTTGTTGGAATGATGCACACAGTAGAATAAGAAACGGCCAACATGGGAGCCGATGTGAAAGTGTCTGTGTGAGCTGCCGCTAAAAAATAAAGTTACGTTGGTTCAACTGCAAGTCTCTTCTCTCCTCAACGAACACGAACACAACATGGTACCAGGAGTAAACTGCATGAACTGAGCGACCACGTGAGAAGTCGTCATGGAGTTGAAGCCGCCGGAAAACCTGAAATTGGCAGGTAACGTGGATGAAAAATGGCGGGCATTCAAGCAGCAGTTCAACTTGTATGTCACGGCCATGGGACTGGACACGAAGCCGGACTTGAGAAAGGTAGCACTTTTGCTGAACTTAGCGGGGCCACAGGCCATTGAAGTGTACAACACGTTCGTGTTCGGAACGGGTGAAGACCCAAATAAGCTGGATGTCGTGCTCGCTAAGTTTGACGCTCACTGCACTCCTAAGAAAAACGAGACATATGAAAGATACATGTTTAGATCTCGTATGCAGCAACAGAGTGAGCCCTTTGACAGTTTTTTGACAGCTCTCCGTTTGAAAGCACAATCCTGCAATTTTGGGACATTGAAGGACTCAATGATCAGAGATCAAATTGTGTTTGGTGTTGAGGACAAAAAGTTACGAGAGAGACTGCTTCGTGAGACGGAGTTGACGCTGGAGATGGCTGTTAAACTCTGCCAGGCAAGCGAACTGTCTCAGAAGCACATGAAAACGTTCTGCGGCATGCCAGGCGCCACACCTCCGAGTGAAGGAGCAGCGGTCGGCGCCGTGTCATCTCAGAGCGGGAGGCGTCGCTCATGGGCCGGGACTGCACAGCGGACCGAGGATCCCACGTTCTTCTGCAAGCGTTGCGGATTACAGCACAAGCCAAAGCAATGCCCAGCGTTTGGTAAAGTATGCTCCAACTGCCATGGAAAGAATCATTTTGCAAAGCAATGCTTCACCAAAAGAAAGGAAGGAAAGAAAGGCAAAAACGTGAATGTAGTCGAAGACACAGACTTAAGTGACACTTTCTTTGTGGGCATCGTTGACTGTGAAAATGAAGAAGAAAAAGTCAACAGCATTACCAATGAGGACAAGTGGACCACTCCTCTGCTGGTTAACGGGACTATCGTCACTATGAGACTGGACACTGGTGCAAAAGCTAACCTCATTAGCATGTCTGATGTAAAGGAAATGCAGGTTAAGCCACACATATACAGAAAGAAATCAGGGTTGAAAGATTACAATGGGCAACCCATACAGTGTTTTGGTACCTGTAAACTGAATGTTGTTGTTAAAGGTAAAGTGCACAATGTAAACTTTTCTGTTGTGAATGAGAAATGTGAATCACTGTTGGGTGATAAAAGCTGTGAAGAGCTAGGGTTAGTGAAAAGAGTGTACTGCATTGAATCAGATTCCAAGTGTGACACTAACGCTATTGTGCAAAACTTTTCTGATGTGTTCAAAGGTTTTGGCACACTGCCCTTTACATATAAAATCCAGCTAAAAGAAGGTGCCCAACCAGTTGTGCACGCACCACGTAGGGTCCCAGCTCCACTGCGTGAAGCCCTCAAACGAGAACTGGACAGGATGACCAACTTGGGCGTGATCAAAAAGGTGCAGGAGCCCACAGACTGGGTCAACTCGATGGTCGTCACAAAGAAAAAGAATGGTGAGTTGAGAATGTGCATGGACCCAAAAGATCTAAATGAGAACATTAAGCGCGAGTACTACCAAATCCCCACACGTGAGGAAATAGTCAGTGAGATGGCAGGAGCTAACTACTTCACAAAGCTCGACGCTTCTCAGGGTTTCTGGCAGTTAAAACTGGATGAGAGCAGCACTAAGTACTGTACTTTTAACACACCTTTCGGTAGATACTGTTTTCTTAGGCTGCCATTTCGAATAAAATCTGCACCAGAAATATTCCACAGAGCGATGGAACAGATCATTGAAGGCCTAGAGGGAGTCAGAGTTTACATAGATGACATTATTGTATGGGGCTCGACTCTCCAAGAGCACAACCAGAGACTTAACAAAGTGATGGAGCGCATTCAGAAGTACGGGCTGAAACTCAATAGAGCCAAGTGTGAGTTTGCAGTACAAGAGATTCTCTTCCTCGGAGACAAACTCACAGCTCAAGGCATACAACCAGATGGCGATAAAGTGAAAGCAATACTGAACATGCCAAGACCAACAGACAAAACGGGCGTGTTACGCATCATGGGAATGGTAAATTTCATAGGCAAATTTATTCCCAACCTCACAGCAAAGACGTCATGCATCCGAGAGCTCTTACACAACGACTGTGACTTTAAATGGGCCGAAAAACATGAGCAAGAGTGGCAAAGACTTAAGCAAACTCTTACCAGAGCACCAGCATTAGCCTACTATGACCACCGGAAAAAGCTCAAAGTGTCAACTGACGCGTCCAAAGATGGCATCGGAGCAGTGCTCCTACAGGCAGAAGAAGAGTACTGGAAACCAGTAGCCTATGCGTCAAGGGCTATGACAAAGTCTGAATGCAAATATGCCCAGATTGAAAAGGAGTGTTTAGGCGTTTCCTACGAGCTGGAGCGGTTTCACAGTTATGTCTATGGACTGCCGTCTTTTACTGTGGAAACTGACCACCGCCCACTCATCTCCATTATCAAGAAGAATCTTAACGAAATGTCCCCACGGATCCAACGCCTAATGATGAAAATGCAAAGGTACGATTTTGAACTGGTTTATACACCGGGAAAGCACCTGATACTCGCAGATGCCTTGTCCAGAGCACCTGCTGAAAAGTGTCTGAGTTCCACAGATGAGGATATTGAAAATCACATCAACGTGTGCTCTGCCAGTATCTGACACAAAGTCGAAACAAATAGCTGAGGTGTCATCACAGGACACCGAGCTACAGCGTGTCATTCAGAACATGGACGAGGGATGGCCTGCAGGATCTTGCCCTCGCTATTACCATGTCAGAGGAGATCTCAGTTTTGTTGATGGACTATTACTGAAGAAAGGAAGAATAGTCATCCCTGAGGCTCTAAGACCAGATTTGTTAAACAGGATACATGAAGGACACCTTGGGATTGAAAAATGTAAAAGGAGAGCAAGGGAGTCAGTGTACTGGCCTGGACTAAACAAAGACATCGAGACGCTTGTGAGTAGTTGTGAAACGTGCCAGAAACACCGAAGTAAACAAAGCAAAGAGCCAATGGTGATATCTGAAAGTCCTGCATCCCCTTGGCACAAAGTAGGGATAGACCTGTTTCACCTTAAAGGCAAAGACTACTTAGTAGTCATGGACTACTTTTCCAACTTTCCAGAAATGGCACTACTCTCAAGCACTACATCAGCCTGTGTGATCACTCATACCAAATCCACATTTGCTCGGCATGGCATCCCACACCTTGTGGTGACAGATAATGGACCATGTTTCAGTAGCAGGGAATGGCAGCAGTTTGCAGAACAGTATGAATTTCGGCATGTGACGTCAAGCCCACACTATGCACAATCAAATGGACAAGCAGAAAAAGGCGTCCACATTCTGAAGCAGCTGCTTAAGAAAGCTGCAGACAGCAACTCGGATCCATACTTGGCTCTACTCAGTTACCGCGCCTCTCCACTTCAGTGCGGACTGTCACCTGCTGAGCTACTAATGAACAGAAAGCTGCGTACAACGCTTCCCAGCTACCCAAATGCTACTTCACAAAGGAAAGATACAAAACTCAGAAACAAGCTTGAGAAGCAGAAACTGAAACAAAAGACATTCTATGACATTTCAGCCAAACCACTCTCTCCACTGGCCAACAACGACCCAGTTAGGATCGAGGATGCATTTGGCTGGAACACTAAAGGAGTTGTATTACAGGAAGTTGCTCCAAGATCATTCACAGTGAGAACCGAGGATGGACAGGTGCTCAGGCGCAATCGCCGCAGTCTCCTCAAGACTCCACAAGCACCTGGTGGGCCCAATAATGCTCACCCAGAATCTCCCACAACCACACCTCTTATGAACTGTGAAGCAAATGTTCCACCTGACAAAGATGAACCGAGAAGATCAAAACGAGAAATAAAGAAACCAGATAGGTTGGACTTATAAGAAAAAAAAAAAAAAAAAAAGCAAAAAGCAAAGAATAAGAAAAATGTAACAGATGTTAATTTCTTTGGGCATGTTGATTCAGGGAGAACTGAAATTTGTGTTTTGTATTAGTCCATTCATACTGAATACATATACACTGTTTTGCATCAATGTTTATTAATGTTTATTCACCTCAAAGAAAGGGGGATGTAATGATCAGTGTTTACCACTAGGCGTCACTGCTACCTTGTTACCGCTTGTTGGAATGATGCACACAGTAGAATAAGAAACGGCCAACATGGGAGCCGATGTGAAAGTGTCTGTGTGAGCTGCCGCTAAAAAATAAAGTTACGTTGGTTCAACTGCAAGTCTCTTCTCTCCTCAACGAACACGAACACAACACGTGGTTTTTCCGTTGTGTCTGTAAATCTGTAAATCACCCTTTGTGGTTCTCTTTGATTGCCTTTTTGTAAGTTGCCCTTTGTGGCTATTATTTGTGTTCTTTATCATTAAATGTGCAAACTCACAGCAGGCGATTGGTGCCTTATTTCTGCCCTGAAAGGGTTGTTTATGAAAGATCCAAAGTCAAGCACCATAGCAAAACCTCGTAATAAGGTCAAAATCTCATCCTCTAGAACTAATAGAGGAATGAGCTTTGTTACAACTGCTGAAGCCCCAAATTACATAACTACATCTAGGACTAATGTGAGCCAGACAACGAAACGGACTATTACATCTAAAGAACTTTCATCACAAGTTTGTCTGTACTGTGAACAGTCACATCTACTACTCAAGTGTCCAAAGTTTAACAGCATTTCTCAGAGAGAGAAAATTGAATTCCCTAAGAGAGGAGGAATGTGTTTTGACTGTGCAACATTTTGCACCCAGGCCATGATCAAAAGGTTGAATTTACAGGGCTCCAGAACTAACATCTTGTTACGCACTATGGGGCAAGAAAAGATGATTGAATGTCAAATCCTGACAGACCTGGAACTTTCAAAATTGGATGGCAACCAGTTTTATGATCTTCCAGAGACTTACACACAAGATACTATTCCTGTTTCCACGCATAACATACCTTCTCGATGAGATGTTGAAAATTGGGGTTATCTCAAACACATCAGGATCCCAAGTTTGGATGCTGAAGTAGAAAGCATGGGCTTAACCTTTACCAGTTGCCTTAAATGAAAAAAAGCTGCACTTCACTACTGCAGCAATTTGATGATCTAATTTAAAATCACTGTTTAGTTTAGTTTAGTTTAATGTTTATTTGAAAGGGACAATACATACTAATGAAGATTAATACAAATATAAGTACTGTATGCCAGATTTAGCAATACTGCTAATTTGCATCTGTAGTCCCCCGGCGGGTCACAAAAACACACAAACAATCATACACGAGAAGAACAACTGCAATAAAATTGTACAAAGTGGATATGCTAAAGTGCAAGAGTTAAGGTGTTACAAAACAAGACATTCAAATGTCACGTGTGAAGTACTGCGTATGCATACATACACATGCATCCAGGCACCTCACAGCAACAAGAGACAGCAACAAACAAGAGGCAGGGCATATGTGTGTGATATGTAGTAGTAGATTAGTTTATTTGACAGGGACAGTGCAATAAACATAGACAATTAATCAAAGACAATCAATCTGATGTGTTGCACATAGAGTGTATAGCTATTAGCTAATTTGCAACTCTTGTCCCTGGATGGGCTTTAGAAAAAAGAATCAAGATAAAAAATATACACAATAACCACATACATCAATGCAGAAAAATTATAAATACACAGTTATAAATATTATAAATATTATAAATACACAAATATAACAGCCTGACTCACATTTAACATAAATATTATAAATATTATAAATACACAAATATAACAGCCTGACTCACATTTAACACATATAACATAACTCACATTTGCCTATTTCAGGCCTTCCTCCCTCCGTCACTCACTATAAACAAACACATTTATTCCTTCCCTTCATTCACTCTCACTTTGCAGACAAATAATTCATACATGAGTACATTCTTGTTTATTTTTCAGCCAGTTTTTAACATTTTTAGTAAATGTTTTAAAGTCCGTTATTATTTTAATTTCATTTGGTATTGTGTTCCAGATGTGACTGCCCTTTATAGAGAAAGCTGTTTGTCCAAATGTGGTTCTGCGGTGGAATATTTTACAGTTATTGTTAACAGAACTCCTGGTGGCTCTGCTGCTGTCCTGTCTTTGGACGAAACCAGCAAGTGGCTCGGGTGCTGATTTATGGAAACATTTAAGATAAGATAAGATAAGCCTTTATTAGTCCCACAACGGGGAAATTCCAGGATTGCAACAGCACAGGGATAGCAACACTCAGAGCAACAATCAGAAGGCAAGAAAAAAAAAAAAAACAAGCAAGCAAGAGCAGCTAATATACATATGTAAATATATAAACACCCACAGTACGGAGCATTGCAGCTAGGTGGAATAAATATGCAAGTATATAAACACACACAGTGCGGAGCAATGTAGCTAGATGGAATAATATGTAGATATATAAATATATAAACACACCCAGTGCTGAGCATTGTAGCTAGATGGAATAAATATGTAAATATATAAACACACACATTTGAACGTTAATTTCAGAAGACAGAGGTCAATGAAGCTCTCAAAACTCAATAGGTTGTATTTTTTTAAAACATTACAGTGATGCCACCTAATGGGCTTTTTGTCCAAGATTTTTAGGGTTTGATTATATAATGAACCTATATGTCTTATTGTGGAAGGGGCTGCTTGAGCCCAGACTGTCAAACAGTATGATATATGAGAAAAAACCATAGAATGCATATACAGTGCAGCTGCTTCGTAAGGTATGTAATATCTAATTAATTTAAAGCAGTTCAGATTTTTTTTTACTGTTTTTGAAATTTTCTTTATATGAAGATTAAATTTGAGTTGAGGATCTAGTACAATGCCAAGGTATTTGAATTCTGTAGCTAAACTGATGTCATGATCATGTATATTAACTTTAAAATGTTGCAGGTTACATTTTTTGATTGAAAAGCACATTGAGACTGTTTTCTGAAGGTTCAGCAATAGATGGTTCTTGAGGAGCCACTCTTGGACATAAACCATACTTGTAGACAGTACATCTGCAGCCTGTGCTGGAGTCTTGGCAGCTGTGTAAATAACTGCATCATCTGCATAAAGTTGGCATGTTGCAGCTGAGCAGTGTAACGGCAAGTCATTAATAAAAATGCTGAAAAGTAAAGGACCAAGAATGGACCCTTGTGGGATACCCATGCGGTTGTTTAAAAATGAGGATTTATCCTGGTGAACTTTTACACACTGTTCTCTATTCTGGAGATAAGATGCAAACCATTCTAATGTATTTGGGGAGAAGTTAAAAGATACCATTTTGGATAAAAGCAAACTGTGGTTTACAGTATCGAAAGCCTTTTTGAGATCTAGAAAAACAGCTCCTACCACATTACCCCTGTCCAAGGACTGTTTGACGTTTTCAATAAGGCAACAATTTGCTGTTTCTGTTGAGTATCCTGGTCTAAAACCAAATTGATGTGGATGAAGAAGTTGACTGTCTTGTAAGTAGTCTATCAGCTGTGTAGCTACAACTTTTTCAAGAACCTTAGATAGGACTGGTAAGATAGAGATTGGGCGGTAATTGCATATATCGTCTTTACTGCCTGATTTATGAACTGGTATGACGACAGCTTTTTTCCAGCCAGATGGAAATGTACTAGACCTAATGGAGAGATTAATGAGATGAGTCAGTGGTTTGATTAATATTTTGCTGTGCATTTTGAGAAAGGAGGTGCTCATATTGTAGATATCATTAGTTTTTGAGTTTGACAGTGTTTTAACAGTACCAGCAATTAACTTCTCATTTACCTCATCGATGTGAAAAGTATCTGTTGGAAGTATGGAATTTGTGTTGTTGAGCACATTTGGCAGCACAAAAATTTTTGTTAAGTCTTCCACAGAGCCCACAAAGTGTGAATTAAATTCATTTGCCAAAGTAGCCTTGTCACTGACGGTCTTGCCATTGATTCTAAGTTCCTTTACCCCCTTCTGATCGTTTTTTTTATTAGTTAAGTTATTTAAATGCCTCCATAGGGAACTGTTGTTACCCTTTGCATGATCTATCAGTTTATTGTAATAAGATATTTTTGATTTTCGCAGCTCATGTACCACTTTATTTCTTAAACTTTTGTACACAAGGTGATCATTTTGTAGTTTGGAGGTTAGTGATGTTTTCAGTGCATAGTCTCGCCTCTTCATAAGTTTTCTTATTTCATTATTTAACCATGGTAGGCTAATCTTCTGTTGTCTACTTTTAATTTGCTTTGAAAATTTTTCTATAGACTTTGTGATTGTTGCAGTTATAAAATTACAACAATCATCTACTTCACATGTTGCCATGAGCTGCTCCCAATTTTGATTCTCTAAGTAATGTTCAAACTCCTCATTTTTTGATTTGGGGATAATAAAATTTGATTTGTCAATATCGACTCCCCCAAAATACTGTAGTCGCTTTTTAGTAAGTTTCCTGACAGCAAGAACCATGTTATGATCTGAGAGGCCAGTTACAAGATTATAGGTTCTGGTTATTCGTTCTGGTTTATTAGTAAATACCATGTCAATAAGTGTTCTGGATTGTTTGGTTATCCTGGTGGGTCCTTTGATGATTTGCTGGTAATTAAATTTAGTCATGAGGCTTTTCAGTTTTTGTTTGTCTTTTTTATCAGACCAGTTGATATTAAAGTCACCATGAATTATTGTTTCTCTGTTCTTCTCAAGTTGTTTAACCAGATCACTTAATTCATTATAAAAGGAAGAGTTGTGTGACGGTGGGTTGTACACTACTGCAATGTTGAAATTCATTACCGGAGAGAGACATACATTAACAGCTAAACATTCAAGTGAAGTATTCAAATCAACCAGTTGACATTTATATTTCTCTTTGATGTAAATTAAAACACCTCCTCCCCTCCCTACCTGCCTGTCTTTTCTAAAACACTGGTAGCCCACAATATCGATCATATTAGTGTCTATGTTACTGTGTAGCCAGCTTTCTGAGAGACAAAGGTAGTCCAGATTTGAGTCCAACAGCAACACCGAAATCTCATCTCTTTTGGGGATTATGCTCCGTATGTTTAAATGACCGCCGAGGATCCCCTTTGGTTTAGCCTTGGTGTCCCAAAGAACTCGTGCATGATTAACAGTTTGGAAAAATAAATGTTGTTTTTGCTTTTGTACAGCTCGGTTTTGTGCTAACCCAGTGGTCTGCTGTTTAATAGTGGCAGGTCCAGGGTTAAGGTGAATATCTCCTGCCAGAAGTAGCAGAACTAACAGAACTTTAACTGTATATCCTCTGCCATATTGTGATTTTTGCTTAACAGCCATGTTTGCCTTAATTTGGAAGTTTTTGCTCAGGGCTTTTAAAGACCACATAGAGTGTAGGGTGAGATGTCCAAGCCCAAATCCATACAGATAAAACTTTTTAACTTCACCTTTGGTTGAGTTTGTCGGAAAATCCTTCTTGTTGCAGGTCCAGACACACAAAGACAAAACGAAGAGGAAGTAGAGAAGTAGAGAAGGCTTATTAGTGGTGCCCATCAGCCCACTTTTTAATCCGGTGGCAGCCATCTTCAGTCCTTCTTGGAAAGAAGGAAAAGGAAAATCTGTGGATAGTAAAATAAATTCTGCTTATATCGCCAGAATCTGATCCGATCGTCCTCAAATCCAGCTGGGCCTCAGCTAGCCAACTAGCCCCTTCCGTTGCTGGTCTCGTTGCTCATAGTCGCCGTAACTGGTCTCCTGTCCCGCTCCTCCAACCGAGTCTCGTCACACACCGCCGCTGCCACCGAGCTCCGCTGAGGTCACGGTAAATCCTCCGCTAGGCACCGCCACCTACCGTCGTCTGCCTGGGTGAAATCTCTGCTGAGCCCCGTCAACAAATAGCCGCTTGCCTGGTAGTATCTCCGCTGGGCCTCGCAGCTGGGCTTCGATTCAGGCTGGTGTAAGGTGGAATGACTGGCGCCAGCATTAAGCTAACTAGCGTTAGCTTAGCAATCGCTTCGGGTAGTCTCGTCGCACACCGCCGCTGCAGTCACGGTAATGTGTGTGATGCATGGGCACATATGTATATACAGTATGCATATGGCAACCACTAGTGATGGGTACAATTTTGGCTGTTTAAAAGCCAATTTTTACAATGTGTCTTAAAAGGGTCCATCTTAAAACCCAGATTAGTAACAGTAGGTTGGACAAACCCTGCCAAGGGGCCCAGGTCAACGGGGGGATGACTCACAGGAGCCACTGGGTCCAAACACAATCACTTCTGTCTTCTTTTCATTAAAACTTAAGAAGTTCACTGCCATCCAATCTTTAATGTTGTTAAGGCATTCAAGAAGAGATTTGATTGAGAAAGCCTCCTTCTGTCCTGTTGGAAGATAAACCTGACAGTCATTAGCATAACAGTGGAAGGAGATACCATTCTTTCTCAGAATTGAACCCAGTGGAAACCAATAAAGTTAAAAGAGCAGGGGCCCTAAAATTGGACCCTGTGAGACCCCGTATGACAGGGAAGCAGAGGAGGATTCAGAACCAGCAAGACTTACTCACATAGTTCTATCAGTTAAATAGGACCTGAACCATTCCCATGCAGTACCAGAAATACCCACAAGATGCTGCAGGCGAGAAATGAAAATGTCATAGTCCACTGTATCAAAAGCAGCAGTTAGGTCTAGCAGAACAAGAACTACATAATCACCGGAATAAGATATCAAAAGAATGCCATTAAAACCCCTTACTAGTTCTGACTCTGTTCTCTCCAGTCTGGTTTTAAAACCAGATTGGAACACCTCCAGGATATTATGTTCATCCAAAAAAGACTTCAACTGGAATATAAACTATTTTCTCCAATATTTTTGAAATAAAAGGCAATGACTATTTGCCTGTGTTTTTGCCTTCTATGTCTCCCCTGGGTCCTTTGTGATTGTTATTGGAATTTTCCCATTGTAGGACTAATAAAGGTTTATCTTATCTTATTGTCTTCCCCGGTCTGTTATGTCCATAATCCTGGCACAAAGGGAGGCAGACGAGCGGTTGCTCTAGAACAGGACTTTATTATATCATGGGTTGCAATACAGCAGGTGCTATACAGTGTGGGGTCATCCGGGCAAGAGGAAGCCCAAATGGTGGAAGGACCTATTTATAGGGCGGTGTGGTGGCACACTCGGAAGGTGGCGTCATCACACCGTACTTCACAATAAAACCCACCATCACATTCTCCCCCCCTTTAAAAAGCAGAAAACACACTGAATTAAACCCACCCAATTTTTGTAGATAAAACCCCCAATAAACACAGTAAACAACACCACAGAACTAGGGCCGATGGGTGGACTGTCACACAGCTCGCACAGCCAAGTGGTTTATTCTGACACTTTACCTGATTTACCGGCCGTGCTCCTAACTAAAGAGTCCGTAGTCTCTTCTTCACAGTCTCCCATGGCAAGGGAGGGTCTGCCGGGGGTGGGGTGGGGTGGGAGTGGGGTGGCAGTCCCACAGCGGATGCGCCCCCAGGCGACTGGTCCCCAGGACCAGGGCTGATCATCAAAACACAGGAAATAGGGTCTCCCATCACCTTTGCCGACTTCTGCATAGCCCCGTCAGTCGAAGCGCCCACCTGGACACACTGCAGCTGGTTTGTGTGTTGGACTGAGCCGTCTGCCAGCTGGAAACATGCTGCTCCCACTTTTTCCACAATCCTCAGCGGCGCCTGATGTCCCACCAGCTGTGATCCAGCCAGTCGTCACCCTGGTCTGTCCTCAGCATGAACCCAAACCCAGTCCATGACATGGAGCGGCTCCTTGCTCGGTTTGATATGCTGCTGCAGTTCTGGCAGCTCTGCGTCCTCCACCCATGTTGTGTCGTCATGACACCGCAGCGGCACAGCAGCCACCGCAGTCGCAGCGACCCCTCATCCGTCATAGTCCAAAATTTGACATTGACACCGGAAACGCCCGATGTCTCCCTGGTGACATCCGTCGGAATGGACCCTCTGCTCGCTAACTTGCTTGCTCCCAAAATAGCTGGCCATGGAGCAGCAATGGAGTCCCCCAGTTCCTCCACTGAGCAGTTGTCTTCCTGGGTGTCCGCAACCTGTGCTTTGGTTCTGGCACTGCCAGTGGGTACCTCATCCCACTACATGACATCATCCACTGGGTCCGGCGATATCCACCTTCCACATCCGGACCGCTCAAATCCAGCACTGTGCTTAATGGCAAACCCCAGTCCATAAAAGAGGCTGCACCCTATAATATTTTTGCCATGCGTTGTTACCTGGATCGTGAAGTCATGCACCACTTCATTGTTATACCGAGCAGTCAACTCCACAGTCCTGACATTGCACAGTTTACCACCGCCATAGCCATACAGTGGCACTGGGTTCTTCCTGATCCTGTAGTGCAGGAAAAACTTTTTTTACCATGGCCCAATTTAGTACCGACCACACCACTGCCGTGTCGAGTATCAATGGCAAAGCCACACCATCTAATTCCACGATGCAGTAGGAAAGTCTGTCGGCTTTAGCACTCACCGAGTGGATGGTCGTTGTAGCCGGACAGGCTTGTCTACTTGGCGGGCTCCACAATGATGGGGACCAACACATTCTGGTGAAATGATTAAGATAAGATAAGCCTTTATTAGTCCCACAATGGGGAAATTCCAGGATTGCAACAGCACAGGGATAGCAACACTCAGAGCAACAATCAGAAGGCAAGAAAAAAAAGAGCAGCTAGTATACATATGTACATATTAATAAAAATATATATATATATAGACACACAGTGCGGAGCATTGTGGTTGGTGAATGTGCAGCAGAAAGTCTAAGCTCTCTCTCTGCGGATGGGGAGGGCCAGCTGGATGTCTTTGGGCATGATGGTGACCCTCTTGGTGTGGATGGCGTACAGGTTGGTGTCCACGAGGAGACCCACCAGGTAGGCCTCGCTGGCCTCCTGCAGAGCCATGACGGCGGAGCTCTGGAAGCGCAGGTCGGTCTTGAAGTCCTGAGCGATCTCCCTCACCAGGTGCTGGAAGGGCAGCTTACGGATGAGCAGCTCCGTGGATTTCTGGTAGCGACGGATCTCTCTCAGAACCATGGTACCGGGCCTGTAACGGTGAGGCTTCTTCACTCCGCCGGTGGCCGGAGTGCTTTTCCGAGCAGCCTTGGTGGCTAGCTGCTTCCTGGTGGCTTTTTCCTCCAGTAGATTTACAGGCGGTCTGCTTGGTTCTTGCCATCGCTCTTTATTATTCTGTCTTATATTTCTTGCACGCCACCTAAACTCCAGCCCGGCACCCACGTCGTTTTTGCTTCAGTTCCCCGGTATGTCAAGTTTCTCCGTTAGCACCGGGTGGCGGTTGAGTGCTAGCTAGCTCTTCCCTGCTGTATCGTCTCCTGCTGTAAACAGAGGCTCCGTCCGCCGACTCGGGAGAGCTTTGGGGTGATCTGTGTGTCCTTGATATATATAGAGTGAAAGGTGTGCCGGATCAGAAAGTTATCACCGGATCAGAAAGAAGAAGGAAGATAAAAAGACTCAGAATTGAGCCACTGTTGCAAAAGGCAGCCAACTCGTGTGGCGCCGGAAGTAAAAAAAAAAAAAAAAAAAAAAAAAAAAATTCATGCACCCACACTTACTGCACCACTTCCCTCTTGCCGGGCATGCTCGCGCATAACTCTGGTGCATCGGGGACCCACAACCCCTGCAGACAGGGTCCTTTGGAGCAGACCTACAGCTCACTGCGTACACCTCGTAGTCATCCGCAATTCTTTATTCATCCTCCGAGTCCACTGTGTTCGCCGACGTTGTCACTTCTGGCGTCTTCTGAGACTGGTGCCTATTTAGCTTCAAGGTGAGCTTATCTGCGGACTCTAGCTGCAAAGCTAGCTCAACTGCCCCAGCTAGCACTAAGTCATTTGGCGCTGTTAGAAACCTAGCCTTTATCACAGCACTACACGTGTGCTCAGCTAATTGGTCCCGTACCATCTCGTCATTTAATGGCCCAAACTGGCACACACTGGCTAACTGTCTTAATTCAACAACAAATTGTTGAATGGGTTCACCGACTCCCTGGCGTCTCCGGCGAAACTGAATCAACCGTACCATCATGTGGTGAAGTGGTTAGCCATTAGTGCCACGATGTCCTCAAATGAGTCCACCGTACGTACGGTTGCTAACGTAACCCAAAACCCTCTCAACCCAAAACCCTCTCAACAGTAACCCAAAAACAATTGTGTGGTGTAGGGGTTAAAATGTTTGGCTGTTATGCTGGAGATCTGGGTTCACATCCTCTTGGCAAAGTGTTGTTCTTCTGAAGTGCAACATACTGCTTCCGTGCATTTGAAAACAATGTGTGGTACATATTAAGTAGCCATAGCCATAGCCAGGAGCGGCACTGGGGTTAAGCTCCCAGTGCTCATAAAATGCTCCTTATGGTGTGCGTCTCGAAAAGCCTCTGACAACTAAGTCCAGCTCCTAGCCTGCCCATGTGGTTTAGTCTCTAAGCCCGGCGGAACTGCTTTTACTAATAGGAGAAGGGGCGAGGGCGGATCTCTGGCACCTTAAAACCAGATGCTTCGGGTAGATGGTGGCTCATCAACCTGGGAAGGTAGCCCATCTAGGGTAAGGTAAACCCTGATTTCAAACCTCCGCTGCCTTGCGGCACACCCGGTCATGGGAAAGGCTTCGGGAGTCAACCCTGAGGAAAAATCCAGAGTCGGAGCCCCTAAGGCAGTTCTCTGTTGTGCTCAACATCGTTCTGGCAGCTCCTGCGACGGTGCTGGTGCCAAACTGTAGCAGCCCTGCTGTTCCTTTGGTTTCATCAGTGACGTGGAGAGGGGGGACATACTGCATGGGCAACATCTTGTCCTCCATATCTTCCTGCCCAGGCTTGAATCCTACCAACGCCCAACGCTGGAAGGTAGAACACCGGATCACTGGAGAGGACACTCCAGCTTCGCCTTTGGTGTAGACAAAACACGGGGAATGACAGTTACCGGTTATAAGCCACCGCTCAATTGGCGTAGAGCGCGGTGCCAGGGGTTGTTCCCGATGGTGGGAGGGATCATCGGATCTCACTGGACAGCTACCGCCTGCCTCAAGCTGGGCAGCCCCCAGCCAATAAGGTGTTGTCCCGCCACAGCTTGCTTTCCTCATTGGGTGCATGGGGATGAAGAGAAGTCCGAACAGCAGGCTGAGAACCTTTGCACCAGGCAAGACAAAAAAACAAGAGACCAACTCTAAAACTGGGAACTTGGAACGTCCGCACTATGATGACAGGACTCGCTGCTAACCTCAAGGACATCAGCGACATCAGGAAGACTGCCATCATCAATAATGAGCTGAAGAGACTGGGAGTGGATATCGCCACTCTCCAGGAAACACGGTTGGCTGACGCAGGCACACTGAGAGAGAAGGACTACACGTTCTACTGGCAGGGAAAGGGCAGTGACGAACACAGGGAACACGGAGTGGGCTTCGCAGTGAAGAACACCTTGCTGAAGATGGTGGAACCGGGCAGCAATGGCTCTGCACGACTCCTCCCCCTCCCCCTCAACACCACTCAAGGCCCAGTCACCCTCGTCAGTGTGTATGCCCCAACACTGACAGCCACACCAGAGGCAAAAGACGAGTTCTACGAGAATCTTGCAACAACTGTCAGGATCATCCCCAACTCTGAACAACTCATTCTCCTTGGATACTTCAATGCCAGAGTGGGTGCTGACCACGACTCCTGGCCCTCCTGTCTTGGACCATTTGGCGTGGTCAGAATGAACGACAACGGACAGCAGCTGCTCGAGTTCTGCGCACATCACGATCTGTGCATCATAAACTCGTTCTTCAAGACCAAGCCCCAACACAAGGTTTCCTGGCGACATCCGCGCTCAAAGCACTGGCACCAGCTGGACTTGATCCTGACCAGGCGCACCTCACTGAAGAACGTGCTAATCACCCGTTCGTTCCAGAGTGCAGATTGCGACACAGACCATTCATTGGTGTGTTGCAAGGTCAAGCTGCAGCTGAAGAAATTCCATCGTGCTAGACAGCCTGGAAAGGCACGGATTGACACCAGCAAGATGGCCCAACCAGAACTTGTTGAGCAGTTTACCTCCACCTTTGAGAAGGTACTTGGTGTACCACCAGAAGGAGAATCTGCAAAGCAGAAGTGGGAAGAGCTGCGAAACTCCATCCACCACACAGCCTTGGCTACCTTTGGGAGGAAGTCCTCGAAGTCACAGGACTGCTTTGATGCCAAGTTGACCGAGATGACCCCTGTCATTGAAGCCAAGCGCTCAGCACTTGCTGAGTACAAGAAGTACCCAAACGAGAAGAATCTCCAGATTCTCAGGGCTGCGAGAAGCAAAGTTCAGCAGACTGCTCGGCGCTGTGCCAACGAGTACTGGACTCAGCTCAGCCAAGACATTCAAACCGCTGCTATAACAGGGAACATCCGTGGTATGTATGATGGCATCAAGAAAGCACTTGGTCCGGCTCAGAGCAAGACGGCCCCCCTCAAATCCTCCACTGGGGAGATGATCACAGAAAAGAAAAAGCAGATGGAGAGATGGGTGGAACACTACTCCGACCTCTACTCCAGACAGAACACCGTGACACCGTCAGCCCTTGATGCCATCAACTGCCTGCCATCCATGGACAAACTTGACGCCGAGCCAACCATCGACGAACTCAGCAAGGCCATTGATAGCTTGGCCACTGGCAAGGCACCCGGCAACGACGGCATACCCCCCGACCTGATCAAGCACTGCAAGACCGCCCTACTGCTGCCATTGCATGACGTCCTCTGCCAGTGCTGGAAGGAAGGTGCCGTACCACAGGACATGAGGGACGCCAAGATCATCACCCTCTACAAAAACAAAGGGGAGAGAAACGACTGCAACAACTACAGGGGCATCTCCCTCCTCAGCATTGTTGGCAAAGTCTATGCACGAGTTGTTCTCGTTCGTCTACAGAAGCTTGCCGAACGTGTCTACACCAAGTCTCAGTGTGGCTTCTGCGCTGAGCGATCGACGGTAGACATGATATTCTCCATCTGCCAACTCCAGGAGAAATGCAGACAACAGAACATGCCCCTGTATGTCGCCTTCATCGACCTCACCAAAGCGTTCGATCTGGTCAGCAGAGAGGGCCTTTTCAAGATCCTGCCAAAGATAGGATGCCCACCAAAGTTGCAAAGCCTCATCGAATCGTTTCACACCAACATGCAGGGGATAGTGCAGCACAACGGCAACGTCTCAGAGCCATTCAACATACGCAGCGGAGTGAAACAGGGCTGTGTACTTGCGCCAGCCCTCTTTGGGATTTTCTTTGCTATGCTCCTGAGGCATGCCTTCAGCACAGCAACAGAGGGAATCCACCTGCACACAAGATCTGATGGCAGACTTTTCAACCTTGCCCGCCTGAAAGCCAGAACCAAAGTACGCGAGGCTCTAATCAGAGACATGCTGTTCGCAGACGACGCTGCAGTCACAAACAACACACAGCAGGAGCTTCAGACCCTGATGGACCGCTTCTCCCAGGCATGCAAGGACTTCGGGCTTACCATCAGCCTGAAGAAGACTAACCACCAACCATCACCATCGACGACTATGAGCTGGAGGTCGTGAATCAGTTCACGTACCTGGGGTCCACGATCAGCGACAACCTCTCCCTTGATACAGAGATCGACAAGAGGATTGGAAAATCAGCCTTCACACTCGCATGCCTCACCACACGAGTGTGGGACAATCCCAAACTCTCAAATATAAACATGTGGAAAAACATGCAAATTTTGGCATTTGCACAGCTGAGGGATTTTCTAATGCTAGCTAGTAATCAGCCTTGAAATTCTGCCATCATCAGAGTTAAAGTATCAAAAATGGAGAGTAAGCTAGTTTGAAAATAAGACTACAGACAGATGGGCCAGGAGCTCTGCAGCTGAATCGGAGTGTTGGAGTCATCAACCCACAAACTCCTGCCACAGATGTGATAACGAGGGCTAGCAGTGTAAACATCCATCATCCTGTTATGATCTATGGTTGGCTCTACTCTCTCACTCTCTACTTGCAGCTTTCTTCCTTAATTAGGTGCAGCTTCCCATTGTGTCACACCTACAGCTCATCTAGAGGCTGGCAACTTAAGAGCTGGAGAGGCAACCCTGAGTGTGGGATTGTCAGATGACCTCATGCTGTTATTGCCACTACCCACGTTTTGTTCCTGCCTAGCTCCTGTTGGTTTGCTCCAGCTTGCCTGGCAGCCTTTCTCTAGCCTGCCTTGCTCCTGTTTGCCTCCCAGCTTACCCCCTGCCCAACCCTGGATTCATGTAAGGAAACAAATACGCCCTTCTTGCCCTTCAGAGAGAACAGACGCCTTTTTCTTTGCTGCTCCCTCTTTTACCCTCCTTCCCTCCCTAACTGAGAATCCCAGCTTGCTGTCTTGTCTGCGTCGCTGTTCTTCTGGCTGAATCTTGATCCAAACGAAAAAAATGGATTTGGTGAGCGGCTTTAATAAAATTAACAACATTTTATATAAATTCGGGCCAGGGGGAGCCCCTATGGAGAGACCCATGGATTGGAACGCATGTGTCTGCATAATTCGACTGAGGATGTGGAAACATCTACCTGGTTTGGTTAGGATCACAGGATTTTCTGCTGATTGGCTCTGGAGTTTTTCCTGGTGTATCGAAAAATTAACTGGAAGAGCTAATTAAAAGCGGTCCCGGCATAGCTGCTTCTCAACAATTCGACTAGACGGGGGAGTGCACTAACTATCGGCAATGATTAACATGGAAATTTTCATCTGGCATGCACTGTAGAGAGAATGGACTCTACCGGACATGTTTTACCCATGTTCTAGAAGGGAAACATCTGGAGTCGTTTTTGGTGCCTCCAAGGAATGGATTTAAAGCCTATGTATGGAAATTATGGACACAGAATTGCATGAGATGGAAAATTTATGCTCTGTGATCTGTGTCTACCAGACCTTGAATTCGATGCCCTGTTGCCTATTTTTCCTCCTGGATTAAGACAAAACAGAGGATTGTGCTTCTCTTTCATAAACATACTGGGTCTGCATCTGAACTCTCATTGACATGTGACTGGCTCAGGAAATTTCCATCTGCCATGCCTCAAGGACATGCTTCCGAGTTTCAGACACTAAGACATAACATCTCGGCTGGGAGAGATTTTGCTGCCTCCAGTAACTGATAAACACCCACCTGCATTCAACATACACGAACACACTGATTCATAGTACTGAATTACACTCATCCATTCACTGACTCTCTCTGACTTTTGGTCTTTTGGTTTTTGTCCACTAAATGTTTGCTAAATATGCATTGAGGTTTTTTTTGCCTGCAATCAAAATTTCGCTTACCCATTAAGCGTCAATTTGATAAAACATGTTTTTTTCTCTCGCCTATTGTGTCATATCATTTCTTTTCTTTTTTTTTCCTTTCTTCTTTATGACTGGCGCCTAGCGGCTGCCCCGGCTTTGGATGCACTCTGCAGAGCGTGCCCAAATGCCAAGTCACGTTTCGTTACCTTGTATTCATACATGTGTAATGACAATAAAGTTGAATCTCATCTCAATCTCATCTCAAATACTCATCACTTACCTCTCCTTCCCCACCTGTGCACAGGTCCCTGCTGTTGGCAGATGTGGACTCCTTCCCTGGCGAATTCTCCCTTGAACATACATATGGACATTTGTAAGAATGCCCTCGTTATCTATCAGCTAACCCATCTCACCAGTCTAGTTCAGGTTGAAGATTTCCCTGCCAATTACCCTCCACCTATCTGCTCCATTCATCCTGTGTTGGTGTGCAGTGGCCTCCTCACCCTCACCACCATCTGCTAACACTGTTACCTGAGTAAGAGAACAAATTATTCCAGTCTAGTATATTCCATCAGCATTAAGTACTATTACTCATTGTCTTTTCTTTGTTCTCTCCTCAGGACTGCCAGCACATTGACATCTTCATTTATTCATTCTTGTACAATAAACATCCTTAAATGTGTTTCTATTTCTGTGCCTATGTCTGAGTCTTACAAACCCCCAAACTTGGCAGTACAATACCACCAAACGGACTCAGCTGGCGCAGTAACTACAACAGACACACCATGTTTGCAAATGGTAAAGCTTAAATTAGACCATTTAGCTTATCAAGTATCTGCTTTCCACACTCAGATTCACCACCTCACCATTCCTCCTTCCCGGTGCCTCACTATCTCCATTCTGGCTCAGTGTAATGGGCAGTTAGGGGTGTGCAAGGGTTTTTTACTCCAATGCAAGCTAGTGTTCCAGTGGATTCCGAGGGATTTTCCCACTGACCTTAGCCGCATTAGCTACACTGCCGGACTGTTAGATGACCAAGCCCTCCCTTGGGCTCAAGCAGTAATGGACAGTTAACAGTCCAGTTCCTATTCACTGTCTCGTGTCATTAATGAATTTCAACAAGTATTTGACCACTCTGAATCCGAAGGCAACGTTAACAATTGTTTATTGAACTTACATCAGGGCACCCAGTCAGTGGCCGAATACTCCGTCTGTTTCCAGGTCGGTGCGGCAGAGACCGACTGGAATGACTCTGTGCTCCAGGATGTCTTCACCCGTAGCCTAAATTCCGTCCTTCAAGACAAGCTAGCTCGTCGGGATGAGCCCACCACCTTTGATGCTTTGGTTTCGCTTGCTATTCGGCTTGACAATCACTTTTGAGAACGTGCCCAGGAGCAATGTTGAGAGCGTGCCCGCACGCCACAGTACCTTTCTGGGCATTCCTTTCCTCCTGTCTCACCTCAGCTCGCTCTTCCCGTGTCACCCGCCCTGTCAGCTGAGGAACCTATGGTTTTGGGCCACGCATATATTTCCCTGGCTTAGCACCAGTGCTGGTTGCCTGCGGATCTTCGTTTTTACTGCACGGTTAATGAACATATTGTGGTCGAATGTCCGGTATGCCCCAGATGCACATGCCTGCTGGTCCGTGTAGGGGGGCTGACGAGCAAAGAGGAATGTAACCCTTCAAATAAACTCATTCTCCCAGTCCAATCTCTGTCCCAGTCCACTGAATTTGCTACCAAGGCCCTAGCTGATTCAGGAGCCAAACACAATTTCATTTCTCAGGGGTTAGTGTCTAAATTGTGTCTCCCCCACAGTCAAGTTTCCCATACCCATTGTTACACTCACTGGCAGTCCTATTTCCACGGTGACCCATCAAACCGCTCCCATTACTATCCTAGTTTCTGGCAATCACAGGGAGCAGATTCAATTTTTTGTCCTCCCCTTCATGTCTTCTGAGTTGGTCCTTGGCTTTCCCTGGTTAAAGCTGCATAACCCTTCTATTGATTGGACATTGAATAGAGTTAACTCATGGAGCACGTTCTGCTTTTCCTCCTGCCTTTGCTCAGCTGCATGTTCCCCAGCCCTGCCCATTGTCCAACCGCCAGATGAACCACCAGACCTCACAGACATCCTATCTGAATACCATGATCTAGAGGCCGTCTTTAGTAAGACACGTGTCTTATCCCTTCCTCCTCATCAGTCCTACGATTGAAAAATTGAACTGCTTCCCGGTGCTCCATTACCTTCAGGCTGCTTATACAGCTTGTCAGGGCCAGAGCACAAGGCTATGGAGAAGTATGTCAAGGAATCCCTCAGTGCTGGTATTATCTGTCCCTCTACTTCTTCCGTGGGGGCTGGGTTTTTCTTTGTAGGTAAGAAGGATGGCTCTTTCTGCCAATGCATTGATTTCTGGGGCTTGAATAACATCAGGGTAAAAGATAAATACCCGTTGCTACTCATTAACTCTGCCTTTGATATCCTGCAGGGTGCCTCCATCTTCACCAGATTAGACCTCAGAAATGCCTACCACCTCGTTCACATTTGCAAAGGGCACAAATGGAAACTGGGTTCAACACTCCCCTCGGTCACTTTGAATCTAGTGATGCCCTTTGGTCTAACAAACGCTCCAGCAGTCTTTCAGTGACTAATTAATGATGTTCTTCATGACTTTATTAATGTGTTTGTTTTTGTCTACCTTAATGACATCCTGATTTTCTCTCATTCCCCAGAGGAACACCGTATTAATGTCCGTATGGTGCTTCAGAGGTTGCTGGAAAACCAACTTTTTGTCAAGGCTGAGAAATGTGAGTTTGGCACCCCTTCTACACACCTTTCTTGGGTTCATCATCTCTCAGAACCAGATTGAACCTGATCCATCTAAAATAAAAGTCGTCACCGAGTGGCCCATTCCAACCAACAGGAAACAACTTCAGAGATTCCTGGGGTTCACAAATTATTATAGACGATTCATTAATAGATAGAGTGCTGTCGTCTCCCCTCTCGCCAGGCTCACATCTGTCAAGACTCCCTTTGCTTGGTAAGAGGAGGCAGAATCTACATTCCACCATATCAAGGAACTCTTCTCCTCTGCCCCAGCGTTTGCTCAAGTCAATCCGCCCCTCTCTTTTGTTGTTGAGGTGAATGCTTCAGATTCCGGGGTTAGAGCAGTCCTCTCCCAACAGTCTGCCTACGACAATACAGGTACATCTCAAAAAAGTAGAATATCCTGAAAAAGTTCAATATTTTTTGTCACTCATTTCAGAAAGTGAAACCAATATATTATATAGATTCATTACTGTCATGTTGCCGAGCGGTCAAGGCACACCAGAGAAGGAGGAGACTTCCAAACGTTTGCCACAAGCAATTTTTCCATTTATTCCAAAGTATTTCACAGGCAACAGCTTACGTGAACATCCGACACCCAACACAAACCAAATGAAAAACACCTGTTAATATACTTACTTAGTGAGATAATCAATCTAATTGGAACATACCACAATCCCAGGTAAGACAATAATTATTTCATATTCCCACATATACCCAGTAACATCTAAAAGAGACATAAATACATAAATACTTTCCCACAATATTTACAGAATAAATAAATACCATAAATAACACCATAAATAATACCATAAATAGTTTAAACCCCTATTTACATTTTAAATTCCCCTTTACTTAACCATAACATACTTCCACCTGCTGGCATCCTTTGAAAGGCCCTCAAACCCCTGAGGAGTCTTTTGCCCGGACACCACCAGGAAGCATACTGGCAAAGGTACGTGGGCTTAAGATTATTTAATTGCCTCACCCAATTAACATAATTAACATTAACAATTATCTCACAAATGGAATTCAGTTCACTCAAACAGATTCTGAAATTATATGTGCATTTTATCCAATGCCGACATTTGCAAACATAAATCCTTTTACACATATAATATAATATTCAATTACAAAGACCATAACAGTGGCGACACTCCGTCGTCACAATTACAGAGACAGTGATATATTTCAAGCATTTGTTTATTTTAATTTTGTTGATTATAGCTTACAGCCTATGAAACCCCCAAATTCAGTTTCTCAAAAAAATAGAATATTACATAAAATTAATTTTAAAAAATAACCATAATTAGCTAACCATAGATAATTGTTAATGTTAATTATGTTAAATGGGTGAGGCAATTAAATAATCTTCCTAAGACCACATACCTTTGCCAGTATGCTTCCTGGTGGTGTTCGGGCAAAAGACTCCTCAGGGGTTTGAGGGCCTTTTAAAGGATGCCAGCAGGAGGAAGTATGTTATGGTTAACTGTCATCTCTGCTGGAGTCCGAGTCCCACCCCATGCAGGACATACTGAACGCACTGAGGAGTTCATTTAGCAGTAGACTACATCATCCTAGGTGCGCGACCGAGAGGTTTCGCAGGTCCTTCCTACCTACGGCTGTGAGACTGTATAACCTAAGCAGGGCTGCTCGCAGAGATAGCAAAAAAAACGTGACGACCTAATAGTATTGAATGCAAAAGACGCAACAGACTTACACAAATGGTCCCCTCCAGTATACAACTAGGACAATATCAGTCGCTATGGAGGGTGACAATATGTATGGGTGCATATTCATACCATGTAGGGTAACTAAATAGACAGTAATGCTGTTTATTCCATCTAGCTACAATGCTCCGCACTGTGTATATATATTTATATATTTATGTGTACTTATGTATATTCACTGCTCTTATTTTCTTATCTTCTAAATTATTGCTCTGAGTGTTGCTATCCCTGTGCTGTTGCAATCCTGGAATTTCCCCATTGTGGGACGAATAAAGGCTTATCTTATCTGATCTTATCTTATCTTATCTTATCTTAGTTTTTTAATACAAATGTGGACCGACTGAAAAGTCAATTGACATGATTGTAGAACCCAGGAAACAGACGCTGACACGAGTAGGTTAATTTGACAATTATTTATTGATTAGTGAAGAGTGTGGCGTGTGTGAATGAGTGAGTGAGTGCGTAGCAGTCTGGCCACTGGAGCTGAGCGGTTCTTGCTGCGACCTGGTGTGACAGAGATCATCCTGCGCAGTTCGCCCCACACGGGACACGAACCCGCGACCTCTCAGTCAACTACACAGTTCGAGCATGGGAGACACAGCACGATCGCGCTGAGCCAAAGGTCCGACCGATAGCTCAGCGCTACCGATACTGTATGAGGCTTTGGGAGGGAGGTTTACTAACGTTCTACGCCGAACAGTACTAGTTGGCATCCGTTACACTCTCCCCCTTAAACCTCACTCCCATCCCGGGTTCACGGCACCATTGTGACAGAGATCATCCTGCGCAGTTCGCCCCACACGGGACACGAACCCGCGACCTCTCAGTCAACTACACACAGTTCGAGCATGGGAGACACAGCACGATCGCGCTGAGCTAAAGGTCCGACCGATAGCTCAGCGCTACCGATACTGTATGAGGCTTTGGGAGGGAGGTTTACTAACGTTCTACGCCGAACAGTACTAGTTGGCATCCGTTACACTGGCAACCCTGGAACACACAAGCACAGGATGTTATTACAGTTCATGCGAACGGGAAGCTGAGGCTTGTGCTGCTTACTTGCAGGTGCCGCTGTGAGAGTCCTACTGGCTCCGTGTCCTGGTGTAGCATGATGCGCATGGTGTTCAGTGCTGAGGAGGTGAGGAGGAGATCCGAGGAGGAGGAGATGATGTCCCGTTATCAAGGGAGGTGAGTCCGCCGCCAGGGAGGTCCACCTGTGCACAAGGGAGAACACTTTGACAAGGTGAGAGATGCTGTAGCTTACGTGACGTGGCTTGACGTGACGACTTGGTTCCAACTCTGGCTTGAGGTCGTATCCTTGACGCATTGCGAAGCAAAGGCAACAGACAATTCCGTGCAGAGCAGTCCGAGACACTGACTTTTAAAGCCTGCTGATTACCAGTGGCAGGTGTGTGCGCAGCTGAAGTTAATGACGGCCCAGCGGCCGCCATGACATCAATACTTGGTTGGGGCTCCTTTTGGATTAATTACTGTATCAATGTGGCGTGGCATGGAGGTGACCAGCCTGTGGCACTGCTGAGGTGTTATGAAGGTCCAGGTTGCTTTGATAGTGACCTTCAGCTCTTCTGCATTGTTGGGTCTGGTGTCTCTCATCTTCCTCTTGACAATACTCCATAGATTCTCTATGGGGTTTAGGTCAGGAGAGTTTGCTGGCCAATCAAACACTGTGATGCCATGGTCATTAAACCAGGTTTTGATAATTTTGGCAGTGTAAAAGGAGGGTGCCAAGTCCTGCTGGAAAATGAAATCAGCTTCTCCATAAAGCTTGTCAGCAGAGGGAAGCATGAAGTGCTCTAAAATTTCCTGGTAGACAACTGTGCTGACTTTAGTCTTGATAAAACACAGTTGATAAACACCAGCAGATGACCTCTGTTCAGATAAAAGTAAATTTTGCATTTCATTTGGAAATCAAAGTCCCAGAGTCTGGAGAAAGAGTGGAGAGACACATAATCTAAGCTGCTTGAGGTTTAGTGTGAAGTTTCCACAGTCAGTGATGATTTGAGGAACCATATCATCTGCTGGTGTTGGTCCACTGTGTTTTATCAAGACCAAAGTCAGCGCAGCTGTCTACCAGGAAATTTTAGGTCACTTCACGCTTCCCTCTGCTGACAAGCTTTATGGAGAATCTGATTTCATTTTCCAGCAGGACTTGACACCCCCCACACTGCCAAAACTGTCAAAACCTGGTTTAATGACCATGGCGTCACTCTGTTTGATTGACCAGCAAACTTTCCTGACCTAAACCCCATAGAGAATATATGGAGTATTGTCAAGAGGAAGATGAGAGACAACAGACACAACAATGCAGACGAGCTGAAGGTCACTATCAAAGCAACCTGGACCTTCATAACACCTCAGCAGTGCCACAGGCTGATCACCTCCATGCAACACCACATTGATACAGTAATTAATCCAAAAGGAGCCCCAACCAAGTATTGAGTGTGTACATGGACATACTTTTCAGTTGGCCAACATTTCTATTAAAAAACTATTGTTTAAAAATTAATTTTATGTAATATTCTAATTTTTTGAGAAACTGAATTTGGGGTTTTCATGGCCTGTAAGCCATAATCATCAAAATTAAAATAAACACTTGAAATATATCACTCTCTGTTTAATGAATCTATATAATATAGGGGTTTTACTTTCTGAAATGAGTGACAAAAAATATTGAACTTTTACTTTTTCATGATATTCTAATTTTTTGAGATGTACCTGTAAACTCCACCCTGTGTCTTCTTCTCCCAACACCTGTCACCAGCTGAAAGAAATTATGACGTTGGCGATCAGGAGCTCCTCGCCGTCAAACTGGTTCTGAAGGAGTGGCGACACTGATGGGGGGGGGGGCACTTAGCCGTTCCAAGTATGGACTGATCACAGAAACCTACCTTATCTCCAGTTTGCCAAATGTCTTAATCCATGTGAGTCCCGTTGGTCCCTATTTTTTGACAGATTCCATTATACCCTCATTTACAGACCCAGCTCTAAGAATACTAAACCCAACGCCTTATCCCAACAGTTCTCCCCTGACTCCCCTTCATCATCGGAACCTATCCTCTCTCCAGCCTATGCTTTGGGGACCCTCTCTTGGCAGATTGAGGCTAAAGTTAGAGAGGCACAGGCACAAGAACCGGATGCTGGGGGAGGCCCTCCAGGTCACCTATATGTTCCCATGGCGGTCAGAGGTGACGTGCTGCATTGGGTGCACACCTCCATGTTCACCTGCCATCCGGGAGTCACCCACACCATCTGTCACATCAGGTGGGCCTTTTGGTGGCCATCCCTTAACAAGGATGCTAGGGAATACGTTGGGGCTTGCAACCTCTGCACCACGAGCAAATCGCTCTCCTCAGCTCAAGAAGGTCTCCTGCATCCTCTGCCCACTCTTAGCCGCCCCTGGTCCAGCATTGCCATGGATTTTGTTACGAGCTCCCCCTGTCCAACGGTTACTAAGTCATCCTCACAATTATTGACCGCTTCTCCAAGCCTGTTCACTTCATTCTTCTCGCCAAGTTAACCTCAACCAAAGAGACCGCAGATCTACTCATCCTCCATGTCATCTGTCTGCACGGCATCCCTTCCGATATCACCTTGGATAGTGGTCCTCAGTTTGTGTCCCATGTATGGACGGTGTTCTGCAAAGCTTTAGATACTTCCGTTAATCTGTCTTCTGGTTTCCACCCACAGACTAATAGCTAATGTGAGTGAGCCAACCAGGAACTGGAGGCTTCCCTGCGCTTCATGGCCTCCCGTAATCCTGCATCCTGGAGCCTTTACCTCACTTGGGGCGAATATGCCCATAACACTACCTCGTCTTTGGCCACGGGCATCTCCCTGTTTGAGGCTTCCCTGAGCTACAACCACCCCTCCTCCTCCCCATCACTGAAGGCCACCGTCCCCTCAGTTCAGGAGCATATTTGTTGCTGTTGGCGTTTCTGGAGGATAACAAAGGAGGCTCTCCTGCATACGGCACAACAGAATTACACCATCGCCAATCGCAATCGGACACCAGCCCCCAACTACATTCCTAGGCAGAAGGAATGGCTTTCTACTGGCAATATCCAGTTGAAGTCCTTCTCTAAGAAGCTGGCACCCTGTTACATTGGAGCATTTATCATTACAAATATTAAGCCATTTCTGTACGTCTCAGTTTGCCTCCACCTCATCGTATACATCCCACTTTTCATGTCTCATAAATTAAGCCTGTCCCTGTCAGCCCCCTTTGTTTTCCCTCTGATCCTCCTCCCCCCTAGTTGGTCAATGGTGATCCAGTGTACAACAACTCTGAAATCCTGGATATTCACGGCAGGGGCCGGAGTCTCCAATACCTGGTTGATTGGGAGGGCTACGGACCGGAGAAACGTTCTTGGATCCCTTGCTCCTACTTCAAGGACCCGGTTATGGTCCAGGATTACCATCGCGCTAACCCTAACAAACCTGGTGGGACGCCAGGTTGCGCCCCTTGAGGGGGGGTGTCTGTCATGATCTAGGGTTGGCTCTGCTCGCTCACTCTGTACCTGCAGCTCTCGCCCCTAATTAGGTGTAGCTGCCCATTGTGTCACACCTGCAGCTCATCTACAGGCTGCCTACTTAAGAGCTGGAGAGGCAACCCTGAGTGTGGGATTGTCAGATGACCTCATGCTATTATTGCCACTATCCATGCTTTGTTCCTGCCTGGCTCCTGTTGGTTTGCTCCAGTTTGTCTTGCACCCTTACTCCAGCCTGCCATGCTCCTGTTTGCCTCCCAACATAGGCTGGGAGTAAGAGTATCCCTGCAATGTTTGTTAGGAAGGGGGTAGCCCCTGCCCAACCCTGAATTCATGTAAAGAAACAAACACACACTGCTTAACTCTCCTTCCCCACCTGTGCACAGTCCCCCACTGTTGGACTCTTCTTGGCAGATGTGGACTCTTTCCCAGGAGGTTTCTCACTGGAAAATAAATATTTTGCAAGTAAGCATTCATTATCTATCAGCTAACCCATCTCATCAGTCTTGGATGTTTCTTCCTGTTAAAAGGGAGTTTTTCCTCTCCACCATCGCCAAGTGCTTGCTCACACGGGATCGCCTGATTGCTGGGGTCTTTCTGCAACTGTGGGGGTTCCCC
This sequence comes from Pholidichthys leucotaenia, assembly GCA_020510985.1. NCBI lineage: Eukaryota > Metazoa > Chordata > Actinopteri > Cichliformes > Pholidichthyidae > Pholidichthys > Pholidichthys leucotaenia. The sequence goes on along the minus strand of CM035844.1, from coordinate 377,238,856 downwards.
CTACAGTTGATAGTGCTATGAGATGACTGTTGTTGTGAAATGGCGCTATATAAATAAAGTTGAATTGAATTGAATTGAATTGGTTCAGGTTGAAGATTTCCCTGCCAGTCACCCTTCACCTACCTGCTCCAGTCATCCTGTGTTGGTGTGCAGTGGCCTCCTCACCCTCACCACCATCTGCTAACACTGTTATCTGAGTAAGAGAACAAATTATTCCAGCTTAGTATATTCCATCAACATTAAGTACCATTACTCATTGTCTTTTCTTTGTTCTCTCCTCAGGACTGCCAGCACACTGACATCTTCATTTATTCATTGTTGTACAATAAACATCCTTAAACGTGTTTCTGTTTCTGTGGTGCTTCTGTGCCAATGTCTGAGTCTCACAAACCCCCAAACATGTCACATCCAAGTGAAGTTTTGGAAGCAGGGACAATTTTTCCAGGTGACAGCCTTGTCAGATAATGTAAAGCCAAACATGACAGTGTTTTGAGGATTTCCACAACAGGTAGAACACAACTGCAGAAGTTATAAAGGCAACTCCGCCCGTCTGCAGCTCGTTCAAATGGCAAATTCATGTCAATTCGCGTGCTTATATTAAGTGAACATGTAAACGCGCCACATAAAAAATTCAGGCTGAATACACCTTTATTATTTTGAACCACACCTGAAGTACAGCATGCCTCTCCTAGAATTTTAAAGCAACACTATGTAAGATTTTCACTTTAAAATAATATTTACAAAATTATTTTGACAGTACGTCAATATTTGACTGAGTGAATGTCACTTTCACATAGACTGACTGGGCCCACATTCCTGCAACAGATCTTTTTCTGGTGGAATCACTGGATGGACAGCAGCTGTGGTAGCTGTGGCCTCGGCTCCAGTAGTGAATCCCAGGGCACAACTTTTGCCACCAACAATAAACCACCCTGTGGTTGGCTATTGGTTTTGGGGTCATAGTCACAGTGGTTGTGGCCTTTTCAGTGTTCATACAAAGTGTCATGTTTGTGTTTACTCCTCCTTGGCAAAGGAGGAGAGGACCCACTCACTAAGTGAATCTGGTAAACCATACTTAATTATGAGTTGGAAAATGGAAATAAACACTACACTTGGGCAGGAATAATGAGAACTTTTAATCCAGATAATATGGAAAATAAATACAGTACACTCACACTCTGTGGTGCAGAGGCAGACGAATAACACAGGAGAAAGCAGGAATGGACACAGAACAAAAATGCACATATTTAGACAGAAGAGCAATCAGGACAAAACAGAACAGGTGAGCATCATCAAGGCCATCAGGCAGCTCAGGATGGGTGGGCTGTATGCACACAGAGGGAAAACAAACCAAACATGATAAATGGGTCAGAACTGAAACAAAGCATGGACAAGGCTGCAGCTCTGTCAAAACCACCACAGACCCCCCTCCCCCCAAGGGACGGAATCCAGACGACCCTAGGGTAACATCCATAAGAGAAAAGAAAAAAAAAAAAAAGAAAAAAAAACCCTCACAGGGTGGGTGGTGGGGGAAAAGGCCAGGTGGGCCAGAACAAACTGTAAGCCCCCCCACCACCACAGCAAAGTCCAAAACCAACACTGTTCATGGGCCAAATAAAGTTCAAGGCCCCAAGACCCAAAACAAACCAAGTCCATTGGCCACTGAACTGGAGCAAACAATGGGTCAGGGGGTCTATCAAAGTCCAACAGCCCTCGAACTGGAGAACAACGTGGGTCGGAGTCTACCCCAGTCCATGGGCCCCCAGACTGAGGCGCAAGATGGATCTGGCTCCTTCCAGAGCCCCTAGGCCACTACACCATGGGATAAGGTGGTTCAGGGGGTCTACCCGAGTCCACAGACCCCCAAATAAGGAAACAGGATGTGCTAGACAGATGCTGAGGCACACCGACCCCAGGTAATGATGATTTGAATGCGCTGACCTCTAGATGGGACGGCTGGGGTGCGTTGTCCTCATGTGCTGATGGTTTGAGTGTGGTGACCTCTAGATGAGACGGCTGGGGAGCACTGACCTCTGGATCAGATGACTGATGTGCACCGATCTCACGTGCTGATGGTTTGGGCGTGCTGATTCCCGAATGGAATGGCTGGGGCGCGCAGACCTCAGGCTGAGATAGCAGGGGCGCATCCTGTCTAGATGCCAAGGAATCCTCCTCCAATGCATTCACCTCAGGGGCGAGGGGGGTGGTACTGGTTGAAGCAGGAATCACGCCCAAACTTTCAGCAGAAAAGCTCGGTGGGGAGGGCTCAGAAGCAGATGGAGGCTGTAACTGGGTCTCCCCACTAGAAGCAAGACAAGACCTCTTTAATACAGATATTAACAAAACAAAAAAGAGGACTTGCCTTAACTCCTGCTCTTCCGCTGGTGAGGAACCCAATAACTCTGTAGCTTCAGAGGCAATGACCACCACAGGAGATGCTGAAGGAATAGCAGATGAGACAGTCAGAAGCACAGCAGCAGGCGTGGGCACCGGGACTGGAAATGTTGGAGCCGGCACTCAGGCACAATGACGGGCGAAGCAGCCGCGGTGGAAACCTCAGGCAAAGCTGCATGCTTCTTTTCAGCCTGAGCAGCAGACTTAATGGCAGGTGAAGCAGGTGTGTGTGCCATGGAGAGAGCTGGAACAGGAGCAGAGCATGGAGACGTGCATAAAAGCACCAAAAAGCATCTCATAGATGGCACCGGCTCCTGTAATGCTGAAACAAGGGGACGCTCTGCTGTTGGTACAGTTTTGGGCATTAATAGCAATCCCTCCTCTCACTCAAGACGTGATGGCGGGACTGGCAATTGGGGTAGAGATGAGGATGATGTCGGAGTCTGTCGGGGGTGACAATGACTGTTTCATTTAGGTCTGATCAGATTCCTCCACGCAGCTCTGTCCTTCGCCTTCCGCTGCCAGTAACTCTTGACCTTGTTAACCTGGGCAACGTCCAAGCCGATATGATTTGCTTTCTGACTGCCCATTTCATGAAACTGCTTGCAAAGTATCTGAGTGCCGCTAGCTTTTGCTGGACTAGTGGTACATTCTTGGCAGATAGAGGTATTATCAGTGCCAAGGACAGACCAAGACAAACTGACTCCAGTATCTGTTGCAGTGACTGACCAGATGATAGGTTTGTTTATCTCTGCTCTTTGTGTAGTGCATCTCATGATGCACCGACTGGCAAAAAGTCCACCACAGACCTTGCGACAGATGCACTAGTCACTGTATGCAGCAATGGACTGCTCTCTTTGCATTACATGCCACTTTAATTTTTATCGTATTTGGTTTTTTTGCACACCCTGAGTATTTTTAGATAGCTTCTGGTTGGGAGTTGGTTTTCTTTGCACTGATGTTTCATGTTTAATGTTTGGTGTTAGATGTTATACTTTATATTCATATCTCCTACTTAGTGTTTACCTTGCTGCACCGTGGCTCTCAGAGTAACACAATTTCAATTCTCTGTATATGCTGTGCATATGGCAGAACTGACAATAAATTTGATTTTGACTTGGTAATGTATTACTAAGATCAAATTTTCTTTTAAACAATTTCAAACAATTCTGGAAAAAAAACAAAACAAAACACTATTCACAGTTTTGGAAAATAATTGAACTTGCTGTCCTAAACCTTGCTTTGTCATTGTGAACTTGGTTGGCATCATTAAAACTAAATGACATATCATGTGGCTTGGTCGGGGCTTTCACATTAAGAGCAACAGGAGGAGTTAATTGCACTTTTGACTGTCAACCTTGTCACTGCGGTGTTTTAATCCCCCATGTTTCTCCCAAAGATTTAATTGCTCACAGGTGTGAATGAGGTTTCCAAATGTGCTAACCCTGCAGTGTGCCCACAGTGGGACTTTCCTCTTTATCCTGCTTATGCTGGAACACACTTGCCCTTGAAAAGATTAAAAAAGAATTCATTTGAAAATTCTGAGAAAAATAGAACAGTAGTTCAAATGGCATCCTATTATAAAGGGAATATAAATCTATATAGTTCAGACTGAAACTGTGTTTTTCTTGACACCCCCACAAACAAACAAGCAAGCAAACAAACAAACAAACAAATGCTTAATCATTTTCAAAAACTGAAAGTTGTATGCAGCAGTCTACTTTTTTCCATTTCTGCAAACGGGGATTAAGCAACAATGAATGTGCAGGTGAAACAAAGCACAGGTATTCAGCAGCAGTCGTTTCTTGATCCATCCATCCATCCATCCATCCATCTTCTACCGCTTTTCCGGAGGTTCGGGTGGCAGATGCAGCAGTTCAAGCAGAGAAGCCCAGACTTCCCTCTCCCCAGCCACCTGCTCCAGCTCTTCAGAGAGGATACCAAGGCGTTCCCAGACCAGCTGGGAGACATAGTCTCTCCACCAAATCCTGGGTCTGCCCCGGGGTCTCCTCCCAGTGGGACGTGCCCGAAACACCTCAAGTGGGAGGCGTCCAGGAGGCATCCTAATCAGATGCCCATACCACCTCAACTGACTCCTTTCAATGTGGAGGAGCAGCGGTTCTACTCTGAGCCTCTCCCAGATGACTGAACTCCTCACCCTATCTCTGAGGGTGAGTCCAGCGAGCCTACGGAGAAAGCTCATTTCAGCCGCTTGTATCCGCAATCTCGGTCTTTCGGTCATTACCCAAAGCTTGTGACCATAGGTGAGAGTAGGAACGTAGATTGACTAGTAAATCGACAGCTTTGCCTTACCTTATCATGGTGGGGGGGGTTTGCATGCCCCAGTGATCCCAGGAGCTATGTTGTCCGAGGCAATTTGCCTCTGATAGGGTCACCCAAGACAAACTGGTCCTGGGTGAAGGGCCAGACTAAGAACGATCCAACAGACTCTCATGATAAATTCTAGATCAAGCTGTCGTTTCTTATTTCATCATTTATTACTCATCAGTTATTTACCGCTCATGTAATTGCTCATGAATGCAAAAGAAAATGTCATGCCTTACAAAGGACAGTGTTGCAAATAATTATCTGAACATTATAGACAGTGATAACTTATTAAAGGGGTCATTGATTGAAAAATGGTGTGTTTGTAGGTTTAACTGTATGAAATGAGTCTACTGGTCACCTAATTATCCAAAAATTTTCAAAACAGTCAATTCTCTTAAACACACACACACACACACACACACACACACACACACACACACACACACACACACACACACACACACACACACACACACACACAGAGAGAGCTTTTGTCTCACTTTTCTCTTCCAGAAACGCCAGAAACGTTTTTGACTTTTTTTGTGGAAATCGTTAATGTCAGGTTTAGAAAAAGCCACCCCACTGCCGTCCTTGAGACCAGCCCACTGCTCTATTATTGGCCCGCCTAGCTGTCTGTCATGTATATAGTAACTAACTAACTAACTAACCTGCACTTAGTGAGTTATTAGCCCCCAAGCTAACACTAGTAATAGGAAGCTCAAACCAAGCGCGGCTTATATTGTTCTTTTCTTCAGATTTTAGACACCCTAATACCCATCCCTGTTACCACCTGGCTCACCGGTCCACGGTCCATAATGTGCCTTGTGTCGTTCCAGGCCGAAGACGCAGGTGCATGCACAAAGACGCAGCGTAGCACATGTTGGTAAGAAGCACTGAATTAGTGACATGAGTAGAGTGCTGGACTTTGATGTAGAAGTCTGTGAGTTTGGGCCCCAGCTTGGGTGTCTGGGTCAAATTTTATTTTCCATTAAAAAAAAACCAAAGTCTTCAGAATAATGTGATGTTATAAATCAAGTGCATTGCAAGGCAGTAGGCTATTTTATAACATTTATCATTACATTCAGATATAATGACTCTTGCTATAAAGATTTTTTGCACGTAAATATGTACCTTTTTTCATAAATGCTGATGACACACAATTATACCTGTCAATGAAGCCAGATGATAGTAATCAATTAGCCAAGTTAGAAGCCTGTCTTAAGGAAATCAAAGCTTGGATGACTTGTAATTTCCTGCTATTAAATTCAGATAAGACTGAAGTCATTCTTGCTGGTCCAAAAAACCTTAGAAATTCCTTTCCAAATCAAACTTTCAGTTTGGATGCGGTTACTCTTTCTCTTAATAGCTCTGTGAGGAACCTTGGAGTTATTTTTGATCAGGATTTGTCCTTCAATTCACATATTAAATTTGTTTCTAAGACTGCCTTCTATCATTTGCGTAATATTGCCAAGATTAGGAGCATCTTGTCTCAGAGTGATGCTGAGAAACTGATCCACGCTTTTGTTAGCTCAAGATTAGATTATTGTAATTCTTTATTATCAGGCTGTCCTAAAACATCTTTAAAAAGTCTTCAGCTGATCCAAAATGCTGCAGCAAGAGTTTTAAAAGGTACTTGAAAGAGAGATCATATCTCTCCGGTTCTGGCCTCCCTTCATTGGCTTCCCATAGAGTTTAGAATTAAGTTTAAAATCCTTCTTCTTACTTACAAAGCTCTAAACAATCAGGCTCCTTTTTATTTAAAAGATCTGATACTACCGTATTATCCTAACAGAGCACTACGCTCCCAAAATGCAGGATTACTTGTAATACCTAGAATCTCCAAAAGTACAATGGGAGGCAGAGCCTTCAGTTATCAAGCTCCTCTCCTGTGGAATCAGCTGCCAATCTGGATTCGGGAGTCAGACTCGATCTCTGTTTTTAAGAATAGGGCTAAAACCTACCTTTTTGATATAGCCTACAATTAGGGAGGGATCATGTGTTTCTGAACCCTCCCTTAGTTATGCTGCTAATAGGTTTAGTCAGCCGGGGGACTTCCACTAATGCACTGGGCCTCACTCCTTTTCTCACTCTCAATGAAATATTTTTTTTTGCTGGTCATTAACATTTGTTTGTTCTCTCCCATAGATTGAGTCCCCATCGTGCTGTTTGCTCTCTACATGTCTGTTCTTTTCTTCTTCTCTATCCCCTCACCCCCCAGCCAGTCGCAGCAGATGACTGCCCCTCCCTGAGCCTGGTTCTGCTGGAGGTTTCTTCCTGTTAAAAGGGAGTTTTTCCTCTCCACCGTCGCCAAGTGCTTGCTCACAGGGGATCGCCTTATTGCTGGGGTCTTTCTGCAACTGTGGGGGTTCCCCCTACAGTTGATAGTGCTATGAGATGACTGTTGTTGTGAAATGGCGCTATATAAATAAAGTTGAGTTGAATTGAAAATTAGCAACTTTTCATGTATATTTGGGAGCCTTTTTTTTTTTTCTTGTAATTTTGCTATTCTACCGGGGAGCTGAGAGCCTGCAGAGCAGCTGAGAGCCACTTCGTGATGGGGCATCCTCCAACTGGCTGTGGGAGAGGACCGGAGTACCGTGGAGGGAGACATTGCCCAAGCTGGTAGGAGTTGGCTAGAAGCTACTCAGCTAATGGCTAACTGGCGGAAGAGGGAGGGTGGAGCTGAACAGCTGAAGTCTGTTTCTTAAAGTGACAGGTTTTGAATCAGAGTGTTTGAAGAAAGCCAAGAAAAATAAAAAAACAAATTTGTTTCAATAATTAAAAAAATTAAAGAAAATGGCAACACAGTATGTCACAAGCACTTCATTAAGACATGAGTCAGCTGTTAAAATGTGTTTAAAGTGCAGTCAATGGCCCCTTTAAACCCTTAGAACGTCTGCTCTGCTGAGTGGCACTCGTTTGTGAGGCTATGTCAGTTGTGTTCAGTAAAACCTTTACATGGGAAATAACATTAATTGATTGCGTTCACTTTTCAATTATCACCTGTAATTACTAATTTATTGTATTGACTGTTTTGGAACCAATGCAATAATTGTTAGTTGCATCCTTTGGCTGATCTCTAAACTGAAGAAATATGCTGCGTATGTGCAACTAAATATGTGATCATATAATTTCAACTCTATTTCAAAGCAAGACATCTCAGTCACCCACAGTATCATTGATATGCCATCTCTCAAATGGGTTGAGATACAGATTAATTTTGAAAGAAGTTCTTCTGAACAAAAATTGCTGTGACTTTATCTAAAAATGTTCTTAAATCCTTTTAGTTTTAAAAAATCCTATGCTTACGTTGCTCAGACACGCCCCCTCTTGTTGGGGAAATGGTACTGCACAGCCTCTGATTGTGATTTTCAGCTTCACCTGCAGCCCCTGACTGCACGTTGCTGGTAGACACGTCTGAGACTGACAAAACACTCACCACCCACCAAAGCACTTCCTAACCACAGCTGAAATGACCCTGATATAGAATAAAGGCTCTTTTCCCTCTCTTTGTTAAACATTTATCATGCTAAAAGAATTTAAATATATTTATAGATCCACTATAGTAATGGGAGTGTGCACATGACATTACAAAAAAGGCAGTAGATGCGTAGCATACCGTACCTCTGTTGAAAGATTGTGGTGTTGTATACCACTGCCCTCCATCAAATTTTTAATAATAACTCTTCCATCAATCTCTCAAAACTCATTTAAGGAAAAAGCCTGAGGCCAAACCACAAGAGCTGGCCCTTGCTCTACTGTAATGGTCTCATGAGAGGATTTTACATTGTTTTTGTAGCACTTTCGCATTAACACTGGTTTAACAGGCACATCTTTGAGCTCATGAGTGTGCAGACTGATTTTCAGCTGCTTTGCTTGATCAGAGTTGCTAGGTTACTAGACAGACACCAGTTATGTAGTGCATCATTGCATGGATGTGCTGTAATTTTCTGGAGCTGAGAACTGTTTGTCTTTCTCACTCCCATGGTTTTGGTCAGATTCATCCCTATATTAGTGAACTTTTAAATCCATATGTAAGTAGCAGGTCTCAGAGGTCTACCGACCTGTGCTTGTTGGTAGTACCTGGTTGGTCCAAGGACTGAAGGAGATTGTGCCGAGTTGTGAAACTCACACCAATTGGACTTAAGATCAATGAAAGCTGTTGATACTGTTTAGAAAAAGCTTATCCATGCAGGCAGTCATACAGTGTATCCGGAAAGTATTCACAGCACTTCACTTTTTCTACATTTTGTTATGTTACAGCCTATTCCAAAATGGACTAAATTAATTTTTTCCTCAAAATTCTACACACAATGCCCCATAATGACAATGTGAATTTTTTTTTTTAATTTTTGCAAATTTATTAAAAATAAAAAACTAAGAAATCACATGTACATAAGTATTCACAGCCTTTGCCATGAAGCTCAGAACTGAGCCCAAGTGCATCCTGTTTCCACTGATCATCCTTGAGATGTTTCTACAGCTCAACTGGAGTCCACCTGTGGTAAATTCAGCTGATTGGACATGAGTTGGAAAGGCACACACCTGTCAGTGTATAGTCCCACAGTTGACAGTGCATGTCAGAGCACAAACCAAGCATGAAGTCAAAGGAATAAGCGACTTTTGCATTACGAGTGCGCATGTGCGGACTATGCGACCCGACATCTGGTTCAAAGGTCAGGACTATCAAACATTCCACTAGCCGCCTTACTTTTGTATAGAGACAGTACTGTCAACAATTACAGTTTAATGTCTGATTCAAGCTTTAAATCTCCATTATGCCAGGTGCACACTGTGCCGTAGTGAAGTGTGGGAAGGGCATGTATCATCTAGAGAGGTCGAAAAAGCAAACTTGTAGCATACATGCATGTAACTTCGGGACCAGCGTGTGCACATGTCCGCTGCCATTCATGTTATATACATTCCCCACGGAGCTGAAGGATCCGGACGGACATAATTGTTGGATTAAAGCAGTAAGTCTATATTATAACATAATTAAATAGTGTTGTGTATTGTTCAGGTTCTAGCCTAATTGACACGAGTTTCCGTTAGCCTGCCCCAGGGCAGCTGTGGCTGCAGAAGTAGCTTGCCACTACCATTGTCTGTCTGGAGTGAATGAATAATGTACCTATTTGTAAAGCGTCTTTGAGTATATATGATAAAGCGCTATATAAAATGGATGCATTATTATTATTATTATTAAATCCTGAAGTAGTAGGTACGGACAGGCAGGCCTGGATCTAGGATATAGTTCTTTGTATATTGGTAATGAAGCTTGATCTACACACACATGTAATTCAGGCCATTGATAAGTAGGTTGGTACAAAATAAAATTGCAAATCATTGAAAACGTGTGGTACTTAAACTATAGTAGCATTGACCTATAGATCTAAGTAAGCAGGCTATGCCTTGTAGTGAAATTTACTCAAAATGACAAAACCAAAGTTGAGCTGTCAAACCACTCGCTTACCTTCTTTGTAGGTCATTTCTCACAAGTAAGGGTGCTTGGTCCTTTGACAACAAAAAATCTGCAATATCAGCGTACATACAGGGGGGCCATTTTTACCAATTTCTGCAACGTGGCCGCGAATGCAAGCGCAACTAGTTGATCTTTGCGTTTACAGGTTCAACCGGGAAGACCCCTACACATACAATATGCTCGTAGATCAGGAACTTTCCATAAACTAAATGTATCGATATGTTTGGTAGCCACGTTCCCATGATGCTTTGCGTTAGCCGAGATGTGAAAGTCGCTTATTGTCTGTACACCTCCGAGACAGGATTGTCTTAAGACACAAATCTGGGGAAGGGTACAGAAAAATTTCTGCTGCCTTGAAGGTCCTAATGAGCACAATGGCCTCCATCATCCCTAAATGACAGAAGTTCGGCACCACCAGGACTCTTCCTAGAGCTGGGCGGCCATCTAAACTGAGCGATCGGGGAGAAGGGCCTTAGTCAGGGAGGTGACCAAGAACCTGATGGTCACTCTGTCAGAGCTCCAGCATTCCTCTGTGGAGTGAGGAGAACCTTCCAGAAGGACAACCATCTCTGCAGCAATCCACCAATCAGACCTGTATGGTAGAGTGGCCAGACAGAAGCCACTCCTTAGTAAAAGGCACATGGCAGCCTGCCTGGAATTTGCCAAAAGGCACCTGAAAGACTCTCACACCATGAGAAACAAAATTCTCTGGTCTGATGAGACAAAGATTGAACTCTTTGGCATGAATGCCAGGTGTCATGTCTGGATAAAACCAGGCATCGCTCACCACCAGGCCAATACCATCCCTACAGTGAAGCATGGTGGTGGCAGCATCATGCTGTGGGGCTGTTTTTCAGCAGCAGGAACCGGAAGATGAGTCAGGATAGAGGGAAAGATGAATGCAGCAATGTGCAGAGACCTCCTGGATGAAAACCTGCTCCTGAGCGCTCTTGACCTCAGACTGGGGCGACGGTTCATCTTTCAGCAGGACAATGATCCTAAGCACACAGCCAAGATATCAAAGGAGTGGCTTTAGGACAACTCTGTGAATGTCCTTGAGTGGCCCAGCCAAAGCCCAGATTGTAATCCAACTGAACATCACAATCTCAATCTCCCACGAGAGGACGCCAAGAATACAGGAAGAGGACACTATGGGCTCAGGAGGAGAAGAGGAGGATGACAGGTCGGAGGTGAACTGGTGGGAGAGAGCGTCAGGCTTGATGTTACGGGACCTGGGCCAATAAGTGATAGTGAGATTAAACCTGAGAAAGAATAGGGCTATGCGGACCTGCCTGGAGTTCAACCTGCGGGCCAACCTAAGGTACTCTAAATTTTTGTGGTCAGTCCACACAATGATGAGGTGAATGGCTCCCTCCAGCCAGTGCCTCCACTCCTCGAGAGCCAATTTAATGGCTAGCAGCTCTCGATCCCCTACGTCATATATTACTCTCATCTGGCATTAACCGCCCAGAGAAATATGTGCATGGGTGGAACTTCTGATCAGGGGCTGAATGCTGCGAGAGGACAGTGCCCACCCCCGAGTCAGAAGTATCCCCCTCCACTATGAACTGGAGCTGGGGGTCGACCTGGGCCAAGTTGGGTGTGTTGGAAAATAGGACTTTCAATTCAGTGAAAGCCTGCTCCGCTGCCTCAGACCACTTAAAGGGCACTTTGGTTGAAGTCAGCTGAGTGAGAGGCTGCGCAACCCTGCTGTAATTCCTGATGAACCTATGGTAGAAATTAGCAAAGCCCAAAAAGCATTGGAGCTGTTTGCGAGTGCACGAGGTAGGCCAATTGAGCACAGTCTTCACCTTGGCCGGATCGATCCTCAACTCTCCTTTGGCTACAATAAAGCCCAGAAAGGAAGTGGAGCGGGTGGAGAACTTGCACTTCTCGGCCTTCACAAAGACCTGGTTCTCCAAGAGCTGCTGTAACCGCCAGGACATGGACTGCGTGTTCCTCCGGCGTACAGGAAAAAATCAAAATGTCATTGAGATAAACAAAAACGAACTGATTGAGCATATCGCGGAGGACATCACTGATCATGCCCTGGAAGATGGCTGGAGCATTAGTGAGCCCAAACGGCATCACTAAGTATTCAAAGTGCCCCAGTTGTGTTTTGAAGGCCATCTTCCATTCGTCCCCTTTGCGTATGCAGACCAAATGATATGCGTTGCGCAAGTTGAGTTTGGAAAACATCTGTGCGTGCTGAAGGAGCTTGAACGCAGAATTGATTAAGGGCAAAGGATATTTATCCTTGACAGTGATTGCGTTGAGCTCGTGGTAATTGATGCACTGATGTACTGATGCAGGGATCCATCCTTCTTCAGCTTTCCATTGCCTCCATTTCCAGCCAAGAAAAACTGTAGAGCCTACTGGACGGCAACAGCGCACCCGAGAGGAGGTTGATAGCGTGGTCATAAGAGTGGTGTGGTGGCAAAGAGAGAGCTCTTGACTTGCTAAAGACCTCCCCAAGGTCATGGTAGACCTCATGTATGAGGCTGAGGTCTGGCGGATCTGCCAGGAGGGAAGAAATGAGATGAGATGGTGAACACGTGGCCAAACTGAGGCAGGAGGCTAGACAAAAGGGACTCCAGGAAGAAATTGAGTTTTGGGCCCAACTGATAATAGGATTGTGCTTCTGGAGCCAAGGGTAACCCAGAACCACCGGGGAGGATGAACTAGGGAGAATAAAGAACAAGAGAGACTCCCGTGGTTCCCAGAAAGAAGGACGGAAACAGGCTCCATGCGCTCAGTAATGGAAGCTAGGCTGCAGCCGGATAGTGCCGAGACATTTAGTGAAGCTGGCAATTTGGTAGTGGGTATGCCTATCTCCTGTACGAGCCACGAAGAAATAAAGTTCTGCTCAGCCCCTGAATCAATTAATGCCAAGACCTTCTTCTCTGCCCCCGATAACTGGATAAATGCTGGGATCGAAAAGTTACCAGGGGGATTAATGGAAGAACCACCTTCCAGACCCCCCACGGCTAGTGACAGGCCCTGTCTTTTGGTTTGAAATGGCAGGAAAACAGTTTATGCTCCAATGAGCTGCAATACATGCACGTGCTGGCTTTCTTCCGTCGCTGGTGCTCCTCCGAAGTCAAATGGGCTCGGCGTAACACTATAGCTTCGGAGGAGGAGTCGGGCTTGACTGAGCTGGTAGCCGGAAGGGGTGTGTGGGAGATGGGCGGACTGGAGAAAGCCTTTTGCTCCTTCACGCGCTTGCAGTACCGGTTGTCCAAATCGACAGCCTGATCGATGAGCTCATCCAGAGAGGAGGGGGTCGCATGAACTGCCAGGTCATCATGGAGGTTAAAATTGAGACCCAGGACAAAGGCAATGTGTAAGGCAATGTCATTCCACCCGGAGTCTGCCGCAGTGACCCGGAATTCCACAGAGAAATCAGCTGCAGACTGATTCCCCAGCCGGAGTAACATTAAGCGGCTCATGATATTCCCCTCACTCTCCGAATGGTTAAAAGCCTGGGAAAATTCTTGAACAAACTGTTCAAAAGAATAGTTGGGGCCCCCCGTGGTATTGAGAACTCACTGAGCCTAATTAAGAGCCTGGTCTTGGAGCAGGAGGGTCATGAAATGGATCTTAGACGTGTCGTCCGGGTACTCCCCACCCACCTGTCACAGAAAAAGACATACATGGAGCAAAAACCCCTTGCATCCCTCCACCTCCCCCGCTTATGGGGCAGGTGAAGGAACTAAAGTGGTACGGTGGATGGTAGCAGCCGTTGGGACAGCAGGTGGAAAGGGAGGAACCAAGCGAGATATCTGGCAAAGATTGTCGGTGACTGTAGTCAGCTGCTGAGTAATTGTTTGCAACTGCTCAGTGAGCACAGCCATCTGCCACTCTGTGGCGTCTAACCGGTAAAGAGCGGAGTGCTCCGCTGATGCTGATCCCTGGTGAGCTTTGGTCATGGCTGGCTCGTTCTGTCATGACTGAAAGTGAGAAGCTCACATGCAAGGCAGCTAATACTCAGTTCCCCCCTTGCCCACTTGATCGTCACTTCCTTGTGGTAACGTATCGTCACTTCCTGTTTTGCTGTCTGTCTGTGTGGTTTGCTCTCCTCACTCTCCTGAGCTTTTGGGTTAGCCACTAGCGATGGCTACTAGTTCTCCTTCCTCTCCTCCTCTGGTGTGCTCTCTCTGTCAGATGTTTAGCTACACCTCTGCCTCTTTTAATGATAACGGTAAATGTAATAAATGTTGTCTTTTTGAGGCCCTCAAGGCGAGGTTGTCTGATTTGGAATCCCGGCTCCGCTGCATTGAAACACCGTCTGCGCCAGTTACTCTTGACGGACGCCCCTTAGCTGCAGCGGAGCTAGCTAGCATAGCTGACCCTGTTAGCGGTCCTCCGGCTCTCCTCAGCAGCGAGGAGACTGGGTGGGTGACGGTGAGAAGGAAGCCTAGTAGCAAAGCCCCGGTACACCTTCAACCTGTTCACGTTTCTAATAGTTTTCCCCGCTCAGCGACACACCCGCTGAGGAAAAAACTCTGATCATTGGCGACTCTGTAGTCAGAAACGTGAACCTAGAGACTCCAGCGGCCATAGTCAAATGCATTCCTGGGGCCAGAGCAAGCGACATCGAGTCAAATTTGAAAATGCTGGCTAAAAGTAACTGTAAATACTCCCCAATTGTTATTCACACTGGCATTAATGACATCCGTCTCCGGCAGTCGGAAGTCACAAAACTTAATGTAGAATCGGTGTGTGACTTTGCAAAAACGATGTCTGCCTCTGTAATATTCTCTGGGCCCCCAATCTGACTAGTGATGACATGTTTAGCCGCTCGTCATCCTTGAACCGCTGGCTGTCTGTGTGGTGTCCTGCAAATGACGTGGGCTACATTGACAATTGGAGCTCATTTTGGGGAAAACCTGGTCTTATGAGACGAGACAGCATTCATCCCACTTTGGATGGTGCTTCTCATTTATCTAACAATCTGGCATCTTTTTTATCCAAATTTCCAAAATCTTGACTACTCAGAGTTGGGACCAGGAAACAGAGTCGCAGTCTTACATGCCTCTCTGCAGCTCCTCTTCATCCGCCACCCCTCAACTTAGCCCCTGTCTTCCCCATCAGAGAATCATTGTCTGCTCCCTCCAAAGTAAATAAAAATATAATATATAAGCATCCCAAAGTGATTAAGCAAAATATTGATTAAACTCAAATTAAACATAAAGCCTCTAAATTGAATGATTTGGCCTCTGTTCCTCCTCATAATTTAAAAATTAAATGTGGTTTATTAAATATTAGGTCTCTAACTCGCAAGTCTCTGTTAGTCCATGATCTGTTAATTGATCATCAGATTGATTTAATATCCCTTACAGAGACTTGGTTAGGGCAAGAGTATTATGTTGGTTTAAATGAATCAACTCCCTCTGGTTATTTAAACTGTCAAAATCCCAGAAGTTCTGGTCGTGGAGGAGGAGTAGCAACAGTTTACCATTCTAAATTACTAGTTAATGTAAAGCAAAAAACATGTTATAATTCCTTTGAGGGCCTGGTCCTCAGTATTGGGCACTTTAGCAATTTTAGGTTAAACCCAGTTTTATTTGCCATAGTTTATTGTCCCCCATCAACCTACTCAGGATTTTTATCTGAATTTGCTGATTTCTTAGGTGATTTAGTGCTGAAATCTGATAGAATAATTATAGTAGGGGACTTTAATATACATGTGGATGTAGATAGTGACTGCCTTAATGTGGCATTTAATTCAATATTAGACTCGATTGGGTTTTCTCAGAAAGTAGGAAATTCTACTCATTACCTCCACCATACATTGGACCTTGTTCTGACATATGGCATAGAAATAGAAAATCTTGTAATGTCTCTTCATAACCCTGTACTGTCAGACCATTGTCTGTTAACCTTTGATTTTACTATTTCTGACTATTTGGCTCCTAAAGAAAAATATTATTACAGTAGATGCCTCTCAGATGATGCTGTTACCAAATTTATGCAGATTGTTTCCTCTATGCCATGTGTCAACACAACGGAAATAAGCTATAGACAGCTTGCTCCTTCTGTAATTGATAACATGGTGGATAGTGTTACAGCTTCTCTTCATCAGACTCTAGACTTGGTGGTCCCCTTAAACTAGAAGACCCAGACATTAGCCCTCTTGTGGCCACTTGATGGTCCCCCTATGGGTTTTCTAGCCAAAAAGGCCAAATGGCCCCTCTCTGGGACTTCTAGTGTTAAAAAAGAAAAAGTCTAATCAGAGATTTCTAACTCCTTGGTTCAACACAGAAACTCGTAGCTTAAAACAGAAGACTCGTCAATTTGAAAGAAAATGGTGCTCCACTAATTTAGATGAAATCTATTTAGTTTGGAGAAATCATCTTTTAATTTATAAAAAAATCTCTTTGAAAAGCTAGAACGAGTTATTATTCTGCATTAATAGAAGAGAACAAGAATAATCCCAGGTTTCTTTTCAGCACTGTAGCCAGGCTGACAAAGAGTCAGGACTCTGTCAATCCTAGCATTCCCTTAGAGCTTATTAGTCAGGACTTTATGAACTTTTTCAATAATAAAATTTCATCCATTAGAGATAAAATCAATCAGATTCTTCCCACAGTTAACTTAAATACTGTAACTACTACAACTCCTTCTATTGATGTCTGTCTTGATGAGTTTACTCCAATCGACCTTTGTGAGTTAGACAAAATAGTTTCCTCATCCAAACCTTCAACTTGTCTTTTAGACCCTATTCCTACCAGGTTATTTAAAGAAGTCTTCCCACTTATTGGTAGCTTTATTCTTCATATAATCAATTCTTCATTAACTTTAGGCCATGTACCGCAGGCTTTTAAAACGGCTGTAATTAAACCCTTACTCAAAAAGCCAATGCTAGATCCAGGAGCTTTAGCTAACTATAGACCAATCTCTAATCTCCCTTTCATTTCAAAAATCTTAGAAAGAGTTGTTGCTACGCAATTATTTGACCACCTGCAGAGAAATGGTTTACTTGAAGAGTTTCAATCTGGGTTTAGAATCCATCATAGTACTGAAACAGCCTTAGTGAAGGTCACTAACGACCTCCTCATCGGATCTGATAATGGACTGGTTTCTGTACTTGTCCTTTTAGACCTTAGTGCAGCTTTTGATACTATCGATCATAATATTCTACTTGATAGATTAGAACACTATGTTGGACTTAATGGAACTTCATTGCAGTGGTTTACTGTAGATCTTATTTATCTGATAGGTTCCAGTTTGTTCATGTAAATAATGAGTTTTCTTTCAACTCAAAGCTTAGTCATGGAGTTCCACAGGGATCTGTGCTAGGCCCTACTCTTTTTAGTTTATATATGCTTCCGTTAGGCAACATTATTAGAAAGCACTGTATACAGTTTCATTGTTATGCAGATGACACACAATTATACCTGTCAATGAAGCCAGATGATAGTAATCAATTAGCCAAGTTAGAAGCCTGTCTTAAGGAAATCAGAGCTTGGATGACTTGTAATTTCCTGCTATTAAATTCAGATAAGACTGAAGTCATTCTTGTTGGTCCAAAAAACCTTAGACATACCTTTCCAAATCAAACTTTCAGTTTGGATGTGGTTACTCTTTCTCTTAATAGCTCTGTGAGGAACCCTGGAATTATTTTTGATCAAGATCTGTCCTTCAATTCACATATTAAATTTGTTTCTAAGACTGCCTTCTATCATTTGCATAATATTGCCAAAATTAGGAGCATCTTGTCTCAGAGTGATGCTGAGAAACTGATCCACGCTTTTGTTAGCTCGAGATTAGATTATTGTAATTCTTTATTATCAGGCTGTCCTAAAACATCTTTAAAAAGTCTTCAGCTGATCCAAAATGCTGCAGCAAGAGTTTTAACAGGTACTAGAAAGAGAGATCATATCTCTCCGGTTCTGGCCTCCCTTCATTGGCTTCCCATAGAGTTTAGAATTAAGTTTAAAATCCTTCTTCTTGCTTACAAAGCTCTAAACAATCAGGCTTCTTTTTATTTAAAAGATTTGATACTACCGTATTATCCTAACAGAGCACTACACTCCCAAAATGCAGGATTACTTGTAATACCTAGAATCTCCAAAAGTACAATGGGAGGCAGAGCCTTCAGTTATCAAGCTCCTCTCCCGTGGAACCAGCTGCCAATCTGGATTCGGGAGTCAGACTCGATCTCTGTTTTTAAGAATAGGGCTAAAACCTACCTTTTTGATATAGCCTACAATTAGGGAGGGATCATGTGTTTCTGAACCCTCCCTTAGTTATGCTGCTAATAGGTTTAGTCAGCTGGGGGACCTCCACTAATGCACTGGGCCTCACTCCTTTCTTCACTCTCAATGAAATATTTTTTTTGCTGGTCATTAACAACTGTTTGTTCTCTCCCATAGATTGAGTCCCCATCGTGCTGTTTGCTCTCTACATGTCTGTTCTTTTCATCTTCTCTGTCCCCTCACCCCCCAGCCAGTCGCAGCAGATGACTGCCCCTCCCTGAGCCTGGTTCTGCTGGAGGTTTCTTCCTGTTAAAAAGGAGTTTTTGCTCTCCACCGTCGCCAAGTGCTTGCTCACAGGGGATCGCCTGATTGCTGGGGTCTTTCTGCAACTGTGGGGGTTCCCCCTACAGTTGATAGTGCTATGAGATGACTGTTGCTGTGAAACGGCGCTATATAAATAAAGTTGAATTGAACTGATACCAGAGAAGACACCCAAACACGGAGTAAATGTTAAACGCAATTTTATTGAACACACACAACAGTAAGGAAAGCGGCGCACGCTGAGGGAGTACAGCCTGTAGAGAGAGGGAGATGAGAGCTGATTAGAGGAGAGGAGTCAACCAGGGATAAATGGATGATGAGCAGATAATTTTATGGAAGATGAACAGAGAGTCCAGCCGGAAACCCAGCGGGAACTGAAGGAGCCAGCATGGCAGGGCTAGCAGAGAGAGAAGAGTGGAAGGAGCTGGGGAGAGTCTGGCCAGGTGGAGTTGGCTGTCCAGGAGGATGAGGGCGAGGAAGGCAAGTGAGCGCACTGCAATCCCGGAGATGCACTGCAGAGATGGCAGCAACCTGGGGGAAGAAGAGGAGAAGGAAGGTTAGACTGGGTTTCAGGAAATAATTTCACTCCTTTAGATCAAAGGCAGCAGTACCCAACGAGCCAGCGCAGAAGTGTTCACAAGCAGGTCCTTATAAGCGCTGGCAGTGAAGAGGCAGCAGGTGCGTCCTCTCACACAGGTGCGCTGATGACCTGCGGAGCTGGGAACCAGGTGGGGAACCTCCCACAGAAAGGGAGGGGGAGCACGCTCACCCGATCATCACAACTTTACTACTCCGACTCTCTGAGAACACCAGTTTCATTTTCCACAGTACATGCCATAACATACACTGAGCAATAAACATAAGTCAAGGAGCTTTAGAAATTAACAGAAATATAATTTTGTTCTTGTGTGCCAAAAAAGATAAAGGTGCAACAACAAGAGTTAAAAACAACTTAAACAGCTCAGGTAGCAAATTAATGATAGAAAAAAAATTGCAAATTTTTGAAGTCTCTGACAAATTTTGTGATCACAGTTAAAACCCTTAGATACATGACCAACCAATTCCACCACTCTTCCATGAGTGTGGTCAAAATGACCCCAACTAGAATGTGTGTGTTTTATGCTGTAAACTTAAGAAATTTATTTCATTTTGGTTAAAGATGATTATTTTTATTATATTTTGGGTGATTATTATTATTATTAAAATTATATTTTGGTCAACAAAAGAAGGGGACAGCTTGGGGTCATTTTTGACCCCACATATGGAAAAGTGTGGTACTGATACAAAAAATGCAATTAAAAGATATAACAATTAGATACAAATCCAAATGGCCTCATGTCACAGACAAACTATTTGAGGAATACATGGAAGATTAAATGATAAAAAAAAATTAAAATTACAAAGATATTGCAAAAAAAACAACCACTCTGGCATTTTTGACCCCTGCATCTAACAATACCTACATTGTCCTCACTGTATACACTGTATTGTCCTCATCTGTTTACTCTCTCTGTTTACCCTCTGCATCCAGTCTGAGATGCAAATTGCAGTGTCTACAGTGTTACTGATAACAGTGGTGAAACTGAAAAGGGGACAGCTTGGGAGAAGCTTGGGGTCATTTTTGACCCAACATTTGCATCTAAAAAAAATCTATTGTCCTCATCTGTTTACCCTCTCTGTTTACCCTTGGCATCCAGTCTGAGATGCTAATTGCAGCGTCTACAGTGTTACTGATAACAGTGGTGAAACTGAAAAGGGGACAGCTTGGGAGAAGCTTGGGGTCATTTTTGACCCAACATTTGCATCTAAAAAAAATCTATTGTCCTCATCTGTTTACCCTCTCTGTTTACCCTTGGCATCCAGTCTGAGATGCTAATTGCAGCGTCTACAGTGTTACTGATAACAGTGGTGAGATTCAAAAGGGGACAGCTGGGGAAAAGCTTCTGGTCATTTTTGACCCCACATATGGAAAAGTGTGGTACTGATACAAAAAATACAATTACTTAAAAAATATAACAATTAGATACAAATCAAAATGGCCTCATGTCAAACACAACCTATTTGAGGAATACATGGAAGATTAAATGATAAAAAATTAAAATTACAAAGATATTGCAAAAAAAAAAAAAAACAAAACCAAAAAAAAACAAAAAACGCTGGGGTAATTGTTACCCCGCTTATGCATGTAAGGGTTAACAGCAGAAAGTGCAAACAATATTTTTTTGGCCTTGCTGCCCTCCGTACTGGAAGCTGCTCTGTAGCCTTCGACACTGGCTGCAGCATACAGGCATTGTGAAGTCAAAGAAACTGGATCATAGCCATGGAAATCCCCAAAACGCTGTCATGTTTAAGTTTACAATGCTATCTGATGGAGCTCTCACCTGGATAGTTATCACAGCCTCCTCCAAAAATTCGCCTGGATGTCGGCTTAGAAGTCGGCTAGCAGTATAAACAGATACGAGCTACGGTTGTAGCTCACTGCCAGCTGCTGACACAGACAAGACACTCCGTTTCATCCTCATAGCTTTGGATCCAACTGTCGGCAGGTGAGTAGCACTCTGAAATTCTCAAGCTATGTTCGTAATGTCCACTCACTCCCACACGCTGTTTTTGCGGCGTGATGGGTGATGTCACGGGTGAGATTGTTGTTTAGGTTTTTACAGTTTTTCTGCTAAAAGGGAAATTGTGTCTGTTGTGACACACGAGGTCCATTGTGTTGTGCTGAGCTTAAAAGTGATGGATGTTTGCTATGGGAGAAAGAGCAAGCTCCTTTTGTCACTGCTGGCTGGTTGTTGCTCAATGACATTACTGAGGCCTGGCATTCTGTTGTTTGCACATGCAGTAGTAGTTTTGAGAATTTTCTGGAGAATATTCTTGATAGTTTTTGTCATTTTGGATACAGAGCTTTAATAAACCTGAAAGTGAAGAAAGCAAGCATATTTGTCCACTCCCATGTTTATGAGAAGCTTGAAAAGTTAACAACTTACACTGTATCTGAATGGAAAAACATCTGATGAACACGTTATTAATCGCGATTAACTCAACATTCCAAAAGATTAATCACAATGAACTCTCCATTTTATATGTATATATGCACTACCGTTCAAAAGTTTGGGGTCACTTAGAAATTTCCTTATTTTTGAAAGAAAAGCACTTTTTTTTCAATGAAGATAACTTTAAACTAATCAGAAATACCCTCTATACATTGCTAATGTGGTAAATGACTATTCTAGCTGCAAATGTCTGGTTTTTGGTGCAATATCTACATAGGTGTATAGAGGCCCATTTCCAGCAACTATCACTCCAGTGTTCTAATGGTACAATGTGTTTGCTCATTGCGTCAGAAGGCTAATGGATGATTAGAAAACCCTTGTGCAATCATGTTAGGTCTGCAATGCTGTAATTGCTGCAAATGGAGGATTCTTTGACGAAAGCAAAGTTTGAAGGAAAAAATTACTATTTCAAATACAAATCATTATTTCTAACCTTGTCAGTGTCTTGACTATATTTTCTATTCATTTTACAACTCATGGTGGTAAATAAATGTGACTTTTCATGGAAAACACAAAATAATTGTCTGGGTGACCCCAAACTTTTGAACGGTAGTGTGTGTATATATATATATACAGTATATATATATATATATATATATATATATCAGATAACTACAGGTTTTAGTTTTATGAATTAGCTAAGGTGAGGACAAGAAGGCAACTAGCTACTATGTAAACATTGTGCAGTGATTTTTGTTGAGCTTTCTCAAACTTGTGATAAAGTACATTATGTAGTACTTGAAATAACCTTTTTACGTAGGATATAATCATACATCTTTTAATTGATTTAAACAGACAGCAGTGTTTTTCTATTGGAAATATTAAGTCCAGCTTTGTGCAAATTGCACAAGCGTTACCCCAAAGCTCAACTCTTGGTCTGACTATCCTATATACTGTATAAATTACATTATTTCAACTGTTAAAGTGTGTTAACATCCATTTGTAAGCTCATGATAGTATTTTATATTGTACTGTAAGTGATCCACTGTCTGCTGTTCATTCATCCAATGCTACTTTTCCAACCTTTAAGCTGTACTAATTGATCATAAGCTATTCTTTAATGTAGAAAATAAAATTCCTGTTTTTCTTCAGATCCAAAAACATTAACTTTGACAACCTGAGGATCTCCTCCAATCAAGGCACAAATATAGAAAGAGTGAGAATTTCAGCATTTTGATTGATAAAAAACTAACAATCTGGAAAATTTGAATCTTTTTAACCGCCTTGTAGAAATATTTTTATCAGTGTCGGATTATGGTGACATTTCATACATGCATGCTGCTGCAGCAGCTTTGAAACCATCTATGCTTTCTTTTAATTTGGCCTCATAATGTGCATCACATTACAGGTGCCACTTGTTTTTAGTAAATGTGGAAAATCCAGTTTTTCTTATTTCACACCTGTATCTAAGGGCCACTATAAAACTTTGAGTATGTCACTTTTTACTTACAGTTGCTCTGGTTTTAAATGATCCTTCTATGATTTATTTAAATTGCTTCTGTTGTTAATGTTTTATTTCTGTTACTTCTATGTTTTTTAATTGTATTCTTAGACTGAAATTGTAGCTTTTTTGATTTTTTTTTTTGTATCCGCTTTTTGTTTGACTGCATTGTAAATAAAGTCTCCATCTCTAATTTAAACATACATATTCAAACATACTGCATATTTAAATATATTTTATATATATATATATAGGATTTAAAAATTTTCATCTCTTATAGACTGTGATTTTTAGCATAGAGAGGGGTTAACTCAAATTTGGAGCCTGCCTGGTAGCTACAGAAGAAAGTGTTATGATCAGGTGAGCGTGCTCTCCCTTCCTTTCTGTGGGAGGTTCTTCATCAAGATCCCGGCTCCGCAGGTCATCAGCAAACCTGTGTGAGTGGATGCACCTGTTGCCTCTTCCCTGCCAGCACTTAAAAGGACCAGTTTGTGAATGCTTCAGCGCTGGCTCATTGGGTATAGCTGCCTCAAGTGTGAAATAAGCTTTGTACGTGTTGTTAAGGAACACAGCCCTAAACCCTTTTTTCCTCCTCTCTCTCAGGTTGCTGCCATCTCCGTGGTGCGTCTCCGAGGTTGCCACGTGCTCACCTGCCCCATCATCATCATCACCACTCCAGGCTGCCTTCTCCACCCGGTCAGACACTCCTCCCAGCCCCACTCCTTCTCTACTCCCTGCCATCTCTGTCTTGCTGGTTCCTCTGTTCTCCGCTGGGTTCCTCTGCTGGGCTCTCTGCTCACTAATTGTAAGATCTACCCTTGTTATCCACTGCCCCTAGTCTCCCTCCTCATTTCTAACCTGCTCTTGTCTCCCTCTTTTACAGGCTGTGTGTTCCTCTGGCGAGTGACGCTTTTCCTTACCATTGAGTTTGTTTTTTTCAATAAAATTGTGTTTAAACGCTGCCTCTCTGTGTCGTGTGCATTCACTGGTGTTAGCATCCTGCACGTGAGCTGATCCTCCTATCAAACATGACAGAACGAGCCAGTCATGATTTAGGCTCAGCAGGTGCTGCATCAGCGGAGCACTCCACCCTTTACCACCTTGACGTCACAGTGCAGCAGGTGGCCATGGAATAGCTGCAGACAATTACACAGCAGCTGAGCACGGTCACCGATCATCTTTGTCACATGTCTCGTCCGAGTCCTCCCCCCCCACCTGCCGTCCCAGTTTCTACTATCACTCGCCGAACCACTTCCGTTCCCTCACTGGCCCCGTATGCGGGAGAGGTGGAGAAAAGTAAGGGTTTTTTGTGCCAGGTTCAGCTTTATTTGGGGCAGGTGGGTGGGCAGTGCCTGGATAACACATTCAAAATCCATTTTTTGACCCTCCTGCTGCGAGACCAGGCTCTTAGATGGGCTCAGTCTATTCTCAACAGTGTGGAGGGCCCTAATTACACCTTTGACAGATTTGTTGGCAAGTTTTCCTGGGCCTTTGACCGAGCAGAGAGTGAGGGCAACATTATGAGACGTCTTATGTCACTCTGTCAGGGGAGTCGGTCTGCTGCTGACTTCTCTGTGGAGTTCTGGGTCGTCGAGGTGGACTCTGGGTGGAATGACGTTGCCTTACGTAGCGCCTTCTTCCAGGGTCTAAATGCCAACCTCCGCGACGACCGTCAAGATGACCTTGCGACCTGCCTCATTGATCAGGCCGTCAGTTTGGATAATCGATACCACAAGCACATGAAGGAGCGGAGGACCTCCTCCAGCCCACCCGTTTCGTGCACACCTCTCCTGGCTACTGGCACAGGTGAAGCCGACTCTTCCTCCGAAGGTATGGTGCTTGACCGAGTCCGTCTGACTCCGTAGGAGCACCAGTGATGGAGGAAAGCTGGTGCATGCATGTATTGCAGCTCTTTAGAGCATAAACTGCTTAATTGTCACCTGAAGCCAAGAAGCGGCCCATCAGTAGCCGTGGGGGGTCTGATGGGCGGGCATTCCATTCATCCCCCGGGTAACTTTTCCATCCTAGCCCTCATTCAGTTACCGGGGGTTGAGAGGAGGGTGTCTGCATTAATTGAGTCAGGGGCAGAACAGAAATTCATTTCCTTGCGGCTCATGTGTTAAGTAGGCATCCCCACGACTAAATTGCCGACTTCATTAAATGTAGCAGCATTATCTGGCTGTAGTGTGGCTTCCATCACCGAACGCACAGCGCTGATATCCGTCCTTCTTTTCAGGAACCACCGGGAGACCTTATTGTCTTTATTCTCCCTAGCTCATTCTCCCCGGTGGTCCTGGGGTACCCTTGGCTCCGGAAGCACAATCCCATTATCAATTGGGTAAAAAATTCCATCTCTCCCTAGAGCCCTTTTTGCTTAGCATCCTGCCTCTGTTCAGCCGAGTGTTCACCGTCCCTTCCCATCTCCTCCCCTCCGGTGGAGCCGCTGGTTCTCAGCCTTGTACCTGAGGTCTATCATGACCTTGGGGAGGTCTTTAGCAAGTCGAGAGCACTTTCTTTGCCACCTCACCACTCTTACTACTGTGCTACCGACCTCCTCCGGGGTGCGCAGCTGCCTTCCTCTACAGCCTTTCTGGGCCGGAGAGGGAGGCGATGGAAAGTTACATCAAGGACTCTCTGAACACCGGCCTCATTCGTCCCTCTTTGGCTCCTCTTGGGGCGGTGTTCTTCTTTGTCAGGAAGCAGGATGGATCTCTGCACCCGTGCATCGATTTCTGCGAGTTAAATGCCATTACAGTTAAGGATAAATACCCTCTGCCTCTGATCAATTCCGCATTTGAGCTCCTTCAGCGCGCGTGGGTGTTTACCAAACTGGACTTGTGCAACGCATACCATCTGGTCCGTATACACGAAGGGGACGAGTGGAAGACAGCCTTTAAAACACACCTGGGGCATTTCGAATATCTCGTGATGCCCTTTGGGCTCACGAGACAGCCGGGTATTGGTGAGGCCAAAGGGCTCACCAATACCCCGGCTGTCTTCTAGTGCATGATTAATGATGTCCTCCGTGATTTGGTTAACCAATTTGTTTTTGTTTACCTCGATGGCATTCTAATCTTTTCCCGCACACCAGAGGAGTATGCAGTCCATGTCCGTGCCGTGTTGCAGTGGCTTCTGGAAAACCAACTCTTTGTGAAGGCTGAAAAGTGTGAGTTTTCCACCTGCTCCACTTCCTTCCTGGGGTTTATTGTTGCTGAAGGGCAACTGAGGGCCGACCCGGCCAAGGTGAAGGCTGTGCTTGATTGGTCAATGCCCCAGTCCCACAAAGAGCTTCAACACTTTTTGGGTTTTGTGAATTTTTATTTCCGGTTCATTAGGAACTACAGAGGGGTGGCATAGCCTCTTACTCAGCTGACCTTGATTAAGGTGCCTTTTGCCCGGTCTGAGGCAGCAGAGTGGGCCTTCTCCAAATTGAAGGTCCTGTTTTCCAATACACCCATCTTGGCCCAGGTTGACCCTCGGCTCCAGTTCATAGTAGAGGTGGATGCTTCTGACTCGGGGGTGGGCGCTGTCCTCTCGCAGCACTCAGCCTCCGATCAGAAGCTCCACCCATGCACGTACTTCTCTCGGCAGCTCACGCCAGTCGAGAAGAACTACAACATAGGAAACCAAGAGCTTCTGGTCATTAAATTGGCTCTTGAGGAGTGGAGGCACTGGCTGGAGGGAGCGGTCCATCCCATCATAGTGTGGACCGACCATAAAAATTTAGAGTATCTTTGGTCGGCCCGCAGATTAAATGCCAGGCAGGCTCGCTGGCCCCTATTCTTTCTCAGGTTTAACCTCACTATCACCTACAGGCCCAGCTCTCGTAACATCAAGCCAGATGCTCTCTCCCGCCAGTTCACCCCTGACCAACCAGCCTCCCCTTCACTCCCTCAACCCTCTGTGCCCTCCTCCTGTATTCTTGGTGCTCTTACTTGTGAGATTGAGCAGAGGGTCTGGCAGGCCCCGTCTGCTGAGCCCAAACCCGAGGGGGGACCCAATGATTGGCTGTTTGTCCCGGCCGGCCTCTGCAGTGATGTCATCCGGTGGGACCACACCAGCCACTTTTCTTGCCACCCAGGAGTTTCTCGTACCATCAACCTGGTCCACCAAGTGTTATGGTGGCCCACGCTGCAGACGGGCGTCCGGGACTATGTCAAGGCCTGTCAAGTGTGCTTCCGGAACAAGTCCGACTCGTCACCTCCTGCCGGCCTCCTGCATCCCCTGCCAGTTCCCAGTCACCCTTGGTCGCATATTGCTCTCGACTTTGCACTGGACTTCCCCCCTCGCAGGGCAATACTGTTATCCTCACCATCGTGGACCGTTTCTCAAAAGCCATCCATTTGGTGCCCCTCCCCAAGTTGCCCTCTGTCTCCGAGACCACCAACCTGCTCACCACCCACATCATCCGTCTGCACAGCATCCATTTAGACATTGTGTCTGACTGGGGCCCACAGTTCACCTCCCAAATTTGGAAGTCCTTTTGCCGCTCCCTGGGCACCACAGTCAGCCTCACATCTGGATACCACCCACAGAGTAACGCGCAGGCTGAGCCTGCAAACCAATCCCTGAAGGCTGCCCTCAGATGCTTGGCTTCCTGCAACCCGTCCACCTGGAGCATCCGCCCTCTCCTCATCCACCGGGTTAATGCCCTCTGAGGCATCCATGGGGTATTACCTCCCCCCTCCCATTGCCCATGGCAGAGAGGGAAGTTGCCGTGCCATCTGTGGGGGCCCACGCTCACCGCTGCCGCTGCCTTTGGAGGGCCACCCAGGCTGCCCTTCTTCGTTCTACTGAGCAGAACCATCAGTACGTGGACCGCAGGCGGGTCCCGGCACCTAAATATGCAGTTGGTCAGAGTGTGTGGCTGTTGGCGGACCAGGTGCCCCTGAAGATGGAATCCCGGAAATTGTCACCTCACTTCCTGGGTCCGTTTACCATATCCAGGATTATCAACGACATGACGGTCCACCTGGAACTTCCGCCGATACTCCACATCCACCACACATTCCACGTATCGAAGACCAAGCCCCTCTCCGCCAGTCCCCCCCCCACCCCCGAAGCTGCCTCCTCCACCTGGGATCCTCGACGGCAAGACCACCTACACCATTCAGAGGATTCTGGATGTTCACCGTCGGGGCCGGGGTTTGCAATACAGGGTTCACTGGAAGGGCTACGGGCCAGAAGGGAGGTCATGGATCCCTGGCTCCTACTTCCATGGCAGGGGGATGGTCCATGCCTTTCACCGAGCCCATCCCAACAAGCCCGGTGGGCTGCCATGAGGTGCCCCTTGGGGAAGGGGGGGGGGCACTGTTATGCTCAGGTGAGCGCGCTCCCCCTCCCTTTCTGTAGGAGGTTCTTCATCAACATCCCGGCTCCCCAGGTCATCAGCACACCTGCGTGAGTGGATGCACCTGCTGCCTCTTCCCTACCAGCGCTTAAAAGAACCAGTTCGTGAACGCTCCAGTGCTGGCTCATTGGGTATAGCTGCCTCAAGTGTGAAGTAAGTTTTGTACGTGTTGTTAAGGAACTCAGCCCTAAACCCTTTTTTCCTCCTTTCTCTCAGGTTGCTGCCATCTCCATGGTGTGTCTCCAGGGTTGCTGCATGCTCACCTGCCCCATTATCATCATCACCACTCCAGGCTGCCTTCTCCACCCGGTCAGACACTCCTCCCAGCCCCACTCCTCCTCTCCTCCCTGCCAGCTCTGCCTTGCCGGTTCCTCTGTTCAATTCAATTCATTTCAATTCAATTCAATTCAACTTTATTTATATAGCGCCATTTCACAACAACAGTCATCTCATAGCACTTTCAACTGTAGGGGAAATCCCCACAATTGCAGAAAGACCCCAGCAATCAGGCGATCCCCTGTGAGCAAGCACTTGGTGACGGTTGAGAGGAAAAACTCCCTTTTAGCAGGAAGAAACCTCCAGCAGAACCAGGCTCAGGGAGGGGCAGTCATCTGCTGCGACTGGCTGGGGGATAGAGAAGAGGGGACTCAATCTATGGGAGAGAACAAACAGATCTCAATGACCAGCAAAAATATTTCATTGAGAGTGAAGAAAGGAGTGAGGTCCAGTGCATTTTTGGAGGTCTTCCGTCTGTCTAGAAGGAAGAAATTCTACCCATTATCTCCACGATACGTTGGAACTTGTTCTGACATATGGCATAGAAATAGAAAAGCTGGTAGTGTCTCCTCATAACCCTGTACTGTCAGACCATTGTCTGTTAACCTTTGATTTTGCTATTTCTGACTATCTGGCTCCTAAGGAAAAATATTACTACAGTAGTGCCTCTCAGATGATGTTGTTACCAAATTTATGCAGATTGTTTCCTCTATGCCATGTGTCAACACAACGGAAATAAGCTATAGACAGCTTACTCCTTCTGTAATTGATAGCATGGTAGATAGTGTTACAGCTTCTCTGCATCACACTCTAGACATGGTAGCCCCTTTAAAAAAGAAAAAGTCTAATCAGAGATTTCTAACTCCTTGGTTCAACACAGAAACTCGTAGCTTAAAACAGAAGACTTGTCAATTAGAAAGACAATGGCGCTCCACTAATTTAGATGAAATCTATTTAGTTTGGAGAAATCATCTTTTAATTTATAAAAAATCTATGAGAAAAGCTAGAACAAGTTATTATTCTGCATTAATAGAAGAGAACAAGAATAATCCCAGGTTTCTTTTCAGCACTGTAGCCAGGCTGACAAAGAGTCAGGACTCTGTCAATCCTAGCATTCTCTTAGAGCTTACTAGTCAGGACTTTATGAACTTTTTCAATAATAAAATTTCATCTATCAGAGATAAAATCAGTCAGATTCTTCCCACCGTTAACTTAAATACAGTAACTACTACAACTTCTTCAATTGACATCTGTTTGGATCAGTTTACTCTAACTGACCTTTTAGAGTTAGACAAAATAGTTTCCTCATCCAAGCCTTCAACTTGTCTTTTAGACCCTATTACTACCAGGTTATTTAAAGAAGTCTTCCCACTTATTGGTAGCTTAATTCTTCAAATAATCAATTCTTCATTAACTTTAGGCCATGTACCGCAGGCTTTTAAAACTGCTGTAATTAAACCCTTACTCAAAAAGCCAACGCTGGATCCAGGAGTTTTAGCTAACTATAGACCAATCTCTAATCTCCCTTTCATTTCAAAAATCTTAGAAAGAGTTGTTGCAACGCAATTATTTGACCACTTGCAGGGAAATGGTTTACTTGAAGGGTTTCAATCTGGGTTTAGAATCCATCATAGTACTGAAACAGCCTTAGTGAAGGTCACTAATGACCTCCTGATCGCATCTGATAATGGACTTGTTTCTGTACTTGTGTACTTGTCTGTACTTGTCCTTTTAGACCTTAGTGCAGCTTTTGATACTATTGATCATAATATTCTACTTGATAGATTAGAACTATGTTGGACTTAATGGAACTTCCTTGCAGTGGTTTAGATCTTATTTATCTGATAGGCTCCAGTTTGTTCATGTCAGTAATGAGTTTTCTTTCAACTCAAAGCTCAGTCATGGAGTTCCACAGGGATCTGTGCTAGGCCCTACTCTTTTTAGTTTATATATGCTTCCGTTAGGCAACATTATTAGGAACCACTGTATACATTTTCATTGTTATGCAGATGACACAAAATTAAATCTGTCAACGAAGCCAGATGATAGTAATCAATTAGCCAAGTTTGAAGATAAGATAAGATAAGCCTTTATTAGTCCCACAATAGGGACATTCTAGGATTGCAACAGCACAGGGATAGCAACACTCAGAGCAATAATTAAGAAGATAAGAAAAATAAGAGCAGTGAATATACATATGTACACATAAATATATAAATATATATACACAGTGCAGAGCATTGTAGCTAGATGGAATAAACAGCATAACCATCTACTTAGTTATCCTACATAGTATGAATATGTACCCATACATATTGTCACCCTCCGTAGCGACTGATATTGTCCTAGTTGTATACTGGAGGGGACCATTTGTGTAAGTCTATTGCGTCTTTTGTATTCAATACTATTAGGTCGTCACGTTTTTTTGCTATCTCTGCGATCAGCCCTGCGTAGGTTATACAGTCTGACAGCCGTAGGTAGGAAGACCTGTGAAACCTCTCGGTTGCGCACCTAGGATGATGTAGTCTACTGCTAAATGAGCTCCTCAGTGCGTTCAGTATGTCCTGCATAGGGTGGGACTCGTTCTCCAGCAGAGATGACAGTTTAGCCACCATCCTTCTCTCTCCTATCTCCTCCACTGGGTCAAGCCGTTGCCCCAGGACAGAGCTAGCTTTCTTGATCAGTTTGTTCAGTCTCTTCCTATCGGCTGTTGTAATGCCACTGCCCTAGCAGACCACTCCAAAAGTAATGGCTGATGCCACCACTGTGTCGTAGAATGTCTTCAGCAGCGCCCCTTGTACACCAAAAGACCTGAGCCTCCTCAGTAGGAACAGCCTGCGCTGTCCCTTCTTGTAGAGTGCGTCAGTATTGTGGGACCAGTCTAGTTTATTGTTCAGATGAACACCCAGGTACTTGTAGGATGTCACCATATCAATGTATGTTCCCTCTATGTTTTCTGGTGCTGTGAGGGGTTGTCCTTGCCTGCGGCAGTCCACCACCAGCTCCTTAGTTTTCCTCGTGTTGATCTGGAGGCAGTTCCGATGGCACCAGTCCACAAAGTCCTGGATAAGTCCTCTGTACTCAGCTTCATCTCCGTTGGAGATGAGGCCGACAATCGCAGAGTCGTCAGAGAACTTCTGTAGATGCCAGTGTGGTGTTGTTGTGTGAGAAGTCCGCAGTATAAAGGGTGAACAGGAAGGGAGCCAAAACCGTTCCCTGGGGGGCCTCCGTGCTACCGATGATCGTGTTGGACACACAATCCCGGGTTCTCACAAACTGTGGCCGGTTAGTGAGGTAGTCAAGGATCCATGATGACAGGTGCTGGTCCACCCCTGCGCACAGCAGCTTTTCCTTCAGAATCATCGGTTGGATGGTGTTGAAAGCACTGGAGAAGTCAAAGAACATGATCCTCACCACATTCCCGGGCTTCTCCAGGTGGGACAGAGAACGGTGAAGGAGGAAGATCACTGCATCCTCCACCCCAATGCCATGCTGGTAGGTGAACTGGAGTGGATCTATCGCTGGTCCCACCAGGGGGTGGAGGTGAGCAAGGAGCAGTGAGACGTCAGGGCCACTGGTCTGTAGCTGCTTAGGTCTTTGGGTGGGAAGTCTTTGGTACAGGTACCACACAAGATGTTTTCCACAACTGTGGTACCCTCCCCAGCTTCAGGCTCAGGTTGAACATGTGCTCCACAATCCCACACAGCTGGTCTGCACAGGACTTGAGGAACTTTGCGCTGAAGCCGTCCGGTCCCGGCCTTCCTCGCCTTGATCTTCCTCAGCTCCGTCCTCACCTGGGTCTTAGTGAGGGTCAGGTTGGGGGGCTGTGTGCTGGGAGTTGGGGGTGTTGGTGGAGTGGGGTGTGGACAGCAGGTCTCAATGACTTTAGAGGCAGCAGTGGTTGTTGTGCAGTCGGGGGGGGGGCGGTTGGTCAAATCTATTAAAAAAACATATTCAGATTGTTTGCCCACTCCCTGCCCCCTGTGGCCTGGGAGGAGGTATTCTGGAGCCCAGAGATGGTTTTAAGGTTTCTCCAGACCCCGCCGGTGTCGCTCTGTTGCAGCTTGTCCTCCATCTTCTTCCTGAAGCTGTCCTTGCCTTCTTTGAGCTTCCTCCTCAGCTCCCCCTGTACGGACTTCAGAATCTCCCTGTTCCCCAACCTGAAGATCCTCTTCTTCTCTCTCAAAAGTGTTTTTATTTCAGGGTTGATCCAGGGTTTGTTGTTCGATCAACACCGTATGGTCTTGGTGGGTACGGTGTTGTCCACACAGAAGCTGATGTAGTCCGTGATGGTGTGAGTGAAGCCGTCGATGTCCTCACCATGTCTTAAGGAAATCAAAGCTTGGATGACTTGTAATTTCCTGCTGTTAAATTCAGATAAGACTGAAGTCATTCTTGTTGGTCCAAAAAACCTTAGAAATACCTTTCCAAATCAAACTTTTAGTTTGGATGCAGTT
Source organism: Pholidichthys leucotaenia (assembly GCA_020510985.1). Taxonomy (NCBI): domain Eukaryota; kingdom Metazoa; phylum Chordata; class Actinopteri; order Cichliformes; family Pholidichthyidae; genus Pholidichthys; species Pholidichthys leucotaenia. The sequence continues at coordinate 377,205,556 of CM035844.1, read as the reverse complement.
ACTCTTTCTCTTAATAGCTCTGTGAGGAACCTTGGAGTTATTTTTGATCAAGATCTGTTTTTCAATTCACATATTAAATTTGTTTCTAAGACTGCCTTCTATCATTTGCATAATATTGCCAAGATTAGGAGCATCTTGTCTCAGAGTGATGCTGAGAAACTGATCCACGCTTTTGTTAGCTCGAGATTAGATTATTGTAACTCTTTATTATCAGGTTGTCCTAAAACATCTCTAAAAAGTCTTCAGTTGATCCAAAATGCTGCTGCAAGAGTTTTAACAGGTACTAGAAAGAGAGATCATATCTCTCCGGTTCTGGCCTCCCTTCACTGGCTTCCCATAGAGTTTAGAATTAAGTTTAAAATCCTGCTTCTCACTTTTAAAGCTCTGAACAATCAGACCCCTTTTTATTTAAAAGATCTGATATTACCCTATTATCCTAACAGAGCACTACGCTCCCAAAATGCAGGATTACTTGTAATACCTAGAATCTCCAAAAGTACAATGGGAGGCAGAGCCTTCAGTTATCAAGCTCCTCTCTTGTGGAACCAGCTACCCATCTGGATTCGGGAGCCAGACTCGATCTCTGTTTTTAAGAATAGGGTTAAAACCTTCCTTTTTGATATAGCCTACAATTAGGGAGGGATCGTGTGTTTCTGAACCCTCCTTTAGTTATGCTGCTACTAGGTTTAGACAGCCGGGGGACCTCCAATAATTGCACTGGGCTTCACTCCTTTCTTCATTCTCAATGAAATATTTTTTTTGCTGGTCATTAACATCTGTTTGTTCTCTCCCATAGATTGAGTCCCCATCATGCTGTTTGCTCTCTACATGTCTGTTCTTTTCATCTTCTCTATCCCCTCACCCCCCAGCCAGTCGCAGCAGATGACTGCCCCTCACTGAGCCTGGTTCTGCTGGAGGTTTCTTCCTGTTTAAAGGGAGTTTTTCCCTCTCCACCGTCGCCAAGCGCTTGCTCATAGGGGATCGCCTGATTGCTGGGGTCTTTCTGCAGTTGTGGGGGTTTCCACTACAGCTGAAAGTGCTATAAAATAACTGTTGTTGTGAAATGGCGCTATATAAATAAAGCTGAATTGAATTGAACTGTCTAAACCTATTAGCAGCATAACTAAGGGAGGGTTCAGGGGCACATGATTCCAACCTAATTATAGGCTATATCAAAAAGTAAGGTTTTAACCCTATTCTTAAAAACAGAGATTGAGTCTGACTTCTGAATCCAGAATGGAAGCTGGTTCCACAGGAGAGGAGCTTGATAACTGAAGGCTCTGCCTCCCATTGTACTTCTGGAGATTCTAGGTATTACAACTAATCCTGCATATTGGGAGCGTAGTGCTCTGTTAGGATAATAAGGTAGCATCAGATCTTTTAAATAAAAAGGGGCCTGATTATTTAGAGCTTTGTAAGTGAGAAGAAAGATTTTAAACTTAATTCTAAACTCTATGGGAAGCCAATGAAGGGAGGCCAAAACCAGAGAGATACAATATCTCTTTCTAGTACCTGTTAAAACTCTTGCTGCAGCATTTTGGATCAACTGAAGACTTTTTAAAGATATTTTAGGACAACCTGATAATAAAGAGTTAGAATAATCTAATCTAGAGCTAACAAAAGCATGGGTTAGTTTCTCAGCATCACTCTGAGACAAGATGCTCTTAATCTTGGCAAGATTATGTAAATGATACAAGGCAGTCTTAGAAACAAGTTTAAACAGATCTTGATCAAAACTAACTCCAAGATTCCTCACAGAACTATTAAGAGAAAGAGTAACTGCATCCAAACTAAGAGTTTGATCTGATCTCCACTGGGTTCCTCTGCCAAGCTTTCTGCTCACTAATCGTAAGAGCTACCCTTGTTATCCATTGCCCCTAGTGTCCCTCCTTATTTCTAACCTGCTCTCGTCTCCCTCTTTTACAGGCTGTGTGTTCCTCTGGCGAGTGACGCTTTTCCTTACCATTGAGTTTGTTTTTTCAATAAAATTGTGTTTAAATGTTGTCTTTCTGTGTCGTGTGCATTAGCATCCTGCACATGAGCTGATCCTCCTCTCAATTATGACAGAAAGTGGAGGTTTTTATCCTTCATTTATCAGCCTTGGGGGTTGCTGCTTGGCCACAACTCTATTTCCCAGTTATATCTTGTAGTCTTTCATGTATAAAGCTCCAGGTGCCAAGAAATGAATAATTGTCTTTGTGAAAAGAAATTCTGCTTGGAAGAGATGACTAAAACAACGGTGGAACACCAATAAGTACTTTTACTTTTCATCCTAATTTTTTTACCCTCTTCCTGTCATATACCAGCCTTATCCTTGATCTCTCGGCACTCCCGCCACACCTCTGTTACATGTGAGCCTGCTAAGTTAGATCTGAACACCCTCCTTCTCATCCTATTGGCACCCCTCTTCACTGCATGAGAGGCAAGCTGTGCTCCCTGTTGTGTGCCATGCCTGTGGGGAGTCTCGTCAGTCACCCAGACCTAGGACACCTCCTGACAAGGTCACAGAGGTCCGTCACTCTGAGATTAAAACAGCTCTGTCAGTCCAGCCAGTTTCCCCTCTGGGCAGCCATTATCATAGCAGATCGCCATGCCAAAAAGCTCAAATGGATATGTAGAGCGCAAGCTGTGACCTTCCGACAGACTGCTGCCATTTTCAAGTCTCTCTGTCTTGTGAGATGATGAGGCTTTAGTGCTTCCCATTTTTCATATTAAGATGAAATAGTGGTCTTCTTCCATGGAGGAAAACTCATAATTCAGTGTTTATTTACAATTTTACTGTTTGGGTAAAAATAAGAGGTCACCTGATAATTGGATTCCCCCTCAAGCAATTTTCATATTCCAAGAGTTGTTTTTAGTCTTTGCGTGTTTCTAGATGTTTGTTATTTATGTGGCATAGACTTGAGCCAGGCCTACAGCAGGGATGGGCAGAAAGCCTGGTTAAGGTCTGAAAGGTTTCACACAAACACAGCTGTCAAAACTGGCACACAACCCTTATTAGTCTTGCCACATGCATTCGCTTGTGTGAGTTTTGTCCAACTCATGGGTCCCCTTGGGATTTAAATGGCAGTCTGACAGGGGTTCTTCCAAGAACTCAAGTTTTTATTTATATATCTATGATTTCTTTTATAGGTTTTAAAAAGAAGTCTGTTGAGCTTCATTTTTTTTTTTTTGTGTAGAGAGCATGTGTCATATTCAGGTGAGGCATGCCCCCTCCTTCCTGTCAATGATTCCCTGACTCCTTAGGCAATCAGTGCACCTGCGTGATTGGACGCACCTGCCACTCTTTCCTCGCCAGCGCATAAAAGGACCATCAAGCGGAGGCTTCAGTACTGGCTCGTTGGGTATACTGCTTGCATACTAGCAAGCGAACTAACGTTGTATTCAGAGGATTTACGCCTTATTCCTCTCCTTTTTCTCTTTCCCAGGTTGCTGCCATTGGTGTGGTGCGTCTTCGGGGATCGTGGTGCGCTCACCTGCTCCATCGTCCTCACCCCACCTCAGCTACCTGTTTCCACCTGGTCAGATACCACCCACCTCCTTCCTTTTCCTACTCCCTGCCAGCTTCATCCTGCTGGTTCGTCTATTCCTGTTGGGTCTCGCTGTTGGGCTCTCTGCTCAACTCATGTAAGTGGCAGATTTGTCTTTCCACTTCCCTTCCTCCCTTCTCTTATTAATCAGCTCTGGTCTCTCCCCACAGGATGAGTCTTCCTCTGGTGAGTGACGTTTTCCTTAACAGTGCTCCATATTTTGAAATTAATAAATTGTTGAAACATTGCTTCTCTGTGTTGTGTGAGTTTTCTCTGGTGTGGCACCCTGCACGTGAGCTGACCATTCTATCAATATGACAGAACGAGCCATCCAGAACGTGAGCTCAGCGGGGGCTGCATCAGCGGAACACTCAGCTCTCCACCACCTTGACGCCACAGAGAGGCAGGTAGCTATGCTTATGCAACAGCTGCAGACTATTACGCAGCAGCTAAGCATGGTCACCGAGCATTTGGCCCATATATCTCGCCCGACTCCTTCCACTCCACCTGCTTCCCCTGTTTTTTTAACCGTACGCCGAACAACTTCCGTTCCCTCACCTGCCCTGTGTTCGGGAGAGGTGGGAAAATGCAAGGAGTTCCTTTGTCATGTTCGGGTTTATCTGGGCCAGGTGGGCGGGGAGTACCTGGACGAGATTTCCAAAATTCATTTCATGACCCTCCTACTGTGGGACCGAGCCCTTAGTTGGGCCCGGTCTGTTCTCGACAGCCCGGAGGGTCCCAGCTACACATTTGATCATTTTGTTACAGAATTTTCCCATACTTTTGACTGAACAGAGAGTGAGGGCAATATTATGAGCTGCCTTCTGTCTCTCCACCAGGGAAGTTGGTCTGCTGCCGAGTTCTCAGTGGAGTTTCGGGTCGTCGCGGTGGATTTGGGATGGAATGACGTTGTGTTATGCAGCGCCTTCCTCCAGGGTCTAAATGCCAACCTCCATGATGACCTGGCAGTTCATGCTGTTCCCTCCTCCCTGGATGGTTTAATTGATCAGGCTGTCGGTTTGGACAACCGGTACCGCGAGCACAAATCCTCCTCTCGCCCACCCTTCGCACGTGTGCCTGTCCAGGCTACTGACACAGGTGGGGCCGACTCTTCTTCTGAACCGATGGTTCTCGGCTGGATTCGTTTGACTCTGGAGGAGTACCAGCAGCGGAGGAGGGCCAGTGCATGTCTTTACTGTGGCTCTTTAGAACACAAATTGGACGACTGCCACCTGAAGCCCGTCAGTAGCCATGGGGGGGTCTGACGGGCGGGATTCTTCTTCATCCCCCCAGTAATTTCTCTATTTCGACCCTTATCCAATTGCAAGGGGGCGAGAGGAGGCTTTGATTCAAGGGCAGAGCATAATTTTGTTTTTTTCCCGGTTTGTGCAGGAGATGGGCATTCCCACCACTAAATTGTCCATTCCACTGAATGTCACCACCTTATCTGGCAGAAATGTGGCCTCAGTTTCTGAATGCATGGCACCGATTTCTGTCCTTTTTTCGGGAACCACCGGGAGGAGTTATCGTTCCTTATCCTCCCAAATTCATCCTCCCCGGTGGTTCTGGGTTATCCTTGGCTCCAGAGACACAACACCATAATCAGTTGGGCACAAAATTCAATTTCCTCCTGAAGTCCTTATTGTTTGGCATCATGTCTCAGTTTGGCCGAGTGTTCGCCATCCTTGCCCGTCTCCTCCCCTCCGGTGGAGCCGCCGGACCTCACCCTCGTACCCGAGGTCTATCATGACCTTGACGAGGTCTTCAGCAAATCGAGAGCACTCTCCTTACCTCCTCACCGCTCATATGATTGTGCCATAGACCTCCTCCCGGGTGTGCGGCTGCCGTCCGGTCGGCCCTATAGTATATCTGGTCCGGAGAGGGAGGCGATGGAGAGGTATGTATATTAAGGACTCGCTGAACGCACCTCACAAAAGAAAATGCAGAAATAGCCAGAAAAGCAAGATACATGAGAAAGCAAAAAAAGATTCAAAACACCTGGACATCAAACTGTAAAATATACATCAGCTTAAATGGATCACCTGAAGAAGGCAAAATATTATGGAACTGGACAAATACCAGTGAACATTATGAACTGGAGTCGACAGCAACAGATGATAACTGTAAGACATTGAAGGATCACACTCATCTGCATCAGGGCATTTAACAACATGAAACAAAAGATCAACAAACAGGAACTGAAAGTTTTTGAATATACGGATCACAACCCACAGGACATACTGTAGAATATAACATAGACCCTGATAATAATTTATTTAGCTCCATCAATAATAACTGTAGTTACTACACGGATGAACAGTTTAATACAATGGTTACATCTGATTCCAATATTTCTATGATCCACTTCAACAGCAGAAGTCTCTATGCCAACTTTAATAACATTAAAGATTATTTACATCAGTTTAAAGAGCCATTCAAAATTGTGACAATATCAGAGACGTGGCTCAGTGAAGAGAACGGAGTGGATTTTACCATGGATGGCTATGAATTAAATTATATGAATAGAAAAGTGAAAAAAAGGAGGAGGAGTTGCAATTTATGTTGACAAGAGCTTGCAATACAAGGTTGTTGAAAATTTATCAGTAACTGTGGATGATTTATTTGAATGTATTACGATAGAAATCTGACTGGACAATATGAAGAATATGGTAGTGAGCTGTGTATATAGAACACCTGGATCAAACATTGATTTATTTAAGGACTGGATGGAAAAAATGTATGCAAAACTAACTCATAAAGTTATGTTCATCTGTAGGGATTTCAGTATAGATCTTATGAATTCAAAACAACATAGTTTGACAGAAGAATTTATTATCACAATGTACAGTATGGGTTTACATCCAACAATCACCAGACCTAGCAGAATCACGTCACACAGTGCCACACTAATAGATAACATATTCACAAACATTATGAAAAATAATATTATGAGTGGGCTTTTGTTGAATGATATCAGTGACCACCTGCCGATTTTTGTTGTCTATCAATGTGAATGTAGGAAGAAAAAGTATACCAAAAATATTAAATATAAAAGAATAAGAACTGAAGAATCTATGTATTTACTGGCAAAGGAATTATTAATGCAAGACGACTGGAAGATAGTTTGTGATGAAAATGATATACGTAAATAAAGCATATGATAAATTTTTACAAATATTTCAATCATTGTACAATAACTAACTAACCTGCACTTATATAGCGCTTTTCTAGTCACAAAGACCACTCAAAGCGCTTTCACTAATACTAACCCTCTATTCTAAGGGCCTATAGGAAACAGATATCTAGGGACAATTTAGAACAACCAGTTAACCTAATATGCATGTCTTTGGATTGTGGGAGGAAACCGGAGCCCCCGGAGTAAACCCACGCAGCACAGGGAGAACATGCAAACTCCACACAGAAAGGTTCCAACCCCTGCCAGCCTGGGGATTTAAACCAGGAACCTTCTAGCTGTAAGGCAACAGTGCTAACCACTGCACCACCGTGCTGTAAAAAATGTCCTATAAAACAATACAGTGACAGACAACAAAACAAAAATATTCCTTGGGTCACCAAGGGGTTACTAAATGCATGTAAAAAGAAGAATACATTATATAAACAATTCATTAAGTGCAGAACAGTAGAGGCTGAGATCAAATATAAAAGATACACTACCGTTCAAAAGTTTGGGGTCACTTAAAAATTTCCTTATTTTTGAAAGAAAAGCACTGTTTTTTTCAATGAAGATAACTTTAAACTAATCAGAAATACACTCTAATATCTAATACACATTGCTAATGTGGTAAATGACTATTCTAGCTGCAAATGTCTGTTTTTTGGTGCAATATCTATATAGGTGTATAGAGGCCCATTTCCATCAACTATCACTCCAGTGTTCTAATGGTACAATGTGCTTGATCATTGCGTCAGAAGGCTAATGGATGATTAGAAAACCCTTGTGCAATCATGTTAGCACAGCTGAAAACAGTTTAGCTGGTTAGAGAAGCTATAAAACTGACCTTCCTTTGAGCAGGTTAATATCTGGAAAAAATTATTATTTCAAATACAAATCATTATTTCTAACCTTGTCAATGTCTTGACTATATTTTCTATTCATTTTACAACTCATGGTGGTAAATAAGTGTGACTTTTCATGGAAAACACAAAATAATTGTCTGGGTGACCCCAAACTTTTGAACGGTAGTGTATATTAATATATCTAAAATCTAATCTATATCTAAAGCTAACTAATATAATGAGGACTTGTAAGAAAGAATACTACAACAGAATATTAGAGGATAATAAAAATAACTTTAGAGGAATATGGCAAGTACTCAGTGGGATTATTAGTAACCGATCAAAGAATGCTAATTATCCAGAATATTTTATTGAAAATGACAATTTGATAAATAATATGGAGGATGTGGTTAGTGGTTTCAATAAATTTTTTGTAAACGTTGGTCCTGAATTAGCAAAATCAATAGTGACACCAGAAACAAACAACAGTGGTTCTGTAAATGAAATAGAAGATAGAAATCCAAACACAATCTTTTTGGGTGCAGTTACTGAAAAGGAAATTATCGAGACTGTGAGTAAATTTAAGAACAAAAAATCAACTGACTGGAATGAAATTGACATGACAATAGTGAAAAAAGTAATTGAAGGAATTGTTAAACCACTCTCCCACATCTGTAATCTGTCATTTCAAACTGGTACTACATTTCCAAACAAAATGAAAATAGCAAAATAATACATACATATATATACATATAATAATACCACTATACAAAACAGGAGACAGTCATCATTTCACAAATTACAGGCCAGTCTCTTTACTCTCACAATTCTCCAAAATACTTGAAAAAATCTACACTAAGAGACTGGATGATTTCATTGAAAAACACAACCTCCTTACAGACAGCCAGTATGGTTTTAGAGCAGACAAATCTACATCTTTGGCACTGATCGAACTTATAGAAGAAATTACTAGTTGTATAGATAAAAAAAAAGTTTGCTGTAGGAGTATTTATAGATTTAAAGAAAGCTTTTGACACCATCGACCACAGAATTCTACTGAGGAAACTGGAAAGGTATGGGATAAGAGGGGTCGGACTGAGTAGGGTGGAAAGTTATTTAAGTAACAGACAACAATTTTTACAAATTGGTGAGAACAAATCACCCTTCATGAACATCTCTTGTGGTGTGCCCCAGGGGTCAGTTTTGGGACCCAAACGCTTTATCTTATATATAAATGACATACAGTGGGACAAAAAAGTATTTAGTCAGCCACCAACTGTGCACTTTCTCCCACTTAAAAGATGAGAGAGGTCTCCAATTTTCATCATAGGTATACCTCAACTATGAGAGGCAAAATGAGAAAAAAAAATCCAGAAAATCCCATTGAAGGATTTTTGATGAATTAATTAGTAAATTCCTCGGTAAAATAAGTATTTGGTCACCTACAAACAAACAAGATTTCTGGCTCTCACAGACCTGTAACTTCTTCTTTAAGAGGCTCCTCTGTCCTCCACTCGTTACCTGTATTAATGGCACCTGTTTGAACTCGTTATCAGTACAAAAGACACCTGTCCACAACCTCAAACAGTCAGACTCCAAACTCCGCTATGGCCAAGACCAAAGAGCTGCCAAAGGACACCAGAAACAAAATTGTAGACCTGCACCAGGCTGGGAAGACTGAATCTGCAATAGGTAAGCAGCTTGGTGTGAAGAAATCAACTGTGGGAGCAATTATTAGAAAATGGAAGACATACAAGACCACTGATAATCTCCCTCCATCTGGGGCTCCACACAAGATCTCACCCCATGGGGTGAAAATGATCACGAGAACGGTGAGCAAAAATCCCAGAACCACACGGGGGGACCTAGTGAATGACCTGCAGAGAGCTGGGACCAAAGTAACAAAGGCTACCATCAGTAACACACTACGCCGCCAGGGACTCAAATCCTGCAGTGCCAGACGCATCCCCCTGCTTAAGCCAGTACATGTCCAGGCCTGTCTGAAGTTTGCTTGAGAGCATTTGGATGATCCAGAAGAGGATTGGGAGAATGTCATATGGTCAGATGAAACCAAAATAGAACTTTTTGGTAAAAACTCGTGTTTGGAGGAGAAAGAATGCTGAGTTGCATCCAAAGAACACCATACCTACTGTGAAGCATGGGGGTGGAAACATCATGCTTTGGGGCTGTTTTTCTGCAAAGGGACCAGGACGACTGATCCGTGTAAAGAAAGAATGAATGGGGCCATGTATCGTGAGATTTTGAGTGAAAACCTCCTTTCATCAGCAAGGGCATTGAAGATGAAACGTGGCTGGGTCTTTCAGCATGACAATGATACCAAACACACCGCCCGGGCAACGAAGGAGTGGCTTTGTAAGAAGCATTTCAAGGTCCTGGAGTGGCCTAGCCAGTCTCCAGATCTCAACCCCATAGAAAATCTTTGGAGGGAGTTGAAAGTCTGTGTTGCCCAGCGACAGCCCCAAAACATCACTGCTCTAGAGGAGATCTGCATGGAGGAATGGGCCAAAATACCAGCAACAGTGTGTGAAAACCTCGTGAAGACTTACAGAAAATGTTTGACCTCTGTCACTGCCAACAAAGGGTATATAACAAAGTATTGAGATGAACTTTTGTTATTGACCAAATACTTATTTTACCGAGGAATTTATCAATTAATTCATTAAAAATCCTTCAGTGTGATTTTCTGGATTTTTTTTTTCTTATTTTGTCTCTCATAGTTGAGGTATACCTATGATGAAAATTGGAGACCTCTCTCATCTTTTAAGTGGGAGAACTTGCACAATTGGTGGCTGACTAAATACTTTTTTGCCCCACTGTATGCCAAGTATCAAAAATTCGGAAATTTATTTTGTTTGCGGATGACACAAATATCCTTTGCACTTCTTAGAATTTGCAGCAGGTTTTAGAGGTGGTCACAATTGAAATGAAAAGGTTAACGCAGTGATTCAACAAAAATAAATTATGTCTAAATCTGAAAAAAAAAAACAAAAAAAAAAAACAACAAAGATTATGTTGCTTGGGAATTACAAAATAAACTAGAAAAGCACTCGGAGAGCGCAGACCTCCGCCAAGCGGCACAGTTCCCCCCATAGAGTGTTTGTGTGTACGTTTTCAGATTCCCTGAGCATGAAAAGATATGACTAACAATTGGATTCACAATGATTATTTGTTTATTTGACATGGACAGTGCAATAAACAGACAATTAATGAATGACAATCAATGTGATAGTGATAGGATTAGTGGTTCAGTAGTGTAAAACGGGGCTATAAGGGACGGCGGGTTGATAAGGGACACTTTTCTGGGAAATGTTTTAAATGTAATTGTGTTTTTTTTATTTTGAGCAGGACGCTGAGTTGTGTTTTTATTGTCAAATATCCATGAATCCTTCATCAAATGTAGGCGGAAGCAAAATTAAAAAAGCAGAATTACATTTAGAAAAGTGTCCCATATTACCCCGCCGTCCCTTATAGCCCAGTTTTATGGTAGTAAAAGCATTGCCTCCTTGGCGGAGGTAATAAACTGAAGTGTTGGTGTGTCCATCTCCTCCACTGACGGATGCAGATTGGTTAGACAGGTTGCCGTGGGTTTTATATTATATTGGGGTTGCGCTCGGCGGCAAAACAGAATTTAGAATTTTCCCCGGCAGAGAGGTCGTTTTTACGCAGCGCCTATAGCTGGGCGGGGAATTTGTGGCAAATAATCGGGCGGCGGACAGGTGGCCGTGTCAGGTTTTGCAGCGTCGCGGAAAAAGCGGGCACGCTGGCGGGCCCAGGCCAGCAGTGTTTTCCGCGTGCTTTTGTGCCTAAAACGTTGAAGAATGCGGAGTTTGTGTTGGTCAGACACGACAAGTAGCGCAATGTGCGCAGCGCCTATGGCTGGCGGGCCCAGGCTACCAGTGTTTTTCGCATGCTTTTGTGCCTAAAACGTTGAAGAAGGCGGAGTTTGTGTTGGTCAGACACGACGCCCAGCGCTGTCCATTGCGCCTGCGCACATGTTGGAAATGGGCATATGTCACAGTGTGGAAAAATGCTTTAAAAAATTCCTGTATGCAGACGGTGATGCGGATCATCCCCAAAATGTAATCAGTTCTTCCTTGTACCATTTCCAACAATGCCTGAAAGTTTCATGGAAATGCGTCCAAGATTTTTTGAGTTATCTTGCTAACCAACAGACAGACAGACAGACAGACAGACAGACAGACAGACAGACCCCGGCAAAAACATAACCTCCTCCTGGCCTTTTCGGCCTGGCGGAGGTAATCATGAAATAATGGTAACGATAGGTGATACCAGAATAGAAACAGTACAGGAAAATAAGTTTCTGGGGGTGACGCTAGACAATAAAATCTGCTGGAAACCTCACATCAGTCACATCTGGGCCAAGTTGGCAAAATGTATAGGCATACTGGGGAAAACAAGACACGTCTTGGGCTATAAATCATTGTTCTTACTGTACAATTCACTGTCTCTACCATAGCTTAACTACTGTGTAGAGGTCTGGGGAAAGACCTACAGGACCAACCTCCAGCCAATATGCACATTACAAAAAAAAAAGCTATAAGGATAATAAATAATGTTGGATATAGCGACCATACCAACTCGTTGTTTTTAAAGTTACATGTCATAAAGTTCATGGATTTAGTTAAATTTAAGACAGCACAAGTAATGTACGGGGCAATTAATAATCAACTCCCAACTAATATACAAAAAATATTAAAAAAAAGAGACAATGATTATAATTTGAGAGGAGACTTAAACTTTACAAAACCTAAGGTACGAACAACTAAGAAAAGTATACGCATATCTGGAACAGTCTGGAGCTGGAACTGAAACTATGTACCAACAGAAATCAATTCAAAAATAGGTATAAACATTATTTGCTGAAAGAATATATGTTAGAGGAGTAGTATTTATATGTACAATTCACTATGCTCACTCTGGGACACTATGGAATGGTAGGTGGGACAGTACTGTGTATATCTGTGTTGTTTGGGGCTGGGTTTTGATGTATGGACTGTATGTATGTTGGGATGGATGGGTATCAATGTTGATATGTACAAAATATAGTTAATTGTCTACTTGGGGTCTTAAATGAGGTAATTTTTATATATTTCACATGGGTTGTATTTAGGGAAAAGAGGAGTTGGAGTAAATAAGTGTTCACTTCTTCCTTCTCCCTTTCGAGCATTGTATACTGTCACTTTTATTGCACTTGTCATTTGTTTTTTTTTTTTTTACTTTTTTGTTCGAAATAAAGTATGTATCTATCTATCTAACGCTGACCTCATTCGGCCTTCCTCGGCTCCTCTTGGGGCAGGTTTCTTTTTTGTTGGTAAGAAGGACGGATCTCTGTGCCCGTGTATCGATTACCTGGAGCTAAATGCTATCACCATCAAAGACAAATATCCTCTTCCCCTGATAAACTCTGCGCTCAAGCTCCTTCAGTGTGCGCGGGTGATAGAAAAATTCCATTTTATCTACATTATTATTGCTATTAATAATGTATTATTATATTTGAGAAATATCATGCCTTTCATATGTCATGTTTAATGTCTATATGTGCATGCCATATAGGATAAGTTCATAAATTTTTGGTATGTTTAAGTGAGCAATTATTGACCTTCAGAGAATTCAGTACAGGATCAGTGCATGCGCAAGGAATGATCTAAGCTACTCTTATAATCTCTTTGACGTGACCTGTTTTGGGTCACAGGAATGCTCTGGAACTCCTCAGCTTGTATAGATCAGTAGTAGAGATTAGGTATATGGACATTCTGTTAGTTTTATTGATCTCATGTCCATGTCTCCATTGTCTTGTATTTCTTTGGAGATTCTAGGTGTGCCTGAATACCATGCTTTGTAATCTCTCTCTCAAATGGCCATTGAGGTTAAACTGGATATCTATTTTTATAATAAATGTACATAAATCCAACTTTCCGCCTGATTATTTGACTTTGAATAATTTTAGCTCAAAAATATTCTAACAGCGGGTGTTCACAAAATTAGATCTATGCAATGCGTATCACTTGGTCCGTATTCGGGAGGGGGACAAATGGAAGACGGCTTTCAAAACACACTTGGGGCAGTTCGAGTATCTTGTAATGTCTTTTGGCCTCACCAACACCCCTGCCATCTTCCAACACCTCATTAACGATATCCTCTGCGATATGGTGAACCAACTTGTTTTTGTATATTTGGATGATATCCTGATTTTTTCCCGCATGCCAGAGGAACACAAGGTCCATGTCAGGGCCATGCTACAACAGCTCCTGGAGAACCAACTTTTGGTGAAGGCCAAAAAGTGTGAATTTTCCACCTGCTCCACTTCCTTCCTGGGATTTATTGTGGGGGAGGGGGGTCTGAGAGCCGACCTGGCCAAGGTGAAGGCTGTGCTGGATTGGCCTACACCCCACTCCCACAAGGAGCTCCAGCGCTTCTTGGGGTTTGTGAATTTTTATCGCAGGTTCATCAGGAACTACAGTGGGATAGCACAGCCTCTCACACAGCTGACCTCCGTTAAGGTACCATTTCTCTTGTCCAAGGCAGCCAAACAGGCTTTTTCCAAATTAAAAAGCCTGTTCTCCAATACGCCTATCTTGGCTCAGGTTGACCCTCAGTTCCAGTTCACCCTGGAGGTGGATGCTTCTGACTCAGGGGTGGGCACTGTCCTCTCGCAGCGCTCAACCTCCGACCAGAAGCTCCACCCATGTATGTATTTCTTTCGGAGGCTCACCCCAGCTGAGAGAAATTACGATGTAGGGGATCAAGAGATCCTAGCCATTAAATTTGCTTTAGAGTGGAGGCACTGGGTGGAGGGAGTGGTCCATCCCATAGTCGTGTGGACCGATCACAAAAATTTAGAGTACCTTCGGTCGGCCCGCCGACTCAACGCCAGGAAAGCCCACTGGGCCTTATTCTTCCTTAGATTCAATTTCATCATTACTTACAGGCCTGGCTTACGTAACATCAAACCAGATGCTCTCTCCTGACAGTTCTACTCAGACCATCCAGCCCCCCCGTTCTGTTCCCAGCTGATTTTGTCGCCTTTGTGCATTCTTGGAGCCCTTACCTGAGAGATTGAGCAGAGGGTCCGACAAGCCCAGTCCCTTGAACCCGAACTGGCAGGGGTGCCTAAAGATTGCCTATTTGTTCCAGCCACCCTGCGCAGTGACGTCATCCAGTGGGGCCACTCCAGCCACTTCGCCTGTTACCCTGGAGTGTCCCAGACCACAAACCTTGTCCGATGATTGTTCTGGTGGCCCACTCTGCGGAGGGACATCCTGGACTATGTGAAAGCATGCCAGACCTGCGCTCGCAATAAATTGAACTCCTCACAACCTGCTGGCCTTCTTCACCTGCTACCCATCCCCAGTCGACCTTGGTCCCATATTGCTTTGGACTTTGTCACAGGACTCCCCCCTTCACAAGTCAATGCAGTGATTCTCACCATTGTTGACCGCTTTTCCAAGGCAATTCATTTAGTACCCCTCCCCAAGCTACCCTCCGCATCGGAAACCACTAACCTTCTCACCACTCATGTCATTCACCTTCATGGAATCTGTCTGGACATTGTGTCTTACCGGGGCCCACAATTTACATCACAGGTTTGGAAATCCTTCTGCTGATCACTGGGAACTTCAGTCAGCCTCACTTCAGGTTTCCATCCACAGAGCAACGGGCAGGCTGAGTGTACCAACCAGTCCCTGGAGGCTGCCCTCAGATGCGTAGCAGCCGATAATCCCTCAGCTTGGAGCACCCATCTGACCTGGGTGGAATATGGCCATAACTGGTCTGTCTCCGCTGCCATGGGTCTCACACCCTTTGAGGCCTCCATGGGATACACTCCCCCCTGTTGCCTATGGTGAAGAGGGAGATCGCTGTGCCGTCCGTGGGGGCTCACATACGCCGCTGCCACCGACTCTAGAGAGCCACCCGAGCCGCCCTCCTCCGCACTATGGAGTACAACCGCCAGTATGTGGGACTGAAGTGGACCCCTGCTCCCAAGTATGTGTTTGGGCAGCACATCTGGCTATCAGTGGACTAGATACCCCTGAAGACGGACTCTAAGAAATTATCACCTCGCTTCTTGGGTCCGTTCCCCATCATCAAAATCATCAATGACCACACGGTCCGCCTACAGCTCCCACGGACTCTCTGTATCCACCTGACATTTCACGTGTCAAAGATCAAACCCCTCTCCGCCAGTTCCCTCTGCACCCCCCCCCCCCAGGCCGCCTCCTCCCCCCTCGGGTCCTCGACGGCCAGACCACCTACACGGTCCAGAGAATTCTGGACGTTCGCTGCTGGGGCCAAGGCCTCCAATACTGAGTCCACTGGAAGGGCCACAGCCCTGAAGAACGGTCGTGGATCCCCAAGTCCTATTTCCACGACAAAGGGATGGTCCAGGCCTTTCACCAGGCCCATCCTGAGAAGCCCAGTGGACCACCAGGAGGCGACCCTTGGGGGGGTGGGCACTGTCATGTTCAGGTGAGCGCACACCCCCTCCTTCCTGTCAATGATTCCCCAACTCCTCAGGCAATCAGCACACCTGTGTGACTGGACGCACCTGCCACTCTTTCCTCGCCAGCGCATAAAAGGACCATCAAGCGGAGGCTTCAACACTGGCTCGTGGTTATATTGCCTGCATACTAGCAAGTGAACTAACGTTATATTCAGAGGATTTATGCCTTATTCCTCTCCTTTTTCCTCTTTCCCAGGTTGCTGCCATCGGTGCGGTGCGTCTTCGGGGATCGTTGTGCGTTCACCTGCTCCATCGTCCTCACCCCGCCTCAGCTACCTATTTCCACCTGGTCAGACACCACCCACCTCCTTCCCTTTTCTACTCCCTGCCAGCTTCATCCTGCTGGTTCATCTATTCCTGCTGGGTCTCTCTGTCGGGCTCTCTGCTCAACTCACGTAAGTGGCAGATTTGTCTTCCCATTTCCCTTCCTCTCTTATTAATCAGCTCTCGTCTCTCCCCACAGGCTGAGTCTTCCTCTGGTGAGTGACGTTTTCCTTAACAGTGCTCCATATTTTGAAATTAATAAATTGTTTAAATGTTGCTTCTCTGTGTTGTGTGAGTTTTCTTGGGTGTGGCACCCTGCATGTGAGCTGACCATTCTATCAATATGACAGCGTGGCAGAAACTGCAGTGGCTTTTTAGTGGCTTTCTATAATCCCTCCACATTAACAGTGATGGAAATTTAATACTATTACACCATGTTGCTTAAATTACTGTTTCACTTCTACTCTAGTAGGGTTTCCCTTTATGCAATTGCTATCTGTCTCCCATGTCAAAAGACATTAGGACTGTGTCATTTAACAACTCTGAATTGGCATAAGAAGAAAGCTGCCTGGCTTTGTTACTGACTGGCAACCTGTCCAGGGTGGAGCCTTCCCAATGTTTTCCTGCTAGCAGTAAATACAAGTAGAAAAGGTTGCTGTTTATTGACTGAATGCCTGCTCATGGGGTACAGTACATGTCCAAAATCAGTTCTGCCAACCTGGTGCCCTCTGAGAATATGTTTCGGGGACTCAGGTGTGAATAGATGAATGTTTTTTTCACATTAGTTTGTTCCATTTGATTTTACAGTCAAGGAAGACTGTGATCAGTTTTGCTACATAGCAAAACATTTACACACACACTCTCTCTCTCGTGCGCATGCGTGGGCGTTTGTGGGAGCAGGGGTGTGGAGTGGTGTCGAGTGAGTACTTTAAACTTTGTATTTTCTAACTTTTTCTCTATCTTGTGTGTTTGAGGTGTGTGTGTTTAATATAGTGGGTTGAGTGTGTGTGTGCTGGGGTGTGAGTGTTGGAGTGAGTGTGTTGGGGGACGGTAGCTTCTGCTGCCGGTTTTTCCCGGCCGGCATCATGCCGGTGATTGATGGTGGTGTGGAGTTTGAGCGCTTAACCCGGCGTCATGGTGTGAGAATCCTCCCGACAGTTCCCTGTTCTGTGGAGGAGGCCAGCCTCGCTGTAGGACAGGTGGTTGGGCATGGCAGCATAAAATCAGCATCGAGGATGAACAGCGCAATTGTGATCTTTCTGGATTCGACTGAAAAAGCTGATCAGGTGGTGGCACAGGGAGTGGTCATAGGTGACACTTTTACTCCCGTTTTACCGCTGGCGAATCCGTCTAGGAGGATCACCATCTCAAACGCTCCTCCTTTCGTTAAAAATGATCAGCTGATTAGAGAGTTGTCCCGTTTTGGCCAGGTTGTGTCCCCTATCAGAATGGTCTCTCTGGGTAGTAAATCACCCCTGCTGAAGCATGTTGTATGTCATAGGAGGCAGTGTTTCATGGTGTTGAAAGACAGCTCTGCTGAACTGAACGCGTCTTTTAATTTCAGGATTGACGGCTTTAGCTACTTGGTGTTTGCAACATCTGAAACCATGAAGTGTTTTGCGTGTGGCGCAGAAGGCCATCTTATTAGGTCATGTCCTGAAAAGGCGAACACAAAGAGCACTGGCGGTAAGAAAGGTGACGCCGCTGTTTCTGGTGGTCCGGAGAGTAGCGCTACATGTGGTGCGGCGGATGCCGCTGCGGCGCCCGCTTCTGCTGGGGCGGTCGCGGCCGCAACTGCGGCTGTATATTAGTTGGGAGCTCAAGCGGACGCGTCCGCGGACGCAGACGCGGCCGCAGTTGCAGACGCGGCCGCGTCTGCGTCCGCGGCCGCGTCCGCTTCTACTTCTGCGGGGGCGTCCGCGTCCGCGTCCGCGTCCGCGTCCGCTTGTGCTGGGGCGGCCGCGGCCGCCTCTGCTGGGGTGGCCGCGGCGGGCGCGGTAGTTGTCCCCCCAAACAGTGATGGTGGGGAATTTCTGTCTGGCGGCAGCTCTGATCATTGTGACGAGCCTGTCGCCCGGGGTAAACAGGTGGAGGGTGTAAGTAAAAGTGCAGTTAAACAAAGGAACGTGAATGAACAGACTTTGCAGGCGGGGGAGGAGCGGTTTGAGGCTGTAGCGGACACACAGAGCAAACACTGCATGACAAACGTTGCGTTTCATGAAGAAATGCAGGAATGTAGTTTTGTTGAAAAGGATCCTTTTAAAGCTGCACAAAAAAGGAAAAGTGCGGAAAACTTGCAGAGCTCTGCTAAATCTAGTAGGGTTGGGAATTTAGATTTACTGAATGAGAGCGCTTCTGACGAAAGTGGAGATGAGTCTGAACTGATGCAGACGCAGACGCAGGAGGAGCAAAGCTCCTATTGTTTTACTAAAATTAGGCAATTTCTCCAGGTGACTAAGGGGAGCAGAGCTGTGAAAGTGGAAAATTACTTTCCAGATCTGGAGTTATTCGTGGCATCAGCTCGCAAATTTATGAAACTGAATGATGGGAATGAGACTTTCACTGATCAGGAAATTTATCGTTTAAAGAAACTGGTTGCTAAACTGAAATTGCAAATTACTAACAGTCATGTTGACTCTTAGTTTGTTTCTTCCCTTTTATGCTATGTGTGTGTTTTTTTACTGTACCCTATTTTTATCCTTTTTAATGCCCCACCTTAGAATTGGCACTCTCAATATTAATGGGGCCAGGGATGATGTAAAAAGGGCCTCTTTATACAAGCTTTTTAATTTAAAGAAACTTGACGTGCTGATGGTCCAGGAGACTCACAGCACTGTGGACATTGAGAGCCATTGGAGAAAAGAGTGGGATGGCTGCTTTTTTTTTAGCCACAAATCCAGTAGCAGTGGGGGGGTGGCTGTACTTTTCTCTAGGGGTTGTGTGCCTGTCTCTTATGAGGTAGAAGAGGTGGTGAGAGGTCATTTCCTCTTATTAAAGGTACAGTTTGAAAACGTGAACTTCGTTTTTATAAACGTGTATGTGCCAACACAGAGAGCAGAGAGGATCAGGGTCTTTGACGTGCTTTCGGATACGGTTAAGTCCTGTGATCCAAATAGTTTTTTATTTCTGGGGGGTGATTTTAACTGTACATTAAACCACAGACTAGACAGGAACCATCAGGAGCCTTACCCTGCTTCTGCCAATAGGCTGAGAGAACTGGTGAAAACACATGAAATGGCCGATGTGTGGAGATCACATCATGGGGACCAGAGGCAGTACACCTGGAGCCATGTCAAAGATAACCTTTTATCTATGGCTAGGTTAGACCGTTTTTATGGTTTTAAACATCAAATGAGTGTTTTTAAAAATAGTTGTATCTGTCCTGTTGGTTTCACTGATCACTGCCTGCTGTTTTGTTCTGTGTTTATTGAAAATGTAAAGTGTAAGAGTGCTTTTTGGCATTTTAACAATACACTTTTAAATGATGTGTTTTTTAAAGAGGTTTTTCATGATGTTTGGAAGTCACACAGGGAACAAAAACCCTCTTTTAGTTCTCTCCAATTGTGGTGGGATTTTGGTAAGGCCCAGATAAAACAACTCTGCCAACAGTACACTCAAAATGTCACTCGTAGCTTGACCCAATCCTTGAAAGTTCTGGAGACTGAGGTGGTAGAACTAGAGGAGTTGCTCAGTTCTACAGGAAAACAGGAGCACTTTGAGGCTCTCAAGTCAAAAAGGTCAGCCTTGGCTAGCTTGCTAGGGGTCACCGCACAGGGTGCTCTGGTCCGCTCACGCTACATGGATGTAGCTCTGATGGACTCGCCCTCCCAGTACTTTTTTGGACTGGAGGGGAAAAATGGACAGAGAAAGCTCATTCACTCCTTGTTGGGCGATGACGGGAGAACAATCTCCACAGCAGCAGAGATCAGGAAACACGCTGCTAGCTTTTACAGTGAATTGTTTAGAGCAGAGTGGAGGGAGGACACGTCACTGGGCCAGGTTTTCCTTGATGGTCTTCCAGTGCTCTCAGAGGACCTTGTTGCCGGCTTGGATGCTCCACTGTCTCTGTCTGAGCTGCATACGGCGCTAATGAGCCTCCAGAATGGAAAATCACCAGGCATAGATGGTCTCTCTGTGGACTTTTTTAAGGAATTCTGGCCCCTGCTTGGTCCAGACCTGCTGGAGGTTCTCCAAGATAGCTTGGAAAGGGGGACCCTACCCACGACCTGCAGGAGGGCCATCATCACACTGTTGCCGAAAAAGGGGGACCTCCAGAGCCTAAAGAACTGGAGGCCAGTCTCTCTGCTCTGCACAGACTACAAGATTCTCTCAAAAGCTCTGGCCCGAAGACTGAGAAAGGTGATGAGCGAGCTCATTCATGTAGACCAGACTTACTGTGTGCCTGGCAGGCTGATTAGTGACAACGTCACTTTAATTCGGGATATTTTGGAGGTCTCTGGTTCATTGGCGGTAGAAACTGGTTTGATTTCAATTGACCAGGAAAAGGCGTTTGATCGGGTTGAACACCAATATTTATGGACAGTTTTAACAGCTTTTGGGTTCAGTCCAGGCTTCATAGCCAGGATACGGGTCTTGTACAGTGACATTGAGAGTGTGCTGAAGATAAATGGGGGCCTGTCTGCCCCTTTAAAAGTCCAGAGGGGGGTTCGGCAGGGCTGCCCTCTCTCAGGGATGCTGTACTCCCTCGCCATAGAGCCTTTGCTTCACTGCCTGAGAAGGGATCTATCAGGAGTTACTTTTCCTGGCTGTGACACCACGTTCAAGCTGTCGGCCTATGCAGATGATGTAGTCATTCTGCTAAACAAGCAGAGTGACATTGACGTTCTGGTTAGGAGTGTCAATCTTTTTGGCCAACTTTCCTCTGCAAAGATAAACTGGGGAAAAAGCGAGGCTCTGATGGTGGGGGAGAAACTAGAAAATCAGCTTACGCTGCCAGGTGGGTTGATTTGGAAAAAAGGAGGTTTTAAGTATCTTGGTGTCTTTATTGGAAATCAGCAGTTTGAGCAAAAAAATTGGGATGGGGTCATGGAGAAGATTAACGGGAGACTAAACAAGTGGAAGTGGCTAATGCCAAGAATATCTTTTAGAGGAAGAGTGCTCATTTTAAATAATCTTGTTTCCTCATCCCTGTGGCACCGCCTCATGTGCATGGACCCCCCTGCTGGTTTGTTGTCCAAAATTCAGTCTGTTTTGGTGGACTTTTTTGGGGGGGGTGGACTCCACTGGGTTCCTCAAGCCCTGTTATTTCTTCCCAAAGAGGAGGGGGGGCAAGGAGTGATTCATTTAGCTAGTAGAGGTGCTGCTTTTAGACTGACTTTCATACAGAGACTGCTGACGGGCCCCCAGGACCTGGTATGGAGGCCTTTGGCCTGTGTTATTTTACAGAGAGTCCTTGGGCTTGGGCTAGACCTCCCTGTGTTTTTAATGGATTTTAAGAACTCTAATGCACTGTCTTTACCCAGTTTTTACCGCAGTCTCTTTTCAGTGTGGACTCTTTTTAAAAAACAAAGAGGGCCATGCGATTCCCTCTACTGGTTGTTGAGGGAGCCGCTGGTTTTTGGTGGTCGCCTTGGTGTCCTGCCGGGAGTTGGAAGGACCTTCCTTGATAGGCTGTGTTCCAGGAACATTCTCACTCTGAAGCAAGTGGTGGAACTGGCTGGTCCTGGCCTCAACAACGCCTCAGCTTTAGCAGCTCATCTTGGTGTCAGGTCGAATCGTTTCATCGATGGTCTTCTTGCACACTGGAAACAGGAGCTTCATGGACTTGAGCGCTCCCTACTCTTGGACTTTAGCAATGGCACGCTGCAGCCAGAAAGCACAGACCCCTTTCCCTCTCTCACGCTCTATATGGACTTTGACGTCGCTCCTTGCTCCTTACTGGCATTCTGTGCTCCCACTGGTGTGGACTTTGGAGGAGCCAGTGGTAAGGCACTCTACAGACTGGTGGTGATGGCACTCAACAAGGACCGATTGAACACCTGTGTGGACACTCCTTGGAGAGCCTATTTTAAACTAGGAAAAGGGCATCGGCCTGCCTGGAGGGCTCTTTACAAAGCCCCTCTCCCTAAGAGACATGGAGACTTACAGTGGAGGGTCCTGCATGGCATTATAGCAGTCAATGCTTTTGTTTCTGTGATTAACAGCAGTGTCAGTGATCAGTGTGTTTTTTGTTCCTCTAGGGAGACTGTTTTTCATTGTTTTATTGAATGTCAGCGCCTGAGTGGTCTCTTTGAACTTCTCACAAAACTTTTTCATATTTTTAAGGAAGTTTTCTCTAAGCAGGTTTTCATTTGTGGTTTTATGTACAATCGTCGTTTTAAGCAGAAGTGTCAACTACTGAACTTTGTTTTAGGACAGGCAAAGTTGGCTATCTATGTAAGCCGGAGAAGAAAACTTGAAAATGTTGAGAATGATGTTGATGTCAAAATTTTATTTGTGAGGCTACTTAAAGCCAGAATCAGGCTGGACTTTCAGTTTTTTATGGGGAATGGGGATGTGGAAGGTTTCAGGACCCTCTGGTCCCTGGAGGATGTCCTCTGTTCAGTTCATGATGGACAGCTTTTTTTGGGGCGTTTTTTGGGGGATTAATTTTCTGTGTAACATAGCATGATATAGAAATTGTATTGACTGATGGACAAGTGTGTTTATTAAAGATCTTTTAAAAATCAAAAAAAAAAAATCTCTCTCTCTCTCTCTCTCTCTCTCTCACATATATATATATAAAATATCAAATTATAAATGAGTTTACCATATTGAAACTGATTTTCTCTCCTTTAGAGTTTTGTGAAAGCATTAAAAAGCATTAAAATGCTATAGTTAAAACTAAATAACCCAGAATAATAGGAATGAATGAGCATGTATTGAATGAATCATGAGGTATTTCCTGTTCTACTCGTAGTACAGCGGTTAAATTAACACTTGTGCTTTGTTAAGTTTGAATGAAATATATTTTCATGAATTTATTAAAGGAAATCTATGATGGTCAAGCAGAACCATCCACCCATCCATTCATCTTCAACTGTTTATCTGGGGGTCCAGGTCACAGAGACAGCAGGGAAGCCCAGACTGAACTCCCCGGTGCACTTAGCATCATGATCCCCATCAGTCCTGCAGGTGGAGAGCCCCCTGGAAGGAGAACCCAAGTGGCTCGCTCAGCTGAGCCCGGCTGGGTCCTATGGACAGAAATCCGGTTGCCAGGTGCTTGCCCTTGAGCCCCAGTAACCCCAAAATAGATGAGTATACTGGGTCCTTGTTGTCAAGTCTGCATTGAGATGAATTGGGCATCTCTTGGTCTGGCCCTTCACACAGAACCAGTTTGCCTTGGCAGATCCTAGCAGGAGCAAATTGCACAAGTAGGTTCATTTTGTCTTCTTTTAATTATTTACCTTTTGTTCTTATTAAAGACAAAAATAGAAAGATGTTTTTACCTTCTTTACGTTTCGACTGTTCACTGCACCCTTTGTCAGAAGTGATGAAGGCTGCAGTGAACTTCTGACAAACTTCAGTGAACTTCTGACACTTCTGACGAAGGCTGCAGTGAACAGCTGAAACATGTATAGAAGGTAAAAACATCTCCTTTCTATTTTTGTCTTTAATAAAAACAAAAGGTAAATAAAAGGAGCAAATTGCCCTTGACAACATAGCTCCTGGGATCATTAGGACTTACAAACCCCTTCACCATGACAAGGTAGCAATACACAGAGGGGGGGGGGGGGGTTCATGCCTCAAGAGGCATGTGGTCAACTGACATGGAATTACCCATTAAAAAAAACCTGTCTTTCTGTGGTTATAGGGGTAGTTAGGGGCACAGTAATTGCAGAGTAGATGTGGAATCCCAGTCTCTTGAGGAAAACATTGAAGTGAAAGCTTGCTGCCATTCTTTTGACATTCACTAGTGGAGATCAAAGTTTCAGAGTAAAGATCAGCTCTGATTAGTGGGAGTTTTCAGCTCCAGAAGGATCAAAAAGTGAACTCCGGTAAGCAACACTAACAATATAATTTAACAAATGCAACAGATTAAAGTGTATTTTTTTATGATTTAGAGTTCTTGACCATATCCTGTGTCAAACAGAATTCAACTTAACTCTATTACTTAATTTAACATTACCCCCTCATGTATTTGGCTTCAGTCTTGTGGGAACTGATTTCACTGACTTGGGTCGAACATCCAATCACTTTCATTTCGGTGCAGAAAGACACTGCAACCTCAACCATTTATGCAGTTAAAAGAATCATGCTATTGTAGTGTGTTGCAGTAGCTCTTCGCTCTTCACCAACCTTTTCCTCAAAAGATTTAGATTTTTAATAAATTTTAGTCTCATTTTAGTCTCATCTGTCTTTACTAAGGATGCTCTTTTAGGGGATAAATTCAAGACGATAAATCTTAGCCTTAGTTCAGTGGCCTTGGGATGTTTGCTCTCTGTGGGGGCTGCGAGTTGCCCTGGAGTCTGGGGGGGCTTGGGGAGGGGTGT
Source organism: Pholidichthys leucotaenia (assembly GCA_020510985.1). NCBI lineage: Eukaryota > Metazoa > Chordata > Actinopteri > Cichliformes > Pholidichthyidae > Pholidichthys > Pholidichthys leucotaenia. Next base: position 377,180,711 of record CM035844.1, on the reverse strand, counting down.
TGCTGCGGCCTACTACCCTCTTGTTTATTTAAAAAAAATATGTTTCCTGACAAACCACACACACACGCACGCACACACACATCTGTCTATTCTCTTTCAGGTGCAGATATCAGACTCGTGCAGAGATCTTCTCAGAAGCAGCAACTGTTTCTTGTGATGTCTCTTCATTTGTCTCCCCCATTCCTTCACCCCCACCTCTTCCGACCACTTCATATCCCTTCAGTTCCCTTTGCCATTCCTCCTTGTTGGGTCCAGCATAAGTAAGAAGAAGAAGCCAACTTTATTGTCATTCAATCCATTCAACCAGTCATGTACAGTAGAACAAAATTACATTTCTCCTATATAAGACAATGTAACTAAAGTATTAAAATTATTATATAGCAAGAGGAGTCTATAAATACTGTTTATATACAGCATATATCAAATTTGAGCAGAGCTACTTTTGGCAAAGTAAATCTGGTGCAGTAAGGGAAACGGGTATCTCTTCTGCTTGCTGAGCTGCTGGATAGGACAGGTTGAAAAAAAACAACTTAGATTTGATACTTGATTATTAAGTAGTCCACTAATGAGGAAACAATGCTGATTGAAACTTGAACTACTGATTATATCATTACATTCTGTGTTTGTTGTATCATGTCTCAGACTGTACTGTGGACTCAAGCTGAGCCTTGCTGAGCACTGAATTTATGAGTAGATGTTTGCTGTTGTTCTGCAGTCACTAGGAACACTATTTGTTTTTAGAGAGCCAGTACATAACCTTATCATTTATCATAAATGCTTCTGCAAAAAAGAGACAGCAAACCTGCCACAGTGAACTGGTGGATGAGGAGTTGCAGGCAGCCGGCTGCACACCTCGCGCTTCTCAGCAAGGACTCAGTGCCCCACTGTTTTCAGACTCATGCAGTGAGCAGCATAAAATTAGATAACTGCTTCTCCCAGAAAAATGGCTTTGCTTTATGAAAAAAATATATTAATGTCTCCATAATTCTGTGGCGTTTAACTCATTTATTGTTAACACAAGAAAATCTGCAAATTAACAAGAACTGACAGGGACTGACATGTGCGAGGCTTCCAACTTAACCTGTCTCCCACAGAGCACCACAAACTGTCTCCAAATCAGGAACGATTCCTGTCAAACACTAATTCATCACAGGCATGCTGTTTACTGACATAAAATATTTCACTGCTCTGTTTTCATTAATCTTCATTTGCTGCTTTTTCTGCCTTTAACCCCCACAATGGTTTGTTCCATATCTAGGCTGTGTTAGATCTGAATTGATGAGAGAAGGTCTGTGTGTTTGTCTACCCTAGAGCAGCCCAGGGCCTTGTGGGGGGAAGGAACATGAGTGTGGTGAAAACCGGCGATGTGATGTGAGTGTGAGGTTGGTGTGTGTTTGAGCATGAACGCTGTCAGGAGGGGCTGTCGAAGCTCAGTCAGCTTGTGCCTGTGGGGTAAGGGGGAACTGGGATGCATTTATTTGGAGATGAATGCACGTGCACGTGCGTGCACACTCTCACAAAACATCTAATTGGCAGAAGACAGCTGCTGCCAACCAGAAAACGCATGCGAATACACCCATGATGCTTTGGCCCACGGGCTGCCACGCCACGCTTAACAATTTACCCTCATTGTAATGAGCTCAAATGTGCAGCAAATTATTTTCCTGTCCAAAGCGTTTTATTTACAACTCATGTAGCATCGCAATGAGCAAAGAAGCTTTGATTGGTATTATTTTTACATCATAGTTGTGGTGTTTGCTTTATAACTTCATTTGTGCATTCACTGGAGGATAGACTTGATAGTGCCATTTGTTTACATTAAAGGGGTCATTGATTTGCACTTTTTAACAGCTCACGCATGTGTTAATGAAAGAAAGCCAACTTAATGTCATTCAATCATGTACAGTAGAACATTACATTCCTCCCATCTACAATGTCAGTCACATCTAGAATCAAAGGGGCCACTGCCATGCCACAACCAATTTTCCTTCCCCCATTCTATGATGCTAAGCACCAAGCTAGAAGGCAAAGTACCATTTTTATATGGTTTTTGGTATGACCCAGCTGGGGCTTGAACCCATGACCTTCCAGCTCTGTGGCAGATGCAGGTCACCGCTCCCACTGGAATTGCTTGTGACATATTTTGGTCACATTTTCTTTAATTGTTGCAGTTTTTTTTCCCCTTTCAGTCTCTGAGACAGATTCAACTCTGCCCTCACTCTACAGCAGGGGTCACCAACTAAAAGTGCAAGAGGTCCAATAAGTCAGTACTCCTCCTCAGCTGAGGTCCGAATTAGGGCTGGAGATCTTTAGGCACCTCACAATTGTGATTCATAGATCTCAGATTTGATTCTAAAACAATTCTCGATGCATTTTTGTTTTTTGTTTTTCCAGGATTTTATTCCTCTCACTGTGTGACAGCTTGGTACTTTTAAAGCCAAGTGTTTGCAGTGACCCATGAATTTACTTCAAACGTCTTGACATGGTTGTAGACCCAGTGAACAGACTCGGACATGAAATAGATACAATTATATTTATTAACAATAATGTGTGGATGTGAGTGTGTGGATGTGTGATCTTGCAGCAGCTGGGGGAGAGCAGAATGTCGTACGACCTGGCAACCCTATGGACAAACAGAGACAGGACAGTTAGTGGCAATACAGGTGGAGATGTGCAGTTTAATCCTGGGCTTACTGTTTGCAGAGATGTGGTGACGCTCAGGTTCAGCTCGGCGGCTGCAGCCAGGAGGACAGCGTTCATTGATCCAGCTGCTGCTTGTAGAGGGTGAATATGTGTCAAGTGGAGTTGTGTGGCTCGGTCCGCCGCCAGGGAGGAGAGAGGTCCGCCGCCACGGAGCTCCGCCTGTGCACAGAGGACTGAGTGGATTAGGGAGAATGAGTGATGGCTTACTTGGGTAATGGAGGTTGGAAGTGAGGACGAAGGCAGGCTGAAGCTAGGAACTCTGGAACAACGAAGAAGGCGTGAGTGGGTCTCATGAAGGTTGACAGACAACGCCGCACGGATCCCAGGGCAGCGTGGTTTAAATAGCCCAGGCCGTGATGAGGAACAGGTGTGTGCGCAGCTGAGGGGAATGAGCAGCCGGCGCAGACCATTACACATCTTTTAATAAAAGAAATGGAAGAGAAATGTGACAAGTCACACAGGCAAATTTATCTGAAAATGTGCTTTTAAGAACTGTCATCTTTTCATGGATATTCTTTCAGAAGACCACAGCTGTCTCCAGTGGGCCAATAACATTTGCTTTTACACATTATTTTATTAAGCAGATGTTTTAGCTGCTTTTAGTTCTGTATTATTTTTTTTTTGAACAAAAAAAAAAATCAGATAAATTATTTGCTCAATTTCAAATAAAATGTAATAATCATAATAATACAGGGGAACAATAAATGTGTTTTTGACTCCAAATAAATAGCTCTAAAATTCTAAAATCTACAACTTAAATCCTAAAAATGGAAAGTTTTACAGGTGAACACAAACTAAATTACATACGGTACTGTGTGTATTTATGTTGTTTTTGGCTGGGTATATACAGTATGTATACATATGTATGGACTGTATGTGTATGTGTATAAATGTTGATATGTATAAAAATATAGTTAAAAATGTCTATTTCGAGCTCTAAATATAGAGGTAATATGTATATATTTCACATGGGTTGTATTTAGGGAAAAAGGAGTTGGATAAGTATGTATTAACTCCTTCCTTCTCCTTTTTGAACACTGTACATGTCACTTTTTATTACACTCATCATTTGTTTGTTATTAGAAATAAAGTATTTCATCATCATCATCACATTTAAAAAGATTAATATTTCCAAAACAAAATCTCACAAAAGTCTGCCTCTATATTTTCAGTATTAAAAAAAAGTTTCAAACTGTAAGCCTAAAAAAGGAAAAGAAAATATAATTAATTCCACAGTACAGAATTCCTCTGGAGTTTTTTTTTTTTATGTCAACAATGTTTTTATCTTTTTAACCTCGTCTGGGTCTGTCTAGGTAACACTGTCACAAGAAGAGAGAAGGTGGATGTGTGTGGAACTTCTCATGTTCAGTAACACACAGAGCAAATTATTGTTTCGACGTGATATCAGAGGGTCGTGGAAATTACCTCAGTAAACAACATCGTGCAGCCCAACGGGGATGCTGTCCCAGGAAGGAGTGGAGGAGCCGCGGGGACTTCTGTCAACAAACCCCCGGGGGGACCCGTCCCATCGCAGGCAGCCAGAGTGGTGGTGGACACAATTTCACAGCAGCGTTTCATTCTGCGGGTTACACCGGGCAGGAAGCGTGGCTGTTCACCCGCTGTATCCCACCCAGAACGTCCAAGGTCTTATGCTATAAAATGTCTGGGCAGCCGCTGCCGATACAGCACTTGAGTTCCGCTTTTTCGTTCGGTTAAAACGAAACAGTATAATTTTTCCCCAAATTATATCAAAAAGCTTCAGAGTCCGGACGGACGACTGTTAAAGTCTGGATCCGGACCGGAGAACGCCAGTTGTTGACCCCTGCGCCACAGAGTTGCCCACTTTTCAGAAAAGGATGAAGTGAGATTTAACGGGAACTGAGCACAGGCGAGACTGGAGGTAAGGGTGGAGTGAGAATGCAGGTGCATAATTCACAGACATTTTTTTCAATGAATACACTTCTTTACCTCAGAATAAGAATAACATTCAATCTGCTTTATGCTGTCTTGAAAGTGCATATTGTGGGAAAATCTGAAGAAAGTCAACATGATATTGGCAGTAATTTCCTCATTTTGGAGTGAGAAATGGCTGCAAGGTTTTGGTGTGAGAGAGGGGGTAAAATAGTGAGAATCACACCCAAAGAGTGAGAGTTGGCAACACTGCCCTCTTACGTCACTATTGCTAATATTAGCTAGCTGCAGCTGCCTAGCTCAGAGCAAATTAACATAAATTTGTCTCAAAGAATGAATAAAATAATGTGTCACTGGGGAGCAGGGGTGTGTGGTTTCAGTGGTCGATAGGATATGAGCAGTCCCTGGAATACAATAGGCACAGAAACATTTATGAATGAGTGGCTGAACTGCTAGCTTCAGCTAGCCGCCTTGCTTTCCTTGCATCTAAATTGAGAAAATAAAAGTTTAACCAAGCTAAAATAATGTCTAGAGCTAAATATATGATCAAGTGTTGTTAAACAAACAAGGATTCCAGTGGGGGTGAATAGAATTTACAGAAAATAGTGATCGAAACCGGTCAGATCCAGACAAACTGTCCATCATCTCCTCCATGCTGAGGTGAGTTGTGCCTGAGTATAGTGATCGACTTGGACAGTTTAATGTAAAATCAGAGAAAATATGACAAAATACGACAAAATGACAAGATATATTATCAACTGTGGATTAGTGAACCAGGTGGAAACAGGGATGGCTATTAGGGTGACTGAAATAAACTGCGCTTGATACGAGCTTCCTAGTACCACTGTTAGCTCGGAAGCTAACACCTTTGGCGCTCCACCTATCGACATGACAGACAACTAGGCTGGCCAATAACAGAGCAGCGTGCAGGTATCAAGACCAGTGAAGGTTACTTTTTAGTGACATTTCCCATTTCTTGATGTATAAGAAAATAGCCCGAAGAGTCAAAATGGTTTCTTGGAGAGAAAAAAAAAACAAAACAACAAAACAAGGTAAAGGCTGTATGGGTTTTTTGTTTGTTTGTTTTTTTTTTTAAAAGAGAAGTGAGCATTTTGATATTTTTTCAATAATCATGTGACCAACACATTTCACAAGGTTAAAACCAACAATTTTTCAGTCAAAAACCCCTTTAAATAGTTTCTCAGTCAAATCTGCAGTACCAGTAAGGCACAATTATTAGGCCAAGTCATTCACTAGTCAGGAAATCTTTAGTAGTTTTAATGCCTCTCAGATGATTTCCTTCAAAATTTTAAAGAAAAAATCATTTTTTAATGCACAGGTCAATGACTTTTTAGCAACTGTTTTTGCTAGTGATTTTACGGAGAATGCATACTGCCAGCATTGGTGAATGCTCTGGGAGAACTTTGGTTTATGTGGAGGGACTGCAGAGCAGAGCAGGATGTGAGTAAAAGACAGGGAGGAGGGGAGACAGATGGCTTGGCTGTTTACAGAACTCAGCAATACGTGTCACAAGTTAGTAGCTCATTACAATGATCCTTTCGCTGATTTGAAATAAGCTCCCAATGATGCAAGGCGCCCCCCCCCTTGCAGCTTCCCCTGAAGCCAGTAGGTGGGAGCAAAGTGCCACCGACCAACATAAGAAGCTAGCCAAGCTGGAGTTGTTGCAGCTGGAGAGAGGCATACAAGCTCCTCTGCAGGCAGAAAGGTCTTTTCAGCCCTCTTCAATCAAGTTTTCATAAAGGCAGAAACAGACCCACTGCTCTTTACAAGGGCTTTGCGAGAGCTTCACTCTAAAGTGACAGGTACTGCAGTTTGAGATTCAGGCAATCTGCACCCAGACTGAAAGAAGTGGGGTGGGGGGAAAAAAGCAGAGTGAAGGGTGGAACGTGAGAAGGAGGCCAAGGCATCCAGAAACTCCAGATTTGATTACTAAATGCAGTTTACAGGAAACCCTGAGGCCCAGAAACCTCAAATGAAATTAAAGCATATGGTTGACTCAGGGATTCTGTACATCACATTTGCTCTCGGCACCTGATACAACTGAACTTGGAAGTTTTTAAGCCTTAGGTGTGTGCAGAACTGGTTCTTTCTTCATGTCCCTCCAGCTTCACCCCCCCCCCCCCCAATTACTGCCTGGCTATGTGAATCAAGGATTAGGTCAGGCCAAGGGAAATCAATGGCTGGCAGCTAAGACAAAACAGGAGAGCAGTGAGAAAGCTGCCACTTTTAAATCTGAATGGGTGAAGATCTGGGCTAAAATAACAGTTTGAGGTTGCGTGTGCGTCTAAGTCCCTGTGTGTACAGTACATGTAGTCTTGGAAAAAAGGACAACGCCTGTGGGAAAGTTTGGACCCTGAAATTCCCACAGAAAGACCAACTGATCCTTGGAAGTCTTTGAGGCGTGCAAGACTGCAACCTCAGCTGGAGCCGTAGTAGTGAATGCTCGATATCCTGCAGCAGGTTTTCAGAACCTGCCCTCAAAGTGAAAAGATACATTAAATCACAGGGGGTGGTAAATGTAATTCAAGCAAACCAGAATCCAGTGCAGCACACTGCATGCAAATTACATAAAAATGTGCCTTTGTGAAACCCTGACTCTTGCATTTTAGAGAAAAACATTAACGTAGCATGTCATCTAAAGTGCAGGAAATATTTCAGGATGTCAGTATACTGCAGAACTATGTCAAATCTTTCCGTTATGCAGCTTTTATTTCCTTGTTTGGTAAATTTTAAGTATAAAAATGAGCACAAGTCAGTTTCTATTTAAATACAAAGTGGTTAGTCTTTAAAATAGTTTAGTGTATGAGGTAAACGATTACTCAATTTTACTGATGGGCCTCCAAAAGTTACTAAAAGTGGATGATACTAACCTAACAAAAAAGCTATTAAATAGTTATTTCTACAGACTTCAGTTATGCCATTTTTTTTTGATGAGTTTTAAATTTTGAATTTGATTACAGTCACATTGTGCCTTAAATAAATCAATGTGAACCAACCCACATTGTTATATAGTTACCCATTTTTTCCTCTTGGCCACTTGAAGTCAGGCTGCAGCTGATTTTCTTTTTTTTTCCTTCCTCTTTTTCATTAAATCTTTTGTCAGTGGGGCCTTTTTTGCTTTCTCAATTTTTTCCCCTCTTGGTATTTTAAACCTTTTTTTGTTCAAAATGTGAGCATATAAAGCAGTAGTCAGACTGGCACAATGTTAACTGCAGCAGTTTTGAATTAACAATTAAAAAGCTGCTGTGTTAATGGAACAGATTTTAGTTGCATTTGTTTGTGTGCGCGTCGGAGTGCCCTCTGCTTCTCTTTGCCACATGCTCATTACCACCAGCTTCATTTCTAAGGCGAGGCTCCTGAGGGGAGTCACTGCTTTTACAATTAGCCCGCTAAGTGGTGTCCTTCCATTTACTGTGTGGTTTAATGCAAACCAATACACATAGTAAGGTCCCTCAGGATATAGTTTCCAGAGGCAGAGCATTCTGCTGGAAAGACAACGGTGCACTTTCCATCAAAGATTTACATTGATTTTGTGAGGGTGTGCAAAGCAAAAGACAGTGTATTTAAATGCAAGGAAGTTGTTTGCGGGGTTAGGGTGTGTGTGTGGGGGGTGCTCAAGCTGAGTTTAGCTAGCTGACACTGAAAGAAATCCCTATCATCATACCATTGACTGGAAAAGCACAAGCTTTGGGAGCTTTTTATTCTTCATAAAATGTAGAAGAGCTGAAAGTGCAGATGAGAGCACAAATGCAATTCACATCAGCAGTTGGCAGACCATCGCTTATGCACTCTGATGTCAGAACAGGCAACTAAATGCTTCTCAGGGTGATATTTTTTTGTGCTAAATATGTAAAGCAGTCAATGTGAGTCATGCCTGAGCTCATAACAACTTTTCATGATCAGAATGACTCATTTTAGCACCATACTGTTACCCTAAAGTTTGATACAAATGCAAGCTTGCATCTGCAAATTAATTTTGGCTTCAGCAATACTTTTCACATTCTGTTCACAAAGCACACACTCGGGCACAAAATGGAACCGTTTTCTCACCCTGTTGGCAAGACGAGCAAAGGGATTGGGATACAGTGGGCATGTGTACAAATGAGATCAAATGGTTGAGTTGCTTTGTGAAATCTCAGTCGACTCCAACAAGAGCTGCTGTGGTACCTACAGCTCAGAGGAAGAACATCTAAAAGACGAAAGCTGAAAGCAGCAATGATTGGAACTCATGGGGGCTACATCCACTATTTTTTGTCACATAGCAAGGGTGTCAAATTCAGTCTTACTGAAGGCCAACAGAGGAGTAATTGAGCCAGATATTCATTTTAATTATCTTTTTTTTTAAATTGAAAAAAGTAAATTCATTAAAAATATTGAGTATGTACCCAAAAAATGTTGCAGGTTTAAGAAAGGGTAAAAAAGTTACAAATACGAGATTGGGGTGGGGGTGGCTAGTGTTGTAGTCAAGACCACACTGAGACCAGACCAAAATCAGAGCGCAGAAAGACCAAGACTTTATGGAATCGAGACCAAGTCAAGACAGCCAGGCAGAGGCAGCGTCGAGACCTAGACTACAGAAGTTTAAGAAACTGGGGAAAAAAGTCACAAATTTATAAAGTGTGGAAAAAGTTGCAAATTTTTGAGATGCAATTAAAAAAAGCACATAAGCCACCAATTTAAGAGACTGAGGAAACATTTTGGAAATTTATGAGACTAGGGAAAGTAGTCACAATTTAGCAGAGGACTGCTAATATTCTGGGGTGCCCTATCTCTCCTCCCACGCTTTGATATTGACACTTGTGGTATATAGTTTCTAGAAGACTTCAAACTGGAAGGGTACAAATGCCAGTGAAAAATGATATGTCTATGTAAAATATCTACTGTATACTGTATATACAGTCGTGAAAAAATGAGGACACCCCATTAAATATTCAGTTCTTTCTTAAGAAATGTTCTCATATCTATGTCTAACCTTGTTTTTGTTTTTATTTCCACTTTTTAACATTTATTTTAGCCATTTTAAGTGGGAATGAATGTGGGGGTGTCCTTAAAAAGATGGGGGGTGTCCTAATTTATTCCTCTCTATTTATTTAGAGTTATATTTTACAGAAAATTTGAAAAAAGTCTTTAATTCATTTTTAATTGTTTAGTTGTATTACATGAATCTCCCAGTATTTTTCCCCATTTATATTAAATATCCATATGCCCATATATGTTAAAAAAACACAGGCTTATAGATGCTTATACAAGGTGTCCTCATTTTTTCACATGACTGTCGATCAAATGTTGAAAATCTATGAGACTTTCAAGTGTCGTGATTTCAGGAGATTGGATCCTGAAGAAGACAAAACAGGAAGCTGATTTAAATGTATTTCAATGGCAATAACAATCGGTTTAGAAAAGATTCACTCCTCTTTTAAAAAGATCACATTTTAATCATTTTCAATTTCCAGCTTATAACACCTGATGGAAGGATATGTAACAGCAACAGGCCAGAAAAAAACAAAAAAAAAAAAAAAAAAACATCTCACTGACAGAATCACTGAATTGGTTAAAGGATCATCTCCTCCTAAAAATAACATGTAAACTCAGTAGCATGTACTGTAGCTAATTACTGTCTCAGTGACCCATGAAGCCATTTCACTTCCACCTGTGATCAGGTGTAGGAATTTTGATTAGCTCATTGTAAAAAAGAGCTATTCCTTAGTAGTACAACTGAATCAAATAGTAAACCATGTGTCGAACGACACTGTCAAAGATCAGGATAAAGGTGAGGACAAGCACAAGCTTGGAGATGGATACAAACCCCGCCTCCCCCCCCCCCCCAAAAAAAAGGCTTTATCAATCCCTAGAAGCACAGTCAAGTCTATATTAAGTAATGGAAGGTGTTTGGTACAGCTGAGACCTTCTCTGGATAAGGATGTCCCTCCCCAACTGGACAAAAGAGCGAAGGGGAAACTGGTCAGAGAGGCTACTGAGGCCTACAACAGTTTGAAGCTGTTGCAGAAATTTATGACAAAGTGTGATCATTGTGTGCATGTGACAACAATATCACAGATTCTCCTCACATGTGGCTTTTATGGGATGGTTGCAAGAAAAAAGCCTCTCTTTAAAAAAGGCCAGATGCAGCTTTGCCATAACGCACCTTGGAGATTCTAAGGCCAGGTAGAAAAAGGTGATTTGGTCAGGTGAGACTAAAATTGAACTATTTAGCTAGAACACCAATCAATATGTGTAAAAGAAAGTCAATACAGGCTCACCATCTAAATGAAAGTATTCAGCTTCTGCTTAAATGCAAAGTGATTAGTCTTTAAGGTAGTTTAGTGTATGAGGTAAACAATTTCTTAAAGCTGAGTGTGAATAAGTGCGAGCATGAGCATGGGTGTGTATGGTTGGGTTGAGGTTGTGGGATGCCGGAAGGACAGGCATGGGACGCCCTGCCCTGCATGGGGGAAGGGGGGTGGGGCTCTTCTCTGCAGCTCCCCACTGCTTGCTACTGCTATACTCTGCCTGTACTGGGGTGGCAGGATGCAGGCTAGGGCTTGCGGCTTGCTGCTCCAAGTGTCCTGGGACCCTTACACTATGGCTGCCGGTGCTCCATGTGAGGTCTCCTTCCACCCTTCCTCTTGGGGTGGGTGCCTGGCTGAATGACCTCGGGGCAGTGGTGCTCTGTGGGGGCTACAGGCTGCCCCCATGATGGCAGCGCTGTCTTGCTTGCCTGTGGTTCCGAGTTGGGCGTTGCTGTGGCCTGGTGCCCTCATTTTTCCATGCGTTTCCTGACAAACCACATGCATGCATTTGTGAGTGTGTGCACTCACACACATGCACAGACACACACTGTTCCCAAAAAGTTAGGGATATTTGGCTTTCGGGTGAAATTTATAGAAAATATAAAAACTTCACGCTACAGTGGTATATCATGAAAGTAGGGCATTTAAGTAGAAGCATGCAATGGTGATTTCCTCATCTTAAACAATTTATTGAAACAAAAGCCAACAACAGTGGTGGGTATACCACAACAAAAAATGTCAGTGTTTCAATAACTTGTTTTGTGCCCTGGGCTCAATTACAGCTTGAAAACGTCATCTCATGCTGATCACAAGTTGACTTATTGTCTGCTGAGGCATATCATTCCATTCTTCTTGAAGGGTGGCCCTCAGATCATTGAGGTTGTGGGATACAGGGTAATGAACTCCTACACGGCAACTCAGCTGATCCTATAGGTCTTCTATGGGATTCAGGTCTGGAGAAAGTGCAGGCCACTCCATTTGAGGTACCCCAGCCTCCAGCAGCTGTTCCCTAACAATACAACCTCGATGAGCTAGAGCATTGTCATCCATGAAGATGACATTAAGCCTGTGTTGTTCATGCAGGGGCACAATGACTGGATTAATGAGGTTATTCAGGTAGTATTGGCTTGTCACTGTACCATTCACAAGGTGTTGGGCAGTTCTGTATCGACTAGACACACCTGCCCAGATTGGAGCACCTGTGTGCTGGGTGACAACAGTGGCTGATGCATACTGCTCTCCTTGACGTTTCCAACATTGTTGGTGGCAATCATTACTGCTCAATGTGAATCAACTTTCATCAGAGAACAGGCCCAATGGTCCTTTGTCCAGCGTACATGCTCCCTGGCCTACGCAAGATGATGACGCCTGTGCCTGCTGGTGTGGTCAGGTACCCTTGAAGGCCATCTAGCATGCAGACCATGCCGATGTAAACGGTTTTGAATGGTCTGACATAACATTTGGGTTGAGAATTGAGTGGCGTTCATCATCCGGTTCTGCAGGGCACTGTTCACAATGAAGCAGTCATCAGCGTGGATGTGGCCAAAAGATGTCCATGCACTTCTGTGCCTTTCTGTGACTCTTCAAGTCTCTTTGTATCTCTGTTGCAATGTGCTGATGACACTGAGACTCTAAGCTCAGTGGCCACTTCCCTCTGAGAACTTTCTGTTTGAAGCCTCGCAATGGCGAGGTACTGTTGATGAATTGTTCGGTGCCGTCTTGGTCTCATGATGTCAAAATGTGAACAGCATGATGAAGAGGACTATTTAAATACCAATTCTCATTGAACCAGAACATATATTGGTCGATTCATGGATCAGACACCTGTTGTGAATTTTGCCGTTAAGCACCTTGTTAGAGAACAGCAAGTTATGCAAAAAGTACTGAAATATTGAACACCTGGACATGTGTATTTAAAGGGTTGGAGAAGGTCAAATTAAGTTCACCTGTAAAGCTTATAGTGCATTTTAGGTGCATCCTGAAATTTCACCCAAAAGTCGAATATCCCTAACTTTTTGTGAGTATATCAATCTTTTCTCTTTGAGGTGCAGATACCTGGCTTGTGCCGAGATCTACTCAGAAGCAGCAATTGGTGTTTTCTTTCTCTTTTTTTTTCTCCATCTAAGTACTATTTATATACAGTATAGTTATATACAGTCTTCTTCAGGAGGCTGCAGAAACAAGGGTGGGTGGACAATAAGCCATCATGAGTGCTCACCCAAAACAGACCTTCCATCACTTCCATCAACCATTGTGTTATAGTTTTCTTTTTAAGTAATAAACAAAAACCAAACTGTCAACTGAGAACAAATTGCTATGCATAATGGGGATGGTGAGGTCCTGAAGCAATACGTGGCCCAGTGATTGGCAAACTGTCCATTGTATAACTCTGCCATTTCCATATGGTGCCTTTGACCCTTCAAAACCTTGGCTAATTACTAGGGATGCAAGATCTTAGATTTTTTTTCTTTTTTTGTTGGTAACAGATATGTTGATATTTAAAAAAAAAAAAAAAAAATCAGATTGCCGATGCCAATATATATGCACCTATTTTCCCCCAGATACTTACATTTTCTTTGTCTTACAGTGATGATTAATTGGCATATAAAGACATTCCCCAAGGAAAACACCGGCATAGAATCTCAGGTTTTACTGGCTTCTTTTATATTACTTTAGAAAGTGATTATCGTGAGTATTTTAAACCTTGGCTGCGTTTTAAAAAAATGTTTCAATGTTTTAAAATGTTTCAAAGTGCAGCAAGGATCTTTCTTTTCCTCTAAACTGTGACATGAGGAAGCCATAAACTGTCAGTACAAACTGCTGAATATTATGAAAAGGTCTAAAGGAGAGTATAGTTAACTTCTTGCTTCTTGCCAAGATAAGGAGTGAGTTAGCCTCCACTGAGCACAGATCTCCTTTAGCATCAGGTCACCCTCAACTCCTGAGTGTCCTGGTTGGAATGTCTGGAGGCAACTAGTATAACAGCTACGCTAGCACATAGCACTGTTGTAACTTAGCCTCGGAGGTTAAAGACATGGAAAGATGTTTCCCTTCCCCTCTGATTCACCGATCCAGACTTATCCAACCTCTACGCTCCTCTGGCAGCTCTACCAACTTTGCCGTCTGTCACCGTTCTTGAATTGCTATCATAACGAAGGTAACAGCAAGGCTAGTGCTCCAACCAAAAATGATGAAGCTCTCTTGGCAGTAATCCTAACACCATGGGCACTGTGGAGGAGGCTGCTGCTGAAGTTCTTTTGTCTTTGCTGTTGTGTCTTTCTTTTGATTGAGCTTGGTGGATTCCTCTTGCTGTGTTTTTGCTCCTACTCGTGGCTGTGTGGAGGCGGATGTGTTTGTTGTTACACCACCCGAGGTGACGTCATTGGTGATGTCAATCCCTCGCACTGTGGGAAAAGTGTAACACTGCTATATTTTGTTGATTGTAAATATAAATTTGATACTTAGAATGTGCCGATATTATTGTGCATCCCTTCTAATTACTCATGATAATTATAATATTTGTAGCTTTAGTAAGAGCTTTGAACATTACAAAAACATTAAATAAGACTTACATAGGTGGTATTTTTTCGACTGTGCAGTTGAAGCACAGTAGCATGGAGCAGAATGTAAATTTGCTTTTTCGCAACTCAAGGATAGGCTTCTTGTAACAATAAATCTCCATGCCACTGTTGAACTGAACCATTAAAAGGGTGGTGCTAAACCATAAGAACCCAGACTCATTTTTCCTTACTGGCAAATTATGGGGGATATACAAAAGACCAAAAGGTCCCACTGGTATTATGCGCTTTTTGTAAAATTCATAACCACCGCCAGCCTAATTCATGCTAAGCTAAAGGCTGTGCTAATCCACTGCCTTGGCATCAAGGGACAGTGTATCTAAAGAATGCTTGGACCCGCAAACACCTACAACGGCTATGATGAGTGTGTTGGTTTACTAGTTGGATATTTCGATGTTCCAGAGCGCGTGATGGCCCAAAGACGTGCGTTTTACCAGTGCCGACAGTGTGCGGGTGAGTCATTTTAGCAATATATCGCCAACCTCCACTGTTTAGCTATTACATGCAGGTTTGGACACTTAGAAGATGAGTTTGTGTGAGACCAGTTAGCGGTGCACACCACCAACGCAAAGCTACAGGAGAAGCTGCTAGGTGCACCAGACGCTGTACCACTATCCGACACGGCGGAGTTAGCATCCCAACTACAGCTAGAAGTGGCTGTTCAGTTAGCATTGCAGCTAGCGGGCCCTGACCTGCGCTCCCCACAGTCAGCACCTCTGGTACAAACCGTTGCCCCGGCTGATCAGCCCTTTGACCCCACACCCAGCATGGACACCATCAACTTTGTGGGTTCCGAGAACTGGTTAGCACAGCGATGTATAGTGAACCTGGACGGCATCAGTATATCAATGGTGCTAGCCACTGCTGCCTCAAGGTCTCTGATAAATGGAGCCACAATTAGAAGACTTACTCCCTGGCAACCAGATGCAGTGCTGGTACTCCCTGGTGATCAGAGGGATGCTCCAAGACCAGCAGAAGCATCACCTTCTCAGTGCACTACGGCGACAGAACCCTCCCAGCATTCTTGTTCCAGGTGACACACCATGGCGGTAATATCCTGAGGTAGGACTTATTCTGTAAACTGGGCTTCTCCATCATAGGCCCCGTGGATGCAGCCATTCCCTGCTTTGCACTGCACGCCGAGCAGAACCCTGTAGAACCGGAGCTGCCATAGGAGCTCCAGACCTCATCCACACAGGACCCGAAGCTGGTCCTCATGCAGCACAAGTGTTCTCAAGCTGCCATTTCATCACAGGAGATCCGGTCCACAGTCACGCAGGACCCAGAAGGAAGTAAGGCCTATCCTGTCAGCGGCAAGACTGACTTGCCTCTAAGTTTTTTCCTGGACAGCTCATGTCCTCCACAAGATGACCCACCAGACGATACCCCAGTAGTGGCCCCTTTCCCTGGTAGTGGGACAGAAGAGCAATGACAGATGTGCCTCACGCAGCACGAGCCTCCTCGAGTTGCCACATCACTGTAGGAGTTGCAAGCTGTAGCTGAACAGAACTGGCCACGTCCTCCATCAGATGACACTCCAGCTGGGGCGCTTTCCCTTAATAACAGGGTTGCAGAGTGACAACAACATTTCATGAAGAAGGAACGCCAAGCGGAGCGCCCTCCACTCACGGTGCTCAACTGGGTCCGGGTACATCGACCCGGTCACTCGTACAAGCTGCAGTCCTTCTGGCCAACTCTGACGCAGATCACCACTCAGCTAGGACCAGCCGCCTTTCTTCTGACTGATGGGCCACGATGGCAAGCCAGCTGCCGCAGAAGGATGACATCATCTCCTGCTCCTAATCAATGGACCGCAACCAAGCTGGCTCACCCAGACTGGGATTTTGCCGATGAATGGTTTGCAGCTCTGCAGTGCCTGCCGGAACCTCCTGGCCCAGCACAGCCGAAGCCACGCCTGGCACGAGTCTGATGGAGACCTATTCATCTTGAGGACTATGTCACTGACTTTAAATACATTGATAGTCAGTGCATGGTCTGTTCAGTGGCAGAATAACCCACATGACCATACAGGCACACTGGCAGTCTACCCGGTTGTCTAGTTAGAAATGTTATGGTTGGAAATATGCCTTAGGTGGTTCTGTATGTCGGCCCAGTTATGCATACTCAGTTTTACATTAGCCAATATGCTAACATGTACATTCTTATACTTGCCGCCTTTGCTAAGGCTAATTCATACGGGCACGGTTCTAAGCTTTTCAAGGGGGGAGTAAATGTAGTGTATGGGAAACTACACGACACACTGTGCTGTGCATGCATGCACATGTAGGTGACGTCAGCACATCAGGGGTATATTATACGGCTGCCCAGGGCCAGCCCTCTCTTTTAGCGCCCGATTTACTACCAGTCACCCACTGTACTGTAGCACTCTCTTGTGCTAACATCTAATAAGGCTAACCTTAACACGTGGACGTGTCCGCATTTATCATTTCCAGACATAACAGACAGATCTTCCAACACTTATCTTCAGCCTGCCTGTTTGACAAATCAGCGTTGTCAGTGAAATGCTTTGATACCAGCAGTTGCTGAAAACGGTTTCATGACATGTCAGCCACCTTGTGTCATTTTCCCAATATACACAATTTCCTGGCAGTTGGCAAAGACCCATGCACAGGTAGAGGCCAATCAATACTTCCAGTTCTTTAACAGTGGTGTTAACGTTATTGTGATATTCAGATGTTTGTACACTGTACACATTTTTTGTTCCTTCAGTAATTCAAGCATTTTTGGTGTGATGAACTTTCTGAAATACTCCAGAGGAGTAAGAAGATTGGTGGTGTGACACTTGGTCCTTTGAATGTGCACTCAGGGGCTTCAAAAGGTTTCTTTCTCCAAGAAAACCATTTATTTCCTTGGACAGTTCCTTGTTCAGATCCTTGTTTTTTTCTTCCATGGATGGTTGTATCTTGCTGCCCTGGGTTCATGTTTTGTTGTGGTGCTTCACCCCAATCACTTGATTCAGTGTTGTCTGAATCACCACAGTCACTTGACTCGTCAGTTTCCATGTCTTTATTATCAGGAGTGTAATTTGGGTCTTCAGGGTCTTCGGGATCTCCATCCAAACTATCATCACATCCCTTAAACTCACTGTCATCTCCCAAAATAATCTCTAATGCATTTTGAAGAGTGTAGCGCTTATTCTTTTTAATACTGCAAAAAAGAAAAAAAAAATTCTAAAAAACAAGAAATTTACACTGATATGGGACCAGCATAGGATAAAAAATGTTGTGTTTTGGATTTTCAGATATACAAAAATGGGTTGTAATATTTATTGCAAATAACTAATTTTTATATATTTTTGTTTATATTTGTTCAAATGTAATTTGAATTGAACAATAGAACATACATTAATTCAAAATAACTGAATTGGCTAAATTTATTGAGTGGCTGATTACAGTTTTTGTTTTTGTGACAAATACAACATATCAGGATTTTCATGACTATTTTATAGTTTAAATCCTGATGTGACATTTGTACATAATATTTTCAGTAATAATTTCTTAACTTGTTTTGTGTAATAAATAGGGTCATAACTGGTTAAATGTAATCTAGGACTCCTTATGAATGCATTAGGATTGTTAAGAGTTTATACTTACCTTTAGTCACAAAAATACGTGTTTCCAAATTAGCTAATTTCTTAATTTGTGTTTAGCAGTCACACCACCATTTTTGGGGAGTCACATCCTAGTTAAGTCACATGACCACCAAACCAGGATGTTTAGTATATGTTGCTTAGGGACTAAAGTTAAGGTCAAGTATATAAGGAAGATTGCAGTGCATTTAAAGTGTTTGTTACACATGTGTCACCATAGGTTCTTATATATAGGGCACTACTTCAACTAGACAATAATTAGTAAAATCAGAACCTTAGTTGCTGCAATCTGCCCCTAGCTCAATGGCCTCTTCCACTGAAAGATGCTGGGGAAAGTAGAAGGTCGATAACGGATGAGAATGAAAGGTAGGCAGGAAGAGAATGGAAACCTGGAGGGGAGCTCGAATGTGAGAACAGATGAGAGAATAGGGGTTTCTAAATGCATGATGACACGGGGCTAAAATTGGGTTGGAAAAGATGGAATGCAGTTCTCTTGTTACACTTAAGTGCAAATTTTGGTCTTTGATCAAGGCAGAGCTCTCTGATTGTGAAGCTGCACACAGAACATTTCTTTCACATGCTGTAGAGAAATGGGGATAAAATGGAATGACCAACCCGGCACTATGCACACTCACAACACTGTCATACTTAATTCATAAGTAATTGGCATTTTTGGAGAACTAACAGGCATAGGAAGATTTTTTGGGATGCACCAGTGGGCAGTAAATAGTGTTTACAGATAGATTTGACAGGAATTTGGTTGACATCCAACATCTTCCACTTTTTTTAAAGAGACAAATTACAAAGAAGAACTCAGTGAAATTGGACTTATTTTAAATAAATCTGATTAGAATAACTATAGCCACAGAAGGTATTAAATGCTTCAAGTGCCAATTGTGTTTTATGTTTTAATAATTTACTCTAAAAAAGTGAAATAGCACAGCAAAAATGTCTGAATAGAGGCACAGAGGAAATATGATATAAAACAAAAGAAAGCAAATGAAGCAGAGTAGTGAGCAGATTAAAAAGTAAAATGCACATATTTTAAAAGACTGGCCTTCAGGACTTGCTTGCATGGCTAGTGGCTAACAAATTAAAATATAAAACAAGTGCAGCAACTTACTTATGAAGATTCAGTTTTGAAGGTGCACAGCTGTTAAACATTCGGGTGGTGACACATCAGACGAAGGAGCATTATGTAGGTTCATCCATCCATCTTCTACTGCTTCTGTGGAGGTCTGGGTCACAGAGGCAGCAGTTCAAGCAGAGAAGCCCAGACTTCCCTCTCCCCAGCCACCTGCTCCAGCGCTTCAGAGAAGATACCAAGGCATTCCCAGACCAGCTGGGAGATGAAGTCTCTCCAGCGAGTCCTGGGTCTACCCTGGGGTCTCTTCCCAGTGGGACGTGCCCAAAACACCTCAAGTGGGAGGTGTCCATGAGGCATCCTGGTCAGATAGATGCTCATACCACTTCATCTGGCTCCTTTTGATGTGGAGGAACAGTGGTTCTACTCTGAGCCTCTCCTGGATTACTGAGCTCCTCTCCCCATCTGTAGGGGGGAGTCCAGCAATCCTACGAAGAAAGCTCATTTCAGCCGCTTGTATCCGTGATCTCATTCTTTCAGTCATTACCCAAAGCTCATGACCATAGGTGAGAGTAAGGACGTAGATTGACCGGTAAATCGACAGCTTTGCCTTAGAGCTTAGCTCCCTCTTTACCACAACCCTCATGGATTGTCACCTTATCATGGTGGGGGGTTTGTATGCCCTAGTAATCCCAACAGCTATGTTGTCCGGGGCATTTTGTCTCTGGTAGGGTCACCCAAGAAAAACTGGTCCTGGGTGAAGGGCCAGACCAAGAGCAATCGAACAGACTCTAATGATGAATGTTAGAACAAGGATTCAGTGTACCCCGCCCAATATGGGGTTACCGAGTCCCCACCCTGGAGCCAGGCCTTAGGGAGGGTCTCAATGGCTAGCACATGGTGGCTGGGTTTCTGCCCATGAGACCTGGCCGGGCTCAGCCCAAAGGAGTTACATGGGTCCCCCTTCCAGTGGGCTCACCACCTGCAGGAGGGACCATGGGGGTCTTGTGCTATGCGGATCAGGTGGCGGTCGAAGGCAGAGACCTTCGATCCAAGGCTTCCTAAACTGACTTTTGGGACGTGGAATATGTAGGTTTATTTTATTTTTTTTTAATTCAAGGAGTGTTGTGTTGATTGACATTCCCTGAGTACTAGAACAATAATTTGTTTAACTTAAAGAGCCATAAAGATTGTATCTGCATTACTACCCATTTTGCTACAGTACAGTACCAACTTTTCAAAGACTTATCAAGTGTTATATTTGGGCAGCAAGTGTGTTCCAACTTTTTTCCTTTGGCTGGTCCCTTTAGGGGTCACCACAGCGGATCATCTGCCTCCATCTGGAATTTCCCCATTGTGGGACTAATAAAGGCTTATCTTATCTCACTATCCTTTGCATTGTTCTCTGTAACACCAGCCCGCTCCACGTCCTTCACTACATCCATGAATCTTCTCTATGGTATTCCTCTTTCTCTTGCCTGGAAGCTCCATCTTCATCATTCTTTGTCCAATATATCCAAACCATCTCAGCCTCGTCTCCCTTAAGTCATCTCCAAACCGCCATTAGGGGTGGAAATCTTTAGGCACCCAACGATTCAAGCTGATTATGATTCTCAATGCATCCATTTTATTTTACAGGATTTTTTTTCCCCCTCACTGTGTGAGAGTTTCCTACTTTTAAAGCATTTTCAGTGTCCCATGAATTTACTTCCATTATCTTTTGTTTCAAAAAAGCAACATGAAAAGCACAACTGTAACAGCATATTTGCTGCTATAACAGACTTCAGAATATCCTGAATATATATATACACACACAGTAAATATCTTGGATTCCCAGCCACCTCTTCAGAGGGGACACCAAGGCATCCCCATGCCAGCTGGGAGACGGTCTCTCCAGTGTGTCCTCAGGCGGGAGCACAAGCCAGTGCACTCCTTGTGCCAGTCCCCAGCACGGATAAATAGGGAGGGTATCCAGCGTGAGATTTCTGCCAATTCAAACATGCAGATCATCTCAAACAAGTGTCCTCAGTTATTTAATTGGGTAGGGGAAGAGGCATGGTACTAAAATTGGCACTTGCATGCAGGTAACCAGATTAAAATCCCACCAGTTGGTTTACTCCAGCTTTCACAGTTCAGTTCCAGGTTACTGATTCACTGCTATTACTCACTAAATGTACACTTCTAGGTACTTGAAATTACAGTAATAGTCAGGCGTTTTCTATTGAAACATCTTGATTGATGTAAGGCAAATGGCTAGGGTTAAAGATAGTGAGGATCTTTTTCAGCAAATTATAGCACTTAAAAAAAAAAAAAAAGATTACCCAACTATAGGGTGTTAAAGTGCTGGTAAAAAGTCCCCCCCATTGTTTTCTGTTCGAGGACAGTCATTTTCAGGGTTCATGTTTGATCATCGCATTTTCTTGCATCTTCCTCCAATTTGTTAACTTGACTTTGGAGATAAAGTTAAGCGTACACAATCTATGATGATTATGTATGGCATAATTTAAAGTGATAAGAGTTAAGATGAATTATTTACAAAGATATTGTTATGGTTGGGGCATGTGATCCAAAAGCAGACTCGGATGAAAGCGATAGGCGTGAACAATAATCTTTATTGCAAGGACTGTGCAGGGAAATGTGCAAAGTGGAGATGCGAGAGTCTGGCAACCTTATGAGGGGAGAGCAGAGGGACATGTTAGTTAAACTGAAGCAGTTAAGTGGTGTTATTAAAGTTAATCTTTTGTGTTCACTCTTCAGCAGGGGTGAGCAACTGGGAGCAGATGAAAGTCCTCCACGGTGGTGAAACAGACTGCCAGGGAGAAGCATGCTGGGGTGCTGTGGGAAAGTCTCCAGGGCAGGAGTGACCAGTGAGGGCCATTCCACTGCAGGTTTTCTGTTACACCCAGTCTCTTCTGCAGGTGTATGCTCTGATCAACTTCAAGGATTGCTAATCAGTGAAAACACCTGCTGAAGAGACTGGGTGTAACAGAAAACCTGCAGTGGAATGGCCCTCCATGGCACATGATTGCCCACCCTGCTCCAGGGAATGCTGTTAACAGACAGGCCAGGCCTGCATGCTGGGGAGTGAGAGTGACGAGCAGAAGAGATTACGGTGGTAAATCAACTTACTTGGGGAACTGGGGAAGTGCACAGTCCAAGAGGCTATTTCCAGTATCCAGAGGAAGGCTGGGGTAAAGGCACGTAAGGCAAGAACTCAGGCAGGCAAATCCAAATAGGCAGGCAGCCTCAGAGTCTAGGGCAAACAGAAATCACAAAACACGGCAAAGCAGAATGAAATTGAGCTCAGAACAGATTAGGCTGTGTATAGGTCAACATCTCCAGGCAGAGTGAAGGGAGAGGGTCCTATTTAAAGGCCTCCTCTGATTAACCACAGGTGATGCATGAGGCTACAGGGAATGAGTCTAATGAGAGAGAGAGAGGCAGGGAGACAGAGCAAACACAGACTATGACAGATATGACCTGAGGTCTGTTTTATATTAACAGATATTAATGGTTTGCTAAACATTTGTCTGGCCATTATTTAAACAAATAATTCGGGAAAACGCAGACAATTCAAACATCTATTCTTTTCTTACCACCTAACTTTACTTTTACACTATGGCTCATTGGTCTCACAGTATCTTTTGTCACTGCCCTTTCATTCTTCTAACTGACTTCACATTCCATTTAATTGAACACTCATCAGATGGACTGATGGACAAAGAAGACTCTGGTAGTCACAACAATCTGAGCTCCTGTGTCCATGGGAAATGGTGTCACTGGCATCTTTCTGTCTGTTTCTCAGGGTTGATCAATAAACTTTGCAACCAGGGCTCCATTTCACCTGGCCAAGGAACAAACAATTAAATACAGAAGGCTAGATGGATACGTCAACACTTGGTGTTTACTTTGTGACTTTTGGAGAAACATGTGTTTTTGCTTTGGTTGGACTAAGTTGAAATACATTAGTCAGTGTTAATCCAAATCCTTAACTGTCCTTAAAAACAGAAATATGAGGTAGACCATTGTGATGTACAGTGCTATGAAAAAGTATTTGCCCCCTTCCTGATTTCTTATATTGCTGCACATTTGTCACATTTAAATGTTTCAGATCATACATATTTTAATATCAAACAAACATAACCTGAGTAAATAGAAAATGCAGTTTTTAAATGATGATTTAATTTGTTAAGAGGAAAATGCTATCCAAACCTACCTACCTGAACCCAAATGAAAAAAATAATTGCCCCTCGTTCATAAATTAACTATGACTAACCACATTTTTGGGAAAGCTGAGTTCAATTTCACTAGCCAGACCCAAGCCTGATTACTGCCAGACCTGTTGAATCAAGAAATCATTTTAATAGAACCTGTCTGACAAAATGAGGTAGGGTAAAAGATATCAAGAAGCAACACATCATGCCACGAGACCAGCTAGTCCTAGAACAAAAGCTGTGGGAGACGGTATGGTCTTCCTATTCAGCCCACACAGATGTGCAGGGTGCAGTCCTCTGCTCTGTGCTTGTTCGTACATCTTGGTTCACCCCGCATTAACATGCACCGTGTGATTCTCCTCTGCTTTGTTTAAGTGATAGTACCTGCCAAAAAGCAAAACAATAAAGCCTATACTGCTGTGTGTTACCAGCAGTGTTGGGCAAGTTACTAAAAAATAGTAACTAGTTACAGTTACTAGTTACTTCTTTTCAAAAGTAACTGAGTTACTTTTGAGTTACTGCATGATTAAAGTAACTAGGTATTTGGAAAAGTAACTTTCACTTTACTTTTAAATGCATACTTAAATCATCTTGCACACAGCAAGATCAAGGGCCCCTTGTTCTCATCAGAAAAAAGAAGAAAAAGAAAACTGAAGAGAAAAAAGTCTCATCTTACAGAGAAAAAATGTCTCAGATTTACACAAACTATTGTAATCAGTAGACAGTCAGAAATGTACTAGAAATAAAGCTGTGAATTCACAGAAACTTTTGGACCAAAAATGGCCCACGAGCCATATGTTTGACACCCCTGGACCAGCCCATTAAAAATACATATTTAGAGGATTTACTTCCATGAAATAGTTGCATATCACAACAGCATGTAAATGAATGGGATAAAATGAAATAGAAAGCACAGATAAATGAAAGATCACCACTTAGAAGAAGCTGTTCTTTACTGCAACAAATCAGTCACTTTTTCTCTGTGCCTAAGAAAACTTTAAATGCATTTAACGTGGCCACTAAATGCAAGCTTCTTGCTCAAAAAATACTCATGTTTAACCACAGAGGTAGGAGCTGTTAGGGGCTACTAACTACTCAGACAACAGGTGATCAGGGCTCGATATAAGAAGTTGCCACCGCCACGGCATTTCTTCCCACAGGGTTGTGATGTGAACTGGGGCAGGACAGGAAACGGACCTGCGGAGGAGACTGTGATGGCTGCGTCAGTTATGGTAGGGTCAGTTTATATTTATTTGCTTATTTATTTGCTTGCCTTTGTCTTTGGCAAGACAACCTCCAATGGCTTGAGGCCGCTAGTGGCATTGGGGATGGCAGTTGTCTTGCCATCCCCAACGCATGTACCAGTCCCCTGGAGCAGCCGCGCAGGGATGCGCTGGGGCCCGCCTGCACCACCGGTGCACACCCGACCCCGACTCATAGGGGGAACGCCCCCCTGGCACCAGGGGCCCAGGGCCAGACCCAGTTCCACCTGGCGGGCAAGGCCAGCTGACCCGGGGCCATGCCCCCCACCCCCAGCCCACTCCGCAGCCCCCCCCCCTCCCCAGGCCAGATGCACAGCCACCCAGGAACAGGCTCCCCAGACACTGGTCCCAGTGGGTTACAGAAATCCCTTGTGGTCAGGGCGCAGCCAGCTGCCAGAGGTGCCAAGGAGAGCGAACCACTGCCCGCCACCCCTAAGGTTATAGAATTAATAAGCAGGGACCAGAGAGAATTTAATTTAGCCAATTGTTTTTTTTTTTTTTTTTTTTTTTTTTTTTTTGAGAAGGCAGACATTCTCTCCAGGCTAATCTATGGGGGTAGTTTTCTTTGTAATGCATAAGGCAGTGAGAACCATGTGTGACATCCTTACCTCTATATTCATTTCACTTAAATCACTTTGTATGCAAAGTGTGGGAGAGGATGGGATACGATACGAAAGCCAATGCCAATAAGTCTTCACATGTCTTCTGCCAAAACTTTTGGACCAGTGCACAGGACCACATAGCATGCATATAACTATCTGGGATGTTGCTGGTGCAGTTGGAGCAGATATTTGTGTGACTCAGGCCCATTTTGAGCATCCTTTGTCGTGTGTAATGAGTTCTATGTAGATCTTTGTACTGTATGAGTTGTAAATTTGAGTTTTTAGTCATCTTAAAAGTGTTTAAACATATTTGTGTCAAGAAGCTTTCATCTTTATTGATTGATAGGTCTGTCTCCCATTTTGATTTTGGAAGAGATACTGACTCATCCAGTTTTGATTATAGTCCGTGTATTTTCGATATCAGTTTAGGGGAACGGAGATTTAGAAACTCTGTCACCTTGACTGGTACCTCTAAATCTGTCTGATTGAGATTGAATCTTGTTTTTATTATGGATTTAAGCTGTTGGTATTCAAGAAACTTTTTAATCACTGATATAATACTGTGACACCAGTTCCTGAAATTGGATAAAATTTCCACCTCAAATAAGATGCTCTTAGTTTTTTATTCCTTTCTCATACCATAGTGGAAAATTTAACATCCTGTTTTGTTGCAGGATATCAGCATTATTCCAAATGGGCGTGAGTTTGCAAGGCACAAGTGAAGACCCCATTATTTTTAAAAAAATTCCACCAGGCTGTCAGAGAGGAGCTAATGTTAATGCTTTTAAAGCATATTTAAATTTGTTTGATGATCTGAAACCTTTAAGTGTGACAAACATATATATATATATATAAATGTACACTACCGTTCAAAAGTTTGGGGTCACTTAGAAATTTCCTTATTTTTGAAAGAAAAGCACTTTTTTCAATGAAGATAACTTTAAACTAATCAGAAATACACTCTATACATTGCTAATATGGTAAATGACTATTCTAGCTGCAAATGTCTGGTTTTTGGTGCAATATCTAGTTAGGTGTATAGAGGCCCATTTCCAGCAACTATCACTCCAGTGTTCTAATGGTACAATATGTTTGCTCATTGCCTCAGAAGGCTAATGGATGATTAGAAAACCCTTGTGCAATCATGTTAGGTCTGCAATGCTGTAATTGCTGCAAATGGAGGATTCTTTGACGAAAGCAAAGTTTGAAGGAAAAAATTATTATTTCAAATACAAATCATTATTTCTAACCTTGTCAATGTCTTGACTAGATTTTCTATTCATTTTACAACTCATGGTGGTAAATAAGTGTGACTTTTTATGGAAAACACAAAATAATTGTCTGGGTGACCCCAAACTTTTGAACGGTAGTGTATATATATATAAAGAGAAATCAGGAAGTGGGTAAACACTTTTTCACACCACTGTAGATAGATAGCTAGCTAGCTAGCTAGCTAGCTAGATAGCTAGATAGATAGATAGATAGATAGATCTCAGCTTCGCTCTCGTCCACTCTCCGACCGAGGCGCTTCGTCACTGCTCTCAGTACCCGCATCCCAGGTGCTCCACTGCGTCGTTTCCATGCTCAGCTGCCGCTGCTCTCTTCCAGGGTCCTCAGCTTGCATGTTTTCGTTCTCCCACTGCCTAGCCTCCAGCTGCGGGGATGACTCCTGTCGCTGCTCTCCCTCTCCACTGTTGTCACTCACCGTGCCGTCAAAATTACCAACGCTACAGTCCTGTACCGTGCTGCACTCCTTGGCTGGCCCGCTGTATTCACTGACCAGGGACTCCTCCACTCGAGGCCCCAGTCCCGCCTCGATGCCTAGCTGGTAGACTGGAACTTGCTTTTGGCGCGCAGTTGGCTTTGTGGCTAACTTTCCCATAGACGCTGAGTGGGCCGTTAGCTTCTCCAAGCTTGCTAGCCTAGCTCCGTTGGGCGCCAACACTCCCGCCACCCACAGCTTCATGGTTCTCGTCTGCTCGACGAAGTACTTAGCCAGCCGCTCGACAGCATCTGCATAACACTCCGTTTCACCCAACGTACCAAGAATTCTTCGGCCTTCTGCGCCGAGATGGTGAGCCAGAAGTGCTCGTCTTCATCTTCCGTCGAGTCTACTTAGTCCCAGCGCCCCGATGTAATCCTCAAACATGGCCACCCACATAGGCCACAGGATCACTGGCTCTCCCGTGTACTCCAGAAATGGTAGCAGGGATGGAGGTAGCCCATACACTCCCATAATTTCTCTCTCGTCACCAAAATGTTATGTATGGAAAAGGAGTTGGAGTCTCTCTTGTCATGCAGCCAACCAACCCTTTATTGAGATCACAGAACTGTATATACAAATCACCGTGCCTGCCTGACGTCACACTGTGGACTGGTACAGCAGCACACACACACTCCACACAACAAGATGTACTTTATTGATCCCAAACTGGAAAATTACAGTGTAACAGCAGCATGACAGTAGATGACCAAAACGAAAGAAACACACACAGCACAATAGACATGGGGATTACCCATGGAAAGTAAAACTGCCTAAATATAAATGTACACTCTTATCTCCTTGTTTTTTTTCTCTTATCTCTTTGTCCTATGTCCTGATTGGTGGAGCCTTGAGTACTTTAATCATGTTTATAGTCAGCTTCATGTGTGCCTGTGTTTGTGTTCATGTTGAATGTAATTGTGGTTTTTAAATATGGATGTCACCTGACTGCAAAACAAATCTACCTACAGGTACAAATAAAGTAACCTGAACCTGAACCTGAATGCAGGACTATCAGGTGCAAGGTGAAATGTGAGGCACCAATTAGACTGTAAGGTGCGGTATAGCAGCATAGTTATGACCTGAATTCAACATCAGAGCGAGTTGTTGTACAGTAAAATGGCATGTGGCAGGAATTTTTTCCTGTACCCAACCTTTCGGCAGTGAAGCTGTAGCAGTCTGCTGGAGAAAGTGCTCCACTGTCTGTCCAGTGTGTGGTGGAGGGGGTGATCAGGATTGCCGATTTATTTTCAAATTGATCATTTCTGTGAATCATCTAAATCCGTTGAGAAAATTTTAGGGGGGGTAAGGTACCTTATTGTTACCGATTTTAGCGAAAATCAACACGATTACATAAGCGCTCGGTGCTTCCCCGGAAGTCGTCTCCCGCGATAACCCGGATGTGTTGTGTTCAAGCTACTGCTGTATTGTAAACAGCCCTGCGATTGGATAGTTGCAAACGATTGGACCAATCAAATGGCTCGTTGTATGCTTTGTCAAAAATTCATGGCGGCGTGTTCTCAGGGATGTGATTTTCTGCAAATTCGCCAAATTCCGCTTTATTTTATCTTCCAGGAAGATAAAGTACGTTAAGTACGTTAGCGGCTTGTGGTCCACGAACGCAGTGAAGCTGCGTCCTTTAAGGCAGAACTGGAAGTGGCGTATGGCCAGGTGGAGAGCCATTAACTCTCTGTTACTGGCGGCGTACAACGGCTGTATGAGCTGGGCTGCGCGGGGGAGGAAACGGTAATAAAAGTTAACCATCCCCTTTTATGATTCCAAACAGTTTGAAATTGACAGTGCACAGTGGACATTGACTCATAACTTTTGAATATTTCTAAGACTTGGCTACATCAGTGATTGTGCAAAATGAACTGCTTAAGTCTCAATGGAGATTGAAACTGGTGATCTGAAATGAATGCTGAAATTATAAAAAGTAACGGTATGTTGGAATTTTATTTCTATTATGGAATAGATAAAATTAACTGATTTTGATTTGATCAAGTGTTAAAGCATGTGATGGATAGTGCTTGTTGGAATATTTTAGGAATGCTATCTTCTTGGAACATAAGTCAATATTATACAGTAATAAGTGGCATTCAGCTGTTTGTTTTATGTCATTTAAGCACAGTTCTGGTACTTAAAAATCATAAAAAACCCAGGAGCTTCGGGGGGCTTCGCCCCCCTTGCCCCCTTCCCCACCGGGGCTCTGCCCCGGACCCCGCTGGGGGACTGTGTCCCCAAGACCCCCTGCTGAATTTTCAGATAATTTCCCCAACCCCAAATCACATCCCTGGTTTGTGTTGGAATTCTGAGCTTTCTGTATTGTTTTCAGCGGAATTATGAGATTTTTATCGAAGGATCAGGAGTCATCAGTGCTAGAAATAGACAAAAGTGTCAAAAATAAGTTCTGATGGAATTGGCTTGAGAGAAAAGTGACGGTAAAGGTGAAAATTGGCTCAAAGTTCGACGAGGTAACAGAAACACTCGGACAATTTCTGAAGAAACCAGAAAAGGAGATGAAGTTCAAAGTTCAGAGACTGACACAGCTTGCTGCCAAAAGAAAGAAAGTTTCACATTAGAAGTGACTTGGTGACCAGTGTAAATAGTGTAATTAACTCTTATAGAACTGTTAAATATGTTGGACTAAAGACAGTGAGACAACATTGAAGAAAAAGTAATAAAGGGCCTTTTCCACTAGCACGCTTTAGCGCGACACGGGACGGCTCAGCACGCTTTGTACGCTTTTCCACAAGCCCCAACATGGTTTAACAGCCGCGATTCTCAGCCCCGCTCCAGGGCAGGGTACAGCAGTGCTGAGCTGTGCCGTGTTGTGACGTTAACAGACTGGTCGCCGCTGATTGGTCAGGTCGTAACCGGCGCTGATTGGTCAGGTTGTAACCGCCCCTTTCCTCCTCCTCATCTACCAAATCTTCACAACCTTCTCAATAAAGTTTTTGAAAAAAAAAAAAAGAATCTTCACGACCGCCTTTACTCAGCACGCAACCACTGTTGGCGGTTCCTTTTCAGTGTATTGCTGTGCTATTTTCATTTATTCTCTATCAAAAATGGCTTTGCGTAATAAGGGTGTTCCATGGACCAATAAGGAGGTGCAGTGTCTGTTCACTGCATTGTCAGACGAACGTATTCAGCGCGAGTTAGACGGAGCCGCCCGGAATAAAAAAATATACCGGGAGGTCTTGACATCGGAGTCCTTTAACGGTGAGTTTTAATTTTTTTTTATTGTGCGTTTTTTCACAAATATATTCGGTAAGACGCTCAGTTTATTTATGCAATAAAAAAGCTGTTCATTTGTGGATGGATCGCTGCTTTATTGCAGCACACTGCGGACTAAAGCTTTTATTTTAATTATTCATGTGAACAATACGCTGAAATAAGCTTATGTATTCTTGTTAAAAACTATTGTCTTTTCTGTATATATTGCACTTTCGTGCTGTATTTTATTGTGTGCATTTTCCTTGTAGAATCATCCCACGCGTCCGCCACGACAGCCCGCACGGATTATTCAACCGAGCCTTCCTGACCCACAGCTGGCAGAGACGGCTTCATTCATCCGAGTCGTGACCCAGTTTGGGAAGCTGGTGTAGACACTCAGTGGTCGGCGTGTATAAAATGTCGATTAACCTTCATGTTGTGTTGCAAAGTTTTTTTTTTCTTTTAATATTTTGTATATAATAAAATGGAATTGTTTTGGAAAGTGTGGTTTGTCTGTTATAACACTGAATTATAAAACAGTATAGTTACATAGAAATTCCATTGCCTAATCTGATCAAAATGATACAAACGTTGACCTGAAGGTGAAAAACAGGATTTTTTTTAATTCAGTACATCCAAAATGCCCTAGGATGTAAAAAATAATAATTTGGTGTTGGCCAGTGTGCCACCGTCTCATTATTCAATACGAATAAAAACAAGTTTCAGCTCATTATTTCTAGGTCATTTGGCAGTTAATTCAAAACAAAAGTGACTTGTGTTGTTGCAGCTTAATTATGAGATAAAATTAATTGTGAGATAAATCCACAGAGCGAGCAAGGCAATAATCCTTGGATCCTTTTTTGTCTCTTGTAAATAAGGACTCAGTCGGGTGCGTAACGTCATGGGAGTGTGGCCCCGCCTCGCTGAGAATCTGCTGCTGCCCCGCTTCTAAAACCTCCTAACAAACCATCACAGCACAAGCACAACACCGTGCTAATGGAGACAGAAGCATTCCGAGCCGTACTGAAGTGAATCGAGCCGTACCGAGGTGTGCTGGGCTAGTGGAAAACAGGTTTAAGTTAACTTTTCATTAAATTTAATGATTTATCTAAGTCTAGTATTTCATTTTTTTTAATAATTTTTTTCAGTCTAAATTACTTCTGTTTTACTGAAAACCTCCCAGCTTCAGGGGGGCTGCGCCCCCCCAGTCCCCCCCATGTCAATCGACCAAATTAGATTTCAGCTGAAATCAGAATTTCCTGTTGCCATCCCTGATGTTGAAGTGTCCTTGAGCAAGACACTGAACCCCCAGTTGCTCCTGGTGGCCAGGCTAGCGCCTGTGTCTATGGCAGCTCTGCTGCCATCAGTGTGTGAATGTGTGTGTGAATGGGTGGATAGCAGGATCTGTAAAGTGTTTTGGTCATCCAGAGGTGAGAAAAAGCGCTATATAAGTGAACACCATTTAACATTTAAAGGCACTGGAGAAATCAAAGAATGTGATTGTCACAGTGTCTCCTCCGCCATCCAGGTGCAAATGAGTTCATTGCAGCAGGTAGATGACAGTGTCTTCAACTCCTAAATGGGGCTGATAGGCAAACTGCAGAGGGTCCAGCCACATCTTCACCTGCGGCCTCAGGTGGGCTAAGACCAGCCTCTCCAGGACCTTCATCACATGAGATGTAAGGGCAACTGGTCGATAGTCATTCAGGTCAGATGGGGACGACTTCTAGAGGACAGAAACCAGGCAGGACGTCTTCCACCGGTATTCTCTCCAAACTCCAGCTCAGGTTGTACTGGTGTTTCAGTACCGGCGCTAGCTGGCTAGCACAGGTCCTCAGGATCCTCTAAGAGATGCCATTGGGGCATGCAGCCTTCCGCTGATGCAGTCTGCCCATCTGTTTCTTAACCTGGTCTGTAGTCACAGTGATGTGTGTGTGTGTGTGTGTGTGTGTGTGGGGGGGTGCTGGTGTCCCCAGAGGAGGGTGAGGGGGGAGAGAGGTGCTGCATAGGAGGGTGGGGGGGTCTGGTGGTCTGGCTGTGTTGTGGGGGTGACAGATAGTGAGTTGAACCTATTAAAAAACAGATTCAGCTCATCGGCTCTCTCAAGGCTTCCCGATGTTTGTCTCTCTCTCCCCTTATACCGAGTGATTTGTTTCATTCCCAACCAGATTTCCTTCATATTGCTTTGCTGGAGTTTATCCTCCAACTTCCTCCTGTAATTGTCTCTACACATCCTCAGCATCTCTCTCAGTTCACGCTGCACTCTCCTCAGTTCCTCCCTGTCTCCAGACCTAAAAGTCCTTTTCTTCTCGTTCAGAAGTGCTTTCAAGTCACTGGTAATCCATGGTTTGTTGCTGGGGAAACAGCGCACGGTCTGGCATGGCTGTGTTTTCACAGAATCTGATGTATTCTGTGATGCAGTTGGTCATGTTGTCTATGTCCACCCCATGTGGTTCACAGAGTACGCCCCAGTCCGTCATCTTGAAGCAGTCCTGTAGTGCATCAGCAGCCTCCTGTGTCCACCTCCTCACAGTCCATGTGTAAGCAGGCTGCCTTTGCACAAGGGGAATGTACTTGGGTGATAACAGGACCAGGTTGTGATCTGATCTGCCAAGAGGGGGTAGGTCAGTGGCAATATATGCATCTCTTGCATTAGCATATAGTAGCTCTAGTGTTTTATTTTCTCTGGTGGGGACAGTCAACAGACTGGTGGAGGTTTGGTAGTGTTTTGCTCAGTGAGACGTGGCTAAAATCACCCATGATGGCCATAAATGTGTCTGGATTCTTCTCCAGTAATGTGACAGTAGTGGAGCTGATGGCATCACAGGCCACCGCTGCATCAGCTGACAGAGGGACGTTAACAGTAATCACAATGGCACACGTGAACTCTTGTGCCAGATAAGGTTGCATACTCACAGCCAGCAGTTCAATGTCTGGGCTGCAGCGTGTTGCCTTCACATAAATGTGTCCGGGATTAGGCCTACACCACCTTTCATTCACAAGAATTGCCAGTCCTCCTCCCCTCTTTTTCCCGCTACTTATAACATCCCTGTCCGACCAGATAATCTTAAAACCAGGTATCCTTACGTTGTTGTCCGGGATATGTGAGTGTAACCACATTTCTGGAAAACACATGATACTACACT
This sequence comes from Pholidichthys leucotaenia, assembly GCA_020510985.1. Classification (NCBI taxonomy): domain Eukaryota; kingdom Metazoa; phylum Chordata; class Actinopteri; order Cichliformes; family Pholidichthyidae; genus Pholidichthys; species Pholidichthys leucotaenia. The sequence continues at coordinate 377,147,312 of CM035844.1, read as the reverse complement.
CACAATATTCCCTTTGTGTCCTAACAAGCACTATGAGCTCATTCGCCTTGTTTCGAGCTCACAGCGCTGGCGTGCTGTTTTTATAAATGCAGTTTTTATTAAACATTTCTTTCATTTATTAAGGGCCCCTTTATACAGCACGAAGCTCGTTGAGAGATTGGACCAATTTTTGATCTTATGATCATTTGGGAGATCCTTGTGAGATCACAGTCATATGAAAAAATTAGGACACCTTATGAAAGCCTCTGTGTGTGCTTTTTGAAACATATTTGGACATATTGATATTTAATATCAGTTTTAACCCTTTGAGTGTGAGATTTCGCATGCCACTAATGACAGAGCTCGGCACTGCGCCTGTGAACTGATTTTACTTTCCTCAACATTGTTCACCTTTACTGAGGATTTGTACTGATCATGGCAGTTCACAAGGTGGCAGACACGTATTGGAGGACTCATGGATGACATGTAATACACCAGAGAAGAAGAAATCCTTCTTCTTCCTTGTTTTTGTGATTACATCACAAAATGGTGGGCACCAATCGTAGTGGACATTTGCGATCGCCCATGGACGAGGAAACTCAGAGGATTTGGTCCTGAATTTGGCAACTATGATTCTAAAAAGAAATTATTTAGCATATGAAGGTAGATGTTTACATGTTCTTATAACACAGGGAATGTGAGGCTCATTGAATTCACCAGCCGGTACCTGGAGCACCATGTGACTGGAGGACAATCGCCGGTTATATGTCGTCAATATAAGATAAATTGCAATGGAATAAAAGTGAAATTACGGTGGAATAATCAATAACAGTTTCTGGATGTAGGACAGAGAGCTAAAAAGACTGGGAGAGGACAAAATAACCACTAGAATGCCGCTAAAGGACGCCACTTTACCAGAGGTAAGTGACGAATGTCTATGTTTGTTTGTATGCAAATTAGATGCGTAAATTCACTCCTGTCTGAAACTTTGGATCATATTCTACATCTTTCTAATTGACAGTAAGTCATTATCTCTTACCACTAAAGTTATAGCCTTGGAAAGTTCTGACATCTGATCTGACTATTTTTTTGAAAAAAAATCTTTACCACTGTTGACCACTAGGGGTTATGTTGCAGTTTGGCGACAGTCACACTCAAACAGTTAACAATACTGGGAGATTCCAGTACTGGAATCAATTAAAACTGAAGAAAAGACTTTATAAAATTTTCTGTAAAATCTATTTCTAAAACATGCATTTTCTGGTGAGGAATAAATTAGGACAACTCCACATTTATTTCCATTTAAAATGGCTAAAATCACACACGAGCGTATCACATCGAGTGCACATGATTAGAACGTCGTTATTCAGCATTTTGAAGGAGGCTTGTCCTATTTAAACTTCAGACATTTAGTTTGATGTGTTCCTGACTGCTGAAGTGAGAGTGAACACCATGGTGAGATCGAAAGAGCTGTCTGAGGCCTTCAGAAAGAAGATTGTAGCAACTTATGAGTCTGATAAGGGATTTAAAAAGATTTCAAAACAATTTGAAATCAGCCATTCCACTGTCCACAAAATATTCTACAGTTGAAAGACAAACTGCCAACATGCCCAGGTCTAGCTGTCCAAGCAAGTTCACCCCGAGAGCAGATCACAAGATGATTAAAGAAGTCTCCAAAAACCCTAATATGCCATCACGGGACCTACAGCAGGCTCTTGCTACTGTTGATGTGAAAGTGCATGCCTCTACAATCAGAAAGAGACTGCACAAGTTTAACTTGCATGGGAGGCGTGCAAGGAGGAAACCTTTGCTCTCTAAGAGAAACATGTAGGTCAGACTGAAGTTTGCTAGACAGAACATAGACAAAGACCAGGTCTTCTGCAATAATGTTCTTTAGACAGATGAGTCTAAAATTGAATTATTTGGACACAAGAACAGAGGACGTGTTTGGCGTAGACCAAATGCAGCATTCTTGGAAAAGAACCTCATACCAACTGTGAAGCATGGAGGTGGAAGTGTCATGGTTTGGGGATGCTTTGCTGCAGCAGGACCTGGCCAGCTCACTATCATAGAATCCACCATGATCTCTACTGTGTATCAGAGGGTGCTGGGGGACCACGTGAGACCATCTGTAAAAGAACTAAAGCTGAAGCAGAACTGGACCCTGCAACAAGACAATGACCCAAAACATACCAGTAAATCCACCAAGGACAGGCTAAAAACTAAGAAATAGAGAGTCCTTGAATGGCTGAGTCAAAGCCCAGATCTTAATCCCATTGAGATGCTGTGGGGTGACTTGAAACAGGCTGTGCAGTATTCCAGAGACATGTTACTGCAGCTAAACATGGATAATCCAGCGTCTGTGTTTGAGTTTGTGCTGCAACTGCCGGACTTTATTTTAAGAGACTTTCATGGACACAGCAATGAAAACAGAGACAAGAGGAGGAAACGCGGAAAGCGTGGAGGCGTAAGATTAAACCTGAGGAGACATCAGCTTTACTGCATTCCTCTTCCTTCCTTGAATGTTTGTGGACTATAAAACGAAGAGGTCTTTGGTTCCATCAGTATGGATTTTCTTCTTGTTATTGCATTGTGGCTTCTTTCTTACCGGCTCTTTGTCTGGGACGTCAGCGCTGTCACGTTGGTAAGAATGCAGTATTCCAGAGACATGTTACTGCAGCTAAACATGGATAATCCAGCGTCTGTGTTTGAGTTTGTGCCGCAACTGCCGGATTTTATTTTAAGAGACTTTCATGGACACAGCAATGAAAAGAGAAACAAGAGGAGGAAACGCGGAAAGCATGGAGGTGTAAGATTAAACCTGAGGAGACATCAGCTTTACTGCATTCCTCTTCCTTCCATTATTATGGGGAACGTACAATCCCTGAGAAATAAAGTGGATGAAATTCAAGGAAATGTCCGATATCAGAAGGATTTCAAGAACTGCTGTGTCTTGGCTTACATGGAGACATGGCTTACAGATCATGACCGGGACCCGGACCTGTGTATTGACGGTTTTGGAGCCCCACTTTGCTTGGATCGGCCTATGCTTGTATATTAATAAACAGTACTGTACATTTGTCACAGTCAGAGACCGTATCTGTACGCCAGATGTGGAGCTTCTGTCCGTATCGCTATGCCCCTTTTATCTGCCCTGCGAGTTTCCCCAACTTTTCATAACGACTGTGTACATTCACCCGAGGGCCGATGCTGCCTTCGCCTCCAGCACCGTCTTTGATGTGGTACAGCATTTGCAGTCGATTTCCCCAGAGGCTCCAGATTTTATCCTTGGGGATTTTAACGATGTGTCTCTAAAGAAGACACTTAAAAAGTTTTATCAGTACGTCTTCTGCCCAACCAGGTAAGAAAAGACATTGGACCTGTGCTACGGATCTATAGAGGGGGCCTATAAATCTCTTCCCCCTCCTCCTTTAGGATCCTCAGATCACAACTGTGTACATTTGCTGCCCACATATAAAACTGCTCTCAGAAGAGAGAAGACGAAGACCAGGGAGATAAAGGTCTGGACAGATGATTTAGTGCTCTGCCTCCAGGAATGTTTTAACTGTACGGACTGGGAGGTGTTCACACTGTCCTGCGGGGATGATTTGGACTCTTTGGTGGATGTCACATGCTCTTACATGGCTTTTTGCAGGGATATGATCGTTCCACGTAAACGTGTCAAAATATATCCCAACAATAAGCCATGGGTTACCAAATCAGTTAAATCCTGCTTACAGAGGAAAGCACTTGCCTTTAAACAGGGGGTTGTTTCTGAACTGCAGGTTGCCACAAAAGAGCTGAAGTCCAAAATTTTAAGAGCAAAACAGAATTATAAATCAGAATTGGAAAGCAAGATGGCAGCAAAGAAGCTTGGTTCAGCCTGGGCTAGTATGAAAACTATTGCAGGCCTTCAGAGCACAGAGCACAGTAATCGTGTGTTTTTAGATGGTTTTAATTCAGACACAGAGCTGGCTAATGCTCTTAATTGTTTTTATGGTCGTTTTGATTCTTTTGATTTTAGCACAGAAACCCAAGATTTGAAGCAGAAACTCAAAGACAATCAGCACTTTAATATTGAGGTGCAGGATGTTAAAAGGGAGTTCTGTGCTGTAAAAGTGAACAAAAGTCAGGGCCCTGATAATATATGTGGGCACTTGGTAGTCCTGTGCACATGAACTGAGTCCTATGTTTCACTACATTTTTAATAAGTCCTTACAGACACAACATGTGCCTAAGGTCTGGAAAGATGCTGTGGTCATCCCTGTTCCAAAATCCAGCTGTCCTAAAATGGTAAATGAATTTAGACCAGTTGCCTTGACTTCAATGTTAATGAAAATTTTTGAAAAACTGGTCAGATTTGAGGTCCTGAAGCAGACTGAGCATGCACTGGATCCTTTGCAGTTTGCCTACAGGCCTCACAGAGGAGTGGAGGATGCCACTGTCACTCTGCTTAACATGCTTTTTAAACATCTGGATTTTAATGGAACACACGCCAGGTTTTTATTTGTGGACTTTTCATCTGCTTTTAATACAATCCAACCTCATATTTTAGTTGAAAGGCTCCTGCAACAATTTGACTTGAGTAATAATCTGGTGGGTTGGATTCTGGATTTTTTAACCAACAGGACACAGAGAGTAAGGATCAATGGTACATTGTCTGACCAAAAGTGTTCTTCTACTGGCTCTCTTCAGGGGTGTGTGCTGTCACCACTACTCTTCATCCTGTACACAAACGTGTCAGAGCAGACATGACAACAGACACATTATAAAGTTTGCTAATGATTCAGTTACTGTCAGTCTCCTTCAAGATGGTGAGAGTGGCCACAGCCCAGTAGCTGATGATTTTGTTCACTGGTGTGAGGATTCCTGCCTGCAGCTGAATATGACAAAAACTAAAGATATGATTATTGACTTTAGGAGGAAAACTCCCAGGCACGAAGTCACTGTACTAAAAGGCCAGACCACTGAATGTGTGCAATCTTTCAAATATCTTGGGACAATTATTGATAGTAATTTAAACTTTGAAGAGAACTGTGAAAGGGTCAGTAACATTGGCATTGTTTAAGGCAGGGGTGCTCATTACGTCGATCGCGATCTACTGGTCGATCGCGGAGGTAGTACTGGTCGATTGCAGCGTGACATTAAAAAAAATATTTGTCAGCCTATCAAACATCCCATCACTTGACTGACATACAGGGCAACCATTCAGATGACAACTGAATTTTGACCTTTAGGTCACCGCTCATGCGTAAACAACGGCGCTAAGCGCAGCAAAACTTACAAGCTAGTCAGCGAATTACCTCAGATTTTAAGCCCTTGCTAAAACATATGGTGATCAAAATGAGTGAGAAAGCTGGACCAAGTAAGAAGGCAAAAACATATCACTTTCATACGGAATGGGAGGTGGACTTTTTTTTCACGATGTCATTTTCGAAGTGCGCGGAAGTGGATTTATTGCCAAGTGCAGGCAGGACGATGCGTTCCCAGACTTCTTGAATTACCATTGCATAATCCACCAACAAGCGTTATGCGCTAAAATGCTCAACATGAAAGAGATCATGGATGTGGCAACGAAGATCGCCTGTTCTATTTGAGCCAGATCTCTTCAAAGACGGTTATTCTGTGCACATCTGGAGAAGGCTGAATGCGACCACTCTGAGTTGTTGCTACATACTGATGTGAGATGGCTTAGTCATGGGAAATTCCTCCAAAGATTTCGAGAACTCTGTCCGGAGATTAAAGAGTTTTTCCGTGTATCTGGACATGCAGAATACAAGCAACTAAATGATGGTCAATGGCTGTTGGACTTGGCATTCTGACTGATCTAACTCTACAAACCAACATTGAGCTGAAGTCGAGAGCTCATGGACAGTTCTGGAATTTACTCACAGAGGAAAAGTACCCCAACATGAGGAAATGTGCTACCTCCTTGACTGCATTATTCGGCTCCACTTATTTATGTGAGTCAGCCTTTTCCTACATGAAGATCATTAAGTCCAAATACCGTTCCACCATGACTGATGAACATTTGGAAATGTGCTTGAGGCTGGCTGTCAGCAGCTACTGTCCGGACTATGCATCCCTGGCTGATTCAATTCAGTGCAAGTCATCAAAGTAAACTCAGGTAATTACAAAAAATGTTAATAGTTATTTATTATGTGTGTTGTGCAATATTGGCTTATTCAGTTATGCAAGGTACATCAACATACATTGTACATACAAAGAATCCTTAATACATTTGAAAATAATTATATGTTTTGCATTTTTGTAGTGGGTAGATCATTTTGACTTGGTTGTTTTATAAGTAGCTCGCATGCTGAAAAAGTGTGAGCACCCCTGGTTTAAGGAAACTAGCACACTTCCAAATTGACCGAACCATAATGACAATGTTTTATCGGGCTTTTATTGAATCTGTTTTATCCTTTTCTTTAGTGTCATGGTTTGGTCAAATAAAACTGAAACAGAGGAAATCCTTAGACCAGGTAGTTAGATGGTCCAGTCGTTTGCTTGGTGAGTCACCGCTGAGCCTGACATCCCAGTACACCAGACAGGTACAGAGGATTGCTACCTCCATTTTAAATGATGACTCCCACCCTTTGCACTGCCACTTTCAGCTTCTTCCCTCCAGACATAGCTTTGTTGTCCCAAAATTTAAAACCCAGCGCTACAAAAACAGCTTTGTTCCTACTGCTGTCAAAGAGTTGAACAAGATGTAGCAATGTATTGCACATAATTTAGTTATCTATTTATTAATTTTTATTTTATATTTATTCATTTTTGTAGGTTTTTTATTTGGGTTTTAAATCTTTTATTGGGTTTAGACTTTTATTGAGTTTTTAATCTCTTTGACTTAGTTTTTAACTTTTTTAATATGACCCTTCTCTCTTCTCTCTTTGTTTTTTCTCTTATCTCTTTGTCTTATGTTCTGATTGGTGGAGCCTTGAGTACTTTTATCGTGTTTATAGTCAGCTTCATGTGTGCCTGTGTTTGTGTTCATGTTGAATGTAATTGTGGTTTGTAAATATGTGTCTAAAAGGATGTCACCTGACTTCAAAACAAATCTACCTACGGGTACAAATAAAGTAACCTGAACCTGAACCTGAACTCCGGAAAGAAGTGGGGCCGAAACAGTTGTCTTTTGTTTAATGAGTAAAACAAGGTTCATTCATCTTCTTCAGCTTAATCCTTTTCGGGTCGCGGGTGGGGGGGGTGGGGGTGGGGGGGCTGGAGCCTATCCCAGCATCTATGGGCGAGAGGCAGGGTACACCCTGGACAGATCGCCAGTCCATCGCAGGGCCAACACAGAGAGACAGACAACCATTCACTCTCACAGTAAAACAAGGTTAATTTTTGTTATTTACCTGCAATTTGATCACCTTCTTTTCCAGAGATAATTAAAAAAGATTAGACATCAACATGTGAACATTTTTTAATAAAGAACTAAATATTTAATGGGGTGTCCTAACCTTTTTGCACACGACTATATATATATATGTATATATATATATATATATATATATATATATATACACACACACACACACACACACTACCGTTCAAAAGTTTGGGGTCACTTAGAAATTTCCTTATTTTTGAAAGAAAAGCACTGTTTTTTTCAATGAAGATAACTTTAAACTAATCAGAAATACACTCTAATATCTAATATACATTGCTAATGTGGTAAATGACTATTCTAGCTGCAAATGTCTGGTTTTTGGTGCAATATCTAGTTAGGTGTATAGAGGCCCATTTCCAGCAACTATCACTCCAGTGTTCTAATGGTACAATGTGCTTGCTCATTGCCTCAGAAGGCTAATGGATGATTAGAAAACCCTTGTGCAATCATGTTAGCACAGCTGAAAACAGTTTGGCTGGTTAGAGAAGCTATAAAACTGACCTTCCTTTGAGCAGGTTGAGTATCTGGAAAAAAATATTATTTCAAATACAAATCATTATTTCTAACTTTGTCAATGTCTTGACTATATTTTCTATTCATTTTACAACTCATGGTGGTAAATAAGTGTGACTTTTCATGGAAAACACAAAATAATTTTCTGGGTGACCCCAACCTTTTGAACAGTAGTGTATGGCAAATACTTTTTCACAACACTGTATATCGGAAACAATGTTAACATTCATGCCACATCTATTCTTCAGACACTTTAAACAGCTCTAAGGATTTTCTGAAGATTGTTTGTGGACTTATTGTGAATTAGTGTATGAACAGATGCTATAAGGGAACAAAATTTAAGTACTGTAAGAAGATACAGACACTTGCAGAGTTCAAAGAACTTAAGCTAATATCTATCCATCCATCCAGTAAAATATTGTGGTATTTTAAATAATTCAGCACAGTTTTGATTGATTTGAATGAATTAAAGCAGTCAGATTCAATCATAAAATTTTAAAATTCATTGAAGTTTGTTGCACAGAAGGTCAATAAATTTCTCTTTTCTTCAGTCCATTTTAAATAATTGAAAAGCATAATGAACAATTAGCAAACACATCCATCCATCCATCTTCTTCCGCTTAATCCTTTTCGGGTTGCGGGGGGGCTGGAGCCTATCCCAGCATCTTTGGGTGAGAGGCAGGGTACACCCTGGACAGATCGCCAGTTCATCACAGGGCCAACACAAAGAGACAGACAACCATTCACTCTCACAGTCATACCTAAGGACAATTTAGAATCCCCAGTTTGATGCCAATTAACCTAACCTGCATGTTTTTGACACATGCTGGAGTAAGTGGTACAAAACTTTGAATCCTTTTGAATGTCTTTGTGTTACGCAGTAAAATGAGAAAAGAACGTATCGAGCTTTGGGCAGAGTCCAGAATGAAATGGTGAGAGTGGAGCAGATTTAATGTGTATAATTTGAGCCATAAAGGGAATGTAATAGATTAATCCTTACAGCAAAAGTTGAAGATTCTCAAGGCCTTTGCTTATGTAAAATTACTGACATGGAAAAAACCCATTCCTGCAGGAGTTTACTGCTTCCACTGAGTGAGGTTAATAATTTCACAGTAGTAATATAGGTCACAGTAGCCTCCAAAGCCTGTCCCTCTGGGCTGCGCAAAGTTGGTGCAATGATTAGAAATTCAAGCAGCCACTCAGTTTCTAAATTCTGGAGAAAAACAGTCAAAGTGAAGTAGTTCACAAGCAATTTCTGTGCAAATATGCAGAGTTAAAGTTAACTCTTTTTGGCATGTTGTACTACTGAACAAAAGCTTTGTGTACTGTACATTTCAGTGCATCCATTGTTTTTATGGTCTCAAAGTAAACTTATAAAGCAGTCATTGGTCATATTAGAAATGAGTCACCTTCTAAATCTCTGCTGAATCAGTGCAAGCTTCATTAACTGTGGGGACACACCTCTTTTTTACATCTCCTGCCAACCTGCAATCAATTCTCTGGCCAACTGGAGCACACCTGACAAGAATATTGAACCTCAAATCTGTTTTTTTTTCTTCTCTCTTTGATTATGGGAACAGTGGCATGATGAAAATTTATTCAATCTTCCTGTATAGTTATCTATAAAAATTCATGACACAGGGTTACAAAAATAATTTTTTTGTAAGTTGTCTGTGTTTTTTCAACTGATTTAGGACAATTTTGCACCGCTGAATCCGAAAATGACATCCGTTTCTCTCGATCAGGTGCTAAGTAAAAACCTGTATTTACTTAGTACTTACTTAGTGCTGTGCATGTACTTACCTTTATATAAAGGTAAGTACATGTAAATTGAATGTTACGTCATCATTGTTCAAAATTCAGAGAATTTCAAGACATAAAAAAGAATTTTGCTTCATATAAAGCAAAAATACCCGTACATGTAAACAAAAATGTATAAAAGAACATGTGGCCATAATTCAAAAAGTTGACCTGATTGAGCAAAACCAATGTGATTTTTGGATTTAGCACATCAAAATTGTCCTAAATCAGCTACAAAACTTAGACAATAAATTTGGTGTTGACCAGTGTATGCTTCTAGAAGCATACACATGCTTCTAGAATCAAAACAGATTCTAGAAGCATGTTTTGCATGCATTTGTAAATTCTGGCATATGTTCGTGTTTTTACATTTTGGAGTGTTAGACAAGACTTTCAAAGATCTCAGTGGGAATGCAAACAACAGTTTTATTCATTGCAGTTTAATGAGTACTATGCAACCTTGTGAGTTAAAGACATCAATAGCATAATTAAAATTTATGTTGAAGGTACACTTTAAAAAGGACCAATTTCTAATTGTTTTTCCATGTTGAATACCATATTTACATGTGGTTAATAAAGAACCATTATGAAGAATTCTCACATTTTGACCTCTCCAAGTAATTTGTTAATTGTTTTCGTCAGCCTAGTTGGGTTCCAGTCATGAAACAATGCCCCTTCCTGGGTAAGTTTAATGATTACATTCATTTTGCTTATCCCAAGATTGTTCAATTTCTGATTCCTAGTGATGTTACATTCGACACCGCCTACTCAACTCTGATTCGAGCAATATGAAACGGAAGTGTCATGAGCTGTGTATCCAGCGCTGTTTCAGCACACCCACAGTCACGTGACCGTAGCGAGCGAGGCCCCATTATGTCGGTCGCATCACATGACTTGAGGGCTCCCTGGAAGTTTGAGAAGGTTGAGCATTTCAGTGGTACATCAAGGATTTAAAAGGAGTCTGATTCACCCCTCAAACTGTTTTATTTTTAGAGGAGCAGATTTGTTGTCATTATTGCATTGGCTATTTGAATATAAGTCAGGGAGAGCATTACACAAGTTAGAATTAGGTTCAGTAACATTAAACAAAAACATTACATTTACAAAATATTACAGAGACACATGCATACACACTCATTCACACAAACACAAGAAGATAGATAGATAGATAGATAGATAGATAGATAGATAGATAGATAAGAGAGTTCTTTGTGTGGTTGAGTGTCCTTTTTTTTTTGAGAGTGTAAGGTGTGTTTTTGTGAGTGAGTGACTGGGTGTAAGTGTAGTGGGGGGGGGCATGGAGGAGCAACCTCATTTTTGAAGCCACAATTTAAAACATTAGGTTTTGCCAATGAAACACGTGCACAAGAGGCTATGACAAAATTGACTGCTGAATGCGCTGCAACCATGAGGATGGAGAGGACAATGCCATCAACATAACAGGTAGTGTACCATTTATTATTCCATATTATTATTGTGTTTTCCAAACATCTCTAGCAACATGTACAGTGGTGTGAAAAAATGTTTCCCCCTTCCTGATTTCTTAATTTTTTGTATGTTTGTCACGCTTAAATGTTTCAGATCATCAAACAAATTTAAATATTAAAAAAAAATAACACAAGTAAACACAAAATGCAGTTTTTAAATGAAAGTGTTTATTATTAAGGGTAAAAAAAAATTCCAAACCTACAAGACCCTGTGTGAAAAAGTGGCCCCCCTCCCCCAACAGTTAAAGCATAGACTAACTGTGGTTTATCACATCTTTGGAAAGCTGAGTTCAATTTCTCTAGCCACACCCAGGCCTGATTACTGCCACACCTGTTCTCAATCAAGAAATCACTTCAATAGGACCTGCCTGACAAATTGAAGTAGACCAAAACATCCTCAAAAGCTAGACATCATGCTGCAATCCAAAGAAATTCAGGAACAAATGAGAAACAACGTAAATGAGATCTATCAGTCTGGAAAAGGTTACAAAGCCATTTCTAAAGCTTTGGGACTCCAATGAACCACAGTGAGTGCCATTATCCGCAAATGGCGAAAACATGGAACACTGGTGAACCTTCCCAGGAGTGGGAGGCTGACCAAAATTACTCCAAGAGCGCAGCAACGACTCATCCAAGAGGTCACAAAAGAAGCCACAACACCACCAAAGAGCTGCAGGCCTCACTTGCCTCAGTTAAGGTCAGTGTTCATGACTCCACCATAAGAAAGAGACTGGGCAAAAATGGCCTGCATGGCAGAGTTGCATGACGAAAACCACTGCTGAGCAAAAACAACATAAAGGCTCATCTCACTTTTGCCAGAAAACATCTTGATGATCCCCAAGACTTTTCGGAAAATACTCTGTGGACTGACGAGACAAAAGTTGAACTTTTTGGAACATGTGTGTCCCATTACATTTGGCATAAAAGTAACACAGCATTTCAGAAAAGGAACATCATACCAACAGTAAAATATGGTGGTGGTAGTGTGATGGTCTGGGGCGGTTTTGCTGCCTCAGGACCTGGAAGACTTGCTGTGGGAAATGGAACCATGAATTTTGCTGTCTACCAAAAAATCCTGAAGGAGAATGTCCAGACATCTATTCGTGACCTCAAGCTGAAGCGCACTTGGGTTCTGCAGCAGGACAATGATCCAAAACACATCAGCAAGTCCACCTCTGAATGGCTTTAGAAAAACAAAATGGAGACTTTGGAGTGGCCTAGTCAAAGTCCTGACCTTAATCCAATTGAGATGCTGTGGCATGACCTTAAAACGACGGTTCATGCTCAAAAACCCTCCAATGTGGCTGAATTACAACAATTCTGCAAAGATGAGGTGGCCAAAATTCCTCCACAGCACTGTAAAAGGCTCATTGCCAGTTATTGCAAACGCTTGATTGCAGTTGTTGCTGCTAAGGGTGTCCCAACCAGTTATTAGGCTTAGGGGGCAATCACTTTTTCCACACAGGGCCATGTAGGTTTTAATTTTTTTCCCCTTAATAATAAACACCTTCATTTAAAAACTGCATTTTTTTGTTCACTTGTGTTATCTTTGTCTAATATTTAAATTTGTTTGATGATCTGAAACATTTAAGTGTGACAAACATACAAAAAATGTGAAATCAGGAAGGGGGCAAACATTTTTTCACACCACTGTATTAAAATGTTATCAGCGCCATCAGTCAGCAGCAGAGGATGAACCTGGGCCTTCAGCAGAAGACAACTTGTGGGACCTTTTGGATAGCAGAGTTGGTTTGTATTATGTTTTTACTTTAAGCATCATTTTCTTATAATAAAAGATTGCTAATTATGTTTGTTTTTCTTTTTGTTTAGGTGAAACACAGCACTCTCAAAGGGCAACAGCAGATGCCACAGTGGAAGTTGAACAATATTTGTCTGAGCCCTACCTCTCCAGAGGAGAAGACCCACCCAAACCTTTACAAGATGGCAAAAAAGTATCTCCACATCTCAATGACACCAGTGCCATGTGAGCGAGTCTTCTCCAAAGCTGGAGAGGTAGTAAGCCACAAGAGGAGCAGACTGAAACCACACACTGTTGAAGTGCTTCTTTTTTTTATTAAAAATCTTTAAACACTCCCCATTTAATAACACTCCCCAGCAGCAGAAGCACCAGCAAGTTCCCTGATGTTCCACAACATAGATTTTCCTATCTCCTTCTACATACTAATATACATAACACACACACACACACACACACACACACACACACACACACACACACACACACACACACACATACACACAGAGTCATGCAAAAAAATTAGGACACCCCATTAAATATTCAGTTCTTTATTAATAAATGTTGACATATCTATGTCTAACCTTGTTTTTGTTTTTATTTGCATTTTTAACATTTATTTTAGCCCTTTTAAGTGGGAATGAATGTGGGGGTGTCCTTAAAAAGATAGAGGAATTCTAATTTATTCCTCACTATTTGTTTAGAATTACATTTTACAGAAAACTTGAATAAAGTCTTTAATTCATTTTAATTGTTTAGTTATATTACATGAATCTCCCAGTACTTTTAACATTGGTATTAAATATCCATGTTTCTAAAAACGTTAAAAAAAACCCACACAGGCTTATACAGGGCGTCCTAATTTTTTCACATGACTGTATATACAGTATATATATTAGGGGTGTAATGGTACTTGTATTTGTATTCGGATTTTTCTGTACGCCACCCACAGTACAGAACTGATGTGTACTGAAGTACGACACGGACTATACTGAGTGACGGACAGAAAGTGCAACTGTCATATCACACTCCCTTCTCCTCTCAGTTTCCTCGTTTCTGGCCCACTTGTCAGCGGACTTCTGCAGCGTTCCGTCCCGGTGAAGAATGACTGAGATTGGGCTTCTTCTACACACAACACTGGTAAAGTTAGTGAGTTTTTAGCGAGTAAAGTTAACGCTTTTTATTTTCAGTGAGTGGCTGTCTCAGCTTTAGAAAACTGATTAAACTGTTAGCATGTGCTAACATTAACTGTCGGACAATAACACAGGGTTACAAAAATAATTTTTTTGTAAGTTGTCTGTGTTTTGTCAACTGATTTAAGACAATTTTGCACCGCTGAATCCGAAAATGACATCCATTTCTCTCGAACAGGTGCTAAGTAAAAACCTGTACTTACTTAGTACTTACGTAGTACTGTGCATGTACTTACCTTTATATAAAAGTAAGTACATGTAAATTGAATGTTATGTCATCATTGTTCAAAATTCAGAGAATTTCAAGACATAAAAAAGAATTTTGCATCATATAAAGCAAAAATACCCGTACATGTAAACAAAAATGTATAAAACAACATGTGGCCATAATTCAAAAAGTTGACCTGATTGAGCAAAACCAATGTGATTTTTGGATTCAGCACATCAAAATTGTCCTAAATCAGCTCAAAAAAAACAAAAAAAACTTAGACAATAAATTTGGTGTTGACCAGTGTAATCCCTCTTGAATGATGCTTGCTGACAGCTGAGCTGTTTCAGTTCTGCTGGTAACTTGTTAACTGCCAGTTATGAGTGAATTACATGAGTAGCTGACTCACTTTCATCTTCTCTGTTATTGTCGAGGTAATAAGCTCTCATTCTGAATATTAGTACATCTTGGTAAATTAGAATACCATGATTTGTAATTTAATTAAAAAAAGATAACCATAATCATCACAGATAAATTAAAACAACTTAAATATTTCACTGCATGTGTAGTGAGGACTCACATTCCTCTACTGTAACTTAAAGCATTTGTAAACTGTTATTTTGGACTGGAAAAAGTTTTTTTAATTTTCAATCTGAAGCCTGATTATTAAACTTTTAAACTTCTAGACTCAGCAAGGTTTCAAACAGGATGGACTAGTTTGTTATTTTCTTTTTGACTTTAATGGAGTTGAATATTATTACTCCAGTTTGTTTTGAACAGTAGAATTACAGGCCTGTATGGTGCAGTAGAAGCTGATATTTGAGTTTTATTTCTTTAGTTTTTGGGTTAAAAGACCAAACTTTAATGTCTGTTATTTAATTGTGTTGCTACAAACACTTTTGATTAAGCTGCTAAGTTCAATTTTTCAACTCATGTTTCATGGGTCATTATTTTATTTAGCTATGGGAAGTTTTTATAATAGGCTGTTCAAACTTCTATTGTTGCAATTGGCTGCATTGTTCATTTCTTAAAAAGAGAATTGATTTATTGTATACATTTCAATTTTGTTTATTTGAGAATATTTTTTTTTACTGGAGAATTTACTGCTGACAGTTTGCATTTTTTTGTCAGTAAAGCTGTTCTTAGCTTATACAAAAGATAAGCAGTTTTATGTTTTACATTTTGTTTCCTTACTGTACCAAAAATGAACCGAACCATGACCTTAAAACCAAGGTGCGTACCGAACCGTGACTTTAGGTGTACCGTTACATCCCTAATATATATATTTATCTCAGAGGTTTCGCTCATTGAAAATTGTCCTTCGACAGAATTTTTCCAGCAATGACTAAAAATTCTGAAAGTTGTCTATCATTTCACAAATTACACTGAGGGTGATCTAATTAAAGTGAATTAAAATGACAGATAACAGATCATTACAGAATTTTTACAAACCTGTCTGAGAAAATGACAGCTGACAAAAAAGTGTAGTGCAGCCTCTGATAGAGTGTTGAGGCTTTTTCAGGTCTTCCACTCAGATACAGTTCTGACACTCAGTCAGCAGATGGCACTCTTTTAAATGCTTCATAACACTGTCATTGATGAAGCAATTGTCTCAAAGTTGTTCATTGCTTCATGAGGCTTCAGTTTCACCATCACTACTGATTTTTCAGCACTTGATATTGCTCTTGGTTGTTTTTCTTCACATTTACTTCTTTAAGATTCCACCGAACTCCAAACTTCATCCTTCCATTCCTCCTAATTCACTCCCTGTTTTGTCACCTTCCTCTGCCATCTCCTGTCTATTCACAACCCGGTTGTGCCTCCCATGAAAAGGTGGAGTTGGTTCATCCCTTTTAAAGGTGGACACACCGAACCACAGGAGGCTAATCAAGGCTGGTGAGAATCATCAGTTAATTAGTGAAGAAGCGTGTGCACAGACCTGGAACACTACAGGTGGGGAGTGAATGATCACAGCCCATGGCATGGTGATGGCTGTAATCGAAGACTGAAGCATTTGTCTGTGACATAGGGAAAAGATCCTGGAGGAGCAAAACCAGCTTGTGTCCACTCTGCCAAAATGTTAGAGAGATTTTAGTATTACTGTAGTCTTGTGACCCAGGAAAGCATTTTAGAAGGTTAAAACCCACAAACACACCATGTTTGAGTGAAATTGACCTTTACTTGTGATACTAAATCCATGGCAGATAAAAAAAATAAAAAAATCCAGCTATCTCAAACACAAAAAATAACCCTCCATAAATAGCAACAAAATAAATGAGGCTTCTCAAAAATAAAACTTAAGCATGTACAGTATTTCAAATGATCAAACAGTATGCTTCCCTTTGCGCTGCCTGCCAGCTCCTACCGAAAAGTGTTAAGTCATTTAAGTGAGCTCAAGATTAAGGTGGAGTTGAGTCAGATCCAGATAGTGCCGCTTAATGAATTGTTTATGGCCTAAAAAGGGGCCAAACATGAAGTGATTAGTTACATTTGCTATAGTGACTGTGGGTTGCCAAATTGCTTGGAAGAAGGGGAATGTCTCTTATGTTGCCAAGGAGGAGTCATCTCTCCCTCTCGCTGATTCAGCAAAATGCCTCAGTCTGAAATGTCCTCACACCTTTGGCCAACAATCAATCAATACATTCTTCTGTTGTTTAAACAGCACTATAGTCGACTCATCCAACTCTGGTTTCTCATAAGATCCTCCTTTAATGGTGCACAGATCAGCTTTTCTGGACACGGACTTCATTCAGTGTGAAAGCTACTTTCAGTGTGTACAACTTGCCCCATCCAATTCAAAATGCAAATGTCTATATTGTAATGGCTTGTGGGATGGTTTTGCAAACTTTCAAGTTATCATTTTTCACTTTATTTAATGTTATGCTATGAGAGAACAGTGAATTTTGAGCTGGTACAGAATATTCCCGATAGCAAATTTTAAAGCATATTGTGCCTCAATTTCTTAAACTCATTGACCTAGCTTCATATTACAACATTCACAGTAAGACTAATTCTTTGCTCTCAATTGGTATGCTTGGCAGTTTAATCTTGTTTAATCCCAATAGCACCACCCAACTTTTTCTAACCTAATTTTATGCATTAAATACAGTACAAGAAATTGATTTAAATTGCAATCTGGGGGAGAGGAAACCATAAACAGAGTAATTAGTTGGATGTCACTGCCATGTGAGACAAGCAGACTCTAACAATGTTCCCACTAGTGACAATGAAATCTCCATTAAGGGGACATCAGTAATGCTCCCTCTACAACCCCCAGTTACTGCTGAGTCTAATGACCATTAGCCTGCAGTGGAGAACAGGCCTGGACAACTGCCGCCATCGATGACAGTTTAATCAAATGCTCGAAGCAGTTTGGGGGTTTTGTGATTTCCCTTGGCATGTACAGTATAGGTGTTTACATCATAATGGATTGTTATATTTCTTTCTGTCTGTTTGATACAATTTATTTCTGTGAGTGTGCGCTCACAAAACTCCACCGGTGGAAAGTGGGACAATTATCATGCTGCTGACATCTGTGGCTGTTTTCTTGTTTCATTTATTCCAATTAGCTCATTATAAAACTTCATAGTGCAAGATGGTATTTTTATTATCTCTACCCCTACTGTCCAAACCTTTCTCTGGAGTGTTGCACATTAGGTTTAATGTCACACTGCACATGGTGCCTAGCTAAATTAACCTGTTTAGGGAGTAAGGCAACAATAAGCGGCTGAGCTCCTTGCGTCCTCCTGTTCTGGTTGCAGTCAGTGTTAGAGTACAACATGGTGCCAAGTTGATTGTGTGCTAGACTGATTATATGCAGTAATGCTGAGGCGTGCACCAGAGTATGCACGTGCACGTTGTGATTCCAGGACGTCAGAAGTCACTGTCTTGTGAAATCCTGATGATTTCTCTTTGGAGTTGGTACCTTTATGCGGAGAAACAGAGACACGCAAATTTACAGTAACAGTGGAATAATTCAGCTCGGACTAGCAGAAGACCACTGTTTGTGCCCCATTTAAGAGATTTGCATATTGCACTTTTGAGATTTGTTTTTAGGTTGATCAGATGTCTTTTACTCACCTTATTATACCCATAATCCATAAATAGCCTCCAAACGCTGCTTGGTTCTGCTGAATATAAAATGGTCAAGGTTTAGGTCAGTGGATTCCTCTTAGTCACCGATGACCCGGTTGCTTTAGTTAGTGCATCTAAATTCAAGATTGCATCCCAGAGCCTCAATCTCAGTGGCCTAATGTTTGACATTTTCTACATGCACATGTTGCTCAAATGCAGTGATCCCTGGTTCAATCAGGGATTGTTCCTGTGCGTCTCTCCCCTGCTTTTCACCCCATTTCCTGTTTCTCACTTCACTGCTTCTGTCCAATAAAATCAGAAGCACCCAAAAAGGAGTGTTTAAAAATGCAGTCTTGGCAGAAATGTGTTGATACATTCTACTATGTTGTTTTCCAATTTGAAACTCACCATGCAGTACCATAAGCACCTAACTCATATAACATATAAATTATTCTCATTAACAGCCTTGAATTATTTGCTTTAATTAGCAGAACTAGTGCATACCCGTGCATACCCACAGAACGCAAGTGTTAGCAAGCATGTCTGCATGCTCGTAGAAAGTTAGTGTTACCATGGCAACAGTAACCATGGTGATGCATGCCTTTGATCTTTATCATGGTTACCATGGCAACAGTAACCATGGAGAAACCTGCCTTTGATCTTTGACGTCACCACTCATTCAGTGATGCCTGTCTTTGATCTTTGATGATGTGTCTGCCTGGCAACAGTAACCATGGTGATGCCTGCCTTTGATCTATGACACCACTGCAACCATGGTGATGCCATCCACAGCTCCCCTATGGACATTCATTAAAGATTTCTCCTCCTAAACTTCCGCATATCCGGGGAGACTGAAATTCAGAGATGCACACCCTCAGCACAGCACGTATAAAATTTGAGGCCAGTCCGATGAACGTTTCGGGAGATACGAGTGGAACACACACACACACACACACACACACACACACACACACGCAGACAGAGATTTTGTAAATTATAATGTGATAGTAAATTGGAGAAAAAAAAACTGTGTCAGTGGTGCAATTACTTAACACCTTAACCCCTTGCACTCCGGGCAATTTTCCTAAAAATGCCAAAAAATAACGTGCCCAAAGTAAATCGAAAGCTGTTCTTCAACCCTTTGCAGCATCTTCATGGGGTTGGTCTCATTTAAAAGAAAACACTTTGAATGTTTTGTCAAAAAAAACCATAATCTCTCTACGTGCTCCGGCCACTGAGTTACAGTCATCTAAACATACTGAACTTGAAGAAAATAAATTTGGCCACGGTGTTTTTTTGGATACAAATGCTTGCAAATAACACACAGCTGTCCGATCCGGCTGGAAAATGCAACAGAAATGTAGAAGCAAGTGTTATCAAGCTGAGATCCAAATTTGGTAACAATGCCACAAAAAATGAATATTTTACACAGCTTTGTTCTCAGGTAGTTCCCAGGCGTTTTGGAACTGTGCCAAATTGTGCCAAATGGCACAGTTTGGAAAAATGTCTGTAACTTTTGAATAATTCAATGTAGAATCTTCATTTTGGGCTCTAATGAAAGGTCACATTCAGGGCTGTGTCTGTGTGTGTGTGTGTGTGTGTGGGGGGTTGTCCCCCCCCGCTACAAAGGACGGAGTCCGGCCCTCGCTACATGACGGATTACGCTCGTTGCATGTTTCCACAGCAATGCTGTCACAGCGGCTTCCCCCCCCTCGCTACTGTGTGTGTGTGTGGGGGGGTTGTCCCCCCCCCTCGCTACAGAGGACGGCCATTGCTACATGACGGAATAGACTCATATGCTTCCCCCCACGGACCGGGGGGCGTTCGGACTGTGAACGCCCCCCCGCCCCCCGCTCCTCTTCTGCAGCGGGGGGGGGGGGGGGCGTTCACGGTCCGAACACGGCAAATGAACCATTTATCGCAGCGCACGCACTTCGTACTTCGTGCGCTGTACAGCTGTAATTTACCGATTGGTCAAAAGTCATTTTTTGATTACAATTTTCAGGGATAAATAATAAATTTAGCTTATAACACCTTATCTCTTCACAGCAGCAGAGTCCTGGTGAACTTCTCTTCCCCATTGTCAGACGAATGCAACGCTGGTCCGCTCGTGGATCCCGGTCAAAACATAATTCCATTATTGCCGTTTTGGCGAATGATTTACGACTGTTGTCGTCTGCCTCCGTCGGTCTATGATGACGGAAGAGAATCCTAAACGTCTATTCTGCTGGAATGAGTGCAGGTCCCACTTGTGGGTGTTCTCCATGCTGCTGGGTCTGTAGCAGGTTCGTCCAGCTTCCTTTTTTTTCATCAGCTGCAACAGTAAATCTCTCTTCACCCAGCCCGAACTTCTGTGCTTCAATTGGCCCCTGCATTCACAGTAGGTGGGTCCTCCTTCCTAAGTTTTCATTCATTGGTTCTTCAAGGTTTCAGAAACCCAATTCAAGGCACTTATTAGTCGAATGAGAGGTCAATCAGATGAACTAATCTGTTCGCGGCTGTGTCTGCAGCTTTTTTTTTCAGTGGCGCTTGGACGCCAACACCACCTACATCACCACCATCTGGACTATGTGTCCGAGAGCGCACGAGGGCGCAGGAGTGCGCCCTCGTGCGCCCTAGGACGCAGAGACTTGCCCGCCCGCAGAACAACGGAGTGCAAGTAGTTAAAGAGTCTGTGACATAATTCAACCAAAACATCATTAGAAAGAAGAACTACTGTGTTTTTATTCTGTGTAGACAAAAAAATTCAATTAAAATTTTGTTTCCATATACTACCATAAATTACATCGTGATGCAGACTATTGCGATGTTCATTTGTTGAAATTGGGTCAAACACCGCCGCCATTTTGTGACGTAATTATGTGAACCAAATATGTAAACAACAAGGCTGAGTACACTGATACGGAGGAAATTGTGAGCGATTTCAGTGAAGATTTGAGCGATTTGTCAATAATTTTTGAGGAAGAAGCAGGAATGGGTGATGAAGAAGAGGGAGTTGGTTCTAACAAAGGACTGCAACCCTATTTATGTGAACCATATCGTTCAGGAAGCGACGATGACTCGCACGTTTCAGAAGATGAAGGGTCCGACGGTGACGGGTTAGAGATGGACATCGGTCGCCTGCAAAACACTGAATGGTAATCTACAGATAGATCTAGATTTCCCTGATTGGGTGTTCAGGGAAATAAAAAAAAAGCTCAGATATTCAGTTTTGGTAGGCAATGAGATTTATAAAAATGAAAACTGAAAAAAGTAATATAGCTTTTTTTTAACACAAAGTCGCTCCATTTGGAGTAAAGTCAACACTTGGCTTCAAAATTCATAGGGGAGGATTTTACTTTCAGCTGAAAAAAAATAATAAAATCACGATCGCCTAATGTGAAAAAAAAAAAAATCAATTACACAAACTCTTTTCCGGGCGAGTTTTGACACTGTTGCTTCTCTGCGCTGTTTTGATATGTTGATATCGTCTTGAGCAGTGGGTTTTTGTTTAAAAACTGCAGGTATGGCAGTCAGTTTTAGAACCTGTCAGCCATTACGCGGCGCACGAGAGAAGGAATGAAAAACCCAATAGCGAGAGTAGAACGTGCCATTTATTAACATAAATTTCCACAAAAATAACAAGTCCAGTCAACCACAAAAATACAGGGAATAGAAATGATGGAAAGAGGCCCCCACACATGCAGGAACGCCACCCGGATGCTCTACAGCCTGGGGGAGAATTGCCTAGTGCCGCAGGGCAGCTGTCAGCACAAGGAGAAAGGCAAACATTAAACTTACGGGACTGGAGCGATCCGGGCTGTCCATGCAGTCTGGAGGATGAGGAAGAAAAGCAGAGTCAGCTGTAACACCAAGGGATTAACCGAACTTAAGGTGACTGGCTGAATAACGTGTTGGCAGTGAGAACCCAAACGTGCAGAACTAGCTGCCGTGTATGGAGGTGAATGCTCCGACAATCTCTTCCCACAAATGCAGCGAATAAATAATCCTGATGCTAATGAGAAAAGAAATTGTCGTTGTGAGGAAGCGTGGGCTGAACATAATTGAACCTGGTGTGTGAGAGAGCATGTATGAGCGTGTGAATGGGAATGAATGGAGTGTGTGCACATGTGTGTATGTGTGTGTGTGTGTGTGTGTGTGTGTGTGAACAACCGTAATGACGCACAGCTGATGGCACTTGACAGGAGGAGAGGGTGCGCCCGAGTTGTCAAGAAGCGAAGGACCCAAACAGCTCCCTGACGCGCCTGATGGAAAATAGGGCAAGAAATAACAATAAGTCAGAACTGGGTTTGGAACAACCAAACCCAGGTTCATGACAGAATCCGTTTGTAACAAACTTTCAAGCCTAAAGATTCCTGTATAGCAGGGGCCTCCTCAAAACTGTCTGCAGTGAAATGATCGCTGCAGAGTACAGAAAATGGTGTTGGTTGCCATTTGTCCCTTGTTCTCTGTACTTGCTTCGCCCATTTTTTAAGAAAGTCTGGATCTTTTGGGAATGAGAACAGGCTCATACATTCACTGGAGCAATTAGAACACCCAGCCGCCACGCAACGTTTCGGCATTTCTTCGCTGATATAGAAGCTAAACAGCTTGTTTACATTAATAGCACATGGATTAGCCGAGAGGAACTTCACCTCATGACGTCATACCCGGAAATGAGGCGAGTCTCAGGAGATCGCGTTAGTGCAACACGGCGCTAAATGTGAATTCACTTGGAAATATTTTTCCACTTATTTAGCATTCTAAGTCAAAAGAACCAACTACTGTATATGTACGACTGAAGATAAATTCATACTGAATATGAGCCATAGTTCCTAAATTGTGTCACAGACACTTTAAGGTTCATCTCTACTACTAGCTCAGTGCTAGTAGAGGACTTCCTCTTTGGCTCAGTGGTAAGAGTGGGCGGATTCAGATCCCACCGTGGGATAATAGGTGTCAGTCTACCTTGCTTGAGTGTGGAAAAGACTTTGTAAGTATATGTCTACCTTGCCTAAGAGCAAAAACAACTATTGGTTCGTTCACCTAGATGATAGATGGTCAAAACAGACTTGTGATCCCAGGTAAAATAGGAAATTCTGGCCTTGGCCCATTTGAGCCGTAACACTACATAATTAAATTGATCTTACCTGTCAGAACATTTATGCCCCCACACTCCTCCTAGCTCACTAAGGTACAAGATGCTTTTAGCTTTTTGTCAGTATAGACTAAAATTTAAGGAGATGTGGTGGCTGGGCCTTCATTAAAATTTTAAGCCATTTTTCTATCTGAATTTACAGTCGTGAAAAAATTAGGACACCCGGTACAAGCCTGTTTTTTTTTTTTTTTTTTACATACAGTATTTGGACATATGGATATTTAATATCAATGTTAAAAATACTGGGAGAGTCATGTAATACAACTAAACAATTAAAATGAATTAAAGGCTTTATTCAAATTTTTTGTAAAATGTAATTTTAATCAAATAGAGAGGAATAAATTAGGACACCCTCATCTTTTTTAGGACACCCCCACATTCATTCCCACTTGAAATGGCTAAAAAAATGTAAAAAAAAAATGCAAATAAAAACAAGGTTAGACATAGATATGTGAATATTTCTTAATAAAGAACTGAATATTTAATGGGGTGTCCTAATTTTTTCACATGACTGTATATTTTAATGAACACCACTTTCAGTTTACTTGTAGACTGATTTCATTTGTGTACTTGTCTGATTTTGTTCATTTAAACAACGGTAACAGACAAGCATGTGGATTTGGATATTGTAAACGTTGAACAACTGTAACTACAGTGGCACCAGTGACTGGGCAGTATGGTAGATCAGTGGTTAACACTGCAGCCTCACAGGAAGAGGGTCTGGGATTGAACTCAGGTCCTTTCCCAGTTCAGTTCATCTGTGCAGAGTTTGCATGTTCTTCCTACGCTGTGCAGGCTTCCTCCTACAATTCAAAGATATGCCTGTAGCAGCATTGTACATGGCAGTGACCTCTCCAGTTCTAAGGTGTGATAAACATTGTTCGTGTACATTTATGTATGGCTTCAATAAAGTAGGCTTTCATGAAGAAAAAAAGAGAAGACACTGGAGGAAATTGGATGTGTGACCAGTCAACCACCACCGTCATTTGACAATCTTTGTAGCTGGGTGAGGATGACTCATACAAATGTTCATATCTGTGAAGTTTGATAATTCAGTCCGTTTCATATCCAGCTTGCTATGGAAGTGGCACCACAGAGAATGAGCAACAAAAAAGCAGGAAATGTGTCAGAGGAGACAAAGTGCTGCAGTCACAGCTGTTGTGGTCTGCATCACTGCAACAGGTAGTTATATTGCTTGAGATGTGTGTGTCAGCTTACTGTGGAGACTACGGTGTGTGATGTAGGCTATGGTGTAGAAATGGAAGGGTCTTGGAGCCATTTGTCATTTTGATGTGGAAGTTGGCTTTACTGTGAGCATATGCTGGAGTGTCACACTAATTTTTTTTTACCCCTTGTAAATAGAGGGATATGGGAGTCACCGTTTTTTTTAATAATTTGCATGATATAACTGATAGAAACAGTTATCATATTTTATTTATTAAGATAATCAGGAATACCCTTTACAAAAATCCTGTGTGGTACATGATGCAGCAAAAAGGACTTGTTCTAAAATGGAGCAGTGGTTTTTAACAGAACAGTACAGTACCAATGTGGGAATAGGAGGATATGTACATATGCAGAAATACGGCATCAGCAGTTGTTAGTACTATATAACTTGAATTAAAAGTGCATGTTTCCAAATAAAATATTAATTAATGTAGCAAAATCTTCAGAGAGAACATAAACGCAGCTTTTGGCTTTCAGATCACTGGAGTTTTATTGAAAATTTTAAAGGTGGACATATGGAATTGTGTAGTTCAACAGAGGATGAGAGCATGTCATGTTATCCTTTTTGTAGGCTAGGGAGGACGTATGTGTGCATTTATATGTGTCAAGAATTTTCAGTCTCCATGAGGGATGACATGGTCCTGATGTGGTTGATTTAATGAGTGCAGATGTGATGAATTCTTAAAGGCAGAAAGTCGTTCAGAGAGTGCAGCTGTGACAGGGAGAAAGAAAGGAAAATGTTGAGAAAGTCATTGCAGATAGATGGTTTGTTTCTGGTAACCTTCATGTGATTTCTAATGACTTTAATGGAATTCATGACAGCATGAATGTGAGTTTAGATAAACCAGAAACCATGGAAAAATAGATATTTAGATTATCTTTTTTTGAGGGATAGTGTAAGTTGTGGAAAATTTTATCTACTGCATATGAACAGTGTTACCGTGCAGAATTTCTTGGTTAAAACTACAGTAGTGCATATACAGGCATGTATGGGACAGGTCTTGAATAAAACAAAATTAGATATATTTTTCAGAAATGTACTTGTCAGACAGTTATGGAAAACAATGACAGCAAAGGCTTTTATCTGTTTCCAGCAGTGTTGATTTTAGCATGAAAATGTTAACAGAGAGCTAACGCAGGTACATTTAGAAAAATATTTGCTTGCCTTTACAGCCACTTTCTACTTGTACATGGCAGATGAATTCTTTTATCTGTCAAGTTGTGGTGCTCTGACTCCAGTAATAATTCTTTTACCAGTAGTTGCTTGTCATTTTTAATGATCCAGATTTCTCAGTGTATTTTCTTTTAGATGGGCATGTCAGCTGTTGATACTGATACAAGTTTTGAGGTATTTTAATAATAAAAATCGGTTGTCTCAGCATATGTGCTGCTCCCAGCTTCAAAGCTAATGTACATTGTTGACTGCATCTTTGTTCACACGTGTCTCTACACCAGGACTATTTTTGTTGAAGAGCTCCCTGAGGTGTGAATCCCACGTGTGTGCATGTATAATGCCAATTGAAAATCTTTTCAGCACTTTCCAATTAGAGTTAAAGAATGTGGCAGAAAAAAAGTAAATTTTACTTTAGAAAAGTACATACAGACTTTTTTTTTTTTTTTTTTGTCTTTCGGCTGCTCCCTTTTGGGGTCGCCACAGTGTATCATCACCTTATATTGCAATGATTGCCAAATGTTGATTTGGCAAGGATTTAAAAAAAAAAAAAAAAAAATTACACCGGATGCCCTTCCTGATGCAACCCTGCCCATTTATCCGGGCTTGGGATTGACACAGGGAGTACACTGGCTGGTGCTCCTCCTGTGGCTGGGTGACCAACTTTCCTTCCTCCATTCTACTTTTGCTGAAGGCAGGAAGTACCATTTTTATATGATCTTTGGTATGACCCGGCCGAAACTTGAATCCACGACCTCCTGGATGTGGGGTGGATGTTCTACCTTTATAAAGGCCACCGCTCCAGAAAGGTAGATATAGACATAAAAAAATAAACAATTGCAGAACAGAGTTAGCTGTGTTGGATCCTTCCATCCTTCCTTCATTCATTTTCAACTGCTTAATCCTTTTCAGGTTGCGGGGGGTGCTGGAGCCTATCCCAGCATCTTTGGGCAAGAGGCAGGATACACCCTGGACAAATCACCAGTCCATCAGGGCCAACACAGAGAGACAGACAGCTATTAATTTTCACATTCATGGATGAGTGACTTGGTTGCAAAAAACAACACATTTCTATTTAGTTTATGGACTTTGTTTCCAAAACTTGGTGAATATAAAATAACATTCATTTTGTACATCTGTTGGTCTCTTTTTAAAGAGAACAACCTTTCTCTTTAGCCGAGTCCCAAGCTGGGCTCAGTCAGCTCATTGTCACGAGCTGGGCTCTGGAGGTTCTGCTAGGCCCAGTCTCGTGGCTCTTTCTCTGTATTTATATGTACAGTATTTGCTATATCAGTGTGCCTTCTTGGGTCTTGTATTTGTGCTTTGTTTTTCATTTTTCTGTTTATGTCCTAGTTTTGATTGTGTATTAATTGGCATTTATTCCTTTGCTTGCACTTGTTTATATTTTTCTAGTTCCCTATTATTTAGGCTGACAGCTGTCAGAACACTTCCTGGTTTATGCTCCGTGTGGGCGTAGCTCTGTCAGCTTTCAGCCGGTACGCCCTCCTCTCATCACTTCCAGTTGATTCTAATCTTTAGTCAATGTTACCCTTTTGCCAGCTCATGTGACTCCACACCTGTGATCATTTATATTGTTTGCTCTGTGCCTATTTAAGGACTGCCATTTCATTATTGCGGCAGTCTCGATGATCAATCCTTCTTCTCATCACCAGAGCCCAGACGCTGCTCTGGGGTTATCTAACTGTAAGTTACCTCCTCATCTGCATTTGGTTTGGTGTTTGTGCACTTTTGTTCGTTGTGTGCTTTTGTTATTAAACACCACAAACTGCAGTTGCCGCATGGGTCTGTTTCTTTCTGCCCTGAAGGGCGATTCATGACAGTAGACTGCCACCAGTAATAAGACCCAGACGCTGCAGTTAGTGGATTTTGCCTTTTTTCTTGTTTTTTGTGTGTTTTCCACTTGGGGTTCATCATGTCCCCGGTGCACCGGCCTTTCCCAATTAATGAGAGATCGGCAACGGGGTCCCCGACCCTGGAGGAGGAGTGGGCTACAGACTTCATCCAGAGTTTTGAGGATGAGGCTCTCGCCACCCTTGGATCAAAGAAAGCCTGGAGGAGCGTTAATGGAGCGGTGGGCATTGTGGAGGCACACCCCGGCTTGTGGAGATATCCTCAATACTCGAAACTGCTGTCCATGGTCTCCAGCTCCAGCATCCTTGTTGCCAGCCCCTCGACGCCACCATCCAGACCGCCCGAAGAATGCCTCGTCCTCGCCAGCAGCCCCTCCTTTGTTGAGGCAGAAGACTCCCGCAGCAGTGTGCTCTCAGCATCTTTTTTCTCTGGCTGAATCCTCAGCTTCTTCTCTCTGCCCAGCTGTTGCTCCCTGTTTCCCCTCGGCGGTTCCTCCTGCTGCTGGCAGTCCCACTGCGTCCTTCCTGGCCCCGCCTGTCTCCGTGTCGACAGGGGCGGCTCCTCCATGATCCATTGAGGGGCCCAAATCCACCGTAGCCACAGAGAGGGGCAACTTTAGACCGTCTCCAGCAGGAAAACATCACTTTCTGGAAACATCACTTTTGTTTCTCTGTGTCTCCTCCTACTATCCCTGAGTGTCTGCCGGCCCTGGAACAGAGCCACCGGACGATGGAGAAGCCTGCGGCCCTAGAGGGCCTGATTCCAGCCCCGCAGCCACACCATGGATGGAGGGAGAGCGCCTTTGGCAACCCGAAGCCAGCTTCGATAACAGAGCGTCCCCTGATTTTGGCTACACAGAGTCCAGTGCCACCAGTGAGCCGACTCCCAGCCGCCACGCCGGACAAGCCTCCTGCGTGGGTCATTTCGCCTGAGAGCCTTAACACTGCACCAACCACCATGCCTGCTGCAGGAGCCACTGCAGCAGAGTTGGCGCTGGTCCAGTTGGCGCTGGACCTCCAGAGGACCGAGCCCGGAGCATCATCGCCTGGATGGATGGAGTCCTGGATGGCAGTGAAGCTTGAGCTCAGGCAAGTGCTCTCCTTTGTTTTTCTTGTGTCAGTTTTGGAGAGATCTTTCTTGGCTCTTGGTGAGGAGAGCCGGGTGCAGCCGTCCGTTGCACCTGAGCACGCCTTGCCGGGCTCCACCGCTGACCCTGCTTCTCTGTTTGTATTGTCTGAGCTCTCTCCCAGGGTCACTGAGGATGATCCACCAGTGCCAGATATCTTTGTGGATCCAGGCTCGCAGCCAGAGATTGCCGTGGGTCCAGCTCCCCCAGCTGAGGTTATCAAGGATGCTCCGTCCCGGCCCGGGATCTCCGTGGATGCAGCTTGGGGCCAGGCCGAGTCCTCTGTGCGTGCAGCCATGGCCCAGTCCAGGTCCACCGTGGGTGCAGCTCCACTTCAGTCTGGGTCTCCATGGGGGCTGTGTCCCAGTTGGGGACCGCAGTGGGTGCTGCGTCCCAGCCTGAGACCAACTTGGGGGCTGCGCCCCAGTGTTGGTCTGCCGTGGACATTATGCTTCAGCCCGGGGGCCACGATGGGTGCAACCGTGACCCAGTCCGAGTCCACCAAGGGTGCAGCTGTGACCCAGTCCAGGTCCACCGAGGGTGCAGCTCCGCTTCTGCCCGAAGCCACTGAGGATGCAGTTCCACTCCTGCCCGGAGTCACCGTGGGTGTTGCATTGCTCCAGCCTGGAACCACCACTGGTGCAGCATTACTCCAGCCTGGAGCCGCCGCGGGTGCTGCATTGCTCCAGTCCAGAGCCACCACAAGTGCTGCATTGCTCCAGCCCGGAGCCACCGCGGGTGCTGCTTTTCCTCCTCTGCCGGACACCATCTTGGTCTCTCTTTCTCCTCTGCTGGACACCATCGTGGTCTCTCCTTCTCCTCTGCCAGACGCCATCACGGTCCCCTTTCCTTTGCCCGACATCGTCAGGGTTTCCCTGACTCCTCCATCCTGCCCACCTCTGGTTCCTCCCATTGGGCAGCCACCTCTTGGACCACCCCTGCTGTTCAGGTGGCTTAAGAACTCCGGCAGACCACCCGATAGACTATGTTGCAGGGTCGGGTGGCCCGCATTCTCAGGTAGGCTACCCGACTCTTTCCATCAAGCCATCTGCCGGACTTGGGTCTTCGGCTGCCATCGGAACTGCCTAGTTCTGTGGCCCGGGGGACTTAGTTGGCTGGAGTTTTCCTGGTGTGTGTCCTGAGCAGATTTTATTTCAGTCCCTCCAAGCCTGTTCCTCCCACCACCCACCCTGGATGGGTTGTTGTTGCGCTCCTTTTGGGGAGGGCAGGCTCTTTCTTTTTCTTTTGGTGTTATCCTGGGGTGTCTGGGGTCCACCCCTTGAGATGGGGGCTCTGTCACGAGCTGGGCTCTGGAAGTTCTGCTAAGCCCAGTCTCGTGGCTCTTTCTCTGTATTTATATATATTTGTTATATTTGTGTGCCTTCTTTGGTCTTGTATTTGTGCTTTGTTTTTCATTTTTCTGTTTATGTCCTAGTTTTGATTGTGTATTAATTGGCATCTATTTCTTTGCTTGCACTTGTTTATATTTTTCTAGTTCCCTATTATTTAGGTTGACAGCTGTCAGAACACTTCCTGGTTTATGCTCCATGTGGGCGTAGCCCTCTCAGCTGTCAGCCAGTACGCCCTCCTCTCATCACTTCCAACTGATTCCAATCTTTAGTCATTGCTACCCTTTTGCCCACTCACGTGACTCCACACCTGTGATCATTTATGTTGTTTGCTCTGTGCCTATTTTAGGAATGCCTTTTCATTATCGCGGCAGTCTCGATGATCAATCCTTCTTCTTGTCACCAGAGCCCAGATGCTGCTCTGGTGTTATCTAACCGTAAGTTACCTCCTCGTCTGCGTTTGGTTTTTGTGTTTGTGCATTTTTGTTCGTTGGGTGCTTTTGTTATTAAACGCCACAAACTGCAGTTGGCGCATGAGCCTGTTTCTTTCTGCCCTGAAGGGCGATTCATGACACTCATTAGTGGAACCCAGTATAAAACTCGAGCACAGAACACTCCATACAAATTACAAATACAAATACTTTTTTCCTTGGAAATGTGTTTGCATAAGTATTGCTTTGATGCTTGTTTTAAGTTCTGACTTTTGGTTCATACTGCATCAAAGGACAAAAAAGCAACAGAGATTCTCTATCATTTTAAAAGACTGTGACACATTTTTGTGACCAGCAAGAGAGGATTCGACTTCTGTCTTTATAATTTTTTTGTTTAATTTAGTTTATTGAGACTGATTGTGCCTATTTTTTTTATTTTACTGTTTTTAATTCTTTTGAAAACAATGTTAAATTATTTGTACGGCGGGGGGGGGGGGGCTGAAAAGTTCATATACTGAAAAGTTCATAGTGGTCAAATTTGACCAAATGTGGTTTATTTTTCAACATAGTCTCCCCTTCGGTCCATACACTTCTACCATTGGTGTTGCAGTGCTTGGTTCCCTGCAGTTGAAAAATAAACCACATTTGGTCAAATTTGAACAATACCCCCCCATATACACATCTATACACACACAACAGTTAGTTCCGACCGACCAATTTGTTTAGACAATAGGGATTCCTGGAGTTACTATATTCCATGACAACTGCACGCCACTGTTTCACTAGATATGTATCACTCCACTTCACAGGTGTTCTTGTAACTGTTAATTACTAACAGTAATTTACTATCAACTCTCTGTGAGAATCGCAGTACTCTGTTGGATACCTTAATTTCTACAGTGAGGTGCTGTTTGAAAACAAATCTTACCTGACCAGGAAGTGCCACCCTTTTGAAAAACTTTATTCAGTTAATTCAGTTTACAAAGTCTGCCCTTCTATAAACATCGTTAAGCTATTTCACATCTGTTTAAAAAAACTAGGCAGTGCTAGAGTTGGATTTATTGTCTCGGTTAACAAACCACAATACCTTTGTAATGATGGATGCTGTTTCATCTGAAAATGCCAAGAAAAAGTGAACAAAGTGTGCCAAGGCCAAATTGCTAGCATGCTAACTCGCCACTGGCATTGGCCCCTTTTTGATCTTTGCCCTTCTGCCATACTGACTCAACAGGTGACCGGTATGTTTTATAAACACTGACTTTTGCACTTGACAATATTTAACCATTTGAGTGTGTGAATTTGTGTGCCCCTAGTGGCAGAGTGCGGCACTGTGCCTGTTGTCTCACTCTCACATGATCGCCTGCATTGGGGCCTGCATCGGGTCCTGCATTGGGGATTTGTAATGAATACTTTGACTGGCACACATCCATTGGAGGACTCAGTGGATGACACGTAATACACCAAGGAAGAAGAACTCCTCATTTTCTTTTCCTGTTTTTAGCATTTTAGCCCAGAAAGCTAATATGTCCGCGATCGGTCACCGTCAATCTTATCGGCTTTGTACAAGGAAAATAGCCACGGGATACAAGCAAAATTTATGTGGGATAATCATACGACTTTGTAGATGCAGTAGAGACTTTAAATGACCGACAGAATGCAAAATAACAACCATGATGGGTGAAAATGCAGCGACCACGCCAGCCAGCCAGCCAGCCAGCCAGCCAGCCAGCCAGCCCCCTTTGTCAAAGGTAAGTGAGAATTTTCTGTTTTTTTGTGTTTTTTTTTTAATATTGTACTGATTTCTTGTTTATATACTTTGAAGATAAGATGATGAGGTACCTCTGTACAAAAAACGGTGTCAAAAGACTGAACCATTCTTTGTGTAAATACGTCCAAAGTCCAGTTTTGACTGAGTTATGGAATTTAAAGAGGTGCCACAACATTATGCAAATTAGATGCATAAATTTACTCCTATCTGAAACTTTGGATCATGTTTTACATCTTTCTAAATGACAGTAAGCCATAATCTCTTACCACTTTCAAGTTATAGCCCTGGAATCTGAACTATTTTATTGACAAAAAATATTTACCACTCTTGACCACTAGGGGTTATGTCACAATTCGGCGACAAACACACTCAAAGAGTTAATTTGTTTGCATGTGTGTAAAATGACAATAGATGTCTTCATGCTGATTGAGATGTTTAGCAACAGTTACTGACTACATTTAGAAGGGACTACTTTTGTCTCAGCTAAACAAATAAATCATAATATTTTGTCCAGCATTGCTGTCATTTAATAAATTGTGCTTGCAGAACCGTTGTTCATCTTGGCACTTGCAACAATGTACCGATCCCTAAGCATATGTAACAATCTTTTCTTAATTAGAGACAGTATGTATATATAAATATATGAAGAGTTCTTTTGCAAAAACAGATAAGTCCAGTTTAGTTCAAAATGAGAAAAAAGTCTTTTTCATCTGTAGGTTTATAGGTGTTAGTATTTCCAAATCAGCTTCTAAGACATGGCCACTTGAAATCTGAGTATCTCAGACATAACAAAGCAAAAAAAAAAAAAAATCAAACATCAATTCATTGTTACTTTTTGGCAATTTATTAGTATGTTTTTTTTTGCAAAAACAGGTAAGTCCACAATCCTTTTTTTTGCAAAAACAGATAAGTCCTGAAAGTCATGCTATTTTGTCTGGAACATACTTGAATGTCTAGAAGTATCAATGTAGTATGATTGACACACTGATTTAGGCATATCCACTCAGTAAAATGGTATATTATAGCTACAGGTGCATCTCACTAAATTAGAATATCATCGAAAAGTTGATTTATTTCAGTAATTCAATTCATAAAATGAAATTCATATTTTATATAGATTCATTACAGACAGAGTGATACATTTCAGGTTTTTGTTTCTTTTAATTTTGATGGTTGTGGCTTGCAGCTCATGAAAACCTGAAAATCAGTTTCTCAAAAAAAATTGAATATTACATAAGATCAATTTTAAAAAATTGATTTTTTAATAGAAATGTTGGCCGACTAAAAGTATTTCCATGCAGACACTCAATACTTGGTCATTGCTCCTTTTGCATGAACTAATACAGCATCACTGTGGCATGGCATGAAGGTGATCGGCCTGTGTTACTGCTGAGGTGTTATGAAGGCCCAGGTTGCTTTGATAGCGGCCTTCAGCTCAACAGCAATGTTGGGTCTGGTGTCCGTCATCTCCCTGTTGACAATACTTCATAGATTCTTTGTGGGGTTTAGGTCAGGAGAGTTTGCTGGCTAGTAAAATATGGTGATTTCATGGTCATTAAACCAGGCTTTGGTACTTTTGGCAGCAGTGTGGGCAGGTGCCAAGTCCTGCTGGAAAATGATATCGGCATCTCCATAAACCTTGCCAGCAGAGGGAAGCATAAAGTGCTCTAAAATGTCCTGGTAGACAGATCCATTGACTTTGGACTTGATAAAACACAGTGGACTAACACCAGCAGATGACATGGCTCCCCAAATCAGATGCCAAGTCCTGTCACTTGGAAATCAAGGTCCCAGAGTCTGGAGAAAGAGTGAACAGGCACGGAATCCAAGTTGCTTGAGGTCCAGTGTGAAGTTTCCACAGTCAATGATGATCTGTGGAGCCATGCCATCTGCTAGTGTTTTTCCACTGTGTTTAATCAAGTCCACTGTCAGTGCAGCCATCTAACAGGACATTTTAGAGCACTTCATGCTTCCCTCTGCTGACAAGCTTTATGGAGATGCTGATTTCATTTTCCAGCAGGGCATGGCACCTGCCCACACTACCCACACTGCCAAAAGCACAAATACCTGGTTTAATGACCATGGTATCACTGTGCTTGATTAGCCAGCAAACTCTCCTGACAAAAATCCCATAGAGAATCTATGGTGTTTTGTCAAGAGGAAGATGAAATACACCAGACCCAATAATGCAGACGAGCTGAAGGCCGCTAGCAAAGCAACCTGGGCTTCCATAGCAGCTCAGCAGAACCACGGGCTGATTGCCTTCATGCCATGCTGCATTGATGCAATAATTATGCAAAACAAGCCCCGACCAAGTATTTATACTTTTCAGTCGGCCAACATTTCTATTAAAAATCTTTTTTTTTTAAATTAATTTTATATGATATTCTAATTTTTTGAGAAACTGAATTTGAGGTTTTCATTTGCTGCAAGCCATAACTAAGAAAATTAAAAGAAATAAACACTTGAAATATATCACTCTGTGTGTAATGAATCTATATAATATATGAGTTTCACTTTTTGAATTGAATTATTGAAATAAATCAACTTTTTGATGACATTCTAATTTATTGAGATGCACCTACTGTATATAATAAAGCTGTCAAGGATGGCCCTCACGGGATATCAATGAGACGCTATAGGCCAGCCGATGAGTTTGCATGTTTTATTAACGAAGGGTACAAATGACAAAATGAACAGCCACATGGGGCAAAAACACAAACATACACTTAGATACTCAATCACAGACTATGAGGAAACACTTACTGGGAAACAATGAATCAAAAAGGGAGACTGGAGTCTGGGTTAGGGACTCCAGCCAAACGTTGTGTGGGTCCAACGTTGTGCGAGGTCGCAGCGAGGAGTAAACCTCAGCTGCTCCCTTAAATAATGCCATCTGACTAATCAGAAAGGAGAATGTAATCAAGGAATGTAATTCAGCTGTCACGGCGCGGCTCGGCTCTGACAGCCGGAAGTCCCACCGTGACGCTGTCACAACAGAAGCCCTAGAAGGCCATAATAACATGGCCCAAAATGAGATGAAACGGGCAAAATGCTGGACAGCTCAAGAGCGGACAGAATCAGCGCTCAGACCATGACAAAAGCTATAATTCAAGATTCAAGATGCAAAGATTTTATTGTCAATACTACTATAGGTACAGGACATACAGGAGAATTGAAATGCGTTTCTCTCTCTCTTCATTGGTGTGCAGAGTATAAAAAGAAAAGGAATAAGGCTGGAAAAAAAGAAACTCCTTCCCAATATAGTGTACTATATAGTGAGTATGCAGCCAACAGAGCAGTGAGAGAAGAGCTTCACATCACAACATAAACTACCTTAAGGTATTTATATTGAATAATTCAGCAAAAACAATTTGATTTAATACATATTTACTACAAATTACATGCAGGTATTCATTTTTTTTTTTTACCACCGTTAGTCTGTTACATTTTTTTCTCACGTGATGACGTTATTAACTGTGCCACGAAAACAAGCCCAATAGTGTCCGAAAGCGGTTAATTTTATTGTTATATTGAGTTTACTGTATAGTCCACTATATCTAAATTAACTCTATAGCGAGTAGGGAGGAAGTGAGTGAGTGAACATTCCGGACACAGCCAGGGAAATCAGTCAGAGCTAGTAGACCAGGAAGGCAGTCAAGATGAGTCATGTGACCCAAATACCAAGCACTGATTTGCCCTGTGGAGTTATCTGCTTTTGAAAAAAATACACTCCCAGCGTTTATCGGTTTTTGAAAAAAAAACCCAAACACATGAATTTGTAGCGTCTATAACATAGGACATATCAGCTTTTGAGACAAAATGATTTGAACTTCTATAAGTAGGTAATGTTAACAGTTGTTTGATATAAAGAGTGAAATTTTCATGGAAGTGGTGTTTATTGGTTTTTGCAAACAAACTCTTCATATATATATACTGTATATATATATATATATATATATATATATATATATATATATATATATATATATATATATATATATATATAGTGGGAACCCACTCAGTATGTTTCCACTCAGACTGAAGGGGAATGGTCATGGGGGGATTTGTGTGTTGATGCGAACAGTGACAAAGGGGAATGGCAAATGTATTTATGTTAATGCAGCACCCCAGGTCACGGAGAGTGTGGTATGCTTGTGATTCTTATGAATGTGAGGGAGAGATTAATAAAGTCTGCTCTACTCTGCACCGCTTCGCCTGATTATTTCTCTTTCCACACTGGTTACCCTTGACACACAAAGGAACTCGAGGCAAACACCCCGGAGACGACCCGGACGGGAGGTGCTAGCACCGTGTGCGCCATTTCGGTCAAACTCCCAGGCTTTTGGCTACACGACCCGGAGTCTTGGTTCCTCCACACCAAGGCTCAGTTCACGCTCCCGGGAATAACGGCAGATGACACCAAATATTACTATGTGGTTGCAGCACTGGACGCACGCACAACTCAGCAGGTGGCGAGCCTGCTCCAACAGCTCCCAGCCCATGACAAATACAATGCTCTCAAAACCATGCTGAACCGGCGCTACACGCTCTCAGACTGCGAGAGAGTGGAAAGGCTCCTGACGCGCTTCGAGTTGGGAGATGGGTCGGCAGTCGAATTAATGGAGAAGATGTTGCCGTTGATGGGCAAAGATGACGGGCATTTTCTCTTTGCTCACCTTTTCCTCCAGAACCTCCAGACGGTGGCTAGGGCGGTCCTTGCCAATTCACCATTGCTGGCCGCGTGCAACTACCGGGCGCTAGCACAAGAGGCAGATCGGATTATGCTCACCATCAGAGCCCTCGCAGTGAACGCAGCGGCATCGGAACCCAGCGAGACGGCCAGCGGAGGCGAGGGGCCAATGACAGTGGCTGCAGCAGAGGCCAAGAAGCACCGGAGAGACACGCTCTGCTTCTACCACCGCCGTTTTGGAGAGGACGCACGCTGATGCGTGCCACTGTGCCAATTCAAGTGCTCGGGAAACGCCAGGGCCGGCAGTCGGTAGCAGCTGCGACCACCAGTGAAGCAAGCAAGCTGCTCTGTATGACAGACTCACATTCAGGGAGATGGTTCCTCGTGGACTCCGGCTCCCAAAAGAGCCTCATCCTGCCATCCTATGCAAACCGGCTGGCGGGAACTATCGGCCCCAAGCTGATAGCCGCAAACGGCTCAGACATTAAAGGGCCTTTTCCACTAGCACGCTTTAGCGCGACACGGGACGGCTCAGCACGCTTTGTACGCTTTTCCACAAGCCCCAACACGGTTTAACAGCCGCAATTCTCAGCCCCGCTGAAGGGCAGGGTACAGCAGTGCTGAGCTGTGCCGTGTTGTGACGTTAACAGACTGGTCGCCGCTGATTGGTCAGGTCGTAACCGGTGCTGATTGGTCAGGTTGTAACCGCCCCTCTCCTCCTCCTCATCTACCAAATCTTCACGACCTTCTCAATAAAGTTTTTGAAAAAAAAAAAAAAAAAGAATCTTCACGACCGCCTTTACTCAGCACGCAACCACTGTTGGCGGTTCCTTTTCAGTGTATTGCTGTGCTATTTTCATTTATTCTCTATCAAAAATGGCTTCGCGTAATAAGGGTGTTCCATGGACCAGTAAGGAGCTGCAGTGTCTGTTCACTGCATTGTCAGACGAACGTATCCAGCGCGAGTTAGATGGAGCCGCCCGGAATGAAAAAATATACCGGGAGGTCTCGACATCGGAGTCCTTTAACGGTGAGTTTTAATTTTTTTTTATTGTGCGTTTTTTCGCAAATATATTCGGTAAGACGCTCAGTTTATTTATGCAATAAAAAAGCTGTTCATTTGTGGATGGATCGCTGCTTTATTGCAGCACACTGCGGACTAAAGCTTTTATTTTAATTATTCATGTGAACAATACGCTGAAATAAGCTTATGTATTCTTGTTAAAAACTATTGTCTTTTCTGTATATCTTGCACTTACGTGCTGTATTTTATTGTGTGCATTTTCCTTGTAGAATCATCCCACGCGTCCGCCGCGACAGCCCGTCCGGATTATTCAACCGAGCCTTCCTGACCCACAGCTGGCAGAGACGCCTTCATTCATCCGAGTCGTGACCGAGTTTGGGAAGCTGGTGTAGACACTCAGTGGTCGGCGTGTATAAAATGTCGATTAACCTTCATGTTGTGTTGCAAAGTTTTTTTTTTCTTTTAATATTTTGTATATAATAAAATGGAATTGTTTTGGAAAGTGTGGTTTGTCTGTTATAACACTGAATTATAAAACAGTATAATTACATAGAAATTCCATTGCCTAGTCTGATCAAAATGATAATGATCATCCTGTCAGGGGTCAACCATTGTAAAGGTAATGTAATTTTTAACTAGACCAAAAAAGAAATCTTTTTGTAAGCTTTCTGTTCTTTTTATTGAAATATAAAAAATTAGCCCCACATGATCCAGTTCTAAACTTTGGGTACATTTTTTATGTTAACTTATAAGAAGTTGCACAGTTGGACTTTAAAATGCAGCAGGAGAGACTGATCAAGCTTACAAGTCAAAGTATGTAAAAAAGTAAGTATATGTAAATTGAATGTTCTATCGGCATTCCAAATTCAGAGATTTACAATACTTTAGAAGGAGTGTAGCATCATCTAAATGGAAAATAATAATACTGTTGTTCCAAACGTTGACCTGAAGGTGAAAAACATGAATTTTTTTAATTCAGTACATCCAAAATGCCCTAGGATGTAAAAAATAATAATTTGGTGTAGGCCAGTGTGCCACCGTCTCATTATTTAATACGAATAAAAACAAGTTTCAGCTCATTATTTCTAGGTCATTTGGCAGTTAATTCAAAACAAAAGTGACTTGTGTTGTTGCAGCTTAATTAGGAGATAAAATTAATTGTGAGATAAATCCACAGAGCAAGCAAGGCAATAATCCTTGGATCCTTTTTTGTCTCATGTAAATAAGGACTCAGTCGGGTGCGTAACGTCACGGGAGTGTGGCCCCGCCTCGCTGAGAATCTGCTGCTGCCCCGCTTCTAAAACCTCCTAAAAAAAAAAAACACAGCACAAGCACAACACCGTGCTAATGGAGACAGAAGCATTCCGAGCCGTACTGAAGTGAATCGAGCCGTACCGAGGTGTGCTGGGTTAGTGGAAAACAATTCAATTCAATTCAATTCAATTCAACTTTATTTATATAGCGCCATTTCACAACAACAGTCATCTCATAGCACTATCAACTGTAGGGGGGACCCCCACAGTTGCAGAAAGACCCCAGCAATCAGGCGATCCCCTGTGAGCAAGCACTTGGCGACGGTGGAGAGGAAAAACTCCCTTTTAACAGGAAGAAACCTCCAGCAGAACCAGGCTCAGGGAGGGGCAGTCATCTGCTGCGACTGGCTGGGGGGTGAGGGGATAGAGAAGAAGAAAAGAACAGACATGTTTAAGACAGGCTTAAGACTTTTGGTGAGAGGGAACTGACTGTATCATTGCACAGCCGTACATACCAATAGACATTCGTCATAGCGGCATGCAGCTTCCCCATTTTGGGTGCTGATTTTTTGTCTAAACATGGACTACTAGTCGATGTGGCTAACAGACGCCTGATTAACGCAATGTCTTTTGATTCTCTACCCTGTACAGCTAGAGGAGCCGAGTCCACAACACTAGCCAACGTCACATCTCCAGGGGATAAGTTCCACACACTACTCACCCAGTTCCCAGCACTCATGGTCCCGATGTTTTCGGCGACCGTCACTAAACACGGGGTGGAGCACTTCATTACCACCACAGGGCCACCCGTTTTGGCAAGACCTCGGTGCCTGGATGCAGCTAAACTGGCCATAGCGCACGAGGAGTTTGCCAATTTGGAAAATGCTCAAACAGCCCATGGGCATCCCTGCTACATATGGTGCCTAAAGCCAAGGGATCATGGTGACCTTGCGGAGATTTCCGCAGATTGAACAACGCCACAGCGCATGACCACTACCTGATCCCCTATATTCAGGATTTTTCCGTTCACCTCACCAGGGCATGCATTTTTTCCAAGATAGACCTGGTCCGTGGTTACCACCAGGTCCCGGTGCGCGCTGAGGACATACTTAAAATGGCAGTAATAACCCCGTTTGGTCTTTTTGAGTTTTTACACATGCCTTTCGGG
The DNA here is from genome assembly GCA_020510985.1 of Pholidichthys leucotaenia. Lineage (NCBI taxonomy): Eukaryota > Metazoa > Chordata > Actinopteri > Cichliformes > Pholidichthyidae > Pholidichthys > Pholidichthys leucotaenia. Next base: position 377,106,684 of record CM035844.1, on the reverse strand, counting down.
TTAAAAGGCGCGGTGCAGACATTCCAACGCATGATGGATGCGGTGTTGCGCGATCTGCCGTTTGTGTTCGTCTACCTGGACGACATCCTGGTGGCCAGCGCGTCAGAGGACGAACACGTAGCCCACCTCAGGACAGTTTTCCAGAGGTTGGAGGAGCACGGGTTAATAATCAACCCGGCAAAGTGCCAGTTCGGGGTGACAGGAAATGATTTTTTTGGGCCACCACATCTCACCAGAAGGCATGATACCCTTACCAGACAAAGTGCGCACAGTGGCAGATTTTACCCGGCCTCAGATGGTCAGGGCACTGCAGGAGTTTTTGGGGATGGTTAACTTCTACAACCATTTTCTCCCCCGCGCAGCCCAGCTCATGCAGCCGCTGTACGCCGCGCTTAAGAAATGGAAACTGGCGGACAGAGTCGACTGGACTCCTGAGCGAGAGCAGGCGTTTTCTGAGGTTAAAACAGCTCTGGCGAACGCTGCACTACTGGCGAACCCGGACCCAGCGGCTCGGATAGCGCTCACTACCGACACATCGGACATGGCCATAGGGGCCATCGTGGATCAGTGCGTCGCCGGTTCTTGGTAGTCGCTCGCCTTTTTTAGCAGGTCTTTGTGCAATACTGAGCGTAAATACAACGTGTTCAACAGGGAGTTACTGGCTCTCCATCTGGCCATACGCCACTTCCAGTTCTGGCTGGAAGGGTGCACCTTCACTGCGTTCGTGGCCCACAAGCAGGTAACGTACGTGATGGCCAAGGTTTCGGAACCATGGTCGGCCCGGCAGCAGAGACAGCTGGCCGCGATCTCGGAGTTTACGACCGACATTCAGCATGTGGCCGGTAAACTCAACGTGGTGGCGTACTGCCTCTTGTGCACACTAGTGGCCCCAGTCTACATGGGGATAGATTACACAGCCATGGCCGCTGAGCAGATCGGCGATGCAGATGTTTGCGCACTCGAGTCTGGACCACTAGGGTTAAGGCTGGAGAGTAGAGTACTGCAAGACGCCCCCCCCCCCAGTCTGTGACATCTCCACAAGCCGCCCGCGCCCAGTGGTCCCACGCGCTTGGCGCCGCTGCGTTTTTGAGTCGGTTCACTCCCTGGCGCACCCAGGAGTGCGCGCATCAGTCAAAATGGTGGGAGTAAAGTTCATCTGGCCAAGCCTGCGCAAACAGGTGAAAGAGTGGGCTGCAGCCTGCGTAGCATGCCAACGAGCCAAGGTGCACAGGTACACAAAGGCCCCCTTGGAACCGTTCCATATCCCGGCTAAGAGGTTCGACCACGTTCATGTGGACCTCGTGGGCCCCCTCCCACCATCGCAGGGGTTCACGGACCTTCTGACAGTGGTGGACCGCACCACACGGTGGCCAGAAGAAGTCCCGCTAGCTTCCACCGTGTGCGCAGAAGTTGCACGCGCTTTTTTGATGACATGGGTGGCACGTTTTGGTGCCCCTTCGGATATCACGTCCGATCAGGGCCCGCAGTTCGTTTCCGACCTCTGGCCCATGATGGCCCAGAGCCTGGGTGTCACAATTCATCACACGACCGCGTACAATCCCCAGGCCAATGGGTTATGCGAGCGTTTCCATTGATCACTTAAAGCAGCACTCAGGGCTTCGCTTACGGATGCAAATTGGGTGGACTGGTTGCAGTGGGTTCTATTAGGGTTGCATTCAGCACCGAAGGAGGATTTGGCAGCCTCCCCAGCAGAGCTGTTTTTTCCCAGCCGCTGTGGCTCCCCGGAGAGTTTTTGCCAGACAACCCCGCGCCCAACACCGATCCATCCCCGCCTTCACTGCATAGCGCAGAGGCAGGGATGGTACTCGGCCCGGCCCACCACTGTTTTCCCCGTGTTTTTGTGCCAAAGACCTTGAAGGACGTGTCGTTTGTATTTGTCAGGCACGATGCCCACAGGACCCCATTGCGCCCACCCTACGACGGCCCGTTCAGAGTGCTAGAACATTTTGTGTTAGACTTGGGGGGACACAGGGAAACAATCTGTATAGACAGGCTTATGCCCGCCTTCGTTTTAGCAGACGAGCAGGTGGTGTTGGCCCGAGCTCCTTGGTGCGGACGACCCCCACTGAGACCTCCCCAGGTAAATGACTCGTCAGATCAGTCACAATGGCATACTGAAGATGTCCCCCCCCAATGTTCCCCCACAGACGGACGCACCCCCAGGAGCCCCCCCACTGGCACAGCAGTGCCTCGGAGCCGCCGATCCCCCGTTACAGCTGCTATGGACGTAGGCTGAAGCTCAAAGGACCTGAGGGTTAAGGCTCAGTCTGAGCTTCTGGGGGGGGGCGGTGTGGGAACCCACTCAGTATGTTTCCACTCAGACTGAAGGGGAATGGTCATGGGGGGATTTGTGTGTTGATGTGAACAGTGACAAAGGGGAATAGCAAATGTATTTATGTTAATGCAGCACCCCCAGGTCGCGGAGAGTGTGGTATGCTTGTGATTCTTGTGAATATGAGGGAGAGATTAATAAAGTCTGCTCTGCTCTACGCTGCTTCGCCCGATTCTTTCTCTCTCCACTATATATATATATATATATATATATATATATATATATATATATATATATATATATATATATATATATACACAGTATATGTATATGTATATATGTATATATGTATATACGTATGTATATTATATACAGTGGGGAAAAAAGTATTTAGTCAGCCACCAATTGTCCAAGTTCTCCCACTTAAAAGATGAGAGAAGTCTCCAATTTTCATCATAGGTATACCTCAACTATGAGAGACAAAATGAGAAAAAAAAAATCCAGAAAATCACATTGAAGGATTTTTAATGAATTGGTAAATTCCTCGGTAAAATAAGTATTTGATCACCTACAAACAAGCAAGATTTCTGGCTCTCACAGACCTGTAACTTCTTCTTTAAGAGGCTCCTCTGTCCTCCGCTCGTTACCTGTATTAATGGCACCTGTTTGAACTCGTTATCAGTATAAAAGACACCTGTCCACAACCTCAAACAGTCAGACTCCAAACTCCACTATGGCCAAGACCAAAGAGCTGTCAAAGGACACCAGAAACAAAACTGTAGACCTGCACCAGGCTGGGAAGACTGAATCTGCAATAGGTAAGCAGCTTGGTGTGAAGAAATCAACTGTGGGAGCAATTATTAGAAAATGGAAGACATACAAGACCACTGATAATCTCCCTCGATCTGGGGCTCCACGCAAGATCTCACCCCATGGGGTCAAAATGATCACGAGAACGGTGAGCAAAAATCCCAGAACCACACGGGGGGACCTAGTGAATGACCTGCAGAGAGCTGGGACCAAAGTAACAAAGGCTACCATCAGTAACACACTACGCCGCCAGGGACTCAAATCCTGCAGTGCCAGACGTGTCCCCCTGCTTAAGCCAGTACATGTCCAGGGCCATCTGAAGTTTGCTAGAAAGCATTTGGATGATCCAGAAGAGGATTGGGAGAATGTCATATGGTCAGATGAAACCAAAATAGAACTTTATTGTAAAAACTCAACTTGTCGTGTTTGGAGGAGAAAGAACACCATACCTACTGTGAAGCATGGGGGTGGAAACATCATGCTTTGGGGCTGTTTTTCTGCAAACGGACCAGGACGACTGATCCATGTAAAGGAAAGAATGAATGGGGCCATGTATCGTGAGATTTTGAATGAAAACCTCCTTCCATCAGCAAGGGCATTGAAGATGAAACGTGGCTGGGTCTTTCAGCATGACAATGATCCCAAACACACCGCCCGGGCAACGAGGGAGTGGCTTCGTAAGAAGCATTTCAAGGTCCTGGAGTGGCCTAGCCAGTCTCCAGATCTCAACCCCATAGAAAATCTTTGGAGGGAGTTGAAAGTCCGTGTTGCCCAGCGACAGCCCCAAAACATCACTGCCCTAGAGGAGATCTGCATGGAGGAATGGGCCAAAATACCAGCAACAGTGTGTGAAAACCTTGTGAAGACTTACAGAAAACGTTTGACCTCTGTCATTGCCAACAAAGGGTATATAACAAAGTATTGAGATGAACTTTTGTTATTGACCAAATACTTATTTTACCGAGGAATTTACCAATTAATTCATTAAAAATCCTTCAATGTGATTTTCTGGATTTTTTTTTTCTCATTTTGTCTCTCATAGTTGAGGTATACCTATGATGAAAATTGGAGACCTCTCATCTTTTAAGTGGGATAACTTGCACAATTGGTGGCTGACTACATACTTTTTTGCCCCACTGTATATATATACATTTTCACTTAGAGGTGTTCTCACTTTTTTTGCCATATGTGTATATATATATATATATATATATATATATATATATATGTGGCAACAAAAGTGAGAGGTTTAGACATAATGGCTGTGTGTTGAATTATTTTGAGGGGACAGCAAATTTACGCTGTTACACAAGCTGTACACTGTCATAGCTTCAGTGTTGTCCCACGAAAAGATATAATAAAATATTTACAAAAATGTGAGGGGTGTACTCACTTTTTTGAGTTACTGTACATCTGGACAGTTTGTGACCAAGCAATAATTAAATCGACTGATTGTCAGATACATCATTAAAGACTGCCGACATGCTATCTACAGTCACTTTCCTTCAGACAGCTGAGACTGTGAGCCACTGAAGTTAAAATGCATTTACTTGCTACCTGGATAAAGATTTTTTTCAAAAATGGATTTTACTGTCCAAAACACATTTGAGGGACTGGTTCATGTCTCTGTCACAGCAGACATTTATACTGTGGATAATGAACTTTTTCCTTGGATTACGGCACATTGGATTAATCCATAACATGGACAGCTTCAAAGTATGTCCCACACACTGACACATCTGCAGCAACACCAACATAAAAAATGTCTGTGAAGCTCTGTCTGAAACAGTCTGTTTTCAGCCTGCCACTAATAATAAATAGCCCATATTGTAATTTATCAATTAAATGATCTTGCTATTTGTGCAACATCATTTAATTATGCATTTAAAAGTAACGTGAATGTTACTTTTCCAAGTAACTAATTACTTTCATCATGCAGCAATTAGTAAATTTCCTCAATTAATTTTAAAAGTAACTCTAATTAGTTACTAATTTTCAGTAACTTGCTCAACACTGTTGGGGATGCTGAATAAGGGTTGGAAAAAATGTGATATTGTATTACTTAAGGAACTGTAATTTGCAATGGGTATCGTATTGTGGAGTCCCTCACAATTCTCACTCCCTTCAAAGTGTTTTGCTACAATAGGGTTGCATAGGTAAGACTTTTACCCATCATGAGATGTTTCATGCATGACATAGGAACAAAACCCTTTGTTATTGCAAATTATAAAGTACCTACCCAGATGATATTGTTTTCCACAGATTAGTAGATCTTTCTAACAACGTATGGATTTCAACTGGTTCCTTGGTGTACTGTATTTTTCTAATATGTAAAAGATTAATCTCTTCTCTAGCTCATCATGCCCCATTTTAAATACCATAACAATGGCTTAAATGCTGTTTCAAATACAAGATGCCAATGTGGTTACATTTCTTTTCATACAGTTCAGTCTTTAAATTCATGTTATCATTCATGTTTTATTGCATCAAGGCTTTTTGCTGGTATACAATGGAACAAGATCAGAATCAGAATCAGAATCAGATTTATTGCCATTGTTCATGTAGTACACAAACTAGGAATTTGTCTCGGTGCAATGCTGCAACATTAAACATGGAGTAGCACTAAAGATAAAAATAAAAAACTATGCATGCAATAAAAGGTAGGATATGAATAAGTAATACTAATCTATGCAATTTTTAAATATATTAACAAGCAGCAGATATTGTGGAGTTCCACATAGTGCAGTCGGTAGTGCAAAAAGAAAACAGTGATAATTGTCATGAGTCCGGTTGAGCTGCTGTACGTAGTGCACAAGAGTCTAATAAGTCACTTAGTGTTCAGCAGTCTGATTGCAGAGGGGAAGAAGCTGTTCATGTAGCGGGAGGTTTTAGTCTTAATGGACCGAAGTCTTCTGCCTGAGGGGAGGGGGGCAAACAGTGTGTGTCCAGGGTGTGAAGGGTCGGCTATGATCTGACCTGCATGCCTCCGGGTCCTGGTGATGTACAGGTCCTGGAGGGATGGGAGCTTGCAGCCGATCACCTTCTCAGCAGCGCGCACAACGCGCTGCAGTCTTAGTCTGTCCCTGGCAGTGGCTCCTGCGTACCACACGGTGATGGAGGTGGTGAGGATGGACTCAATGATGGCCTTGTAGAACTGCACCAACATCTTGGTGGGTAGCTTGAGCTTCCTCAGCTGCCGCAGGAAGAACATCCTCTGCTGGGCCTTTTTGATGAGGGAGCTGATGGTCGGCTCCCACTTGAGGTCCCGGGTGATGGTGGTGCCCAGGAAGCAGAAGGAGTCCGCAGTGGTGATGGGAGAGTCTGTGAGGGTAAGGGGGGGCAGAGGGGCTGTGACTTTTCTGAAGTCCACGATCATCTCCACTGTCTTCAAAGCATTCAGCTGCAGGTTGTTGTGGCTGCACCAGGACGCCAGCTGGGCCACCTCTCTCCTGTAGACGGACTCGTTGCCGTTGGAGATGAGCCCGATGAGGGTGATGTCGTCCGCAAACTTGATCAGCTTGACAGACTGGTGGCTGGAGGTGCAGGAGTTGGTGTACAGGGAGAAGAGCAGGGGGGAAAGTACAGAGCCCTGGGGTGATCTGGTGCTGATGCTAACAGAGTCTGAGACAGTCTTTCCCAGCCGCACATGCTGCCTCCGGTCCGTCAGGAAGTCGGTGATCCACCTGCAGAGGGAGTCAGGCACGTTGAGCAGGGACAGCTTGTCCTGGAGCAGAGCGGGGCAGATGGTATTGAATGCAGAGCTGAAGTCCACAAACAGGATCCTGACGTAGGTTCCCGGGGAGTCCAGGTGCTGAAGGACGGAGTGGAGGGCCAGGTTGACTGCGTTGTCCACAGACCTGTTGGCTCTGTAGGCAAACTGCAGCGGGTCCAGGAGGGGAGTGGTGATGGTCTTGAGGTGGGGCAGGACCAGGCGCTCAAAGGACTTCATGACTACAGAGGTGAGCGCTACAGGTCTGTAGTCGTTAAGTCCAGTAATCCATGGCTTCTTGGGGACAGGGACGATGGTAGAGGTTTTGAGGCCGGCCGGCACGTGGCATGACTTCAGGGAGGTGTTAAAAATGTCTGTGAAGACAGGAGTCTGCTCCTCCGCACAGTGTCTCAGGGTGGAGGGAGACACACCGTCCGGACCGGGGGCCTTGCACGGGTTCAGTCTGGAGAACTGTCTATGCACGTCCTGCTCACTGATGGCAAGGGCAGGGGGGGAGGGGGGCCGCCTTTGATGAAGTGGGGACCATGGAGGCAGTGGCACTGGGGGGAGGGGGGGAGTTGGACACAGCTGACGAGGTGTCAAAACGGGCATAGTGTTGGGACAGTCTTTGACAAAGCGCTTTGTCATCCTGTCCCTTAGAAGCCTGAGGCCGATAGTTGGTGATTTGCCTCAGTCCTCTCCACACAGAAGCAGAGTCGTTAGCAGTGAACTGTTGCTGGAGTCTCTCAGAATACACAGATTTAGCTCTCCTCAGCTCTCTGCTAAACCGGTATTTGACCTCCCTGTAGCAGTCCCGGTCTCCACTTTTCAACGCTGCTTCCTTCTCCTTCCTGATCTGTCTGAGCTTAGCTGTGAACCAGGGCTTGGCGTTGGAGTAACTCACCCTGGTGCGCGATGGAAGAATGCTCTCCTCACAAAAGTGGATATATGAGGTCACAGTGTCCGTGTACTCATCCAGATCATGCATAGCTCCTTTAAACATGTCCCAGTCAGTTATTTCCAAGCACGTGCTCAGCTCCTCCACAGCTTCACTGGTCCATTTCCTCGTAGTGCTCACAACAGGTTTTGTGAGCTTCAGTCTCTGTCTGTATGTGGGAATGAGGTGGACCATCACGTGATCAGATAGTCCGAGCGCAGCACGGGGAACAGCACGATACACGTCCTTAACTGTAGTGTAACAGTGATCCAGCGTGTTCTCTCCTCTGGTGGGGCATTTAATGAACTATTTGTACCGGGGGAGTTCGTGGCTCAGGTTGCTCTGGTTAAAGTCGCCAACCACAATAACCAGAGAGTCCGGGAAAGTCCACTCCGCTTGCTGAATGTGATCCGCGAGTGCGCGCTGAGCCTCGCGCATGTCTGCGTCGGGTGGGACGTAAACAGCGGCCAGGATGAATGAAGCAAACTCACGCGGGGAATAAAATGGCTTGCAGTTGATGAATAAATATTCCAGAGCGGGAGAACAGTGTTGGGAGATCACAGTTACATCGGAGCACCAGCTGCTGTTGATGCAGGAGCAGACTCCTCCGCCTGTGGTCTTGCCGGAGAGCCCCGTGTCGCGGTCTGCACGAAACAGCTGAAATCCCTCGAGGAGGAGCATGCTGTCCGGTGTCTTTTCCTTGAGCCAGGTCTCAGTGAAGCAGAGGGCACACGAGGTGGAGAGGTCCTTAAATTGCATCAGCAGTCTCAGTTCATCTACCTTGTTATAAAGAGAATTGACGTTGGACAGAAAGATCCCAGGCAAGGCCGTGCGCGTGCCTCTCCTGCGAAGCCGCACGAGGGCGCCCGCTCGTCTTCCTCTCTTTCGCCGTCTCACTTTTTGGGCTAAAAAGTGAACCAGATCGGCGGCAGGAGCCAAAAAAACTGGGAGTAGGTTCGTGGGAGTGAAAGTCCTGATATTTAGTAGCTCTTCACGGGTGTAAGAGCAGGCAGACACACAATTGACGAACAAAAACAAACAAAAACAATCGCAGCGAAACACCATGGCGACCACTGTGGGCGGCATCTTGGATCAAGATTGCTGACAAAATAACTTAATTATCCAATCATACTGATCCTAATTTCCTTTGTTTTAAAATTAGCTTTTCAAATTTTGCAAGGACATTTAACATTAACTCAAAACTTCTCTCTGTAACTGGGTGCTGGACGTTCTCACAGGAATGCCACAGAATTTGCGGGTTGGCAGCAAAACCTCCAAGACCATCACACTGAGCACAGGGGCCCCACAAGGGTGTGTGCTCAGCCAGCTGCTCTTTACCCTGCTGACCCATGACTGTGTACCAGCCTACAGCACTAACCACATCATCAAGTTTGCGGACGACACGACGGTGGTAGGCCTCAAAACCAACAACGAGGAGGCCAACTACAGAAATGAGGTGAGCCAACTGGTCCAGTTGTGTAAAGACAATAAACTCGTCCTGAACGTGGGAAACACCGAGGAGATTGTGGTTGACTTCAAGAGGGGACACACATAGCATCTCCCTCTGATCAGTCATGGAGCAGCTGTGGAGAGGGTGAGCAGCACCAAGTTCCTTGGGGTGCACATCTCTTACGACCTCTCCTGGTCCATCAACACCACATCACTGGCCAAGAAGGCTCAAACTCACCTATAGTTTCTCCGCAAACTGAGGACAGCACGAGTTCCACCCCTCATCATGTGCTCATTCTACCGGGGCGCCATTGAGAGCAATGTCACCAGCTGCATTACGGTGTGGTATGGAAGCTGCACCGCCTCCTGCCAGAAGACACTACAGCACACAGTGAAAGCTGTCAGCAAGATCATCTGTGCCCCTCTGCCCCCCCCCGGACATCTACCTCACCCGCCTCACCCACAGAACCATCAACATTGCAGGCAACACCTCCCACCCCTCACACTCCCTCTTCAGCCCTTTGCCCTTGGGAAAAAGGTATCGGAGCCTCTGAGCCCGCTCCACAAGATTGCTAAACAGCTTTGTTCACCAGGCCATCAAGACCCTGAACTCTGTCCATCCCCCACCCCCGGATTGTAATGCACTCACCCGCACAATAACTACCTCAACTGTTGGCACAGAAAGACTGGTACACCAACAGTAATACATCTGCTGCTGTATGTCCCTGCACCTTACTGCAACCATTTGCACAAATGTCATATCTGCTGCTGTTCGTTACTGCAATATTGATCATGTGCAGTCCAATCTGTTACTGTCTGCACCTACACTACTGCATCGAACTTGCAACTACGAGTATTACTGCTCTATCTTTTCTGTATATAGGATTGCTGGGTTTTATTGTTTATTTTTATTTGCACTATGGGATGTCTTGGTTTTATCTTTTACTGTTATTTGCACTACAGGTAGCATTACTGTACATACACTGATGTTGTTGTTTTACCAGCTTTATTCCTTTTTCTTGTCTTTTGTTTGTTTTTTACGGCATTTCAATTCTCCCGTATGTCCTGTACGTATATTAGTATTGACAAATAAAATCTTTGACTCATGAATTGAGTTTCTACCAGTCTAAAGTACAATAGTATTGGTGAGGCCAGCTGTGAAAGAGGATATTGAAATAGAGTTGATCCCATGTCCCTTTTCCGGTATGCCCCCAGGTTTCACTTCCAGCATTTTATTCCTCCTCACTCCTCCTTATACTATCACCTTCTCCCCAGTGAGGAGGTTAATTAAAGCTCTAACTCCAGAGGTCAGGGTAGAGGAGAATTAGAAGTGGGTGATAATATTTTTAGGAATATTCCTCATCTCTTCACTTTCTTCTGTTCAGAGGCAACCCTTCTTTTCTTGTTGGGATAAAGTTCTCAGCTTCTTCTGTGACTCATAACCACAAAGTTAATCACAGCACGTCTCCATTTGTGTCAGCTCTCCAACGGGCTGACTCAGGAGTTCTCTGGCCCTCTCCTGTGAAACGTGTCCTGTATACAGGCTGTATGTACCCTATATTTTGGTATAATAATATTGCATCAACATATTTCACAACCATCTTTTTTGCCCTTCTTTTGTGATGGTGACAGTAATCACTAATCTTGTTTGTCCAGTAGAGTGTTTGGCTCATATTTGTCATTTGCTCTGCCTCATTAGATGACTCAGATTATATTCATTTCAGCTGATTTGTAAAGTTAAGCCTAAATCTGCATCTGTCTCTCTGTCTAAAAGAATCCCAAATTCTGCATTTGCTCAGTATGAGGTGTGAGTGTTGTCTAAATCCTTGTTTTTCAACCAGGGGCCCTAGGACCCCAGGGGGTCCTTGACAGAACATTCAGCGGTCCATGGGAAATTGTCTAATTTGACTTCTTTATCAGCCAAAAAACTTTGCAATTAATTTGCCATTGTTGTGCATGGGTGCTTGGAGTGGCTCTTCCATGTCAGTAGGTGGCAGTATGAATGCAGTAATAATGACAACCATGTTGTTCTTCTTCCTTATCTTCTTTTTGTGGTTTACAGAGGTTAATCACCTCATTAAGACCTGCTAGAGGCCCCAGTGACTAGATGAAAAACAGTGATGGATAAGTATTTCAAGAGGAAAGATTCAGACTTTGAACTGGGCCATGTACTATTGGAGCAGCCACCAAATATTTCATTAGCAGAATGAAAGCAAGACACCCAGGTGTTGTGGTTACGCAGTGTTTTTTTGCACTGTGAGGTGCTCATTGCCAAGACTTTACCAGCAGACCTACAGTGATTCCTGTGTTGGATGATGTTGTGCGGATGGCAAACTTTGTAAAGACAACCTCGGAAAAGCCGTATATTTGTATCTTTATGTGAAGAAATGGGAGTGAATCATTCAACCTTACTGGCCCATATGGTGGTCCGATGGTTGCCATGCGGCATAGGGCTGGCCCGCTTGCATGAGTTCTAAGAAGAACTGAAAGTGCTGTTGACTGACATGAGAGTTATGATGATGCAATCCTGCTTGCAAGTGATAAGTGGTGTAGGCTGGCATACCTGGCAGATATATTTCAGCATCTGAATGAATTGAACACACAAACTCGAGGCAAAGATGAAAACCTGCTCACAAGCACACATAAAATACAAACCCCAATTGCAAGGAAGTTGGGACTTTGTGTACAATGGAGATTAAAACAGAATACAGTGATTTGTAAATCATGTTCAACCTATATTCGATTGAATACACAACAAAGACATTTAATGCTCAAACAGATAAATTTTATTTTTTGCAAATATTCACTCATTTTGAATTTGATGCTTGCAACACATTCAAAAAAGCACAGGCAGGGGGCATGTTTACTATTGTGTTACATCACATTTCCTTTTAACAACACTCAATAAGCAATTAGGAATTGAGGACACTAATTGTTGAAGCTTTTGCTGTAAAGTGTGTTCAGATTGGACATTTAGCACAGAATTAGTACATCAGAGGATTAAAGATCACAAGAGATCGACTATTCCTCACTTACAGTATCTTTTATTGAAGCATGCAGAGAGCAAAACACACAGCTGTGGGTCTTTGTCCTCAGCACAATCTGGCAGAGATTGTGCACAATCTGGCAGACGAAAGACCCCAAATAAGAGTTTCATGGGTACATGTAGTCTTCTGGCCACTGGGCATTTCCAAATAGTTTCCTACACAGATAACTTCTTATCAACTGGTTTGAACCGGCTCCCAGCGTATCTTCACCCAGCAGATTTTTTTCACTTTTCCTTTCGTCAGCTTGTTGTCTCCATCTGTCTCCTTTCACTTCCTGCACTACCCCATGACCCAAAGACATTTCTCTATATGTAAGCAAAAAGAAGTTCTTTGTTGCCAAGCAATAGTGGGTGCATGTGTGAAGCTAAAAATCACATCCTGTTATGTGAGCAAGTGAGCAGTGCAAAAACTTCATGCAGCATGAAGCACATTGTGTGACCCCTTATCTGGCTAAAACATTCTATCACAAATCCTTCTTTTGACTCCATTCTATGGAGTCAACATTTAAGGCAGGCACGTGAACAAGCAGACACTGGACAGATGTTATTCATTGATTATGACATGAGCAAAAAACCTGCTGACAGTATACGTATATTTTATCAACCAATCATGTTCATGCATTTCCTTTATTCATTGATGCGTATTTACAGGCAAAAACTCTCATGTTGGCCCCACTGTCTGGCAGCCTTTTACAGAGACTTTTATCAATGAAATAAACACAACAAAAATGAACAAATGATATAAATGAGCAAAGCAACACATTCAAGTCAGAAGATATTCCTGTCCATGCATGCTGTAGCCGGGCTTCAAGATCTGCCATACAACAGAGCCTTTAACCTTCACATCTATTCTGACTACACGACTGCAAACAGCACAATATTTTGAAGGTTCCTGTAAGCGAGCAGGGGAAAAAGGAAAAGGCCAGGGGTGGGTAACAGACAACCCCTGACATGTGGGTTACATATATGAGTGTGGTGTTGGATGTGTGGACACTAGACAGAACAGTGGATAGCAGAAAGATACAATATATACATTTCAAACAATGGCCTCTCCTTCATTACTGTCATTTCCAGATACACAATGGTCATTGTCGTGGAGGAGAGACCTAGACTCCTCTTGGGAGTGGACTTGAGCCATCATCCTTTGGGCTGGCTCTTTGGACAGGGTGGTAACTATACACCTCTCCAGCAGTATTCTCAAGCATGGGATGCAGCAGCAGCCCACAATGAGTATCACTGCAAGTGAGATGACTATGATCAGAATTACTGAGAGCACCACTTCTGCACAACATCCAAAGATCGTCTGCAGCCATGCAGTAAAAGCATCTTCCTCACAACCAGTATTTTGTCTGAATTCTGTTCTCAGGCCTTCTAAGGCCTCTATAGCATGTGTAATATGTCCGTCATGGTGCAGTTAGACGGTATAGGTGACATCACTGCTATTTGCACTGACTATGTCAGCAACAGTCTGCAGTAGTGGTCGATTTGGCTCAACAGCTCTAGCACAGTGAGTCACATGAATCCAATTGCTGAGTTTTCCTTTTTTCCAGACCTGCACTGCATGTGATGTGGCCTTTATTACCTTAAAAGGTCCTTGCCACTTAGGTGAGTCCCAATGTGATCTCATTACTTTTTTCCCCACCCAATTACCAGGTTCCAATGGGGCGGTGCCTCCTTGTGTGTCCCGATTGAGAATGTCCGGAACCTGTTGAGAGAGAGCTTCAGATATTTTCCTTAGACTCTTAATGTACTGTGACAGTTCTACAACTTGACTATTTTAGGAGTCAAAGGTGAATCAACAAATGGTCCTGGCATCTTTCTCCCTGTTAACAGCTCATGGGGAATCAGGCAGACCATTGTGTTGGGGATAGATCACAGTGCCATCAGTGCTAATGGTAGTGCATCAACCCATATCATGCCTGTCCCCATGCATTATTTGGCTAGCATTCTTTTAAAGGAACCATTTGCTATTTCAACTAGCCCTTGGGAGTATGAATGCACTACTGAACCAAACGTATGCCTTAAGCCTAAGGCACATGCAACTTCCTTCAAATGTTTATTTGAAAAATGACTGCCATTGTCTGACCTAATCACTCTTGGAAAACAATGTCTGGGAATCACCTCTTCTGTCAGCCATTTAATCACTTCCTTTGCACTTTCTGCTTTACATGCTTTTTCTTCAACCCATCTTGAAAATGTCTCCACACACACCAACAGATATCTATAGCCTTTGCATCTATTTTCTGACCCCATGTCTGTGAAGTCAATCACTATGTCTTTCCATGGCCCTTCAGGGGCTTGAAAAACTCCCATAGAGGCCTTTAATATGTGTTTGGGATTGAACTTCTGGCATTCTTCACATTCAGAGACGACCAGCTCTGCAACCTCAATCAAGTGCGGATGCCACCAATGTGCTTCAGTCAAAGCAGAGATTTTTGTTTTTGAGACATGGCCTTTTAAGTTTGCCTCTTTGCACAATAACAACAACAACTTAGCCAGGGCCACTAGCCTTCCATCAGCTGATCTCCACAAACCTTCCTTATCTTTCTTTGCTCCTTTGCATATCCACCTACATTACTCTTCTCCTCAGGACTTGCCTTCTCTTGCAACTGCTTAATTTCCTTTTCACCTAATTCCATGTACTCCTGACCTTCTTTCTGTACCATCATACTTGCTTGAGTAACATAGCCACCTGCTTGCTTAGCAGCTAAATCAGCAGCTTCATTTCCTCTGGCCACAATTGCATTTCCTTTTTGATGTCCTCTAGACTTCAAAATTGCCACCGTCTTTGGTTGACCCATGGCCTCCAACAGCTCAACCATCTCTGTTAGGTGTCTAATTGGTATGTTAGCTGAAATAAGGAATCCCTTTCTTTTCCAGTGTGGTAAATCAACATGTGCAGCCTGATGTGCATAGGCTGAATCAGTGTATATATTTACCTCTTGTTGTTTTGCATATTGAAATGCCTTAGTGATGGCTATAATTTCAGTTTTTTGGGCAGAGGCAGGCTGGTCTACCATCCCTGCCTCTACGGTTTGAAATGCACCTGTCCCCTCATCATATTTTACAACTGCATTTGAGGCACTCAAAGATCCATCCATTTTTTTGATAGCAACAGCCATCACAAAAAAGGTTCAGGTCTGGATGTTCAATTTCATCAGTTGGGAGATTTGGAACCGCTTTCGTATCTGTTTCCACAATTGCACAACAGTCATGAGGTTCACCTATGAACATGTCTTCTGCCATGTTTGTCCCTTCACTGGTGTAAATGACATTTGGTGCTTGCAATATTCTTTTCAACCTTTATGTTCTTTTGGCTGAGAGTGTGAACAGTACACTTTGCAGGTATGAAGCCTCTCCATGGACAGTGTGCACAATCACAGTGTGTTGCATGGAAATGTGGGCTGTTTTTTCCAATGCTTTGACAATTGCTGCAACATGACGTGTGCATGGTGGTTGCCCTTTTTCTGTCTTGTCTAATGTTGAACTGTAATACATTAGAACTGACCTGGACCCTGTATCTTCCCCCTTCTGATACAATACAGCATTCATAACGCCGGACTGTTCAGAAACATCAAGATGAAATGGGAAAGAGTAATCAGGTGGTTTCAGTGAACATGCATGTGACGTCAGTTGTTTAAGTTCAATGAAAGCACCTTCAGCTGAAGTAATCCATTGCAAGGGTGAGGTAAGATTTTTTTGTCCTGCTTCCTTAAGGAGGTCACACAGTGGTTGAATAAGCGCTGTGTAATTTGGAACAAAATTTCTGCTATATCCGGTAAGACCCAAAAATGACATCACTTCCCTCACAGTGCGCGATTTAGGGTGTGAGAGAATTGATGCCCTTTGGGACGGAGACACCGTGGAGTGGCCAGATGCGATTAGCCTGCCCAAATAGTGAACTCTGGGGTGACAACACTGTACTTTTTTACAGCTTAATTTGTAGCCTTTCTGGTAGAGATGTTTCAGCAGGAGCTCCGTGGCCGAGAACACAGAGGCAGCAGTGGGGCCTGCTAATAGCAGATCATTAACGTACTGCAAAAGCAATGTGTCAGAGGGTGGGACTAATTCCTGCAAATGTTGATGCAATATATGGTTAACCCTTTGATGCATAAGCGGGGTAACAATTACCCCAGCGGTTGTTGTTTTTTTTTTGTTTTTTTTGCAATATCTTTGTAATTTAAATTTTTTATCATTTAATCTTCCATGTATTCCTCAAATAGGTTGTGTTTGACATGAGGCCATTTGGATTTGTATCTAATTGTTATATTTTTTTAAGTAATTGCATTTTTTGTATCAGTACCACACTTTTCCATATGTGGGGTCAAAAATGACCCCAAGCTTTTCCCAAGCTGTACCCTTTTTTATTTCACCACAGTTATAAGTAACACTGTAGACTCTGCGATTAGCATCTCAGACTGGATGCCAAGGGTAAACAGAGAGGGTAAACAGATGAGGACAATACAGTGTATACAGTGAGGACAATGTAGGTATTATTAGATGCAGGGGTCAAAAATGCTCGAGCTGTTGTTGTTTTTTTTTTTTTGCAATATCTTTGTAATTTTAATTTTTTATCATTTAATCTTCCATGTATTCCTCAAATAGGTTGTGTTTGACATGAGGCCATTTGGATTTATATCTAATTGTTATATTTTTTAAGTAATTGCATTTTTGTATCAGTACCACACTTTTCCATATGTGCGGTCAAAAATGACCCCAAGCTGTTCCCTTCTTTTGTTGACCAAAATATAATTTAAAATAATAATAATAATAATAATAATAATAATAATAATAATAATAATCACCCAAAATATAATAAAAATAATCATCTTTAACCAAAATGAAAGAAATTTCTTAAGTTTTCAGCATAAAACACACACATTCTAGTTGGGGTCATTTTGACCACACTCATGGAAGAGTGTTGGAATTGGTTGGTCATGCATCTAAGGGTTAACAATGTCTGGTGAATCAACAAAACCTTGTGGTAGTCTGCTGTAGGTCTACTGCTGACTCCTGATAGGTAAATGCAAAAAGAAGCCTGCTGTCTGCGTGTAGTGGGATGCTAAAAAAGTCACTAGATATATCCACTACAGTGAAAAACCTGTGTTGTGAGGTAATGTTATTCAGCAACAGGTAAGGATTTGGAACAGTGTAATTTGTAGGCACCACCACAGCATTGATTGGTCTAAGATCATGAACCATACTGTAGTCCTTTTTTCCAGGCTTCTCTACAGGAAGAATAGGTGTGTTCCATGGGGACTGTGTTTGTACTAGGACCCCTGCCTGGAGAAGACCCTGTATTGTTTTTGCTATGCCTATTTCCTTCTCCTTTGGGAGAGGATATTGTCTTTGCCATATTGGCTGAATGTTTGGTTTGAGTGAGATTTTCACTGGTGTACAGGTAATCAGACTAACATCCGTAGAGCTGTCTGACCATAGAGTCCAAAAGTGCATCAGAATTTGGGCGATCAGTGTTTTCTCTACCATGTGTTCTGTCAAGGTGCAGTGTTTGTGGGGTGGTTTGCATTATCACATTGCATGAGATACGATAGCAATCAGCAGATGGTGAATAATGTAAAACCCTACATTGTGTGACAAACCAGTCAGTCAACTTAAGACAGTTTTTCACCAGTGGTCCCAGTGCCCTTGCCTCCTCCCCTGTGGACACCCCCAGTGTCACATGAGGTGCAGCAGTGTCCAAGAGGGCATACAGAGGCAACAAGTCCTCATTCAGACACACTGCAGCAGCCACTCCTTGTGGGCCAACATAAATGTCCTTGCACACCAATTCCTGAACCCCCATCAGAATCTCCCACTGATCATCAAACAGTTCTTGATCATCATGTGAGTAGTTCATCGTGCAGTGGAGTGGATCATGTGGGGGGTCATATGGCCGAACAGAGTCTATCCATGGGGCCTGTGAAACATATTTGTCTACCAGCTGATTTTTGTCAGGGCTCACATTATTCAGCTGTTGGCACCACACAGTTGCAGAAATTTGATTTTCCTCTGCATCTGTTTCCTGTACTTGCAACTGTGGAGCATTTAAGGAGGTAGACAAATCTGTTGTGCACTGGAGCATAGTACCATCTGGCAGACACACAACAGTTCCAGTAGAAGCAAAGTAGATGTGTGCCCTTACTTTTAGAAGCACATCTCATCCCAGAAGATTTACAGGACAGTCTGGTGAGTACAGAAAAGAATGGACAAAATCCAGTCCAGCCAATGAGCAGTTCAGTGGTACTGAGAAAGGGGGATGCTTTGGGATCCCAGAGATGCCAACAACTGATTTATAGTTAGTGGACAGGGGTAAAGAAGTTGATACTGATGAGAAACGAGCCCCTGTATCCACCATGACTTCATAAGTTTTGTCTCGCACCTTGAGGGACAGCATTGGATCCAAAAGTGCCCCCTCTTCAGTGTGGATCCCTGGGCCCCATCATTGTTGACTGGGCATCATGCTCTGGTTGGGAGCCATGTGTGATTGCTGAGGCTGTTGTGTGTGTTGTGGCTGATCTGGCCACACCCCTGGTGCTGGGAGTGGAGTGGGTGTGTTGTTTATCTAGGCACATCCTCTGCCAGAGGGTGGACCTCTACAATCACAAGCCCAGTGGCCTCTTCTGCCACAGCGTAGGCACATGTCACTTGATGGGCCTGATGATCTTACAGGTGGTGGTATTGATGTCTGTATGTAGGAAAAATTAAATTTTGGACAACCTCTAGAAACCTCCCAGAAAACATTTTGATTAGATGCTGATGGCTAATATGAGCATTTCTAGTAAATGTGTCTGAAGGACTGTAATTTGGATTGTTTTGGTTTGGGGTTTATCAGTAAAAGCAGTAGCGCTTTTGCGCCATGGGTGGCACTCAGTAGTGATGGGACACTGTTAAGCTGTTAGAGCGCGAGAGAAGAAGAGTAGAGAATGTTCCAGAGAGTGAAGGAAAATGGTGTCGAGTTATGTGGCTGATATCGAGTGATGTGCCGTGTAAAAGTGCCATGCCTGGTGTTGTAGAAAGTCAATAAACAGCTGAAAAGTCTGCCAGTTGGCCCTCTCCTTCTTCTTTGCCCTCCGGGGTGTGTAACATGTATCACATTGTGGAATATTGCTAATGTAGTAGCATTATTACGTGGGTTTTCTCCAGTCATGTCAGTCCAGAGTGCCAAACACCTATTTACATAGGCTCCTGCCTTTTCTTTTGGTTTCATTGGTATGTCTGCTAACTCTGTACTAGTAAGGTCTACAGGAAACACCTTCTCATCACTGCAAAAAGCTCATCACTGTGATCTCTGAATGGAGCCTCATCAGGCTCATTAATTGTGCCAGCTTCTTCCTCGATGTTCTTAAGCATAGAGGCTGAGGTGTGACTAGCTACTATCCTTCTTACATTTGCCATGCACAAACGACAACCAACTGTAGCCTTCTGCATGGCTCTGATCCATTGAGAGCCTCCCGAAAAAGTATCACAAATGCCTTTGAGGTCCTTAAAAGACCATTCTACGTATTGTGCTGCTCCATTTTCAGTAGCTATCATGGGCATGCATTTATAGCTTGCTTTAGGTATGGCTCCTCTTTGTAAACGTGGGCACTGAGGTGCCCTTTCGGTCATTGTGGATCCATAAATGCTGCAATTTGGTCATGGTCTGATCCAATTATTGACCCATTTCGCGTGACGTCGCAATTAATCATTCCCCATCCGATTTTCGCTCTGCGGAGGGAATGGAAGTGGACAGTAGTCCCATTGCTCCATCAGAGGACACTTATTTCCATTCCTCCTCTGTTTCATATTTGGGATCATGTTGACTTTGGGGTTACATAGGTGTGCATTGGTTAATGATTTGGTGTACAGCCTCTGCAGCTGTTTTACTGTTGCTTGCAATAAGCATTGGTCACATGTGCAATATTCCCGTTACTGCATTTACCATGTCATTATTTTATAATGACATGGTAATTATAAGCAACAGTCATTATAAACAACAGTTTTTCCTTCACTCATGTGTGTGTGTGTATGTGTGTGTGTGTGTTCCTGCACACACTTCTTCTACCTCCCTTCTTCTTATCTTTGGCCAGTAAATTCTTTTAACGCATGCTATTAATCTGCCACTGTTCTTCATAGCAGATTTCTGTGTACACAACCTCGCTCCTTCGTCGGATGCGGTTTTCTCCCTGATCCTGCATTTCCTCCACCCACTGGTGAAACCTTCTGACTTCCTTTTTCTGTCTCCCTCATGTGTCTGTCTCTCAATTGCCTTTTCTGTCCAATCACATATTTCCTTCACAGTAAAAAATGGTTTTGATGCTGCTATATTAGTCAAATAATCTATACAAACTATGGGAAGAAAGAGTCAGTAGATATTTACAGACCTATGGTCCAAGCTCCAAATTCCAAATCCTTTCTGGAATTCCAGCCTCACCAAGCTTCTACTTGAGTCCTAGTGAAACAAGCGGGTGAGGCACAACTTGGAATTCTAGGGGAAATCAGGATTTTTTGCTTCTGGTAGACCGAAAAAATATTTACATTCCCCAGGCTTTTGCCTTTATTTCCAACCCACAAATACAAAAATTCCTCTTTTTCCAGACAACCAGAAGTGGGAATTTGAGATCAGGGATAAGCCCTTCACTCTACACCACTCTTCGTGTGGCGGCACATCTAGACGCAGCGGCTCCTCTTGGCATCAGCGAGTGTGAGAGTTTTGAGTGTTTTGATCATCCCAGACGTACATTCTGTAAAACTCATGACCGTGAGACCTTATTAAACATCAAGGTACTGCACGCTGCAAGAATCGCGGTGCTCAGTTTTGACTTGGACATTCTACACCAGCATGGAATTCTGGCAGAGTCCCTGCTGGAGGCTACACGGGAGAGGAGAAAGCGTAAGCGGAGCGAACGTAAGCAAAAGTGTGGAAAAAGCGCCGGGATTCATGCTAGGCTAAAGGCTAACCCCTCCAGACCAGCAGTACCGTCGCTCCTTCTCTCTAACGTCCGCTCCCTTGACAACAAGCTGGACGAGCTGCCTCTGCTTAGAGAAAACCGGAGAGAGTGGAGGGACCGCTGTGTGCTTGCGTTCACGGAGACATGGCTCCACGACAACATCCCTGATGAGGCCATTCAACTCGAAGGAACGATGGCGTTCCGGGCAGACAGAGAAATGACGAGTTCCGGTAAGAGCTGTGGGGGGGCCTATGCATCTATGTTAACAAGAACTGTTGTGTTAATGCCACGTTAGTATCTAAACACTGCTCTCCATTGGCAGAGTTCCTTATTGTAAATTGTCAGCCATATTATCTGCCGAGGGAATTCAGCAACGTGTTTGTAGCTGCTGTTTACATGCTAAGGAGGCACTCGGAGAGCTGCATGATGCTATCAGTGAAATCCAAACTTCACACCCGGACAGTTTTGGGGTGGTTGCGGGGGATTTTAACCACACCAGCTTAAAGACTGTGCTCCCCAAGTTTAAACAATTTGTAGACTTTAAGACCAGAGGAGAGAATGTGTTGGACTTAGTTTACACAAACACAGATGCATATAAGGCAATACCCCACCCCCACCTCGGCCTTTCTGACCACATATCCATGATGCTGGTGCCTGCCTACAAACCTTTACTGAAGCGCAGCAGGCCAGTAGTGAAACAAATCAGGATTTGGCCAGAGAGTGCAACCTCTGCACTGAAAGACTGTTTTCTGCACACAGACTGGGAGGTCTTCAAAATAGCAGCGTCCCAGGAAGACAAGACAGATGTGGAGGAGTATGCTAAAATGGTCACCAGCTACATCGCGAAGTGCACAGAGGATGTCACTACAGTGAAGACCAGCACTGTACGGGGAAACCATAAGCCCTGGATGACCGCAGAGGTGAGCTCGCTGCTTACAGCCAGAGATGCAGCCTTCAGAGCGAAGGACAGGATCGCCCTCCGCTCTGCCAGGTCTGCGCTCTCAAAGGGAATTAAGACGGCGAAGCGCGCCTATGCAGAGAAAATCCAGCGACACCTCTGTGACACTAGGAACACCAAGCAGATGTGGCAGGGAGTTCGGACACTGACGGGCTATAAGTCTAGGCAGGTGGTCGATGATGATGACGCTTCGCTTCCAGACAGGTTCAACGACTTCTTTGCACGTTTTGAAGCATCAAACCCGACAATCAGAGGGAGGGCTGGCCCATCCCCACCATCGGTCAGACCAGCTTTCACCATCAACACAGCGGACACACGGAGGACCCTAACCAGGGTCAACCCACGTAAAGCTGAAGGTCCGGACAACATCCCGGGACATGTGCTCCGAGACTGCGTGAACGAGTTGGCGGACGTACTGACTGACATTTATAACATCTCCCTGAGTCAGGCCATTGTTCCCAGATGCTTCAAGACCTCTATCATAGTACCGGTGGCAAAGAAACCAGTTGTGTCCTGTCTGAATGACTATCGTCCTGTTGCACTGACACCAATTGTGATGAAGTGTTTTGAATGGCTTGTCAAACCACACATCACAGCCTGCCTCCCTGAATCACATGACCTGCTCCAGTTTGCATATCGTTCAAACTGCTCCACGGAGGATGCTATAGTCACCACCCTGCACTCTGTCATCACCCATCTGGACCAGAAAGACACCTACACCAGACTCCTGTACATTGATTTCAATTCAGCATTCAACACCATTATTCCCCAGAGACTGATGGAGAAATTACTCCTTCTTGGTCTGAACACCGCCACATGTCTCTGGATCCTGGATTTCCTGACTGAGAGACCTCAGTCTGTCCGGGTTGGAAACAACATCGCCAACTCTGTCACGCTGAGCACCAGATCCCCTTAAGGCTGCATACTCAGTCCACTGTTGTTTACACTTCTAACACATGACTGTGTATCCAGACACGAGGTGATCCAGATTATTAAGTTTGCAGATGACACCACGGTGGTGGGACTTATTCAGAGGGATGAGGAATCAATGTACAGGGAAGAAGTGAAAGACCTGGAGGGCTGGTGCAGGGAGAACAATCTGGTGCTCAACGTGGACAAAACGAAGGAGATGATTATCGACTTCCGGCGGTCACAGCCTGAACACGTCCCCCTCAGCATCGGCGGCCGTTTAGTGGAGAGAGTGGAGAACATCAAGTTCCTCGGAGTGCAGATCTCGCAGGACCTGACCTGGAGCAAGAATTCCTTGGGGATCAGGAAGTGGGCCCAGCAGAGACTGCACTTCTTGAGGAAACTCAAACAGGCCTCTCTCCCCATCTGCATCCTCAGGACCTTCTACAGAGGTGTGGTGGAGAGTGTTCTGACGTACTGCATTGCTCCATGGTACTCCAGCTGCAGTATGTCAGACAAAAAAGCCCTGCAGAGGATAGTTAAGGGAGCTAAGAGGGTAATTGGAGTCTCCCTCCCCTCTGTCCAAGAACTTTTTCAGAACCGTTGCAGGAGCAGGGCACTGAACATTGTCAAGGACCGTTCCCACCCTCTGCATAAACACTTTGAACTCCTGCCATCTGGCAAACGATTCCGGAGCATCAGAGGCAGAACCACCAGACTGATTAACAGCTTCCTTCCACAAGCTGTTAGGATGCTGAACAGTTGATCCAGAATATCTCATACATACTACTGCACCTATGGACATTATGTATATTATTTGTATATTATAGTTCTGGTTAGTTTTTTTTTCCAAGTATGTCTCAGGGATGTGTGAATGGCTGTGGTGGGGTGGGTGGTGAGGATATGTGTGAGTGTGTCTTAAATCATGTTCTTTTACTTATATGGATGCTGAGAGGAACGCAATTTCATTTTGCCTGCACTACAGTTGTATGTACAGCAATATGACAATAAAGGTTGATTTGATTTGATTTGATTTGATTTTGAAAAGAGGTTACATCATCCACACAGTCCCCAGACGAAACAGCATGCACAATAAAATACAGAGTTATGTGTGTATCTATCCCTTCTGCCTATTTCAGTTACCTTTAACCAATTTAACTCTATATAGAGGCTATTTACCTTGGCATGTGTCCAGTACCAAAACCAGTGATAGCGTATTATAGAGATTATCCATCCATCCATCCATCTTCTTCCGCTTAATCCTTTTCAGGTCGAGGGTGGGGGGGCTGGAGCCTATCCCAGCATCTTTTGGGCGAGAGGCAGGGTACACCCTGGACAGCTCGCCAGTCCATCGCAGGGCCAACACAGAGAGACACACAACCATTCACTCTCACAGTCATACCTAAGGACAATTTAGAATCCCCAGTTTTGATGCCAATTAACCTAACTTGCATGTTTTTGGCATGTGGGAGGAAACCGGAGAAATCCCGGAGTAAACCCACGCAGACACGGGGAGAACATGCAAACTCCACACAGATCACTGTTGGTCGGAGGCTGGGATCGAACCCAGGATCCCCTGGCCAAGGGTGAGTTCAATTCAATTCAATTCAACTTTATTTATATAGCGCCATTTCACAACAACAGTCATCTCATAGCACTATCAACTGTAGGGGGGAACCCCCACAGTTGCAGAAAGACCCCAGCAATCAGGTGATCCCCTGTGAGCAAGCACTTGGCGACGGTGGAGAGGAAAAACTCCCTTTTAACAGGAAGAAACCTCCAGCAGAACCAGGCTCAGGGAGGGGCAGTCATCTGCTGCGACTGGCTGGGGGGTGAGGGGACAGAGAAGATGAAAAGAACAGACATGTAGAGAGCAAACAGCACGATGGGGACTCAATCTATGGGAGAGAACAAACAAATGTTAATGACCAGCAAAAAAAAAAATATTTCATAGAGAGTGAGGAAAGGAGTGAGGCCCAGTGCATTACTGGAGGTCCCCCGGCTGACTAAACCTATTAGCAGCATAACTAAGGGAGGGTTCAGAAACACATGATCCCTCCCTAATTGTAGGCTATATCAAAAAGGTAGGTTTTAACCCTAATCTTAAAAACAGAGATCGAGTCTGACTCCCGAATCCAGATTGGCAGCTGATTCCAAAGGAGAGGAGCTTGATAACTGAAGGCTCTGCCTCCCATTGTACTTTTGGAGATTCTAGGTATTACAAGTAGTCCTGCATTTTGGGAGCGTAGTGCTCTGTTAGGATAATACGGTAGTATCAGATCTTTTAAATAAAAAGGAGCCTGATTGTTTAGAGCTTTGTAAGTAAGAAGAAGGATTTTAAACTTAATTCTAAACTCTATGGGAAGCCAATGAAGGGAGGCCAGAACCGGAGAGATATGATCTCTCTTTCTAGTACCTGTTAAAACTCTTGCTGCAGCATTTTGGAACAGCTGAAGACTTTTTAAAGATGTTTTAGGACAACCTGATAATAAAGAATTACAATAATCTAATCTCGAGCTAACAAAAGCGTGGATCAGTTTCTCAGCATCATTCTGAGACAAGATGCTCCTAATCTTGGCAATATTACGCAAATGATAGAAGGCAGTCTTAGAAACAAATTTAATATGTGAATTGAAGGATAAATCCTGATCAAAAATAACTCCAAGGTTCCTCACAGAGCTATTAAGAGAAAGAGTAACTGCATCCAAACTGAAAGTTTGATTTGGAAAGGAATTTCTAAGGTTTTTTGGACCAACAAGAATGACTTCAGTCTTATCTGAATTTAATAGCAGGAAATTACAAGTCATCCAAGCTTTGATTTCCTTAAGACAGGCTTCTAACTTGGCTAATTGATTACTATCATCTGGCTTCATTGACAGGTATAATTGTGTGTCATCTGCATAACAATGAAAATGTATACAGTGCTTTCTAATAATGTTGCCTAACGGAAGCATATATAAACTAAAAAGAGTAGGGCCTAGCACAGATCCCTGTGGAACTCCATGACTAAGCTTTGAGTTGAAAGAAAACTCATTATTTACATGAACAAACTGGAACCTATCAGATAAATAAGATCTAAACCACTGCAACAAAGTTCCATTAAGTCCAACATAGTGTTCTAATCTATCAAGTAGAATATTATGATCGATAGTATCAAAAGCTGCACTAAGGTCTAAAAGGACAAGTACAGAAACTAGTCCATTATCAGATGCAATGAGGAGGTCGTTAGTGACCTTCGCTAAGGCTGTTTCAGTACTATGATGGATTCTAAACCCAGATTGAAACTCTTCAAGTAAACCATTTCCCTGCAGGTGGTCGAATAATTGCGTAGCAACAACTCTTTCTAAGATTTTTGAAATGAAAGGGAGATTAGAGATTGGTCTATAGTTAGCTAAAGCTCCTGGATCTAGCATTGGCTTTTTGAGTAAGGGTTTAATTACAGCTGTTTTAAAAGCCTGCGGTACATGGCCTAAAGTTAATGAAGAATTGATTATATGAAGAATAAAGCTACCAATAAGTGGGAAGACTTCTTTAATTAACCTAGTAGGAATAGGGTCTAAAAGACAAGTTGAAGGTTTGGATGAGGAAACTATTTTGTCTAACTCACAAAGGTCGATTGGAGTAAACTCATCAAGACAGACATCAAAAGAAGGAGTTGTAGTAGTTACAGTATTTAAGTTAACTGTGGGAAGAATCTGATTGATTTTATCTCTGATGGATGAAATTTTATTATTGAAAAAGTTCATAAAGTCCTGACTAGTAAGCTCTAAGGGAATGCTAGGATTGACAGAGTCCTGACTCTTTGTCAACCTGGCTACAGTACTGAAAAGAAACCTGGGATTATTCTTGTTCTCTTCTATTAATGCAGAGTAATAACTTGTTCTAGCTTTTCTAAGAGATTTTTTATAAATTAAAAGATGATTTCTCCAAGCTAAATAGATTTCATCTAAATTAGTAGAGCGCCATTTTCTTTCTAATTGACGAGTCTTCTGTTTTAAGCTACGAGTTTCTGTGTTGAACCAAGGAGTTAGAAATCTCTGATTAGACTTTTTCTTTTTTAAGGGGGCCACCAAGTCTAGAGCCTGATGCAGAGAAGCTGAAACACTATCCACCATGTTATCAATTACAGAAGGAGCAAGCTGTCTATAGCTTATTTCCGTTGTGTTGACACATGGCATAGAGGAAACAATCTGCATAAATTTGGAAACAGCATCATCTGAGAGGCATCTACTGTAATAATATTTTTCTTTAGGAGCCAAATAGTCAGAAATGGTAAAATCAAAGGTTAACAGACAATGGTCTGACAGTACAGGGTTATGAGGAGACACTACAAGATTTTCTATTTCTATGCCATATGTCAGAACAAGGTCCAATGTATGGTGGAGGTAATGAGTAGAATTTCCTACTTTCTGAGAAAACCCAATCGAGTCTAATATTGAATTAAATGCCACATTAAGGCAGTCACTATCTACATCCACATGTATATTAAAGTCCCCTACTATAATTATTCTATCAGATTTCAGCACTAAATCAGCTAAGAAATGATGCTGATGCTCAGGTCTTTTGGTGTACAAGGGGCGCTGCTGAAGTCATTCTATGACACGGTGGTGGCATCAGCCATCACTTTTGGAGTGGTCTGCTGGGGCAGTGGCATTACTGCAGCCGATAGGAAGAGACTGAACAAACTGATTAAGAAAGCTAGCTCTGTCCTGGGGCAGCGCCTTGATCCGATGGAGGAGATAGGAGAGAGAAGGACGGTGGCTAAACTGTCATCTCTGCTGGAGTCCGAGTTCCACCCTATGCAGGACATACTGGATGCACTGAGGAGCTCATTTAGCAGCAGACTACATCATCCCAGGTGCACAACCGAGAGGTTTCGTAGGTCCTTCCTACCAACGGCTGTCAGACTGTACAACCTAAGCAGGGCTGCTCGCAGAGATAGCAAAAAGACGTAACAAACTAATAGTTTTTTTGAATGCAAAAGATGCAATAGACTTACACAATGGTCCTCTCCGGCATACAACTAGGAACATACCGGTTGCTATGGAGGGTGAGAATATGTATGGGCACATAATCATACCATATAGGATAACTAAGTAGACGGTTATGCTGTTTCATCCCACCTAGCAACAACGCTCTGCACTGTGTGTGTTTATACTATATTTACATATTTATTCCATCTAGCTACAATGCTCAGCACTGGGTGTGTTTATATTTATATATCTATATATTTATTCCATCTAGCTACAATGCTCCGCACTGTGTTTTTATATATCTACATATTATTCCATCTAGCTACATTGCTCCGCACTGTGTGTTTATATACTTGCATATTTATTCCACCTAGCTGCAATGCTCCGTACTGTGGGTGTTTATATATTTACATATTTATTCCATCCAGCTACAATGCTCTGCACTGTGTGTCTGTGTGTGTGTGTGTGTATATATATATTTTATAGTAATATGTACATATGTATATTAGCTGCTCTTGCTTGCTTGTTTTTTTCTTGCCTTCTGATTGTTGCTCTGAGTGTTGCTATCCCTGTGCTGTTGCAATTCTGGAATTTCCCCGTTGTGGGACTAATAAAGGCTTATCTTATCTTATCTTATCTTAAATCAGCAAATTCGGATAAAAATTCTGAGTAGGTTGATGGGGGACGATAAACTATGGCAAATAAAATTGGGTTTAACCTAAAATTGCTAAAGTGCCCAATACTGAGGACCAGGCCCTCAAAGGAATTATAACATGTTTTTGCTTTACATTAACTAGTAATTTGGAATGGTAAATTGTTGCTACTCCTCCTCCACGACCAGAACTTCTGGGATTTTGACAGTTTAAATAACCAGAGGGAGTTGATTCATTTAAACCAACATAATCCTCTTGCCCTAACCAAGTCTCTGTAAGGGAAATTAAATCAATCTGATGATCAATTAACAGATCATGGACTAACAGAGACTTGGGAGTTAGAGACCTAATATTGGCCAACTCACCCTTGGCCAGGATCCCCTGGCCAAGGGTGAGTTGCTGTGATGCCACAGTGCTAACCACTTCACCACCGCGCTGCCCTTAGTCCAACTAATTTTAACAAACTAGCGATACAGTTACTCACTATTTGTTATCTCTAAGTTCTTGTACTGTATCTCTTCATTTTCTTTATTCTTGTATTACTCACTCTTCGATTAAACTTGAGAATCTTGTAATTATTCCTATATTACTCACTCTGATTATATATCGAGAATCTTGTAATATATTACACTTCATTAACTTATGCTCACTTATTGTTGTAAAATAAGATCTCGCTCTCCCCCTCATGGATCGTCACCTTATCGTGGTGGGGGGGTTTGCGTGCCCCAGTGATCCCAGGAGCTATGTTGTCCGGGGCAATTTGCCTCTGATAGGGTCTCCCAAGACAAACTGGTCCTGGGTGAAGGGCCAGACGAAGAACGATCCAACAGACTCTCATGATAAATTGTATATCAAGGATTCAGTGTACCCCGCCCGGTATGGGGTTACCGGGGCCCCACCCTGGAGCCAGGCCTGGGGGAGGGGCTCGAAGGCTAGCGTCTGGTGGCCGGGTTTCCACCCATGGGACCCGGCCGGGCTCAGCCCGAAGGAGTTACATGGGTCCGCCCTCCAGTAGGTTCACCACCTGCAGGAGGGATCATGGAAGTCCGGTGCTATGTGGATTAGGTGGCAGTCAAAGGCGGAGACCTTGGCGGACTGATCCCAAGCTTTCTAAACTGGCTTTTGGTACGTGGAATGTCACCTCTCTGGTGGGGAAGGAGCCTGAGCTGGTGTACGAGATTGAGCGATACCGGCTAGATATAGTCGGCCTCACCTCAACACACAGCTCCGGTTCCGGAACCAGTCTCCTGGAGAGGGGCTGGAGCTTGGCCTTTTCTGGAGTTGCCCCGGGCGAGAGGCGACGAGCAGGGGTAGGTATTCTTGTATCGCCCCACCTTGCTGCCTCTATATTGGAGTTTTCCCCGGTGGACGAAAGGGTTGCTTCCCTGCGCCTTCGGGTTGGGAAACGGGTCCTGACCATCATTTGTGCCTATGCACCAAATGATGTTTCAGAGTACCCACCCTTTTTGGAGTCTGTGACTGGGGTGCTGGAGGGTGCTCCTCCTGGAGACTCCATTGTCCTACTGGGGGACTTCAATGCGCACGTGGGCAACGACAGTGAAACCTGGAGGGGGGTGATTGGGAGGAACGGCCTGCCCGATCTGAACCCGAGTGGTGTTCAGTTATTGGACTTCTGTGCTAACCACAGTCTATCTATAACGAACACCATGTTCAAGCATAAGGGTGTCCATATGTGCACCTGGCACCAGGACACCCTAGGCCGCAGGTCGATGATCGATTTTGTTATCGTATCATCAGACCTGCGACCGTATGTCTTGGACACCCGAGTAAAGAGAGGTGCAGAGCTGTCAACTGATCACCACCTGGTGGTGAGTTGGATCCGATGGCAGGGGAGGAAGCCATTCAGACCTGGTAGACCCAAACGTATAGTGAGGGTGTGCTGGGAGCGTCTGGCTGAGGCCCCTGTCCGGGAGGTCTTCAACTCCCACCTCCGGAAGAACTTCAACCACATTCCGAGGGAGTCTGGAGACATGGAGTCTGAATGGGCCATGTTCTCCACCTCTGTTGTTGAAGCGGCAGCCCAGAGCTGCGGCCGCAAGGTGGTCGGTGCATCTCGTGGTGGCAACCCCCGAACCAAGTGGTGGACACCAGTGGTGAGGGGGGCCATTAAGCTGAAGAAGGAGTCCTATCAAGCTTGGTTGGCTTGTGGGACTCCCGAAGCAGCTGAGGTGTACCGGCAGGCCAAGCGGAGTGCAGCTCGGGTGGTTGCTGAAGCAAAAACCCGGGTATGGGAGGAGTTCGGTGAGGCCATGGAACAAGACTTTCGGTCGGCTTCAAAGAGATTCTGGCAAACTGTTCGGCGGCTCAGGAGGGGAAAGCAGCTCCCCGTCCACACTGTGTATGGTGCGGATGGGACACTGTTGACTTCAACTGGGGATATCGTCGGGCGGTGGAAGGAATACTTCGAGGATCTCCTCAATCCCACTGATACGCCTTCCACAGAGGAAGCAGGGTTTGGGGACGAGGGGGATGACTCGCCTATCACAGGGGCTGAGGTCGCCAAGGTGGTTAAAAATCTCCTTGGTGGCCGGGCCCCGGGGGTGGACGAGATTCGCCCCGAGTACCTCAAGGCCCTGGATGTTGTTGGGTTGTCATGGTTGACACGCCTCTGCAACATTGCGTGGAGGTCGGGGGCAGTGCCTTTGGCATGGCAAACCGGGGTGGTGGTTCCTCTCTTCAAAAAAGGGGACCGGAGGGTGTGCTCCAACTTTAGAGGGATCACACTCCTCAGCCTCCCTGGGAAGGTCTATGCCAAGGTACTGGAGAGGAGAGTCCGGCCGTTGGTCGAACCTCGGATTCAGGAGGAGCAATGTGGTTTTCGTCCTGGCCGTGGCACATCGGACCAGCTCTTTACCCTCTCGAGAATTCTTGAGGGTTCGTGGGAGTTTGCCCAACCAGTTTACATGTGTTTTGTGGACTTGGAGAAGGCATTTGACCGCGTCCCTCGTGGATTTTTGTGGGGGGTGCTTCGGGAGTATGGGGTATCGGGCTTGTTGTTACGAGCTATTCGGTCTCTGTACGACCGTTGTGAGAGTTTAGTTCGCATTGCCAACACTCGGTCGGAGTCATTCCCAGTGAGAGTTGGACTCCGCCAGGGCTGCCCTTTGTCACCGGTCCTGTTCATAATTTTTATGGACAGGATTTCTAGGCGCAGCCAGGGAATGGAGGGCGTCATGCTTGGTGACCACAGGATCTCATCTCTGTTGTTTGCAGATGATGTTGTCCTGTTGGCTTCATCCAGCAATGACCTACAGCTCTTGCTGGGACGGTTTGCCGCTGAGTGTGAAGCGGCTGGGATGAGAATCAGCACCTCCAAGTCCGAGTCCATGGTCCTCAGCCGGAAAAAGGTGGATTGTCCTCTCCGGGTTGGGGACAGGCTCCTGCCCCAAGTGGAGGAGTTTAAGTATCTTGGGGTCTTGTTCACGAGTGAGGGGAAAATGGAGCGAGAGGTCGACAGACGGATTGGAGCAGCATCTGCAGTGATGCGGACGTTGTACCGGTCTGTTGTGGTGAAGAGGGAGCTTAGTTCTAAGGCAAAGCTGTCGATTTACCAGTCAATCTACGTTCCTACTCTCACCTATGGTCACGAGCTTTGGGTAATGACCGAAAGAACGAGATCGCGGATACAAGCGGCTGAAATGAGCTTTCTCCGTAGGATTGCTGGACTCACCCTCAGAGATAGGGTGAGGAGCTCAGTCATTCGGGAGAGGCTCAGAGTAGAACCGCTGCTCCTCCACATTGAAAGGAGTCAGTTGAGGTGGTATGGGCATCTGATTAGGATGCCTCCTGGACGCCTCCCACTTGAGGTGTTTCAGGCACGTCCCACTGGGAGGAGACCCCGGGGCAGACCCAGGACTCGGTGGAGAGACTATGTCTCCCAGCTAGTCTGGGAACGCCTTGGTATCCCCTCTGAAGAGCTGGAGCAGGTGGCTGGGGAGAGGGAAGTCTGGGCTTCTCTGCTTGAACTGCTGCCTCCGCGACCCGGACCTCCGGAAAAGCGGTAGAAGATGGATGGATGGATGGAAGATCTCGCTCTGTATTAATATCTCTTATT
Source organism: Pholidichthys leucotaenia (assembly GCA_020510985.1). Taxonomy (NCBI): domain Eukaryota; kingdom Metazoa; phylum Chordata; class Actinopteri; order Cichliformes; family Pholidichthyidae; genus Pholidichthys; species Pholidichthys leucotaenia. The sequence goes on along the minus strand of CM035844.1, from coordinate 377,073,942 downwards.
TGTCTATAAAAAGTGGCTCATTGAGCTTACCCTAAAATGTAATGCTTAAAATACTCTCTGCATGTTCTTAGCTTTTATCAAAAAATGACATTAAATTCTTAATTTCTGTTAGAATTATAATCATGACTAAAAGACTTACTTTGACTGAATATTACATACAATCCTACAGAGATTTAGAAGAGGTTCCCTGCTTACTTTGTGAAATTGGGTGCACTAGATTGTCTGTAAAAGACAGCCAAAAACTTTCCGTCCGGTCACCTCTGATGTCCGTCAAAGGAATTGGCCAACTGACCAATCACGTCGGCGGTCACCAAATTTGCTGTAAAGTGTGTTCAAATTGGACAGTTAGCACAGAATTACATCAGAGGATTAAAGATCACAAGAGATGGACTATTCCTCACTTATCTTTTATTGAAGCATGCACAGAGCAAAACACACAGCTGTGGGTCTTTGTCCTCAGCACAGTCTGGCAGACAAAAGACCCCAAATAAGAGTTTCATGGGTACATATAATCTTCTGGCCACTGGGCATTCCCAAATAGCTTCCTACAGAGATAACTTCTTATCAACTGGTTCGAATCGGCTCCCAGCGTATCTTCACCCAGCAGATTTTTCCAATTCTCCTTTCATCGGCTTGTTGTCTCCATCTGTCTCCTTTCACTTCCTGTGCTACCCCATGACCCAAAGACATTTCTCTATATGTAAGCAAAAAGCAGTTCTTTGTTGTCAAGCAATAGTGGGTGTATGTGTGAAGCTAAAAACCACATCCAATGTGAGCAAGTGAGCAGTGCAAAAACTTCATGCAGCAGTAAGCACATTGTGTAACCCCTTATCTGGCTAAAACATCCTATCACACTTTATAGGTGAAATTCTTTCCCATTCTTGCTTGACGTATGACTTCAGTTGCTCAACAGTCCAGGGTTTCCATTGGTGTATTTTGTGTTTCAAAATGTGCCACACATTTTTAGTGGGAGACAGCTCTGGACTGCAGCCAGGCCAGTCTAGCACCCATACGCTCTTACTACGAAGCCACACTGTTGTAACACATGCAGAATGTGGTTTGCCATTGTCTTACTGAAATAAGCAGGGACATCCCTGTTTAAGATGTTGCATGGATAGCAGCACATGTTGCTTGAAAACCTTTATGTACCCTTTAGCATTATTGGTGCCTTCACAGATGCGCAAGTTACCCATGCCATGGGCACTAACATACCCCCATACCATCACAAATGCGGTCTTTTGAAATTTGTGCTGATAACAATCTGGATTGTTGTTTTACTCTGAAGCCTAGAGGACACAACATGCATTACTTCCAAAAACCATATGAAATGTGGACTTGTCAGACAACAGCTCACTTTTCCACTTTGTGTCAGTCTATCTCAGATGAGCTTGAGCCCAGAGCAGCCGGTGACATTTCTGGGTGTTGTTGATATATGGCTCTCACTTTGCATGAAAGAGTTTTAACTTGCTGTTGTAGATGTAGTGAGGAAATATGTGTGGAAATGTGCCTTATCCTTGCTTGTGAATGGCTGAGCCTTTTGGAGATGCTTCTTTTATACCCAGTCATGACACTGACCTGTTTCCAATTAACCGTGTTCAGTGGTGGAATGTTCTAAAAAGGTGTTTTGTGAGCATCCCTCAACTTTCTCAGTCATTTCTTGTTCCTGTGACAGCTTTTTTGGATTATATTGCAGCCATCAAATTCAAAATGAGTGAATATTTGCAAAAAAAACAAACAAAAAACTGTAAAGTTTATCAGTTTGAACATTAATCTTCTTGTCTTTGTAATGTATTTGAATATAGGTTGAAAAGGATTTGGAAATTATTGCATTCTATTTTTATTCATGTTTTACTCAACATCCAGAGTTTATTGGAATCAGAGTTTCTAAATAGATTCCGTTCAAAGGTATACATCTGGTAAAAACATCTGGAAAGTACCAACCTTGATATGTCCCTGCCAGGATATTAGCTTTGTGTTCATTTAAACAGGCCCACACAAAGAAGGTATAAACTAATTAATAGATTGTAAGGTGTCATTTCATATGCTGTAATAAGCTATAATGTATTATTTTGTAAAATTTTTTGGTTGGTGGGGTTCCCCTAGATTTTTTCAATTAAAAATAGGTTCCTTGGTTTAAAAAAGGTTGAAAAACACTGGTCTTAACAGAGAACAATTAAGGCTGTCTTATTTTTATACATACACTATGAATAAATTATAAAATCATCTGATTTTGCTCCTTATTTACCTGTGTCATTGTTTGAAAATAAAATGAATTAGACATCAAATTGAAGAAAAAGTGCTCTCACTGAGAAGTGAACCGAAAGGTTGGAGAAGGCACATCAAAGCCGTTTTGATGGTTGGCTATAACCAGAGACTTTAATAAAATGTTTGATTACCTTTTTAATACATCAGTTTAGAAATAAGGTGTTGTAATTTTTTAAAACCAGGACTATAAACCTTTAAACATTCCATTTTAGGCCTTTAAAGTGAGCGACTTAACAGTCATTTCACCCATTCACATTTAGATTCTGACATACAGTGGGGCAAAAAAGTATTTAGTCAGCCACCAATTGTGCAAGTTCTCCCACTTAAAAGATGAGAGAGGTCTCCAATTTTCATCATAGGTATACCTCAACTATGAGAGACAAAATAAGAAAAAAAAATCCAGAAAATCACAATGAAGGATTTTTAATGAATTAATTGGTAAATTCCTCGGTAAAATAAGTATTTGGTCAATAACAAAAGTTCATCTCAATACTTTGTTATATACCCTTTGTTGGCAATGACAGAGGTCAAACGTTTTCTGTAAGTCTTCACAAGGTTTTCACACACTGTTGCTGGTATTTTGGCCCATTCCTCCATGCAGATCTCCTCTAGAGCAATGATATTTTGGGGCTGTCGCTGGGCAACACAGACTTTCAACTCCCTCCAAAGGTTTTCTATGGGGTTAAGATCTGGACACTGGCTAGGCCACTCCAGGACCTTGAAATGCTTCTTACAAAGCCACTCCTTCATTGCCCGGGCGGTGTGTTTGGGATCATTGTCATGCTGAAAGACCCAGCCACGTTTCATCTTCAATGCCCTTGCTGATGGAAGGAGGTTTTCAGTCAAAATCTCACGATACATGGCCCCATTCATTCTTTCCTTTACACGGATCAGTCGTCCTGGTCCCTTTGCAGAAAAACAGCCCCAAAGCATGATGTTTCCACCCCCATGCTTCACAGTAGGTATAGTGTTCTTTCTCCTCCAAACACGACAAGTTGAGTTTTTACCAAAAAGTTCTATTTTGGTTTCATCTGACCATATGACATTCTCCCAATCCTCTTCTGGATCATCCAAATGCTCTCTAGCAAACTTCAGATGGGCCTGGACGTGTACTGGCTTAAGCAGGGGGACACGTCTGGCACTGCAGGATTTGAGTCCCTGGCGGCGTAGTGTGTTGCTGATGGTAGCCTTTGTTACTTTGGTCCCAGCTCTCTGCAGGTCATTCACTAGGTCTCCCCGTGTGGTTCTGGGATTTTTGCTCACCGTTCTCGTGATCATTTTGACCCTACAGGGTGAGATCTTGTGTGGAGCCCCAGATTGAGGGAGATTATTAGTGGTCTTGTATGTCTTCCATTTTCTAATAATTGCTCCCACAGTTGATTTCTTCACAACAAGCTGCTTACCCATTGCAGATTCAGTCTTCCCAGCCTGGTGCAGGTCTACAATTTTGTTTCTGGTGTCCTTTGACAGCTCTTTGGTCTTGGCCATAGTAGAGTTTGGAGTCTGACTGTTTGAGGTTGTGGACAGGTGTCTTTTATACTGATAAAGAGTTCAAACAGGTGCCATTAATACAGGTAATGAGTGGAGGACAGAGGAGCCTCTTAAAGAAGAAGTTACAGGTCTGTGAGAGCCAGAAATTTTGCTTGTTTGTAGGTGACCAAATACTTATTTTACCGAGGAACTTACCAATTAATTCATTAAAAATCCTTCAATGTGATTTTCTGGATTTTTTTTTCTCATTTTGTCTCTCATAGTTGAGGTATACCTATGATGAAAATTGGAGACCTCTCTCATCTTTTAAGTGGGAGAACTTGCACAATTGGTGGCTGACTAAATACTTTTTTGCCCCACTGTATCACTGCAATCTTCTTACCTACTGTCTTTGCCCAGTTGCACATGACTAAAGGTTGTAGGACTTTGCTGATTCTCGTATTTACCTCCGCCAAAGAGGTAATGTAATTGGGGTTGTTTGTCTGACTGTCTGTCTGTTTGTTAGCAGGATTATGCAAAAACTCCTTGACTGATTTTGATAAAAATTTTCACCAGAGGTAACCCTTGGGTCAAGGATGAACCCATTAAATTTTGGTGATGATCTGAGACTGCATACCTCCACGAATGATCTTGAAACAGCCTTGGTGGAGGTATGTGCTCTCTGAGTGCTTTTCTAGTTTTATGTGTGTTCTTTTTTTGGCTTGAGGCTCTCTGCTGGAACACACACTTCAGACAAGAAACTCTGTTTCCATCTATGCTAAGCTGCATGTCTAACAGCGGAAAGATGTATGGCTATTGAGCATCCCTTCATGACAACGTGTCAGAACACAAACACATACCCACTGGTTTTGAACAAGAAGTGAGAAAAGCCCAAAGACGCGAAGGCACAAATTATATGCTCGTAAGCAGGTATGTATACCGTGTCCATATGCATATTCACATACTGACAAACACACACAGAGGCAGTCATGCAGCGATTCACGCTCACATCACGTGAATCAGCATGTGAGCTCAGAGATGCAGGGGAAGAGGAATGCAAATGCTCCACTCTTCAAGTCAGTGACATGGCATCCATGGGGAGATGAATGTGTGCGAGAGAAAGTAGGAGACGGTGAAAGGGAGAGATTTGGACAGAGAGAGAGATGGCGCTGATTCACTGTGTATTCGCCGTGTCTTCCCCTGCCTTGACGCACATCGCTGTGAAAGAACACGCATGTCAGGCAGCGAAAATAGATGACACAGTCTCAGGGGGATGTGGTACCACCAACAAGCCCTTCTTCGTTTGCTTATTTTTCCACTCAGCTCTCTTTTCCTCTCTCTTTTCCAGTAGAACATGCTTTTACCTCATTGTCCTGGAAGACAATGATCTTTTCTTCATTCTTTCCCCCTTTTTTCCCGCTAATTCCATTTTTACCCTCCTTGTCTCTATGAATCCAATGCTGCTTTTCCTTGCATAGTCAGGTTGCAAGTCGTGTGAGAGCAGGATTTTCTGGGGCACATGCGCTCTGGCGAGACACCGTGACTGACCTGATTGCTGAGAAGAGGAGACAAGCAGAAGAGAAGCAGAGAGAGAGACTGGCATGATGCAAGACTACTACATATGGTTTAGGCTATTTGACATAATGAAAAGGACATTCAATTCTTCCTTACTTAAAAAAAAATGTAAAACTTCCAAATCCAGCTATGTTATTCCTTTTATTTTGTGACCTGTAGTTGTCAAGCCCTCCTCCTCTGGGGGAACCACATGTCAAGCCAAGTGAAACCCTCACTAATGCTTGGAGAAACTTTTTAAGACTTCCTAAATAATTTTTGGAAATAATGTTCCCCAGTATTTTTTAATTGTGCGCTGCACCCACCTTTATGTGATAACTTGGACCAACCGCTGGCAAAAATTATGGAATTGTCACTCTTGGAGGATGTTCATTGAGTTGTTTAATTTAGTAGAAAAAAAAATGAATGAATGCATGAATAAATAAATAAAACCCTAATTGCAGACATGTCACAATACTATTCCGAAAAACACTCATGGACTGTAGATGCCTGTAATGAAAGTGATATTCAGTGACAATTCACCAATCTGCATTGTGCAAGGTGATGATCCTCCAACTTCTGTTTGGTGCCGTTCCAATGAAATTTATTAAGATGACTGCCTAAAGAAAACATGCAAATTTCCACAATCATTGATGACAAGGGACTGCATGTCAAGTGAAGGTATGGGTGAGATGGCAGTCATTACATCTTCAATAAATGCACAAGTTTAAGTTGGAATTTTGGACACTTTTCTAATTCCATCAATTCAAAGGATTATTCAAAGAATAATGCATCTTGCCATAGGGCAAAAAGAGTGAGCACTTTCCTTCACAAAAGACCTAAAATGTCAATGGTGTGGACTGCAAATAGTCCAGACCTTGGTCCCATTGAAAACCTGGTGGAAATGGAAGAAAATGTTCCATGACTAGGCTCCAACCCGTAAAGCAGATGTGGCAACAACAATTAGAGAGCTGGAGTTGGATTGATGAAGAATACTGTTTGTCAGTATCTAAGTCCATGTCTCAGAGAATTCAAGCTGTGATAAATACTAGAGATGGTGCAACAACGTACTAGTTTCTGTGATTCCATAATATTTCCTCAGAATTGAGTGATTCTATATTTTGTTCCTCTGCTTGATCTAATAAAAAATGCAACTGACTACAACAACTTTCCTTCATTATTTAAAAAAAAAATGTTTCTGAAAGCTAGAAGGTTGGCATTTTGATTAAAAACAGTTTTGTGACATGACTGTGGTTAGTTCATATTTTACAAAATCGAACGATTGAATGAACATCCTTGAAGAGTGGTGATGCCATAATTTTTGCCAGGGGCTGTAGATGAAATTTGCTCTTGACGTTTACAATAATGCATTGTTTGATCTGACTATTTCTTTTTTCATGATGATCATAAGCCCTTTAAAAACAGTAATCATTAAACAGAAAATAGTGTGCTATTTCTGATGCTGCAAATGTTGATTAGTACAATGTTTGTGAATGTTAACTATGCTTGGAAATCAAGTCACGTTTTAATATAGCAGCTGTATCAGCTGTAGTCCATAAGAATCGTAACTTCTTTATTATCTTCAATCTGCATAATAACACCACAGCTTGTTCTTCTGTTGCTGCTGCTCTTCACCTCATTTCTTCATTTCCATGATCTTGCACTGAGCTCATTTCCAGCCTCATGGAGTCCCACATTCATAACTGACTAGCAATAATTTGTATGACTCCCACTACTCAATTTCTCCCCCAGTTAGCCTTTGTCTTTTCTTTCTGAAAAGAATAGAGAGAAGCTGAATAGCTTCTGAACTACATAAACCCACGGCAAAAAAAGAATGGACATGGTGGGATTCGGGCCAGACTTATTTGGGATACATTTGAGGCTTGTAAAGAGATTAAATATGGCACTGTCTCAAGGCACCTACCTTCTAGTACCCTCATTTTCTCTCTAAATCTGTTACTGTTTCTATCAAAAGCACACCAAATCCTGACTTTTCTTGATCACTTTCACCTATCAGGTCTTTTCTGTAAGGATGCACCGATCTTACTCATTTCTATTTATCTGCCAATCTAACCTGATAACAGTACTCTGTTTTAACCCCATTTCCAATCTGTGCTAGATCCTCATTGTGGAAAAAATCATTATTTTATACAATATGTAGACAAACATGCACACATACACTGCATCCGGGAAGTATTCACGGCACTTCCCTTTTTCCACATTTTGTTATGTTACAGCCTTATTACCTCCACCAAGGGAGGATGGAGGTAATGTTTTGAGTGGCAGTTGGTTGGTTTGTCTGCTGGTTGGTTTGTTTGTTTGTTATCAACATAACTCAAAACGTTATGAATGGATTTTGATAAAAAATTTTCAGGAAAGGTGTGTAATTGCATGGGGAACAGATGATTAGATTTTGGTGGTGATTTGGATCACGATGTGGATGCAGGAATTTTTTGAATATTATTCTACATATTAATCTAGTGCTTTTCATGTACTGCCCCTTTATGACGTGTCCACTCAGTTATGTACGTGGTCACGCCATAGGGCCACGCGCTCCAGCAACCTGGAAGCCAAACACTGCAGAAAAAGTATTAGGGGGCATTGTTATGCATGAATAATATGAGAGTCAGAGTTGAGCTTCATGCACCCAACAACAACCATTTATGATAGAGAACCGAGCTATTTATACTCAAGGGCCTTGCCCGCCTGACGTCATGCTAGGGGTGGGCCTGGCAGCACACACACACACCACACTCACTACACCACAATTCCCCTCCCCCTTACAAAAGTGTAAGACCACACATACAATTGAGACCCTCCCCAATTTAGGACCCGAATCACACACTAAGGGAACAAGAAATAATTAACTGTAATAAAATATCCTAACACACTCATCCAAAAGAATAACAAAATCGGACAAAGTCTCTTAAAACATATAAAAATAATCCCATAACACCACATACATACTCTCATGCGCACCAGCAATATACATATACATATTCATATTCTAACATTTAAGTTATACCGATGTCCATTGGCAGCCAGGGGTAAAACCGGCCCAGGGGCCCAGGACAGCCCCAAACCATCCACTCCTTTGGCCGCCGGAGATAAGCCAGGCTCGGAGGCCCTGGGCAGCTCCACTACGTGCGCACCCCTGGCCGCCGTCTGCCCCCGGGATCAAAGACAATCTCTTCCGCGAGAGTGTACCCTCTTCACCATCGCCTGCTCCTTTTCCCAGAACCCGCAGTGCTGCTGTCCTGCACGCCGTCCCTCTGTGCTCGTCGGTCCACCCCCTACCGCTTTTAGAGCCGCTGTTGACCTCATCCCCTGTGGTCCCGTGTTCACCAGTCCTCCATGGCCATGCTCCGGGAATACTGGAGACCATCGTTTGGGCCCCGCTTGCAGCCACAGGTCCTCCCCCATGCTGCGCGGTGCCCACATCAAGGGCAGCTCAGACATTGGCACAGGGCCCTCCCGCGGCAACCCTGAGCGCGACATGGCCTATCCACTTTTCGGAGTGTCCAGCACCTGATGCTCAACCCCAGGGCTCACAGCATCGCTTTTGCCGGCGTCATTTTCCGACCCAGGCGCTTCATCGCTGCTCTCAGCACCCTCGTTTCAGGAGCTCTGCTGTGTCGACTCCATGTCCGGCTGTAGCTGCTCTCTCCCTGGGCTCTCAGCTTCACTCTCCAACCCAGGTGTCTCGTCGCTGCTCCCAGCACCCTCGTCGCAGGCGCTCCGCTGTATTGTCTCCATGCCCAGCTGTCGCTGCTCTTCCTCGGGGCTCTCAGCCTCCATGGTCCCGCTCACTCGCTGCCTAGCCTCCAGCTGTGGGGATGACTCCTGCTGCTCTCCCTCTCCACTGTCATCGCACACTGTGCCGTCCAACTCATCAACGCTCTGGTCCTCCACCTTTCTGCGCTTCGCAGCTGGCCCGCCGTCTTCAGTGACTGGGGACTCTCCTTCTCGCAGTCCCGGTCCCACCACAAAGTCTAGCTGGCAGCTTGGAGCTCTCTTTTGGCGCACAGTTAGCTTTGCGGCTAACCTGCCCATAGGCACTGAATGGGCCATTAGCGTCTCCAAGCTAAGTAGCCTAGCCGCTCTTGGCGCCAATACTCCCGCCATCCACAGCTTCATGGTCCTCGTCTGCCTGGCAAAGAATTTGGCCAGCCGCTCAACAGCATCCTCATACAACTCCGTCACACCCAACATACCGAGAATTCTTCAGCCCTCCATGCTGAGATGGTGAGCCAAAAGTGCTCGTCGTCATCTCCCGTTGAATCTGCCTAGGCTCAGCACCCCGACGTAACTCTTAAACATTGCCCGACACTGTGGCCACAGGATCACCGGCTCTCCCGTGTACTCAAGGAGCGGTACCAGGGGTTGAGGTAGTCCAAACGCTTCCATAGTTTTCTTCTCGTCGCCAAAATGTTATGTATGAATAATGTGAGAGTCAGAGTCGATCTTCATGCAGCCAACAACAACCCTTTATTATGGAGAACCAAACTATTTACAGTATATACAAGGGCCGTGCCTGCCTGAGGTCATGCCGGGGGGGGGGGGGTACAGCAGCACACACACACGCCCACTCACTACAACACAGGTGTGTCAACCAAACTTGTTTTTCCTGCTGTGGGTGACTATTTTCTATTCATTCTCTATGTAGTACAGTGTTTACAGCGCTGAGCGGCCTCGGCACTGGAATGCTTTGAGCGGTGGCTGCCTTTTGTCGCAGTGGTCAGGGCTAAAAAAAGTTCAACTTGTCAGACTACTGTACAGCTGCGCTCGTCAATGTCAGACCTTTCTAAGCAGCCAATCAGAATTAAAGAAGGGCGGGATAGGTTGCTAGTACAGGAAGACGAGAACGGGAGGTGACGGTGGAGGAGGCGGAGGCTGAACTTTGCTACATCAAACAACGTAAATTTGTAGTTGATAACTGCAAAAAATGGTATGATACCGCACTGTTGTGTAATATCGATTAATAATTATGAACCTTGTCAGTAAACTGTAATGGAGAAGAGAGGAGGAAAAAAATGACCTGAAAGAATCAGTAAATCATGATGGCCAATACAATTATCTTCTTCTTCTTCTTCTTCTTCTTCTTCTTCTTCTTCTTCTTCTTCTTCTTCTTCTTCTTCTTCTTCTTCTTCTTCTTCTTCTTCTTCTTCTTCTTCTTCTTCTTCTTCTTCTTCTTCTTCTTCTTCTTCTTCTTCTTCTTCTTCTTCTTCATTATTATTATGTAATTATTATTATGTAATTATTATGTAATTCGTCAATTAGAAAGAAAATGGCGCTCCACTAATTTAGATGAAATCTATTTAGCTTGGAGAAATCATCTTTTAATTTATAAAAAATCTCTTAGAAAAGCTAGAACGAGTTATTACTCTGCATTAATAGAAGAGAACAAGAATAATCCCAGGTTTCTTTTCAGTGCTGTAGCCAGGTTGACAAAGAGTCAGGACTCTGTCAATCCTAGCATTCCCTTAGCTTACTAGTCAGGACTTTATGAACTTTTTCAATAATAAAATTTCATCCATCAGAGATAAAATCAATCAGATTCTTCCCACAGTTAACTTAAATACTGTAACTACTACAACTCCTTCTATTGATGTCTGTCTTGATGAGTTTACTCCAATCGACCTTTGTGAGTTAGACAAAATAGTTTCCTCATCCAAACCTTCAACTTGTCTTTTAGACCCTATTCCTACCAGGTTATTTAAAGAAGTCTTCCCACTTATTGGTAGCTTTATTCTTCATATAATCAATTCTTCATTAACTTTAGGCCATGTACCGCAGGCTTTTAAAACGGCTGTAATTAAACCCTTACTCAAAAAGCCAACGCTAGATCCAGGAGCTTTAGCTAACTATAGACCAATCTCTAATCTCCCTTTCATTTCAAAAATCTTAGAAAGAGTTGTTGCTACGCAATATATTTGACCACCTGCAGGGAAATGGTTTACTTGAGGAGTTTCAATCTGGGTTTAGAATCCATCATAGTACTGAAACAGCCTTAGCGATGGTCACTAACGACCTCCTCATTGCATCTGATAATGGACTAGTTTCTGTACTTGTCCTTTTAGACCTTAGTGCAGCTTTTGATACTATCGATCATAATATTCTACTTGATAGATTAGAACACTATGTTGGACTTAATGGAACTTCGTTGCAATGGTTTAGATCTTATTTATCTGATAGGTTCCAGTTTGTTCATGTAAATAATGAGTTTTCTTTCAACTCAAAGCTTAGTCATGGAGTTCCACAGGGATCTGTGCTAGGCCCTACTCTTTTTAGTTTATATATGCTTCCGTTAGGCAACATTATTAGAAAGCACTGTATACATTTTCATTGTTATGCAGATGACACACAATTATACCTGTCAATGAAGCCAGATGATAGTAATCATTTAGCCAAGTTAGAAGCCTGTCTTAAGGAAATCAAAGCTTGGATGGCTTGTAATTTCCTGCTATTAAATTCAGATAAGACTGAAGTCATTCTTGTTGGTCCAAAAAACCTTAGAAATTCCTTTCCAAATCAAACTTTTAGTTTGGATGCGGTTAATCTTTCTCTTAATAGCTCTGTGAGGAACCTTGGAGTTATTTTTGATCAGGATTTGTCCTTCAATTCACATATTAAATTTGTTTCTAAGACTGCCTTCTATCATTTGCGCAATATTGCCAAGATTAGGAGCATCTTGTCTCAGAGTGATGCTGAGAAACTGATCCACGCTTTTGTTAGCTCGAGATTAGATTATTGTAATTCTTTATTATCAGGCTGTCCTAAAACATCTTTAAAAAGTCTTCAGCTGATCCAAAATGCTGCAGCAAGAGTTTTAACAGGTACTAGAAAGAGAGATCATATCTCTCCAGTTCTGGCCTCCCTTCATTGGCTTCCCATAGAGTTAAGAATTAAGTTTAAAATCCTTCTTCTTACTTACAAAGCTCTAAAGACGGTTGTGCTGTTTCATCCCATCTAGCAACAATGCTCTGCACTGTGTGTTTTATATATTTACATATTTATTCCATCTAGCTACAATGCTCCGCACTCGGTGTGTTTATATTTATATATCTATATATTTATTCCATCTAGCTACAATGCTCCGCACTGTGTGTTTATATATATCTACATATTATTCCATCTAGCTACATTGCTCTGCACTGTGTGTGTTTATATATTTACATATTTATTCCACCTAGCTGCAATGCTCCGTACTGTGGGTGTTTATATATCTACATATTTATTCCATCTAGCTACAATGCTCCGCACTGTGTGTTTATATATTCATATATTTATTCCATCCAGCTACAATGCTCTGCACTGTGTGTCTATGTGTGTGTATATATATATTTTATAGTAATATGTACATATGTATATTAGCTGCTCTTGCTTGCTTGCTTTTTTTTCTTGCCTTCTGATTGTTGCTCTGAGTGTTGCTATCCTTGTGCTGTTGCAATCCTGGAATTTCCCCGTTGTGGGACTAATAAAGGCTTATCTTATCTTATCTTATCTTAAACAATCAGGCTCCTTTTTATTTAAAAGATCTGATACTACCGTATTATCCTAACAGAGCACTACGCTCCCAAAATGCAGGATTACTTGTAACACCTAGAATCTCCAAAAGTACAATGGGAGGCAGAGCCTTCAGTTATCAAGCTCCTCTCCTGTGGAATCAGCTGACAATCTGGATTCGGGAGTCAGACTCGATCTCTGTTTTTAAGAATAGGGCTAAAAGCTACCTTTTTGATATAGCCTACAATTAGGGAGGGATCATGTGTTTCTGAACCCTCCCTTAGTTATGCTGCTAATAGGTTTAGTCAGCCGGGGGACCTCCAGTAATGCACTGGGCCTCACTCCTTTCCTCACGCTCTATGAAATATTTTTTTTGCTGGTCATTAACATTTGTTTGTTCTCTCCCATAGATTGAGTCCCCATCGTGCTGTTTGCTCTCTACATGTCTGTTCTTTTCTTCTTCTCTATCCCCTCACCCCCCAGCCAGTCGCAGCAGATGACTGCCCCTCCCTGAGCCTGGTTCTGCTGGAGGTTTCTTCCTGTTAAAAGGGAGTTTTTCCTCTCCACCGTCGCCAAGTGCTTGCTCACAGGGGATCGCCTGATTGCTGGGGTCTTTCTGCAACTGTGGGGGTTCCCCCTACAGTTGATAGTGCTATGAGATGACTGTTGTTGTGAAATGGCGCTATATAAATAAAGTTGAATTGAATTGAATTGAATGTAGTCATGTAGTCATATTGTTTTTGCTGTTTCTCTGTCTGTTAGTAAAAATAATAATAATAATAATAATAATAATAATAATAATAATAATAATAATAATAATAATGGATTGCATTTATATAGCACCTTTCATTCAAATTTTTAGAAAAGATGTGTAATGGCACACTGAACACATGAATAGATTTTGGTGATGACCTCAAAACTCATAGCTTGTGGGGGACACAATAGGTCATGGCACTCCACCCAGGACAGGGGGTTGGTGGGGGGAGAAGATAGTCAGAAATGGTAATGGGGAAAAGGCGAGAAGAGCTAGCTAATGGTGCCAGAGCGCTAGGGGGTAAAAATCCAAAGAAAGATGTGCCTTCCGCCCCTGCTGTGCCAGGTTCACACCTGAGGACACAGGGGTGGGAATGGATTGTATTAAGACCTTCTCTGTGACATATGTTAATGTGTATGTGGATGTGAGTGCATGTTTCACAGTGTGTATGTTAATGTGCTTACCCTGGGTGTCAGAGAGGCAGGAATAAAGTGTATAAAAGAGATCGCTCTGACACTCAGACTCAGTACGTTTTACTTGTTGGAGAAGAAATAAAGTCTGTGCTGTCAGTTTGTGGTCTCGTCTGATTCCTTCCTCCACATTGGTGACCTTAAGACGTGAAATGGAGAACGAGCCGAGCACTTCCACGGAAAAACTCCTGCAAGAGCCACACACCGCTGCATGCGCCGTCACAGTCAGGCTCTTGGACTTTTGGCTTCACAACCCAGCCGCTTGGTTTTTACATGTGGAAGCCCAGTTCACCCTCCAAGGAATCTTTACAGACGACACCAGATATCATCATGTGCCAGCTGCGCTGGACACGCGCGTCACGCGATGAGCCATGAGCCTACTCCAGGACCCGCCAACCCAGGGTAAATACAACTCTCTCAAGCAGATGTTGCTGCAACGTTATACCCTTTCGGACTGGGAGAGGGCAGAAAAACTCTTCACATGCTTGGAGTTAGGTGACAGATCGGCTGTAGACCTTATGAAGAGCATGCTCGCGCTAATGGGTAGGGATGACGGATCCTTCCTGTTCACCCACCTCTTCCTCAGGAACCTACCAGCTACAGTGCGGGCGATCCTCGCTAACTCACCGCTGCTGGCAACCAGGACCTACCGTGTGCTGGCACAAGAGGCTGACCGAATCATCCTGGCAAACAGGGCTCTCAGCGTGCATGCAATGACACCGGGCTCTCCAAAGGAATCCAGTGAGGTCGGGGAGCCGACGGTGGTGGCAGGGACGGCCACCCGGAGACACAGGACCAGGATGCTGTGTTTTTATCACCGCCGTTTTGGCAAGGAAGTGCAACATTGTCTGCCACTGTGCCACTTCAAGAAAGCCAGGAAACGAGATAGCCAGCGGTCAGTAGCAGCTGCGACCGCTGGCGACAGGGAGAAGCTACTTTTCATCATGGACACACGTTCTGGGAGACGTTTTCTGGTAGACTCCAGCTCCCAGAAGAGCCTCATTTTGCCAGTCAGCATGGCCTGGTTGGCAGAAGGCAGCGGCCCAGCTCTTATGGCTGCCAACAGATCCCACATCAGGACGTTTGGAGAAAGGACGGTGACTGTATGTGTACACGGACGCAATTACCAGTGGGACTTTGTGGTAGCTGCATGTTCGGTCCCCATCTTAGGTGCTGATTTTCTGTGTGCTCACGGACTGCTGGTTGATGTTGCAAACAGATGCTTAGTGAACGCTGTTTGCAACATCAACCAGCAATCCGTGAGCACACAGAAGATCAGCACCTAAGATGGGGACTGAACATGCAGCTAACTAACACTTTTTCCTCCCCACGCTTTCCCCCTCCACAGACCGACCTCCCTTCCCACCCACTTTGACAAGAAGGCGCTTCGACTGTTCCGGCGGCTCCATGCTACAGTGATTATGGGCGCTTGCTCAAGCCCAAAGGTCCAGAGGGATAGGACCCCTTCTGGGTGTTTTTTTTTGGGGGGGGGGAGTGGCTGTGTGGGGGACACAATAGGTCATGGTTTTCCACCCAGGACAGGGGGTTGGTGGGGGAAGAAGATAGTCAGAAATGGTAATGGGGAAAAGGCGAGAAGAGCCAGCTAAGGGCGCCAGAGCGCTCGGGGGTAATAAACCAAAGAAAGATGTGCCTTCCGCCCCCGTTGTGCCAGGTTCACACCTGAGGACACAGGGGTGTGAATGGATTGTATTAAGACCTGCTCTGTGACGTATATTAATGTGTATGTGGATGCGTGTGCATGTTTCACAGCGTGTAAATGTGCTTACCCTGAGTGCCAGAGAGGTGGGAATAAAGTGTATAAGAGAGATTGCTCTGGCACTCAGATTCAGTACGTTTTACTTGTTGGAGGAGAAATAAAGTCTGTGTCGTCAGTTCGTGGTCATCTGACTCCTTCCTCCACAACCTCTGCCAAGGGTCTTATCTTCTCACAGAGTGTTAGCAACAATACTCCAAAACTACTGGATAGATTTGGCTGAAATTTTCACCAGATGTGGCCCTTGGTCCAAAGATGAACTCAATACATGTTGGAGGTGATACATGAGTGCATACCTCCACCACGGCCCTATCTCAAAATGTACAAATGGATGGTGAAATGCACGGACAAAGAAACAGAGGGGAGGACAAAGGGAGAGAGGGACGGAGCCTTGACAGAGGTATGTGCTCTCTAAGTGCCCTCTAGTTCCAAAATAGATTAAATTAATTTCTTCCCTCAAAATTCTACGCACAGTACTCCATAATGACAACATGAAAAAGTTTTGGGTTTTTTGGAGATTTTTGCAAATTTATAAAAAATATAAAAAAAATAAGAAATCACATGTACATACTGTAAGTATTCACAGCCTTTGCCATGAAGCTCAAAGTTGAGCTCAGGTGTATCCTGTTTCCACTGATCATCCTTGAGATGTTTCTGCAGCTTAATTGGAGTCCACCTGTGGTAAATTCAGTTTATTGGACTTGATTTGGAAAGGCACACACCTGTCTATATAAGGTCCCACAGTTGACAGTGCATGTCAGAGCACAAACCAAGCATGAAGTCAAAGGAATTGTCTGTAGACTCCCAAAACAGGATTCTCTCAAAGCACAAATCTGGGGAAGGGTACAGAAAAATTTCTGCTGCATTGAAGGTCCCAATGAGCACACAGTGCCCTCCATCATCCGTAAATGGAAGAAGTTCGGAACCACCAGGACTCTTCTTAGAGATGGCCGGCCGTCTAAACTGAGCAATCGGGGAAAAAGGGCCGTAGTCAGGGAGGTGACCAAGAACCCAATGATCACTCTATCAGAGCTCCAGTGTTAATCTGTGGAGAGAGGAGAACCTTCCAGAAGGACAACCATCTCTGCAGCAATCCACCAATCAGGCCTGTATGGTAGAGTGGCCAGATGGAAGCCACTCCTTAGTAAAAGGCACATAGCAGCCCACCTGGAGTTTGCCAAAAGGCACCTGAAGGACTCTCAGATCATGAGAAACAAAATTCTGTGGTCTGATGAGACAAAGATTGAACTCTTTGGCGTGAATGCCAGGCATCATGTTGGAGGAAACCAGGCACCGCTCATCATCAGGCCAATACCATCCCGACAGTGAAGCATGGTGGTGGCAGCATCATGCTGTGGGGATGTTTTTCGGCGACAGGAACTGGGAGACTAGTCAGGATAGAGGGAAAGATGAATGCAGCAATGTACAGACATATCCTGGATGAAAACCTATTCCAGAGCCCTCTTGACCTCAGAGTTGGGTGACGGTTTATCTTTTAGCAGGACAACGACCCTAAGCACACAGCCAACATATCAAAGGAGTGGCTTCAGGACAACTCTGTGAATGTCCTTGAGTGACCCACCCAAAGCCCAGACTTGAATCCAATTGAACATCTCTGGAGAGATCTTAAAATGGCTGTGCACTGACGCTTCCCATCCAACCTCATGGAGCTTGGGAGGTGCTGCAAAGAGGAAGGGGTGAAACTGGCCAAAGATAGGTGTGCCAAGCTTGTGGCATCATATTCAAAAAGACTTGAGGCTGTAATTGTTGCCAAAGGTGCATGAACAAAGTATTGAGCAAGGGCTGTGAATACTTGTACATGTGATTTCTTAGTTTTTTATTTTTAATAAATTTGCAAAAATCTAAAAAAAAAACAAAAAAAAAACTTTTTTCACACTGTCATTACGGGATATTGTGTATAGAATTTTGAGGGGAAAAATTTATTTAATACATTTTTGAATAAGGCTGTAACATAACAAAATGTGGAAAAAGTGAAGCACTGTGAATACTTTTTGGATGCACTGGATATAGACATTTGCAAGTACAGGGTGATCACAATACCTTATCATTCCTAGCAAAATATGTAAAATAAAAGATGCATGAAATATTTGGAGAATACAGAAAAGGAGGGAAGAAACTGAATGTGTGTCCAGCTTGTTATCGACTCGGTTCACATGGCAGCATCCATGATAATATTGGACCATGCTTATCCTAAATCTTGGCAACTGGATTGTTGCATGATTGGAAGATATACAAGCAATGTATTCTTGTTATATCCTCAAACCACAATTAATTCTGACTTCTCAGTTTAATATGAGGAACTATGGACCATTATATCTGTTTCACATTCTCTGTATCCTAACTGAATAGTGATATGTGGATGATTTATCCAATAACTCAATAACCAATAAATAACCTGATATTTCTCAAAGAGCTTTCAAGGAAGATTTGGGGATGTTCTGCATAGAAAACTGAATGTCTATCAAGAGTGTATATGACATATTGAACATGCTCTTAATTCTGTAGGCTATAATCAGTTTTTCAAGCAACATGGAGCACTTCTTCTTCTAAGGAAGTCTTTGCTTATTTCAGCAACACAAAACATAGATGTATTAAGAATAACAATGGAATGGATTAATATTGCACTTTTCATGACACCCAAAGAGCTTTACAATGAGTCCATTATTCATTCATTCCAAAGAGAGACATTGATAGCGGTAATCTACCTCTGTAGCCACAGCTACCGTGGGGCAGACTGACAGAAACGTGGCTGCTAATCTGCACAAACAGCCTCTTTGACCACAACCAAACATTTTTTCACATTCAAACACCAGTGTCACGGACACATTAAAACCTTAACAATAGAAACCTGCTAAATTCAAATACAAAACAAATTCTGCTGAAGTTAGGACATTGTGTGAAATGTAAATAAAGACAAAATACAGTGATTTAAAAATCATTTTCAGCGAATATTCAGTTGAATAAACTACAAAGACAAAATATTTAATGTTCAAACTGATAAACGTTATTGTTTTTGTAAACATTCACTCATTTTGAATTTGATGCCTGCAACACATTCCAAAAAAGCTGGGACAAGGGCAATTTTACCTTTGTGTTACATTGTGTGGAACCCAGTCAGTACGTTCTCTACTCAGACTGAATGGCACGGCAGGAGGAGATGCGTAAAAGCTGAGAAATGGCTATGCAGGGCAGTCTGTGTTTTTTTCTTTAAGACCGCATGATAATATACATTCTCCTCCGGTCTGCATAATAATGCGCCAACAGGCTGGGTGACAAAGAGAATTGTCATTGTAAATGTATGTATGTTAATGCAAACACCCCAGGTCGCGTGGCTAGTTGTATGGTATAAAAAGAGAGATGCCCTCGACCTGGATCATGCTTCTTATTCTTGTTGACTGATGATAGATGTCATCCACTCAGTAACTGGCAGGCTGCAGACAGAACACCCAGATGCTCTTCTCCTCATCTCAGGTGATTTCAACCATATTTCACTGTCTCCCATTCTACCCACGTTCACCCAGTATGTCACATGCCACACTAGAGACAATAAAACACTGGACTTATTGTATGCAAACACTAAGGAGGCGTAC
The DNA here is from genome assembly GCA_020510985.1 of Pholidichthys leucotaenia. Lineage (NCBI taxonomy): Eukaryota > Metazoa > Chordata > Actinopteri > Cichliformes > Pholidichthyidae > Pholidichthys > Pholidichthys leucotaenia. The sequence continues at coordinate 377,054,541 of CM035844.1, read as the reverse complement.
ACCTCATCACCACTCCCCCCACTCGGGAGATCGGATCACAACTTGGTTCATCTTCTGCCGGTGTACAAACCCTTAGTACACAGACAACCTCTGGTCATGCGCACGGTGAAGTTATGGTCTGAGGAGGCAATGGACGCGCTAAAGGACTGTTTTGAAACCACTGCCTGGGAGCAGTGCTGCGATCCACATGGTGAGGACATCGATGGCCTCACTCACACCATCACGGACTACATCAGCTTCTGTGTGGACAACACCGTACCCACCAAGACCATATGGTGTTGCTCGAACAACAAACCTTGGATCAACCCTGAGATAAAAACACTTCTGAGAGAGAAGAAGAGGATCTTCAGGTCGGGGAACAGGGAGATGCTGAAGTCCGTTCAGAGGGAGCTGAGGAGGAAGATCAGAGAAGGCAAGGACAGCTTCAGGAAGAAGATGGAGGACAAGTTGCAACGGAGCGACATCGGCGGGGTCTGGAGAAACCTTAAAACCATCTCTGGGCTCCAGAATACCTCCCCCCAGGCCACGGGGGGCAGGGAGTGGGCCAACAATCTGAACCTGTTTTTTAATAGGTTTGACCAGTCGCCCTCCCCCCCGACTGCACAACAACCACTGCTGCCTCTAAAGTCATCAAGACCTGCTGTCCACACCCCACTCCACCAACCCCCCCCCCCCCCACTCCCAGCACACAGCCCCCCAACCTGACCCTCACTAAGACCCAGGTGAGGACGGAGCTGAGGAAGATCAAGGCGAGGAAGGCGTCGGGACCGGACAGCATCAGCGCGAAGCTCCTCAAGTCCTATGCAGACCAGCTGTGTGGGATTGTGGAGCATATCTTCAACCTGAGCCTGAAGCTGGGGAGGGTACCACAGTTGTGGAAAACATCTTGTGTGGTACCTGTACCAAAGACTTCCCGCCCCAAAGATCTGAACAGCTACAGACCAGTGGCCCTGATGTCTCACATGATGAAGACCCTGGAGAGAGTGCTCCTTGCTCACCTCCGCCCCCTGGAGGGACCAGCGATGGATCCACTCCAGTTCGCCTATCAGCATGGCATTGGGGTGGAGGATGCAGTGATCTTCCTCCTTCACTGTTCTCTGTCCCACCTGGAGAAGCCCGGGAATGCGGTGAGGATCATGTTCTTTGACTTCTCCAGTGCTTTCAACATCATCCATCCGATGATCCTGAAGGACAAGCTGCTGTGCGCAGGGGTGGACCAGCACCTGTCATCATAGATCCTGGACTACCTCACTAACCGGCCACAGTTTGTGAGAACCCGAGATTGTGTGTCCGACACGATCATCGGCAGCACGGGGGCCCCCCAGGGAATGGTTTTGGCTCCCTTCCTGTTCACCCTTTATACTGCGGACTTCTCACACAACACAACACACTGCCATCTACAGAAGTTCTCTGACGACTCTGTGATCGTCGGCCTCATCTCCAACGGAGATGAAGCTGAGTACAGAGGACTTATCCAGGACTTCGTGGACTGGTGCCATCGGAACTGCCTCCAGATCAACGCGAGGAAAACTAAGGAGCTGGTGGTGGACTGCCGCAGGCAAGGACAACCCCTCACAGCACCAGTAAACATCCAGGGAACAGACATTGAGATGGTGACATCCTACAAGTACCTTGGTGTTCATCTGAACAATAAACTAGATTGGTCACACAATACCGACGCACTCTACAAGAAGGGACAGCGCAGGCTGTTCCTACTGAGGAGGCTCAGGTCTTTTGGTGTACAAGGGGTGTTGCTGAAGACATTCTATGACACAGTGGTGGCATCAGCCATCACTTTTGGAGTGGTCTGCTGGGGCAGTGGCATTACAGCAGCCGATAGGAAGCGACTGAACAAACTGATCAAGAAAGCTAGCTCTGTCCTGGGGAAACGCCTTGACCCAGTGGAGGAGATGGGAGAGAGAAGGATGGTGGCTAAACTGTTATTTCTGCTGGAGTCCGAGTCCCACCCTATGCAGGACATATTGAACGCACTGAGGAGCTCATTTAGCAGCAGACTACATCATCCTAGGTGCGCAACCGAGAGGTTTCGCAGGTCCTTCCTACCTACAGCTGTCAGACTGTATAACCTAAGCAGGGCTGCTCGCAGACATAGCAAAAAAACGTGACGACCTAATAGTATTGAATGCAAAAGACGCAATAGACTTACACAAATGGTCCCCTCCAGTATACAACTAGGACAATATCAGTCGCTACTGAGGGTGACAATATGTATGGGTACATATTCATACTATGTAGGATAACTAAATAGACGGTTATGCTGTTTATTCCATCTTGCTACAATGCTCCACACTTTGTATATATATTTATATATTTATGTGTACGTATGTATATCCACTGCTCTTATTTATATTTTTCGTATCTTCTTAATTATTGCTCTGAGTGTTGCTATCCCTGTGCTGTTGCAATCCTGGAATTTCCCCATTGTGGGACTAATAAAGGCTTATCTTATCTTATCTTATCTTATCTTATCGAGAGAGATTAATAAAGTCTGCTCTGCTCCAGCTACCGCCTTGCCTGCTCATTCCTCTCTCTACAACATCACCTTTCCTTTTAATAACACACAATAAGCATTTAGGAAATGAGGACAGTAATTGTTGAAGCTTTGTAGGTGGAATTCTTTCCCATTCTTGCTTGATGTATGACTTCAGTTGCTTAGCGGTCCAGGGACTCCACTGTTTTTTTCCCACTCCATAATGCGCCACACATTTTCAATTGGAGACAGCTCTTGACTGCATGCAGACCAGTATAGTACCTGCACTTTTTTACTACTAAGCCACGCTGTTGTAACATGCAGAACATGACTTGGCATTGTTTTGCTGAAATAAGCAGGGACGTCCCTGAAAAAGATGTTGCTTGGAAGTTGCATGGAAGGCAACATATATTGCTCCAAAACCTGTATGTACTATTCAGCATTGATGGTGTGCAAATACAGGTGCATCGCAATAAATTAGAATGTCAAGAAAAAGTTGATTTATTTAGGTAATTCAATTAAAAAAATTAAACTTATAGAGTCATTACACAGAGAGTAATATATTTCAAGTGTTTATTTTAATTTTGATGATTATGGCTTACAGCCCATGAAAACTCCAAATTCAGACTTTGGACTTGATAAAACACAGTGGAAAATTAAGTATTTTCTTTGCATTTTCTTTGTGTGCTATATGTAGCAGGCATCACATTTATGTTTTTAAAAATATTTATCTGTTCAGACATTTCATGTTGTCATCACTTAAATCAGTCTCAGGTAATTAGAAAGTCAGTTACATTTCAGAAAGGGATTGCACTAAATTATATATGCTCCTCTATGCTCAGGTCTTGGGTGGTCATTTTTACATCTAGTATTAAAAGTAAAAGAAAAATTATTTTGTATTACAAAGAGGAATGGGCGAAACTGCCCAAAGATAGGTGTGCCAAGCTTGTGGCATCATATTCAAGAAAACTTGAGGCTGTAATTGTTGCCAAAGGTGCATCAACAAAGTATTGAGCAAAGGCTTTGAATACTTATGTACATGTGATTTCTTAGTTTTTTTTAATTTTTTTTTATAAATTTGCAAAAATCTAATTTTTTTTTCACGTTGTCATTATGTGGTATTGTGTGTAGAATTTTGAGCAAAAAAATGAATTAATCACTTTTGGAATAAGACTGTAACATAAAAAAATGTGGAAAAAGTTAAGCACTGTGAATACTTTCCGGGTGCACTGTACATACAATAGAATACCTATTCACAAAGCACAATGCAAGTACAACATACCTATGGTGCAAGTACAGCATATTTACAGTCTAAGTAATAAGTATGGCATAATTACAGCGTAACTTCAATGTACGGTAAATGTATGTAAACTTGTGCAAACATCATTCTTACACTGTAGCTGTACTGTATTTACCTAGTTGCACTGTATTCACAGCATACTTCCACTGTAGTTCTGGCATAAATAATTGCACAGTCCTATTTGAGTGTAATGTAGAATTTTACCCTTTTGACCTTAGAGCATACTCAATATTCTATCCTCGCTTTACATTTTCTTTTCTGTTGTGTGTTTTGTCACACTCTGGTTATCTGCACACAGGGCTGGATGTGTGCTTTTACCCCTTTGGGCTGCAGGTGTGTATGCCATGTTTGCGTGTCCTGCTCCCCAGAGCAAGGGTTTGTTAGTTCAGCCAGCCAACCTACTCACCTGTGGTATCATATATCTCACCCCCTTAATCTGATTTGACTGCATTCCTCCGGCCCCTGTTTTTGCCAGCAGCCCTCAGTGTGGTTCTGTTGTCTGGCTCAAAGTAATGAAAACACATAAAGCTCTCATTACGTGCCAGTAGCTGTGAAGCTGAGTGCTAGTAGACCTGTATGCTCACATACACAAACAGGTGAGGAGTAGGCTTTCACATCCTCCGCAGTCATATACACATACACAAGCAAGCAAGCAAGCAAGCCTGGGGCTGGTTGCGGCTTAAATTACCCCGCTGTCATAGGCCTCTGATTGATGGTTCCTTCTTTCATGGTCGCTATGATAAGCTCTTATTGGCTGTGTAATTTTTCTTAGGTCTCGATTGGATGGGTGGGCAAACTGATTTGATGTAACATCGAGGTGTCTTCACATTCATATAGATTACTAGCACCGTAAGCTCGCAATGATATCTTATTTTTAGTGCATCTATGTTTCTCTGTGTTTGTCAAGCAGATATTTGGCTTCGTAGTAAATATTTTGCTCAATGCTTCCTTTTTTTAATGCTTCCCTTATTCTCTCTCATACACACAATCTTTATACACCTGAGGCCTGACCAGCCTTCTACTTCTGGTCATTGTGCAGCACAATTGGAACAGTTTGAGCTTAATTAATTTTAGTTATGGCACATTCCCACCAATCGTTGAACAACTAAACCATCCAGAGACATTCTTATTATATTCCTACTTCATCTTGCACTACTTGCTTTTTTTTCCTCTTCACTTTAAACCTGGTCTATCGGAAACCCAAATCTAACAGTGTTAGTGCAGCTCATTACTGTCACGCCGCGCCATTCATCAGCGGCGCCACCTGCTCACGCACCTGACAATCATCAGCGGCGAGGGATAAAGGCCGTCTCGCCCGGAGGCTCGGCCTGAAGCCGTCAGACTTCGTCCCTCACCGTTGTGAGCATACTTCCCTTCAGCGTCACCATTTTGGTAAGAAGATCGCTTACCTCTTTTCTTCAGTCTTCTCCCCTGTGCACAGGTGGATTCCCCAGCGGCGGACATCTCCACTCCATCGCCCAATCCTCGCTGCTGTACAGAGCTCTCCAGGTGGCTGTCTTCCGGGCTTCGCCCCCTTGTTGTGCCAGCTGTCCTGACCCACCAAGTAAGTCCTTCTCTCGCCATAAATCCCTCCTGTGTTGGTGTATGCCCGTCACCCTCTCCCTGTGCTCTCTCCATAGGGTTGCTCGGCTGTACGGTCACCTGCCTCTGTGCCTGGAGCAGACACCATCACCAACACATTTACATCCCGCAGACACGCACTCACTCACTCCTGCTGTTAATAAACTCTTTGAACTACTCTAAGCCTGTGTGTGTGCGTCTCCTGAGCCGTGCGTTATGTCAGTACGGCTTCAGCAGAGCGGCTCGGCGGACGGCGGGCTCGCACACCGGTTTTCCACTCTCGAGGCTAGAGTGGATCAAATAGCTTATCAACAACAGGTGATCTTTAATCAATTATTGAATTTAACTAACCGGTTGGGCCGCTTAGATCCTCAACAGCCGTTCCCCCCGGCTCGTCAGGGTGGCGCGGCTCCTGCTGTTCCAGCGGCCGTCCAGCCGGCTCCGGTGGCACCGGTTCGGCTCACACCGATTCCGACCCCCGCCCGCTTTAGCGGTAAGCTCGGCGGAGCGCGGGGGTTCATTATGCAGTGTGAGTCCGTGTTCCACCGTGTGCCCGGAGATTTTCCCTCGGATCACAGTCGGATTGGTTACATAGGGAATCTTCTGGAGGGGCGTGCGTTAACTTGGACCTACGCCGTAATGGCGAGGCCCAGTTATGCCACCCTCACCTATGACCAGTTCGTGAGGCGCTTTCTGGAGGTCTTTGACCATTCTCAAACCGAGACGGTCCAGGTCGATCGGCTCCTCGCTCTCCAGCAGGGAGGCCGGTCGGCAGCGGACTACTCGGTCGACTTCCGGGTAGCGGCGGAGGAATTGGGCTGGGAGGAACGCTCCCTCTGTGGCCTGTTCCTCCGCAGCCTCAATAGTGATCTGAGGGATGAACTGGCTGGACGGGATATCCCTGGGACGCTAGCGGAGCTGACATCCTTAGCGATAAGTTTGGATAACAGGCTGCGCGAGCGCTCCTCGGGGCGGAAGTCTTCTTCTTCTCGCCCTCGTGGAGTCTCGCCGCACCTGTTCCAAGCTCGCCCCCTGGCGGCGCCGCCAGCATTGTGCCCCGAGGAGTCGGAGCCGATGGTGACGGGCTGGACCAAGCTTTCCCCTGCGGAGAAACAACGCCGCCGTGAGTTGGGCCTCTGCATGTATTGCGGAGGTGACCAACACACTGTGGAGCGTTGCCCGCGGAAAGCCAGTCGGCGGGGTCCGCGAATCGCTGTAGGGAGCCTCGCGGATCCCAACCGGTTAGACTCTCTCACTCAATTAAAGCTGCCCATCCGTTTTTGCCACAATCCCACTGGGCACCTCACCCACGCACTGGTGGATTCGGGCGCAGAGGGCAGCTTCATTTCACAAGGCCTGGCAACCCGATTGGGCATCCGCTGTCAGGCATTAAAACACCCCATCTCCCTGGTCCATCTCTCCCGTGCCTCCCTTGGGAGAGTTTCTCACCAAACCATGCCTGTCCCAGTCATCATCTCAGGGAACCACCGGGAGGAGATGGTATTTTACGTCCTGCCCAACTCTGTGTCGCCCGTCATCCTGGGGTATCCCTGGCTACGCCTCCACAACCCTGTCCTGGACTGGAGGTCCGCTGGGGTATCGGCATGGAGTACCTTCTGTATGGGCACCTGCCTTCAGTCCGCTGCCTGCTCCCCATCCGCGGCTCCCCCTGTGGCGGATACAGCACCTCCGGACCTGTCACTGGTGCCTCCAGAATTTCACGACCTGGGTATGGTATTTAGCAAATCGAAAGCTATGTCTCTTCCCCCGCATCGACCATATGACTGTGCCATCAACCTCCGCCAGGGGGCTCCCCTGCCATCTGGTCGGCTCTACAGCCTGTCGGCGCCGGAGAAGGAGACCATGAATACATACCTGAAGGAATCTCTGAGCGCTGGGATAATTCGCCCATCGTCGTCACCCGTGGGGGCAGGGTTTTTCTTTGTCGGGAAAAAGGACGGATCCCTCCGCCCCTGCATAGACTACCGAGCGCTGAATGACATCACTGAGAGGGACCGTTACACCCTGCCCCTCATGGACACTGCCTTTCACTCCCTCCAGGGGGCGACCTGGTTTACCAAGCTGGATTTACGCAGCGCTTACCACCTCGTCCGGATCCGGGAGGGAGATGAATGGAAGACAGCCTTCCGTACCCCGAACGGCCACTTTGAGTATCTCGTCATGCCGTTCGGGCTGACCAACGCTCCTGCCGTCTTTCAGCGCCTCATTAATGACGTCCTCCGGGATTTCATCGGCCTTTTTGTGTTCGTCTACCTGGATGACATCCTTATCTTCTCCAGGTCCAGGGACGAGCACCAGGTCCATGTGAGGCGGGTCCTCCAAAGACTGCTGGAGAATCGTCTGTACGTGAAGGCTGAGAAATGCGAATTCTACGCTAGGACCACATCCTTCCTGGGATTCATCATCGCTCAAGATCAGGTGCTCCCAGACCCAGAGAAGGTGAAGGCGGTGGTGGAGTGGCCTACTCCCGCATCCCGGAAGCAGGTGCAACAGTTTGTTGGCTTCGCCAATTTTTACCGCCGCTTTGTCCCAAATTTCAGCTCGATCGTCGGACCGCTGACCCGCCTCACGTCCCCGAAGGTCCCGTTCCGGTGGACTGAAGAGGTCGCTGCTGCCTTTAGGGCGCTGAAGGCGGAGTTCTCCTCCTCCCGGGTCCTTCGCCAGGTCGACCCCGCGCTGCAGTGCATTGTGGAGGTGGACGCATCGGACACGGGAGTGGGAGCAGTGTTATCCCAGCGGTCACCTGACGATGGCGCCAAACGGCCGTGCGCCTTCTTCTCCCGGCGCCTGTCCCCGGCGGAGAGGAACTACGATGTGGGGGACAGAGAGCTCCTGGCCATTAAACTCGCCTTACAGGAGTGGCGCCACTGGCTAGAGGGGGCGGACCTGCCGTTTGTGGTCCTGACGGACCACAAGAACTTAGAGTATTTACGATCTGCCAAGCGCCTGAATGCCCGCCAGGCGCGCTGGTCTTTGTTCTTCGCCAGGTTCCGCTTCTCGATCACCTTCAGGCCGGGCTCCAAAAACGGCCTGCCTGACGCCCTCTCTAGGCAGTTCACCCCCGTGGAGGCTGAGGAGACGCCCCACACTATCCTGCCCAGGTCGTGCGTCCTCGGTGCCATCTCTTGGGACATTGAAGACAAGATCCGGAAGGCGCAGGAGGTGGAACCTGATCCTGGCGGCGGACCGGAGGGAAGACTGTTCGTCCCATCTGCGGTCCGAGGAGAGGTCATCCACTGGCTCCACACCTCCCGGCTCACCTGTCATCCCGGCACCTCTCGGATGATCAGCCTCCTCCAACGGTCCTTTTGGTGGCCAGGCCTGCGGATGCAGCCCGCTACGCCCGGGCTTGCCCAATCTGTGCCACCAGCAAGTCGGGAAATGCCCCCCCAGCGGGTCTGCTCCAGCCTCTGCCCGTCCCCGGCAGGCCCTGGTCGCACATCGCACTGGACTTCGTCACCGGACTCCCCGTTTCCAACTCCTTTGACACCGTCCTGACCATTGTGGACCGTTTCTCCAAGGCTGCACACTTCATTCCCCTGCGAGGTCTCCCTACTGCCCTGGAGACGGCGGGCCTCCTCGTCCAACACGTGGTCAGGCTGCACGGGATTCCGGTGGACGTGGTCTCGGACCGGGGTCCCCAATTTTCATCCGAGGTTTGGAGATCCTTTTGTAACGCCATCGGAGCCAAGGTGAGCCTCTCCTCCGGCCATCACCCCCAGTCTAACGGGCAGTGTGAGAGGACCAATCAGGAGCTGGAGGCTGCGCTCCGCTGTGTTACTAGATCCAAGCCGACGTCCTGGAGCAACCATCTCGCCTGGGTGGAGTATGCCCACAACACCGCCCGCTCTTCTGCAACGGGGATGTCCCCCTTCAAGGCGTCCCTGGGTTACGACCCCCCGCTGTTTCCAGCGCAGGAGAACGAGGTGACTGTCCCCTCTGTTAGGGCGCACCTTAGGCAGTTCCGCTCCACCTGGGCTGCCGCGCGTCATGCGCTTTTACGCACGGCAGAGCGCAACAGGACCGTGGCGGACCGGCACAGAAGACCTGCCCCGGCGTACAGAGTTGGGCAACTCGTGTATGTGTCTACCCAGGACGTCACATTAAAAGGCGAGAGGAGGAAGCTGGCACAGCGATTCATGGGTCCCTTTCCCATCACCCGGATCATCAACCCGGTGGCTGTGCGCGTGGCTATTCCCCCCTCCCTCCGCATCCATTCCACTTTCCATGTGTCGAAGGTGAAACTGGCAGTCACTGACCCCCTTTGCCCTCCTCCTGCGGCGCAACCCGCGCCCCGGATGATTGGTGGCCATCCGGCCTGGTCCGTCTCCTCCATCCTGGACTCCCGGCGCCGAGGTCGTGGGTTGCAATACCTGGTGGACTGGGAGGGCTATGGGCCCGAGCATCGACAATGGGTGCCCCCGTCGTTTGTGTTGGACTCATCGCGGACTTCCACCGAGCGCACCCGGATAAGCCATCGCCAGGAGGCGCTGCTAGAGGGGGGAGTACTGTCACGCCGCGCCATTCATCAGCGGCGCCACCTGCTCACGCACCTGACAATCATCAGCGGCGAGGGATAAAGGCCGTCTCGCCCGGAGGCTCGGCCTGAAGCCGTCAGACTTCGTCCCTCACCGTTGTGAGCATACTTCCCTTCAGCGTCACCATTTTGGTAAGAAGATCGCTTACCTCTTTTCTTCAGTCTTCTCCCCTGTGCACAGGTGGATTCCCCAGCGGCGGACATCTCCACTCCATCGCCCAATCCTCGCTGCTGTACAGAGCTCTCCAGGTGGCTGTCTTCCGGGCTTCGCCCCCTTGTTGTGCCAGCTGTCCTGACCCACCAAGTAAGTCCTTCTCTCGCCATAAATCCCTCCTGTGTTGGTGTATGCCCGTCACCCTCTCCCTGTGCTCTCTCCATAGGGTTGCTCGGCTGTACGGTCACCTGCCTCTGTGCCTGGAGCAGACACCATCACCAACACATTTACATCCCGCAGACACGCACTCACTCACTCCTGCTGTTAATAAACTCTTTGAACTACTCTAAGCCTGTGTGTGTGCGTCTCCTGAGCCGTGCGTTATGTCAATTACCTCCACACAGAAAATATTAAACATTCTGACAGTCATCCAGGACAAACATATGTTCCCTGTTTGTCTTAAGACTATTCCAATAAAGGATTCAATGCTACCAGTATGATTTCTGCATGGTCCCAAGTTGAGATGTTGGTGTACTGCAACTCTCAGTACTTGAAAAAGAAGGCAGAGAAGTTCTGGAGGAGTAATTGTATTTATTGGTTAGAGATGAAAGAACAAAAAAGTAAGGTAAAGAGACAGAAAGGAAATAAAATAATCCATATTACTTGAATCTTCCTCAGGTTTCAAGTATTGGCTTTCACTGTGTGTTTGATAATCAGAATGGACTTTTTTTTGTAATACTGAACACAGTTCTGTTAGTTGAAAAAAAAAAAAGGGAACTCTGAGACATTATCAGCTCAGATCTCCTTCAGGCAAAAAATAAATTAATTGTGGGGGCATGGTGTTGGGCTTCTCCACCCAGGGGACAATGGACCGAAGGAGGAGGTGTCACTGGAGGGTATCAGAGGGGACAGTAAAGACAGTGCACCCCCTGGAGAGAGGAGTAAATGCCAGAGAGAAGAAGGGTGTCGGAGCAGAGCCGTTATGTTATGATAATGTGCCACATAATTCTTTATTCAGACAACAATGGTTATGATCGGAAGTGTGGGTCTCTATGCATGGGAATAAAGGTATAAAAGATGGATGTACAGAGGCCCGACTTATTCTTTTGCTGTAAAATATGTTGGAGGAAGAAAAAAGTAATTGTGCCATCCCAGGTCATTGTCTCGCCTGCTTCCTTCCTCCACACTGGTGACCCTGGCGTGCCTTGGAAGGCAAGCAGAGCATCGCCCTGGAGACTGCTGGGAGGCAGAGCACCAACGCTGCGTGCGTGGTCCCAATCGAGCTCCCAGGTTTCTGGTTTCACAACCCGACCGCGTGGTTTTTACACATAGAAGCCCAGTTTGCACTCCGCGGGATAACAACGGATGACACCAGGTATTTCTACGTGGTTGCTGCGCTGGATGCGCACGCCATGCAACAGATGATGAGTCTGCTCCAGGCCCAAGGAAAATATGAGGCGGTCAAGAGGATGCTTCTCCAGTGCTACACCCTTTCTGATAGTGAGAGGGCAGAGAGGCTCCTAACGCGTTCGGAGTTGGAGGACAAATCAGCAGTGGAGCTGATGGAGAGCATGTTGGCGCTGAGAGGGAAGGATGACGAATCTTTCGTGTTTGCCCACTTGTTTCTCAGGAACCTACTGGCTACAGCGAGGGCGATCCTGGCCAACTTGCTGCAGCTGGTTGTTAAGGAAAACCGCGCCCTGGCGCAGGAAGCTGACTGCATCATATCAGTGACTAGAACTCTCGGCGTGCAGAGAGTAGCACTGGCATCCATGACGGACTCCAGTGAGGTTGAGGGGCCATTCGTGGTAGCCGGGACAGACACCAGAAGATGAAGGAATGGGGTGATCTGCTGTTATCATCGCCGTTTCGGCTCGAATGCCCAATGCTGACTGGCGCCATGCCAATTCAAGAAGCCGGGAAGACAGCACTCTCGGAATTCGGTGGCAGCTGCAATTGATGGCAACAGGAACAGACTGCTTTATGTCACGGACACACATTCGGGGAGCCAGCTTATGGTGGACTCCGGCTCCCAGAAGATCCTCATCCTGCCGGTCAACGCAGACAGAGTGGCAGGACCCAGCAGTCTCAAGGTTATGGCTGCCAATGGATCACCATCAGGACATTTGGTGAGCGGACACTGACAATATGCTTACACAAACGCAACTTTCAGTGGGACTTTGTGATAGCTGCATGTTCCGGCCCTATTTTAGGAACAGATTTTCTATGCGCTTATGGATTGTTAGTCGATTTTGCTAATAGGAGACTAGTGGACGCTGTCTCTTTCACCTCACTGCCCTGCATAGCTTGGGGAGCTGGGTTGGCATCGCTGACTAATGTTATAGCTCCAGGGGGTAAATACCAACATTTGCTTGCACAGTTCCCAGCACTCAAGGTCCCGACTTTTTCAGCTATGATAACGAAACATGGGGTCGAACACTAGGGCACTACAGGGGTTTTTGGGAATGGTTAATTTTTATAACCGTTTCTTTCCCCGGGCAGCCCAGCTGATGCAGCTGTTGTACGATGTGCTTAAAAAACAAAAACCCACGGAAGCCATTGACTGGACTCCCGAGTGAGTCCAGGCCTTTACTAGAGCCAAAACAGCGCTTGCGGATGCCGTGTTGTTGGCCCATCTGGACCTGTCCGCACGGATAGTGCTCACCACAGACGTGTCTGACGTTGCCATAGGGGCAGTAGTGGAGCAGTGTATCTCAGGTTTGTGGCAGCCACTCGCATTTTTCAGCCACACTTTGTGCGACAATGAACGCAAGTACTGTACAGCGCATTCGATAGAGAATTGCTAGCTCTCCACCTGGCGATGCATCATTTCCAGTTCTGGCTGGAGGGGCGCGACTTCACCGCGTTCATGGACCATAAGCTGCTAATGTACGCAGTGGCCAAGGCCTCGGAACCATGGTTGGCCTGGCAGAAATGGCAGTTGGCTGCAATTTCGGAGTTTACCACCGACATTCAACACGTTGCCGGTAAACTCAACGTCGTGGCTGATTGCCTGTCACACGCAATAATCGCCCCGGTCTACATGGGAATTGATTTCCCTGCCATGGCCGTGGAATGAGCCAGGGACACGGACATGTGCGCGCTCCAGTCTGCGCCAAATGGGTTAAGACTGGAGAACAGGGTGGTGCAGGAAGGGTGCCCTCCCTTGCTCTGCGATGGCTCCACTGGCTGCCTGCGCCTGGTGGTGCAGAGCTCTTGGCGCTGTCGTGTTTTTGAGTCAGTCCACTCCCTTTCCCATCTGGGAGTGCGCACTTTGGTGAAACTAGTGGGGGTGAAATTTGTCTTGCCGCGCTTGCGCAAAGATGTGAAAGAGTGGGCTGCAGCTTGTGTCGCGTGCCAGCGGGCCAAAGTGCACAAGTACACCAGAGCCCCCTTCGAGCCATTCCAAATCATGGCTAGGAGGTTTGAGCACGTCCACGTGGATTTGGTGGGACCCCTCCCGCTGTTGCAAGGTTTTACACATCTCTTAACAATCGTGGACCACACCACACACTGGCCTAAAGTAGTCCTGCTGGCTTCTACCACAATTCGTGGCTTCTACCACAGTTTGTGGCTTCTACCACAATTTGTGTCCGTGAGCTTCACTCACGGACACAAATTGGGTTAACCGCCTGCCTTGGGTTCTTTTAGGGTTGTGTTCCACACCTAAGGAGGAGTTGACAGCCTCCCCTGCAGAGTTTGTTTTTTTCTCAGCCGCTACTGATCCCCGGAGAGTTTTTACCGGAAAACCCCACACCTGAGTCTAACCCGCCCGCACAATTTTGCCACAGTACGGAGGCTGCGAGCGTACCGGGCCTGGCCCACCATTGTTTTCTCCGTACGTTTGTCTCAAAAAGATTGGAGAACGCCAGTTTTGTTTTTGTCAGGCATGATGCCCACCAGACCCCGCTGCACCCACCATACGACGGACCTTTCAGGGTGTTGGAACTTGGGGCGACACATTTTGTGTTAGACCTGGGGGGACATAGGGAGACCATCTGCATCGACAGGCTGAAGCCTGCTTTTGAGTGAGCAGACGAGCAGGTGATGTTGGCCCAAGCTCCCTGGCGTGGACGCCCACTATTGGTAGCTCCGCAGGTTGGTGATCTCTCAGCAGGGACCGGCATTCGCGAAGCTGATTTTCTTTCTCCCCCTCCCTTTTTCCCTCCACAGACTGACGTGCCCTCTACACACCCCGCCAGCAGGGCAGTTTGACTGGATCGGCAACCCCTGCTACAGCTGCTATTGGCGGCAGCTCAAGCCCAAAGGATGGGGGGGTTAAGGCCCATTCTGGGTGTTCGGGGGTGGGGGGCTGTGTGGGGGCATGGTGTTGGACTTCTCTACCCAGGGGACAATGGACCATGAGGAGGTGTCATCGGGGGGTATCAGAGGGGACAGTAAGGATGGTGCACCCCCCGGAGAGAGGAGTAAATGCCGGTGAAAAGAAGGGTGTTGGAGCAGAGTTGGCATTATATTATGATAATGTGCCACATAATTCTTTATTCAGACAACAATGGTTATGGTCGGAAGTGCGGGTCTCTATACGTAGCAATAAAGGTATAAAAGATGGATGCACAGAGGCCCGACTTATTCTTTTGCTGTAAAATATGTTGGAGGAAGAATAAAGTAATTGTGTCGTTCCAGCTCATTATCTCACCTGCTTCCTTCCTCCACAAAAAGAATTAATTTAAAAAATCCTAGTACATGCAATTTGAGAGGCCTTATGAAAATTCTTGATTTTTTTCTCTAAATTTTCCTGTATTTTACAGCATAATGTTTGGAGTTATTGACCTACTTTAATAATCATCTTCCTTAAATGAAATGGTTTACAATAATTAATGCTGTTACAGTGCATCCGTAAAATATTCACAGCGCTTCATTTTCCAAAAGGGATTAAATTCATTTTTTCTTCAAAAAATCTACACACAATACCCCATAATGACAATGTGAAAAAAGTTTTTTTCAGATTTTTGCAAATTTATTAAAAATAAAAATAAAAAACTAAGAAATCACATGTACATAAGTATTCACAGCCTTTGCCATGAAGCTCAAAATTGAGCTTAAGTGCATCAACAAAGTATTAAGCAAAGGCTGTGAATACTTATGTACATGTGATTTCTTATTTTTTTTAAATTTTTAACAAATTTGCAAAAATGCGTGTAGAATTTCGAGGAAAAATTAATTTAATTCCTTTTGGAATAAGGCTGTAACATAACAAAATGTGGAAAAAGTGAAGCGGTGTGAATACTTTCTGAATACACTGTATAAGTAATGGTAAATGCTTCAGTGGCACTGTGACGACGGAGTGTCGCCACTGCCATGGTTTCCTGTAATTGTGATTATATGTGTAGTATTTGTAAATTTTAATATGATTGTTGGATAAAGTGCACATATTATTGATGATCTGTTTTTGACTAATTTGAATTCCTTTTGTGAGTTAATTGTTATGGTTAATTGTATTAATTGGGTAAAACAATTGAATCTTAAAACCACGAACCTTTGCCAGCATGCTTCCTGGTGGTGTCCGGGCAAAAGACTCTTTAGGGGTTGAATGCTTTTTAAAGGATACCAGGAGGAAGGAAGCATGTGATGGTGAGTTTAAGGGTGATTTAAATATGTAAATAGGGGTTTAAATTATTTATTGTATTATTTATGGTTTATTTATGGTGTATTATTTATTCTGTAAATAGGTGGGAATTATTTATGTATTTATGACTCTTTTAGATGTTATTGGGTATGTGGGGAAAATGGAAAACCTGGAGTTATGGTATGTTCCAACTGACTCTAATTATCTTACATAGTATATAACAGGTGTTGGTTTATGGCGTGTGTGTGGTGTCGGATGTTTGTTGAAGTTATTGCCTGTGAAGATTTTGGAATAAATGAAAAATTGCTGATTGCAAACTGTCTGGAAGCCTCCATTTCTGATCTGGTGTGCCTAGACCGCTTGCTAGCGTTACATTTGGTGTCAGAAGTGGTCCGTTCCCTGACGAATGCTGACATTTGGTGTCAGAAGTGACATGTTTCGGGACCCAGGAGACAGACACTGACACGGGCAGATAGTGAACAATAATCTTTATTAGAGTGAAAGGGTGTGTAGTGCAAGTGTGAGCGCGTGGATAGAGTTCTGGTCACTGGAGCTGAGCACCCTGGACGGAGACCCAGCAACCCTGGAACATACAAGCACAAACAATTACTTTTGTCCCACGCAAGTGACAAGCTACAGGTAGTGAGGCTTACTTGGCGGGAGCACAGGTTACGTCCTGCTGAGAACCAGCGGCCGTGCAATGTGGAGGTGAAGGTGTCCGTGAACGTGCTAGGGCTTCCACCCGTGGCTGTGATAAGGACAGATCTTCCAGTGACTCCGGCTGTGACACCACAGGCCGGGACGATGACAATCCAGATGATGACGAGGTGAGTGAATCCACAGAGCGTGGTGACGATGAGACAACAGATGCTGATGACAGTAACTCCACTGATAACGGTGGCCAATGCTCCTGCAACTGATACAGCAGTAGTTCAGGAATTTGAGGAGCAAGACGTACCGGTAGTCGTGGTGGTAGCGAACCGCTATGTGTGCGTGTTGGCGTAACCCCGTCAGCTGGGGCCGCAGGTCCGCCGCCAGGGGGGTCCACCTGTGCACAGGGGTAGAGGTTAGGAGTAGAGTAACAGACAGTTCTCTTACGTGCTTGACTCTGAACAGAAGTCCTTGAAGAGGTAAGAGAAGTCCTTGATGAGGTAAGAGAAGTTCTTGACGAAGCCAGAGAAGTTCCTGACGAGACGAGAGAGTAACCTGACGAGGCCAGAGAGCGGAGTTCAGGTTCTTTCTCCGACGAGGAGGACAGACGACTCCGTGCCGGGCTGTCAGCAACGCTGGCTTTTAACAATTGCTGATTAACACCTATGGGTCTGTGCGCAGCTGGAGTTAATGATGTTAATGATGGCCCAGAGGCCGCCATGACAGTACTCCCCCCTCTAGCAGTGCCTCCAGGCACCTGCCCAATCCTACCTGGATTCGCCCGATGGAAATCGCGAATCAGCTGTTTATCCAGGATCAACGCTGGGCGAATCCAAGAACAATCCTCCAGTCCAAAGCCCTCCCAGTCCACCAAATACTGAAGGCCACGACCCCGCCTGCGGACATCCAAGATGGCAGTCACCCCCCAGGCCGGATGGCCATCGATCATCCTTGGGGGTGGGGGAGCCGCAGGAGCAGGGCACAGGGGGTCAGAGACGTACAGTTTGACCTGGGAAACATGAAAGGTGGGGCAGATACGCATCGAAGAGGGGAGAGACAAGCGCACAGACACAGGGTTAACAATACGATTAATGGTGTAGGGGCCAATGAAGCGCTTAGTAAGCTTACGTTTTTCAGCCGGCACACCAATATTCCGGGTT
This sequence comes from Pholidichthys leucotaenia, assembly GCA_020510985.1. Classification (NCBI taxonomy): domain Eukaryota; kingdom Metazoa; phylum Chordata; class Actinopteri; order Cichliformes; family Pholidichthyidae; genus Pholidichthys; species Pholidichthys leucotaenia. The sequence goes on along the minus strand of CM035844.1, from coordinate 377,037,059 downwards.
GACAACCAAACCTTCTGACCCACCTTATAGTCCGGGGCGGGTCTCCTATGCCGGTTGGCCACCTGGATATTACGTTTAGTGGTCTTCAGCAAGGCTTGACGAGCGAGGAGCCAAACTCGCCGGCAGCGCTTAATGTGTGCCTGGACTGAAGGAACCGCTACCTCCTTTTCCTCCTCAGGAAACAACGGAGGATCAAACCCACAAGTAGCTTTAAACGGGGAGACGCCCGTGGCCATGGAGATCGTGGCGTTGTGAGCGTACTCAATCCAGGGCAGGAACTTGCTCCAGGAGGATGAGCAGGAGATGATGACACAACAAAGGGCGGCTTCCAGCTCCTGATTAGCCCGTTCGCACTGACCATTACTTTGGGGGTGATAACCAGAAGAGAGGCTGGCTGTGGCTCCTAGTGCCGCACAGAAAGCCTTCCAAACTTGAGATACAAACTGGGGTCCTCGGTCAGACACAATATCCGCAGGGATGCCATGAAGACGGACCACATGTTGCACCAGGAGGTCCGCAGTCTCCTGGGCTGAAGGCAGACCCCGAAGTGGCACAAAATGGGCCGCCTTCGAGAACCGGTCCACGATGGTCAACACCGTGGTGTAGTCATCCGAAGTGGGTAACCCAGTCACAAAATCCATCGCTACATGAGACCAGGGGCGTGAAGGAACCGGCAACGGATGTAGTAAGCCCGCCGGGGGGGGGGGGGTGATGTCGTCTTCCCGGTGGCGCACTGAGCTCAGGCCCGGATGTAGCCTACAACGTCCCTCCGTAACCCTGGCCACCAGAAGGTCCTTTGGAGAAGATCCACGGTCCGACCCACTCCAGGATGACAAGCCAACTTGGAAGCGTGACCCCACTCAATCCCCTTGCCTCGGACAGCGCGTGGAACAAACAAGCGCCCCCCCCCCCCGGGGTCCGGCTCGGTCTTCTGAGCCTAGCGAACCGTCTTGCAGATTCCCCAGGACAGGGCGCCCACGACGCAGGAAGGCGGCAGGATAGGGGTCTCCTGGTCCTCGGAGGATGGGGGGTCAAACTGCCGGGAGAGGGCATCCGGCTTACCGTTCTTGCTTCCCGGCCGGTACGTGATGGTAAAGTTAAACCGGCCGAAGAAGAGGGACCAGCGAGCCTGGCGTGCATTCAGGCACTTAGCCGTCCTGAGGTACTCCAGGTTACGGTGATCAGTCCAAACCACGAACGGCTGAGCAGCCCCCTCCAGCCAATGTCTCCATTCTTCCAAGGCCAGTTTAACAGCCAGTAACTCCCTGTCCCCGATGCTGTAGTTCCTCTCTGCAGGGGTGAGACGATGAGAGAAAAAAGCACAAGGGCGAATCTTACCATCCTCAGGGGACCGTTGGGAGAGTACAGCTCCAACTCCCGCATCAGACGCGTCCACCTCCACCAAGCACTGCAGCTTCGGGTCCACCTGGGTAAGGACTCGGGCCGAGGTGAACTCCCTCTTGAGCTTCTCAAACGCACCGGCTGCTTCCTTACTCCAGCAAAATGGGATCTTAGGGGAGGTGAGAGCAGTCAAAGGACGGGCAATATTACCAAAGTTGGGCACGAACCTCCTATAAAAATTAGCAAACCCCAGGAAACCCTGAAGCTGCTTTCTGGAGGTGGGTGCAGGCCATTCCACCACTGCTTTGACCTTGGCAGGGTCAGGAAGCACCTGGTTCCGAGCAATAATAAATCCAAGGAAGGAGGTCTGATCAGTGTGGAACTCACATTTCTCGGCCTTGACGAACAACTGGTTCTCCAGGAGGCGCTGTAATACCCTGCGGACATGCACCCGATGTTCCTCTAGTGTGCGGGAGAAGATGAGGATGTCATCAAGATAAACGAAAACAAACGAGTTCAAAAAATCCCGAAGTACATCATTAATCAAACGCTGGAAGACGGCTGGAGCGTTAGTTAACCCAAACGGCATTACCAGGTACTCAAAATGACCGCTGGGGGTCCGAAAAGCCGTCTTCCACTCATCTCCTTCTCTAATGCGCACTAGATGGTAGGCATTCCTGAGGTCCAGTTTAGTAAACCAGGATGCCCCCTGGAGGGAGTCAAACGCAGTGTTCATCAAGGGCAGAGTGTATTTATCCTTGACTGTTATTTCATTCAGGCCCTGGAAGTCGATACAGGGGCGTAGTGAACCGTCCTTCTTTCCAACAAAAAAAAATCCGGCCCCCACTGCCGAAGACGACGGGCGGATGATACCAGAAGCCAAGGACTCCTTAATGTACGTATCCATGGCCTCGCGCTCCGGGGCTGATAGGCTGTAAAGGCGGCTAGCAGGCAGAGGGGCCCCAGCCTTCAGATTGATGGCGCAGTCATACGGACGATGGGGGGGTAAAGACAACGCCCGAGACTTGCTGAACACTTGCCCCAAATCGTGATAAACCTCTGGCACTTTAGACAAATCCGGTGGGGATGAATTTGGCAGAGGCACCTTAACGGATGGGGCACACGCCGCTGATTGGAGACAGGCACTAAAGCAGAACGTACTCCATGCCGTTATTCTCCCAGCTTGCCAATCAATGGTGGGGTTATGTAGGCGCAGCCAGGGGTACCCCAGAATAATGGGCGAAGAAGAAACGGGCAGCACTAAGAACTGAATCTCCTCCCTGTGATTCCCTGAGACAATTATTGACACAGGGGCTGTCTGAAGGTCAGTGGTGGTCAAGGAAGCCTTAGACAGGGTGATCAATCTGACAGGGGGTTCTAAAGTCTGACAGCTAAGGCCCATCCGGGTTGCCAGGTCTCTAGAAATGAAATTCTGCTCAGCTCCAGAATCAACTAACACTAGTGTGGAGTGTTCAGTGTGTGTATGAATGAGTCTGAGGGGTAGATGACAACAAGTAAGGGGTTCCTCTGAATTCTTGCCCGTGAATCCTCCTACTGCGATCCACGAGCCTACCCTTTTAACTTACTCGGACATTCGGAAACCCCATGTGACTCCTTCCCACAATAGAAACATAGGCCTTGATCTCTGCGGCGTTGTTTCTCAGCTGCTGATACCTTGGAATGACCCATAATCATGGCTTCCTGATCCAGGGCCTCCTCTGACGCGGGTAGAGTGAGAAGAGGAGAGTTAGGAACGCGAGGGCGGGGTTTAACCGAACGGGAGATAACTCGTCGTCCAGCCGCCCGCTCCCTTAATCTGCTATCGATACTAACTGCTAAGGCAATCAAATCTTGCAAATTATCTGGTTTATCCCGTGCCGCTAAATCCTTTAGCTCGTCGTTGAGACTACGTAGGAAAATGCCACAAAGTGATGCCTCCCCCCACCCAATCTCTGCGGCCAGGACCCGGAAGTCAATGGCGTAATCTGCAGCTGCTCTCTTTCCCTGCTGTAAGCTTAGAAATCGTTCAGTCAACACCTCATCCCTATCCGTATGATCAAATACAGACAAAAATTCTGACACAAATTCCTGGTAAGAAAGCAGGGAATAGCTAGGTTTAGCCATGATCGAATACGCCCAGTCTAACGCTCTTCCTGCCAGCAAATTTATGACATAGCCTATCCGGCTAGAGTCGAGAGAAAAACCCCCCAGCACACGCAGAAAAACTGACTCACATTGTAATATGAATCCTCGGGCTTCCCCGAGTTTGCCGCTGAACCGGGCAGGTGTAGGAATTGGGGTGAGACGAGAGGACGAGGAGGTGTTAGCTTGTCCTGACGCTAAGCCTGCAGGGGCTGAGATGTTTGCGGTCGGGGGAAACATCTGGTGTCCTTCCAAACGATCCAGCCGACTATTAATCGAAGTTAATTGGTTTAAGACTACTGTCTGCTGGTGGGCTAGTAAATCTACCCGGGCGCTAAGAGTGTTAATTAAGCACGACAGTGAGCTGTCCGCTGGGTCAACGTGACGGAGTCGTACTGACATGTTTCGGGACCCAGGAGACAGACACTGACACGGGCAGATAGTGAACAATAATCTTTATTAGAGTGAAAGGGTGTGTAGTACAAGTGTGAGTGCGTGGATAGAGTTCTGGTCACTGGAGCTGAGCACCCTGGACGGAGACCCGGCAACCCTGGAACATACAAGCACAAACAATTACTTTTGTCCCACGCAAGTGACAAGCTACAGGTAGTGAGGCTTACTTGGCGGGAGCACAGGTTACGTCCTGCTGAGAACCAGCGGCCGTGCAACGTGGAGGTGAAGGTGTCCGTGAACGTGCTAGGGCTTCCACCTGTGGCTGTGATAAGGACAGATCTTCCAGTGACTCCGGCTGTGACACCACAGGCCGGGACGATGACAATCCAGATGATGACGAGGTGAGTGAATCCACAGAGCGTGGTGACGATGAGACAACAGATGCTGATGACAGTAACTCCACTGATAACGGTGGCCAATACTCCTGCAACTGATACAGCAGTAGTTCAGGAATTTGAGGAGCAAGACGTACCGGTAGTCGTGGTGGTAGCGAACCGCTATGTGTGTGTGTTGGCGTAACCCTGTCAGCTGGGGCCTCAGGTCCGCCGCCAGGGGGGTCCACCTGTGCACAGGGGTAGAGGTTAGGAGTAGAGTAACAGACAGTTCTCTTACGTGCTTGACTCTGAACAGAAGTCCTTGAAGAGGTAAGAGAAGTCCTTGATGAGGTAAGAGAAGTTCTTGACGAAGCCAGAGAAGTTCCTGACGAGACGAGAGAGTAACCTGACGAGGCCAGAGAGCGGAGTTCAGGTTCTTTCTCCGACGAGGAGGACAGACGACTCCGTGCCGGGCTGTCAGCAATGCTGGCTTTTAACAATTGCTGATTAACACCTGTGGGTCTGTGCGCAGCTGGAGTTAATGATGTTAATGACGGCCAAGAGGCCGCCATGACAAGAAGTGGTCCGTTCCTTGACGAATGCAGACAATTGGTGGCGTTTGGTCAAGGAAGTGCTGTCAAAGAAGGAGTGACAACACGGGATGGAAGGAACGATGTCCAGGAGGAAAATAACGAGGCAAGAAGAGCAATTAGAAGACTTTGACGCAGGTATGGCAACTGAGGAGCAGGGAGCCAGTGGACTGGACGAGCTGGGAGAATTAACGAGCTTGGTGAAGTCCACGGTGCATTCACTGACTGTCAGAGACCGTCAGAGGGAGGAAGAAGCCTCTCTTCAAGAACAAAGGTGGCAGACTATGAATCATCAAATTCGTCAGATGCAGTCGCAAGTTGCGAAGCTGAGAGAGGAGTATGGGAGCCGGGCTGAATGCAGCGGTGACGATGGCACTTCGGGGGAAGACCCCAGGGTGACGGCAAGTCGGGTCGGCCCGCAGGAGATTATTCTACTGCTGCAGGTGCAGCCGAGGACGACGCAAATGCACCATGAGCCCAGGCTGAATCCACTCTCTCCCGAGGACGACATCGAGCACTATCTGGCGACATTTGAGAGGATCGCTACGGTCTGCCGCTGGCGTAAAGAAGAGTGGGCTATTCAGTTGGCTCCTCTGCTCACAGGTAAAGCACGGAGTGCGTATGTGCTTATGGACATTGCAGACACGGACAATTATGAAAAAGTGAAGGAAGCAATTTTAATTAAATATGAAATAACACCAGACACTTATAGGAGAAGGTTTCGGTCCCTGGACATTCATCAGGACAAAACCCCCCGTGAACTTTATGTACGTTTAAAGGACCTGTTCTGTAAATGGATTAAACCAGAGACCTCAACTGTAAAAGACATTTCGGAACTGTTGATTTTGGAGCAGTTTCTGTAGATGGTGAACCTGGAACTGAGAATCTGGATACAAGAGCGGGACCCGAAGACTGCAGAGGGCGCTGCTCGTCTTGCGGAGGTCTTTCTGTCAGCCAGGTCTGGGAGCAGGAGACCTACTCTCGGTCGTGACAGCTCTTTCACCATACGGAGTAAGTCTAATGAGGGTGAAAGGGGTGGTCAAGCTCAAAATAGGCTGTATTCCAGTTCCAGTCAGATCACAAATGGCAGATATAATGGTATCAAAAAGTCATGTTTTGTTTCTAATAAAGATATATGCTGTTATCAGTGTAGTAAAATCGGTCACACTGAATATTCATGTCCTGCCACAAAGAATGATAAGCCTTCATTGTTATGCTCAGTTCCAAGACCCACTCTGTCAGCACCAATTCACAGTGAAATATATAAAACTACTGTTCTGCTTAATGGTCAGTGTGAAGAGGCCTTGCTAGATTCTGGTTGTTTTCAGACTGTTGTTCTGCCCAGTTTAGTCCCTAGAGATTTGTGGAGTGAGTCTACAGTAAATATTAGTTGTGTTCATGGGGATAAGAAGTTGTACTTGACTGCTGAGGTTTATTTAACAGTGGGGGGTCAAACTTATCTCCTTCCTGTAGCTCTTGTGCCTGATTTGCCTTATTCTGTTATTCTTGGCAATGATGTTCCAACTTTGTTGGGCATCATACAACAGGTTAGAGATGAACAAACTGAGGGACAGGCAGGTGGCGCTATTGAGCAGAGGCTTGATGCACCTGTTGGGAAAATTTGTAATATTCAATTCAATTCAACTTTATTTATATAGCGCCATTTCACAACAACAGTCATCTCATAGCACTATCAACTGTAGGGGGAACCCCCACAGTTGCAGAAAGACCCCAGCAATCAGGCGATCCCCTGTGAGCAAGCACTTGGCGACAGTGGAGAGGAAAAACTCCCTTTTAACAGGAAGAAACCTCCAGCAGAACCAGGCTCAGGGAGGGGCAGTCATCTGCTGCGACTGGCTGGGGGGTGAGGGGATAGAGAAGATGAAAAGAACAGACCTGTAGAGAGCAAACAGCACGATGGGGACTCAATCTATGGGAGAGAACAAACAAATGTTAATGACCAGCAAAAAAAAAAATTAATTGAGAGTGAGGAAAGGAGTGAGGCCCAGTGCATTACTGGAGGTCCCCCGGCTGACTAAACCTATTAGCAGCATAACTAAGGGAGGGTTCAGAAACACAAGATCCCTCCCTAATTGTAGGCTATATCAAAAAGGTAGGTTTTAGCCCTATTCTTAAAAGCAGAGATCGAGTCTGATTCCCGAATCCAGATTGGCAGCTGGTTCCACAGGAGAGGAGCTTGATAACTGAAGGCTCTGCCTCCCATTGTACTTTTGGAGATTCTAGGTATTACAAGTAATCCTGCATTTTGGGAGCGTAGTGCTCTGTTAGGATAATACGGTAGTATCAGATCTTTTAAATAAAAAGGAGCCTGATTGTTTAGAGCTTTGTAAGTAAGAAGAAGGATTTTAAACTTAATTCTAAACTCTATGGGTTATATATGGTGACTACCAGGGCGCAGAGGGCTGCCAATGTTCTCCAGGAGTTGCCGTTCTATGATTCTGGGATAGAGGCAGGCCCTGTTAAGCAGTCTAAATCCAAGGTTCAGAGGAGAAGAGACAAGGTGTTAGCTTCAGCAAAGAACTTGGGTGAAGAAACACCACAGCTAAGCCAGGCAGTAGACTTTGACATCCCTCCTGACATAGCTGCACTGCAGAAAGCTGACCCAGCACTAGGACCTTGGTTTGATAAAGTCTCGGAGATTGAGGGTGTAAAACAGGGCAGAACGGATTGTTTGGCTGAGGCTGTGTATGTCATTAAAAAGGGCATTCTGTACCAACAGCAAGGTGACGTTATGGCCATAGCTTTGCCACAGGACCTCACACCAAAGGTTATGGAACTGGGACATGTTATCCCTTGGGCAGGTCATCTAGCATTCCAGAAAACCCTACAAAGAATTGCTACAAGGTTTGTGTGGCCGGGAATGTATACCCAGGTAAAGGAGTTCTGCACAACATGTCAAACATGCCAGATTACATCACCTAGGGGAGTAGCCCGTGCCCAGCTGCAGCCATTACCAATCATTGGAACACCATTTGACAGAATAGGGATGGATATAGTTGGCCCCCTAGAGAGAAGCTCCTCTGGTAATAGATACAGTCTAATGATATGTGACTACGCTACTCGGTACCCAGAAGCCTTCCCCCTAAAATCTATTAAGGCTAGGCAGGTTGCCAACTTCCTTATCCAGTTATTTTCAAGGGTAGGCATACCCAGAGTGATCCTAACAGACTGTGGAACAAATTTCTTGTCAAAACTGTTGCAGCAGGTATACAAGCTGTTGGGTATTAAGGGTATTAAGACCACCCCATATCACCCTCAGACAGATGGACTGGTCGAGTGATTTAACCAGACTTTGAAAAACATGCTGCGAAAATTTGTTTCTGATAGGGGCTCGGATTGGGACCAATGGGTGCCATACTTATTATTTGCTTATCGGGAGGTGCCTCAAGCTTCAACAGGGTTCTCACCTTTTGAACTACTGTATGGTCGTCAGGTGAGGGGCCCATTGGACTTATTAAAGGAGCACTGAGACAGTCCACCGAGTGATCAGGACAATGTGGTCTCATATGTTATTAAGATGAGAGAGAAACTGGATCGAATAACTGCTTTGGCTCAGGAGCACATGAGGACGGCACAGGCCAAACAAAAAACTTGGTATGACAAGAAGGCCAGAAAGAGGGTTTTTCACCCAGGAAAGCAGGTTTTGTAACTGCTGTCTTCGTGTGACAGTAAGCTGTTGGCTCAATGGCAGGGGCCTTATGAAATCTCTAAGAAACTAAGTTCAGTGACATACGAATTATATATGCCTGACAGGAAGTCAAAACATCAGTGCTTCCATATTAACTTGTTAAAGGAGTTTCAGCAGCCTGGTCATCAGCAGCAGCAGCCTGTTCTTCAGGAGACACATCATCAGCTCCTCATTTGTGCGATGAAAGGGGATGAGGAGGGAGCACAGTCCTTTCCCACAAATGTGTCAGAGCTTTGTTTTTTTCAAGTGTCTCATTTGCAGGTTGATCAGCAGAGAGAGTTAGAGGCACTGTTAGATCCAGAATTGTTTCAGGAGAGACCTGGTTTCACCACACTTGTTCATCATAAGGTTCATTTAAAGGAAGAGGCTGTTCCATGTAGAAAATCTTATAGGATCCCGGAGCGATTGGTCCCAAAAATGAAGCAAGAAATTGACTTGATGTTGCAGCTGGGAGTGATTGAGGAGTCAGTCAGTGAGTGGTGTAGCCCGATTGTGCTGGTCCCCAAAAAGGACGGCTCATTAAGATTCTGTATTGATTTCAGATACCATAATTCAGTATCTAAGTTTGAGTCATACCCCATGCCCCGGATTGACGAACTGTTAGAGAAAGTGGGCAGGGCTAGGTTTATTTCCACACTGGACCTATGCAAGGGGTATTGGCAGGTAGCATTGGCACTGGAAACGAAAGAACTTACAGCCTTTAAAACACCTTATGGCAGTTTCCAATTTAGGGTTATGCCATTTGGCCTCCAGGGGGCGTCTGCAACTTTTCAGCGGCTCATGGACCAGGTACTGAGAGGGGTATCACAGAGGTATAACAGAGAGCTGAAGAGGGCTAAATCTGTGTACTCAGAGAGACTCCAGCAGCAGTTCACTGCTAATGATTCGGCTTCCGTGTGGAGAGGACTGAGGCAGATCACCAACTATCGGCCTCAGGCTCCTAAAGGTCAGGATGACAAAGCCCTTTGTCAGAGACTGTCCCAACACTATGCCCGTTTTGACACCTCGTCATCTGTGTCCAACTCCCCCCCTCCCTCCAGCTCCACAGCCTCCACATTCCCTACTTCATTTAAGGCACCCCCCCCCTCCTCCCCCCCTCCCCTTATCATCAGTGAGCAGGATGTGCTCAAACAGTTCTCCAGACTGAACCCGCGCAAGGCCCCCGGCCCAGACGGCGTGTCTCCCTCCACCCTGAGACTCTGTGCGAAACAGCTGGCTCCTGTATTCACAGACATTTTTAACACCTCCCTTAAGTTATGCCACGTGCCATCCTGCCTCAAATCCTCCACCATCATCCCTGTCCCCAAGAAGCCACGGATCACTGGACTTAATGACTACAGACCTGTAGCGCTCACCTCTGTAGTCATGAAGTCCTTTGAGCGCCTGGTCCTGTCCCACCACAAGTCCATCACCACCCCTCTCCTGGACCCGCTGCAGTTTGCCTACCGAGCCAACAGGTCTGTAGACGATGCAGTCAACCTGGCCCTCCACTCCATCCTGCAGCACCTGGACTCCCCGGGAACCTACGCCAGGATCCTGTTTGTGGACTTCAGCTCCGCATTCAACACCATCCGCCCCGCTCTGCTCCGGGACAAGCTGTCCCTGCTCAACGTGCCTGACTCCCTCTGCAGGTGGATCATCGACTTCCTGACGGACCGGAGGCAGCATGTGCGGCTGGGAAAGACTGTCTCAGACTATACTAGCATCAGCACCGGATCACCCCAGGGCTGTGTACTTTCCCCCCTACTCTTCTCCCTTTACACCAACTCCTGCACCTCCAGCCACCAGTCTGTCAAGTTGATCAAGTTTGCGGACGACACCACCCTCATCGGGCTCATCTCCAACGGCGACGAGTCCGCCTACAGGAGAGAGGTGGCCCAGCTGGCGACCTGGTGCAGCAATAACAACCTGCAGCTGAACGCTCTGAAGACAGTGGAGATGATTGTAGACTTCAGGAAAGTCACTACTCCTCTGCCCCCCCTCACCCTCTCAGGCTCTCCCATCACCACTGCTGATTCCTTCCGCTTCCTAGGCACTACCATCACCAGGGACCTCAAATGGGAGCTGACCATCAGCTCACTCATCAAAAAAGCCCAGCAGAGGATGTTCTTCCTGCGGCAGCTGAGGAAGCTCAAGCTACCCACCAAGATGTTAGTGCAGTTCTACACAGCCATCATCGAGTCCATCCTCACCACCTCCATAACCGTGTGGTACGCAGGAGCCACTGCCAGGGACAGACTAAGGCTGCAGCGCGTCGTGCGCACTGCTGAGAAGGTGATCGGCTGCAAGCTCCCATCTCTCCAGGATCTGTACATCTCCAGGACCCGGAGGCGTGCTGGCCGGATCATAGCCGATCCCTCACACCCTGGTCACGTACTGTTTGCCCCCCTCCCCTCTGGTAGAAGACTTCGGTCCATCCAGACTAAAACCTCCCGTCACACGAACAGCTTCTTCCCCTCTGCCATTAGACTGCTGAACACTAAGTGACTCTCGTGCACCATGTACAGCAGCTCAACCAGACTCATGTCAATCATCACTGTTTTCTTCCTGCATTACCGACTGCACTATATAGTTCTCCACAGTATCTGCTGCTGGCTAATATATATTTTAACTGTTGACCAGTATCACTTAATCTTATCCTACACTTTATTACATGTATAGTTTATTTCTCTTATCTTATCATGTTTAATGTTGCAGCATTGTACCGAGACAAATTCCTAGTTTGTGTACTACATGAACAATGGCAATAAACCTGATTCTGATTCTGATTCTGATTCTGATTCTGATCAAACTTTGCAGCTGCCTATTTGGATGACGTAGTCATCTATAGTCAGACCTGGGAAGAACAGTTGTTACACCTTAGGCAGGTCCTTCATTTGATTAAGAGGGCAGGACTGACGATCAATCCACGCAAATGTGCGTTTGGACAGCAGCAGGTGGAGTACCTGGGACATGTGGTTGGTCAGGGGGTCATTAGACCACGAGTAGGTAAAGTGGATGCCATCCGGACCTATCCTGTGCCTACTACTAAGAAGAAGGTATGGTCGTTTATGGGAATGGTAGGATGGTACAGTAAATTCATTCCACATTTTGTTGAAAGAGCAGCAATTCTGACTGACCTCACTAAGGCTTCAGCACCGAATAGGGTAAAATGGACAGAGGAGTGTGGCAGAGCTTTTGAAGATTTGAAGAGTGCTATTTCTGGTGAGAAGGTTCTCTACAGTCCAGATTTTGCCCGTCCATTCATTTTACAGACAGATGCTTCAGGAGTTGGCATCGGAGCTGTACTTCTCCAGGAGGAGAAGGGAGAGAGACACCCAGTACTGTTCTTGAGCCGTAAGTTGTTGGACCGGGAGATGAGATACTCTACGGTAGAGAAGGAATGTTTTGCCATGAAATGGGCAATAGGGTCTCTTAAGTACTATTTACTGGGGCGTCATTTCATGTTGGAGACAGATCATCGGGCCCTACAGTGGCTGAACAGGATGAAGGACATGAATAGTCGTCTTACAGGGTGGTATGTGTCCCTTCAGCCGTATAACAATACTGTTCGGTATGTGGCAGGGAAACCAACCTTGTGGCAGATAGTCTCTCCAGAGTACATGACTCTTAGAGTACTGTACTCTTGGGAAAGGGGGGAGGAAATGTGACGACGGAGTGTCGCCACTGCCATGGTTTCCTGTAATTGTGATTATATTATATGTGTAGTATTTGTAAATGTTAATATGATTGTTGGATAAAGTGCACATATTATTGAGGATCTGTTTTTGACTAATTTGAATTCCTTCTGTGAGATAATTGTTATAGTTAATTGTATTAATTGGGTAAAACAACTGAATCTTAAAACCCCGTACCTTTGCCAGCATGCTTCCTGGTGGTGTCTGGGCAAAAGACTCTTTAGGGGTTGAATGCTTTTTAAAGGATACCAGGAGGAAGGAAGCATGTGATGGTGAGTTTAGGGGTGATTTAAATATGTAAATAGGGGTTTAAATTATTTATTGTATTATTTATGGTGTATTTATGGTGTATTATTTATTCTGTAAATAGGTGGGAATTATTTATGTATTTATGATTAGATGATTAGATGTTATTGGGTATGTGGGGAAATGGAAAATGTTTATTGTCTTACCTGGGGTTATGGTATGTTCCAATTGACTCTAATTATCTTACATAGTATATAACAGGTGTTGGTTTATGGTTTGTGTGTGGTGTCGGATGTTCGTTGAAGTTATTGCCTGTGAAGATTTTGGAATAAATGAAAAATTGCTTATTGCAAACTGTCTGGAAGCCTCCATTTCTGATCTGGTGTGCCTAGACCGCTCACTATCGTTACAGGCACACATCCCTCAACCCTATTATATATACATATAAATCAGCAAATCCTCCAACCAACATGTAAAGGATGGCTATAAGTCACCTTATAAGTCACCTTAGAATAAACCCATATATACAGCCCTTCACTGTGTTCCTCGTTTCAGAACTGCTCAAATCCAAGTACGGTGGTGGATGAAGGAAGGTAGACATTACAAAAAAGAAATGCTTTCACAAAAAAGTGCACTAAAATATCTGGGAAGGTTTGGGGAAATGGTTAAAGAGTCGGTTAGAAAGAGATGAAGGATAAGTCAGACACATTGCAACTGTAACCCTCTGTCATGCTTCTTCATGTCATTTCCAGAACCACTCAAGATCAGTGAATGTCAATGAATTCGGTGATCATCTGCTGGTAAAAATGGTCATATTGCCCTTTTTCTGTTTGAAGACAGTACCATATACTGTATATATACACTGTATGTTTTCATTAATGCCTCTTTAAAATTTTGTATTGTTTACATGATGTGTGCCTCAAGTGTAATTCTGATTAACCCCGGTTAGTCTGTTTAGACACTGCAGCAAAGACATTGAGTTGCTAGCTGTTAGCATGAGGCCTACATATCTCCCGAGAGAACACTCACACGTGATCTGCATTGTTGTTTATGCAAATCCGACGGCGAACGCTGGGACAGCACGTGACGTCATCCATTCAGTAACCAGCAGGCTGCAGACAGAACACCCAGATGCTCTTCTCCTCATCTCAGGCGATTTCAACCATGTTTCACTGTCTCCCATTCTACCCACGTTCACCCAGTATGTCACATGCCACACTAGAGACAATAAAACACTGGATTTATTCTACGCAAACACTAAGGAGGCGTACACCTCATCACAACTCCCCCCACTCGGGAGATCGGATCACAACTTGGTTCATCTCCGGCCGGTGTACAAACCCCTAGTGCACAGACAACCTCCGGCCATGCACACTGTGGAGTTATGGTCTGAGGAGACAATGGACACCCTAAAGGGCTGTTTTGAAGCCACCGCCTGGAAGCAGCTCTGCGATCCACATGGTGAGGACATCGATGGCCTCATTCACACCTTCACGGGCTACCTCAGCTTCTGTGTGGACAAATCCGTTCCCACCAAGACCATACGGCGTCACTCAAACAACAAACCCTGGATCAACCCTGAGATAAAAACACTTCTGAGAGAGAAGAAGAGGATCTTCAGGTCAGGGAACAGGGAGATGCTGAAGTCCGTACAGAGGGAGCTGAGGAGAAAGATCAGAGAAGGCAAGGACAGCTTCAGGAAGAAGATGGAGGACAAGCTGCAACAGAGCGACATCAGCGGGGTCTGGAGAAACCTCAAAACCATCTCGGGGCTCCAGAATACCTCCCCCCAGGCCACAGGGGGCAGGGAGTGGGCGAACAACCTGAATCTGTTTTTCAATAGATTTGACCAACCGCCCTCCCCCCTGACTGCACAACAACCACTGCTGCCTCTAAAGAAATCAAGTCCTGCTGCCCACTCCCCACTCCACCAACACCCCCCCACTCCCAACACACAGCCCCCCATCCTGACCCTGACCAGGACCCAGGTGAGGACGGAGCTGAGGAAGATCAAGGCGAGGAAGGTGCCGGGACCGGACGGCATCAGCGCAAAGCTCCTCAAGTCCTGTGCAGACCAGCTGTGTGGGATTGTGACGTATATCTTCAACATGAGCCTGAAACTGGGGAGGGTACCACAGCTGTGGAAAACATCTTGTGTGGTACCTGTACCAAAAACTTCCCACCCCAAAGACCTGAACAGCTACAGACCGGTGGCCTTGACGTCCCACTTGATGAAGACCCTGGAGAGACTGCTCCTTGCTCACCTCCGCCCCCTGGTGGAACCAGCGATGGATCCACTCCAGTTCGCCTACCAGCATGGCATTGGGGTGGAGGATGCGGTGATCTTCCTCCTTCACCGTTCTCTGTCCCACCTGGAGAAGCCCGGGAATATGGTGAGGATCATGTTCTTTGACTTCTCCAGTGCTTTCAACACCATCCAACCGATGATCCTGAAGGACAAGCTGCTGCGCGCAGGGGTGGACCAGCACCTGTCATCATGGATCCTGGACTACCTCACGAACCGGCCTCAGTTTGTGAGAACCCGGGACTGTGTGTCCGACACGATCATCAGTAGCACGGGGGCCCCCCAGGGAACGGTGCTGGCTCCCTTCCTGTTCACTCTTTATACTGCGGACTTCTCACACAACACAACACACTGCCATCTACAGAAGTTCTCTGATGACTCTGCGATCGTTGGCCTCATCTCCAATGGAAATGAAGCTGAGTACAGAGGGCTTATCCAGGACTTCGTGGACTGGTGCCATCGGAACTGCCTCCAGATCAACGCGAGGAAAACTAAGGAGCTGGTGGTGGACTGCCGCAGGCATGGGCAGCCCCTCAGAGTACCAGTAAATATACAGGGAACAGACATCGAGATGGTGACATCCTATAAGTACCTGGGTATTCATCTGAACAATAAACTAGACTGGTCACACAATACTGATGCACTCTACAAGAAGGGACAGCGCAGGCTGTTCCTGCTGAGGAGACTCAGGTCTTTTGGTGTACAAGGGGCGCTGCTGAAGTCATTCTATGACACGGTGGTGGCATCAGCCATCACTTTTGGAGTGGTCTGCTGGGGCAGTGGCATTACTGCAGCCGATAGGAAGAGACTGAACAAACTGATTAAGAAAGCTAGCTCTGTCCTGGGGCAGCGCCTTGATCCGATGGAGGAGATAGGAGAGAGAAGGACGGTGGCTAAACTGTCATCTCTGCTGGAGTCCGAGTTCCACCCTATGCAGGACATACTGAATGCACTGAGGAGCTCATTTAGCAGCAGACTACATCATCCCAGGTGCACAACCGAGAGGTTTCGTAGGTCCTTCCTACCAACGGCTGTCAGACTGTACAACCTAAGCAGGGCTGCTCGCAGAGATAGCAAAAAGACGTAACATACTAATAGTTTTTTGAATGCAAAAGATGCAATAGACTTACACAATGGTCCCCTCCGGCATACAACTAGGAACTTACCGGTCACTATGGAGGGTGAGAATATGTATGGGCACATAATCATACCATGTAGGATAACTAAGTAGACGGTTATGCTGTTTCATTCCATCTAGCAACAATGCTCTGCACTGTGTGTGTTTATATATTTGCATATTTATTCCATCTAGCTACAATGCTCAGCACTGGGTGTGTTTATATATTTATATATCTACATATTATTCCATCTAGCTACATTGCTCCGCACTGTGTGTGTTTATATTCTTGCATATTTATTCCACCTAGCTGCAATGCTCCGTACTGTGGGTGTTTATATATTTACATATTTATTCCATCTAGCTACAATGCTCTGCACTGTGTGTTCATATATTCATATATTTATTCCATCCAGCTACAATGCTCTGCACTGTGTGTCTGTGTGTGTGTGTATATATATATATTTTATAGTAATACGTACATATGTTTATTAGCTGCTCTTGCTTGCTTGTTTTTTTTTCTTGCCTTCTGATTGTTGCTCTGAGTGTTGCTATCCCTGTGCTGTTGCAATCCTGGAATTTCCCCGTTGTGGGACTAATAAAGGCTTATCTTATCTTATCTTATCTTATCTTAGCCCTTTAAACATTAAAGGCCCTATTTTGATGGTCTATGGCATGCTTTTGTGCCACACTTCCCTTTTGGGCAGGTGGATTTGTTAGTTTTGGCCAGCGCATAGTCTGGCTTTCATGCTTTGCTTTTGCCATCTAATTACCAGTAGACAGTGCGCCTGCTTTATGCTGCAAGGTGGATACTTATTTAAGAGGTGTAGAACCAGCGCAATCTTGGCACATTGCTATTTTAGAGCATTTCGTGTCAATGTGCCTTTGATCAACAGAAGCACTGTTAATGCTATTTCAGTGTTTATAATCGTGGGCACTGACAGGAGCATACATGGAAACACTCCTGCACTGGGATTTTCCACTGTTTTATTTGACAGAGTTGTAAAAGTTATAATCTAATCAAAGTATTGTTTCTCCTTCTATTCACATTCATTTTAATCACCAACTTACAGGAGGAATATAGCCTATAGATTAGGCATTAATTTATTATTTTTTTAAGCGAATAAATGAACAGGGAGTGTGTGTATCACTTATCACCATACACTGTAACGTTCAGAAGAAGAGGGAATACAGGAGGATTGGTGCATTGGCAGCCACTCTACACGGAGCCTCTGACAGGTGTATGCTTGGTGACTGCAGTGGACAGTGTGCTGTCGGAGGGTCAGTGTGCACAGGTTGGAGCTCTGTGTCTGTTCATGTGTGTGTGTTCCTTGTTTGTGTGTGGCTGTGAGTGAGTCTCCCACACACCTTATTTTTCCTCCTAAATGTGTTAATCTGAGGGAAATTAAACACAAAGTAGCCACACATATTTTGTAATATAATCCAAACCAAGATCAACAGTAGTAGTGCCTGCTGGAAAAACTGACATGGTGTAACACTTGGACCCAGGAGCAGACATGGAAGACAACATTTTAAGGTTAGTGAACAATAATCTTTATTGACAATAATGCTAGAAATATTGCAAATGGTGATGAGGATCTGGAAACTCTGCAGGGAAGATAGCAGAGACAACAGTGAGTATATGGAATAGTGACAGGGAGATTAATATTGCTCATATGCTTAAAGGTTTCTTCTGGTGGAGCAGCAGGGACACACAACAGATCCTGATGATAGTGGAAGTCTGGGGAGGAGTCCTTCAGTGCAGGTGAGTGGGCAAAGGGGAAAGGCAGGCCAGACCTAGGTGCTGGGAAAAGGGGGATGGTGATAATAATGATAAATGATGGAAAGTCGACTTATGTGGTGAGATGATGATGTGAACAGTCCTAGAATATCCAAGTTTAGTTCGTGAGGCAGTTTTCAGAGTCCAAGGGCAGACAAGGGTCAGAGCACGGCAGGCTAGGTTTGAAATGGCAGACAAATCCAAACAACAGGCAGGCACCGGGACACAGGACAAGAACAGGCAAAAGTCAGAACATGGCAGAATAATATATTAAGGTTAATTCAAATTAGGCACAGGCAGGACAAAGGTGTTGTGTCGCTCAGACGTGACCAGACAGAGTAGTGGGAGGGTGTGCTATTTATACTGCCCCACTGATTGGTTGCAGGTGGTGATGCAGCTGCCGGGAGAGGAGCTCAATCAGTGGGGAGATAGAGGCAGGTGGACGGATCAGATAGGAACCCTTATAGTATCCCCCTCTCCAGGGGCACCTCCTGGCGTTACTTGTGGCTTGTCAGGGTGACGATGGTAGAAATCCTAGATGAGGGTATCATCCATAATGAAGGACTTGGGGATCCAGGATCTCTCCTCTGGACCATACCCCTGCCAGTCTACAAGGAACTGGATGCTGTGCTCCATGTGGCAAGAGTCCAGAATCCGGGTGACAGCATAAACCAGTCTTCCATCAACCACCTTCGGTGGTGGTAGTAGTGACTTAGATGGTGGACATAGGGAACTGGAGAACACTGGTTTAATGTGGGAGACGTGGAAAGTTGGATGAACCCAGAGAGAGACAGAGAGGTCCAGTCTAACTGAGGTGGGGTTGATGATTTCTGTAATGGTAAATGGACCCACAAACTGGGGGGTAAACTTCCTTGACTAGTCCTTAAGGGGGAAGTCCCAGATGGAGAGCCAGACCTTCTGGCCTATCTGGTACTCAGGGGTAGGGCACCTCTTCTTGTTGGCCCACCTGGAGTTCTCCCCTGCAGCTCGGCAAGGCCGCTTTAGTCTCTCTCCAAAAGCAACTGCATTTGGCAAGTGGGCTGCCACCGAAGGAACTGCAATCTCTTCCTCAGCAATGGGGAGGAGAGGCAGGTGGTAGCCTAATGATACTTCGAAAGGGGGGTATCCAGTAGCACCTGATGTGGCCAAGTTGTGGGCGTATTTGACCCATTGCAGGTGGGAGCTCCAGGAGGATGGGTCGGATGGCATGACACACTGGAGCATCGCTTCAATCTCCTGGTTCACCCTCTCACTCTGGCCATTGCTCTGGGAGTGATAGCCAGAGAAGAGGCTGACCATGGCCCAGATGACTCCCTTCCCGGTGTCAGAAGCATCCACCTCCACCATGAACTGGCGCTTGGGGTCGGGCTGGAGCAGGATGGGGACCTCAGAAAAATGGGTCTTGAGGAGGGTGAACGCATCCTGTGCCTCCTGGGTCCATCGGGTGTGGACCTTTGTGGACGTAAGGGCGGTGAGTTGTTGGGCAATGGAGCTATAGTTGCGTATGAAGTGCTGGTAGAAATTGGCAAAAGCCAGAAACTGTTGGAGGTGTTTTCTGGAGGATGTCATAATGTCGGACCCAGGGAACACACACACACAGGCTCAAGTGCAATACAATTATCTTTATTGATTTACCAGCAGGTGTGTGGATGTGTGTATGTGGTATGTGAGTGTATTGTGGGTGAACGAGCTGCAGCCGGGGGTGAGACAGAGCGCCGTACAGCCTGGCAACCCTAGGGACAGAGCCAAACACAGATGTTAGATTCTGCCGTGCGATTTATGAATGGGAGACTGACAGGGCTTACTTGCAGATGTTTCTGTGCTGGCGCTGGCTTGGGCCTTCGGCCTCCTTCCAGGGAGACAGCGTCGGCAGAGCGCACCCGGTGAAGAGCTGTGATGCGTGGTGTGGAGAAGGGAGCAATTCCGCCGCCGCGGAGGAGAGAACCGCCGCCAAGGGATCCACCTGTGCACAGGGGAGAGCCTGGGAGAAGAGGTAAGTTGGAATGTTGAGCTTACGTGCGAATGGAGAATCCAAAAGATGATGCGCGGGGCTGAGAGGAATCAGGCGTGCATGGCACGAAGATCGTAGCAAAGCAGACGGCTCCGTACTGAAGCTCCAGGCAGAGCGGGCTATATAGCCCGGGGCTGATTACCCACAGGTGTGCACGCAGCTGAAGCAGGTAACGGCCCAGAGTGAGTCATAACAGTACTCCCCCCGCCCCCCCGAGCAGCTCCTCCTGGCGCTGGCTTACCTGGGTGCGCCTGGTGGAAGTCCTTAATGAGTCGTTTTTCCAGCACAAACGACTGGCACACCCAGGACCTCCACTCGAGGCCATACCCCTCCCAGTCCACCAGGTATTGCAGGCCGCAACCCCGGCGGCGGACATCCAAGATGGAGTTGACCCTCCATGCCGGGTTGCCGTCGATCAACACAGGTGGGGGTGGAGCCCTAGGAGGGGGGCAGAGCGGGTTGGAGACCACGGGTTTGACCTGGGAGACGTGAAACGTGGGACAAACACAGAGAGGGGGGAGGGAGAGCCAGACATACAGCCACAGGATTAACCACTTTGACAATCGGGAAGGGCCCAATAAAGTGCTTGGCCAGCTTCCTCTTCTCAGCCTTCAGGTTAATATGTTGCGTGGACAACCATACCTGCTGACCCACCTGATACTGGGGAGCAGGCCTCCTGCGCCGGTTCGCCGTCCTGGTATTGCGCTCCGCTGTGCGTAAAATGGCCTGGCGTGTAGCAGTCCAAAGCCGACGACAGCGCCTCAGGTGCACGTGAAATGAAGGTACGGCCACTTCCCCCTCCTCTTCGGGGAACAGCGGGGGATCGTAGCCCAGCGACACCCTGAAAGGTGACATACCAATTGCAGAAGAGAGAGTCAGGTTATGAGCATACTCAATCCATGGCAGATGGCTGCTCCACGATGACGGGCTGGAAGCGATGACGCAGTGCAGAGCGACCTCCAGCTCCTGATTGGTCCGTTCACACTGTCCGTTGCTCTGGGGGTGATGACCAGAGGACAGGCTTACCGTAGCCCCCAAAGCATTTCAAAAACTCTTCCGCACACTGGACACAAACTGAGGACCCCAGTCGGAGACAACGTCCGTGGGGATCCCATGCAGACGCACGACGTGCTGCACCAAAAGGTCCGCTGTCTCTCGTGCCATAGGAAGCCCACGTAGAGGGACGAAGTGGGCGGCCTTAGAGAAATGGTCCACAATGGTCAGCACAGTGTCAAAGCCGAGAGAAGAAGGCACAGGGGTGGATAACCCCGTCCACCGGGGAGCGCTGTGATAACACTGCCCCACCCCCGAATCAGAGGCATCTACCTCCACCAGGCACTGCAGAGCGGGGTCCACCTGCGTCAGAACCCGGGAGGAAGAGAATTCCGTCTTCAGAGCCGCAAAGGCTGACGCCGCCTCCTCCGTCCACCGGAACGGCACCTTGGGGGAGGTGAGGCGGGTCAGGGGAAGAGCGATCAAGCTATACCCAGGCACAAACCGCCGGTAGAAATTGGCAAACCCCAGGAATTGTTGTCACAAATAGCTTGTTTTCAAGCAGTCGTTGAAGGACCCGCCTCACGTGGACCTGATGCTCCTCCCGGGACTGAGAAAAGATCAGGATGTCGTCCAGGTAGACGAAAACGAAGGACCCAAGGAAATCCCGGAGGACGTCATTGATGAGTCGCTGGAAGACAGCCGCAGCGTTGGTGAGCCCAAACGGCATGACTAGGTACTCAAAGTGGCCGCTGGGAGTCCGGAATCCCGTCTTCCACTCGTTGCCCTCCCGGATCCGCGCGAGGTGGTAAGTGCTGCGGAGGTCCAGCTTCGTGAACCAGGAGGCCCCCTGAAGGGAGTCGAAGGCAGAGTCCATCAGAGGTAGAGTATACTTGTCCTTGATCGTGACATCATTCAGGGCCCGGAAGTCGATGCAAGGGCGAAGGGAACCGTCCTTCTTCCCAACAAAGAAGAAGCCTGCCCCCACTGGTGATGACGATGGCCGGATGATGCCCGAGCTGAGCAATTCCTTGATGTACACCTCCATAGCCTCCCATTCTGGAGCCGATAGGCTGTAAAGGCGGCTCGACAGCAGGGGAGCACCCGGGCGGAGGTTAATGGCACAGTCGTACGGGCGGTGGGGGGGAAGTGACAGCACCTGGGACTTGCTAAACACCGCTCCAAGGTCATGAAACTCAGGAGGCACCCTAGACAAGTCGGGGGGTGGGGGAGGAGAGGGGCACCGATGGAGAACAAGCTGCTGACTGGAGGCACGCACTCAGGCAGCAAGGGCTCCAGGCGAGAACAGTCCCAGTTCGCCAGTCAAAGGTTGGGTTGTGCAAGCGCAGCCAGGGGTAACCCAGGATGACAGGGGCAGCCGAGGAGGAAAGCACGAACAGCCGGAGGTCCTCTCAATGGTTCCCGGAAATGATGACAGAGACCGGGGCAGTCTGGTGCGTCACCTTTTCCAACGGGGCCTTTGACAGAGTGACGAGGTTAAGGGGAGTTGGCAGAGCTTGGCAGGGAAGCCCCAATCAGGTTGCCAGTTCCTGAGAGATAAAGCTCTGTTCGGCCCCCGAGTCCACCGGTGCGTGCGTGAGGAACTCTGTGCGTTTGTAACAGAACCTAATCGGCAGGTGACATTGAGATAGGGGATTTGGCCGAGACGAGTCCGCAAGACCCCGTAAAGAGACTCGCGGACCCCCCCTTCTTGGCCGAACCGGGCAGGACTCAATTTCATGCTGGTCATCCTCACAGTACATGCAGAGAAAACTCCCTGTGGCGCTGTCTTTCTGCCTGCGGGAGTTTGGTCCGCCCCATTATCACAGCCTCAGGTACGTCTGGGCCCTCTAGCGCGGGCAACGCCAAAGTTGAAGGCTGAGAGGAGCGTTGTGACAGTCTGCTCGAGCGGCTGGAGGACCTCCACTCGGCAGCTCGCTCTCTCAGCCTGTTATCAAGACTAATTGCTAACAAAATTAGTTCAGTGAGTCGTTCAGGTTTATCTAAGCGGGCCAGCTCATCCCGCAGACTGGGGCTCAGGCTACAGATGAAGATGCTGCAAAGCGCGGAATCCTCCCACCTAACTTCTGCTGCTACCACCCGGAAGTCAACAGCGTAGTTGGCCACTGACCGACCACCCTGGCGAAGATTTAGCAGCCGGGTGGTTAGCACACTATTACAGTCCGAATGGTCAAAAATTTTGTGGAAATCGTGAACAAACTGGGCGTAGGTTAGGTTGGCGTAGCTGGGCTTCGCCATAATGGCGTAAGCCCATGCTAACGCTTGCCCTTCCAATAGATTCGCCACGTAACTAATTTGGCTGTGATCGGAGGGGAAATCCCTGGGAGCTCGCTGGAAAACCATCTCACACTGGAGGATGAAACCCCGAGCCTCCCCGAGCTTCCCACTGAAGCGCGTGGGTGTGGGGGCCGGCGTGAGACGAGTGAGCAAGCCCAGGCTAGCCTGGCTGGATGGAGCGCTAACGGGAGTTAGCCTGCTGTTTTGAGCCGGAGGGAGTGCCTGCTGTCCTTCCAGATGATCCAACTGGCTGTTGATCTGACCTAATTGGTTCAAAATAACCTGCTGCTGGTAAGTAATTTGGTCAACTCGAGCCTCTAAGATGTTTAACTGGTGTGCAGGCCCGCTGTTCGCTTGGTCACTCTGACGGAGCCGTACTGTCATAATGTCGGACCCAGGGAACACACACACACAGGCTCAAGTGCAATACAATTATCTTTATTGATTTACCAGCAGGTGTGTGGATGCGTGTATGCGGTATGTGAGTGTACTGTGGGTGAACGAGCTGCAGCCGGGGGTAAGACAGAGCGCCGTACAGCCTGGCAACCCTAGGGACAGAGCCAAACACAGATGTTAGATTCTGCCATGCAATTTATGAATGGGAGACTGACAGGGCTTACTTGCAGATGTTTCTGTGCTGGCGCTGGCTTGGGCCTTGGGCCTCCTTCCAGGGAGACAGCGTCTGCAGAGTGCACCCGGCGAAGAGCTGTGATGCGCGGCGTGGAGAAGGAAGCGATTCCGCCACCATGGAGGAGAGAACCACCGCCAAGGGATCCACCTGTGCACAGGGGAGAGCCTGGGAGAAGAGGTAAGTTGGAATGTTGAGCTTACGTGCCAACGGAGAGTCCAAAAGATAATGCGCAGGGCTGAGAGGAATCAGGCGTGCACGGGACGAAGATCGTAGCAAAGCAGATGACTCCGTGCCGAAGCTCCAGGCAGAGCGGGCTATATAGCCCGGGGCTGATTACCCACAGGTGTGCGCGCAGCTGAAGCAGGTAATTGCCCAGAGTGAGTCATAACAGAGGATGGGATAGGCCAATCAGTTATGGCTTTGACCTTGACTGGATCGGACTTGATGCTACCAGGAGAAACGATGAAACTGAGAAAAGTGGTGGTGGTGGTGGTGGCGTGAAGCTTGCACTTCTCAGGTTTGATGTACAGACAGTTTTTTAGGAGACGTTGGAGGACCATACGGACATGGGTTTGGAACAATGAACAAAGAACGATATTTCAACATTGATTTTAAGTGAATAAAACGATAACCGCCATTTGCCTTTGGCCATAAGGTGAAGAGAGTTGCAATTAAGCGTTACTCAAACTGTTTTGTCAGAATTATAGATGGCCTTCAGAATTTTTCCATGTTAACAGAATGCAACACAAAAATGACTTCAGTATTCACACTCTTAAAAACACTGCCGCTGTCTTCTACGCAAAGATGAATGAACCTGCTACTGGTTTCGATACTGGCACTGAACAAAAGAAAAAATATTCAGTAAATTCATTTATATTCATGTCTCTGTGTTGCACAGTGGGAATTGGGCCACCACCTGTCATAACTAATATTCATGCAGCAAACACAAAACACACACAAGCTCGCCCATGGACAAGATGATTTGAAATGAGATAATCATTAAATCATCTCCTTCTCCTCCTCCTCCTCCTCCTCCTCCTCCTCCTCCTCCTCCCTATAATACCTGCTCAGCTTTAATTGCTGGGTTAATGCCAAACAGTCACACTGAATTTTGGTCACGCCTCCATTTCAAATATGTGGACGAGTACATTCAGTAAGCTCAGCGCACAACTGATTTGTCCTCACAGGTAAATGATGTCAGAATAGTGATCTGCCTTTGATAATGTGCGCCTGTGTTATAAAGGTGATAAGAGCATATTTGATTGATTTACTGCATGTCACACCTGAAACATACTTCTGAATAATTAAGGGAGTTCTGATCAGCCGCTTTGCACTTTTTTTGCCAGTGCAAAGACCATTTTTTGCTTTATTGTAATAATGAAAGGGACCTGGACACAACCATAAATGAGCTTTGTGCCTTAGACAATAGGCTGTTAAAAAGACTGTTGTAATATGACCCTAAGTGTATATATGTGTGCATAAACATGTAACATGAACCACAGATAACTTCTGTCTCTCTCTCTTTTATTCTTCCTCTGTAGCTGCTGCTGCTTGTGCTGTATTCTCGGATCTATGTTGATGAAATAAATGGGCATCAAGGACATACTATTAGTAAACAAAAGGTCTGGGGAAAATGCACTTTCTCTGCGGAGGAAATAGATATAAAATTCTACAAGGCTATAAACACGAGCAGTGTATTTGTCTGGAGACACAGTAGAGATGCAAGGTATTTGTTACAGTTAAAAACATTCTTTAGAGTCCCTAATTGAGCGCATTAAGGGAGATAATGGGAAAATACTGTTAGCTTTTTGGTCTATAACCTTTTTTACTGTCTGGAGTGATCAGTGCAGCATCATTATAAAATAGCAAGCAATAATTATAATTCTATATTTTGACTAAATACCACAATTTGTGAGACGCAATTATCCAAAATACACATGCTCAGCTTATCTTGACTGTAAACTTTATGGCACCTCAAATCTATTACCTGACCCTGTAATGGATAATGAGAAAAATCAAATGCAGAATGCAAAGGTCTGAGACTGAATCACCAAGTATGGTGATTGATTATTCTAAAACTTACCGTACAAAAGGGGTCACATATTGGAGCTGCATGTGAGGTCAGAGTGTGAGGGAATACGTTGTACAGTATCAAAAAATCCAAAGGAGCCCTCATGGCAGAGGGAGCCTGAATTTTGACAAAGGCAACGGGAGGAAGAGAAATGGTAAATGGCGTACACTTATATAGCGCTTTTTACTCATCTCTGGATGACCAAAGTGCTTTACAGATCCTGCCATTCACACAGACATTCACACACTGATGGCTGCGGCGCTGCCATGCACTTTTCGCTGACCTGACCCACCAGGAGCACCAGATAGGGAAGAGCAGTAAAAGGTGTTGGTTGAGGCTTAGGGTGGCAAAGCAGAAATACAAAGTATCTGTAAAGCTAGATGTAATCGTGTTTTGGATTTAGGGGTGTATCCTAGTACAGTGTAGTACAACCAGGTTGCCCTGGCATGTTCAGGTTTCTGTGGGAAATGATCAATTTTCACTTGTTAATTGGTCCAAAAAATGTGAATAATTTGCCATTGCTGTGCCTAGGAGTACATTCAAAGCATTTTCCTTTAAGATAACATTTCATTAGGCTGAGACAATGTAGTGAGCTTGTAGTATTAACTGATAAAAAATACAGTATATTACGATTTGAACGCTTTTATTTTGGCGGACTTTAATACAAACTAGTGTTTTTCAACCAGCGTTCCTAGGAACCTGGGAGTTCTGTTAGAGAACACTCAGAGTTCCATGGGAAATTGTCTGATTTCACTTCTTAATTGATCCAAAAAAATTGCAAATCATTTGCTGCTGTTGTGCATGGCTTCTGTAATGGCTCTTCCATGTCAGTAGGTGGCAGTATAAATGCAGTATGGGTACCTTCTTCTTCATGTGTTTTATGAAGGTTAATGACCTTGTTCAGATGTGCCAGCTTGAGGTGACTAGATGAAAAATGGTGATGGATAAATATTTGACGAAGAAAGATGCAGACTCTGAACTGGGCACTGGACAAAATTCTAACCCAGGTAAAGGGTTGAGTGCTTGTCAAAAGAAAGCTAAGACAATGAAGATAAGGCAGTACAGCAAAACTTACTTTTCCTTTTGGATTTACTTCCACTAGGGATCCCATTGTACCGAGCCATTATGCTTGGTGTGGGGGCAAAAAACTATCCAACAGTGCCATGGCCCCATGCAAGTTTAAATATCATCGCCAAAGAAAGCACCCATCACTTTGAGACAAGAACATGGACTATTCTGTTTATCTCCATGAGCAAATACAGAAACAAGACTGACTGCTATAAAAACTAAAACAAGGAGGAGAAAGAGCTGGGGAGGAACAAATTCATTTGTTCCTGTCTTCAGTTCCTGCCAGGATATCAGCTTTATGTTCATCTAAACAGGCCCAAGTTTTACACTGAGTCAGTATAGACGAATTACAGAAGTAAATTGTCATAAGAAATGATGTAATAGACAACGATGTGTCATTTTGTAACATTTTTGGTTGGTGGGATGCTGAGATATTTTTCAATATAAAAAAGGTTTCTTAGCTCAAAAATGGTTGAAAAACACTGAACTAAATACTACCTATAGTCACCAGAATAATACTGACTGAAGTAATAGGATAAAGATGTACAATATAAATAAAAAGGCTAAATTTTGTTTAAACAGACCTTTGTTTATTTTCAAAGAACAATTTCTTTAACTTACCTGCAGGTAGTTCTACATTTTTTTTTCCATGAGAAAGCCCAAACTTTGAAGTGAACTCCCGGTTACTTAAAGAAATCCCTTGATAATTCATGTAAAACTTGTGAGAATTTCAATCTCCGCCAAACTGCCAGTGCTTCTCTCTGATCAGCCTTCCTCCCTGTAGGATGGCCCTCCAGGTCCTTCTTAATCCTCCTGTGAAACTACTGTAGCTTCCCTCCTTCCTCCCCTCTGCCATTCTCCTCTGTTCTTCCGTTGTTTCCTGATCAACACACATCTGTACGGCTGGCTCCTCCAGCAAAGTTATTTAACCTTTGAATACGTTTATATAATCCTCCATTATTTTTCCCCTGTCTATTTTAGGAGTAAGTTTCTTCCCTGCTCCTCTCCTTTTTATCGCTCTCTCTCCCTAAGGGTGCCATTTAAACCACTGGTCAAATTAATTGTCCCTTTCTTCCACTGCCTCTTTCAGTCTCTCTCTTCCATTCAGTGTTTTATCTCTCTTCTATTCCCATTCTTATTTTGGTCAATTTGCTTCCCTCATGCCTTTCCTCACTTTCTTTTCAACTTCTCCTCAGCCCATTGCATTTCCCTCAGGATCTGTTTTTATCCTAAAGTAGTAACATTCATTTCCTCTTCATATTAATTGTACATCTGGCTGGAACTTTTCTGTTCTCCCTGGTTTCTCTTTCTTCAAAACATTTCCATACACATTTTATTAATAGACATTTTGACCTTTCTTGTCTCCGCACAAATGTTATGAATTGCAGTAGGTGTGTGTTGGAGCTCATCTAGCATCTCACACCCACGACCGTCTGTTCCTTTGACAACAAACCTATTATCTTTTATGATTTAGGGGTTGGAGTAAATTAGGTTAACTTTTTGATTTCCAAAACGTTTCAGTGCCTCATATACTCAACTAAGTCCTTTTTGACTTTCTGCCTCATATTTCTTCTTTTATTAACTGGACAATTTCCATTAAAGGATGCAATTTGTCAGAAACAAAACAAGCTGACATAATTACATGTCTCATATGCTGAGCAGCAGCATGAATATGAAAGAAATTCAATCATATCTACATGATGCAAAGAGCAAGGCCCAACAATCCTCATAAAGTGTTTGTGCATTCAAGGCCAGAACAGATGCCCACCACTCTGAACTGAAAACCAAAGTAATTTTCAGTTTAAATACATTACTGCATTGTTTCCTCAATTTTTAGTTTCACATTTTAGCACAGTTGGACATCTTAAGACACTGTGATACTTGTTCCACAAAATCAGCCATATTTATTCACGTTCATAAAAAAAGAAGCCAATATTAAATTCAGCATAAGAGAAGAGGGTGGTGCAGTGGTTAGCACTGTGGCAGCACAGCAAGAAGGTCATGGGTTCGATCCCACCACTGACCATCGGTGACCCTTCTGTGTGGAGTTTGCATGTTCTCCCAGTGTCCGTGTGGGTTTACTCCGGGTACTCCGGTTTCCTCCTACAGGCCAAATACATGCAGTTAAGGTTATTGAGCATCAACTGGGGATTCTAAATTGTCCTTGGGTATGAATGTGAGAGTGAATGGCTGTCTGTCTCTCTGCATCGGCCCTGCAATGGACTGGCGGTCTGTCCATAGTTTACCCTGCCTCTTGCCCAAAGATGCTGGGATAGGCTCCAGCCCCTCCGTGACTTGAAAATGATTTGGTTGAAGATGAATGAATGAAAAGAGTGTGTTCACATGTCTGAAAAGAACACATTTCCAAGAAATGTAAAAAAGTGACTATAAAGGAATGCATGCTGGGAGTAAAGTAAAACACTTTACTAAACAACTAAAAACAACTAAAAAGCTCCTTTTGCAAATTGAAGTTTGAAACAATCTATTTAGATTAGCTAAACTGATAACTTTGGACTGGGATGAAACACAAGCATGGGCGGGTTGGGTTACATTGTCTGCAGGTCAAAATTCAAGTTAAAATTTGCCCTCAGCCATCACTGGCAATGACAATGTCCATATTTCTTTATTTTGGAGTTATCAACCACTTTTAAGTGAATGCTAGCGAATGCCAGTGAAAGCAGGGCCAGTGGTTGTTTGATGATTTTGCTCAATCAAGGCTTCAAGGTATTTACATAAAAACAATGCTGCCACCATGAATATCTCTGGACACAAATCCTCATTAACTTGGCTTATAAAGGCCCCTTTACTCAGATGAAGATCGTTGGGTGACCATTGAGAGATTAAAAATTGACCCCATCTCTCAACAATCTCCTAAAGCCTCAAAAAAGACATTTCTGGGTAAATGTTTGGGAGCTCAGTACAAGATTTTCATTGTGATCTATAGAGATCTTTGAAAGATCCTTGAGAGATCATTGAGAGACCAGGAGAGATTGCTGAAGGACTAGAAGCGATTGCTGAGGGATCATTGAGAGTTTCTAGGGTGACCAAAGAGGTATAGAGTGGTGTGAAAAAGTGTTTGCCACATTCCTGATTTCTCATTTTTTGTATGTTTGTCACACTTAAATGTTTCAGATCATTAGACAAATTTAAATAGACAAAGATAACACAAGTAAACAAAAAATGGCAGTTTTTAAATGAAGGTGTTTATTATTAAGGGAAAAAAAATCCAAACCTAAATGGCCCTGTGTGAAAAAGTGATTGCCCCCTAAACCTAATAACTTGTTGGGCCACCCTTAGCAGCAACAACTGCAATCAAGCGTTTGCAATAACTGGCAATGAGTCTTTTACAGTGCTGTGGAGGAATTATGGCCACCTCATCTTTTCAGAATTGTTGTAATTCAGCCACATTGGAGGGTTTTCAAGCATGAACCACCTTTTTAAGGTCATGCCACAGCAACCCAATCGGATTCAGGTCAGGACTTTGACTAGGCAGCACCAAAGTCTTCATTTTGTTTTTCTTAATCCATTCAGAGGTGGACTTGCTGGTGTGTTTTGAATCATTGTCCTGTTACAGAACCCAAGTGTGCTTCAGCTTGAGGTCACAATTGACCCCATCTCTCAACAATCTCCTAAAGCCTCAAAAAAGACATTTCTGGGTAAATGTTTGGGAGCAATGAGAATGTCTAGCCATCCTGTGATGGCTGGACATTCTCCTTCAGGGTGTTTTGGTAGACACTAGAATTCATGGTTCCATTTCCCACAGCAAGTCTTCCAGGTCCTGAAGCAGCAAAACAGCCCCAGACCATCACACTACCACCACCATATTGTACTGTTGGTATGATGTTTCTTTTCTGAAATGCTGTGTTACTTTAATGCCAGATGTAATGGGACTCACACCTTCCAAAAAGTTCAACTTTTGTCTCGTTAGTCCACAGAGTATTTTCCCAAAAGTCTTGGGGATCATCAAGATGTGTTCTGGCAAAACTGAGATGGGCCTTTATGTTCTTTTTGTTCAGCAGTGGCTTTGGTCTCGGAACTCTGCCATGCAGGCCATTTTTGCCCAGTCTCTTTCTTATGGTGGAGTCATGAACACTGACCTTAACTGAGGCAAGTGAGGCTTGCAGTTCTTTGGATGTTGTGGGGTCTTTTGTGACCTCTTGGATGAGTCGTTGCTGCGCTTTTGGTGTAATTTTGGTCGGCCGGCCGGCCGGCCACTCCTGGGAAGGTTCACCACTGTTCCATGTTTGTGCCATTTGTGGATAATGGATTTCACTGTAGTTCGCTGGAGTCCCAAAGCTTTAGAAATTTCTTTTCAACCTTTTCCAGACTGATAGATCTCAATTACTTTGTTTTGTTCCTGAATTTCTTTGGATCGTAGCATGATGTCTGGCTTTTAAGGATCTTTTGGTATTTCATTTTTTGAGGCAAGTCCTACTTAAGTGATTTCTTGATTGAGAACAGGTGTAGCAGTAATCAGGCCTGGGTGTGACTAGAGAAATTGAACTCAGCTTTCAAAAGATGTGATAAACCACAGTTAATTTATGCTTTAATGGAGGGGGGGTTGGATTATTTTTACCCTTAATAATAAACATCTTAATTTAAAAACTGCATTTGGTGTTTGAGTTATTTTTGTCTAATATGTAAATTTGTTTGATGATCTGAAACATTTAAGTGTGACAAACATACAAAAAAAAAAAGAGAGAAATCAGGAAGGGGGCAAACACTTTTTCACACCACTGTATGTATATATATTTGAGAAGTTTCTGGTGCTCTTCTACCCATTATACACAGGGGCGGAGGTCATTGAGAGATGTTGGCAATCACTGAGAGATCACTGAAAGATTAAAAAATGTCATAAACTTCTCTTTTTAAGGGCTGACTGAAGATGCCACATGCAGACTGTGACTTTGCACATTTAATAACTGAAAGATGCACAAGAACAAAAATACACAAACACGCATACTTAGAGGTAACGGAGACACTTGGGGAATACCCTTGGAAAAATTACATACAGACGGGGACTCCATCTAGAAAAGAAGGAGACGCAACACTAACGTCCGATAGCTAAGACCGCTGCAAAGAATGAACTACACATGCCTGCTTAAATGGAAATGCACTGGAGGATGATCAAGTGTGGGTACATCAATGAGAACACAATCAAAACAACAAGTGACAGCTGTGCAGCCTGCGAAACCAAATTTGACAGCCAGAAGCTGCATAGACCTGTCAAAATAAAAGCACAGACTGGAAACTAACTAACAACACAAGAATAAGATAACCCCAAAACCTGTAAATAATAAGATAAATACAAAATGACACACAATAACTAGGCAAGACTATTAGGACACAACTAAGAATACAACAACTCATAAAAGAATGGAGACCAGATACAAAAGACCACAATAAACAAAGAAACAGAAAAAGACTTAACTTACACTGAGACTGAGCACGACCCTCACCCGTGCTCAGGATCATGACAGTCCCCCCCCCCCAAGGGCTGAAATCCAGACACCCCTTGGGAAACATCAAAAAAGCTAAGAGGACCCACTCACAACAGAGACCCCCCCCCCCCCAACAAGAAAAACAACAAGGAGGAGGGGAAACCTTGGCACCGAGGGACCAAACTCAAAACAAAAACAAGACAAAGAAACTCATGACCCACAACCCAAACAGATAGGGCAGCACAGAACTCTAGGGCCCCTGGAAAGGTAGATGAAGCAGTTCAGGTGGCCTACCAAAGTCCCAAGACCACCAGATTATGCGGTGGCACATGGTGAGCCACCTGAGCAGCTGGTATAGCCTGTCGGGTGGTCTCCCAGAGGTCTTGAGCCACCCAACCAAATGACGCAGTTCAATGGGTGGTCTCCCTAAATCCCTGAGCCAACAGGCCGTGGGGCACAATGCGCCCCCTCCTGGTGGTGGTAGCTGGAACCCATGCCCCCAACAGACCGCATGGACTGCAGCATGGATGAAGCAGTACAAGGGCTGCTGACAATTGGTTCCCAATGCTGATTGCTGGCCAACAGCGGAGTCAGATAGTGATGACGGCTGACCAGCGAAGACACCAGAGGAAGGAAACAGCCGACCAGTGAGGCAACCAAACGATGAAGATGACTGATCAGCGAGGACCCCCAGCGGGACCCAATGACCCGCGATGACTTTCGATGAAGGCAAAGGATCCATGATGACCCCCGGCAATGGTGGGAGACCCTCAATGACCTCTGGTGATGGCGGGAGACCCTCGATGACCTCTGGCTATGGCGGGAAACCCGCAGTGGCCTCAGACTAAGGTGGAACACCCGCAGCAGCCTCGGACTAAGGTGGAGCACCCGCAGAGGCCTCGGACTAAGGTGGAGCACCCGCGGCGGCCTCGGACTGAGGCAGCACACCTGTGGCGGCCTCGGACTGAGGTGGAGCACCCGCGGTGGCCTCGGGCGACGAGGCAGGACCCATGGAGACCTCAGGTGATGAGACAGGACCCACAGAGACTCCCGGTGATGAGGCAGGACCCACGGAGACCCTGGTGATGATGCAGGAACCATGGAGACTCCCGGTGATGAGGCAGGACCCACAGGGACCTGAGGCGGAGATAGAGGAGGACCATCAGCGGACCCAGATGAGGACTCGTGCAGGGGAGAAGACACATATGCTGAGTTGCTACCAGAGGCTGCAGTGGAGCCTGGCGAGGAGAACTCAGGAGCAGAGGGCATCTGTAGCTGATTCTCCTCGCCATGAGCAAGACAAGATTTCTCTAACACTGATAATTTAGAAACAGGAAAGAGTACTTGCCTCGACTGAGGCTCCACCACCATCCAGGACTCCGGCAACTCCAGCTGGGGCATCTTGGCTTTGTTTGCCTGATGTTCCACCTCTGATGTGGCCACCTCGGACAGTGAAGAAGAGAAAAGCACCGGAGAATCACTGGCAACAGTGGAGCCCGGTAAGGAGAACTCCGGAGCAGAGGACATTTGCAACTGGTTCTTCCCCCCATGAGCCAGACAAGAATTTTCTAGAGCTGTAGATGGTAAAACAGAACCAAGTACTTGCCTGGACTTGCGCTTCACTGCCATCCAGGACTCCGACGACTCTGCTGTGGCAACCTCTGCAGCAGGCATCAGAATCAGAATCAGATTTATTGCCATTGTTCATGTAGTACACAAACTAGGAATTTGTCTCAGTGCCATGCTGCAACATTAAAAACATGATGAGATAAAGAGATAAACTAAAAAACTAAAAGACTAAAAACATGCAATAAGTGTAGAATAATAAGTAATAATAATAATAACAATAATGAGTAATACTAGTCAAGGCAGTTTTAAATAAATTAGCAAGTAGCAGATAATATGGGGTACCACAGTGCCGTCGATAATGCAACAGAAAAACAGTGATGAACGACATGAGCTGCTGTATATAGTGCACGAGAGTCAATAAGTCACTTAATGTTCAGCAGTCTGATGGCAGAGGGGAAAAAGCTGTTCATTTGCCGGGAGGTTTTAGTCTGAATGGACCGAAGTCTTCTACCTGAGGAGAGGGGGGCAAACAGTACGTGACCAGGGTGTGAAGGATCGGCTATGATCTGGCCTGCACGCCTCCGGGTCCTGGAGATGTACAGGTCCTGGAGAGATGGGAGCTTGCAGCCGATCACCTTCTCAGCAGTGCGCACGACGCGCTGCAGCCTTAGTCTGTCCCTGGCAGTGGCTCCTGCGTACCACACGGTTATGGAGGAGGTGAGGATGGACTCGATGATGGCCATGTAGAACTGCACTAACATCTTGGTGGGTAGCTTGAGCTTCCTCAGCTGCCGCAGAAAGAACATCCTCTGCTGGGCCTTTTTGATGAGGGAGCTGATGGTTGGCTCCCATTTGAGGTCCCGGGTGATGGTGGTGCCCAAGAAGCGGAAGGAACCTGCAATGGTGATGGGAGAGCCTGTGATGGTGAGGGGGAGGCAGGGGGGTTGTGACTTTCCTGAAGTCCACAATCATCTCCGCTGTCTTCAGAGCGTTCAGCTGCAGGTTGTTGTGGCTGCACCAGGACGCCAGCTGGGCCACCTCTTTCCTGTAGACGGACTCGTCGCCGTTGGAGATGAGCCCGATGAGGGTGGTGTCGTCCGCAAACTTGATCAGCTTAACAGACTGGTGGGAGGAGGTGCAGGAGTTGGTATAAAGGGAGAAGAGTAGGGGGGAAAGTACACAGCCCTGGGGTGATCCGATGCTGATGCTAACAGAGTCCGAGACAGACTTCCCCAGCCGCACATGCTGCCTCCGGTCCGTCAGGAAGTCGGTGATCCACCTGCAGAGGGAGTCAGGCACGCCGAGCAGGGACAGCTTGTCCTGGAGCGGAGCGGGGCGGATGGTGTTGAATGCAGAGCTGAAGTCCACAAACAGGATCCTGGTGTAGGTTCCCGGGGAGTCCAGGTGCTGCAGGATGGAGTGGAGGGCCAGGTTGACTGCGTCGTCCACAGACCTGTTGGCACGGTAGGCAAACTGCAGCGGGTCCAGGAGGGGAGTGGTGATGGACTTGAGGTGAGACAGGACCAGGCGCTCAAAGGACTTCATGACTACAGAGGTGAGCGCTACAGGTCTGTAGTCGTTAAGTCTAGTAATCCGTGGCTTCTTGGGGACAGGGATGATGGTGGAGGATTTGAGGCAGGTCGGCATGTGGCATAGCTTAAGGGAGGTGTTAAAAATGTCTGTGAAGACAGGAGCCAGCTCTTTCACACAGTGTCTCAGGGTGGAGGGAGACACACCGTCCGGCCCGGGGGCCTTGCGCGGGTTCAGTCTGGAGAATTGTCTGTGCACGTCCTGCTCACTGATGACAAGGGCAGGGAGGGAGGAGGAGGAGGGTGGGACCGCTTTTGATGAATTAGGGGCCGAGGAGGCAGTGGAGCTGGGTGGAGTGGGGGAGTTGGACACAGCTGACGAGGTGTCAAAACGGGCGTAATGTTGGGACAGTTTTTGACAAAGGGCTTTGTCATCCTGACCTTTAGAAGCCTGAGGCTGATAGTTGGTGATTTGCCTCAGTCCTCTCCACACAGAAGCCGAGTCATTAGCAGTGAACTGCTGCTGGAGTCTCTCAGAATACACAGATTTAGCTCTCCTCAGCTCTCTGTTAAACCGATATTTAACCTCCCTGTAGCAGTCTCTGTTTCCACTTTTCAATGCAGCTTCCTTCTCCTTTTTGATCTGTCTGAGCTTAGCAGTGAACCAGGGCTTATCATTAGAGTACCTCACCCTGGTGCGCGATGGGAGAATGCTCTCCTCACAAAAGTTGATATAGGAGTTCACAGTGTCTGTGTACTCATTAAGATCATGTGTGGCTCCTTTAAACATGTCCCAGTCAGTTATTTCCATGCATGTGTTCAGTTTCTCTCCAGCTTCACTGGTCAATTTCTTCGTGGTGGTCACAACAGGTTTAGTGAGTTTCAGTCTCTTTCTGTATGTGGGAATGAGGTAGACCATCACGTGATCAGATAGTCCGAGCGCAGTGCGGGGAACAGCGCGATATGCGTCCTTCACTGTAGTGTAACAGTGATCCAGCGTGTTATTTCCTCTGGTTGGACATTTAATAAACTGTCTGTATCGGGGGAGCTCGTGACTCAGATTGCTCTGGTTAAAGTCGCCAACCACAATAACCAAGGAGTCTGGAAAATTCCGCTCCGCATGTAGGACGTGATCTGCGAGCGTGTGCTGGGCCTCGCGCGCGTCTGCGTCGGGAGGGGCGTACACAGCGATCAAAACAAATGATGCGAACTCCCGCGGGGAATAAAATGGCTTGCAGTTAACAGAGAGAAATTCTAGATCAGTAGAACAGTGTTGTGAAACCACCGTTACATCAGAGCACCAGCTGCTGTTAATGTAGAAGCACACTCCTCCTCCAATAGACTTACCGGAGAGCTCTGTGACGCGATCAGCACGAAACAGCTGAAATCCCTCGAGGCTGATCGCGCTGTCCGATATGCTCCTTTTAAGCCAGGTCTCAGAAAAACAGATGACAGACGAGGAAGCGAGGTCCTTAAATCGCATCAGCAGTCTTAATTCTTCTACCTTGTTCAAGAGAGAATTGGCATTGGATAGAAATATGCCAGGCAAGGCTGTTCGCGTGCCTCTCCTTCGCAGCCGAGCGAGAATCCCCCCTCGCTTTCCTCTTTTTCGCCATCTTACTCTTTGAGCCAAACAATGAATCAGATCGGCGGCAGGAGCTAAAAAAACTGGGAGAAGGTCAGTGGGAGTAAGAGTCCTGATATTTAATAACTCTTCACGAGTATAAGAGCTGGCAGACACACAATCGACGAACAAAAACAAACAAATTAAACAAATTAAAGGGCAGCGTAGCACCATGTAGACCACTGTGGGCACCATCTTGGAAAAGTGATGGAAAAGACATGGTGGTGGATGCAGCCCAAAGACCTCCAGGCGTGACAACCGACACAGGTGGCCCTCCCGGTGTGGCGGCTGAGACTAGAGGTCACCTCATCACTGGTGCTGAGTCCCGGGCAACTGAAACCAGGGGACACTCCCTTGTTGGCTAAGGCTTCAGGGATCCAGGACTGCTCCTCTCCTTTCCAGGACAAGGCTGCGGGGCTGGCATGGGGTTCTCCAGGGCCACAGACTTCTCCGTCGTCCGGTGGCTCCATCCAAGGACTGGCAGATGCCCAGGGAAAACAGGAGGAAACACAGGAGAGAAGGGTGAGGAGCAGATGACTGCAGCAGACGGTGAGGGCTCAGCCACAGTGGGCTGCTGACGCTGAGCCTTTCCACAGGGGACAAGGCAAGAGGTTTCATTTTCATGTGTAAGAGAATGAACACACACTTGCCTTATCTCCTGGGGCTCTATGGTGACTGCTGCTGCTGTACCAAGTGATGTTCCTGCAGAAACAGCGGGGGTCATCTGATGAGGAGGCAAAGACAGATGATGTTCCGGAGTCCGGGGATGCCGGCTCATCGGCGCCGACTTCACTCCCCTGAAGAAACACCCTCCAGCTGCTGCATAACCTCTGGAAGAAGCCATGGCTTGTACTCCAGTAGCAACTCCCTCTCCACCGCCAAAACCTGCTGGCACTCCTCCAGCTCCTCTGCAGCTGGACTGTCAGGGAGTGCAATGACGACGTGCCCAATCTGGCTGACTGCAGGCTCTCCCAGCATCGGAGGAACAGCTGATGATGCTTGCCATTTTTCAGGTGAAGGAGACGAGATTGCAGCAGGATGAACTCCAGCTTGATGTAGTGGAGCCAGAAAACGCCTCACTGATGGCCCCAGATCCCGCGATGCCAAAACCAGGGGACACTCCTTTGTTGGCTTCAGATTCAGGACACAGGGGGCACTCCTGTCCCATGGAGAGTGCGGCTGGTGGACTGGAACAGGACCCTCCGGCACCACAGGACCCTCCGTCATCTGGTGGCTCCCTCCCAGGACCAGCGAGCAATCAATGAGAGCAGAGGGGGACATGGTAGAAGCAGGTGAGGGATCAAAATTAACTGCAGCAGCAGGTGATGAGAGCTCAGTAACAGTGTGCAGCTGCCTCTGAGCCCTCCCACAGGGAAATAGGCAAGACAATTCATTTTTAAGAGTTAGAGAGTGAATAGACAGTTGCCTTAATTCCCGGGGCTTGATGGTGGCTGCCATTGCGGGTCCAGGCGAAGCACTTCCGGGAGCTGCGGAGGTCATCTGGTGAGGTGGATGAAATGATGGAGTCAGGGGATGTTCCTCCGTCAGTTCAGACTCTTTCACCTGGCAAATCTCCCTCCAGCTGGGCCGCATAGTCTGGAAGGACTCATGGCTTGTAATCCAGCAACAGTTCAGTTTCAGCCACTAAAACTTGCCTGTGCTCGTCCAGCTCCCCGGCCGATTGTACAGGCCACTGTTCGGGAGGGAAAGGCAGGGCTGCTGCTGGAGAATGGCGAGAGGCTCGGAGCCTCTGTGCCCGGCGCCGCTTCTTCATTGACACCGGCACGGGTGCAGAAGAAGCTTCCTCCCGCCAGTTGACCATAAACTGTGGGTTAATTATGGAGAGAAATGCAGACGTGGACAAAATTGTTGGTACCCCTCTGTTAATGAAAGAAAAACCCACAATGGTCACAGAAATTGGCTGCACGGTGGCGCAGTGGTTAGCACTGCGGCAGCACAGTTTACCCTTGGCCGGGGGATTGTGGGGATCGTGGGATCGTGGGTTCGATCCCAGCCCCCGACCAACAGTGATCTGTGTGGAGTTTGCATGTTCTCCCCGTGTTGCGTGGGTTTACTCCGGGATTTCTCCGGTTTCCTCCCACATGCCAAAAAGCATGCATGTTAGGTTAATTGGCTGTTCTAAATTGTCCCTAGATATCTGTTTCCTATAAGCCCTTAGAATAGAGGGTTAGTATTGGTGACAGCGCTTTGAGTGGTCTTTGTGACTAGAAAAGCGCTATATAAGTGCAGGTTAGTTAGTTAGTTAGTTAGAAATAACTTGAATCTGACAAAAGTGGTAATAAATAAAATTTCTATGAAAATTAACCAGTGAAAATCAGACAATGCTTTTGAATTGTGGTTCCACGGAATTACTTTAAAAAACAAACTCATGAAACAGGCCTGGACAAAAATGATGGTACCCCTAGAAAAGATTGAAAAAATAATGTGACCATAGGGACATGTTCAACAAAGATGTGTCCTCTAATTAACATCACAGGTGTCTACAAACTTGTAATCAGTCAGTCGGCCTATTTAAAGGGTGACAAGTAGTCGCTGTGCTGTTTGGTGACATGGTGTGTATCACACTAAACATGGACCAGAGGAAGCAAAGGAGAGAGTTGTCTCAGGAGATTAGAAAGAAAAATATAGACAAGCATGTTAAAGGTAAAGGCTATAAGACTATCTCCAAGCAGCTTGATGTTCCTGTGACTACAGTTGCACATATTATTCAGAAATTTAAGATCCACGGGACTGTAGCCAACCTCCCTGGACGTGGCCGCAGGAGGAGACGGATAATACAAATGGTAACAAAACAGCCCAGAACAACCTCTAAACACGTCCACGGTGAACTCCAAGGTCAAGGTACATCAGTGTCATATCGCACCATCCGTCGTTGTTTGATCCAAAGTGGACTTCATGGGAGATGACCAAGGAGGACACCACTGTCGAAAACAAATCATAAAAAAAGCCAGATTGGAATTTGCCAAACTGCATGTTGACAAGCCACAAAGCTTCTGGGAGAATGTCCTATGGACAGACGAGACAAAACTGGAACTTTTTGGCAAGGCACATCATCTCTGTGTTCACAGACGCAAAATAATAATAATAATAATGCATCGATTTTATATAGCGCTTTATTATATATACTCAAAGACGCTTTACAAATAGGTACATTATTCCTTCACTCCAGACATACAGTGGTAGTGGCAAGCTACTTCTGCAGCCACAGCTGCCCTGGGGCAGACTGACGGAAACGTGGCAGCCAATCTGCGCCAACGGCCTTTCCGGCCACCACCGAACATTTTTATACATTTATACACATTCATACCCAGTGTTATGGACACTGGAGGCAATGCGGGTGAAGTGTCTTGCCCAGGGACACAATGGCAGGATATCTGGGGTGAGCGGGATTCGAACCGCCAACCATCCAGTTATTAGACGACCTGCTCTACCTCCTGAGCCACTGCCGTCCCTACTATGGTATGCTTCATTTTATGTCCCTAAAATGAAGCATACCAATAAAAGAACACTGTCCCTACTGTGAAACATGGAGGAGGTTCTGTCATGTTCTGGGGCTGCTTTGCTGCATCTGGCATAGGGTGTCTTGAATCTGTGCAGGGTACAATGAAATCTCAAGACTATCAAGGTATTCTAGAGAGAAATGTGCTGCCCAGTGTCAGACAGCTTGGTCTCAGTCGCAGGTCATGGGTCTTGCAACAGGATAATGACCCAAAACACACAGCTGAAAACACCCAAGAATGGCTAAGAGCGAAACATTGGACTATTCTAAAGTGGCCTTCTATGAGCCCTGATCTAAATCCTATTGATTATCTGTGGAAGGAGCTGAAACATGCTGTCTGGAGAAGGCACCCTTCAAACCTGAGACAACTGGAGCAGTTTGCTCATGAGGAGTGGGCCAAAATACCTGCTGAGAGGTGCAGAAGTCTCATTGACAGTTACAGAAATCATTTGATTGCAGTGATTGCCTCAAAAGGTTGTGCAACAAAATATTAAGTTAAGGGTACCGTCATTTTTGTCCAGGCCTGTTTCATGAGTTTGTTTTTTAAAATAATTCAGTTGAACCACAATTCAAAAGCATTGTCTGATTTTCACTGGTTAATTTTCATATAATTTTTATTTATTACCACTTTTGTCAGATTCAAGTTATTTCTGTGATCATTGTGGGTTTTCTTTCATTAACAGAGGGGTACCAACAATTTTGTCCACGTCTGTAAGTTTGTGAGCTCCAGATAAGACCACAGGCTGGGGGTCACCTCAATAATCTCCACCGCAAAGTTCAGCCGTCTCTGACCTTCCTCGGGAGTATGAGAGGTGCAGGCGTCAGAGATGAAAATTTGGATTAACTGCATCGCCCTGCACTCATCCTCATTCAGCCCGAGCAAACTAAAGTCCATGCATGCTGCCATAACAGCGGGGAAAAAACAGGCTGAAATGAAATAACTGGGAGGGAAAAGAAAAATGGCAAAACTCACAGCCGCTGGCGTCTCACACTGGCAGCGGTCTACTGTCATAAACTGCCCTTTTTAAGGGCTGACTGAAGACGCCTCATGCAGACTGTGACTTTGCACATTTAATAACTGAAAGGTGCACAAGAACAAAAATACACAAACACGAACACTTACAAGTAAAGGAGACACTTGGGGAATATCCTTGAAAAAAATGCATACAGATGGGGGCTCCGTCTAGAAAAGGAGACGTAGCACTAACATCTGATAGCTAAGACCGCTGAAAAGAATGAACTACACATGCCTGCTTAAATGGAAATGCACTGGATGATCATCAGGTGTGGGTACGTTGGTGGGAACCCAATCAAAACAACTAATGATAGCTGTGCAGCCCGCAAAACCGAATTTGACAGCCGGAAGCTGCACAGAAGTGTCAAAATAATAGCACAGACCAGAAACTAACAACACAAGAATAAGATAGCACAACCCCAAAAACCTTGAATAATACCATAAATACAAAATGACACACAATAACTAGACAAGACTATAAGGACACAGCTAAGAATACAACAACTCAAAACAACAGAGACCAGATACAGAAGACCATAATAAACAAAGAAACAGAAAAAGACTTAACTTACACTGAGGCTGGACACGGCCCTCACTCGTGCCAAGGATCATGACAAAAAATGGCCAGATCTCTCAGTAATCTTCCAGTGATCTCCACAGTAACCACAGTTGATTGAGTTAGCCAAAAACAATCTCAATGATCACCAAAGGAAAGCAGTCTCTCAACAAACTCAATGAACTCTCAAAAAGCGCTCCATCTCATTGATCTCCCTTTTATCTCTCAGTGTTCTTTCAATGAACTCTATTGGTCTTTCATTGAACATTCAGTGATCCCTCACTGATCTGCCAGCCATCTCTACCTTCAGGGTGGAAAGTTTGCATTCATTGAAAGATCACTGAGAGATCATTGGGAGATTGATGATGTTGTTGAGAGCTCAAAGAGTGCTCAACAACTAGTCGTCAGTGGGACTAGTTGTATAACAACTGTATAACAACTAGTTGTAACAAAAATAGGCACCACACTATTCACTATAATGACTAGTGTGGTGCCTATATTTGTTGCACGGATTTGTACATTCACCAAGGTGTGCTGTTCACATTCTGGTAATTGGTGGTGAAGCCAGTAACAGCCTGTGTCCATTGCAGAGTCATTTGAACTGGGACTGAATACTGGGTGACTGTGTTCACACTGTAAACAAAAGACAAGTGTTGGAGGAGTTTACTTTTTTACCTTTAGAAACTGGGAAGAAGCAGTAGTAGTAAACATTAAAGCACTAATTCGGTAATCAGTCAAAGTGATTTGATCTTTGAACTTTCTATGTTCCAAAGTGTTCTTGGCCAACACACTGAAGCACATTGCTTGTGACAAGCCTCTTTCATGGAGGGATTTTTTTAACAATTAAAATTTCTATAAATGCAGAGGATAGAATTGGAGGTGAAGATGCAGTGGATTTTATTATCATGAGGAATTTGTGTGACTTTTCCCCTAAAACATATAAGCAGGCTATAGAAACAATAGTAAAA
Organism: Pholidichthys leucotaenia; assembly: GCA_020510985.1. NCBI lineage: Eukaryota > Metazoa > Chordata > Actinopteri > Cichliformes > Pholidichthyidae > Pholidichthys > Pholidichthys leucotaenia. Next base: position 376,994,091 of record CM035844.1, on the reverse strand, counting down.
CATCACTAAAACATTAAAATTAATTAATCTTTGACGATGTCAACAACTGTTAAGGACCATGCATGTTGACTTAATGAGAGATTTGAAAAGGAAAACTTAATAAAGTGTACATGAAGTACATAATCAAAGCTAAATTGAAAACCATGTTTATTGTTATGGGTGAATTGCTCAGTTAAGAGGCAAACATTAAACTCCTGACTCTGGCACTCATTAAACACCTCTGAATCCACCAATGTATATCACGCAACCAGAGAGTTTTATTCAATAAACCAAAGGTTGATGTTACAAAATGATTAAAATCAGCCAGTGTTTTCATCATATAGTTAAGGCTAATTTACTGACAAATTAATCTGAAAAAAACAGCAATTACCTTCCCAATCAAACCTCACAGGGTGCATCCGAGCCCTCATGCTGTCAGCTCACAGGAAGAGGATTTGCATGATGCTGATCCTGACAAGTCATTCCCAGTGGCTGACTCCTGAATGAACCATGATGACATGAGTGGCAATGATTAAAATTAGCCACTATTGTTAAGCTTAAGTAGATAGTAATTAATTTCTTCTGCCACCAGTTGTGTGCTGCCCCCCCCCGCCGGTGTTGTCTAATTGGTTTTGTGGTGACTCAGTCCTCACATCTGCTAACAAAGAAAGATTTTGACAACTTTCAAACCAGAACCTAACAAATTGTTTTCAATAAGCCAACAAGCTCCTGTGCATGTTTCTTCTCCTGCTCATGAGTGATCAGAAAGAGCTTTTGATGAGGGTGCAAAAAAAAAAAAAAAAAAGATGAGGATAGAAAACACATGCATTTAATGAAAAAGGTGGAAATGTCAGTCTGGAGTTCATGTTTGAATTTTTGTTAAATTTCTTGTGAAAATAAAATAGCCTCAGGTGGTTTTAACTTGTCACACTTTTCTAGTAAATGAATGAGTCCTTGACTTAGTGCCTTTATTTTCTTATTTTTGTCTACCATGAGGAATTAGGCATGTAAGATTGAGAAGCCAAACAATATACTATCATATACACATTCTCATAACTGTAACAGCTGAAATCTATGTAAGATGCATTATCTTAAATCAAGGCTGCATATTGTTTTTGTGGAGGTTTTTTTTTTGTTTGATATTTCTTCTTCCCCTGCAGTTTTTATGCTAGAGCATTCCACCTGCTGTTTTAAAGTGACACTCTGGCAAAAATCAAGCTGTTTTTTTTTTCCCTTTTGTTAACGTTTGCGACATGTTTCTTGTGATTTACAAGACATATCAAGAGCAAAATCATTACAAACTCCCAAGTATGTGTTTTTCTGTTGTGGATGTCTGCTTAACCCCCCCCCCCCCCCAAAAAAAAAAAAGAAAGAAAAAAAAGCAGATTTGGACAGACCGTTAGCTAGTAGCTACATAACAATTCCTGCTTAGCCTGATTGGTTATAACATTAACCAATCAGACGGATACTCTTGGCTACCTTGGGGGAAAAGGGAGGAGCTGAGGAGAAGCAGGATTGAGGCAGAGCGGGTTGGGGTAGCAGCAGAGAGAGAGAGCGGAGAAAGGCAGACATTCAAATCAAGCTGCTCTCGGCTCACTTCACCAGTGGACGGGGCCCCACACTGTGAGCTGAGAGCAGCCACATTCAAATTGGGTCCCGCCCCTCTTCTCCTTGCTCAGTCACCGGCAGACGGGGTACTGATTGTTACTAAAAAGTAAACACTTATTTGGCAACTCCACATTTATCTTTCACCCTCAACCGTTTTCAGAAAAATGTTTCGCTTTTTACTTTTGAAGATATAGGTAAAAATTTAATGTCCAGAAGCGTCTTGAACAGCTTGGCAGCCCATCCACCAAGTGTTCATAGATCTGTGCATACTTAAGTAGGTGCAAGCTTTACAGCTATTGACACCGCCGGGGACACAGTCCAAGGACGGATAATTTTTTCACAAATAAAGAGTTGTTCCGAACTCCTTATAAGAACTCCTTATACAAAAATATAGAGTGATGCTGGTCAAGTCAGTGGCAGTAATGCACCTGAAAGCTGGTTGCCAACCGCCAATCAAATCTAAAAGAAGAAGAAGAAGAAGAAAAACTCTTTCCGACCAATTCTAAGACAATGAAGTTTTTTTTGTGGGTAAAAAGCCACAATATACTATTTTGGACCATACATATTTGTTTTTGAGGTGGTTTTAGAGCCACTGGAGTGCATCTTTAAAAATCTTCAAATTTTCTTGTCCTGTTGGCAAATAATTATACTTAAAGGTCCTATTTACTGCACTTTTCCCCAACAGCTCCCACAGGTCTTAATGAAATGTTTGTGTCATACTTTGGTCACATTGTTGTTAATTATTTAATTAATGCAACACCATTGTGAGTCATCTTTTGCAGCCTTCCTCAGAACCAGAAGTTTCAGCATGTCTCTTTAAAATAGTAAATGGCGTTTACTTATATAACACTTTTTTACTCATCTCTGGATGACCAAAGCACTTTACACATCCTGCTACGCACCCATTTACACACACTGATGACGGCAGAGCTGCCATGCACAGGTGCTGGCCTGACCCACCAGGAACAACTGGGGGTTCAGTGTCTTACTCCAAGACACTTTGATATGCAGACTACAGAGAGAGCAGGAATCGAACCACTGATCCTCCGATTAGTAGTTGGTCACACTACACCTGCACCACAGCTGCCCCCAAATGCCCAAGATAACTCTGCCTTCCTAGCTTGGGTTGCTAGCCTGAGCCAACTTATGTAATTTTGTCTTAAAGAGAATGAAATAAAGCATGATTGGTGGACAAGACTGTGTGGTTCTAGTGGTTGATAGGATATGATCAGTCTCTGGAGTTCAATAAGCACAGAAACATTTGTGAATGAGTGAATAGTGGCCCAAGGCGGCTAACTGATGCTACCTAGCTGCAAGCCAGATGAACAAGGATTCCACTGGGGGTTAAAAGAATTTACAGAAAATAGTCATCAAAACCAGGCTGAAGAAAAATCTGGAAAGACAGGAACATCACTGACAAGCACAAACTACATCTGCTGCGTTCATTGGTCATCTCAACCTTCCTCTATGCATGTGAATCCTGGACCCTTACAGTGGACCTGCAAAAGAGGATCCAAACCTTGGAGCTGAAATCCTACAGGAAAATCTTGTGCATTTCTTACAAAGACCACATTACAAACGAAGTAGCGCAGAATTGCATTAGAGCAGCCATTGGTCCATAAGAGGACCTTCTTCTCCATTGTGAAAAGCAGAAAAATGAACTGGTATGGCCATGTGACACGTTCCACTGGGATTGCAAAAACCATCATGCAAGGCACCGTACCTGGAGGAAGGAGATGCGGCAGACAGAAGAAAAGGTGGGATGATAACATCAAGGAATGGACAAACCTACCTCTCACCAGCATACTGAGGTTAGCAGAGGACCGTACAAGATGGAGGGAACTTGTCAAAAAGTCATCGGTGGTGCTCCTACAGCCACCCGGCTTTGGGGTTTAGTAAGTAAGTAAGTCATCAAAACTGGCCTGATTGACAGTTAAACTAGTGCCAGGCAGCCTGTCTGTCAGTCTGTCCCTGCTGAGGCAAGCTCTCATGGGATTAGACTGACTCTGGACACCTAGCCCATCAAATAATAATGGTTCATCTACCATCCCTTTAAAATTTTTTACAAAATAAGCCAGAATGATACAAGATATATTATCAACTCATTTAACTGTGGATTAGTGAACCAAGTGGAAACAGGAATGTCTATTAGGGTGACTGGAATATAACCGTCAGCACCGTTATCGCTGAAGCTAACCCCATGGCTCAGAAGCACTGGGCAGGGACTGGAAATATGCATTGTAACTGAAGACCATATATTTTTTAGGGACGCAAGGTAAAAGAGCCTGGAAGAGCAAAACTGGCTTCTGCCCATCCAGCCAAAATATCTCATTGAAGAGAGATTTTTATATTTTTTACTGTAGTTATATGACCCAAGAAAGCATTTTAGAAGGTTAAAACCCACAGACACATAATGTTTCAGTGAGTTGGGCCTTTGAAATAATTTTACTGTAAATAAGCAAAATGAGCTGCCAGCAGAACAATAAATTTGACTTCTCAACATTTCTTACAAAACGTAAAATGATCTTGAAGCAAGTGAAATGTTTTGACTTTGTCACTTCCTTCTTGGGGCAATCTAAAACCTGTCGCTACTTACTGTCCACACCCTGGTGCCTAATGCTACGGCCAAACTACAACAACTAACTAGGCCCATTTCTGCATAAAAAAAAGGAATGATTCAGGATCACTTGACACACTTGAACGCAAGGTTTGTCAATGACGAAATTTTTAAATTAGAGTATTTTTTTCCTCTTTTAACTCTTAAAATCCCGTTTTAACTCTTAAAATCATATGTAACCAATCCAATTAAAAAAACATTTTTTTTTTCATAATTGGTGCAATTATATATTTGACTTTTAAAACTGATGGGAGGTGGTGTTCACAGTTTTGATGCCAGTGAGATGCTCTCATTCATATTAACCTTCTTACCCCCTCATCAATAATGTAATCCTCACTGCCAAACAAATCTATTGATATTAGCGGGCTATAACCCTTTAGCCGTGATAGCTTTAAGACAAGGTTACAGAGGTCGAGAGCCCGAATGACCTGCTATACCATTAAAGTAATCATATTTTTTATAGTCACTTTGCTGCTCTATTGTGTTTTATAGCAGCCCTTAAAAACAAGGTATGTGTAAGGGTGAAGTACAAGGCTAAGAGCAACGCAGGCAGGTTTGGGTGGTGCATAATATTGGTTTAAGTTTTCAGTGTTAAACACAAATCTTCTTGAATTCAAAATAAAAAAAAAACACATGCTACTTGACTGAATGGTTAATTTTATACACTATGTCTGATATATCCTGTAATAGCAAAAGGCTATTATGCAGTAAAAGCAAAGATAATGTCTTGAAATCACACAGGTAAAAATATCTGCCAAGACAATTACGGTTGTGTGCCAAGTCTCTTTGCACACAATTTGCAAAAGCTCAGGTCAATTAGTGGCGAGACCTTATGAGTTCTTTTTTTATTTTTTGGGTTTTTTTTTTCCTTTTATCTCCCTGTAGGGAAGATTTTGATTCCTCTGTCTGCTTCCTCTGAGTTAAAAACACTGCCTTACTTTGGCAACTCTGATGAAACAGTAATAAATGTGATAATTTATGGCCTCTCCTCAGCTCTCGTTGGACATTATGAAGGCACTCATTTTATGATGAAACTACTTTGAAACTCAAGTAATGTTCTAGCAGGAGCACTCACAATGATAGTCTTTGAAACTAGATGAGGCAGCTATTTCACCTGAAACTTAGTTGTTCAGTAGGTTATCCCTACTCAAAAAGACAAGGTATGGAGTACCCCCCCACAGCAGCCACGGACAAACACAGAGCTCGACTAGAGCAATTAACAGGACAGTGAGATGTGTGTGTTGAGATCAATAGGCAGCCTTCCTGTGCTTAGTTCAGGCACCAGCATCCTGTGGATATGTATGACGCAAATGCAAACATTCATGCTTCCTGCTCGCATTGTGGTACAAATGTCACATGTCTGAATGCATTTCCTTTGATGATAAAATGCCTTTGATGTATTGTCCGTTGCTGGGTATTTAAGTGGCTGAATTCATATGTTCACTCTCTTTTCTTCTTCTGACTGCTTCTGACTACTGCTCATGAGAGCCTGAGAGTGATCCCCAGCATGCATATACAGCAGCTGGGGTGAGCTCCGTGATGGCGATGATTTGATCAATAAACTTCATTAAAACTCCAGACGCCGTGTCTTATTTTAACATCGCCACAAAGGTAACTTTCCGGAGATATAGTTAGAAGGGATGGTTGGAAGTATGGACGGATGAAAAGATATACTTACAGATATACAGTAGAAAAGTTATATGACATTAAGCAGGATCTGACCTCAGCAGCCAGAAAAGGTAATCTACCCTTTCAGGTTCAAAGACCTAATGAATATAGATGAAAGGCATTGACAAAAATGAATCAGCCGTAGATTAAAGATCAGAGCCCTCTGTAATTGTGATTATGCATGCATTCACCCCATCGAACAGATGAAAGATATCAATCGATGGGCGGCATCAGCACTTTCCTCATTTTAAAGGCCAATAACCCGTCCTCTTTTTCTCCTTGTAAGCTTGGGAGTTCTTCTGCATTTTTTGATTTGGTTTTTTTGTCTGCCCTTTTGTGTGCATAAAAGAAATTATTGAGCTGTGCTAAAGATAACCATATGTTTTATACTAAATTGCAAGACAGCAGCAGTATCATTTACTTTGTGATAATAGTCTGCCAACTACTTTCAGTATTTGGCCCACTTTTTCCATTTACTGTGTATGTGTGAGTTTGTGTGTGTCCAGATGAATATCACTGAATCTGCCAGCAGGATTTTAGAAGGTGCTGATCAGCAGGACCAGTGATGAGTTAAAATACCCCACGTCTCAATGCTTTGATCTCACTGGCGACAGATTGAGAGATGATTGGGTGAGCTTGACAATGTGAGAGACGGAGGGTGCAGAGTGCAAACAAGATATGGAGGCTGGTGAAGGGACAGTGCTAGGAGAGACAATGCCTGGGATGGAGAGGGGAGTAACTGATGCACTGCAGATAAAGAGAGTGGAGACTAGCTAATAGACACATAATATGCTGTGAAAGGCGGGTAGTACCAAGGTACATTTACTCAACCACACGTACTCAAGCTACTTTGGTAAAATTTTAGCCTTGATTAGACCTTTGAAGTAGAAACTACTTTTACTCAAACAAATTTGGTGGTGGTTTTTGAGTTAATTTGGATTTCACTGATTTAAATCAAATTTACATCCAATTTTTCAGACTCTTGAATGTTTAAATGTGGCAGATTTAGAGAAAACTGGTTATATATTTTCTTGATTACATTGTAATAACTTGTGCTTACCATACATGATTGCACCATTAGTTATTTATGGGGGGGATTTATTTAATTAATTTCATTTAAATCCTTTTTGACTGCTGAATGAATAGCATAACAGACTGGCTGCTATGGTCAGAGTAATTTTTCAGTTTATTATTTATGTAACTAGACCACCATCTGCCCCACAAACAGGAGGTTGGGGGTTCAAGTCCCAGCCGTGTCATACCAAAGACCATATAAAAATTGTACTTCCTGCCTTCTAGCTTGGTGCTCAGCATAATAGAATGGGGGAAGGAGAAGTTGTTTGTGGCAGCGCTGTGCATGGCAGTGATTCCTCTGATTCTACTTGTGATTAACATTGTAGATCAGAGAAACGTAATTTTGTTCTACTGTACATGACTTGCTGTATGGACTGAATGACGACAGAGATGGCTTCTTCTTCCTCTTGTTGTCACATGTCTTCTATTATACACCTGTGGTCCAACCTGGACACGTTGTCAATGGCCATGTTTACATGTGCACTAATTATAATTAGCTTTCTGGAGTTACAGTATCTGATTATTCAAGTAGTCATGTTAATGAAATAATCAGATAAAGGCCATTATTTCGTTATGAAAAATCCCATTAACTCAAGTAGTTTATCGCCCAATAATCCGTTTATTCAGTGTAAGCATGTTAAATCAGATTAATCAGAATTGTGCAATGTATGTGGAAATGTGTGTGTGTGTGCATAAATGTAGCAGCTGGAGCGAGCAGACCACCATACAGACTGGCAACCCTATGGAAGAGCAGATACAGGGGAATTAGTGACAGCACTCAGGAGAGATGGTACAGTTATAGCTCAGTCTTACTGTAGGCGAGTTGGAGAGTCGCCCAGGCAAGGTCCCGAAGGCTTCGGCCAGAGAGACAGTGTCTTTGGCCCTGGTTGCAGAGGGGATGAGAGGTGGACTGAATGCAGTGCAGGGTGCGCTTGGTCCGCCGCCAGGAGGAGGAGGTCCATCGCCACGGATTTCCACCTGTGCAAAGGGGAGCAGAGCACAGAGTGGTAATGGGATTTGGAGTTGGCTTACTTGATGCTGGGGAACTGGAACTCCCAGAAGAACGAAGAGGAAAGAAGGAATCACAAGAGCTGGAACTCTAGAACGTAGGTGACGAAGCAATGTAGAGATCTTAGCCAGATCAGATAGTTAGATGACTCCGTGCAGACCAGAGGGCAGCACGGCTTAAGTAGGCAGGATGATGAGGAGGGCAGGTGTGCACGCAGCTGTGGGGAATTAGGTGACAGGCAGGCAAAGCGGATCACTACAGTACTCCCCCACTACGTGACGCCTCTTGGCGACCGATCCAACCTACCTGGGTGCGTCCGGTGGAAGTCCCTGATGAGCTGCAGATCCAACACGAAGGAGGGATGCACCCAGGACCTCTATTCAGGACCTGGGAGACGTGAAAGGTGGAACAGATGTGGGGGGGGGGGGAGAGCTAGGCGCACAGTCACATGATTCACAATATGTGTAATAGCAAACGGACCAATGAAACGCTGAGAGAGCTTCCTGGACTCAACCTTGAGGTTGATATTTTTAGTAGAAAGCCATACCTGTTGTCCAACCCGGTAGGATGGAGCCGAGATCCTGTGGCGGTTGGCGATGGTGGAGTTGCGATCCGCCGTGCATCGCAGCGCTGCCCAGGTAGCCTTCCACAGCCAGCGACAGCACCTCCAGTGGGCACGCACCAAAGGCACTGCAATGTCTCCCTCCTCCTCGTGAAACAGCAGGGGGTTGTAGCCCAATGAAGTCTCGAATGGAGACATGCCTATGGCAGATGAAACGGTGGTGTTGTGAGCGTATTCAACCCATGGCAGGTAGGAGCTCCAGGACATTGGGTTGGCGGTGGTGACGCACCATAATGCTGCCTCCAGCTCCTGATTGGCACGCTCGCACTGGCCGTTACTCTGTGGGTGGTTCCCCGAAGACAGGCTCACCGTAGCCCCAATGGAGTTGCAGAAAGCTTTCCATACCTGCGAGATGAACTGAGGCCCACGGTCGGACATGATGTCCAGGGGGTTGCCGTGGAGCCGCACCACATGGAGTACGAGCAAATCCGCAGTCTCCTTTGCTTGGGCAGACCCTGCAGGGGAACGAAGTGGGCTGCTTTGGAGAACCTGTCCACTATGGTGAGGATGACGGTGTTGTTGGCAGAGGATGGGAGGCCGGTGACGAAATCCAGAGCCACGTGGGACCAGGGTCTGCCGGGGATAGGAAGAGGATGAAGCAGGCCCACCGGAGGAGAGGAGGACGTCTTGCCAGTGGCACACTGGGGGCAGGCACTGATATATTCCCTGACATCCCTCTGGAGCGATGGCCACCAAAATGTCCTCTGTAGTAGGGTCACTGTGCGTGCCATTCCCAGATTGCACAAGAGCTTGGAGGAGTGGGCCCAATTTATCACTTTGCCCTGGGGGGCGGAAGGCACATACAGCCTTCCCACTGGCCCCCTGCCCGGGTCAGCCTCGGCTTCCTACGCTCTAAGAACCTCTCCTTAATACCCCACGAGAGGGCGCCAACGATACATGATGGGGGATGATGGGGTGAGATGATACTTCCGCAGCATCCCAGGCAAATTGCCAAGATAGAGCGTCTGGCTTAGTGTTAATGGACCCCGGGCGGTAGGTGATGGTAAAGTCGAACCGGCCAAAAAACAGGGACCAGCGGGCCAGTCACGCGTTCAGCCACTTAACTGTCCTGAGGTATTCCAAGTTCTTATGGTCGGTCCAGACGATGAATGGCTGGGAGGCCCCCTCTAGCTAATGGCGCCACTCCTCCAGTGCCAACTTCACCGCCAGGAGCTCCCTGTCCCCGATGTCATAGTTCCTCTCCACCGGGAAGAGACGGTGGGAGAAGATCACGCAGGAGCAAATCTTGTCATTCACAGGACAGCGTTGAGACAGCTCCTACGCCTGAGTCCAAAGCGTCCACTTCCACCAAGCACTGAAGAGTGAGGTTCACCTGCGCCAGAATCGGCGGAGAGGAGAATAATGATTTCAATGCCAAAAAGGCAGCCTCAGCCTCCTCCGTCCACCGGAAGGGCAACATTCGCCTGACATGCACCCAGTGTTCATCGAGAGACTGAGAAAAAAATCAAAATATCATCAAGGTATACAAAAACGAACGAGCCCAGAAAGTCCCTCAACACATCGTTAATGAGCCACTAGAACACAGCGGGAGCGTTAGTCAGCCCAAACGGCATGACAAGGTACTCGAAATGACCACTGGGGGTCCAGAACCCCGTCTTCCACTCATCTCCCTCTCGGATTTGCACCAGGTGATAAACATTGTGGAGGTCCAACTTAGTGAACCAGGAGGCCCCCTGGAGGGAGTCAAATGCTGTGTTGATGAGTGGGAGTGTGTACTTGTCCTTAATGGTGATGTTGTTGAGTTCCTGGAAGTCGATACAAGGTCTCAGCGAGCCGTCCTTCTTGCCCACGAAGAAGAATCCCACCCCACCGCCGAAGATGATGGGTGAATTATGCCAGAACTCAGGGACTCCTTGATGTAGGTCTCCATGGCCTCCCACTCCGGGACAGACAGGCTATAAAGCCGACTAGATGGTAACAGAGCCCCGGGCCGGAGGTTAATGGCACAGTCGTATGGGCAGTGGTGGTGGTGGGGGGGATAATGCTTGGGACTTGCTAAAGACGGCCCCCAGATTGTGGTATTCCAGGGAACCCTGGACAGATCAGGTGGTGGTATGTCGGGGCACCTAGAGGCACGGAGGGTGAGCAAGCAGCGGACTGGAGACTGGCACTTAGGCAAAACGAACTCCACGAGATGATGTTCCCGTGGCACCAATCAATGGAGGGGTTCTGCAACCGGAGCCAGGGATATCCCAAAATGACCAGGGAGGTTGAAACCGGAAGCACAAGCAACCTGAGCTGCTCATGGTGATTTCCCGACACTAGAACAGAGACCGGGGCAGTTTGTTTTGACACCAAAGCCAGTGGATCCTTGGACAGGGCAATGAGCTTTGGCGGTGTCTTTAACGGGTGGCAAGTGAGCCCCAGTCGGGTTGCCAGTTCCTCAGAAATGAAACTCTGCTTGGCCTCTGAGTCAATGAGTGGATGTGTGGAGATCTCTAAATGATTGTGAGTAAAACGGATGGGTAGCAGGAACTTAGTGAGGGGATTGCTTTGGAGTGAGTCCGTGAGTCCCCCTACTGCCACGCACAAACTCCCTCTTTTGGTCGGATGGGACAAGTAGCTACCTCGTGTTCCTCGCTGCCACAGTATAGGCATAGCCCCAACTCCCGGCGGTGCTGTTTCTCCGCCAGCGGCAACTTGGACCGACCCATTACCATTGGCTCAGGGGAATCTAATGTATCAGAGGGAGGAAAGGCCAGCAGGGGGAGCTGTGGAGAGCGACAAAACTGAGTGCCTGAACAACCGGAAGATTTACGCTCATTGGCCCGCTCCCTTAATTGATTATTCAAGCTATTGGCCAAGGAAATGAGCTCAGTTATCCTACTGAGTTTTTCCAGACAGGCTAGCTCGTCCCTCAGGCTAGGGCTAAGTCTACGGACGAAGATGCTGCAAAGGGAGGCGTCCTCCCACCCCACCTCTGCAGCTACCACCCGGAAGTCTATGGCATAATTGGCTACCGATTTGTTCCCTTGTCTCAAGTTAAGTAGCCGGGCGGTGAGCACGCCATCTCGATCTGAGTGAGCAAACACCTCATTAAACTAACTCACAAATTGATCATATGTTAAGTTAGCGTAGTCAGCCCTAGCCATAACTGCATAAGCCCAGGCTAATGCCCGCCCCTCCAGAAGATTGACTACATAGCCTATGTGACTGTGACTGGTGGGAAAATCCCCTGGTACCCGCTGGAACACTATCCCACATTGTAATAGGAAACCTTTAGTCTCCCCTAGCTTACCGCTGAAGCATGTGGGCGTGGGAACTGGAGTCAGCCGGAATAGTGGCGATGGAGAAGGGATGGAGCTAGCTGGAGCGACCGTGCTACCGGAAGCCGGGAGAAAGGACTGAGGACCTAACAAGCGATCCCGGCAGAAGTTTATCTGGACCAGCTGTGTAAGTATTACCTGTTGTTGGTGCGATAATTGGTCTACTCAAGCCTCTAAGATGTTAACTTTGTGCGCTAGTGCACTGTCTGCAGGGTCATTTTGACGGAGTCGTACTGACATAATTTGAGACCCAGAAGGCAGACACAGACTCACGAATAAACTCAATTATCTTTTATTGTGCAATAAAAGCAGAGGCAGGGGAATTAGTGACAGCACTCAGGAGAGATGGTACAGTTATAGCTCAGTCTTATTGTAGGCGAGTTCCTCCCACATGCCAAAAACATGCAAGTTAGGTTAAATTGGCATCAAACTGGGGATTCTAAATTGTCCTTAGGTATGACTGTGAGAATGAATGGTTGTCTGTCTCTCTGTGCTGGCCCTGCGATGGACTGGCGAACTGTCCAGGGTGTACCCTGCCTCTCGCCCAAAGATGCTGGGATAGGCTCCAGCCCGGAAGAAGATGGATGGATGGATGGATGGAGTTGGAGAGTCGTCCAGACGAGGTCCCGAAGGCTCCGCCGAGAGAGACCGTGTCTTTGGCCCCGGTTGCAGAGAAGATGAGAGGTGGACTGAATGCAGTGCAGGGTGCGCTCGGTCTGCCGCCAGGAGGAGGAGGTCCACCACCACGGATTTCCACCAGTGCAGAGGGTAGCAGAGTGTAGCGTGGTAATGGGATTTGGAGTTGGTTTACTTGACGCTGGGGAGCTGGAACTCCCAGAAGAATGACGAGGAAAGAAAGAATCACAAGAGCTGGAACTCTGGAATGTAGGTGACAAAGCAGTGTAGAGGTCTTAGCCAGACCAGGGAGTTAGACGACTCCATGCAGACCAGAGGGCAGCAAGGCTTAAGTAGGCAGGATGATGAGGAGGGCAGGTGTGTGCGCAGCTGTGGGGAATTAGGCGACAGGCAGGCAAAGCGGATCACTACAGTTACCATTTTCTGTTTATTCCCAGTTATCGGATTATTGTGACCATGTAACTGGGGTCAATGATGTATCTGGGGTCATTGTGTGTTTCGGGTCTTATCATCAGATATCCTCACCCAGGAGACCCAGATGGGGGTGATCAGTCCCCAACTTGTGTTCAGGTAGCATACTCTGCCATGTATCACCTCTCTTCAACCAGAACCAACAAGAAGCCATCTCTATGGCTTCCAAGATGTTTTTGATCACTCTTTTTTTTTTGCAATGAAGTGACTGACCTGCAAAGCCTTTACATCCCACCTCCAAGGGCTTGGAGCAGGCCTTCCACCCTGACAGTCAGCCACAGAGTATACATATTTATCCCTCTTCCCCTCCTGTGCCTCCTTCAACCAGGCTTCCCAGGGCATCGTCAACACAATCAGGATTACTTGTTTGGTTTCAGTTGACATCAGGACCATGTCGGGTCTGAGTGTGGTGGATGCAATGTGGTCTGGAAATGTTCCCAAGCTCGACCAGGAGCCGTCAGTCTCTTGCTACAAACAGTCTACCCTGTGTTATTGGTTTGGGCAATGGCTTTTTCCATGCTTGGATGAAGGTAATTAGGGTGATATTAGGGTGGGTGAGTGTTATTGGTACCAACAAACTTTAATTAGTGGATCGATAGGACTTGTTTGTGTGGTGACCAGGTGAGCGTGCCCTCTATTGATCAGTTCTAGTTTGTTGCATAACATCTCTCTCTCTACAGAGCCAAGGAGGGCTGATTGCTTACACCTGGTTTGATTATGATCACCACTATTGTATACAAGGTCTCTGAAGGGATCAGTCTACGTGGGATCATTGCGTGGTGAAGCTTCTCATGGATGCTGTGAACAAGTCTTTGTGTCTCTTGCGCATGTTATCCTGGTCACCAGTGTTTCTTAGGGATGAGCCCATACCACTTTTTCAAGTTCGATACTGAGACTTTGAGTATCGGCCCCTACCAATCCAAATCCAATACCATATCTTATTTAAAACAACAAACTACAGAACATACTTCAGTAATGACTAGTTGCATTTTGCACACATATAAAACCACAAATCTAAAAGTCAAAGAATATATTACAAATTTGACTCAGTTCAGCAACGCTGCTGCTTTTTAAATTTCAGATTTTGCAACATTGGCAGCATTTCACTGGTCAGCCCCATGTAGATAAGATAGGATAAGATAAGATAAGCCTTTATTAGTCCCACAACGGGGAAATTCCAGGATTGCAACAGCACAGGGATAGCAACACTCAGAGCAACAATCAGAAGGCAAGAAAAAACAAGAGCAGCTAGTATACATATGTACATATTACTATATATATATATACATACACACAGTGCGGAGCATTGTGGTTGGTGGATGTGCAGCAGAAAGTCTAAGCTCTCTCTCCGCGGATGCGGTGGGCCAGCTGGATGTCTTTGGGCATGATGGTGACCCTCTTGGTGTGGATGGCGCACAGGTTGGTGTCCTCGAAGAGACCCACCAGGTAGGCCTCGCTGGCCTCCTGCAGAGCCATGACGGCGGAGCTCTGGAAGCGCAGGTCGGTCTTGAAGTCTTGAGCGATCTCCCTCACCAGGTGCTGGAAGGGCAGCTTACGGATGAGCAGCTCCGTGGATTTCTGGTAGCGACGGATCTCTCTCAGAGCCACGGTACCAGGCCTGTAACGGTGAGGCTTCTTCACTCCGCCGGTGGCCGGAGCGCTTTTTCGAGCAGCCTTGGTGGCCAGCTGCTTCCTGGGGGGCTTTTCCTCCAGTAGATTTACGGGCGGTCTGCTTGGTTCTTGCCATCGCTCTTTATTATTCTGTCTTATATTTCTTGCACGCCGCCTAAACTCCAGCCCGGCACCCGCGTCATTTTCGCTTCAGTTCCCCGGTATGTCGAGTTTCTCCGTTAGCACCGGGTGGCGGTTAAGTGCTAGCTAGCTCTTCCCTGCTGTATCGTCTCCTGCTGTAAACAGAGGCTCCATCCGCTGACTCGGGAGACCTTTGGGGTGATCTGTGTGTCCGTGATATATATAGAGTGAAAGGTGTGCCGGATCAGAAAGTTATCACCGGATCAGAAAGAAGAAGGAAGATAAAAAGACTCAGAATTGAGCCGCTGTTGCAAAAGGCAGCCAACTCGTGTGGCGCCGGAACCGGAAGTCCAAATGCAAATGCATGTAAACATGCATTTGGAAGTTTTAAGTGCAAGTTTATGCAAAACTTTGGAGCTGAGTGTTTAAGTAAATATTCCAGATGAAATTCAAAGTGCCACTTTATGCATGAGGTAAAAATGCTGTATATCTGAAAATAAATGAACTAATTCAGTTCAGCTTTATTTATAAAGCACCACATCACAACAGAAGTCATCTCATAGTGCTACAAAATGCAGAGAAAACCTCACAATTTCAGAAAGACCCAGCAATCAGACGATCCCCTGTGAGCAAGCACTTAGCTACGGTGGAGAGGAAAAACTCCACAATTAACAGGAAGAAACCTCTAGCGGAACCAGGCTCAGGGAGGGGCAGTCATCTGCTGCAACTGGCTGGGGGTGAGGGGATAGAGAGGATAAAGAGGACAGACATAAAGAACATAACAGTGAGATGCCAAGTACATTATTGGAGGTCACCCAGCAGTATGGCTCTATTAACAGCAGAACAGAAACGGGGTTAAGAGACACAAAATTCCTCCCTAATCATAGGCTATATTAAAAAGGAAGGATTTTACCCTGTTCTTAAAAACAGAGACCGAGTCTGACTCCCGGACCCAGAGTGGTAATTGGTTCCATAGAGAAGGAGCTTGATAGCAGAAGGCTCTGCCTCCGAATGTACTTTTGGAGATTCTGGGCATTACAAGCAATCCAGCATTTTGGGAGCGTAGTGCTCTATTAGGATGGTAAGGTAATATCAGATCTTTTATATATAAGGGGGCCTGATTATTAAAGGTGAACTGAAGTGAACGGCATTGAACGGCACTGGGTGATAGTACATACAATTATAAAGATAATTTATCATTGGCACCCCCTCCACCAATCCCGGAATCTTGGAGAAAATCGCGATTTTGAATTTCCTGCCCTGAAAAATCCTACGAATCTGCCGATTATCCGGAAGTGCAGCCGGAGTTCCGCGTGACGTCACGAATGTGACCCAGTCCTCATGTTTACCATTGCGAGCACGTCGACACTGGTTGTTTTTGGTGCATTTTGTCGTGATAGTCGACTACAAAACACTTCCAACACCTGGGAAGATCTGTTCAGTGGCCAAGGAAAGCTGTCATGGCGACAAAAGAAAAGAAAGGGGGAGGAAAAGCGACCGGGAAGCGATGCGTTTCTAGATATACAGTGATCCCTCGCTACTTCGTGTTTCACCTTTCGCGCCCTCAGTGCATCAAGGATTTTTCAAAAATATTCATCAAAAATTCAAAATTGAGAAAAAATGGCACGAAAGTTGCCCGGGCGCTAGCAGAAGGCAGGGAGACTACATTAGAACATCAGGTATCAACACGGAGAGCCCGCACAACTCAAAATCCACCTCGCTGACCACCGCTCCACTCCTCTCCGCCCACCTCTTCACCGCTCGGGAATCTCGCAAGCTGATTGTCCGAGACGTTTTACCCAGCTTCTCTCCCTGCCGAGCGCCCATACCCAGTGAAGGAAGACCGCATTCATTGTTCTTTATCGCTCGTGTTGCTTAGTGGCACTTTTCGCTGTTCTCTTGCGCCTTTTTGTGCAAAATAGTGCTTGTGACGCCCTTGGGGGGGGGTGACGCTACTTCGCGGTTTTTCACTTTTCGCGGTCGGTTCTGGTCCCCATTAAACGCGATAAGTGAGGGATCACTGTAGATATTATTTATAAATAGCACAGTCAAATGCAGAGGCTAGTTCTGTTCATGTGTATTGCCACTATAGTCTGTAGAAGTATTGTAATACATAGCCCATGGTCATGGAACCTGTCTTGAATACACGTGTTAACCCTATGCCACGGATGTGTCTATTCAATGCCAAGTGTGTACACGGCCAGGCTATTGTACAGTCCTAGCCCTATAAATAATAAATTGGAAAAATGCTGATGGTTTTTTTTTTTCTCTTTCTTTTTTATTGTTAATTTTCCTTATCCTGACACCCCAAACATGCCAAAGTAGAGAAGTAAAGACTCACCATTCTGTATTCAGTAAGCGACTCTCCTCCCCATCACTGCTGCGGTCTGACTCTGAGTCGGTGTCGGAATCCCCCGAAAATTCTGGCTCGAATCTGTACGGTTCGATGCCTCCCTCGCTCTCTTCCTGTTCACTTGACACTCCTGCATCCTCCTCTGTCTCGTCACCGATTCTGAATGCCTCTTCACTCTGAAAACTCTGGTTTTCTTGACTGCTGGAACTGCTATCATCTGCCATTGTTGTTTTGATAAGGGTCACACTCGTGACGTCACGCAGCGTCGTCTGCACTACTTCCGGTTTGTTTGGCACTGCCAGCCAGAGGCGAAAGTTTATCGGCTTATAGCTTGGCCATCGCACGGCCTAAAAATTTCTTTTATGTGTTGAAAAATACAATAGGTAATAAGGAATTAATCCGCTATTCTACTTTTTGCGCAAAAAGGTGGTTTCAGTTCACCTTTACGAGCTTTGAAATTGAAAAGGATTTTAAACTTAATTCTAAACTCTATGGGAAGCCAATGAAGGGAGGACAGAACCGGGGAGATATGATCCCTTTTTCTAGAGCCAGTTAAAAATCTTGCAGCAGCATTTTGGATCAACTGAAGATTTTTTAAGGATATTTTATTGCAACCTGATAACAACGAGTTCCAATTATCTAATCGTGAGCTGACAAAGGCGTGGATCAGTTTCTCAGCATCGTTCAGAGACAAGATGCTCCTAATCTTGGCAATATTGCGCAGATGATAGAAGGCAGTCTTAGAAACAAATTTAATAAGTGAATTAAAGGACAGATCTTGATCAAAAATAACTCCAAGGTTCCTCACAGAACTATTCAGAGTGAGAGTGGCGGCATCCAAATTAAGAGCGTGATTTGGAAAGGAGTTTCTAAGGTGTTCTTGTAACAGGTTAAATGGATCAGACATGGTTAACCCAATAGCTCCATTCTCCTTTAATGCACTGACTATAGTTTTATGCATTTGATAGGAATGGTTTCATACTGTTTTTTTTTTCTTTATGTGTTTTGGAATGTGTAATTAAGGCTCTTGCATATGTTTTGATAGACAAGGAAGACCGTAAGTTCATTTTGGATTGCTCTGTGATCTGTTGGTCACACCGTTTTACTCCGTGATCTGTTGTTTATGTCTTAGGGATCCAGTAGAGGGAATTGGCACTCTGCACCTCACATAATACAGACGAGCGAAGGCAGCAGATGTGTGTGTGATCATTTCTCCTTCCCTCACTACTTTTCTTCCCTATTTAAGGTAAATATTGCACATAAAGCACTGTAAGTTTGAGGAAACGTGCTAGATATTCTTTTCTATGTATTATTGTACTGTTTGAGTTTTGCATGGCTTTATTGATGAAAGAATGTGCGCTAAAATGGATTAAATTTAAGCTAGCGGCCAAGAACCCCCGTAGCTGTCCTGCCGTCTTCAACTGTGCAACATGTGGTCATTGTCTTGTAAGCTAGCCATGGGTTCATGTGTGTGTGGTGATTAGACATGTTTGTTTAAAACTGTATTTTGTTCTTAATGAGTTCTTTTAGCAGTGAACACAATTTAGTGCGTTAATAGCAATAATTTAAAAGGTTAAAAATATATTATAAATTCATATGTTTACAATGTGATTATGTTTAAGATATGTACATGGTGTTGGTTATGTTCAAAACTTAATACAGACGAGTGAAGGCAGCAGATGCGTGTGTGATCATTTCTCCTTCCCTCACTACTTTTCTTCCCTATTTAAGGGGCTTTACATTTGGAGGCACCGCTTTGGATGAAAAACGTGAGGCCCACACCTCAACACGAAGGGAGCCATCTTGTGTTCTTCATCCCGAAAAACAACCCAGGCAGGGAAGTGTTTCAGCAAAACAGATGGGTGGTAGTTACGAGGCCAGCGAGGAGCAACGCACATCCTGAGGTGTAGAACAGCCACCAGGGAACTGCAAAGCTTTCAGCATCAGGTTTCAGCGCCACATGTTCATACTGTCTGTTACTCACTTGCCAAAATGGAGTCAGAAATTGAAAATCTGTTGTTTGAAATGAAAGGAGCTCTGTTCCAGCTTGCTACGGATAAGCTAGTGAAAATATGTGATTTGCTTGAGATCTCAGGAGATAATCAAGAGAAAATAACAGGAAAAACTCGCTGTGTCTTGGTGTCTTATATCAGTCAGCACATCGAACGTGACAAATTAAAACAATGGGAAGATGAAGGTATGTCAGAACTGTTGAGCATACAAGATACAATAAAAAGTGTGAACCAGAGCAATATAAATGATGTGTCACAAACAACACATGCAAAGGAGAATGTAATGAAAGAGTTGGAGCATCTGAAATTGGCAGTGCAGCAAAAAGAAGCTGAAATGGAAGTTTTAGCAAATAATGAGACTGCACTACGCCACACAGCCCCTGTTGTTGTAACCAATCCACCCTGGCATAAAGACTTATAAGATTTCTGGTCAGATTGGTGAACCTGGACAGAAAGACAGACTCACTTTCTCCAGTTTAGCTTGCCAAATTGAGAACGGTCTCAGCAAAGGATATCCTGAGTCAGAGATAGTGGATGCTGTCATCAGGGCCATTGTGCCAGGCTTACAATTAATGAGTTACCTCAAAGGTAAAAGCGACCTGTCTCTCCCTACCCTTAGGAGAATCCTTAGGTCACATTACCAAGAGAGAAGCGCCACAGAGCTTTACGAGCAGTTGACTACAGAGGTCCAGAGCAATAGGGAGACCCCACAGAACTTCTTAATTCGAACAATGGATTTAAGACAGAAAATATTGTTTGCATCACAGGAAGCCGAGTCTGGTCTCAAATATGTCCCAGCCCTCGTGCAAAGCATGTTCATGCACACAGTATTAACAGGGCTGCAAAATGATAGTATCAGGAGTGACCTTCAGCCCTCCCTTTTGCAGACAACAACCTCAGATGAACTGTTGTTAGAAAAAGTGAACATAGCATGTGCACATGAGAAAGATAGGCAGGATAAAAGGAGACAGTCCGTGCCACAGCGACCAACTAGTGTACACACTGGTGTACACACTATCCAGTCTAGTGATAACAGCAAAGTGTGTAGCCCAGCAAAGTGTAGCCACACTTCCCCCAAATATGTTGTCTGACCTGAAAGAAATGAAAGCAGACATGACACTGTTAAAAGACCTTAAAACACAGGTGTCACAAATAACAGAGTCCATGAGTAAGACAGAAAACATACCAAAGATGTATCCTGACGTAACCAGAGAATCCAGCTATGGAGTCACTTACACTCCGCTATATGTCCAGCCACAGTACCCCTCCCTGAATGACCAAAGTGCCCCTCCCCAACTTTCAGGTGGACCAGTTCAGGAATCTTGGTTCCCCAGGGGTCCAGTGTTCCACAGAGGAACAGCGCAGTTTCAACAGAGATTTGCACCCCAGAGATATCCAATGCCACGTGTGCGGCCGAGGTGCTCTGCATGCCAGCAGAGGGGTGGGGAATACTACCAACATTGCTATAGGTGTGGGAGTAGTGAGCATTTTCAGGCAGGCTGTAGAGCATATAGGGAGCATAATGCTGCAAGAGAGAGCTCTTTAAACGGAGAGCGGTTGCCCCCGAGGGACAGGGAGTGACCAGCTTTGTTAGGAAGTCCCAAAGTTGTGCTAGCTGTGGGAGAACAGAGGGAAGTCAGGGTCTGAAACAATGCCGTGGGTGTAAAAAAAAAACCTTGTACTGTTCCAAGCAATGCCAGGCTAGTCATTGGTCAGTCCATAAAAGGACTTGTGCTCCATTTGTACAAAATGAGCTGGGAAGCCATCAAAGACCCTCACGTAAGACTATCATTAATAAGAAAAGAAACATCCTGAAAAAAAGACAACTGACAGTAACAGAGCTGATAGGAAAAAAATGCCTTATAAGTTGTTACTTACAAGGGAAAAAGACACAAGCACTCTGGGACACTGGCTCACAGGTGTCCGCGATTGATGAAGCCTGGAAACCTGAGCACTTACCTGAGGCCAGGCTAAGAGACATAGCAGAGATAATTGACCCAAATGACCCCATACAGATCGAAGCAGCTAATGGGACAGAGATGCCATATGTGGGATGGGTAGAAGTAACTTTCAGACTGGCAGCTGGTGCTACAGAATTTTATGTCCCTGTGCTTGTGATGAAAGGCAATAAGCAGTCCTGTCCTATCATGGGCTTCAATGTGATTGAACGTGTTATGGTTGGCAGCCAGAGTAGACAGTGCGAAAGTACTGAGGAAGAGGAATTGGTCAAATCAGTCAAAATGGCTTTTCCTAACTTAAATAAAAAAACAGCCAGGGCATTGATTGAAGCTGTGAGTGTTGAGAGGTCGGGTGAGTACCTAGTGAGAACAGGATGTCAAATTGTTAGTGTGCCGTCAAATTGTTAGTGCTATCCAAGTTAACTGTAAAGTGTGTGCAAAACCATTTAGAGAAGACACCACATTAGTGTTTGAGCCCAGTGAAAATCCCAAATGGCCAGAAGGACTGGAATTTTGTGACACTGTGGTTGTGGTGAGGAAAGGCACACAACCAAATATTGTGCTCAATGTGCAAAACCCGACTGACCATGACATCATGTTATCAGGGAGAGTGGTTATTGGTACTGTACAGATAGTCACACCTGTACATCCCCTCACTCTAGCTGAAGAAGCAAAATCACCTGTTAATGTGAACAGCATTCATACACAACACACTGAGAGCCAGGAAACCAGTGCAGAGCTTTGGGACCCTCCCATTGATCTTAGTCACCTAGATGAGTCTCAGAGAAGAGTAGTATGTGAGATGTTGAGAGAAGAGTCAGGTTCTTTCTCTCGATCTGATAGTGACATAGGATGCATTGAGCAGCTACAGTTAAAAATTTCATTGAAAGATCCTGAGCCTGTAGCAAAAACTTATATGTCAGTCCCCAAGCCTTTATATCAGGAAATGAAGGACTATTTAATGGATCTGATCACACAGGGCTGGATAGAGAAATCCCACTCTTCGTACGCCTCACCAGTTCTCTGTGTAAAAAAGAAATGTGGCTCTTTACGTCTGTGTATAGATTATAGAGAGCTAAACCGCAAAATCCACCCTGATAGGCAGCCAATACCTAGAGTCCAGGATATCATGGATGGCCTGGGTGGCAACACCATGTTCTCCCTATTAGACCAAGGCAAGGCTTACCACCAGGGATTCATGGCAAAAGAAAGTAAGCACCTGACCGCTTTTGTGACACCATGGGGTTTATACGAGTGGGCCAGGATTCCATTTGGCCTCATGAACGCCCCTGCAGCATTCCAGCGCTGCATGGAGGAGTGTTTGGGGGGGATACGGGATAAAATATGTGTCCCATATCTAGATGACACTCTTGTGTTCAGTAAGACCTTTGAAAGCCATGCTAATGACTTGAGGATAGTACTGCAAAGATTGAGGCAGCATGGAATCAAATTAAAACCCAGTAAGTGTGAATTATTCAAAACTGAAATTCGCTATCTAGGCAGAATTGTATCAGCAGAAGGAAACAAAATGGACCCCGCCGACACAGCTGCTGTAAGAACTTTAAAAGACAAAAAACCCAGCACTGTGGGGGAATTAAGGGGAATTATGGGACTACTGAGCTATTATCGCCAATACATAAAAGACTTCTCCCACATTGCTTCCCCCCTCTATGATCTGACTAAAGGTCCTGCCCGGGTGGAAAGTCCACATCTCGTGAGAAAGAGATCACACAGTAAGAGACATGTAAAGCTGGTGATCTTGGAACAGCTCATAGACTATTTGGTGCAACCCCCTGTACTTGCATTCCCAGATTTTTCTCAGCCATTTGTTCTTCACACAGATGTGTCCAGCAAAGGGCTCGGAGCTGTCCTGTACCAGAAACAGAATGGGAAATTACGAGTCATCGCATATCGGTCTCGAACACTATCAGCATCAGAAAAAAAAAAACTATCACCTTCATTCAGGTAAATTGGAATTTCTTGCACTAAAGTGGGCAATCACAGAACAATTTCGCGACTATCTCTATTATGCCCCATTCTTCACAGTTTACAGTGATAACAATCCCCTAACTTACGTGTTGTCCACTGCCAAACTAAATGCCACTGGGAGCAGATGGGTCGCAGAATTAGCTGATTTCAACTTCACAATCAAGTACCGCCCTAGTAAAGGCAACACTGATGCTGATACTCTATCCAGAATGCCATTAAATGTTGAGACTCTGATGAAGGAGTGTACAGAGGAAGTGTCTTATGATGCAATTGGAGCAACTGTTCAAGCAGTGGAGATGCAGCCAAAATTAAATGCCTCATGGTCAATGGCCATCTCTGTTGAAAGCATTAAAACAGCTCAGAATGCCTCTGTTGTCCCTCTCACGTCAACAATAATTCAGCAGGATCAGAGAGATGATCCAGATATTGGACCAGTTGCTCAATGTAAATTGTCTGTTATGAGGCCTTCACAACAGGAACTGAAAAAGTTTAGTGTGCAAAGCCGCTGTCTCCTCAGAGAATGGGATAAATTGAAAATGGAAGAGAATGGAGCCTTATGGAGAAAAACAGCTCACTGAAAACAGCTAGTATTGCCTAACAAGCACAGAGTTATGGTGTTACAGGAACTGCATGATCAGATGGGCCATCAAGGTGCTGACAGAACAGCATCTCTGGTGAGAGACCGTTTTTTTTTTCTGGCCACATATGCAGCAGGAAATAGAACAGTATGTTGTGAGCTGCACATGCCTGAAACAAAAGAAACCCAGTCGTGAGACTCGAGCGCCACTCACAAACATCATCACCACTCACCCATTTGAACTGGTTTCTGTGGATGTCCTCCACCTCGATAAGTGCAAAGGTGGCTATGAATATGTAATGGTGATTGTTGATCATTTCACGCGCTTTGCGCAAGTTTACTCAACAACATCAAAGTCAGGAAAAACAGTGGCAGATCGAGTATTCAATGACTACGCACTGAAATTTGGATTCCCAACCCGCATTCACCACGATCAGGGAGGTGAGTTTGAAAATCAGTTGTTCTCTGAACTAAGTAAGTACTGCTGTGTGACCAGCTCCAGGACGACTCCTTACCATCCCCAGGGGAATGGCCAGGTGGAACGTTTTAATCATACTCTGATGCAGATACTTAAAACACTCACTGACAAAGATAAGTTGAACTGGAAGGATTCTCTAAATAAGCTTGTATTTGCTTATAACTGCACACGTACAGAGGTAACAGGTTTCTCCCCATTCTATCTACTGTATGGCCGCTCCCCAAGACTGCCTGTTGATATGTTGTTCAACCTGTCCACTGAAACAGAAAACTGCAGTCACGTCGACTATGTTGAAAAATGGAAGCAGGGAATGCAGGAGGCATATGCTATCGCAAGACAGAATGCATCCAAAACTGCACAAAGGAATAAGAGAAACTATGATGGCAAGGTACCGGAGTGGTGGCTCAGTTGGTAGAGCATCCGCCCCACACCCGGGAGGCAGGGGTTCAAATCCCGGCCGGGTCATACCAAAGACCATATAAAAATGGTGCTTTCTGCCTTCTAGCGTGGTGCTCCGCATAATGGAATGGGGAAAGTAAAGTTACACACAGAGCTACCAGAGGACTGACCCCCCGCTGTAGCTTTCACTACTTACAGTAGCTGTGTGGCCTAGGGTCAGAGAAACGGAGATAGGCGCCGCCCATATACACCTTCAGGTGTGAAGGGATTAACTAACTATGATGGCAAGGTGAGAAGTTCAGTGCTGTGCCCTGGTGATCGTGTCTTAGTGCGGAATCTGACACCATGTGGAGGAACTGGTAAGCTGTGAAATCACTGGGAAGACACAATCCATACTGTGGTAAGGCAAGTTGGGCAGGATAGTCCCATCTATGAACTGAGACTAAAGGTAAAGGAAAGTCCAGGATCCTGCATCGGAACCTTCTTCTGCCATGTGATCACCTGCCGCTGGAGACAAGAACGCATTCACCTGTAAAACAAAAAAAAAAATCAACAGCACAGACTGCAAAAGCTAGGGACAGTTCCGAGGAAGAGGATGATGATGATTATTTTCCTATACCACCTCAGTACCCACCTCAATCGTCAGGACCATGGACAGTGACTCCTGCCAGTACAGAAAGAACAGCTGAACCTGACTGGAGAGAACTTGCTTCTCAGCTAGAAAGCAACAATGATAATCTCTCAGTAAGCCAGGAGCCACACAGTGACATTCCATCAGACACAGGAGAAAACTTGACAGAAGATCAGCCTGTCGAAGACACCTCTTTTCTGTCAGTTGAAAGGAACGAGGACCAGAATCAGGAACAGCAGCGGCCTCAGAGGAAACATAGGCCACCAAAGATCTTCAGATATGATCAAATAGGAACTCCATCCTGTTACAGTGTCGCTGCATCGCGCCTTTATCCAAGGGTTCATTACTCAGCACAGCCACATTACTACCAGCCCATATGTGTATACGAGATGTAGACTGGTAATTTGCATTCTGACCTGACTTTACCACTTTGCCACTAATGGACTACAGTCTGGTCCAATATTAAGTGACTGACCTTTCGCACATATATGTGTTATCTGAACTCAGAATTGAATGTATCAAAAGAGTTCCAGCCTGTCGTATATGTGTTATTTGGACTCAAAACTGAATGTATCAAGAGTTCCAGCCTGTCATATATGTGTCATTTGGACTCAAAATTGAATGTATCAAAAGAGTTCCAGTCTGTAACAAAATGCATACACAAGAAACACTGGACAATAAGTATTTGATACTTGCATGACAGAATGTATGAAAAGAGTTCCAGTCTGTAACAATACATTCCTAAATGTCAGACGTTGCAATAGAAGCATTGAACTAATATGTGATTCGAGTATTTTGGTCGTGAGAAGTTTGAATATGTTGGGGACAACATCTATTTTGAGGGGGAGTGTGTAACAGGTTAAATGGATCAGACATGGTTAACCCAATAGCTTCATTCTCCTTTAATGCACTGACTGTAGTTTTATGCATTTGATAGGAATGGTTTCATACTTTTTATGTGTTTCAGAATGTGTAATTAAGGCTCTTGCATATGTTTTGATAGACAAGGAAGACCGTAAGTTAATTTTGGATTGCTCTGTGATCTGTTGGTCACACCTTTTTACTCCGTGATCTGTTGTTTATGCCTTAGGGATCCAGTAGAGGGAATTGGCGCTCTGCACCTCACTTAATACAGACGAGTGAAGGCAGCAGATGCGTGTGTGATCATTTCTCCTTCCCTCACTACTTTTCTTCCCTATTTAAGGTAAATATTGCACATAAAGCACTGTAAGTTTGAGAAAACGTGCTAGATATTCTTTTCTATGTATTATTGTACTGTTTGAGTTTTGCACGACTTTATTGATGAAAGAATGTGAGCTAAAATGGATTAAATTTAAGCTAGTGGCCAGGAAACCCCATAGCTGTCCTGCCATCTTCAACTGTGCAACATGTGGTCATTGTCTTGTAAGCTAGCCATGGGTTCATGTGTGTGTGGTGATTAGAGATGTTTGTTTAAAACTGTACTTTGTTCTTAATGAGTTCTTTTTAGCAGTGAACACAATTTAGTGTGTTAATAGCAATAATTTAAAAGGTTAAAAATATATTATAAATTCATATGTTTACAATGTGATTATGTTTAAGATACAGTATGTACATGGTGTTGGTTATGTTCAAAACTTAATACAGACGAGTGAAGGCAGCAGATGCGTGTGTGATCATTTCTCCTTCCCTCACTACTTTTCTTCCCTATTTAAGGGGATTTACATTCTGGGCCAAGAAGAATGACTTCAGTCTTATCTGAGTTTAACAGCAGAAAATTACAAGTCATCCAGGCTTTGATATCCTTAAGACAGGCATCTAACTTGGCTAATTGATTACAATTATCGGGCTTCATTGACAGGTATAGTTGTGTGTCGTCTGCGTAACAATGAAAATGTGTACAGTGCTTTCTAATGATATTGCCTAACAGAAGCATATATAAACTAAAAAGAGTAGGGCCTAACACAGATCCCTGTGGCACTCCATGACTGAGCTTAGAGTTGGAAGAAAATTCATCATTGTTGTGAACAAACTGAAATCTATCAGACAAATAAGATCTAAACCACTGCAGCGGAGTTCCGCTTAGTACAATATAGTGTTCTAATCTATCAAGTGGAATGGCATGATCGATAGTGTCAAAGGCTGCACTAAGATCTAAAAGGACAAGAACAGAAACAAGTCCATTATCAGATGCCATAAGGAGGTCATTAGTGACCTTCACTAAGGCAGTTTCAGTGCTGTGATGAACTCTGAACCCAGATTGAAACTCCTCAAACAAACCAACTCCCTGCAAGTGGTCAAACAATTGCGCAGCAACAGCTCTTTCCAAGATTTTTGAAATGAAAGGCAGATTAGAGATTGGTCGATAGTTAGCCAAAACTCCTGGATCGAGTGTCGGCTTTTTGAGTAAAGGTTTAATTACAGCAGTTTTAAAAGTCAGTGGTACATAACCCAGAGTTAAAGAAGAATTAATTATATGAAGAATATGGCTACCAATAATTGGGAAGACAATTTTAAATAACCTGGTAGGAATAGGGTCCAAAAGGCAAGATGAAGGCTTAGATGAGGAGATTATTTTATCCAACTCTAAGAGGTCAATTGAAGTAAACTTTTCTAAACATATCAATTGAGGGAGTTGTAGTAGTTAATGTACTTAAGTTTGCGGTAGGAAGAATCTGACTGATTTTATCACTAATAGATAAAATTTTGTGATTGAAAAAGTTCAGAAAGTCCTGACTAGAAAGCTCAGGGGGGATGCGAGGATTGACTGAGTCCTGACACTTTGTCAGCCTGGCTATAGTGTTGAAAAGAAATCTGGGGTTATTCTTATTCGCTTCTATTAATGCAGAATAATAACTTGATCTAGCTTTTCTAAGAGATTTTTTATAAATTAAGAGATGATTTCGCCACGCTAAATAGAATTCCTCTGAATTAGTAGAACACCATTTCCTTTCCAATTGACGAGTCTTCTGTTTTAAGCTACGAGTTTCTGAGTTAAACCAAGGGGTTAGAAATCTCTGGTTAGACATTTTCTTTTTTAAAGGGGCTACCAAATCTAGAGTCTGAGGCAGAGAGGCTGTAACGATATCTACCATGCAATCAATTACGAAAGGAGCAGGCTCTCCATCTTTTATTTCCATTGTTGACCCATGGTATAGAGGAGACAATCTGCAAAAATTTGTTAACGTCATCTGAAAGACATCTGCTGTAATAGTATTTTTCTTTAGGAGTCAGATAATCAGAAATAGTGAAATCAAAAGGTTAACAGACAATGGTCTGACAGTACAGGATTAGGAGGAGACACTACCAGATTTTCTATATCTATACCATAAGTCAAAACAAGGTCCAATGTATGGTGGAGATAATGGGTAGAATTTTCTACTTTCTGGGAAAACCCCATTGAGTCTAAAATTGAATTGAATGCCTTATTAAGACAGTCACTCTCTACATCAACATGTACTGTATGTTAAAGTCCCCTACAATAATTATTCTATCTGATTTCAGCACTAAATCAGCTAAAAATTCAGCAAATTTGGATAGAAACTCTGAGTAGGCTGAGGGAGGATGATAAACTATGGCAAAGAGAACTGGGTTCAAGCCAAGATAGCCAACATACCCCACACTGAGGACCAGGCTCTCAAAGGAATTAAAACAATTTTTCCTTGACATTAACTAGTAATTTAGAATGGAAAACTGCTGCCACTCCACCTCCACGACCAGAACCTCTGGGGTTATGACAGTTTAAATAACCAGAGGGAGTTGATTCATTCAAACCGATATAACCGTCTTGCCCAAGCCAAGTCTCTGTGAGGGATAGTAGATCGATCTGATGATCGATTGATAGATCATGGACTAGCAGAGACTTGGGAGTTAGAGACCTAATATTTAATAAACCACATTTAATTTTAAAATTTTGGGGAGGAACAGAGGCCAAAATATTAAACTTGAGGTTTGATTTGAATTTTACCAACATTTTGTTTAATCACTTTGGGATGTTTATGCATTCTATTTTTATTAACTTTATTAACTTTGGGGGGAGCAGAGAAAGGTTCTTTAAGGGAGAAGACAGGGGCAAAGTTGAGGGGTGGTGGATGAGGGGGAGCTGCAGAAAGACGTGTATTTATCAGGTTGTGTTGTATTTCTCTTGAGTTATAATATTTTGGGTAACGGGAGACAGACACAATCTCTGTAGGGTTATAAATGGAAGGGTGATCCAAACAGTGCAAATTATATGGATTAATGGGATTAATATGAGAAGTGGAAACAATGGAATCAGGCTTTTTAGCAAGGCAGTACCAAGCTAGCACCAAACAGAAACTAATATCAACAAACAGAGATTAAAAACGAAATCAATAAAATTAAAAAAAAAACAACACTAACCCTTTAAGTTGTATTTTTGACATTTGTGACCTGTGCTGGCAAAATGAGTGAGGAAATTTTCAAAACTGAGGTAACATTATTTTCATATTCTGTATTGGACGACCTTCAAAATGATTTAATTTGTAGGAATTGGGCAAAAACTGATCAGCAACACGTTGATTTTGTTTATGTCTTGGCTGGTTGGAAAACTCACATTCAGTTTGTCCTGAGTTACGCCTTCTGGAATTCAATGTGTATTTTTAGAAAGGATCTCCAAGCTTTACAATGATACCAGGTACTGATCTGGTTTTTCCTGGGACTTGCTGCCAGCGCGCAAAGAAAGAATCATGATTTATGACTTCTAGTGCTTTTAGCTCGTAATCAGACTGTGCGCCTTCTAACTCATTTTGCCAGCATGGGTCACATTTATTATCATTATAAGTATTCTCCTAATCTTCAGTTTATTTAGAAGTGTTTCTGATATTATGCTCTTATTTTGAAGTCATTCCTGTTCCATTTCCTGTAACCCTGTTGTTCTAGCCTGCTTCCAGTTCACTGTTATAATTTGCTATTTATTACAGTATGTTTCTGTCACCTACCTCTCATCAGCTGTAACTCTCTGTTGAAAGGTAAGCCCATGTTATGTCTTCCGTTTCCATGCTCCAGTCAGGTTTTTAGTTTCATTCTTTTGTTTAGGTTTCACTTAACATCCAGCTTCCGAGCTGGAAAAGCACTTCCTTCTGGTCGGTGGTTGACAGAATTCAGCATACTCCTTTATTGTGATACTTTTGCAAGTGTTTTATCAAGTTGCTGGTGTTAAAATTGTAAACAGTTGTACCACACAGCAACATGCCGAGGCGAGTCCCACAGAAAGGCTCCAGTGACACTCACTGCCTCTGTGTACAGGAGCCATGCACAGTGTGGCTGAGAACATCATTGTGCCTTCATTTTATTTTCCATCCATCCATCCATCTTCTACCGCTTTTCCGGAGGTCCGGGTCACTGAGGCAGCAGTTCAAGCAGAGAATCCCAGACTTCCCTCTCCCCAGCTACTTGCTCCTGCTCTTCAGAGAGGATACCAAGGCATTCCCAGACCAACTGGGAGATGTATCAATAAATTACTTTTGTTCCTTACCGATACTAATCCAGCCATTTTACCTGGATCAAACCCAATACTGACACATTGGATCAGATTGGCTCATCTCTAGTTTTTAATACTCTTTTGCCTTCAGGAAAAGCTTCTTGTTTTCCAGACTACTAACATGTCCTCCTTGCTTTGGGCAGGCTCGCACACAAACAAATCTCTTGCCTCCTGGTTCTAGAAATCTTACCTGGTCCACTCCCTGCTCCAGAAAACAAGTAAGCTCAGCTCACAACTTTAAACATCATCTAACCCCATCTCATTTACAGTACCAAATCATCTCCACTCACTGTTGGGACAAACTATGTGCTTGGATCTGGGACTGTTATACAGACGTGGACAAAATTGTTGGTACCCTTCTGTTAATGAAAGAACAACCCACAATGGTCACAGAAATAACTTGAATCTGACAAAAGTGGTAATAAATAAAAATTCTATAAAAATTAACCAATGAAAATCACACAATGCTTTTGAATTGTGGTTCAACAGAATTATTTTAAAAAACAAACTCATGAAACAGGCCTGGACAAAAATGATGGTACCCTTAACTTAATATTTTGTTGCACAACCTTTTGAGGCAATCACTGCAATCATACGATTTCTGTACCTGTCAATGAGACTTCTACACCTCTCAGCAGGTATTTTGGCCCACTCCTCATGAGCAAACTGCTCCAGTTGTCTCAGGTTTGAAGGGTGCCTTCTCCAGACAGCATGTTTCAGCTCCTTCCACAGATGTTTAATAGGATTTAGATCAGGGCTCATAGAAGGCCACTTTAGAATAGTCCAATGTTTGGCTCTTAGCCATTCTTGGGTGTTTTTAGCTGTGTGTTTTGGGTCATTATCCTGTTGCAAGACCCATGACCTGAGACTGAGACCAAGCTGTCTGACATTGGGCAGCACATTTCTCTCTAGAATACCTTGATAGTCTTGAGATTTCATTGTACCATGCACAGATTCAAGACACCCTGTGCCAGATGCAGCAAAGCAGCCCCAGAACATGACAGAACCTCCTCCATGTTTCACAGTAGGGACAGTGTTCTTTTCTTGGTATGCTTCATTTTTGCATCTGCGAACATAGAGCTGATGTGCCTTGCCAAAAAGTTCCAGTTTTGTCTCGTCTGCCCATAGGACATTCTCCCAGAAGCTTCGTGGCTTGTCAACATGCAGTTTGGCAAATCCAGTCTGGCTTTTTTATGATTTGTTTTCAACAGTGGTGTCCTCCTTGGTCGTCTACCATGAAGTCCACTTTGGCTCAAACAACGACGGATGGTGCGATCTGACACTGATGCACCTTGACCTTGGAGTTCACCATGAATGTGTTTAGAGGTTGTTCTGAGCTCTTTTGTTACCATTCGTATTATCCGTCTCCTCCTGCGGCCACGTCCAGGGAGGTTGGCTACAGTCCCGTGGATCTTAAATATCTGAATATGTGCAACTGTAGTCACAGGAACATCAAGCTGCTTGGAGGTCTTATAGCCTTTACCTTTAACATGCTTGTCTATAATTTTCTTTCTAATCTCCTGAGACAACTCTCTCCTTTGCTTCCTCTGGTCCACGTTTAGTGTGGTAAACACCATGTCCCCAAACAGCACAGCGACTACTTGTCACCCTTTAAGTAGGCGACTGACTGATTACAAGTTTGTAGACACCTGTGATGTTAATTAGAGGACACCTCTTGGTTGAACATGTCCCTATGGTCACATTATTTTCAGTCTTTTCTAGGGGTACCATCATTTTTGTCCAGGCCTGTTTCATGAGTTTGTTTTTTAAAATAATTCTGTTGAACCACAATTCAAAAGCATTGTCTGATTTTCACTGGTTAATTTTCATAGAATTTTTATTTATTACCATTTTTGTCAGATTCAAGTTATTTCTGTGACCATTGTGGGTTTTTCTTTCATTAACAGAGGGGTACCAACAATTTTGTCCACGTCTGTAAAGGGATTTTACCCACCTGGCTCATCTGCTCAGTTTCCCTTGTTGACTATACCTCTCTGTTCTACTACCTACCCATCCAGAACTCTCACCAGCCTCCACACTTGAAAACAACCTGCAAGTCACCATTATTGCTCTCCACAGACTCACATTCTCCTTTTCCTCTCCCCTGCATTCTAGACTCCCATGGTGCAGGTTCCACTTACCTGCTTTAATAAAATTAAAAAAAAAAAACCTCCTTTGCCTCAGTCATGGCCTTCTTGTGTTTGTGTTCTGCATGTGGGTCTCTGTCTAGATTAAATATGATCGTTTGTCTTTTGTCACCATTGACTAAAACATGAACTGTCCAACAGTGAGAACTAATGTTGGGATTAGCCAACTTGCAGGTTCAAAAATCATTGTAGGCAGATGAGAGCTGCATAAGAACTGACCCCCGGCATGGAACATGACAGCCACAGTTTCTGCGAGTTCTTTAAAATATGTGCTTGTCCCGTGCAGTAGACTCCTTAGACTGTAAGCCTATATGTGCACGCACTGTGGTGCCAATGTGGTACAAAACCCTGTCATAGTTTACATGAACACAAAAGAGTGTTCCAAGCATCTGTGAGAAAAGGTTATTGATAAATATAAGTCTCGGGATGGATTAAAAAAAAATCTGGTAATCAGTTAACCCCTTGCACTCCGGTCAATTTCCCTAAAAACGCCAAAAAAATAACGTGCCCAAAGTAAATCGAAAGCTGTTCTTCAACCCTTTGCAGCATCTTCATGGGTTTGGTCTCATTTAAAAGAAAACACTTTGAATTTTTTGGCAAAATAGTCATAATCTCTCTAAGTGCTCCAGCCACTGAGTTACAGTCATCTAAACATACTGAACTTGAAGAAAATAAATTTGGCCTGGGTGTTTTTTTTGGATACAAATGCTTGCAAATAACACACAGCTTCAGATCCGGGCTGGAAAATGCAACAGAAATGTAGAACCAAGTGTTATCCAGCTGAGGGCCAAATTTTGTAACAATACCACAAAAAATGAATATATTACACAGCTTTTTCCTCAGGTAGTTCCCAGGCGTTTTTGAACTGTGCCAAATGGCACAGTTTGGAAAAACGTCTGTAACTTTTGAATGATTCAATATAGAAGCTTCATCTTGGGCTCTAATGAAAGGTTACACTCAGGGCTGTGTGTGTGTGTGGGGGGGGTTGTCCCCCCCCCCCCCACACACGCGCCACGGTCCATCATGCAGCGATGACGCACAGCTGTAATTTACCGATCGGTCAAAAGTGATTTTGATTACAATTTTCAGGGATAAAGAATAATTTAGCTTAGAACACTTACCTCTTCACAGCAGAAGAGGAGCTGGCAAACTTCTTCCTCATTGTCAGACGAACGCGACGCTGGTCTCGCGACCCGATCAAAACATAATTCCATTATTGCGGTTTTGTGTTTCCATGATTGCGGTTTTTGACGAACGATTTTTCCAAACAAATAACAGTAGTAATTAAAAAAAGACTGGCGAACGCGTGTGTGTCAGCCTTTGTCGTCGGCCTCCGTCGGTCTATGATGACCATGAAAAGAATCCTAACGTCTACTCTGCTGGAACAAAAACAAAAAAAGCACCGCCTGTGGCTGAACATGCCGATGCGCGAATATCAGTCCCTGTCACACAAGTAGCACTTGTGGGTGGTCTCTGTGCTGCTGGGTCTGTGACGGTTCTTCCTGCGGGTCCTTTTTTTATCTGCTGCAGCAGTCTGTCTTCACCCAGCCTTACAAAAAACAGTTCGCGAACTTCTCTGCTTCAATTGGCTCGCTGCATTCACAGCTTTGGTAGGCAGGTCCTTCTTGCTAGGTTTTCAGTCATTGGTTCTTCAAGGTTTCAGAAACCCAATTCAAGGCTCTTATTAGTCGAATGAGAGGTCAATCAGATGAACTAATCTGTTCGCGGCTGTGTCTGTAGTGGAAGAACTTTTTTTTTTTTTTCAGTGCGCGCTTGGAGGCAGCGCCCTCGTGCGTCCTCGTGCGTCCTCTGGGACGCAGAGACTTGCCCGCCCACGGTACAATAGAGTGCAAGAGGTTAAATAAAGCAGCTATGAAAGGAATATGGTACATGTGCAAATCTGTCCAAAGCAGGCTGTCTTCAAAGATTGAATTACCATGCGAGAGGGAGACTAGAGAGGGGTCATCAATGCACCTGACTACTCACGAGTTAAAAGCTTCAGCAGGTGAGATAGGAGAGATTCTGATACAGCTGTTGCACAGGTTCATCATCAGTCAAACCTTTATGGGTAAGTGAGAAACTGAATGCCACTGCTGAAAAATATTGACTCGAGTTTACCCAAAGGTATGTAAGAAACTCCAAGGTAAAGTTCTTTGCTCTGATGAGACTGTAATGGCATTTTTTTTTTTTTGGCCATCAGACTAGGTGCTTTAACTGGTGAAGAAAATGAGCCATATTTGCTTTTTGCAGAGTCTCTTCCATCCCAACTGTTGAGGAAGCAAAAGCTTGAGCATCTCTGGGTTTTGGTTATTATTTCGCTTCAGTATTCTCAGTTGTGGTTTTGCTTTAGGTGTTTTCTGTTTCTTTGGTCCCGTTTCAGAAAGTGAGCTTAGCATACTCCAAAACTCTGTGATTTGAGCAACTCTGAGCTGTGAGAATAATGATCTTGTGATTTAAAGAGCACTTAACATGTGACCCAACATTTGTGTTCTCTCATTGTGCTTCTGCATGTAATTTTGAGAAAGGGTTTGAGGCCCCATTCCATGTGTCAAAATGCTTCTATCTTTTCTTTTAGTCCTAACAGGCAGTTGATGCACAACATTGACACTGTGATATCCTCTGGTGCGATTGGTAAACATGAGTTGATTGCCTCTGACAAAGCTCTCCAATGTCAAGCTTCTGAATCCTTGACAAAATTCTACTGCACCAAAATCTTAAACTGTAGTGACCCACCACAATCTACAGGGACATTCATCCTCACACTCACAAGGTCCGGAAGAAGCAGAGGAGATCCACATACGGACAGAGAGCCCCTGGGGGGACAACCAGAACAATGGAGTATTGTTTATACATCCCCGGATTAAGGAGAAGATGTCCGGGCGCCAGCTGGTCAAGCTAATCATATGTATTGACTGAAGAAAAAAAAAGAGCTGAGCTAAAAGAGCTGAGGATACCTGCCTCAGCAACACGACACAGCACAGACAGCACAGCACAGTACAGCACTGCGTACTGTGCTGTACTATGCTGAACAAGTGTGTCTCATTTTGATGGAGGAAATAAAACTCTGCAACCTTCCAGCTCGTCACACCTCGCCTTGAAACTATTCCTCCACACTGGTGACCCATGACGTGTCATGGTGCGCCCCTCGCCTGATCTTATCCCTCCACACTGGTGACCTGACGAGAGAGAATGACCGTCTGCTCCCTCTCACCGTGCTGTGGACAGCAGAGGACCAGAGAACACCTGCAACCTCTTCATCCTCACCGGAGCGCGTGCCCCGGAGCAGGCAGCGCTTGGACCGACACGCACGATTAACGGCGACACGAGCGAAACGAAGGAAGCAGCCTGAACGGGGAAATCATTGATGCCAACTGCATTGATATACACCAAGCTCCCCGACCCTGACTCACACGACAGCGGACCTCCCGTGCACAGAAGCCCCGCATGCACACCGCAGGATTACGAGGACAGCGCAACTGCCAGTTATGTGGTCACGGCGCCAAGCGCGCACCACGCACAGAGACGAACCGGCTCCACAGACTGATACATTGTTCTCTGCCGCTGCACATGTCTGAGAAACACGGCCGATCGCAACCCTCGGAACCTTCAGGGCTGCTCACGCACCTGAAGCAGACGTGCAGCCCGCACACAGGACATTGTATGGGTTTCTCAGCCACGGTGCACAAGGGGAATTTAGCCGATTGCTGTCCCCGGTGGTTTTAGGGCTGCATCTGCACCTAAAGCCTAACTGCCAAGTCCCTCACACAACTGCAGTTGTTTCACAGCCGCAACGCATCCTCGGGGAATTTGGCCATTCACCTTCCCCCATCCTCGCTCGACCGAGCTGCGAGAAGAGTCAGAGACTTTTTTTTTTTTTTTTTTTTCACAGCCGCTGTGGATCACTGCCCCTGGCTTACCGGGAAAGTCCCTCACCATCGCGGATCCACACGCAATTTTTGCATGGCCCAGACACCTTTAATGTCCTGGGCCAGCACTCACTCACTCCCACCCCCCTCCCACTCCTCCTCCTCCACAGCGCTCTTCCCACACCTCACTCCCTAAAGCCAGCCGATCGCCGTCTTGTTCCATTACGCACGACGCAAACCGGCCCCGTGCACCCACGGTCCACGGCCATTCAATGTGCTGGAACCCGGAGCGGAGCACACTGTATTTTTCCACCCCACTCCCATCCCCCCCACAGACTGACATGCCCTCCGACAGTTCTACCAGAGCTTGAGCCCAAATGACGGGGGGGGGGGGGGTCACAGCCCCTTGTGAGTGTTCTCGGGGGAGCCCTGTGGTGACCCACCACAATCTACAGGGGACATTCATCCTCACACTCACAAGGTCCGGAAGAAGAGAGACAGAGAGCCCCTGGGGGGACAACCAGAGCAATGGACTATTGTTTATACATCCCCGGATTAAGGAGAAGACGTCCAGGCGCCAGCTGGTCAGGCTAATCATATGTATTGACTGATATGTAAATCAATATGCTAATGTGCCATGCATTCTCTCTGTTTGTATAACATATAAAAGGGCTGAGGATACATGCCTCTGCAACATGACACAGCACAGTCAGCACAGCACAGCACTGTAGCGTACAGCGCTACAAGTGCGTGTCATTTTGATGGAGGAAATAACACTGCAACCTTCCAGCTCATCGCACCTCGCCTTGAAACTATTCTGATACAACTGTTGCACAGGTTCATTATCAGTCAAACCTTTATGGGTAAGTGAGAAATTGAATGCCACTGCTGAAAAATATTGACTCGTGTTTACCCAAAGGTATGTAGGAAACTCCAAGGTAAGGTTCTTTGTTCTGATGAGACTGTAATGGCATTTTTTTTTTTTTTGCCATCAGACTAGGTGCTTTAACTGGTGAAGAAAATGAGCCACATTTGCTTTTTGCAGAGTCTCTTCCATCCCAACTGTTGAGGAAGCAAAAGCTTGAGCATCTCTGGGTTTTGGTTATTATTTCGCTTCAGTATTCTCAGTTGTGGTTTTGCTTTAGGCGTTTTCTGTTTCTTTGGTCCTGTTTCAGAAAGTGAGCTTAGCGTACTCCAAAACTCTGTGATTTGAGCAACTCTGAGCTGTGAGAATAATGATCTTGTGATTTAAAGAGCACTTAACATGTGACCCAACATTTGTGTTCTCTCATAGTGCTTCTGCATGTAATTTTGAGAAAGGGTTTGAGGCCCCATTCCATGTGTCAAAATGCTTTCATCTTTTTTTTTAGTCCTGACAGGCAGTCGATGCACAACATTGACACTGTGATATCCTCTGGTGCGATTGGTAAACATGAGTTGATTGCCTCTGACAAAGCTCTCCAATGTCAAGCTTCTGAATCCTTGACAAAATTCTACTGCACCAAAATCTTAAAACCATTATTTAGTGGAGTTGTTTCTTTTCTTAGTCACTGACACGTTTTGGAGAAGCACTTGATTCACAAGGTTTTCATTTGACAAGTCAGACAACCTTATATAAGCCTCAGTTCTTTACTCTCTGTTTTCATGTTTGTGAGCACCCCCCTTCCCATTCTATGACTTTTGCATTTGGAAAAGTTTCACCAGAGAATCATTAAACATTCATCTTATCTTCATAGAGGCAAAGTCAGCCAGACAGAGAACAATGCAGACAAAGACACAGAGGAAAATAGGACAAGACAGAAAAGGGAAAGAAATGTACAGACTAAGAAGCAGGCAGGCAGATAGACAGATAAAAAGGCCCAGGCAACCAAGCCAAAAAGCATATGGTTGTTCCCTGTTCTCGACTCCTATCTGGTTCTATGCTCTCCAACCCCAGCCTTCAGCATCACAGTGGGAGGTGACACTCACAGATCTGCTCCCTGCATCCTATATAAAACCTCCCCAGTCTATTTACCTTCTTCAAG
Source organism: Pholidichthys leucotaenia (assembly GCA_020510985.1). NCBI lineage: Eukaryota > Metazoa > Chordata > Actinopteri > Cichliformes > Pholidichthyidae > Pholidichthys > Pholidichthys leucotaenia. The sequence continues at coordinate 376,955,455 of CM035844.1, read as the reverse complement.
GATTATTGTTAATGCCTGTCTTTCACATGCTGCTCATTTGGGCAAATCCCTCTTGTTTCTGTGGTGCAGTCAGTGTATCTGTGAGACTGCAGGAGTGTATCCACAAGGGGATAATTGTGTTTGTGTCTTTCTGCAGGGAGTTTCATTTCTACCTAAGGTTACTTGCATCTATGAGTGTCTTGTTTGGCAGGGAAGCATTTTATACATCTAACTGATTGCATGGTCTGCGATTTAGGTGACAACTACACTGGTGAGGACAGGCAATACAGTTGTTGATCATGTGCACTGACAGATGCCAACCAGAAATTATATTCTTTTAATTATAACTTAATCCATTCCTTTCATTACTAATAGAATGGTCACAAAATTTGTCATTTTTTTAAAAATTTGTCTAGACAGTCAGGTCGCATTTTATGCTTAAAGAGGACACCTGATGAATGAATTGAGAGAACAATGATGCTTTCAATAAAGTCCTTGCTCAAATTGAAGAGTGCTTTCAGCAGAGCAGCATGACAGATGCTGTCAAGTTACTGCAGACTGCACCCTTGTGCAATGTACTTCGCTACTTACCATGTTCTTTTAGATCTCTCATGTATTTTTAAATGACAAGTACATGGACCCGTTTGTAATATCTCCATATTAAACAATGTTTCTGTTGTGTAAACAGGTTTGACTGGCTGAGAAGAGAGCCCTTCTGTGCAAGGCAAACTGTTTCACTTTGAAAAGCTGCTCTGAATTCTCCATTGCCTCGGGTAACTAATGACTTTCCCATGAAGAATATTGGTAGAGTGCTTCAAGCATCTCATTCATAATCTACTGCCACTTGTGTGAAACTTTTGTGGAAGCAACCTGTGTTTGTGTTTAAAAATAATACTATATACTGCACAACTTCCATTTGAACACCACAGGGATTGTGAACTGCCTGCAGTTTACTAAATGTTCCACTTAATAATGGACGCATGGCAGCCCCCACCCCCTTTTTATTTTCTTTAACATTTGCAGAAAGAGGTACATAGGCATGGTGTCAATTCCAATTTTGCAATTCCAGTTTCCCTTTCAATTCCACTGACATTTAAGATAAGATAAGATAAGCCTTTATTAGTCCCACAATGGGGAAATTCCAGGATTGCAACAGCACAGGGATAGCAACACTCAGAGCAACAATCAGAAGGCAAGAGAAAAAAAAAAGAAACAAGAGCAGCAAGTATACATATGTACATATAAACATAAATAAATAAATATATATATATATACAGTGGGGAAAAAAAGTATTTAGTCAGCCACCGATTGTGCAAGTTCTCCCACTTAAAAGATGAGAGAGGTCTCCAATTTTCATCATAGGTATACCTCAACTATGAGAGACAAAATGAGGAAAAAAATCCAGAAAATCACATTGAAGGATTTTTAATGAATTAATTGGTAAATTCCTCGGTAAAATAAGTATTTGGTCAATAACAAAAGTTCATCTCAGTACTTTGTTATATACCCTTTGTTGGCAATGACAGAGGTCAAACGTTTTCTGTAAGTCTTCACAAGGTTTTCACACACTGTTGCTGGTATTTTGGCCCATTCCTCCATACAGATCTCCTCTAGAGCAGTGATGCTTTGGGGCTGTCGCTGGGCAACACGGACTTTCAACTCCCTCCAAAGATTTTCTATGGGGTTGAGATCTGGAGACTGGCTAGGCCACTCCAGGACTTTGAAATGCTTCTTACGAAGCCACTCCTTCGTTGCCCGGGCAGTGTGTTTGGGATCATTGTCATGCTGAAAGACCCAGCCACGTTTCATCTTCAATGCCCTTGCTGATGGAAGGAGGTTTTCACTCAAAATCTCACGATACATGGCCCCATTCATTCTTTCCTTTACACGGATCAGTCGTCCTGGTCCCTTTGCAAAAAAACAGCCCCAAAGTATGATGTTTCCACCCCTATGCTTCACAGTAGGTATGGTGTTCTTTCTCCTCCAAACACGACAAGTTTAGTTTTTACCAAAAAGTTCTATTTTGGTTTCATCTGACCATATGACATTCTCCCAGTCCTCTTCTGGATCATCCAAATGCTCTCTAGCAAACTTCAGACGGGCCTGGACATGTACTGGCTTAAGCAGGGGGACACGTCTGGCACTACAGGATTTGAGTTCCTGGCGGCGTAGTGTGTTACTGATGTAGCCTTTGTTACTTTGGTCCCAGCTCTCTGCAGGTCATTCACTAGGTCCCCCCATGTGGTTCTGGGATTTTTGCTCACTGTTCTCGTGATCATTTTGACCCCACGGGGTGAGATCTTGCGTGGACCCCCAGATCGAGGGAGATTATCAGTGGTCTTGTATGTCTTCCATTTTCTAGTAATTGCTCCCACAGTTGATTTCTTCACACCAGTCTGCTTACCTATTGCAGATTCAGTCTTCCCAGCCTGGTGCAGGTCTACAATTTTGTTTCTGGTGTCCTTTGACAGCTCTTTGGTCTTGGCCATAGTGGAGTTTGGAGTCTGACTGTTTGAGGTTGTGGACAGGTGTCTTTTATACTGATAACGAGTTCAAACAGGTGCCATTAATACAGGTAACGAGTGGAGGACATAGGAGCCTCTTAAAGAAGAAGTTACAGGTCTGTGAGAGCCAGAAATCTTGCTTGTTTGTAGGTGACCAAATACTTATTTTCCACCATAATTTGCAAATAAATTCATTAAAAATCCTTCAATGTGATTTTCTGGATTTTTTTTTTTCTCATTTTGTCTCTCATAGTTGAGGTATACCTATGATGAAAATTGGAGACCTCTCTCATCTTTTAAGTGGGAGAACTTGCACAATTGGTGGCTGACTAAATACTTTTTTGCCCCACTGTATATATATATAGACAGTGTGGAGCATTGTAGCTAGATGGAATAAATATGTAGATATGTAAACACACACAGTACGGAGCATTGTAGCTAGATGGAATAAATATGTAAATATATAAACACACACAGTGCGGAGCATTGTAGCTAGATGGAATAATATGTAGATATATAAAAACACAGTGCGGCGCATTGTAGCTAGATGGAATAAATATGTAGATATATAAACACACCCAGTGCGGAGCATTGTAGCTAGATGCAATAAATATGTAAATATATAAACACACGCAATGCAGAGCATTGTTGCTAGATGGGATGAAACAGCACAACCGTCTACTTAGTTATCCTACATGGTATGATTATGTACCCATACATATTCTCACCCTAACTAACTAACTAACTAACCTGCACTTATATAGCGCTTTTCTAGTCACAAAGACCACTCAAAGCGCTTTCATTAATACTAACCCTCTATTCTAAGGGCCTATAGGAAACAGATATCTAAGGACAATTTAGAACAGCCAATTAACCTAACATGCATGTCTTTGGCATGTGGGAGGAAACCGGAGAAATCCCGGAGTAAACCCACGCAACACGGGGAGAACATGCAAACTCCACACAGATCACTGTTGGTTGGGGGCTGGGATCGAACCCACGATCCCACGATCCCCACAATCCCCCGGCCAAGGGTAAACTGTGCTGCCGCAGTGCTAACCACTGCGCCACCGGTTTTCACACACTGTTGCTGGTATTTTGGCCCATTCCTCCATACAGATCTCCAGATTTGTGTATTTATAATATTTATAATATTTATGTTAAATGTGAGTCAGGCTGTTATATTTGTGTATTTATAATATAATATTTATAATTGTGTATTTATAATTTTTCTGCATTGATGTATGTGGTTATTGTGTATATTTTTTATCTTGATTCTTTTTTCTAAAGCCCATCCAGGGACAAGAGTTGCAAATTAGCTAATAGCTATACACTCTATGTGCAACACATCAGATTGATTGTCTTTGATTAATTGTCTATGTTTATTGCACTGTCCCTGTCAAATAAACTAATCTACTACTACTACTACTCCATAGCGACCGGTATTTTCCTAGTTGTATGCCGGAGGGGACCATTGTATAAGTCTATTGCGTCTTTTGCATTCAAAACTATTAGGTTGTCACGTCTTTTTGCTATCTCTGCGAGCAGCCCTGCTTAGGTTGTACAGTCTGACAGCCGTTGGTAGGAAGGACCTGTGAAACCTCTCGGTTGTGCACCTAGGATGATGTAGTCTGCTGCTAAATGAGCTCCTCAGTGCATTCAGTATGTCCTGCATAGGGTGGAACTCGGACTCCAGCAGAGATGACAGTTTAGCCACCGTCCTTCTCTCTCCTATCTCCTCCACTGGGTCAAGGCGCTGCCCCAGGACAGAGCTAGCTTTCTTGATCAGTTTGTTCAGTCTCTTCCTATCGGCTGCCGTAATGCCACTGCCCCAGCAGACCACTCCAAAAGTGATGGCTGATGCCACCACCGTGTCATAGAATGTCTTCAGCAGTGCCCCTTGTACACCAAAAATACTGTGGATCATTCAGTTCTTTTAGACAGATTTAATTTCACTGGCCTTTCTGGTTCAGATTTAAAATGGTTTAAATCTCACTAAGAGAGTTCTTTGTAAATATTGAGAGTCCGTCATCCAAAAGTTATAAAATAAATTGCAGTCTTCCCCAGGGTTCAGTTTTAGGTCCATCACTATTTAATCTTTATACGTTACCAATAGAAGAGGTCATCAAGACGCCTGGCATAAATTTCCACAGCTACCCTGATGACATCCAGCTTTACATGGCCGTGTCTCTGGATGACCCTGGACCTATTGACTCTCTTAAATTGTATTTATGATATTAAACAGTGGCTGGCAGACAACTTCTTCCAGGTCTACCAAGACAAAAACGGTAGTTTTAGTTATTAGTACTGAAGCCAAGAGAGAGAAACTGTCAGCACATTTATAAAAAAAAAACAAAACTAGTCCTCCAAAGCTGTAAAAAATGTAGGAGTCATCTTTGACCAGAATCTTAGATTTGAACAACATATTAGAAATGTCACCAAAACTGGTTTTCATCATCTTAAGAATATTTCAAGAGTGTAGCAGTTTCTTTCTCAAGCTGATGCAGAGACACTTTTATACACATTTATTTCTTCTAGATTAGATTATTGCAATGCTTTTCTTTCTGGTCTTCCTGAAAAGACCATAGCCCCACTACAGCTACTCTAGAAATCAGCTGCTTGGGTTCTGACCAAGACCAGAAAGAGAGCAAGCATAACACCACTTTTAAAGTCTCTGCGTTGGCTTCCTGTAAGCTTCAGAATAGACTTTAAGGTTATTTTATTAGTTTTTAAGGCTCTTACTGTAATGGTTCCTGTGTGTACTCTGCCTCCCTCTCTCCCGCTGATTAGACTCACTCCCTGCAGCCTTGCGCATCACCTGCTGCCAATCAGACAGGCTCTTTAAATAGGACGCTTTCCCTTCACTCTGTCTGGTGACGTTAACCCACACACAGCCTGTATCCTGTCTGAGCTCAGCATCATTGTATTATTCTGCCTTGCTATGTTTTTGATCTTTTGCTTGCCCTAGACCCTGAGACTGCCTACTGTATTGGAATTATCTGCCAGCCTTGATCTAGTCTGCCATGTTCTGACCCCTTCCTGCCTCTGGATTCAGGAAATTGCTTCACGGATTGGATTTGAATCTTCTCGGACTGTTCACACCATCAACTTCCCAAGTAAGTCAACTTACCACCATTTGTCATCACTGCTCTTTACTCTGACTCCCCAGCATTCAGGCCTGGCCAGTCTGTCTCCAACAACCCCCTGGAAACTCTCCTGCAACACCTCAGCACCTCTCCCCCCGGCAACCTGCTCGCCCAGCGTGGAGGTCCCTCTCCTGCTTCTGGCCGCTCTCCCCTGTGGAAGTGTAAACACAAACATTTAACATTAAAACCTCATCATACTGTTTGTCAGTTATACTTGCCTGTCTCTCTGCTCTCTCCCCATAGGGTTTCCCGATCCTTGATTATCATCATTGCACATTATCCTGCACAATTATTGTAATAAAGATTATTCTCTTCAATTATTGTTTCCACCTGTGTCTGCTTTTGGGTCATATGCCACACACCATAACAGTACGTCACCAGCAAAATTGACCCAGCGGACATAGGATGGAAGTGATAAAAGATCAGCTCAGGGCTCTTGAGTAATGGTTTGACCAGGCCAATTGCCAGAATCAGGTCATTTTGAATGAAGTAAACAAGCTTACTGAATGCATGACCCAGCTAGAAACCACGGTTCAGGGCCTCGTGACAGCTCTTTCCACCATACCTCCCATGGTTACAACTAGCGCTCCTGTCTGGTCATGCCATTACCTTCTGGTCTCCACGCCTCCCACTATAATGGTTGGTTGGGGGGTGCCAGTGGTTTCCTGTTGCAATGCCAGCTTATGTTCAGCTGTGTCCTGGAAGATTTTCCCCTCTTACAATGATTTTCCTCTCTTCCACTGCTGTTAAAAACATTGAATTTGAATTTCTTCTGATCAATTTACCCTCTTTTCAGATATGAATGGTTCAGGGATTTTTTTCTGCTAATTTTGGTCCCATATTTACAAAGGATTCCTTGAATCTATTTACTGCATCATTTATATTATTTATATCATTATCTATATAATGAGGATATTATCTTGTTTCTCTATTTCAAATTGCATTATATTATAATGCAAGGAATCTGTGTGTGTGTGTGTTGCACGCATGTCTCCCTAACCATTCGTCAGGTTGGCCTCAGATTTTATATGTGCTTTGCTGAGGTTAGGAGGGTGTGCATCCCCAAATTTCAGCCTCCCCAGATATGCGGAAGTGTAGGAGGGAAAATCTTAAATGAACGTCCATAGGGGAGCTATGGGCGTTCATAGCTAGATAGATAGATAGATAGATAGTTTATTTCGAACACAAAAAATATAACAAAAAACAAGCAAATAGCAAATGCAATAAAGTTACAGTATACACTGTTCGAAAGGGAGAAGGAAGAAGTGAACACTTATTAATTCCAACTCCTCTTTTCCATCGATACACCCATGTGAATTTTATACAAATTACTACCTTTAATACCCCAAGTAAACAATTTACTGTATTTTTTACAGATCAACATTAACACCTGTCCATTCTAACATACAATGAAGTCTATATTTCAAAACCAGTCTCAAACGACACAGATACACACAGTGCTGTCCCACCCACCATTCCGTAGTGTCCCATAATGTCCCAGAGTGAACATAATGAATCGTACATATACATTCTACCCTTCTAACATATATCCTTTCAACAAATGGTGCTTATACCTCTTTTTAAATTGATTTCTGTTTGTACATAGTTTCAGTTCCGGCTCCAGACTGTATGACAGTCTAACTAACTAACTAACTAACTAGCTAACTAGCCTGCACTTATATAGCGCTTTTCTAGTCACAAAGACCACTCAAAGCGCTTTCATTAATACTAACCCTCTATTCTAAGGGCCTATAGGAAACAGATATCTAGGGACAATTTAGAACAGCCAATTAACCTAGTCTATCCAGACTGTCTATGAAAGTCTGTGCATCTATGACATCATAGATGCACAGATGTGGCCATGGTTACTGTTGCCAGGCAGACACATCAAAGGCAGGCATCACTGAATGAGTGGTGACATCAAAGATCAAAGGCAGGCATCACCATGGCTACTGTTGCCATGGTAATTGTAACTTTCTACGGGCATGCACGTGGTTTCTACGGGCATGCACTAGTTTAATATATTCCATATACTTTTAAAATTTTTTATCTATTAATTTACTATAGTATTCCTTTTTGCTTATTCTCAATGTTAACTTATTTATATTTTTTTTATCTATTTTCTATCTCCTTAGTTCTATGTCTTATGAATTCTCTATATACATTTTTCTTTTTGCAGGCATTTTTAATCCCTTGGTGATCCATGTCTGAATATTTTTGATTCTTTTTGATTTTTTTTTATAATTAGAGAATTTTTATCATAACAAACATTATCAAAAATATTTAATTGCTTTGTGTCTTTTTCATTGCTTTGTGTCTTTTTCTTCCCATTTCTGTTTTGCTACATCATTTTTTTTACAGCATTCATTGATTCTTTAGTCCTCACTTGTCTGTGCAAAAATGTTTTTTTTTTGTTTGTTTTTGTTTCCTGTAATCATTGTGAAACTGAATATTGGCAAGTGGTCACTAATATCACTGATTAATAATCCACTTTTTGTGTTATCTGTATTATTTGAAAAGATGTTATCAATGAGTGTAGCACAATGACATGTAATTCTGCTGGGTCTGGTGATCTTAAGATAAAGACCTAAACTATACATTGTATTAATAAATTCTTCAGTTGGTTTATGGTTGTTTTGGTTTAACAGATCTATACTGAAATCACCGCAAATAAACATGATCTTTTGATGAGATACAGTGAATGTTTCTTCTATCCAGTCCTTAAAAATTTCAATTTGTGACCCAGGTGTTCCATATATGCAGCAAACAAACATTCTTTTTTCCCCCCTACAAATTTGAATAGTTAAACATTCTAGTTAACCTCAATCGAAGTTATTACTTCTACCACTCTTGAATGTCTACTTTTTTTAAGTAAACATTTGTTCCTTTCAGCTGTTTTGCTTTTCTTAGCAACTCCTTTTTGCATTTTTGACAAGATAATCTCAGTATAATCAGAGGTTTGGCCTTACTATTCTTCTGTGTGATGGTATGACAAGCAGAAATGGAGTCATTATCTACGTATATTGATACCTTTGCTTTGTGAAAAAGATAACACTTGTTCCTCAAGTGACTGGAGTTCCTCAGAAGGGGTGTGTGTCCTCTCCCGAATTGTCACTAGTTGCAGAGATAACGCGAGCATAGGAGCGGTGTTTTACATCCAAGCCTGAAATTATAATATCTTTCCTAGAATATTGCTCTGTTCATAGATCAATAATACGTTTGCCTTTTTCTTTAATCAATGTCAAAAAGGTGAGTGGTAGATAGGGCACAGGTAGGATGTGGTGCAAAACAATTATATATTAAACTGACTCAGGACACAAAGAAATAGCAGCACATGGGCTGAAAAAGCAGAACATAACTCATGGGCTGGACTGGCAAGGGAAATCACAAGAGCCCCAGAGCAGAAACATTAATGACACCACACTCGACATTGACTAAACACTGGTACATATAGACAGGGGAGCAATCAAGACAACGTGAGACAGACAGATGGGTGCAATCAGGGGAATCAGAAACAGCAGGGACTGGCTACAGGCACGGGAAAACATGAGGGCTGAGACATAAGACATGAACGCAGAACCAGGGAATATACAGGTGCATCTTAATAAATTAGAATGTAATTGAAAAGTGGATTTATTTCAATAATTCAATTCAAAAAGTGAAACTCATATATTATATACTGGAGATTCATTACACACAGAGTGATATATTTCAAGTGTTTTTTTTTTCTTTTAATTTTTATGGTTATGGCTTATAACTCATGAAAACCCCAAATTCAATTTCTCAAAAAATTAGAATAATACGTAAAATTAATTTTGAAAAATTGATTTTAATAGAAATGTCGGCCGACTGAAAAATATGTCCATGTACACACTCAATACTTGGTCGGAGCTCCTTTTGCATAATTACTGCATCAATACAGCATGGCATGAAGGCGATCAGCCTGTGGTACTGCTGAGCTGTTATGGAAGCCCAGGTTGCTTTGATAGTGGCCTTCAGCTCGTCTGCGCTATTGGATCTGGTGTATTTCATCTTCCTCTTGACAATACACCATAGATTCTCTATAGGATTTAAGTCAGGAGAGTTTGGTGACTTATCAAGCACAGTGATACCATGGTCATTAAACCAGGTATTTGTACTTCTGGCAGTGTGAGCAGGTGCCATTTCCTGCTGGAAAATGAAATCAGCATCTCCATAAAGCTTGTCAGCAGAGGGAAGCGTGAAGTTCTCTAAAATTTCCTGTTAGATGGCTGCACTGACATGGGGAAAAACACCAGCAGATGGCATGGCTCCACATATCATCATTGACTGCGGAAACTTCACACTGGACCTCAAGCAACTTGGATTCCATGTCTGTTCACTCTTCCTCCAGAATCTGGGACCTTGATTTCAAAGTGGCAGGACTTGGCACCTGATTTGGGGACCCATGTCATCTGCTGGTGTTAGTCCACTGTGTTTGATCAAGTCTAAAGTCAATGCAGCTGTCTACCAGGACATTTTAGAGCACTTCAAGCTTCCCTCTGCTGACAAGGTTTATGGAGATGCTGATTACATTTTGCAGCAGGACTTGGCACCTGCCCACACTGCTGCCAAAAGTACCAAAGCCCGGTTTAGTGACCATGGTATCACCATATTTTACTGGCCAGCAAACTCTCCTGACCTAAACCCCATACAGAATCTATAAAGTATCTTCAGCAGGGAGATGAGAGACACCAGACCCAACAATGCAGATGAGCTGAAGGCTGCTATCAAAGCAACCTGGACCTTCATAACATCTCAGCAGTAACACAGGCTGATCACCTCCATGCCATGCCGCAGTGATACAGTATTAATTCATGCAAAAGGAGCCCTGACCAAGTACTGAGAGTGTGCATGGAAATACTTTTAGTCGGCCAACATTTCTATTAAAAAATCTTTTTTTTTTAAAAAAACTGATCTTATGTAATATTCTTATTTTTTGAGAAACTGATTTTCAGGTTTTCAAGAGCTGCAAGCCATAACCATCAACATTAAAAGAAATAAACACTTTAAATATATCACTCTGTCTGTAATGAATCTATATAAAATATGAGTTTAATTTTATGAATTGAATTACTGAAATAAATCAACTTTTTGATGACATTCTAATTTAGTGAGATGCACCTGTATACTCAAAACAAATGATAATAATGAACAGAGAATCATAAAACATTAAACCCAAACCAGAATAAAGAACATAACATGACTAAGATAATAAATAATAATAAATACAGAGAATTAAAAAAACAAAAAACAAACCTGAACTGAGGTAGGGGAAACACAGAACAACAACTCAAAATGGGAGCATGGTCCCCAACCCATGCTCAGACTTTAACAATCAGGGCTTTAAGTTTTTTTTATTTCTTCCACGAGTACAGACAGCTTTGAAAGTTCATTAGACATAAAGTTGAATGATTTTTTTTTTTTTTTATTTCCTCCATATCCTCTTCAAGTTTTTCAGCTTTCTCACTTTTCTTAGGAGGGGTCATTGTTATTGGTGGAGCCTGTTCTCAGCCTTGTAGCTCTGCTGCTGATGGTGATCAGAATCAGCCCAATATCCAGGCAGGCAACCAATGTGGGTGGTGGAGCCCTAGCTCAGTCCGATAGCTGCTGAGCCGCTGCTGGTGCTGGGCTTGGGCCCCCGCCCACCGGCCAGTCCTGATGGTTGGTGATTAGCCCGGCAGGGCCTTCTGGCTGATGGTGGAGCCCGGGTTGGGTCCGTGACTGATGGTAAGGCCAGGATGGACCTGGTAACTGGCGTCAAGCCCGGGTTCAGCCCTGGGGCCCCTCGGGCCACCGCCAGTGCCAGGCCAAGACTCCAGCCCAAAGCCCCGACCTGGGCCTGGTGGCTAACAATGGAGCCTGGACTTGGCCTGGTGGATGTTGAGCAGCTGATGGTCCTAGGCCTGGGCTCTGGCCCGGTAACTAGTCCTGTTGGATTTAGCGGCAACCTGCTGCTAATTAGATGTGAACGAAGAAGATTAATTTTCTCTTATTTTCTCCTCCGTCTTCTCCGCTCTGCTCCCCATGGAGCTTTCTGCACCGTCCCTTCTTCCAGAGTCGCACAGAACAGAACAAGCCTTCCTGGTGTAAAGTCCACTTTTAATGGAGGCAACCTTGCAGAAACATCCCTGGAGAAACGTGAGGGCTGACAAACATAGGCATGAAGATGAAGCTTAATCACAGCTCTGACACCACTCTTTGCTGGTCCGACAGTCACCGAAGACGTCAAAGCTCTAGGTAGTCACTGTTGTGTCTTAATGGCACAAAGCAGTAGTGATGTTACATCTTACACCGAAGTCCCGTATTAATGATAATAACAATTAAAACTAGAAAAGCACTCGGAGAGCGCAGACCTCCGCCAAGCGGCACAGTTCCCCCCCATACAGTGTTTGTGTGTACGTTTTCAGATTCCTTGACCATCAAAACATATGACTAGCAATTTGATTGACAATGATATGATTAGTGGTTCAGTAGTTATTCACGAAAATGACATTTTCTGTAATGGCGGCCACAATTCCCCCCATACAGTGTTTGTGTGTACGTTTTCAGATTCCTTGACCACGAAAACATATGACTAGCAATTGGATTGACAATGATAGGATTAGTGGTTCAGTAGTTATTCAGGAAAATGGCATTTTCCGTAATGGCGGCCACAGTTCCCCCCATACAGTGTTTGTGTGTACGTTTTCAGATTCCTTGACCATGAGAACATATGACTAGCAATTGGATTGACAATGATAGGATTAGTGGTTCAGTAGTTATTCACGAAAATGGCATTTTCCGTAATGGCGGTTTTCTTCTGGACGGTGATGCGGATCACCACCAAAATTTAATCAGTTCTTCCTTGTACCATTTCCAACAATGCCTGAAAGTTTCATTGAAATCTGTCATAAACTTTTAGAGTTATCTTGCTAACCAACAGACAGACAAACAGACAGACAGACAAACAAACCCCGGCAAAAACATTACCTCCTTGGCGGAGGTAACAAAAACATAAAGACATTTGACTACACTCTGCAGGAGATTGTATTTGTCCCATGTGAAGCCAGAAATCAGGATTATTTTCATGAAAATTATTTTCTATTTTTTACAAGTTCAGCCTCAGTTTGATTCACTTTAAATATTTGGATTGGTTTAAACATGAAAGCTGTTTGGTTTAAGAAAACAAATTGTAATTTTGCTTCAACTGGATTATTTCACTGTTTTCTAAATGTTAGGAAGCCCATCTGAAATAATAAACCACAAGCAAAACACAATTGGAAAATTTGAAGATTACAAAGTCTGTTTCAAATAAAAGACAAGCTATGTGAGTTAATTGTAGCAATATCATTTAGAGGGAACACAGAACTGGTGGTCCATATTACAAGATTAGAGATCATAAACAAAGGCTATTCATGTAGTCTTATGATCAGAGACAACTTGCAATAAAGTTCAATGATGAAATGATGGACCAATTTATGCTGCACTGGTAGTGTAGGAAAACCTCAGAACAACTCCAAACAGATTAAAGTGTAGCTGAGCTATGACAACAGAACCCTTGTATGCATCCGTCCCCAAAATAAATTCAGTATTTTATTGCCATGTCAACTGCAGCTGATTGGAATTCATTTTAATGTCCTTGCATGATGAACACAATTTCATTGATTGTAAAATAAATTAACGCTATTTAAATATCTGAAAAATTCTGTAAATTGTTAATTAAAGTGCTAATGCAATAAACGGATAAAATGAGAAAACACAGACGTAGAAACTTTTTTTCCGAAACTAGAAGCACTCGGAGAGCACAAACATCAACTATTGCAGCTCCTTTTCTTGTGAGGGAGGAAATGAGCTTCCTTAGTCATTATACTCCACAGTTTGATGGGCTTAATATAATTGGACCATATGGGGGAGATCATGGTGTTCCCGTAACACTGAAACTTCAGGGCAAAAACATCTAAATCAAGATTTTTTGTGATTTGCTGGGACAATTGCATCTCTAGAGTGATAACTGTGGTTGTAGGAAATAATTGTTTCAGAAGCTATTCTGTGACGCCCACACTCTTGCCATCACTCCTCTGTCAATTAAAACCAGTTGTAAATTCAAAAATGGTCTAAAACATCCACTCATGAAAAAAGATCCTGAAGGCAGATGGTATTTGGTTTTTTGTTGTGCTACACCTCACCCCTCCAAAAACTATTCAAAATATATTCAGCAGTTTTGGGGTTTTTCTGTCTGCTAAAAAACACACAAATGCAGGTAAACACATAATCTCCCGAGTTGACGATAATTAGAATAAAGGTATCATGTTAAATTTCTATGATTCTCTGAATAAAACAAGGTTAAAGGATTTTAAACTTCAGCAAATATGAGATAAAAATATGTGGTCACGGTCCAGAAAGGGTTGATAACCCTTCTAAGTATTTATGGAAGCCTCCTCTTGAGACTATAAATAGCAGTGGACCGTAGCACTTTTCAACTGGCTGGTTACACCATTCTACAAAACTTTCTGGGATTTTACTGCATCATCTACAGTATCTATTCTTCCTGTGTTTGAGTCTGAACACTAGTCAAAGTTTTTTTTGTGTATGTGTTTGTACATCTGTGAGTGAGCACATTTTTGCTGCTGGATGTTAAGTGTAATTTGATCTGAAAAGTGACAGTGAGACATTCAGATTGGCCTTCGAAAATCTGCAGCCTAGCCCTTAACTCTGCCTCTCTAAATAGCAATAGCAATCCACTTTGACAAGACCATGCAAGACTTCTTTTTCTTTTTTAAGAGGCATAACAGAATGGGGCCAAGCCACGATAATGCAGGTAGATCACCTGTTGTCCTTCCTCTGTGGAATTTGGAAAATGAAAACTTCTTTTAAAATGTCAGCAGCTTGGTGCCTATTCAAATATGCATAGAATTTTATTTCTGTGTGAATGCGCGATGATGAAGGTGACAGTGAAGGTGACTGAGGTGAGACTTTCACTTTGCTGAATTAATTCTCGCTTCTCATATTGTATCTGTAGGCATAAATTGGGGGGGGTGGGCATGGTCCTCCCCATAGCATCATTGTCACAGTGGGGTAAAGACAGGATCCAAACACTGGACTGAAAGTGGATGGTATTTTATTTTGAGCTGGCAAACACCACACAGCTCGAGGGCTGAAAATAACAAACTGAGGCTCGGCAAAGCAAAAAACTTACAAACTCAGGCAAGGCAAGGACAAGAACTAGGCTGGAACATGAAGCCTGTTGTTCACGCCATTTGGCACACAAGGAACCCATGCAGGACACAGACAATTAAATAAATGGACGAGGGGTAATCACGACAATACAGAATAGGTGAGGAGACTAATCAGGACTGACAACAGACACATGGGGAAAACAGAGTCAACAGGTATGGGAAAACAGGACAGGCTGGGATGAACAGACAATCACAGACAGGGGATACACATGAAACATGAACATAGAACCAGGGGAGACATGGCCATGACAAAGACTAAAACTGAGACAAGGATAACACACAACAGAGACCTTGAAAGCCATAATATAAATAATAACCAACTGAGAACCAGGCAGGGACAAATCCTATTGAACCTAAGTGGAGACATGATGACAAGAATAAACACAATGACGAAACAGAATAAAAACTAGAGCAAGAATACAAAACACAGAGACCATAATCATGATAAAGGAGACCAAAACTAAGCACATAAGATAAACTGGAACTAAGAATAAGGCATGGAAAATATGAAGCAAATACATGGCCAAGACATAAATAAAACAGAACACAGACAATCCCAAAACACAAACTGAAGGTGAAGACTTGGACTGAACCCATGTTCGGAAGAGAAGAAAATATAAACTATGAACGAAGGCGAGCACATGGGCCCAACCCATGTTCTGACAATCATTGCCGTTTGTATATCATGTTACATAACTAAATAAAATGCAGTTCAAGCAGCAACACTAAACATGAATGCAAAAATCTATTTCCCTTAAGTTTTTCTAAAAATAATTTGCCTTTTTTTCTTGTAAATTTGAAACTTTTTTTCTTAAAAATCTGCTGTGGTTAAATTGTTATTCTGTGTAGGAGCTTAATTTTTTTATTATTATGTTAGAGATTAATTTCTGGAGCGGTCCGTCTGTCCATCCATCTGGCTGTCCATCTGTCCCACATCTGTAAAATCAACTCTTCTCACAATTTTGATCCAGTTAGTTTGTAACTTGGTACAAGGGTTTGATATACAGTGATGATGCATACAGTGAATATATAAAATCTATACACACCCGTGTTCAAATGCCAGGTTTTTGTGATGTTAAAAAATGAGACCAAGATAAATCATTTTGAAAGTTTTTCCACCATTAATGTGACCTGTAACCTGTACAACCCGACTGAAAAATAAACTGAAATCTTTTAAGGGGAAAAATAAAAAAAAAAAAAATTACAATAACCTGTTTGCATAAATATGCACACCCTTAAACTGCAGCACCTTTGACTTTTATTACAGCACTCAGTCTTTTTGGGTAGGAGTCTATCAGCGTGACACATCTTGATGTGGCAATATTTGCCCACTCTTCTTTGCAAAAACTCTCCAAATCTGTCAGATTGCAAGGGCATCTCCTGTGCACAGCCGTCTTTCGATCACCCCACATATATTCGATGGGATTCAGGTCTGGACTCTGGCTGGGCCATTCCAAAACCTTAATCTTCTTCTGGTGAAGCCATTCTTTTGTTGATTTGGATGTGTGCTTTGGGTCATTGTTGTGCTGAAAGATGAAGTTCCTCTTCATCTTCAGCTTTCCAGCAGAAGCCTGAAGGTTTTGTGCCAACACTGACTGGTAATTGGAACTGTTCATAATTCCCTCCACCTTGAATAAGGCCCCAGTTCCAGCTGAAGAAAAAAAAATCCCAAAGCATGATGGTAGCACCACCATGCTTCACTGTAGGTGTGGTGTTCTTTTGGTGATGAACAGTGTTGTGTTTGTGCCAAATATGCCTTTTGGAATTATGGTCAAAAAGTTCAACCTTGGTTTCATCAGACCATAACACATTTTCCCACGTGTTTGGGAGATTTCTGTCACGCCGCGCCATTCATCAGCGGCGCCACCTGCCCACGCACCTGCTACTCGTCAGCGGCGAAGGATAAAAGCCGCCTCGCCCTGAGCGTCGGCCTGAAGCCGTAGACTTCATTTCCCTTGCATGGACTTCTACCACATTCTCTTCAGCATCCTCTTTACCGGTAAGAAGATCACTTACCTCATCTCTCCAGTTTGCTCCCCTGTGCACAGGTGGATTCCTCGGCGGCGGACAATCCCGTCCCTCGTCTCTCCTCGCTGCTGCACCGAGCCCTGCAGGTGGCTGTCTCCCGGGCTTCCATCCTTGAAGCGCCAGTCATCTGCCCAAACAAGTAAGCTTCTCTCCCTCGCCTATTCTCCTCCTGTGTTGGTGTGTGCTCATCACCCTGTGTCCAATTTCTCCCATAGGGTTGCCGGCTGAACGGTCTCCTGCCTCTGGGTCCGAAGCAGACGCCACCACCAACACATTAAGATTCCGCAGACACGCACCCAAACATCCCTGTTGTTAATAAACAGTTTGAACTACTCTGAGCCTGTGTGTGTGCGTCTCCTGAGCCGAACGTTATGTCAGTACGGCTTCAGCAGAGCGGCTCGGCGGACGGCGGGCTCGCACACCGGTTTACCATCCTCGAGGCTCGGGTGGATCAGATTGTTTATCAGCAACAGGTGGTTCTTAATCAATTATTAGAACTGACTAACCGATTGAACCGCTTGGACCCCCAACAGCCGTTCCTCCCGACTCGCCAGGGTGGCGCGGCTCCTGCTGTTCCAGCGGCCGTCCAGCCGGCTCCAGTGGCACCGGTTCGGCTCACGCCGATTCCGACCCCCGCCCGCTTTAGCGGTAAGCTCGGCGGAGCGCGGGGGTTTATTATGCAGTGTGAGTCCGTGTTCCACCGTGTGCCCGGAGATTTTCCCTCGGATCACAGCCGAATTGGTTACATAGGGAATCTTCTGGAGGGGCGTGCGTTAACCTGGACCTACGCCGTAATGGCGAGGCCCAGTTATGCCACCCTCACCTATGACCAATTCGTGAGGCGCTTTCTGGAGGTCTTTGACCACTCACAAACCGAAACGGTCCAGGTCGATCGGCTTCTCGCTCTCCAGCAGGGAAGCCGGTCGGCAGCGGACCACTCGGTCGACTTCCGGGTAGCGGCGGAGGAATTGGGCTGGGAGGAACGCTCCCTCTGTGGCCTGTTCCTCCGCAGCCTCAATAGTGATCTGAGGGATGAACTGGCTGGTCGGGATATCCCTGGGACGCTAGCGGAGCTGACATCCTTAGCGATAAGTTTGGATAACAGGCTGCGCGAGCGCTCCTCGGGGCGGAGGTCTTCTTCTTCTCGCCCTCGTGGAGCCTCGCCGCACCTGTTCCAAGCTCGCCCCCTGGCGGCGCCGCCAGCATCGCGCCCCGAGGAGTCGGAGCCGATGGTGACGGGCTGGACTAAACTTTCCCCTGTGGAGAAACAACGCCGCCGTGAGTTGGGCCTCTGCATGTATTGCGGAGGCGACCAACACACCGTGGAGCGTTGTCCACGGAAAGCCAGTCGGTGGGGTCCGCGAGTCACTGTTGGAAGCCTCGCGGATGTCAATCGGTTAGGATCACTTACTCAATTGAAGCTGCCCATCCGTTTCTGCCATAACCCTACTGGGCACCTCACCCACGCACTGGTGGATTCGGGCGCAGAAGGCAGCTTCATTTCACAAAGCCTGGCAACCCGATTGGGCATCCGCTGCCAGGCACTCAACACTCCCATCTCCCTGATCCACCTCTCCCGTGCCACCCTCGGGAGAGTGACACATCAAACTGTTCCCCTACCGGTCATCATCTCGGGAAACCACCGGGAGGAGATGACCTTTTACGTCCTTCCCAACTCTGTGTCGCCCGTCATCCTGGGGTATCCCTGGCTCCGCCTTCACAATCCGGTCCTGGATTGGAAATCAGCTGGGATCTCGGCATGGAGTACGTTCTGTATGGGCACCTGCCTTCAGTCCGCTGCCTGCTCTCCGTCCGCTCCTCCCCCTGCGACGGACGCTGCACCCCCGGACCTGTCTCTGGTGCCCCCAGAATTTCACGACCTGGGTATGGTGTTCAGCAAAGCGAAAGCTATGTCTCTTCCCCCTCATCGGCCCTATGACTGCGCCATCAACCTCCGCCAGGGGGCTCCCTTACCTTCTGGTCGCCTTTACAGCCTGTCTGCGCCGGAGAAGGAGACGATGAACGCCTACCTGAAGGAATCATTAAGTGCTGGGATTATCCGCCCATCATCGTCACCCGTGGGGGCAGGGTTCTTCTTCGTGGGGAAAAAGGATGGGTCCCTCCGCCCTTGTATCGACTACCGGGCCCTCAATAATATCACGGAGAGGGACCGTTACACCCTGCCTCTCATGGACACTGCTTTCCACTCCCTCCAGGGGGCGACCTGGTTCACCAAGCTGGACCTACGCAGCGCTTACCACCTCGTCCGGATCCGGGAGGGAGATGAGTGGAAAACGGCCTTCCGTACCCCGAACGGCCACTTTGAATATCTGGTGATGCCGTTCGGGTTGACCAACGCTCCTGCAGTCTTCCAGCGCCTCATTAATGACGTCCTCCGGGACTTCATTGGCCTTTTCGTGTTCATCTACCTGGACGATATCCTCATCTTCTCCAAGTCCAGGGATGAGCACCAGGTCCACGTGAGGCGGGTCCTCCAAAGGCTGCTGGAGAACCGTCTGTACGTTAAGGCAGAAAAGTGTGAATTTTACGCCAGGAGTACGTCCTTCCTGGGGTTCATCATCGCCCACGATAAGGTGCTCCCCGACCCAGAGAAGGTAAAGGCGGTGGTGGAATGGCCTACACCTGCATCCCGGAAGCAGGTGCAGCAATTTGTTGGCTTCGCCAATTTTTACCGCCGCTTTGTTCCCAACTTCAGTGCCATCGTTGGACCACTGACCCGCCTCACGTCCCCGAAGGTCCCGTTCCGGTGGACCGAAGAGGTCGCTGCCGCCTTTGAGGCGCTGAAGGCGGAATTCTCCTCCTCCCGGGTCCTTCGCCAGGTCGACCCCGCGTTGCAGTGCATTGTAGAGGTAGACGCCTCGGACACGGGAGTGGGAGCAGTGCTGTCCCAGCGGTCACCGGACGATGGCGCCAAGCGACCGTGCGCCTTCTTTTCCCGGCGCTTGTCCCCGGCGGAGAGAAACTACGATGTGGGGGACAGAGAGCTCTTGGCCATCAAGCTCGCCCTGCAGGAGTGGCGCCACTGGTTGGAGGGGGCAAGCCTGCCGTTTGTGGTCCTCACGGACCACAAGAACTTGGAATACTTACGATCTGCCAAGCGCCTGAACGCCCGCCAGGCGCGCTGGTCCCTGTTCTTCGCCAGGTTCCAATTTTCCATCACCTTCAGGCCTGGCTCTAGGAACGTCCTGCCTGACGCCCTCTCCAGGCAGTTCGCCCCCGTGGAGTCGGAGGAGGCGCCCCACTCCATCCTGCCCAGGTCGTGCGTCGTGGGAGCCATCTCGTGGGACATTGAGAGCAAGATCCGGAAGGCACAGGAGGTGGAACCTGACCCTGGCGGCGGACCGGAGGGGAGGCTGTTCGTGCCATCCGCGGTCCGAGGAGAGGTCATCCACTGGCTCCACACCTCCAAGCTCACCTGTCACCCTGGCACCTCCCGGATGATAGATCTCCTCCAACGGTCCTTTTGGTGGCCAGGCCTGCGGAGGGATGCAGCCCGCTACGCCCGGGCTTGCCCAATCTGTGCCACCTGCAAGTCGGGAAATGCCCCTCCAGCGGGTCTGCTCCAGCCCCTGCCCGTCCCTGGCAGGCCCTGGTCGCACATCGCTCTGGATTTCGTCACCGGACTCCCCATCTCCAACTCCTATGACACCATCCTGACCATCGTGGACCGCTTCTCCAAGGCCGTGCACTTCGTCCCCCTGCGAGGCCTCCCTACTGCCCTGGAGACGGCGGACCTCCTCGTCCAACACGTGGTCAGGCTGCATGGGATTCCGGTGGACGTGGTCTCGGACCGGGGCCCCCAGTTTTCATCTGAGGTTTGGAGGTCTTTCTGCAACGCCATCGGAGCCAAGGTGAGCCTCTCCTCTGGCCATCACCCCCAATCCAACGGGCAGTGTGAGAGGACCAACCAGGAGCTGGAGGCTGCGCTCCGCTGTGTGTCCAGATCCAAACCCGCGTCCTGGAGCAACCATCTTGCCTGGGTTGAATATGCCCACAACACCGCTCGCTCTTCTGCTACAGGGATGTCCCCCTTCAAAGCGTCCCTGGGTTACGACCCCCCGCTGTTTCCGGAGCAGGAGAGTAAAGTAACTGTCCCGTCAGTTAGGGCCCATCTCAGGCAGTTCCGCTCCACCTGGGCTGCCGCGCGCCATGCGCTATTGCGCACAGCGGAGCGCAACAGGACTGTGGCGGACCGGCGTAGGAGACCTGCCCCGGCGTACAGAGTTGGGCAGCTTGTTTACATTTCCACCCAGGACGTCACTCTAAAAGGCCAGAGGAGAAAGCTGGCACAGCGCTTCATGGGTCCCTACCCCATCACCCGGATCATCAACCCGGTGGCTGTGCGCGTGGCTATTCCCCCCTCCCTCCGCATTCATCCTACTTTCCACGTGTCGAAGGTGAAACTGGCGGTTACTGACCCCCTTTGCCCTCCTCCTGCAGCGCAACCCGCGCCCCGGATGATTGGTGGCCATCCGGCCTGGTCCGCCTCCTCCATCCTGGACTCCCGGCGCCGGGGTCGTGGGTTGCAATACTTGGTGGACTGGGAGGGCTATGGGCCCGAGCATCGACAGTGGGTGCCCCCGTCGTTTGTGTTGGACCCATCGCTCATCGCGGACTTCCACCGAGCGCACCCGGATAAGCCATCGCCAGGAGGCGCTGCTAGAGGGGGGAGTACTGTCACGCCGCGCCATTCATCAGCGGCGCCACCTGCCCACGCACCTGCTACTCGTCAGCGGCGAAGGATAAAAGCCGCCTCGCCCTGAGCGTCGGCCTGAAGCCGTAGACTTCATTTCCCTTGCATGGACTTCTACCACATTCTCTTCAGCATCCTCTTTACCGGTAAGAAGATCACTTACCTCATCTCTCCAGTTTGCTCCCCTGTGCACAGGTGGATTCCTCGGCGGCGGACAATCCCGTCCCTCGTCTCTCCTCGCTGCTGCACCGAGCCCTGCAGGTGGCTGTCTCCCGGGCTTCCATCCTTGAAGCGCCAGTCATCTGCCCAAACAAGTAAGCTTCTCTCCCTCGCCTATTCTCCTCCTGTGTTGGTGTGTGCTCATCACCCTGTGTCCAATTTCTCCCATAGGGTTGCCGGCTGAACGGTCTCCTGCCTCTGGGTCCGAAGCAGACGCCACCACCAACACATTAACATTCCGCAGACACGCACCCAAACATCCCTGTTGTTAATAAACAGTTTGAACTACTCTGAGCCTGTGTGTGTGCGTCTCCTGAGCCGAACGTTATGTCAATTTCAAATGTGTTTTTGCAAAATGTAGCCGGGCTTGGATGTTTTTCTTCATAAGATAAGGCTTCCGTCTTGCTACCCTAGACCGGAGATTGTTGTCACATATACTAAACAGCCAGTACTTGCCAGAAATTCCTACAGCTACTTCAATGTTACTTTTGGCCTCTTGGCAGCCTTCCTGACCAGCTTTCTTCTCATCTTTTCATAAATTTTGGAGGGATGTCCAGTTATTGGTAATGTCACTGTTGTGCCATATTTTCTCCACTTGATAATGACTGACTTCATTGCGTTCCATGGTATATTTAATACCTTGGAAATTCTTTTGTACCCTTCTCCTGACTCATACCTTTGAACAATGAGATCCCTCTGATGCTTTAGAAGCTCTCTGTGGACCATGACTTGTGCTGTAAGATGTGTCAATGGTGTCAGGAAAAGCCTACTACACCACGTTCCAAATTATTATGCAAATAGGACTTTAGTGTCATAAACATTCAATTTTTTGTTTTTCAATTAAACTCATGGATGGTATTGTGTCTCAGGGCTCTTTGCATTACTGATATCAATCTCAGACACCTGTCATAATTAGTTTGCCACGTGAGAACAATTAAAGGAAAACTACTTAAGAAGGATGTTCCACATGATGAAGTATGCCACAGGTTTCAAGCAAAAAGGGAAAGAAAAATGATCTCTGTGCTGCTGAAGAGCAACAAATAGTGTAATGCCTTGGACAAGGTATGAAAACATTAGACATTTCATGAAAACTTAAGCGTGATCATCATACTGTGAAGAAATTTGTGGCTGATTCGGAGCACAGACGGGTTCGTGCCGAAAAAGGCATAATGAGGAAGATTTCTGCCAGACAAATTCATCAGATTAAAAGAGCAGCTGCTAAAATGCCATTACAAAGCAGCAAATAAGTATTTGAAGCTGCTGGTGCCTCTGGAGTCCCACAAACCTCAAGGTGTAGGATCCTCCAGAGGTTTGCATTTGTGCATAAACCTACTATTTGGCCACCCCTAACCAATGCTCACAAGCAGAAATGGTTGCAGTGGGCCCAGAAATACATGAAGACTAATTTTCAAACAGTCTTGTTTACTGATGAGAGCCGTGCAACCCTGGTTGGTCCAAATAGATGGAGTAGTGGATGGTTGGTGGATAGCCACCATGTCCCAACAAGGCTGCAATGTCGGCAAGGAGGTAGCGGAGTCATGTTTTGGGCAGGAATCATGGAGAGACAGCTGGTAGACCCCTTTAGGGTCCCTGAAGGTGTGAAAATGACCTCAGCAAAGTATATAGAGTCTCTGACTGGCCACTTTCTTCCATGGTACAAAAAGAAGAGCCATGCCTTCCTTAGCAAAATTATCTTCATGCATGACAATACACCATCTCATGCTACAAAGAATACCTCTGTGTCATTGGCTGCTATGGGCATAAAAGGAGAGAAACTCATGGTGTGGCACCCATCCTCCCCTGACCTCAACACTATTGAGAACCTTTGGAGCATCCTCAATCAAAAGATCTATGAGGGTGGGAGGCAGTTCAAATCAAAACAGCAGCTATGGAAGGCTATTCTTCAAGCAGAATTCAAGCAGAAACTCTCTAAAAACTCACAAGTTCAATGGATGCAAGAATGGTGAAGGTTAAATCAAAGAGGGGGTCCTATGTTAACATGTAGCTTGGACTGTTTAGATGTTTTTGATTGAAATAGCTTTTGATTTCAGTAAATTTGACGTCCTAATGGTGCAAATTCAACAAATGACGATTTTCAGTTCTTTACAACCAATAAAATGCTTTGAAAATCTGTTGTGCATAATAATTTGGAACAGTGCATTCTGAGTTTTTTTTTATTTTTGAAAAAAAAAATAGTTGTCCTCTAACGGCTGATGACTTAAAAATTATACTGACTGTCATTTGCATTGACTATTTAGGAAAATTAGAGTCAAATATCATTTGCATAATAATTTGGAACATCATGTAGAATAGCTGAACTTTATTTGGAGTTAATCAGAGACACTTTAAATAGTGGTAGGTGTGTTCTGACTCCCATTAACATGAGTTTGAATGTGATTGGTTAATCCTGAACACAGCCACATCCCCAGTTATAAGAGGGTGTACATATTAATGCAAACAGGTTAGAAGATAATATAGGCCACCTTCCATCAAACTGTTTTTGACAAGTTTACGACAGGTAGCCCCGCCCACACCCTACCCATGCCCCTTTCCCTGCCCATGTCCTGCCCGTTTCCATGCCCCTCTTCCCATCGCACATCCCACCCCTCACCCCCACCCCCCACTACCCCCACCCCCACTCCCCCTTGTCCACCCCACCCCACCCCTCCATTCTCACATGTATAATGATTGTGTTTTATGTATTATCATTATGAATTTCATTTTATTTATTTATGATTTATCTATTTAAATTGATTCTTGTACTGATGTAACATGTTCAAACAAATCATTCATTCATTCATTCAAACCGATGGATGATATTTGAGGTTTATAAACTTTTTGATCCGACCTCAACCATTGAGCAGTGAGGGAGGGTTTGACAGGATGTCCAATGATGAGCTAGAGGCATACCCCTCTGGTTAACCAATGAAACGACACCGTGGCGCGTGCGAAAATTGGATCATTAAATAAAATCAGAAAATTAAACAATGAAAAGAGAAAAAAACTCACCTTGACAGTGGGTTAGTGAGTACATCTAATCAATGAGACACCTGCCTACAGCTTTTGGTGCAGACCGGTCGAGGATTAAGTGGGAAAAAAGAGGATTGTCTGAGCTGCATCCAGACCCCTGTGGCCAACAGCACCTCCCACAACTAACCGCACCCTCCGATTTAAAAGAAGAAGACCACCCAACAAGCCATTTTGCCCAAACCAAAATGGAGACAAACCCCATGGCTTAGCCAATGGCATTCTAGAGGCGGGCTAATCCCCAACCCCAGTTGGGGGTCAAGCCGAAGTAGGAAAAAACAGTGCAGTGACCACCCAGAGGTCTTCGGGCGCAAGAGAACCATGGACTGCGCGGAGTGGATACACATCGTAGTGGAGCTGACAGTTCACTGATTCCACACACGGTCCCTCAGTCGATCAGTAGTCAATCAGTTAGTCAAAGACCCAGCAGTGCGTGACTGGCAAAAGGCGCTTAAGTACATGCACTGCTGGTGATAATGTGATTAGAAACACCTGGGAGAGGAGTGAGAAGATGGCACACGGGAATGGGAACAGCTGGTGATAATGAGAGAGGGAGCATGGCCGGATCGGCGGGCTGTTAGCAGCGCTCACAGAAAGTAGGTCACCGCGGCTGTCTAACAGCTGCCTGTCAGACAGTGGCTATGGGTAAGGAAGCACACAGAAATACATACTATACAGACATACACAGCGGCACCTAAACCCACAGAGAGGTCAGGACCGAGCCGGGGGAAACCAAGCCGGATCGGCTCCTGAGAGAACCCCCCCTTTAAGGGGTGGATTCCCAGACACCCAAGGTAACATTGCGATGATGTATTCCCCCCCCCCCCCCGCCCTCGCCAAACAGGAACAACAGCAAAAAATAACCCTAGGTTGAGAGGTAGGGGGAACAGGAAGGAGGGAACGCAATACCCCACCCAGGGCCCACAATTAACTCCCCCAAGTCCACAGACGTTGGGGCTCAGGAGGCCGCCCAGAGTCCCAGGCCCAGCAGAAGGTCAAGTGGATGGAGTCCAGCGGCCTGCCAGAAAATATGGGCCACCTGACCCAGGAAGTCAGTCCTTCCAGAGGCCTGCCCACGCTGAAAAGCAAACCACCAAGACCGGAGAGGAGCGAAGAGGGCCAAGATGGCATCCAGCAGAGGGGTGTAGGCCCTGGCGTCCTCGAGCTGGTCGGCCGCGCCCCCAATGACTTTGACCCAGGGAGTAGCACCTGCGGTGGTCCCGACCTGGGGCCTCATAGCACTCGCAGCGGGGCCCAACTCGATCAGGGCTGCACCCGTGGTGGACTTCGGCAAGAGCCATGCTGCACCCGTGGTGGACTCCGGCAAGAGCCTTGCTGCACCCATGGTGGACTCCGGCTTGAGCCTAGTTGCCCCCATGGAGAGTGGGCCAACCCGCAGGAGCACCAGGCTGAGGAGGCGATCGATGGGGGGAACCCTGACAACCCTGGCAGGAGGAGCTGGAGCAGCGGCATCCTCCTCCGGCTGGACTGGACTGTCAGTGACCTCTGGCGATGACACACCATCTCTGGCAACCCTAAGCAAAGGCTCGGAGGCAGCAAAAAAAGAGAGATAGTTAGGGTCACCGGCAGCGGCGGAGACCGGCGAGACAAGTTCAGATGCAGCTGAGAACTTGCCTGAGCTGGAGCTCCACCGCTGTCCAGGACTCCATTGAACTTGACGATGACTCCCTGGGTCCGGCCTCGCGGAGGTCCATCCCCAACTCCCACTATGCTGCAGCAGCCTCCACAGCAGGCAAGATGGTTATAGCAGTCCCTTCGGTCCCTGCAGCAGCTCCAATGCAGGGGACTCCACCAACGTGGCCGCAGGAAAACACCTCTGTGCTGGCTTGGGAGCGGGATCCTCCAATGCCACTGGCTCCTCCAACGTCTGACGGCTCTGATCCTGGACTGACGGATGCTCAGGAGAAAATGGAGGAGACACAGAGAGGGTTGGGAAAGAGTTACTAGCTGCAGCTGGAGGAGGGAACCCAGCGGACTGCTGAAACTGGGTCCTTCTCCCAGGAGACAGACAAGGTTTGTTACTATCACAATGAATTGAATGAGAAAACACTTGCCTGTCCTCCTGGTCTTTGATGTTAACAGCTGCAGCTGGCAGGCAGTAATCCCTCTCCGTGCCGATGGTCAATCCAGCCCCATAGGAGAAGAGAGGAGGAGCCGGTACCCTGGTGACAGAGGTGAGTGTTCCTGGGGCAGCCCTGTCTGATCTGGCAGCCGCTAGAGGAATGCTGGCAGCTGACAGAGGAGAAGGCTTCTCCTGGTGCTTCCATGCAGGACAACGCTGTCCCTTGTTGGCTGAAACCAGCTTGGTGGGAGTGGGAGTGGAGTTCTGGTGGAAGGCATTTTTGGTGGCGTCCCGGGAGTGCCCTCCCTTCAGCACGAGCCTGGTCTTCTTCGGGGACCTCCTCCCCTTCTCGCCGTACTCGCGTCGTAGTGCTGCCAGCAGCGATATCCTCTCAGCTCCCTCATGATGCTCGGAGAGCTGAGGGCATTGCTGAACCTCTGCCTCTGCCAGCTTGACATACCACATGATGTCCTCGGGGGTGGAATAGATGCTCGCCGAAGATATCAGGCCGTCAATGTTCATCAGAGCACGGCAGTGTTCCCAGCCGAGACTCATCGGGTAACTCCAACCCATGGACATCTCAAACCAGTTCAGTTCAAAAAATGCCACAAAAAAAGGGAAAAAGGGATGTGTGGGTGAATCCGCTAAATCCTCTTTTCACGGCTGGGTCTTTCTGTCATGACTCCCCGTATGCTTTTACGCAGCGCATGGAGAGGGGAGAAATGACGAGGATTTACGTGCAGGACTTACACCAAAACACATTTATTAGGGTGAAGACAAACAGTTCTAAAAGGAGGTGAGGACGTACACTACCGTTCAAAAGTTTGAGGTCACTTAGAAATTTCCTTATTTTTGAAAGAAAGGCACTTTTTTTCAATGAAGATAACTTTAAACTAATCAGAAATACACTCTATACATTGCTAATGTGGTAAATGACTATTCTAGCTGCAAATGTCTGGTTTTTGGTGCAATATCTACATAGGTGTATAGAGGCCCATTTGCAGCAACTATCACTCCAGTGTTCTAATGGTACAATGTGTTTGCTCATTGCGTCAGAAGGCTAATGGATGATTAGAAAACCCTTGTGCAATCATGTTAGGTCTGCAATGCTGTAATTGCTGCAAATGGAGGATTCTTTGACGAAAGCAAAGTTTGAAGGAAAAAATTATTATTTCAAATACAAATCATTATTTCTAACCTTGTCAATGTCTTGACTATATTTTCTATTCATTTTACAACTCATGGTGGTAAATAAAAGTGTGACTTTTCATGGAAAACACAAAATTGTCTGAGGTGACCCCAAACTTTTGAACGGTAGTGTACAAAAAAAGCAAAGACACTTACACTTGGCGTCCCTGGGCCAGCATCGCCCAGCGAACGCATGAGGGGAAGTAATTAACCACAAAAGCGTCCCCGAGCCAACATCGCTCGAAGGGCGCAGAGAACCATGGCTGCAGTGGAGGTGGGTAATACTTCATGGTACACAGTTTACACACGACTATGTACTCCAGTGGACAATCCAATGACCCAGCAGTGCGTGAATGGCAAAAGGCGCTTAAGTACACGCACTGCTGGTGATGATGTGATTAGGAACACCTGGGAGAGGAGCGAGAAGATGGCACACGGGAATGGGAACAGCTGGTGATAATGAGAGAGGAGGCATGGCCAGACCGGTGAGCTGTAAACAGCGCTCACAGAAAGTAGGTCACCGCAGCTGTCTAATAGCTGCCGGTCAGACAGTGGCTGTGAGTAAGGAAGCACACAGAAATACATACTATACAGACATACACAGCGGCACCTAAACCCACAGAGAGGTCAAGACCGAGCCGGGGGAAACCAAGCCGGCTCGTCTCCTGACACCTTATGTCAAAAGTCACTGATGGTGACACACACACACACACACACACACACACACACACACTCAACATGGGGTGCTAAGGCCTGTCTCCACTTACGTCTGCACCTTACGTCAGATTTGGCAGATGGTCACATCAGAGCATGGAGGGGGTCAACCGACGTCTCTACTTTGTAAGTGTTTGATGTTGGCACACACCCACACACACGCACACACGTGTACACACACACACACACACACAGAATCTGCATGGTGATCAGATTCTTTTCAGGTTGCAGCATAACTTTGCAACATGCTACTTTTTTCAAACTTGCAAAATTATCCAATTTACATTAATCACACCACTAACAATCATTTATTTACTCTTTTCAAAACTTTACAAGTGTAAGTGGAGTGAAAATGCATTAAGCACACAAAATTTAATAGAATACTTTTCTCAAGTATTTAGTTGTTCAAAAAAGTGACAACCTGCATTTTTTGTACTCACACAAAACATAGATTTATCATTTACAAGTGTATTTACCATGCCAAATTAAAAAAAAATGTTTTTAAACAAATAAGCTGATAACTTTTATCTGCATTACTTGATGGTAGCTAGAAAGGTAAAGTTTCCTCTTTAGGTATGATGGCTTTTTTGATTTCTCTAGAAAAAAATACAGAATAACCAACTGGTGTGTTGTAAGCAAGTGTTGATAAAATATTGTGCGATCGCTTGCTTTTCTAAAATACATCTTCTGAAATCACATCTACCATTTTAACTTGATCACTCTGCCAATCAGTGTTTATTCCTTCTTGCTGTTTGGTAGAAAGTAAGCAGCCTATGTCTACCAGATTCAGCACACAGAGACATCTGTGTCATTACGCTTAAGAATCAACTCAACGCTACAGTTAAAAACAACGATAAAGAACAAACTAAAGTTAACCTGCAGGATCATGTCCCAGTTACTATGGACTTTTTTAAAACAATTACCTCGGGTTTTTGGCTGCTTCTTGAAGGCGTTAAACACTTTGCACCATACTGCTTTACCAGCATTAGAGTTACCAGATTATGAAACAATTAATTTGTAACAACAGTGTACTTACTTCTTTGCATAAGAATAGTTTTTTTTTATCTTTTGTAATAACAAATTACATGTTGCACAGTGTTGACACAAACTCTGATTTTGAAACTAGTTTATTTACACAAAGTTAATTCAGTATGATTAGTTTGAAAAGTCTAAAGTATTTTTTTTGGCAGAATTACAAAAAAAACCCCAAAAACATTTTGTTTAGTTGTACAGAAGCATTTAAGGATAAACTAATTTGCATTACCTTCCCTTAAACATTTATCACTGAAATGTAGCAGTAACTCCATCTGTTGTATACTTGTTTCTTTGCATAAGACCATTTTAGGGACCTTTTTTTAAAATCACACAAGTGCATGTTTGAATTACATTTACATGATTGAAGAAAGAATTCTTAACTCCCTTATTTATTATCATATAGGGTGGCAGTGGCTCAGGAGGTAGAGCAGGTCGTCCAATAACCAGATGGTTGGCGGTTTGAATTCTGCACTCCCCAGATATCCTGCCGTTGTGTCCCCGGGCAAGACACTTTACCCACCTTGCCTCCAGTGTCCATAACACTGGGTATGAATGTGTATAAATGTTCGGTGGTGGCCGGAGAGGCCGATGGTGTGGATTGGCAGCCACATTTCCGTCAGCCTGCCACAGGGCAGCTGTGGCTACAGCAGTAGCTTGCCACTACCACTGTCCATCTGAAGTGAATGAATAACGTATCTATTTGTAAAGCATCTATGATAAAGCGCTACATAAATCTGATGCATTATCATTGTTATTTTTTGTGACAAGTTACTCCACTTGCACTAAACATTTGTTTATTAAACACCTAAAACAAGTTTGTAAACGGTCATCATCACCCTGTTTTTATTGTGGTTGCAGTTTTTAGATATTTTTTGTTCAAACTAAACACCCTTTGGTATATTTGTGTTCATGTTTGATGAATTTAGCAGAACTAAAACAGCTAATACAAGTTTGTAAAACGGTCACCATCACCCTGTTTTTATTGTGGTTGCAGTTTTTAGGTGTTTTTGTACAAACTAAGCACCCTTTGGTTTTGCTCGAGTATGTTCATTTTGTCCTCTTTTTAATTATTAGCCTTTTGTTTTCAAATTAAAGACAAGGATAGAAAGGAGATGTTTTTACGTTTACATGTTCTGACTGTCCACTGCAGTCTTCATCAGAAGTGCCACTTGTGGCTTAATGTGGCACTTCTGATGAAGACTGCAGTGGACAGTTGAAACATGTAAAGGTAAAAACATTTTTTTATCCTTGTCTTTAATAAGAAAACAAAAGGCTAAGCCTTTGGTATACAGTATTTGTTCTCATGTTTTATGAATTTAGCATAACTATAACACCTAATACAAGTTTGTAATTACCCTGTTTTTATTGTGGTTGCAGATTTTAGCTGTTTTTGTAGAAACTAAACACCCTTTTTTGGTATATTTTGTAGCGGGGGTGCAAGAAAAATTGCTTTACCGTATTTTTGTTCCACAACATATGGTGTTGATGTTTGAGGAATTTAGCATAACGCTGTACATGTCATGTCATACACAATTATGTTTTTCTGTTTACAATCTTTAAATGTTTTAGATGGTTACATTAAGATAAAACTGCTCCTCAAATTGAAATTTACAAATTTCATGTATTTATTTCACTCACCTGCTTTGTTATATTCATGCAAACTTGCTTCAACATGATCAATGGGGTTAAAACGTTCACTAGTTTTCTCAAAAGAAACATTGAAACAAATATTTGAATGACAACAAAAAATCTTTTGTTTATTTTTTATAGTGAGCTATGTTACACAAAACATGTTACACATTTTTTAGGCTAAATTGATTTGCAAACATCAAAAATAACAAAACTAAACTTTGTTGACCGGACGCACTAGAAACTAGTTTTTTTATATGTACACTCCTTTTTGCATAAGACCATTTTAGTGACCTCTTTTTTTTAAATCCATAAGTACATGTGTGAAGTACATTTACATGTTTGAAGAAAGAACAGTTTTTAGGTGCTTTTATACACACTAAACACCCTTTTTATAAATATATTTTGTAGCGGGAGTGCAAGAAAAATTGCTTTACCGTATTTTTGTTACACAACATATATGGTGCTGATGTTTGATGAATTTAGCATAATGCTGTACATGTCATGTCATACACAATTATGCTTTTCTGTTGCCAAAAACTGTTTTAGATGGTTCCATGTGTTCCTCAAATTGAAATTTACAAATTTCATGTATTTCATTGAACTATTTCATTTACAAATTTCATGGGATTTTTTACTGAGATTACGCTGCTTCCTGTTGTAACATATCGTCACGTCCTGTGTTGCTGGCTGTCGGTGTGGGTTGCTCTGTGCTTAGCTCTCCTCATTACATCAAGCTTTTTGTGTTTAGGTTGGTACACTCGTCGGCCTCCGTCGGTCTATGATGACCATGGAAGAGAATCCTAAACGTCTACTCTGCTGGAACAGCACCGCCTGTGGCTGAACAGGCCGATGCGCGAATGACAGTCCCTGTCACACAGGTCACACTTGTGGGTGGTCTCCGTGCTGCTGGGTCTGTGGCGGTTCTTCCTGCGGGTCCTTTTTTCATCTGCTGCAGCAGTCAGTCTCTCTTCACCCGCCTTGAGCTGTCTGGTCAGGGTGCCTCTCCATTTGGAGCGGTCCGTTGCAAGGTCCTCCCAGCGCTCTGTGTTGATATCCAGGGCCTTCATGTCTCTCTTGCAGACGTCTCTAAAGCGCAGCTGTGGGCGGCCAACGTCTCTCCTGCCAGTTGCCAGTTCTCCATAGAGGACGTCTTTGGGGATTCTGCTATCCTCAATACGGTGAACGTGGCCTAGCCAGCGGAGCCTGCGCTGCCTGAGTAGAGTGAACATGGAGGGAAGGCCGGCGCGGGACAGAACTTCTGTGTTGGGCACTTTGTCCTGCCAGGATATGTCCAGGATGTGGCGAATGCAGCGCAAGTGGAAGGAGTTCAGTCTCTTTTCCTGCCGGGCGTATGTTGTCCACGTCTCACTCCCATAGAGCAGTGTGCTGATGACGCAGGCGTTGTACACTGCCATCTTCGTCTTGACAGAGAGTTTGGGATTCTCCCACACTCGTGTGGTGAGGCGAGCGAGTGTGAAGGCTGATTTTCCAATCCTCTTGTTGATCTCTGTATCAAGGGAGAGGTTGTTGCTGATCGTGGACCCCAGGTACGTGAACTGATTCACGACCTCCAGCTTGTAGTCATCAATGGTGATGGTTGGTGGTGCTTCCGTGCCTTGCGCCAAGACGTTAGTCTTCTTCAGGCTGATGGTAAGCCCGAAGTCCTTGCATGCCTGGGAGAAGCGGTCCATCAGGGTCTGAAGCTCCTGCTGTGTGTGGGTTGCGACTGCAGCGTCGTCTGCGAACAGCAGGGCTCTGATTAGAGCCTCGCGTACTTTGGTTCTGGCTTTCAGGCGGGCAAGGTTGAAAAGCCTGCCGTCAGATCTTGTGTGCAGGTAGATTCCCTCTGTTGCTGTGCTGAAGGCATGCCTCAGGAGCATAGCAAAGAAAATCCCAAAGAGGGTTGGCGCAAGTACACAGCCCTGTTTCACTCCGCTGCGTATGTTGAATGGCTCTGAGACGTTGCCATCGTGCTGCACTATCCCCTGCATGTTGGTGTGAAACGATTCGATGAGGCTTTGCAACTTTGGTGGGCATCCTATCTTTGGCAGGATCTTGAAAAGGCCCTCTCTGCTGACCAGATCGAACGCTTTGGTGAGGTCGATGAAGGCGACGTACAGAGGCATGTTCTGTTCTCTGCATTTCTCCTGGAGTTGGCGGATGGAGAATATCATGTCTACCGTCGATCGCTCAGCGCGGAAGCCACACTGAGACTCGGGGTAGACACGTTCGGCAAGCTTCTGTAGACGAACGAGAACAACTCGTGCATAGACTTTGCCAACAACGCTGAGGAGGGAAATGCCCCTGTAGTTGTTGCAGTCGCTTCTCTCCCCTTTGTTTTTGTAGAGGGTGATAATCTTGGCGTCCCTCATGTCCTGTGGTACGGCACCTTCCTTCCAGCACTGGCAGAGGACGTCATGCAATGGCAGCAGTAGGGCGGTCTTGCAGTGCTTGATCAGGTCAGGGGGTATGCCGTTGTTGCCGGGTGCCTTGCCAGCGGCCAAGCTATCAATGGCCTTACTGAGTTCGTCGATGGTTGGCTCGGCGTCAAGTTCGTCCATGGATGGCAGGCAGTCGATGGCATCAAGGGCTGACGGTGTCACGGTGTTCTGTCTAGAGTAGAGGTCGGAGTAGTGTTCCACCCATCTCTCCATCTGCTTGTTCTTCTCTGTGATCATCTCCCCAGTGGAACATTTGAGGGGGGCCGTCTTGCTCTGAGCCGGACCAAGTGCTTTCTTGATGCCATCGTACATACCACGGATGTTCCCTGTTATGGCAGCGGTTTGAATGTCTTGGCTGAGCTGAGTCCAGTACTCGT
Source organism: Pholidichthys leucotaenia (assembly GCA_020510985.1). NCBI lineage: Eukaryota > Metazoa > Chordata > Actinopteri > Cichliformes > Pholidichthyidae > Pholidichthys > Pholidichthys leucotaenia. Next base: position 376,921,132 of record CM035844.1, on the reverse strand, counting down.
TGGCACAGCGCCGAGCAGTCTGCTGAACTTTGCTTCTCGCAGCCCTGAGAATCTGGAGATTCTTCTCGTTTGGGTACTTCTTGTACTCAGCAAGTGCTGAGCGCTTGGCTTCAATGACGGGGGTCATCTCGGTCAACTTGGCATCAAACCAGTCCTGTGACTTCGAGGTCTTCCTCCCAAAGGTAGCCAAGGCTGTGCGGTAGATGGTGTTTCGCAGCTCTTCCCACTTCTGCTTTGCAGATTCTCCTCCTTGTGGTACACCAAGTTCCTTCTCAAAGGTGGAGGCAAACTGCTCAACAAGTTCTGGTTGGGCCATCTTGCTGGTGTCAATCCGTGCCTTTCCAGGTTGTCTAGCACGATGGAATTTCTTCAGCTGCAGCTTGACCTTGCAACACACCAATGAATGGTCTGTGTCGCAATCTGCACTCTGGAATGAATGGGTGATTAGCACATTCTTCAGTGAGGTGCGCCTGGTCAGGATCAAGTCTAGCTGGTGCCAGTGCTTTGAGCGCGGATGTTGCCAGGAAACCTTGTGTTGGGGCTTGGTCTTGAAGAACGAGTTTGTGATGCACAGATCGTGATATGTGCAGAACTCGAGCAGCCGCTGTCCATTGTCGTTCATTCTGCCCACGCCAAAAGGTCCAAGACAGGAGGGCCAGGAGTCGTGGTCAGCACCCACTCTGGCATTGAAGTCTCCAAGGAGAATGAGTTGTTCAGAGTTGGGGATGATCCTGACAGTCGTTGCGAGATTCTCGTAGAACTCATCTTTTGCCTCTGGTGTGGCTGTCTGTGTTGGGGCATACACACTGACGAGGGTGACTGGGCCTTCAGTGGTGTTCAGGCGGAGGGTGAGGAGTCGTGCAGAGCCAGTGCTGCCCGGTTCCACCATCTTCAGCAAAGTGTTCTTTACTGCGAAGCCCACTCCGTGTTCCCTGTGTTCGTCACTGCCCTTTCCCTGCCAGTAGAACGTGTAGTCCTTCTCTTTCAGTGTGCCTGCATCAGCTAACCGTGTTTCCTGGAGAGTGGCGATATCCACTCCCAGTCTCTTCAGCTCATTATTGATGATGGCAGTCTTCCTGGTGTCGTTGATGTCCTTGAGGTTAGCAGCGAGTCCTGTCATCATAGTGCGGACGTTCCAAGTTCCCAGTTTTAGAGTTGGTCTCTTTTGTTTTATTGTCTTGCCTGGTGCGAAGGTTCTCAGCCTGCTGTTTGGATTTCTCCTTATCCCCATGCACCCAATGAGGAAAGCAAGCTGTGGCGGGACAACACCTTATTGGCTGGGGGCTGCCCAGCTTGAGGTGGGCGGTAGCTGTCCAGTGAGATCTGATGATCCCTCCCACCGTCGGGAACAACCCCTGGCGCCACGCTCTACGCCAATTGAGCAGTGGCTTATAACCGGTAACTGTCATTCCCCGTGTTTTGTCTACGCCAAAGGCGAAGCTGGAGTGTCCTCTCCAGTGATCCGGTGTTCTACCTTCCAGCGTTGGGCGTTGGTAGGATTCAAGCCTGGGCAGGAAGATATGGAGGACAAGATGTTGCCCATGCAGCATGTCCCCCCTCTCCACGTCACTGATGAATCCAAAGGAACAGCAGGGCTGCTACAGTTTGGCACCAGCGCCGTTGCAGGAGCTGCCAGAACGATGTTGAGCACAACATAGAACTGCCTTAGGGGCTCCGACTCCGGATTTTTCCTCAGGGTTGACTCCCGAAGCCTTTCCCGTGACCGGGTATGCCGCAAGGCAGCAGAGGTTTGAAATCAGGGTTTACCTTTCCCTAGATGGGCTACCTTCCCAGGTTGACGAGCCACCATCTACCCGAAGCATCTGGTTTTAAGGCGCCAGAGATCCGCCCTCGCCCCTTCTCCTATTAGTAAAAGCAGTTCCGCCGGGCTTAGAGACTAAACCACACGGGCAGGCTAGGAGTTGGACTTAGTTGTCAGAGGCTTTTCGAGACGCACGCCATAAGGAGCATTTTATGAGCACTGGGAGCTTAACCCCAGTGCCGCTCCTGGCTATGACAACCTTGGAACCACGATAATCAAATGGAGAAAAAGGCTTCAAGCATTTCACCCTGCATGTCATGAATAGTGAATAAAAGTTTCTTTTTTTGAAAAGTATATTCCAGAAACCTTGGTCACGTGATGTAATCTACTGAGGTGTAGTATTAATACTAATAAGTTACTGGTCATTCTTTTATCAGATTCATTTACTTCTGCCATTCTCCATCAGCGAGGGCTTGGTCAAATTATTTAATACACAACTTGCATGTCTGAATCTGTTGTGTCACATCTGCGTTAGGTTGTAATGTTGGGTTCATATTTAAAATAATCTTTTTTTTTGTCATGATGTATCAGTGTTTTCCTGTATTCCTGTAATGAGTGTCCATACTCTCAGAACTACGAGTCTGCTGTGTAGACTGTGAGTCTACCACGTCTGCACACATATACTGTCTCACATTAGGATTTGCAGTTTATTTAAACATCATCAAAATGATCTGCGATATTGATTACACAGAGTAATGTAAAAAAGCATTCACTTTCTACATTATTCTTATTTATGCACCAGTAGAGCAGTAATGATGTTTGTCCTGAGATGTTTGTAGTTTGTACAAAGTTGTCTTCCATTTCTCATTTAGTGAAATTTAAAAACCAGGCTTTCCCCAACATCTACACATGGAGTGAAATTTATTGGTATACATGAAATAATTTACTGTTACTATGACAAAAGGTTGTGTGAAAAGGTAAAATACATCAAAGTTACTAACCAAGCAAGATTCTGGTGTACTTAGGTTTTTTTATTTTATTTTTTTTTCCACGTTATATGCTAATCAGGTTGAAGCAACTTTGGTTTAATACAACAAATCTGTCAGGAACCGAGCCAGCTTGGTTTCCCCCGGCTCGGTCCTGGCCTCGCTGTGGAGTTCGGTGCCACCTTGTATGTATGCTTATATGTATTTCTATGTGCTTCGCCGTGCCCATAGCCACTGCTTTCTGGCCGGCAGTGGTGATGCAGCCTATTGGGCTCATGCTAGTGTGAGTTCTGTCTAACTGTCTGCCGGTCCAACCACGCCCTCTCTCTAATTACCATCAGCTGTTCCCATTCCCGTGTGCCATCTTCTCGCTCCTCTCCCAGGTGTCCCTAATTACATCATCACCAGCAGTGCAGGTATTTAGGTGCCTTTCGCGAGTCATGCACTGCTGGGTCACTAAATGAATTGTCTATTGATGCACATAGTCTTGTTTATGCTGTGTGCCACGAAGTGTTCGCCACTCCCCCTCTGCTGTGGTTCTCCTGCGCCATTGAAGCGATGTCGGCTCTTGGACGCAATTGTGGTTAATTACTTCCCCTCATGCGTTCGCTGGGCGATACCGGCCCAGGAACGCTCAATGTAAGTGTGTTGTCTTTTTGTGTGTTTTCACCATTTGGGACTGTTTGTGTTCTTTAATAAATGTGTGTGGTGTTAACCTGCGCGTAAATACTCATCCTTCACCCCTAGCTGTGCGCGTTGGAGAAGCGCACGGGAGGGTTTATGACAAAACAGGAGAATTAAATAAATACTTACCTGAAATAATTCTGTAAGCATCCAAACAAATAGAAAAAATTGAAGCGTTTCAATAGAAACAATTTAATTGTATGTAACAGGACAGCATATACAGTGGTGTGAAAGTGTTTACACCCTTCCTGATTTCTAATTGTTTTGTATGTTTGTCACACTTGAATGTTTCAGATCATCAAACAAATTTAAATATTAAACAAAGATAAGACAAGTTAACACAAAACACAGTTTTTAAATGAAGGTGTTTATTATTAAAGGTTAAAAAAAATACAAACCTACATGGTCCTGTATGAAAAAGTGATTGCCCCTCTCCTGTTAAAGCAAAAATTAACTGTGGTTTATCAAATCTTTGGAAAGCTGAGTTCAGTTTCTCCATCCTCACCCTGGCCTGATTACTGCCACACCTGTTCTCAATCAAGAAATCACTTAAATAGGACCTGCCTGACAAAGTGAAGTAGAAAAAAAAGCTTGTCAAAAGCAAGACATCATGCTGTGAGCCAACAAAATTTAGGAATAAATGAGAAACAAAGTAATTGAGATCTATCAGTCTGGAAAAGGTTATAAAGCCATTTCTAAAGCTTTGGAACTACAGCAAACCTCAGTGAGAGCCATAATACACAAATGGCAAAAACATGGAACAGTGGTGAACCTTCCCAGGAGTGGCCTTCTGACCAAAATTACCCCAAGAGCACAGTGACGACTCATCCAAAAGGTCACAAAAGACCCCACAACAACATCCAAAGAACTGCAGGCCTCACTTGCCTGAGTTTAGAACAGTGTTCATGACTCCACCATAAGAAAAAGACTGGGCAAAAATGGCCTGTATGGCAGAGTTCCAAGATGAAAACCACTGCTGCACAAAAAGAACATAAAGGCTCGTCTCAGTTTTGCCAGAAAACGTCTTGATGATCCCCAAAACTTTTGGGAAAATATTCTGTGGACTGACGAGACAAAAGTTGAACTTTTTGGAAGGTGTGTGTCCCATTACATCTGGCGTAAAAGTAACATAGCATTTCAAAAAAGGAACATCATACCATCAGTAAAATATGGTGGTGGTAGTGTGATGGTCTGCGGCTGTTTTGCTGCTTCAGAACCTGGAAGACTTGCTGTGGGAAATGGAGCCATGAATTCTGCTGTCTACCAAAAAATCCTGAAGGAGAATGTCCGGCCATCTGTTTGTGACCTCAAGCTGAAGTGCACTTGGGTTCTGCAGCAGGACGATGATCCAAAATACACCAGCAAGTCAACCTCTTAATGGCTTAAGAAAAAACAAAATGAAGACTTTGGAGTGGCCTAATCAAAGCCCTGACCAGAAGCAGATTGAGATGCTGTGGCATGACCTTAAAAAAGGTGGTTCATGCTCGAAAACCCTCTAATGTGGCTGAATTACAACATTTCTGCAAAGATGAGTGGGCCAAAATTTCTCCACAGCACTGTATAAGACTCATTACCAGTTATCGCAAATACTTGATTGCAGTTGTTGCTGCTAAGGTGGTCCAACCAGCTATTAGGTTCAGGGGGTAATCACTTTTTCACACAGTGCTATGTAGGTTTTAATTTTTTCCCCCTTAATAATAAACACCTTCATTTAAAAACTGCATTTTGTTTTTATTTGTGTTATCTTTGTCTAATATTTAAATTTGTTTGACCTGAAACATTTAAGTGTGACAAACATACAAAAAAAAAAAGAGAAATCAGGAAGGTGGCAAACCCTTTTTCACACCACTGTAAAATGGTTGGGGTAAATTTATTAAACATCAACTTGTATTTTCTATCATCACCTCCGATTAACAAAAAAAAAGTTCCAGGCATGAAAACAAATTGTAAAATACTAACCGTAGCACTATGTTAGACTAAAATGCTGCTTCATAAGTTTTGACTGCATCGTCCCAGGTATGCACAAGCACTTGATGAAAACCATGAGCGTTTGGCGATTACAAAATGTATATTAGGTATTTAATATAGTGTAGCGTCTGGCAGGCACGTTGTAAAAATCCACGAAGAGGTTGCCAATTTGAGACCTTTATTCTTAACAGGATGGGTCACTGTAGGCCGTGACCATGCCAAAACAAAAAAGGTGTCAAACTAAGCAACAAGAAAAACTTATCTCTCTTTCTCTCTTTATCTCTCTCCCCCAACTCTCCTCACACATCCACGCTCCTCCTCCTCATGCTCTCACCCTTCCACACAGCCCGACTTCCCAATCTCCTGCAGAACAGACGGAGAACCCAAACGTTACAATATGTATAAACAATGTTTAGTACAACTGCACTGACATGTTTTGAAAAAATAAGGACATTAAAAATTCATTCTTCAAACGTGTAAATGTACTTCACACATGTACTAGTTTGTACATGAACACCTAAAAACTGCAACCACAATAAAAAAACCGGGTGATTTTGACATTTTACAAACTTGTATTAGGTGTTTTAGTTACGCTAATTCATCAAACATGAACACAAATATACCAAAGGGTGTTTAGTTTGTAAAAACAACAACAACAAAAAAAAACACCTATAAACTGTAACCACAAAAAACAAAACAAAAACAGGGTGATGCTGATCATTTACAAACTTGTTTTAGGTGTTTATTAAACAAATGTTTAGTACAAGTGGGGTAACTTGTTACAAAAAAACAAGGGAGTTAAAAATTCTTTCTTCAAACATGTAAATGTACTTCAGACATGTACTTGTGTGATTAAAAGAAGAGGTCCCTAAAATGGTCTTATGCAAAGAAACAAGTATACAACAGATGGAGTTACTGCTACATTTCAGTGATAAATGTTTAAGGGAAGGTAATGCAAATTAGTTTATCCTTAAATGCTTCTGTACAACTAAATAAAATGTTTTTTTGTAATTCCTCCAAACACTTATTTAGACTTTTCAAACTAATCATACTGAAGCAACTTTGTGTGAATAAACTAGTTTCAAAATCAGAGTTTGTGTCAACACTGTGCAACATGTAATCTGTTATTACAAAAGGTAAAAAAAAAAAAACAACTATTTTTAATCAAAGAAGTATGTACACTGTTATTGCGAATTGTTTCATAATCTGGTAACTCTAATGCTGGTAAAGCAGTATGGTGCAAAGTGTTTAACGCCTTCAAGAAGCAGCCAAAACCCGAAGTAATTGTTTTAAAAAGTCCATAGTAACTGGGACATGATCCTGCAGGTTAGCTTTAGTTTGTTCTTTATTGTTGTTTTTAACTGTAGAGTTGTGTTGATTCTTAAGCGTAATGACACAAATGTCTCTGTGTGCTGAATCTGGTAGACATAGGCTACAAACTTTCTACCAAACAGCAGGAAAGAATAAACACTGATTTGCAGAGTGATCAAGTTAAAATGGTAGATGTGATTTCAGAAGATGTATTTTAGAAAAGCAAGTGATCGCACCTTTCTAGCTACCAACAGATAATGCAGATAAAAGTTATCCGCTTATTTTTTAAAAACAAACATTTTTTTTTTATTTGGCATGGTAAATACACTTGTAAATGATAAATCTATGTTTTGTGTGAGTACAAAAATGCAGTTTGTCACTTTTATAAACAACTAAATACTTGAGAAAAGTATTCTTTTAAATTTTGTGTGCTTAATGCATTTTTACTCCACTTACACTTGTAAAGTTTTGAAAAGAGTAAATAATTGATTGTTAGTGGTGTGATTAGTGTAATTGGGATAATTTTACAAGTTTGAAAAAAGTAACATGTTGCAAAGTTGTCTTGCAACCTGAAAAGAATCTGATCACCAAGTAGATTGTGTGTGTGTGTGTGTGTGTGTGTCAACATCAAACACTTTTTAACTGGTGACTGGTGGCCAGGGCAGCACGGTGGCAGAGTGGTTAGCACTGCGGCAGCACAGCAACTCACCCTTGGCCGGGGGATCCTGGGTTCAATCCCAGCCCCCGACCAACAGTGATCTGTGTGGAGTTTGCATGTTCTCCCCGTGTCTGCGTGGGTTTACTCCGGGATTTCTCCGGTTTCCTCCCACATGCCAAAAACATGCAAGTTAGGTTAATTGGCATCAAAACTGGGGATTCTAAATTGTCCTTAGGTATGACTGTGAGAGTGAATGGTTGTCTGTCTCTGTGTGTTGGCCCTGCGATGGACTGGCGATCTGTCCAGGGTGTACCCTGCCTCTCGCCCAAAGATGCTGGGATAGGCTCCAGCTCCCCCGCGACCCGAAAAGGATTAAGCGGAAGAAGATGGATGGATGGATGATGGACTGGTGGCCAGACACACAAAGTGGAGACGTCAGTTGACACCTCCCCCCCAATGCTTTGATGTGACCATCTGCCAAATTTTGACATAAGCTGTAGACGGAAGTGGAGACAGGCCTTAGCACCCCATTGTGAGTGCATGTGTGTGTATGCGTGTCACCGTGAATGACTTTTGACATAAGGTGGACAGAACACTGGGGAGGGAGTTTGGATGTTGAAAAAACTCTAGACTGATTTAATAAGGTCTTTTTGGAATGTCCGATTGAGGGAGATGTGAAAATATTTTGTAGTGATCAAAAAACATCTATGATTTAAAATGTTTTTTTTTTTTTGCCATTTACCCACCCTGTAAAAAAGCTCAAGTTATATGGGATAGTAAACATGCAGATGCACAGACAGCGAAAACCGTCTGCAAATTCTGGTTTAAAATTGTCATGAGTGGCTGAAAAAAAAGTCTGCCTTAAAGCTATAAAACACCAGCTATAAAACACTGTTTAAAGTTTGCTGCACAGCATTTGGGCAAACCAGTAAAATACTGGGAGAGTATAGTCTGGTAAGCTGAAACCAAAACTGAACTTTTTGGATGCCACAACACACAGCATGTTTGGAGGAGAAATGGCACTGCATATTCCATCACGGTGTGGGGGTGCTTTTCAGCACATGGTACAGACAGACTTCATATAACTGAAGGAAAGATGAATGGACAAATGTACAGAGACATCCTTGATAAGAACCTGTTGCCATCTACCAAGATGCTGAAAATTAAATGAGGGTGGACATTTCAGCAAAACAATAATCCCAAACACACAGCCAAGGAAACTCTCAACTGGCTCCAGAGAAGGAAAATAAAGCTGCTAGAATGGCCCAGTCAGTCATCTGACCTGAATCCAATTGAAAATCTATGGAACAAACTGAAGATCAAAGTTCATAGAAAACACCAAAGGAACCTTCAAGATTTGACAGTTTGTGTGGAAGAATGGGCTAAAATCACTCCAGAGCAATGCCTTCATCTAGTTTCTCCATCCAGGAGGCATCTGGAAGCTGTTATTACCAACAAAGTCTTTTCTACTAAATATTAAACGAATTTCACCAAGAATGCTCAATACTTGTTCCCTGTGTGATTCCACTTCATTAAATATAACTTGTTTTGTGAATACAGTTGCCTTGATTTCTTTGTATGTATGGATTACTTGGGTTGTTACTGATATCTGGTGAAAATCTAAGGTCAGTGGCTCCATCAGAAATATGTTTAATGAGAAAAATGACATGTTCAATGCTTATTTTCTCTGTTGTATACATAAACTGTCTTGTGAAACCAACTTCTTCTACAGTTTTGTTACAAATGTTTTTAAGTTTGATATCAGGGATTGATATACGCTGATGATGTGCATATTGCAATTTGAGTTTGATTAGATGATTTTTGTAGGAATTCTAGACCTTGATGTTCAAGGTCAGAAGTCAGTTTTTCCCTATAAATCATGTAAACATGATACTACTGAAAGAAGTAACGTAGGCTTTTCAATTTGACACCATAGTTGTCTCTAAGACACATCTTGGATAGCTTGCACATTGACCTCTGACTATGGGTTTGGGGTCAAAAGGTCAAAGGTAGCATTTCCACAGACTGTTTATTGAATACTCTATTTCAAATACAAAGTTTACAGTTTACAATGTTTATACAAAGTTTTTTAAATCTCCCATACTGTTATTTGAAGCATGGAGTACCTTCTTCATGATTTCAACTAGCATATTTTGCAAAAAGATGAAAATCAGAAATTTTTCCCCTAAAAAAGTATTTCTGTGTTTTTTAGGAATCACGTCAGGCCGACGTGTTGCTGGTTTACTCGTGGCTGGTCAACTATTACTATAGAACGAGTAAAGCTAGGGTCACCAAACTTGCTACACAGGTTCACCTTAGGAACCTGACCTACAACTGTGGGTTGTATTCAACTATTTTTGTTGTATATTCATGGATGATATGATTACAACTTGGTTCTGCCCCAGTAATTATATAGAGAAGTTAAAAACTACTCTCCTTCAGTAAGATATTGGAATCTTCAAAGAAAACAGAGGCAGGGATGTTGCACTCACTTCAGAGGGCTCTTGTCTTTTCATCCACACCTAATTTAAACTTTTGTTGTCTTCATTAAAATGAAATCACAATCTTGTTTCGGGCCCTCAACAAGATAGATATTGCCCTGGCTACTTAGTGTCCAACTCAATATTTATTATGGAGAAAATGTTCTGTTTATTGCCCACCCCCAACAGTGCGCCACCCATGAACGTGTAGCAAGAAGAGGAACAAGAATTGGAAACAATGAGAGAAACTCATTTGACAAAAGACATGTCTTCACTGAATCATTGAATTACATATCCAATTTGCTGACCTGCATGCCCTTTATTTCCTTTCTTCCATTCTTCCTCACCCTCCTTGCTCCTTTGATCCCTTGCACCTCTTTTCATGCCCTTTTTCTTCTAAAAGGATGAACACTGTGGTCTTGCTAACTTTATGCTACTGTGCAGCAAGGGCAATTTTAGCTTAAAGTACACTGCTTACTTTGCAACATGAATAAGCAGCTGTGTGAGTGTGTGGAACTTGGGCTTGCTGTCTTAAGCTGGCCTGTCACTGACTCACACAGTGTGTGTGCTGCAGACAGGATTACAAACACACACAGTTAAGTGTGAGAGGAAAAGAAGTCAATTCATGGCCCCAAGATAATGTCTGCCACAGATTTTTAAATGTGCATTCCTAATTAGAAAAAAGTCACAGTAGGTACTGCTGTTTAATGGAAAAAGGATGTACAAGTCTGTTGGCTGTGTTCACTCCTGTTGACAGGACTTTTCTTTCCCAATGTATATGAATGAATTAATTGAGTATATAGATACCTGACAGTAGTGTATCTGCTTTATTACCTCGGTTCAATTAAGCATCACAATCAAAATATGGCAGAACATAGAAAAATCCCATCCATAAGCTTTTACTACACTCAATTAACTACAAATAGCAAAAACAAAGAATAAAATGAGTTATGTATTGTGTTTGTGTACAAGTACAAATCTGCTTCAGTCCAACCTGAGGAGAGGCATCAGGAAGGCAAAGCGTTGCTACACAGAGCGGAATGAGTTGAATTTTAATACCTCAGATTTCTGGCATATGTGGCAGGGCATTAGGTCCATTACAAACTATCAAGGCAACAACATCTGCCCAACACAGCCAGCTAACTCCGCTCTTCCTGATGACTTAAATTATTTTTTTGCACATTTTAGAACAACTAATAGTCAGCCTATAGCTAGACTGCCACAGCAGGAATCATTATTAAATACACTGGTAATGAGCCTCCATGAGGTGAGACAGGCCCTCACTAACATCAACACTAACAAAGTCTCTGGTCATGATGGGGTCTCGGGACGGGTCCTGACGTATAGTGTGAGGGAACTATCAACAGTGTTCACCTCCCTGTTTAACACCTTCTTGGAACAGGCCATCGTTCCAACTTGCCTTAAGTCTGCGATAGTTGTCCCGATACCCAAACAGTCTGCAGCTGGGTCATTGAACGATTTTCGCCCAGTTGCGCTGACGCCTATTGTAATGAAGTGCTTTGAGCGGCTTGTGTTAGCACACATGAAAAGGGACATCTCTCCTTCCCTGGACCAATTGCAGTTTGCTTACAGGACAAACAGGTCTACAGAAGATGCTGTCTCACTGGCCCTTCATACTGCTTTGTCACACCTGGATCAGCTGGACAGTTATGTCTGGATGCTGTTCATGGACTACACTGGTCAACACCAAATTTATTGTCTAAGTTTGTTTTTTTTTAGCTGATTTAGGACAATTTTGATGTGCTGAATCCAAAAATCCCATTGGTTTTGCTCAATCAGGTCAACTTCTTGAACTACAGCCACATGTTTTTTTACGTTTTTGTTTACATGTACGGGTATTTTCGCTTTATATGATGCAAAATTCTTTTTTTATTTCTTGAAATTCTCTGAATTTTGAGCAATGATGATGTACAGTGGGGCAAAAAATTATTTAGTCAGCCACCAATTGTCCAAGTTCTCCCACTTAAAAGATGAGAGAGGTCTCCAATTTTCATCATAGTTATACCTCAACTATGAGAGACAAAATGAGAAAAAAAAATCCAGAAAATCACATTGAAGGATTTTTAATGAATTAATTGGTAAATTCCTCAGTAAAATAAATATTTGGTCACCTACAAACAAGCAAGATTTCTGGCTCTCATAGACCTGTAACTTCTTCTTTAAGAGGCTCCTCTGTCCTCCACTCGTTACCTGTATTAATGGCACCTGTTTGAACTTGTTATCAGTATAAAAGACACCTTTCCACAACCTCAAACAGTCAGACTCCAAACTCCACTATGGCCAAGACCTAAGAGCTGTCAAAGGACACCAGAAACAAAATTGTAGACCTACACCAGGCTGGGAAGACTGAATCTGCAATAGGGAAGCAGCTTGGTGTGAAGAAATCAACTGTGGGAGCAATTATTAGAAAATGGAAGACATATAAGACCACTGATAATCTCCCTCGATCTGGGGCTCCACGCAAGATCTCACCCCGTGGGGTCAAAATTATCACGAGGACGGTGAGCAAAAATCCCAGAACCACATGGGGGGACCTAGTGAATGACCTGCAGAGAGCTGGGACCAAAGTAACAAAGGCTACATCAGAAACACACTACGCCGCCAGGGACTCAAATCCTGCAGTGCCAGACGTGTCCCCCTGCTTAAGCCAGTACATGGCCCATCTGAAGTTTGCTAGAGAGCATTTGGATGATCCAGAAGAGGATTGGGAGAATGTCATATGGTCAGATGAAACCAAAATAGAACTTTTTGGTAAAAACTCAACTTGTTGTGTTTGGAGGAGAAAGAACACCATACCTACTGTGAAGCATGGGGGTGGAAACATCATACTTTGGGGCTGTTTTTCTGCAAAGGGACCAGGACGACTGATCCGTGTAAAGGAAAGAATGAATGGGGCCATGTATCGTGAGATTTTGAGTGAAAACCTCCTTCCACCAGCAAGGGTATTGAAGATGAAACGTGGCTGGGTCTTTTAGCACGACAATGATCCCAAACACACTGCCCAGGCAACGAAGGAGTGGCTTCGTAAGAAGCATTTCAAGGTCCTGGAGTGGCCTAGCCAGTCTCCAGATCTCAACCCCATAGAAAATCTTTGGAGGGAGTTGAAAGTCTGCGTTGCCCAGCGACAGCCCCAAAACATCACTGCTCTAGAGGAGATCTGCATGGAGGAATGGGCCAAAATACCAGCAACAGTGTGTGAAAACCTTGTGAAAACTTACAGAAAACGTTTGACCTCTGTCATTGCCAACAAAGGGTATATAACAAAGTATTGAGATGAACTTTTGTTATTGACCAAATACTTATTTTACCAAGGAATTTACCAATTAATTCATTAAAAATACTTCAATGTGATTTTCGGGATTTTTTTTTTTCTTATTTTGTCTCTCATAGTTGAGGTATACCTATGATGAAAATTGGAGACCTCTCTCATCTTTTAAGTGGGAGAACTCGCACAAATGGTGGCTGACTAAATACTTTTTTACCCCACCGTAACATTCAATTTACATGTACTTACCTTTATCAATGTCTACTATTCAATTTACAGTACAACTGTACAACTGCTGTACAACTGCTTACAACTTAGCATAAAAACCTGACCTGATCGAGAGAAACGGATGTCATTTTCAGATTCAGCAGTGCAAAATTGTTGTAAATCAGTTGAAAAAACACAGACAACTCACAAAAAAAATATTTTTGTTATGTTGTGCTATAGTTCTACCTTCAACACTATTTCTCCTAATAGCCTGGTCATCAAACAGAACAACCCAGGAATCAACTCTTACTCGTGCAACTGGGTATTGGATTTCCTTACCTGCAGACCTCAAACAGTGCATATAGGAGAACAGCTGTCCTACCCCATAATATTGAGCATCAGGGCCCTGCAGGGCTGTGTCCTGAGTCCACTCTTATTCTCCCTCTTTACACATGACTGCAAACCTACAGACCCATTTAACATATCATATAATAAAGTTTGCAGATGATACCATCGTGATAGGCTACAGTATATCACTAAAAAAAATGAGACAGCCTACAGAAAGGAGGTAGAGAATTTGGTGAACTGCAGCCTGGACAACAGCCTTATTCTCAATTTAATGAAAACAAAAGAAATTATTCTGGACTTTAGGAGGCAAAATCACAATGACCACCTTCCTATTATTACCGCTGAAGAGATGATGGAGACAGTGCACACTTATAAGTATTTAGGTGTCCACATTAGCCACAACCTGAAATGAACAGTGAACACCACAGCAATGGCCAAGAAAGGACTCCAGAGGCTTCATTTTCTGAGGTGTTTGAAAAAAGCTCAACTTTCCCAGCAGCTTCTTATTAACGTCTATAGGTGTGCCGTATTCATTCATCATTACATACTGCATTACAGTATGGTACCTTGGTTGCACCATGGAGAATGGAAAGGCCCTCCAGCGCATCACAAAAACAGCACAGGATCACAATCTCACAGCTGCCATCCTTGGATGAGATCTCTAGATCTTGCTACAGTAGCAGAGCTGAGAGCATTTGCAAGGATCCAACTCATCCTGGACACAGCCTTTATACACTCTTACCATCTGGTAAGCATTACAGGACCCTGTATGCCCACACCAGCAGCCTGAAGAACAGTTTCTATCCTAATGCTGTCACACTAATGAACAGTCTCAAATTTTTTTATTTCTTCAAATTAAATTTATTTGAATTGATTTTATATGGACTGCTGCGCACAAGCGTGCACACACACACACACACACACACACATATTCGCAGCTGGACTCACCCTCATTGGGTTTTGTTATCAATTATGTGCATTTTTGTGATAAGTTAAAGATGGTTAAAGAGTTAAATGTGCAATAGCATGACCTATGTATTTTACTCTCTATATCAGCATTGTGAATTACACACATATTTATATATAGTCAGCTGCATTAACTAATTTTGAAGAAATTATTCTGGACCTGAGGAGGTAGAATAACAGTAATTCAATGGCATTTTTATTAAATGGTATTTTATTGAATTTGTAGCTGATGCTGCTAGATTTCTATTTTTATGTGTATTTAACATGTTGAGTGGTGACATCTTAGGTTTGCGCTAAACAATGTCTAGTTGTGCTCGTGTGCAAAGTGATTAAACAAAAAGTTGGTAAAACTCAAATTAAACATGAAGCCTCTAAACTGAATGATTTGGCGTCTCTTCCTCCTCATAATTTAAAAACTAAATGCAGTTTATTAAATATTAGGTCTCTAAGTCCAAAGTCTCTGTTAGTCCATGATCTGTTAATTGATCATCAGATTGATTTAATATCCCTTACAGAGACTTGGTTATGGCAAGAGGATTATGTTGGTTTAAATGAATCAAGTCCCTCTGGTTATTTAAACTGTCAAAATCCCAGAAGTTCTGGTCGTGGAGGAGGAGTAGCAACAATTTACCATTCCAAATTACTAGTTAATGTAAAGCAAAAAACATGCTATAATTCCTTTGAGGGGCTGGTCCTCAATATTGGGCACTTTAGCAATTTTAGACTAAACCCAATTTTATTTGCCATAGTTTATCGTCCTCCATCAACCTGCTCAGAATTTTTATCCGAATTTGCTGAATTCTTAGCTGATTTAGTGCTGAAATCAGATAGAATAATTATAGTAGGGGACTTTAATATACATGTAGATGTAGATAGTGATTGCCTTAATGTGGCATTTAATTCAATATTAGACTCATTGGGGTTTTCTCAGAAAGTAGGAAATTCTACTCATTATCTCCACCATATGTTGGACCTTGTTCTGACATATGACATAGAAATAGAAAATCTGGTAGTGTCTCCTCATAACCCTGTACTGTCAGACCATTGTCTGTTAACCTTTGATTTTACTATTTCTGACTATTTGGCTCCTAAAGAAAAATATTACTACAGTACATGCGTCTCAGATGATGTTGTGACTAAATTAATGCAGATTGTTTCCTCTATGCCATGTGTCAACACAACAGAAATAAACTATGGAGAGCTTTCTCCTTCTGTAATTGATAGCATGGTAGATAGTGTTACAGCTTCTCTGCATCAGACTCTAGACATGGTGGCCCCTTTAAAAAAGAAAAAGTCTAATCAGAGATTTCTAACTCCTTGGTTCAACACAGAAACTCGTAGCTTAAAACAGAAGACTCGTCAATTAGAAAGAAAATGGCGCTCCACTAATTTAGATGAACTATTTAGCTTGGAGAAATCATCTTTTAATTTGTAAAAAATCTCTTAGAAAAGCTAGAACGAGTTATTATTCTGCATTAATAGGAGAGAACAAGAATAATCCCAGGTTCCTTTTCAGTACTGTAGCCAGGTTGACAAAGAGTCAGGACTCTGTCAATCCTAGCATTCCCTTAGAGCTTACTAGTCAGGACTTTATGAACTTTTTCAATAATAAAATTTCATCCATCAGAGATAAAATCAATCAGATTCTTCCCACCGTTAACTTAAATACAGTAACTACTACAACTCCTTCAATTGATATCTGTCTTGATGAGTTTACTCCAACTGACGTTTTAGAGTTAGACAAAATAGTTTCCTCATCCAAGCCTTCAACTTGTCTTTTAGACCCTATTCCTACTAGTGCGGCGGCATGAAATAAAGCGGCGTCGGTGAAGAGTTTTAAAGTAGGTTTTATTAATCATACCGCCGTCACGAGCTCCGCTCCCGGCGCCGTGCATGCGCGCCGGGAGCGAGCCCAGCGGCTCTCAGAGAAGGAGGACACAAAGTCTGTGTCCAGCAGCAGCAGTTGAGGGAGTGGAATTGAGAGAGAGTTTGAGTTACAGAGTTGCAGCATATATACCCAACTACAACAATACATCAAAGAGCATTCCCCAGCAGTTGGTATGATTAAAGAGATTGCAGAACAGGCATGAGACATTTGCATTTGAGAGACATACATCACAATAGGCAGATTTGCTAGACTCTGCTCCAGCTGCAGAACAAAGAGGTTACAAGGCACATCTACATATTGATCTCAGTCTCTAGGTCACAGTAAGGACAGGACGCATGAACACAATGCATGAAAGGTGACATTAACATCACAGTAGAGAGCCAGAAGAAGCGGGGCTGCCTGTAGACATTAATACACACATTTCACTGTTCTGTTAATTGCTCTAGCCGAGCGCTGTGTCTGTCCAGTCTGTTTGTGGGGGTTTACACCAAACCGCCACACTAGGTTATTTAAAGAAGCCTTCCCACTTATTGGTAGCTTTATTCTTCATATAATCAGTTCTTCATTAACTTTAGGCCATGTGCCACAGGCTCTTAAAACGTCTGTAATTAAACCCTTACTCAAAAAGCCAACGCTGGATCCAGGAGCTTTAGCTAACTATAGGCCAATCTCTGATCTCCCTTTCATTTCAAAAATCTTAGAAAGAGTTGTTGCTACGCAATTATTTGACCACCTGCAGGGAAATGGTTTACTTGAAGAGTTTCAATCTGGGTTTAGAATCCATCATAGTACTGAAACAGCCTTAGCGAAGGCCACTAACAACCTCCTCATCGCATCTGATAATGGACTTGTTTCTGTACTTTCCCTTTTAGACCTTAGTGCAGCTTTTGATACTATTGATCATAACATTCTACTTGATAGATTAGAACATTATGTTGGACTTAATGGAACTTTGTTGCAGTGGTTTAGATCTTATTTATCGGATAGGTTCCAGTTTGTTCATGTCAGTAATGAGTTTTCTTTCAACTCCAAGCTCAGTCATGGAGTTCCACAGGGATCTGTGCTAGGCCCTACTCTTTTTAGTTTATATATGCTTCCGTTAGGCAACATTATTAGAAAGCACAGTATACATTTTCATTGTTATGCAGATGACACACAATTATACCTGTCAATGAAGCCAAATGATAGTAATCAATTAGCCAAGTTGGAAGCCTGTCTTAAGGAAATCAAAGCTTGAATGACTTGTAATTTCCTGCTATTAAATTCAGATAAGACTGAAGTCATTCTTGTTGGTCCAAAAAACCTTAGAAATACCTTTCCAAATCAAACTTTCAGTTTGGATGCAGTTACTCTTTCTCTTAATAGCTCTGTGAGGAACCTTGGAATTATTTTTGATCAAGATCTGTCCTTCAATTCACATATTAAATTTGTTTCTAAGGCTGCCTTCTATCATTTGCGTAATATTGCCAAGATTAGGAGCATCTTGTCTCAGAGTGATGCTGAGAAACTGATCCATGCTTTTGTTAGCTCTAGATTAGATTATTGAAATTCTTTATTATCAGGTTGTCCTAAAACATCTTTAAAAAGTCTTCAGCTGATCAAAAATGCTGCAGCAAGAGTTTTAACAGGTACTAGAAAGAAAGATCATATCTCTCCGGTTCTGGCCTCCCTTCATTGGCTTCCCATAGAGTTTAGAATTGAGTTTAAAATCCTTCTTCTTACTTACAACGCTCTAAACAATCAGGCCCCTTTTTATTTAAAAGATCTGATACTACCGTATTATTCTAACAGAGCACTACGCTCCCAAAATGCTGGATTACTTGTAATACCTAGAATCTCCAAAAGTACAATGGGAGGCAGAGCCTTCAGTTATCAAGCTCCTCTCCTGTGGAACCAGCTGCCAATCTGGATTGGGGAGTCAGACTCGATCTCTGTTTTTAAGAATAGGGTTAAAACCTTCCTTTTTGATATAGCCTACAATTAGGGAGGGATCATGTGTTTCTGAACCCTCCCTTAGTTATGCTGCTAATAGGTTTAGTCAGATGGGGGACCTCCAATAATGCACTGGGCCTCACTTCTTTCTTCACTCTCAATGAATTTTTTTTTTTTTTTTTTTTGCTGGTCATTAACATCTGTTTGTTCTCTCCCATAGATTGAGTCCCCATCGTGCTGTTTGCTCTCTACATGTCTGTTCTTTTCATCTTCTCTATCCCCTCACCCCCCAGCCAGTCGCAGCAGATGACTGCCCCTCCCTGAGACTGGTTCTGCTGGAGGTTTCTTCCTGTCAAAAGGGAGTTTTTCCTCTCCACCGTCGCCAAGCGCTTGCTCACAGGGGATTGCCTGATTGCTGGGGTCTTTGTCACAACTCGCCGATCTCAGGCATCCACCTCAGCTGCGCGCACACCTGCGCCTCGTCAGTGATGGGCTATTTATTCCACTCCGCCCTGAGCATCAGTCTGGAGCCGTCTGTTCTACTATGCGCTCAAACCCTCAGCAGGATCGTCTCTTCCATCCTGCCACTCTTCGCTACTTCACGTAAGCTGTTAATCACTTACCTGTCTATCTCATACACGCATCCAAACATCCCTTCACTGTTGAATAAAGCTATCAAATCTTACCTGAGCCTGCGTGTGTGTTTCCTGGGATGAGAATTATGTCAGTCTTTCTGCAACTGTGGGGGTTCCCCCTACAGTTGAAAGTGCTACGAGATGACTGTTGTTGTTAAATGGCGCTATATAAATAAAGTTGAATTGAACTGAATTGAATTGAATTGAAAGTTGAATGACAATGAAGTTTTTCATTTCAATTGAATTTCAGTAAAAAAACAAACATATTCCCTTGAATTATATCATTTTGGAAGGTCTCAGACGGCCCCCAGCTGTCATATTCAGATTAGGTCTATTTGACACAAAACATGAGAAAACAACCTTTTAATGTAAAGCAGTGAAATTTTACTTTTTAGTGTTTGTGTTGCACTTTTGTTCATATGATCAGTCAATTTAATTCTGAAAATCCAGACAAACCAGACAAATCACTCCGCCAACTAAGAATGGTCATGCACCACCACCCACAGAATTGAAGCCCCCCTCCAGCACAAGCCGTAATTTAGATGTTGTGTTTTGGTCTAAATCAGGTCTATCAATCCAAGCCTTAATTTTGTTCAAAAACAGATGCTGAAGATTTGGCTGTGTTTAGTCCATCTAATACAGACCATATTTAATCCAAAAACAGTTGAAGAAAATTGTGCTGTGCCTGATCATAATAACTAAAAAATAGTCTTATAACTGGGCTGTTTATTCCACAGGATTTGGCCCAGATTTATCCTCAAAACAGTTTTTGACGTTTGGTGATGTTGGTGGGGGTCCATCTCTTAAAAGTCAAGTGCACCTTTACAATCGCTGGGACTCTTTGTTAACAGCGCTTTATAAAATGCACATTTTTAAGAGCTTTTTTGAGTTTAAAATTTGTCATAGTGGTTGTTAAATAATATCTGGAACAATTTTTAAGCAGTGCTAGTGCAACTGTACTGTACACTTAATAAACACTATTTGAATACAAGTGCATTCTGCAAATTTCTCTTTGTGTTTCGCATCTTTATTGATGTTCGCACTGTGGGCTCCAGGTGTCCCATAGACACCCATGGTCTTGTCTGACTGTGGATCCACGCCAGAATGCACACATACTCCCTGTTTATTCATTCATTCCCCTAAAACAATCATACATTAATGTCTAATCCATAGACTTCAAAGGTAAGTCTGCAATTAAAATGAGAATGTGGCTGGAGTTAAAAAAAGAAAGCATTTAGTGTGTGTTCATATTATAAATAAAATGACAGGGGATTATATTATGACTGTTACAATTTTCTCCATTAAAATAACAGAAAATCCCAGTGCATGCTGTTTAGTCATAAGCTCCGGAGCCACATAATTTCAGAACACACATGCATTAAACAATGTGCTTCAGACGACAGACCTCCCTTTTCCTGATCAAAAGCACATTGTTGTAGCATGCCCCATAATACCAGTGTTCATGAGATTGTGTGCCGCCACACCTCTTTGAAATGACTCTCCACCTCCCACCGCAAAGTGGATGTACTGTTTACTGGTAACTAGATGGCGTGATACTAAGCATAAAAAACAGACAATGCACTGACAGAAACTAACAAAAACATTGGCTTATAGCAGGAAGTCTAGCACAAAAGTCCACCGATGACTGTCAGAATAAAGCCCTATGTCTCCCAGCTTTCCTGGGAACGCCTCTGTGTCCCCTCTGAAGAGATGGAGGAGAAAGCTGGGGAGAGGGAAGTCTGGGCTTCTCTACTTGGACTTGGAAAGTGGCAGAAGATGGTTGGATGGACAACTTACACCACTTTCTGAAATTGATACAATGTTGGATTTTTAATGTCTCTGTGTATATATACAGTAATATACATCTTGTTATACCTGCCTTATTTCATGTCAGTGAAATCTCTGTCATGAGTGAGTGCCAATAAAAGTCTACAGTTTTCTTTTTGTCAGATTTTGCCTTAGTTACTCTTCTCATCAGTTTTACAAGGGAAGAGTGAAATTCCTTAATCAAAGTGTTTTTCAGCAGCTTTGTTGGCAAACCCTGAGTTTTTAAATTTGGCTGAATCAGCGATGCTTAATACTTAATTTGTCTAAGACTTGTACTTTCAGCGTAGGCTCAGCCTCCTTCACTGCAGTTTGGTTTGGCTGTATAATGCCCCAGATTTTCTCCTTCTCACCCTGCATGCCTGGACAGCTTTAGAAGTCACAGGAAGACAAGGATGTGCTATGAAACTAATAGCACTCTGGATTCCCAGTGACCTGACAGAAAGCAGAGATCTTGGGGTAGTTTGACGGTGGTAACATTACTTTTAGTAACAGGGTTTTGTATCATGCTTACTCTGTTATGAGTTAATAATTCATATCTCAGTTCAACTCTCATTTGTCATTAGTGAGACAATATGTAAGCATATCCTATGTAATCCATCACTGGAACACTGGGATTTGATCTTACGCTGCCTGGGGAATAAATGTTTGTAAGAGAGAACCAAATGTGATAATATGGTGGGCAATACAGATGGGAAGCATCAAAAATGAAAGTACAGTGACTATTTTTTTGTACCATCAATATCCCCCTCATTACTTACAGCCTGAGGTGACTTGCAAATAAAGAATAAAATTTTTAAGAAACTCATGATTCACTATGCACAGGCAGTCAAGTCAGTGTCATAAAGATAATGGCCATATATGACTTTTTAGGTTTGTTTTTTCTTTTCCAAAATATCTGTTGGCCATCGAACCTTTTACTGTGAAGCTAAAAGTCA
Source organism: Pholidichthys leucotaenia (assembly GCA_020510985.1). Taxonomy (NCBI): domain Eukaryota; kingdom Metazoa; phylum Chordata; class Actinopteri; order Cichliformes; family Pholidichthyidae; genus Pholidichthys; species Pholidichthys leucotaenia. The sequence goes on along the minus strand of CM035844.1, from coordinate 376,899,259 downwards.
CTGCTTATCTTATCCAATGCTTATATTGCATGTGCGCAAAACAAACCTGAGCATTTAATTAGTTTCTGTTTCATGCCATTTGCTCTGAAGTTAATAGAGTGCATAGAGATAAAAGCATTCATTAACATGTACTGTACATTTTGATACAACCTTGTTTTTGTCATGCTGTTAATGTATGCAAGACTAGCTGACTAAGGATATACTATGCATTAAGCAGCTCTGGCATTAAGCATGATCTGGCTTTGATAGTTTTTTTTTTCAGTAACACAAAGTAGCAGTTATTTGGGGTTTTCCATTCCCTCCGTGGCTGTGCGCTTGAAAATGTAACCTTTACAACTTCAGTTGGACTCAGAGACTTGTTATAAGTGAACAATGCTGAAAATGCCTCAGTCTGCCACTGAAATTAAATGTCCATAATTTTGAGACCTGAACACAGAATTGCAAAAGTTTAGTAAAAGTCACTCCTCTTGTAGTCATGGTTTCTCGGAAAATCTCTATAAAAGTAGGATTTAAAGATGAAAATAGAATACAAATGACTTACTGCTGGCTTCTTTTCTAAACTGCGATGAGAACAAATGCTACTTCTAACTGTTGCTCCCTCTCATTACTCATTACATTTGGCTCTCGCATAGGCCCAGTATAAAATAATTTAGCTTGCAGTGCTGTTTTTAGAAGAGACCGTAGAATAAAACTGTCACATCCCACTGCTAACTCAGTTGAAGTAAATCAAAAATTGAGTCATGGACATCCTCACCAAGGCTGCCATCACAAATTGACTAATTTGCACGATGCATGCCGTGCCTCAAGATGGTCAAATAAAAAAAAAGAAAAGAAAACTTTTCCCTTTTCTGCAGTCCAATTAAAGTTGGCCTGCTTTTTAAAAAACGGAAACTTTTATTTATCTATTTCCCAGCAACCACAGATGAATTTACTGAAAAGACAGCTTTAACAAGTTGCATTGTTAAAAATTTAGGTTGCTTTATGAATTCAGGGTAAATGGTCTACCGCTTTGTCTCTTAATGTACAGACAGTACAGCTGGCATTTGGAGTGAAGTAAAAGAAGAGCTGCTCTGACAGGCACTAAATAGGTTTACACTGTAGTAGTTTTTTCCCCCTTTTTGGTGATACTCCTTCTCTTACAACAAAAGACCTTTCTGGGTTTCTCCTCTTCTGACACATTGATGTCTCCATGGTCAATTTCGTAATGCATGTTCCATTAAGGCTTTTGTTAAATAATGAACAGCTCCATTACTGGATTGCTTTGTTTGAGCTTTGCTGCAGTACACACTGAGCAAAAGTAATCTATAGCAATGACAAAACAGTAATAGAAGCATCACTTGTGTTGTGCATGTCATATTAACTTTCAGTTTGACTTATTTTGGGATTTAAGGGACTACAATGAATTGAGGGAACAATATTAGCAAGAAACTACAAGTAGTATCGTCAGTGCTTAATTTGTAAAATTGGAGGTCCCAGAACACAGAGACCCCGATGTCCCGGCCGGTGTTTCCCCACCTTTTTTTTAATTGCCTTTGTAGTGATCCGAGCGTGGAGCTAATCCGCACTCGAATCACTCAGTATTCTCCCTTTTTCTCCTCATAATTCCTGCCCTGTTATTATTGGTTTTTCTGGGGCTTTTACTGTGACAGCGCTGCAGCCCGACTTCCGGCTGTCAAGTCGAGTCGGCACTGTTGCAGTTGATTTTGATTTTGGTGATTACGTTTTCTCCTCTCCTGTTTGGTTCACTGGTTTTGTCATTAGTATTTAAGGGAGCAGCTGAGGCTCACTCCTCGCTGCAACCTACTTCAACCTTAGGCTGGAGTCCCTACGTCCGGCTCCAGTCCTGTTTCAGCGTGAGGTTCCGTCCCTGCTACTTCATTGTGTAAGTGTTTATTCTACAGCGTTAGGTTCCGCCCTCACTACCCTCTTTGTATTGGTGTTTGTGCTCTTTATTTGTGTTCCAACTTTAGTGTATGTGTTTTGCCCCACGTGGCTCGTTATTTTGTGTTTTCTGTAAATAAACAAGCAAACTCTCTGTCGGCATTTGGCGCCTCATTTATGACCTGAAAAGGGCAAACATGACAGCCTAATGATATTATACTCCACTCAGTAATTAGCTCAGGTGTGTTAATGGGAGCAGCTGAAGGTAATGAGATGATAAGCTTAATGTTGTGATTGTGACCATGTTGGCACCTTCAGACAATAACACTAACACAGCTTGTAACATTAACCATATTTACATGTGCAAAATTTCTTCAATCTTATTACAGTTCAGATCAGAACTTTACAGTTTACATGGACCCTGAAAAAGTTGATCTGATCATGACATGCGTTTACATGCCTCATGTTTGAACTTACTAAATTACTTTGACATGCGTTTACTAAATTATTTTTGACATGCGCAGAATTGCTGACATTCCAGAAATAGATGAAGAAGAAGAAACTTCTGATGTAAAGAAACCCACTTTGTGTGCCTTTCTCTCTTTGAAATGGACCTGTATTGTGCTATTCAGACTGTACCCTTGCTTCTGCTGGTCTCCGTAATGAAGCTACATGCCCAGCAGTACATACTGTACTTCTGCATATGACGAACAGAGGGAGAAAGCAGGACGATACAGACCAGTTGTTTTGTCTTCCGCTAGCTGCTGTAAAGGCGGAAATACGCTATGTTGACATGTGGCTGACGTATAGACATGCACAGTAAACATATTTTCTACCCAAACTTCTGAATAAGTGTTTATATGCACACCAATCAGCTCAACAATTGGCATAACCCACCCGTCTCGATCAGAAGGAAATTTTGATACGAAGGAATGTGATTGGGCAATAATCTTCAGATTGGCGTGTTTACAAGAAGCATTTTTTATTCTAATCAGACTTTTAATCTGGTTACTTGCGTCCATATAAACATGGCTATTGTCAATATGTGACAGAAGGTATTAAAGTACAGGTTTGCTTCTAAATTCATGCAATATATGACTAACCAAGACATCATGGAAGAAAAATAACAGATTTAATTTTCAAGAAATAAAGAAGCAAAGCTGAGATACACATGTATCATTATTAATAATAGATGTTTAAAGCAGGTGACTAAAACTGAAAAAATACTCTGAGGAGGGGGTGATCTGAGAGCTGCCATGTATTTAAACTAGTGTAATAATGGCAAAAAAGGATGGATAGATGACCTTGAATACTCATTTTTCATAGGTTGCACTGCATCACAAAGAGCCACGGGAATAACAGCAATAGCTGGAGTCTTCTTTAGTCAGCTATTTTGCATTTGTTAGGTCTTTCCATTTAACCACTACTTAGTCTCTGGTCTTTTAAAAAGACCTATACATTTACATTCTTTCCTTGTTTTGTTGTGGGGTGGGAGAATAAATGGTACTTATGCCAACAGGAAGAGCAGATCTTTCCCAGCATAGCGAGGTCACCTCTCATCTTTGCGTCTCATGACACCCTTTGTTGTTTTTGTTCAAGCTTCCCAGTGCAGAGATGCTGATCTAAAGCAGAAGGGAAATCATCTTCTTTGGAACAGAAACATCACAAAATAATTGAGCCTTTTCAGATTGTTGACAAGATGTCCTGTTGTATATTTTGCTCGGTTTATGTTTGAATCCTCTCTCCTGTTTACCATATTGACTGCAACTATATACAATCAAACTCTCAACTTATATGTTTGAAGTGTTTAAAAGTACCTGTCGAGTCTCAAAGGAACTATATATTTTATTAAAACAGAGTGTTTCATGCTCTTAACTCCAGCTAAAGTACATGTAATGCAGGAATTCAGTTGACTTACTTTAAATGCAAAAAGTAATCAGCCCATATAACAAATAAGGTTTTTATTTCATTAAGTCCTACATGGACCTCAACGTATGGCCACTACCTGACCTGGTCCATAACGGTTCTGAAACCCGCATTCCCGACCAAGGGAGATATTAAGCCTGTTTTTAGTTAAAAAAAAACAAAACAACAACAACAAAAAACAAAGCAAAACAAGAAGAGTTGCACACTTTAGCTTCCAGCTCTAACATTCACAGAACGTTCATTCCTTTGTTTTCTTAAATGATTCATCCTAACTGGGTTACAAGAGGCTGGGGATGTGTTGATTCTTCAGCTTGCTATTGGAACTTTGCCTCCAGCTCCAAGACCTCCATTGCGTGCTCACCCCCAGCATCTACTTGCCTCCTTGTTCCTCATTTCCTTCTGCCTGGATCTCCTGCACATAAGCCTGTCTTGCAAAATTTAATATTTAACTGACCTTCATCCCAGTAAACCTCTAGACTGCTTCGCAGATGTTGCTTCTTCTGCCTTGCCTTCCCTTTCTGGAGATCCACCAGTAAAAACCTACAAGTAAGCTCACAATCATTATTGGAAACATTAACTCAACTCAACTCTAACCACAGGGAAGCATCCAGGTCTGGGCACCACTAGTTTTACTTACCTTTGACTCTCCCTACCCGCACCAAGGCCCATTAATCATGCAAGGAAACTTTCTCATCTTCTCTCTTATTCTCTGCTCCTCTCCAGCGAGAGAGTAAGCACAGTTACCTATAATCCCAATCTCCCTTGCCAGTCATCTTATATTTACCTTTTCTCTCCTTCTTCCTGGGAAGTGCTGCCACTGTTTCCTGCAGAGTTGATTACTTACTTCAATCAATACTTACCTATTGCATCCAAGCCCTGGTCTTGTTTTTGTTGTTGTGTCCGCAGTTGGGTCCATATAAGATAAGATAAGATAAGATAAGATAAGCCTTTATTAGTCCCACAACGGGGAAATTCCAGGATTGCAACAGCACAGGGATAGCAACACTCAGAGCAACAATCAGAAGGCAAGAAAAAAAACAAGCAAGCAAGAGCAGCTAATATACATACAGTATGTACATATTACTATAAAATATATATATACACACACACACACACAGACACACAGTGCAGAGCATTGTAGCTGGATGGAATAAATATATGAATATATGAACACACAGTGCAGAGCATTGTAGCTAGATGGAATAAATATATGAATATATGAACACACAGTGCAGAGCATTGTAGCTAGATGGAATAAATATGTAAATATATAAACACCCACAGTACGGAGCATTGCAGCTAGGTGGAATAAATATGCAAGTATATAAACACACACAGTGCGGAGCAATGCAGCTAGATGGAATAATATGTAGATATATAAAAACACAGTGCGGAGCATTGTAGCTAGATGGAATAAATATATAGATATATAAATATAAACACACCCAGTGCTGAGCATTGTAGCTAGATGGAATAAATATATAGATATATAAATATAAACACACCCAGTGCAGAGCATTGTAGCTAGATGGAATAAATATGTAAATATATAAACACACACAGTGCAGAGCATTGTTGCTAGGTGGGATGAAACAGCATAACCGTCTATTTAGTTATCCTACATGGTATGATTATGTGCCCATACATATTCTCACCCTCCATAGCGACCGGTATGTTCCTAGTTGTATGCCGGAGAGGACCATTGTGTAAGTCTATTGCATCTTTTGCATTCAAAAAAAAAAAAAAAAAAACTATTAGTTTGTTACGTCTTTTTGCTATCTCTGCGAGCAGCCCTGCTTAGGTTGTACAGTCTGACAGCCGTTGGTAGGAAGGACCTACGAAACCTCTCGGTTGTGCACCTGGGATGATGTAGTCTGCTGCTAAATGAGCTCCTCAGTGCATCCAGTATGTCCTGCATAGGGTGGAACTCGGACTCCAGCAGAGATGACAGTTTAGCCACCGTCCTTCTCTCTCCTATCTCCTCCATCGGATCAAGGCGTTGCCCCAGGACAGAGCTAGCTTTCTTAATCAGTTTGTTCAGTCTCTTCCTATCGGCTGCAGTAATGCCACTGCCCCAGCAGACCACTCCAAAAGTGATGGCTGATGCCACCACCGTGTCATAGAATGACTTCAGCAGCGCCCCTTGTACACCAAAAGACCTGAGTCTCCTCAGCAGGAACAGCCTGCGCTGTCCCTTCTTGTAGAGTGCGTCAGTATTGTGTGACCAGTCTAGTTTATTGTTCAGATGAATACCCAGGTACTTGTAGGATGTCACCATCTCGATGTCTGTTCCCTGTATATTTACTGGTGCTGTGAGGGGCTGCCCATGCCTGCGGCAGTCCACCACCAGCTCCTTAGTTTTCCTCGCGTTGATCTGGAGGCAGTTCCGATGGCACCAGTCCACAAAGTCCTGGATAAGCCCTCTGTACTCAGCTTCATCTCCGCTGGAGATGAGACCAACGATCGCAGAGTCATCAGAGAACTTCTGTAGATGGCAATGTGTTGTGTTGTGTGAGAAGTCCGCAGTATAAAGAGTGAACAGGAAGGGAGCCAGCACCGTTCCCTGGGGGGCCCCCGTGCTACTGATGATCGTGTCGGAAACACAGTCCCGGGTTCTCACAAACTGAGGCCGGTTCATGAGGTAGTCCAGGATCCATGATGACAGGTGCTGGTCCACCCCTGCGCGCAGCAGCTTGTCCTTCAGGATCATCGGTTGGATGGTGTTGAAAGCACTGGAGAAGTCAAAGAACATGATCCTCACCATATTCCCGGGCTTCTCCAGGTGGGACAGAGAGTGGTGAAGGAGGAAGATCACCGCATCCTCCACCCCAATGCCATGCTGGTAGGCGAACTGGAGTGGATCCATCGCTGGTTCCACCAGGGGGCGGAGATGAGCAAGGAGCAGTCTCTCCAGGGTCTTCATCAAGTGGGACGTCAAGGCCACCGGTCTGAAGCTGTTCAGGTCTTTGGGGTGGGAAGTTTTTGGTACAGGTACCACACAAGATGTTTTCCACAGCTGTGGTACCCTCCCCAGTTTCAGGCTCATGTTGAAGATATATGTCACAATCCCACACAGCTGGTCTGCACAGGACTTGAGGAGCTTTACGCTGATGCCGTCCGGTCCCAACGCCTTCCTCGCCTTGATCTTCCTCAGCTCCGTCCTCACCTGGGTCTTGGTCAGGGTCAGGATGGGGGGCTGTGTGTTGGGAGTGGGGGGGTGTCGGTGGAGTGGAGAGTGGGTAGCAGGACTTGATTTCTTAGAGGCAGCAGTGGTTGTTGTGCAGACAGGGGGGAGGGCGGTTGGTCAAATCTATTGAAAAACAGATTCAGGTTGTTCGCCCACTCCCTGCCCCCCGTGGCCTGGGGGGGAGGTATTCTGGAGCCCCGAGATGGTTTTGAGGTTTCTCCAGACCCCGCTGATGTCGCTCTGTTGCAGCTTGTCCTCCATCTTCTTCCTGAAGCTGTCCTTGCCTTCTCTGATCTTTCTCCTCAGCTCCCTCTGTACGGACTTCAGCATCTCCCTGTTCCCCGACCTGAAGATCCTCTTCTTCTCTCTCAGAAGTGTTTTTATCTCAGGGTTGATCCAGGGTTTGTTGTTTGAGTGACGCCGTATGGTCTTGGTGGGAACGGATTTGTCCACACAGAAGCTGAGGTAGCCCGTGAAGGTGTGAATGAGGCCATCGATGTCCTCACCATGTGGATCGCAGAGCTGCTTCCAGGCAGTGGCTTCAAAACAGTCCTTTAGAGTGTCCATTGTCTCCTCAGACCATAACTCCACAGTGTGCATGGCCGGAGGTTGTCTGTGCACTAGGGGTTTGTACACCGGTCGGAGATGAACCAAGTTGTGATCCGATCTCCCAAGTGGGGGGAGTTGTGATGAGGTGTACGCCTCCTTAGTGTTTGCGTAGAACAAATCCAGTGTTTTATTGTCTCTAGTGTGGCATGTGACATACTGGGTGAAAGTGGGCAGAATGGGAGACAGTGAAACGTGGTTGAAATCGCCTGAGATGAGGAGAAGAGCATCTGGGTGTTCTGTCTGCAGCCTGCTGGTTACTGAATGGATGACGTCACGCGCTGTCCCAGCGTTCGCCGTCGGATTTGCATAAACGACAATGCAGATCACGTGTGAGTGTTCTCTCGGGAGATATGTAGGCCTCATGCTAACAGTTAGCAACTCAATGTCTTTGCTGCAGTGTCGTTGTTTAACAGTGATATGTCCCGGTCTGCACCAGTTGTTGTTAACATACATTATCACTCCACCGCCCCTAGTTTTGCCACTTTCTGGTGTTCGGTCAGCTCGTATCATGTGAAAACCCTCCAGCTCAATGTTAGCATCTGTTGCTAGTTCAGTTAGCCACGTCTCAGTAAACAAAAGGAGAGAGCACTCCCGGTAAGTGCTATCATAACGGGAGATAGCCGCTAGCTCATCTAACTTTCCCAGTATCGACCGTACATTTCCCATGACAACAGATGGAAGGGAGGGTCTGTACCTTATATTTTTTGTCCTCCGCCTTACTCCAGCCCGGCAGCCGCGGCGTTTTCGCCTCAGTTCTCTCGGTATGTCGAGTTTTTCCAGTGGGACCGGGTGGCGGTTAAATGCTAGCAGCTCTTCCCTGTTGTATCGAATCCTGCTATAAACAGTGGCTCCGTCCACCGGCTCAGGAGACATTTGGGACGATCTGTGTGTCCGTGATATAAGTGGGGTGAAAAAAAAAAAGTGATCAAAAGAGAGAGGAAGGGAAAAAAAAACTCGGAATCGAGCCGCTGTTGCAAAAGGCAGCCGACTGGTGTGGCGCCGAGAGATGAAGGTATGAGATAAGGTATGAGGTATGAGATATCTGACCAAACATGTCACAGTCTTCTTCAGGTAAAACCAGGGTACACCCAGGATGGTTAACTAGTAAACCACAATTAATAAAATGAGCTTATTGAAAAAAAAAAAACACAAATTGTGTATGATGTTCCTAAGTTGTGAAATATTCAATAACCTAGCCAGTTGGTATTTGTGGTTTGTGCGTGTTGTGACCCATAATGGTTTGGCCCATCCAGCACTGGAATCATGTTGTGATAATTCACAACAAATCTGTCAGGAAAAAAAACTACTATCCATGAGAAAGGGGATAATGTTAATGTCACCCAAAATAAAGAAATATCTGTTTTTTAAGAGCATAAGATACTGTACTGGCCAACCTTAACAGCTTTGGTCGGTCCTGTTCTACACTGTGGTGCGACAGCTCTGTCATCTTGCATGGCATATCTAAAGATTGCGTACACTTGTATTTTATATTCACGTTGGTTATTCCTCCTCTGTCTTACTTTGCACTGCTTGTCAGTTAAGCCAGGCTTTCCACACAAATTGTAGACCTGTAATGGATGTCAAAGCTTAAAAAGAATCCCTGGAAGCACAGTAAATAAGACCTTTAAGACTGAATACAGCAAAAAAGAAAATGGATGTTTTTTTGAACAAGAAGTTGATCGTTGTTGAGGCTTACAGTGGCAGTTTTGAAAAAAAATGGTGTATTTTGAACTTTTGTTAGTGATATAATACATGAATTTAGATTTCTGAATTTATGATCAGCTGGCTCATTTGAGTTTAATGCTGGTGTAGCTTGAAAAAAATAACCCTGTAATTTATGGTTGTTATACAGAATGCAGAAGATACAGAATGCACTTCATTTTATACTTCTGTTTTCTTTGTTTTAGGCTCCTTTTCCAACTCCCACTATTATTATGATCATTTTCCTGTGACTTTTTGCCCTGCATAGGGTAAAAAATCATCCATCCTCTTTTATTAGTCAATTTATTGGTCCATAATTCACTTTTTTGTGAAAACATCTGCAGCTCATAGTGCCTGAATTACTTCAGTGTCTGAAAGCCTGGCAACCTTTGTCTGTGACACTTGTCATAGTCCCAAATGCCACCAAGTTGATGGCTTTAAAGTTATTTTATCTTTTTTTTAACATTTGATTTATTCCAAACAAGTAATGCGTCAAAGACGCCCTTCTAGCAGACTGTCATTGGATGGAAAAGGAAAAGCATATACTGTATGAATACGAAAGCGGGGACATGCTCTGGAGGATATAAATAGCGGAAACTCACTCTAAGTTTAAAGAGTGAAACCGAAAGAAAGTAGACTTTTTGTGACTTCTGTGTGCCTGTTTAAATATCAGAAACAGGCTGGTAACATTGTGTCCAGTATACAGTGGGCTCAGGTTAAACAAAATGTAGTAGTATATTTTAAGGCTCATTGTCATGAAAGATAATCATTGACCAAGATAATGGATCATATAGATAAACATATTTTAGTGGAAATTTGTAAGAATTACCAAACAGCAATTTTATAATAGATTAGGAAGTTCTAATTGCAGACATTTTTTTTCACGGTATACAGTTACAGTAGATGACGGATTTGAGAAATGTTACAGGAGAGGGAGTGATGTTGTGCTGGGGCATCAGCACGGATATGATGTGGGGTAAGCACGAGGGTGGTCTAGTGCTAAAGACATCGCAATGTGTTGATGTCCCAGCAGAACAACCCACCCTCTTGTGTGATATTGCATTAAACATCATGATTTGTTTATTTAACCAGTTATTTTGTTCCACCAAAGAAAGATTGTCCCTCCCGACTGTAACTACAGTTAAATGTTACTAAGCAAAACAAAGAGCATGATATAGAAATAAATTAAAATAGGCTTGTTGTCATTTCATACACATGTTCAATAAAAATAGGCATTGTGCAGTGCACAAGTCATTGTTTTTATGCTCACACATCCTCCTCTTGAGCCAGTTTGGCGTGTCACTTGTGCCATTTTGACAGCAGGTTAACTTGACAGCTGTGCTGAGGGAGCCCTGCCGAAGCCACGTTTACGTTATCACTTCATAGCTATTAGGAGGGGCTGATTGGAGTGGTAAATCCCTCACCTTGTCTGTTTTGGCTTCAGGGACAAGCTGCCATGATTTTGCTTTAGCTCATTTCTACATTAGTTTCTGTGCACTTTGCATATTTCTTCCTTGCATTTTTAGATGAAATAAAGAGTCTCTTTCTCCCCAAAAGTTTTACTTCATCCAGCTTCAGCTTGTCGATGTTGGAACAGATGTGGGAATATTCTAAACATAAGTGCTGAATACTAAGCTACTTTAGCACAATTCTGCACACTTGCTCACTTTTTGGCATTTTCAAATAAAAAAGAGTCAAAATTATGCATTATGCTGTACACTACTGCTATGGTTTAACAGAAGTCATGCAGCAAATTATTTTACAGTGAACTTTAAGGAGATGATGCTACATAAAGTGGCTAACTGAAAAGGAGTAAAACACATTTGGGTAAGATCCGTCACATCCAGATTGTGATGGCTGTCGCTTATAGTATGTAAATGAAAGTTAGACTAATTAATCATAATTATCTGTGAGAGGGAGTGATATTCACATTATGCAAATAGAGTTGACATTATGCTCTGTCAATGGCACTCTGAGAAGGTCTACTGTTCACCAGAACTGACTATTATTTGATCAGAATTAACAGTCTTGACAATGGTTTGAAATTTTAATGAGGAAACATACAAAATATTTACAAATTATTATTTTTACTTATTTATTTATTATACCTCCCACAACAAAGTTGCATTCAATTTTCAGACACCTTTAATGAGGGGTTCCAAGGTTCCAGGTTCCAAGGTTGTCATAGCCAGGAGCGGCACTGGGGTTAAGCTCCCAGTGCTCATAAAATGCTCCTTATGGCGTGCGTCTCGAAAAGCCTCTGACAACTAAGTCCAACTCCTAGCCTGCCCGTGTGGTTTAGTCTCTAAGCCCGGCGGAACTGCTTTTACTAATAGGAGAAGGGGCGAGGGCGGATCTCTGGCGCCTTAAAACCAGATGCTTCGGGTAGATGGTGGCTCGTCAACCTGGGAAGGTAGCCCATCTAGGGGAAGGTAAACCCTGATTTCAAACCTCTGCTGCCTTGCGGCATACCTGGTCACGGGAAAGGCTTCGGGAGTCAACCCTGAGGAAAAATCCGGAGTCGGAGCCCCTAAGGCAGTTCTATGTTGTGCTCAACATCGTTCTGGCAGCTCCTGCAATGGCGCTGGTGCCAAACTGTAGCAGCCCTGCTGTTCCTTTGGATTCATCAGTGACGTGGAGAGGGGGGACATGCTGCATGGGCAACATCTTGTCCTCCATATCTTCCTGCCCAGGCTTGAATCCTACCAACGCCCAACGCTGGAAGGTAGAACACCGGATCACTGGAGAGGACACTCCAGCTTCGCCTTTGGCGTAGACAAAACACGGGGAATGACAGTTACCGGTTATAAGCCACTGCTCAATTGGCGTAGAGCGTGGCGCCAGGGGTTGTTCCCGACGGTGGGAGGGATCATCAGATCTCACTGGACAGCTACCGCCCGCCTCAAGCTGGGCAGCCCCCAGCCAATAAGGTGTTGTCCCGCCACAGCTTGCTTTCCTCATTGGGTGCATGGGGATAAGGAGAAATCCAAACAGCAGGCTGAGAACCTTCGCACCAGGCAAGACAATAAAACAAAAGAGACCAACTCTAAAACTGGGAACTTGGAACGTCCGCACTATGATGACAGGACTCGCTGCTAACCTCAAGGACATCAACGACACCAGGAAGACTGCCATCATCAATAATGAGCTGAAGAGACTGGGAGTGGATATCGCCACTCTCCAGGAAACACGGTTAGCTGATGCAGGCACACTGAGAGAGAAGGACTACACGTTCTACTGGCAGGGAAAGGGCAGTGACGAACACAGGGAACACGGAGTGGGCTTCGCAGTGAAGAACACTTTGCTGAAGATGGTGGAACCGGGCAGCACTGGCTCTGCACGACTCCTCACCCTCCGCCTGAACACCACTCAAGGCCCAGTCACCCTCGTCAGTGTGTATGCCCCAACACAGACAGCCACACCAGAGGCAAAAGACGAGTTCTACGAGAATCTCGCAACAACTGTCAGGATCATCCCCAACTCTGAACAACTCATTCTCCTTGGAGACTTCAATGCCAGAGTGGGTGCTGACCACGACTCCTGGCCCTCCTGTCTTGGACCTTTCGGCGTGGGCAGAATGAACGACAACGGACAGCGGCTGCTCGAGTTCTGCACATATCACGATCTGTGCATCACAAACTCGTTCTTCAAGACCAAGCCCCAACACAAGGTTTCCTGGCAACATCCGCGCTCAAAGCACTGGCACCAGCTAGACTTGATGCTGACCAGGCGCACCTCACTGAAGAACGTGCTAATCACCCGTTCGTTCCAGAGTGCAGATTGCGACACAGACCATTCATTGGTGTGTTGCAAGGTCAAGCTGCAGCTGAAGAAATTCCATCGTGCTAGACAACCTGGAAAGGCACGGATTGACACCAGCAAGATGGCCCAACCAGAACTTGTTGAGCAGTTTGCCTCCACCTTTGAGAAGGAACTTGGTGTACCACAAGGAGGAGAATCTGCAAAGCAGAAGTGGGAAGAGCTGCGAAACACCATCTACCGCACAGCCTTGGCTACCTTTGGGAGGAAGACCTTGAAGTCACAGGACTGGTTTGATGCCAAGTTGACCGAGATGACCCCCGTCATTGAAGCCAAGCGCTCAGCACTTGCTGAGTACAAGAAGTACCCAAACGAGAAGAATCTCCAGATTCTCAGGGCTGCGAGAAGCAAAGTTCAGCAGACTGCTCGGCGCTGTGCCAACGAGTACTGGACTCAGCTCAGCCAAGACATTCAAACCGCTGCCATAACAGGGAACATCCGTGGTATGTACAATGGCATCAAGAAAGCACTTGGTCCGGCTCAGAGCAAGACGGCCCCCCTCAAATGTTCCACTGGGGAGATGATCACAGAGAAGAACAAGCAGATGGAGAGATGGGTGGAACACTACTCCGACCTCTACTCTAGACAGAACACCGTGACACCGTCAGCCCTTGATGCCATCGACTGCCTGCCATCCATGGACGAACTTGACGCCGAGCCAACCATCGACGAACTCAGTAAGGCCATTGATAGCTTGGCCGCTGGCAAGGCACCCGGCAACGACGGCATACCCCCTGACCTGATCAAGCACTGCAAGACCGCCCTACTGCTGCCATTGCATGACGTCCTCTGCCAGTGCTGGAAGGAAGGTGCCATACCACAGGACATGAGGGATGCCAAGATCATCACCCTCTACAAAAACAAAGGGGAGAGAAGCGACTGCAACAACTACAGGGGCATTTCCCTCCTCAGCGTTGTTGGCAAAGTCTACGCACGAGTTGTTCTCGTTCGTCTACAGAAGCTTGCCGAACGTGTCTACCCCGAGTCTCAGTGTGGCTTCCGCGCTGAGCGATCGACGGTAGACATGATATTCTCCATCCGCCAACTCCAGGAGAAATGTAGAGAACAGAACATGCCTCTGTATGTCGCCTTCATCGACCTCACCAAAGCGTTCGATCTGGTCAGCAGAGAGGGCCTTTTCAAGATCCTGCCAAAGATAGGATGCCCACCAAAGTTGCAAAGCCTCATCGAATCGTTTCACACCAACATGCAGGGGATAGTGCAGCACGATGGCAACGTCTCAGAGCCATTCAACATACGCAGCGGAGTGAAACAGGGCTGTGTACTTGCGCCAACCCTCTTTGGGATTTTCTTTGCTATGCTCCTAAGGCATGCCTTCAGCACAGCAACAGAGGGAATCTACCTGCACACAAGATCTGACGGCAGGCTTTTCAACCTCGCCCGCCTGAAAGCCAGAACCAAAGTACGCGAGGCTCTAATCAGAGACATGCTGTTCGCAGACGACGCTGCAGTCGCAACCCACACACAGCAGGAGCTTCAGACCCTGATGGACCGCTTCTCCCAGGCATGCAAGGACTTCGGGCTTACCATCAGCCTGAAGAAGACTAACGTCTTGGCGCAAGGCACGGAAGCACCACCAACCATCACCATTGATGACTACAAGCTGGAGGTCATGAATCAGTTCACGTACCTGGGGTCCACGATCAGCAACAACCTCTCCCTTGATACAGAGATCAACAAGAGGATTGGAAAATCAGCCTTCACACTCGCTCGCCTCACCACACGAGTGTGGGAGAATCCCAAACTCTCTGTCAAGACGAAGATGGCAGTGTACAACGCCTGCATCATCAGCACACTGCTCTATGGGAGTGAGACGTGGACAACATACGCCCGGCAGGAAAAGAGACTGAACTCCTTCCACTTGCGCTGCATTCGCCACATCCTGGACATATCCTGACAGGACAAAGTGCCCAACACAGAAGTTCTGTCCCACGCCGGCCTTCCCTCCATGTTCACTCTACTCAGGCAGCGCAGGCTCCGCTGGCTAGGCCACGTTCACCGTATGGAGGATGGCAGAATCCCCAAAGACGTCCTCTATGGAGAACTGGCAACTGGCAGGAGAGACGTTGGCCGCCCACAGCTGCGCTTTAGAGACGTCTGCAAGAGAGACATGAAGGCCCTGGATATCAACACAGAGTGCTGGGAGGACCTTGCAACGGACCGCTCCAAATGGAGAGGCACCCTGACCAGACAGCTCAAGGCGGGTGAAGAGAGACTGACTGCTGCAGCAGATGAAAAAAGGACCCGCAGGAAGAACCGCCACAGACCCAGCAGCACGGAGACCACCCACAAGTGTGACCTGTGTGACAGGGACTGTCATTCGTGCATCGGCCTGTTCAGCCACAGGCGGTGCTGTTCCAGCGGAGTAGACGTTTAGGATTCTCTTCCATGGTCATCATAGATCGACGGAGGCCGACGACGAATGAGGGGTCCATTTATTTTGGGAAAGGGGTCCTTTTCTGTTGTTGCCACTATGGCTTCTAAACTTCTGATCAGATTCACTTCAAATTTATACATCTAATGAGTGGTAGTCAATTTTTTGGTTGTTAGTTGAGTTAACTTCCCTACATCAATCTACCCAGAGGACTCATATTTAGGTTGAGGACAGAATATTTTCTCCCTGTACCTTCAAGCATGCTTGAAGGTACAGGTAGCTGCACGGTGGCGCAGTGGTTTAGCACTGTGGCAGCACAGTTTTACCCTTGGCCGGGGGACCGCGGAGATCATGAGATCGTGGGTTCGATCCCAGCCCCCGACCAACAGTGAGCTGTGTGGAGTTTGCATGTTCTCCCCGTGTTGCGCGGGTTTACTCCGGGATTTCTCCGGTTTCCTCCCGCATACCAAAAACATGTAGGTTTAGGGCGCTCGCGCACGCAGCGACCAGCAGCCGGTGGCTTGTCACCAGACTGCAAACCAAGTCTACCTACGGGTACAAATAAGTAACAAAAAAAAAAAAAAAAAAAAAAAGCTATGAATTGTGAACAATGAACTAACTTGTCATTCTCCACAGACAGCATCAGTTGTTGAAGATTATGGCTGGACCCTGTGATGGACAATCATGGTTTGAAATGCTTTTATTGATAATTTGATATGTGTTTCTTTGTCTTCATAAAGAATTAATTTTGCATGTCCACTATAAAAAAGTTACTACATTTACAATATAGACACATTGTTTTGTTACCTCCGCCAAGGAGGTTATGTTTTCATCAGCGTTGGTTTGTCTGTCTGTCTGTCTGTCTGTCTGTCTGTTTGTTTGTTAGCAAGATAACTCAAAAAGTTATGGACGGATTTTCATGAAATTTTCAGAGATTGTCAGAAATGGGGTATCCTACAGATGATTAGATTTTGGTGGTGATCCGGATCACCGTCTGGATCCAGGAACAAAATAAATACTGTATGGGGGGAACTGTGGCGCTTGGCGGAGGTCTGCGCTCTCCGAGTGCTTTTCTAGTTCCTTTATAAAATAGAATATCTTAGTTACTAAAGTTTTAAAGAATGTATGCTTTAATTGGCAACATATATGTTTTTAAGATGATTTCACTTCTCATATCAAATACGCTCTCTCCTTCTCTCTTCCTGTGTGAGGCTCACATTCCAAAAACTGTGAACTGACCAATCAGCTTCCAAGTCTCCAAATCTCTCCTTTTCAGTCAGTTTTATGACCGCAGCTCAAACAAAGGAACTCAGTGCAACTGGTCAAAAGTTTACGCTGGGCAGATCCAATCCTAACCTTTGAATGTAATTGGTCAGGCTCAGTTGTCATTCAAAAATACTGGTCCATCCCGCCAAGTTGGAAAACTCTCTCTGTTTTCCCAGTTGAGTCTTGAAAAAGTCTGGGGACAGTCATGTTCTGTTCTCTCCTACTAAGCTAGGCTCAGAGCACAAGCTCTGGTTAACTTTTTCAACTTTTTTTCTTTAGAATTCACCTTTTTCCTATTTTTACACCTTTTTTTAAAATTACCATGCTAAGAAGATTTTGCTTTAGGTTTTCTCCAAGCTTAAGTCAACTTTGTGTCATGAGCTGAATGCTGGAGGTTTCCGACACAGTTTCATGGCTTTTTCTATACATTTATATATTTGTTGTATTTTGTGCTTTTTGGTTTCTGTTATTCTCGTACTGTTTTCTATTTTCTTGTTTATATTTTAGTTTTGTTACGCTCATATTTTGTTTTAATTGGTAATTATTTATCAGTCTGCATTTGGTGATGTTTTATTCTTTATATTTTTACTGTGGTGTTCTTTCTCGGGGTTGACAGCTGTCAAGTGGAGTTTCTGGTTTTGTGCTCAGTGTGGGCGTTGCCCTGTCAGCTGTCAAGTCCAGTCACTCCTCTCTCTTTGCTTCCAGCTGATCCAGATTGTCAATCATTGTTTTCTCCTGCCCGCTCTGGTACACACACCTGTGCTCTATTCTTTGATGCCTTATTTAAGACCGCTGCCTTCTGTATTCCTTGCGGTGGTCTTGACGAATGTCAGAACTCTCTAAAGTAAGTTTTACACTCTGCGTTTTCTCCTTGTCTTCGGGTTTATCTCTCTCTGGCTTTTGTGTTATGTTATGCACTTTATGTTTATAATAAACTACCACAAACTCACAGTCCAGCGCATGGGTCTTTCTCTCTGCCCCGAGGGGCGATTCATGACAGAAGACCGCCGCCAGTAAGAGACCCAGCTGCTGTGAGTTTGTAGATTTTTGACCATTTTCTTTTTCTTTTTTTTACTCACCTGTTTCTCTGGAGCGAAGCATGTCGGACTCTGCAGGTGGGCACAGTCACCCAATGAGCCTTGGGTGGGAGTGCTGCAAAGTCCTCATGGAGATAGATGGGCTAATCTCCACAGCACGCATCGGCCCTACCCCGACGGATGCGTTATGGTAGCTGGGCCTCGTGGAGGCAGCTGCTCTCCGGTGCCCTCAGCTTCGGTCCAGTGCTGAGAGGGTGGAGAGGATTCCTCTGGTGGCGGTGCTGCAACAAGAGAAAAGTGGGATGGTGAGGAATTCCTTGAAGAGACCTGGGACCGTGCCGAAGGGGAGGTGCTCCTTGGCTTCTGTAGTATCGGTGACTCATCAGTATCTGGCATCCATTCCCGCTCCCGCTCAACCTGCTCCAGAACGCCACCATCAAGGGAAATCTTGCCTGAGGAACGCCTCCACCTCTCAGGCAGCAGTTTCTCTTTTGCTAAGGCAGAAGACTCCCGCAGCAGTGCGCTTTCTTCGCTTTTCTTCTTTGGCTGTATTGTCAGCTTCTTCCCTCTCCACAGCTGCTGTTCCCTGCTTTGCCTTGGTGATTCCTCCCGCTGCTGAAAGGCCGCTGTTTCCTTCCTGGCTCTGCCCATCTCCGTGTCGGCAGGGGCGGCTCCTCCACGATCCACTGAGGGGCACATGTCCACCGTAGCCACAGAGAGGGGTGACTTCACACCATTTGCAGCAGGAAACATCGTACTCTAGGAAAACAGGCAAGTGTCTTTTCATTTTTCAACATTTTATGATAATGTGCCTTGCCTGATTCCCTGTGGTGAGGCTCAGCATTTGCAGTCCCCTGAGCCCTCACCACCTGCTACAGCTATCAATTTCTCACCTGCCCTCTCCGTGTCTCCTCCTACTCTTCCTGAGTGTCCACCGGACCCAGGATCATGCCACCGGATGTTGGAGCAGCCTGCTGTCCTGGAGGACCTGGTTCCAGCCCCACAGCCATGCTCTGAATGGAGGGAGAGCACTGAGACTGAGCTGATGCCTGTGTCGATGAAGGAGCGTCCCAGGGCCTCAGCTTAGCAGAATCCAGCACTGGCAGGAAATTGACCTCCTGAATCCAAGCCAGAAAAGCCACTGGTGTTGGTCACCTCACTGGGGAGTCCCGGGACTGCATCCACCACCATGCTTGCTTCAGGGGCCGCCGCAGCAGAGCCAGAGTTGGACCTGCAGAGGGCTGGGCCTGAGGAATCATCGCCTGGATTGACAGAGTCCTGGACGGCGGTGGAGCTCGAGCTCAGGCAAGTGCTCTACTTTGTATTCATTGTTTCAGTTTTGGAGAGATCTTGTCAGGCTCTTGGTGGGGAGAGCCAAGTGCAGCCATCAGCTGCACCTGAGCTCACCTCGCCGGACTCCACTGCTGCTGGTGACCCTGATCCTGTTTCTCTGCCCCTCTTTTCTGAGCTTTCCCCCAGGGTCACCAAGGATTGTACAGCTCTGCCAGAAGTCCCCGTGGGTGCAGCTATGGCCCAGTCCGGGCCCACCATGGGTGCAGCTCCACTCCAGCCCAGAGCCACCGCGGGTGCTGCAATGTCCCAGTTTGGGACCACTGAGGGTGCTATGGGCTAGTACGAGGGCTTCATGGTCCCCTTCCTCTGCCTGACGCTGTCGTGGTCCCCCCTCCTCTGCCTGATGCCATTGTGGTTACCCTTCCTCTGCCAGATGCCGTTGTGGTTCCCCCTCCTCTGCCAAACATCATCGTGGTTCCCCCTCCTCTGCCAGATGTGTCGTGGTTCCCTCTCCTCCACCTGACATCATCTTGGTTCATTGACTTCCCTATTGTGCCCACAATTAGTTCTTCCCATTGGGCAGCCACTTCCTGGACCACCCTTTCTATTCAGGTGGCTAGAGAACTCTGGCAGAACACCTGACAGACTGTGTCGCAGGATTGGGTGGCCCACATTCTCTGGTAGGCCGCCTGACTCTTTCCATCATGCCATCTGCTGGGTCTGGGACTTTGGCCGCCCACCTGAACTGTCCAGCTTCTCGGTCCAGGGGGCTTAGGGGGTTGGGGTGTTGCCTGGTGTGGGTCCTGAGCAGGGTTTTGTTTTTGTTCCCTCCTAGCCTGTTTCCCCCACCACCCACCTGTGGTGGGTTGTTGTTGTTGTACTCCTATTGGGGGGGGGGGGGTTCTTTCTTTTTCTTTGGATGTGTAGCAACATTTTGTCATGGCGCCCGCAGGGCCATCATCTGTCTCAGCTGTGTGCACACCTGTTGCCAATCGCCAGCGGGCTTTAAGAGGCAAGCCTGCCAGCGACTCAGCACGGAGCCATCTGTCAAACTTAGGAAGGCATGTCTCTCGTCCTCAGCCTCGACTTGGCTCTACGCCCGACCAAGAGCAACACGCCGATGCACGCAAGTGTTTCTTGCACTCACCTTGTCAAGCTCCTTTCCCCTGTGCACAGGTGGACCTCCCAGGCGGCGGATCCTCTCTCCCCGGCAGCGGTGCAGCACCTCCCCGGCATCAGAGTAACTCCCCCGCTTCCCGGCAAAGAGCTGGACGCTCTCCCTCTGGCAGTCGCCTGCAAGGCAAACTGAAGCTTAGCATCGCCACCTGCAAAGTAAGCGGCAGACTTTTTTACACTCCCCGCACTGGTGCAGCGCTAACATCTCTGCTTTGTTTCTTTAGGGTTGCCAGGCAGAACGGAGACCTGCTCAGCTCCAGCACGAGACCAGCACTTCACACCTCACTGAACATACACGCACTCACACAATACACTGGGTGAAAATAAAAGGATAATTCTATCTCCTCGAGTCTGTCTTCTGTCCCCTGGGTCCAGAAATTACGTCAGTATGGCTCTATCAGGGTGACCCAGTGGACATCGTGCTAGCATGCCGTTAAAACACTTTAGACTAACTAACTAACTAACTAACCTGCACTTATATAGCGCTTTTCTAGTCACAAAGACCACTCAAAGCACTTTCATTAATACTAACCCTCTATTCTAAGGGCCTATAGGAAACAGATATCTAGGGACAATTTAGAACAGCCAATTAACCTAACATGCATGTCTTTGGCATGTGGGAGGAAACCGGAGAAATCCCGGAGTAAACCCACGCAACACGGGGAGAACATGCAAACTCCACACAGATCACTGTTGGTCGGGGGCTGGGATCGAACCCACGATCCCACGATCCCCACAATCCCCCGGCCAAGGGTAAACTGTGCTGCCGCAGTGCTAACCACTGCGCCACCGTGCAGCAGTGAGACGCTCGAGTTGAGCAACTAATTTACCAACAGAACGTTATCCTGGCCCAGTTAACCCAAATTAACAGCCGGTTGGATCGTCTGGAAGGACAGCGGGCATTCCCACCGGTTTCCGGGGCCCCACCGGGTCCCGCTAGCCCCCCGCCTAGCCAGGTTAGTCAGACTCCTTTGGCCCGTCTCACACCGGTTCCCACGCCCGCTCGCTTCAGTGGGAAGCTCGGGGAGGCCTGGGGGTTTATCCTGCAATGTGAGACAGTTTTCCAATGAGTACCGGGGGACTTCCCTACGGACCACAGCAAGATAGGCTACATTGCTAACCTGCTAGAAGGTAGGGCACTAGCCTGGGCCTACGCTGTTATGGCTAAGCCCAGCTATGCCAATTTAACATACCAGCAGTTTCTGGCCGAATTTCATGAAGTGTTTGACCACACCGACCGGGACACCGTGCTTACCACCTGGTTGTTAAACCTTCGACAAGGCGGTAGGTCCGCTGCGGACTACGCGGTCGATTTCCGGGTGGTAGTCGCTGAGGTCGGGTGGGGGGACGCTTCGTTGTGTAGCATATTGACCCGTAGCCTAAGCCCTGGTCTAAGGGATGAACTAGCTATGCGGGATAAGCCAGAATGACTAAATGAGCTAATCTCACTCACCATTAGCTTAGATAACAGGCTAAGGGAACGAGCAGCAGAGGGAAGAGCTTCCACCCGCTTGAGCGCGCAATTTTTTCGTTCCTCACAGTCACCTCAGTTGCCCCTGCCCTCCTCGGAGGAACTTCCGGGGCAAGAGGATATGGTAATTGGGCGCTCTAAGATTCCCCCTGTTGAGAAACAGCGCCGTAGGGAGTTAGGGCTGTGCTATTATTGTGGTAGCAGTTCACATGAATTGGCAAATTGTACGAGTCGGTTAAAAGAGGAGGTCCGTGGGTCACAGTAGGGGGACTCATGGATGCATCTCAGTCAAAACCCCTCACCTGCTGCCTCGTGCCCATCCAACTCATTTACAAACATACTGAACACTCCACTCACGCACTGATTGACTCGGGGGCTGAGCAGAGTTTTATATCAGGAGACCTGGCAACCCGGTTAGGGCTCCCATGTCAAACTCTTCAGCCACCCCTCAAGCTGATTGCCCTATCCAAAGCCCCTCTAATGACCATTTCTCAGCAGACTGCTCCGGTGTCGGTCATTGTTTCTGGGAACCACCGGGAGGATCTACGCTTTCTGGTGCTGCCCTCTTCCACTTCCCCGATCATGCTGGGTTACCCCTGGCTGCGGCTGCATAATCCTTAATTCGGCTGGCAGACAGGAAGCATCTCTTCATGGAGTTTGTTCTGCCTCAGCACGTGCCTGCAGTCCACGGCATGTGCCCGTCTGTGTCTGTGGCCCCACGTGTGTCTCCTCCCCCGGAATTGTCCAAGGTGCCAGTTGAGTATCACGACCTGGGGGAGGTCTTCAGTAAGTCGCAGGCGCTGTCCCTTCCCCCCCACCGCCCTTTTGACTGCGCTATTAATCTCCGGGCTGGTGCCCCGCTACTGTCGAGCCGTTTGTACAGCCTGTCTGCTCCGAAACGGGAGGCGATGGATACGTATATCAAGGAGTCGCTCAGCTCTGGGATCATCCGCCCGTCTTCCTCGGCAGTGGGGGCGGGATTCTTCTTCGTGGGAAAGAAGAACGGCTCCCTGCGACCATGCATTGACTTCAGGGGGCTTAACGACATTACGGTGAAGGACAAGTATACCCTGCCCCTCATGGACACGGCCTTTGATTCTCTCCAGGGGGCCTTGTGGTTTACCAAATTGGACCTCCGCAACGCGTACCATCTCGTGCGGATCAAGGAGGGAGATGAGTGGAAGACGGGCTTCCGGACCCCAAGCGGCCACTTCGAATACCTGGTGATGCCGTTTGGGCTGACCAACGCTCCGGCCGTCTTCCAGCGCCTAATCAATGACGACCTCCGGGATTTTCTGGGCACTTTCGTCTTTGTCTACCTGGACGACATCCTCATCTTCTCCCGAATGTTTGAGGAGCACCAGGTGCACGTGAGGCGGGTCCTCCAATGACTCCTGGAAAACCAATTGTTCGTGAAGGCCGAGAAGTGTGAGTTCCACGCTAGGGAGATGTCCTTCCTCTGCTTTGTGATCTCACACAACCAAGTTCTCCCCGATCCGGCCAAGGTCAAGGCAGTGGTGGATTGCCCCCCCCCCTCCAGGAAGCAACTGCAGCAGTTCTTGGGGTTTGCCAATTTTTACCGCCGCTTCGTGCCCAAGTATAGCATGGAGGCTCGCCCGCTGACCTGTCTCACGTCCCTGTAGGTCCCCTTCCACTGGACGGAGGAGGCTGCAGCAGCATTCGACGCACTCAAGAGGGAGTTTTCGTCGTCCCGCGTCCTGAGGCAGGTGGATCCGGCTCTCCAGTGCCTGGTTGAGGTGGACGCATCGGACTCCGGGGTGAGGGCAGTACTCTCCCAGCGCTCTCCAACAGATGGGGTGATCCGCCCCTGCGCCTTCTTCTCGCACCGCCTATCTCCAGCGGAGAGGAATTACAGCATCGGCGATAGGGAGCTGTTGGTAGTGAAGCTTGTATTGGATGAGTGGTGTCACTGGCTGGAGGGTGCTGCCCAGCCTTTTGTGGTTTGCACCGACCATAAGAACTTGGAATATCTGAGGACAGCTAAGCGGTTGAACTCTCGTCAGGCCCGCTGGTCTCTCTTCTTCGGTTGGTTCGACTTTACTATCACCTACCGCCCCGGAGACAAGAACGCTAAGCCGAACGCCCTCTCCAGGCAGTTCTCGGTGGAGGTATCAGAGGACCAAGAACAGACAATCCTCCCCCCATCCTGCGTCGTGGGCGCCCTCTTGTGGGACATCCGGGAGAAGGTTGTGAAGGCACAGGAGGCTGACCCCGATCCAGGAGGCGGCCTCCCGGGGCGGTTGTTCGTTCCCACGCCGGTCCGGGGTGAGGTCATTCAGTGGGCTCATGCCTCAAAGTTGGCATGCCACCCTGGGGTGTCTCGCACAATTGTGCTCCTCCAGAGGGCGTTTTGGTGGCCGGGGCTGCGGAAGGACGTCAATACCTACATCCGGGCCTGCGCTCAGTGCGCCACCGGGAAGTCTTCCTCCTCTCCTCCGGCCGGACTGCTCCACCCCCTGCTGGTTCCTAGTCGTCCCTGGTCGCACATTGCTCTGGATTTCGTGACAGGCTTCCCACCATCAAATCATTTTACAACGATCCTGACCATTGTCGATCGCTTCTCCAAGGCGGCCCACTTCGTTCCCCTCCGGGGGTTGCTGACGGCGCGGGAGACAGTGGACCTGCTGGTTCAGCACGTCGTTCGCCTCCATGGAATCCCCACAGATGTCGTCTCGGATCGGGGGCCCCAGTTTGTCTCACAGGTTTGGAGGGCGTTCTGTCAGGCGTTAGGATCAACAGTGAGCCTGTCATCTGGTTACCACCCTCAGAGCAATGGGCAGTGTGAACGAGCGAATCAGGAACTGGAGGCTACCCTACGCTGCGTCATTGCCTCCAGCCCCTCTTCATGGAGCAGCCACCTGCCGTGGATTGAGTACGCCCACAATTCCACGATTTCGTCAGCGATTGGGATGTCCCCCTTCAGGGCATCTTTGGGGTATGACCCTTCTCTGTTTCCGGAAAAGGAGAAGGAGGTGGCGGTGCCTTCTGTCCATGCCCATGTCAGGCGCTGCCGCCGGCTCTGGACCACCACCAGCAGAGTCCTCCTCCGAACCACAGAGCGCAACATCAGGACGGCCAATCGGCGCAGGAGACCGGCCCCTGAGTACAAGGTGGGTCAGCAGGTATGGCTATCAACTCGCAATATCAATCTGAAGGCAGAGAAACGCAAGCTGACCAAGCATTTCATTGGGCCTTATCCTATTGTTCGTGTGATCAACCATGTGGCTGTCCACCTAGCCCCCCCCCGCATCTGCCCCACCTTCCATGTTTCACAGGTGAAGCCCGTCGTTGCCAGTCCCCTCTGCCCGCCCCCCGCGGCTCCTCCCCCCCCGAGGATGATCGATGGCCACCCGGGGTGGGGAGTCACTACCATCTTGGATGTCCATTGGGGGGGTCATGGTCTACAGTACCTGGTGGACTGGAAGGGATTCGGTCCTGAGCATAGATCCTGGGTACGTCCGTCTCTGGTCCTCGATAAACAACTCATCCGTGACTTTCACCGGACGCACCCAGGTAAGATAGGACAGGTGCCAGGAGGCACCTCTAGAGGGGGGAGTACTGTCATGGCGTCCGCAGGGCCATCATCTGTCTCAGCTGTGTGCACACCTGTTGCCAATCGCCAGCGGGCTTTAAGAGGCAAGCCTGCCAGCGACTCAGCACGGAGCCATCTGTCAAACTTAGGAAGGCACGTCTCTCGTCCTCAGCCTCGACTTGGCTCTACGCCCGACCAAGAGCAACACGCCGATGCGCGTAAGCGTTTCTTGCACTCACCTTGTCAAGCTCCTTTCCCCTGTGCACAGGTGGACCTCCCAGGCGGTGGATCCTCTCTCCCTGGCAGCGGCGCAGCACCTCCCCGGCATCAGAGTAACTCCCCCGCTTCCCGGCAAAGAGCTGGACGCTCTCCCTCTGGCAGTCGCCTGCAAGGCAAACTGAAGCTTAGCATTGCCACCTGCAAAGTAAGCGGCAGACTTTATTACACTCCCCGCACTGGTGCAGCGCTAACATCTCTGCTTTGTTTCCTTAGGGTTGCCAGGCAGAACGGAGCCCTGCTCAGCTCCAGCACGAGACCAGCACTTCACGCCTCACTGAACATACACGCACTCACACACAATACACTGGGTGAAAATAAAAGGATTATTGTATCTCCTCGAGTCTGTCTTCTGTCCCCTGGGTCCAGAAATTATGTCACATTTAATTATAAGGTACAAAGATTATTTAATTTATACCTAGAGGTGTATGTGGAAATGGAGGTTTTCTTCGAGTCCCCGCACACACCGGAAAAACTTGTTTTTGGGGCACCAGTCCACAAGCTTGGGCAATTTATTAATACCTAATCTTTATACCTTCAATCTATCAGTCTCAAATATTTGTGAATTCTACTGAGTGACTTTAGAAACAAACACAGGAAAAGAAATCAACTGAAACTTCCATATACCGTTTACAGTTTTAATGATAAGACTCAGATTAAATGACATTACATTCAACGAATTTGTTGGTAAAGTGAAATGATCATGTATCAAGCATCACATTCAACTTGTAACTAATCATTGAGCAACAGAGTATAATCACATTTGTGGACCCAAGGAAACCTTAGTATAAATTTGTAACTGTGATGAAAATTGAGACTGAAATAACTCTAACAAAAATATGAAGAGAATTGGACACAAATTTTATAAAGAAAATTATAAAAGCTAATTACATGGAAAAGAAATTCTGAATTACTCTAAAAATGAAAATGGAATTTAATGAAAAGAGGAATATTATTTCTCTTTAATTCTATAGCTCCAAACAGTTATGAACTTGTTTTAAACCTGAGACAAATTATGGCATACTTTTTAAGGAGATGGACATCGCATTACTCAGCAGATGAAACAAAGGAATCTTACTCATGTGACCTTTGTGTTAGTTTTCCAGCTGGATGCTCTGCTGAAGCTTTATTTGAAGATTATACTGGAGGTTATCTGCTAGCAGATATTTCTTCCCCGGGCAGTAGTCAGGAGCTGAGGTCCGGTGACGCTGATCAGACTGTTGGCCATGGAGCATGCCATGTGGAACAACACGAGAATCTTTCAGCGGCGTTCTCGGGTCCAAATTAAATAATAAATTGGATATAGTTCCCAGTCTGATCAAAGTCATAGGATTGGAGAGACAAGATTAATAATAATAAAAAAAAAATCAAGCAACAAAATCCAAGTTCTGCAGGTGTCGTGGCGGTTGGTGAGAACAGCTTCCTGTATGAGAAAAACGATCAGTCCATTTTAAAACACGGTGAGTTACAAAAAAATCAATAAGGAAAAGTTTAACAGAAAAAAAATAGAAAAACATCTGTGAGGATGGAGTTTCACTCCATATAAAAGAGAAGTTTGAGCTCAAAAGAAGAAAAAATAATTTTCCCAGATGTTTAAAGGAAAAAGAATTTAAGGCAGGACATACAGATTTTCATACAGAACAACTCTCTCTACTAGGGCTTTTCTCCCTCAAAACTGAATAAGTTTCCCGGGGAAAAACTTGACTGACATGAAGGGGAACCAATTTTCTCCCATCACAGGAGGTCTGAATGAACTCTGGTCCAATAAGAAAACAGTCCTTTGTCTGTAACTGACCAATAGAATGAAAGGGGGTATTGTCCAACAGAGACTGGCTGGTGATTGGCTGAGCCAGTCAGATGACTTGAGTAAGTTTTAGAAGGCACATATTAACTGTGAAATTCAAATTACATACTTATAATAAAGTCTAAGCTAACTTCAGTGATTCATGACTAACTTTCAGTGAGGATGCACTTTTATAAACTTGTCCTTCTATAATAAACATGCATTAGAATAAGGTACATTTAAGCATTTTCAAACATGCAACACATTTAAAATCAGTGATTAATGAAACATTTCAAACCAGAATGGTATGTCAGAGCCCCGCTTGATTTTCCAGGGCATCCTAAAAAAGAAAATAATCTGAGGATTGAGAGTTTTTGAAAAAAAGGAAGTCATTTCAATCCTTAACCTCAGTTCAGCTTGCAGAGGCAAAAGCGAACATATTCCAGAGTCGTCCACCAGGATGTAATGTTGAGCTGTGGGATAATTCCTAGTGACTATAGAATGCACTCAAGGGGTCTGGGATATGTCAAACAGTTGTTATTAAAGCATAAAACTGTCTGTTTGGGAGGAAGTTCCAGTTATTTATGTGTCTGTTTGGGAGGAAGTTCAAGTTATTTATGATGGCAAACTAATCCGTTCCTTTCACGAAATGGGATTCTTTTTGTACCTTTTACCATGAAATGCGTTTTCCAACTGTGGTTCTTAGATGAAGGAAGCAATTCTTGACCAGACATTTTGAGTGAAAAAATTTCTTTAAGGTGAAGAGTGATTTTATAGATTAGAGCCAAAGGGAGCTGATGCTACAGATGTTACCCTGGGGTGTCTGGATTCCACCCCTTGAGAGGGGGGCTCTGTCATGAGCTGAGCACCGGAGGTTTCCGCCACGCTCAGTCTCGTGGCTTTTTCTGTACATTCATATATTTGTTGTATTTTGTGCTTTTTGGTTTCTGTTATTCTCGTACTGTTTTCTATTTTCTTGTTTATGTTTTAGTTTTGTTACGCTCATATTTTGTATTAATTTGTAATTATTTATCAGTCTGCATTTGGTGATGTTTTATTCTTTATATTCTTACTGTGGTGTTCTTTCTCAGGGTTGACAGCTATCAAGTGACATTTCTGGTTTTGTGCTCAGTGTGGGCATCGCCCTGTCAGCTGTCAAGTCCAGTCGCTCCTCTCTCATTGCTTCCAGCTGATCCAGATTGTTAATCATTGTTTTCTCCTGCCCGCTCTGGTACACACACCTGTGTTCTATTGTTTGATGCCTTATTTAAGACCACTGCCTTTTGTATTCCTTGCGGCAGTCTTGACAAATGTCAGAACTCTCTAAAGTAAATTTTACGCTTTTTGTTTTCTCCTTGTCTTCGGGTTTATCTCTCTCTGGCTTTTGTGTTATGTTATGCACTATATGTTTATAATAAATTACCACAAGTCAAGCGCGTGGGTCTTTCTCTCTGCCCCGAGGGGCAATTCATGACACTTTGTTCTGACAACAACGCATTGGAAGAACCAGACTTTGTGGTTTGTTTTTTATTTATCAAGTTTGTCTTTCTGATAGGATTTTGAACTACAAACAAAATAATTGGGAATTTGACAACCTGGCTGTTTGGGTTGGGTTTTGGGACATATTGTTGTGTGACATGGGTGGTGGTTCTACCTTTCCGGTTCCGTCCCCACCCGGGGTATAAGAGGGCTGTGAGGGAGAGGGGCAGTCTTTTGGCCTCCTCTCAGCCTGACGGATGTGCATGTATTGTGAGAGTGAGTCACAAATAAAGTTGTGTCCAGTTCAGCACTCCGTCTCGTCCTTGGCTCCCATTACCGACATAACATTTGGCAACGAGGGTAAAAGTATGGATGCGGAGGTTACTTCAATTCGGCCACTTTTGGAGCTTCCCAGTGAGTCACCCGTCCCTTGGGCGAGGTGGTTTGCCGCTTTTCAAAATTATTTAGCAGCACTGGACCTTGGAAGACTGGAGGAGTTGCGGGTATGGGCACTGTTGATTCACAACTTGGGAAGGGAAGGACAGCATGTCCTTAGTACTTTAGGTGAGGGTGATAGCTCTGAAGAAGTGGTTGAGCTAATGGCGTGACATTTTTGCGCTCTGAAAAACATCATCGTCCGGAGGATCCAGTTTCTGTAGTGCCACCAGTGGATTGGCGAGTCAGTGCAGCAGTATATAGCAGACTTACATTGGCGGGCCAAGGACTGTCAGTTTGGAGTGTTGGAGGAAGAGATGGTCCGCGACCAGTCAGTGGAACATACTGTTTGCCCAGCAACAAGGTTGAAGCTCCTCACACACTTGGGTGAGCTGACGTAAGCCATGCCCAGCGAGTTAGCTCAACAGTTTGAGGAGGCAGACAAGCTATCATGGGAGCTCAGTGAGAGAGTGGCACATTGCCATTTTGAACCACAGCCGACTGTACATGCAGTGGACCTGGACAGTGATGATGGCGCGGAGAATGAAGAATGCACTAATGCTGTAAAAATGAGGTCCTCCCTGGGATTGCCCAAGTGTTTGGGTTGTGGGTCCACCAAGCACCGTTATGAGGCTAGAGAGGGTCAGGTAAGAGGAAGACGCTGTGGCACGTGTGGACTCCTGCATTATTTCACCAGGGCATATTTCAGGTTTGAGGGAGGGGATCCGAGACACAAGGAGGATCTCCCCACTCCACCTCCCACGGTTGTTCACAGTGTGTCCCTGGGTACCAACAATCGTTTTTACTGTATGGTGGAACTGGATGGGGTAACGGTGCCGTTGCTGACTGACATGGGAGCGGTGAGGTCCATGTTGAATTGAGCAATCGTGAGGAGTTTTTTCCCACAGTGTCGGGTTGGAGAAGAGTAGTCGGGCTGTGGTTTGTGGAACCAACCGGTTCCACAAACGATGGACAGAGCTGTGTGGGACGAACCTTTGCCTAGTAATCTGGACAGTGAGCAGGACCATTTCCACCCAGGGCCATCGTGGGAGGGTCCCGGTGCCAGTGCCCAAGTAACCCTAGTTGAGGGAACTGGGCGGCGCAGTGGGACGCAGGTGGCGCCGAGTGGAGGGCCCATTCTACTCCCGGAATTCGGCTGGAAGGAACCGGAGAGCAGGGGGTCACAACGGCTGTTGTGTCTTATGGTTAATAATAGAAAGGACAGCGAGTGTATCTTAACACTTTTATTTAACAATTACTCAGCTCAGTGTACAGCAAAGGTTCATGGCTCCTCTCGTCATATGAAGACCTCCCAAGCACAGTCCAAGTGCGCCCCCTTCAGGACTGGCTGATACTGAGTCAATCATGTAACTTTGATTACATATAATATATCACAGTGGTGACGCTGGCAGCGAAAATAAAATAGAGCTGGACAGGACTGACCATGGCTGGCATGGTGAAACGACATGCCAAACAGAGACAATTTTTATTTATTTTATTTGTTTATTTGTCAGGGACAGTGCAATAAACATAGACAAAAAAGAAAATCTGAAGTGTTGCACAGAGAGTGTATAGCATTAAGCTAGTTTGCAACTCTTGTCCCTGGATGGGCTTTAGAGAAAAGAAACAGATAAAAAGAGAAAAAGATGAAGAAAAAACAAAAGGAAAACAGTATAAACATTATCCACATACATCAATGCAAACAAAATTATAAATACACAATATAAAAACCTGACTCACATTTGCCTGTTACAGTAAAATGCCTGTTACACATTTGCCTTCCTTTCTTCACTCACACCCTGCAGACAATCATTTCATACATGGGTACATTCTTGTTTACTTTTCAGCCAGTTTTTAACCTTTGTAGTAAATGTTTTAAAATCCGTTATTATTTTGGAAGCTGAGTAGGAAGCTGAGTAGGGCTCCTCTGGGGGTCGCGGATGTGGTCCGACCCAGGGAGGTTGCCCAGTCGAGAAGTGTTCGGGCTGAACATCAGAGAAAAGATGACCAGGGGCAGCTGCAGGTGGTGGCTGTTTGGGAGGATGCCTACCTCCAGTTATCTGATGGCCCTTGAGGGCATCCCAATGGGCTGTGGCATGCCCGGGAGAAGAAAGAGGAGTTTGGACCTGGATGTGGGTCGTTCCCAGGACTGAAGAAGAGAAGGTGCACCGGAATGGAGTTGTCTGACGTTTTTCCGGGGGGTGGTTCCTCTCCTGGAGCAAGCTGACGGTGGGACAGTGTATATTATGCATGGTGATGAAAAAGGGGGTTAACTAATGTCTAGTTCTGTAATGGGATTATTTTGTGTTTCATATTATTTTAGGAACACGGCAGTATTTTAGTTCTATATGGACTGTTTTATTTAGCTCAGACGACA
The DNA here is from genome assembly GCA_020510985.1 of Pholidichthys leucotaenia. NCBI lineage: Eukaryota > Metazoa > Chordata > Actinopteri > Cichliformes > Pholidichthyidae > Pholidichthys > Pholidichthys leucotaenia. The sequence goes on along the minus strand of CM035844.1, from coordinate 376,867,595 downwards.
GGATAATCCATCTTGCCATGTGGGGGTGGGGCAGTAGTCCACCTGTTCCTCCCTAGTTTTAGTTATTTTGAGTGAATGTGATAGATTGCTTAGGTATTTCTGTTTAGTTTTTTTAGTGCATGATTCGGGTTCCAAATTGGGGAGGGTTTCAATTGTATGTGTGTGTTTGGACCAGTTTCTGAAGGGGAGGGGGGCATGTTGTGTTGTGTTTTGGGACATATTATTGTGTAACACGGGTGGTGGCTCCACCTTTCCGGTTCCACTGCCACCCAGGATATAAGAGGCTTGTGAGGGAGAGGGGCAGTCTGTTGACCTCCTCTCAGCCTGACGGATGCGCATGTATTGTGAGAGTGAGTCACAAATAAAGCTGTGTCCAGTTCAGGACTCGGTCTCGTCCTTGGCTCCTATTACCGATATAACACTGGCCAGACGACAAATTCCTTTTTCTGTGTATAAACTGAGACGACAACCTATGTGACCAGCATCCAGCTTCTACAGATGTGACCCTTAGGAGCAGTGGCCGGTACCAGACCATTTTGTGGCAGAACCTGCCCTTTCTTCTCAACTTCACCAATGGACATCCATTTGGACCAAGGTTGGTACCTGAAAGGCCTGTTACCACCAGGAGACACAATCTGACTCTGCTGTGCTTAAGGGTTGTTGTCCAGATTAAATTTAATTCTTTAGAATATTCCTTTTATAAGCTCTAGAAACCTGGCATCTTCAAACTCCTTTCAGAACTTCAAATACATTTACGTTTTCATTAATCCCTGTTCCTTTTTTTAGGGTAACACAATTTTTCCTTTTTATAAACCATTCTATTTTACAGCTATTTTATGGGTTTTTATTTTTCATTACAGTGCCAGTTTAAGCTACGTTTTTCTTGGTTTCCACACATGTCTGATAATACACTTTTGCTCAGTAATCCAGATAAAAAAAAAATAATGTGCTCATGATACATGTTGAATTCACTGTCTTAAAGTCATCTGAATGTGTTCATCTATCCTGAAATTTCTTATAAAACTGTTAAAAAGGCATATTGGAGTTATTGTTTAATTTCACGTCCATCTTCTCGATTAAAAGCAGAAAGAGCGCACAGGTTTTGAGACTGATTCATCGCTAGTACAAATATTGAATTATTAATAAAACTGTCCGTTTTTTTCTGGACTGGTGCCATAAACGACTTTATGTGTGCTGGTAATGAAAAGAAATAGTCATTCCTACTCACGTATATTTATATTAATATTTGTACCTGCTTAACCACTACATATTAAAGCATGCCAGTCTCAGTGTACAGGTACATCCTTAAGTTCCAAAAGAACTGCAGGAGCACGCTGTGATGGCACTAGTGAGTTCCAAGGTGTCTCTGTGTGTAAGACAGGAAGAGGGAGTCATTGGTTCCCTCATTGGTCATACTGTATGAGTCAGTTTAACTTTTTAACTTGGACCCTAAAATAAAAATGCAACCATGATGGGAAATCTGAAGCCATGTGTCATTTTCTTCCTCTGGTGAACTGAGGAGAGGACCCACATACATTCATTGGCCACTGCCCCCCTCTGAGCAAAAGCCCCCATGCAGCTCAGGACAGTTGCTGTTGGGTTTGCATGAGCCAAAGAATCCATGGGGTATGGTGGTCAGTGAATATGTGTGGCTATTTTTGTCTCCATTTGACTCCTGAACATGAAGGTGGCAAATACAGTCCCTGTTCATTCATTCACTGAAAAAACAAAAATACATCAATGCCTAATTTATAAGCCATGCTGCTCCAGTAACTTTGTTATTAAAATGAAAATGTAAATTAAAAAAAAAACAAAACTATTCAGTGTTTTATCATGTGACAGTTTAAATGCTGGGTAATGATGCATTATGATTGGAATATATTTCCTCCCTCTCTCTCTCTCTCAAAAGAATAAGCTATTAGAAATTCTAGTGCAGCCTCTGAGTTTTTACGCGATATTGGAGGCTACGAAAAGGACCTCCGTAACCAACGACCTCACCTCTGCATCCCAGCATGGACTAGTCTCAGCAGAATAGAGGAAGACATGCCCCATAATGCATTCAATTTCACAACAGTGCTTCATTTTGTGGGTACAGACCTGAAATGAAAATCTCTGCAGAGTGACATTCATGGGACAGCAAAGAGAGGAGTCTGTAGCAGGAGGAGAGCGCCCAAGGCTCATGCCATAATCTGTCCGGGCAGTGACAGTTGCTGATGCAGCAGTTCAGTTCTTCTGTTTTATTTTTTTTTTATTTTTTTTTGTTTTTTCCCACCAAAATAAAACAGTCTTCCTTTTTCCCAAATTGTATCAAAAGGCTTTGGGGTCCGGACAGAGGACTATCGGGGTCCGGATCTGGACCAGAGTCCGCCAGTTGGTGACACCTGTAATAAATTATTAGAAATTCTAGTGCAACCTCTGAGTTTGTACTAATGTGTCTGTGTCAAAACAATAGACATGCATGTTTACGTTTTTAAATGTGGTGCTTAAATAGGGATTGATGATGCGTCACTGACTTTAGAAATGTTTTTTGTTAGTCAAAAGCACAATGTCAGAAATTGCAGCCACACCCCTGGCAGGGGTACGATCAACTGTTAGACGATGGGCACCAGGTGTGTAAATGGGCAGTGCCCCATCAGAAATTTCCAAAACCACTCGCAGTTGGTACACACTGCAAATGTGCACTTAGATTGTGGTAATAAGGCCCTTTGTCAATTCAGATCATGAATTTACAAAGTCTGCAAGTCCACTTGTCCTTGTACTCACAATATTTGGCACAAACCATGAAACAAAACAGAAGAGTCTATAAATGAGTCAACACAGTTGAAGTTATTCCCAGCAGACTCCTTGTTCTTCACTACCCCCTCTTCTTTAGATGACTATTTCATTGGTCCTGTCATGTTGGTGCTGCATCAAGTTCAACAGTCCTTGCTTTGTGCCCTGTGGTATGTGGTTAGTTACTTTTCAGCTGTCAGAGGCCAGGACTGTGTGGGTTTCATTTATAGGCAGCACTTTATGCTGAAGTCTTACAGTGCACATCATATGGATGCTGATTTATTTTAAATCATGGAAGTATTTGCATATATTTTTTTCCTGGTATTTTCTTCTGTTTTTTTTTTTCTTTTTAAGATTAAGGCATAGTTTTAGTTGTAACTTGTTGTTGTTCAAATACTTCGAGTACACAACATATGTGTTGAACTACTGGACAGACTAGTGGGTAATTTAATAGAGAAGTCCATATTCCCGAGGGGGTTAACTGCAATGGCTTTCAAAACTCTCTAATTCTTTAATTCATACTCAGCACCATCAGAAGGTCAGTTTTCAGTATTTCATAAAATCCATGACTGGACTGGAAAAAAAAAAAGTATGGATGGATGAATGCCCTTTCGTGGATAGCCACCTGATTGCATACATTCCAAGTATGCCTGTGCCTGTGTTCATGAGCGAATAAATGAATGTAAAAAATGTATATTTACTGTGACTATAACTAAAGTTCATAACAGTTATTTTGGGCCAAGAAAAATCAGAGTCCTTACCATACCATCTACAATGTGTTCCTCAGGTTTATTTGGACCAATGCAATGTTATTTGGAGTTAAAACATAAATTAATAGTGGTTTATCACATCTTTGGAAAGCTGGGATCAAGTTCTCTAGCCACACCCAGGCCAGATTACTGCCACACATGTTCTCAATAAAGAAATCACTTAAATAGGACCTGCCTGACAAAGTGAAGTAGACCAAAAGACCCTCAAAAGCTAGACATCATGATGAGAAATTCAGGAACAAATGAGAAACAAAGTAATTGAGCTCTATCAGTCTGGAAAAGGTTATAAAGCCATTTCTAAAGCTTTGGGACTCCAGGGAACCACAGTGAGAGCCATTATCCACAAATGGCAAAAACATGGAACAGTGGTGAACCTTTCAAGGAGTGGCCGGCCAACCAAAATTACACCAAGAGCGCAGCAACAACTCCTCCAAGAGGTCACCAAAGACCCCACAACAGCATCCAAAGAACTGCAGGCCTCACTTGCCTCGGTTAAGGTCAGTGTTCATGACTCCACTATAAGAAAGAGACTGGGCAAAGATGGCCTGCATGGAAGAGTTCCTAGACAAAAACCATTGCTGAACAAAAAGAACATAAAGGCTCATCTCAGTTTTTCCAGAAAACATCTTGATGATCCCCAAGACTTTTGGGAAAATACTCTGTGGACTGATGAGACAAAAGTTGAACTTTTTGGAAGGTGTGTGTCCCATGACATCCGGCGTAAAAGTAACACAGCATTTCAGAAAAGGAACATTATACCAACAGTAAAATATGGTGGTGGTAGTGTGATGGTCTGGGGCTGTTTTGCTGCTTCAGGACCTGGAAGACTTGCTGTGGTAAATGGAACCATGAAATCTGCTGTCTACCAAAAAATCCTGAAGGAGAATGTCCGGCCATCTGATCGTGACCTCAAGTTGAAGCACACTTGGGTTCTACAACAGGACAATGATCCACAAAACACCAGCCAGTCCACCTCTGAATGGCTTAAGAAAAAAAAAAATGAAGACTTTGGAGGAGCCTAGTCAAAGACCTGACCTGAATCTTGATTGAGATGCTGTGGCATGACCTTAAAAAGGTGGTTCATGCTGGAAAACCCTCCAGTGTGGCTGAATTACAACAATTCTACAAAGATGAAGGGACAAAAATTCCTCCACAGCGCTGTAAAAGACTCATTGCCAGTTATCGCAAACGCTTGATTCCAGTTGTTGCTGCTAAGGGTGGCCTAACCAGTTATTAGGTTTAGGGGGCAATCACTTTTTCACACAGGGTCATGTAGGTTTGGACTTTTTTTCCTTTATAATAAATACCTTCATTTAAAAACTGCATTTTGTGTTTACTTGTGTTATCTTTGTCTAATATTTAAATTTGTTTGATGATCTTAAACATTTGAGTGTGACAAACATACAAAAAAAAGAGAAATCAGGAAGGGAGCAAACTCTTTTTCACACCACTGTATCTGTGTACATATGTATATTAATTTACTGCTTTTGGCTAACCAGATCTTATTGTTATGATCCCTCGTGCGCCTTTACGCAGCGTACGGAGGGAGGAATGAAAACCAACTTGCAGGAGATAATTGAGCGTATTTTAATGACAGTGAATAAACAGTCCAGAAAAACAGGTGAATAAATGGGATGAGATACAATGGTTAAATATGGCAGGAGATAGGTGCAGGAGACAAAGGGACATCCTCCAGGACGCTCTACTGAACAGGTGAGATGACTAGGGGAAAATGTTCCATGGCAGACAGAACTGCGGCGGAGGAACGGAAACAGTCAGTACTCACATTGGCTGGAGCAGTCTCAGTAAGTCCCAATGAAAATCCAAATGCACGCAAACAACCAGTTACAAATAAGCATGCCACCCAGTGCGAAGCGGTACCGAGAAAAGCAGGCAGGGCTTCTAGACATGAGTGGCAGCTGTCATGCACTGAGGGGAACAGCGACAGTGTGGATCCACAATGATCCAGCAATCTCTCTCCAAAGATACAGGGCTTAAGTAATGCCAATGCTAATAAGGAAAGAGATTGCTGGTGTGAGTAATAAGCGGGAGAATACAGGTGCGCATGAGCAGGGAAAACCAATAACGAGACACAGCTGATAGCACTGACAGGAGGAGGATGCGTGGCTAAGCTGTCAGGGAGCCGAGCGGACCCAAGAGGCTCCCTGAGAGCGTCTGATGGAAAATAGGGCATACAAATACACAACAGAGTCAAAATAGCCACAGTGTCATAGAACTGGGTTTGCGACCATCAAACCAAAGTTCATGACACTTATTATCTTATTAACTATTGCTGAGTGCTGCTATCCCTTTGCTGCTGTAATCCTGGAATGTCCCCATTGTGGGACTAATAAAGGCTTATCTTATTTTATCTTATCTTTTCTTATCTTAACAAAAGCAGTAAAACTAACAGTAATAACTGAGGAGTGCTGCATATGCAAGTTAATATTCAAATGGTCAATGACTGAAAAATGGTGCATTTGTAAGTAGAAATGTGTCTATTGATCATGTGATTATCGAAATATATCAAAACACTCACGTCCCTTAAAAAACACCCATCCTTTATCTTGTTTTTTGTCGCCAAGATGCTGCTTTGACTCTTCCAAGGTCTTTCCTCTGTCAAGAAATGGGAAACATCACTAAAAGATAAATGTCACTAGCCTTGATACCTGCCTGCTGCTCTATTATTGGCCCACCTAGCTGTCTTTCATGTAGATGGAAAGGGAGCTAAAGGTAGTAGTCCCTGAGCTAACAAGGGTACTGGGAAGCTTGCACTAAGCATGGCTTATATTGTTTTCTTCAGATTTCAGTCACCTTAAACATCCCTGTTACACCTTGTTCACCAATCCACAGTCAATAATACAGGGTGTCCTTAATGTCTCTTTACAATTTAACATATTTATTACAAAAGCAAATGAATAGGCAAATCTGTGGAGATTATTACAAAATGAGGAGTAGATATTGAAGTTTTTTGTCTTATTTAATACACCTACTGTATATATGGGCACCATTAGTTGCACAAGGCAAATCAAGGTGGTACTCAATTTCTTGCCATGTTTGCTGTAGTATAGCCACATCAATGGTGGCAATGGTATCAATAATCTTTTGCTTCAGATCGTTGATGTGCCGTATCTTTGTTCGATACATGATATCTTTAAAATAACCCCATAGAAAGAAGTCCAGGGGAGTGATATTGGTGAATGAGGTGGCCACGGAATTGGGCCATCCCTTCCAATCCACCGGTCTGGAAATGTTTGATTTAGGAACCCATGAACATTGAAATACACAAATGCAATGTGATTAAAAACTTTAATAACCACTGATTACATAGAACAAATCTGATTAACATACAGTATCTCATCAATTGCTTTTGAAATACATTTTTTAAATTGTAAAGAGACTTTGCAGACACCTTGTATATCTGCTGTCATTCTGGCTTATTTTGTCACATTCTTCTCATGATTCTACTATGAAGTGTTAGCACTAGTGTGCTAGGTAGTTAGAGGCAATCATTATAACCTGATACCGCTTGCCTAGGCAGGGAGGAGATGATGGCCATGCCACCTGGTGTTAGCTTAACCATCTATCCTGTTTGTTGACCACTATATAAATTCTTCACCCCCACTGTAATCTTATTCCATCTAACAACGCATAACCACATATTTAGTTCTTAGACGTTATTGTAGATTTATTTTAACATTCTTCTTGACACTCTTGGACAATTTAGCCATTCATTCACGTGTATGTTTCTATGCTTACTGTACTAAAGGGACCAGTCGTATCCTATTGCCCACTAATACCACATACCCCTGTCAATTAGTGATGTATTATTTCATTCTTTAAGACAAACATTCATGGCTCAGGCTCAGGAGTAATTCTTCGCATGTGCTATTACCCCCATATCTCACGGAGTGACAAATGCTGGTGCATATTGCAATTTTTCGGGTTCCGTCAGGGTTTGTGGGGGGCTGTGTGGTGGTCACAGCAGTTTTTTTTTTTTTTTTTTTTTGTCGCCAGCATTCACTTCTCCTCACTGTTCCATGAGATACTACCCTTAAAGATCTCAGAGCAGACTTTGGGGGCTGACTTGACTTGAATTAAAATCAAGAATTTAAGAGATAAATTAGTCGAGCTGTACAATAATATTACTAGTAAGAAAATGGTAGTAATTTGTGGAGATTTCAATACTGATTTACTAAATCCATTTCAACAAAATATAATTACAGAGTTCATGAATTCTATGCACAGTATGAGTCTATATCCCACAATAACACATCCCAGTAGAATCACAGTTCACACTGCTACACTTATTGACAACCTGTTTGTTAATATTATTGATAAGAAAATAGAAAGTGGATTATTGATAAATGATATAAGTGACCATTTGCCAACCTTTGCACTTATCCATGGCCACACGGGGGCCAATACATAAAAAGTTTTAAAGTCATTCAGATACAAATCACAAAATGCAATCAGTTCTTTTAAAGAAGACTTGCTGAAGCAGGACTGGACAAAAGTCTATGTATCAGATGTAAATGAAGCCTATGACACATTTATGAACATTGTAACCACTCTTTATGAAAAAAATTGTCCATTAGTAAAGAAAAAGCTTAAACATAAATTTGTCGATAAGCCATGGTTAACCAAAGGATTACAAAAGGCGTGTAAAAAGAAAAAAATATTATATAAAGGTTTTCTAAAGAAAAGGACAAAAGAAGCAGAGCAGCGGTATAAAACATACAAAAATAAGTTAACATATATAATGAGATGTAGTAAAAGAGACTATTACAGTAAAGAATTTGAGAAAAACAGAGACAATATTAAAAATACATGGACAATATTTAACAATATTCTTGGAAATAAAAACAGAAATACAAGCTACCCAACCAGTTTTTCAAAAAATAATACAACGACTCAGAGTGTGAATGCAGTTTCACCTGCAGATGAATTTAACCCCTTGCACTCCGGTCAATTTTCCTAAAAACGCCAAAAAATAATGTGCCCAAAGTAAATCGAAAGCTGTTCTTCAACCCTTTGCAGCATCTTCATGGGGTTGGTCTCATTTAAAAGAAAACACTTTGAATTTTTTGGCAAAAAAAACATGATTTCTCTAAGTGCTCCGGCCACTGAGTTACAGTCATCTAAACATAGTGAACTTGAAGAAAATAAATTTGGCCTGGGTGTTTTTATGGATACAAATGCTTGCAAATAACACACAGCTTCAGATCCGGGCTGGAAAATGCAACAGAAATGTAGAACCAAGTGTTATCCAGCTGAGGTCCAAATTTTGTAACAATACCACAAAAAATGAATATATTACACAACTTTGTTCTCAGGCTGTTCCCAGGCGTTTTGGAACTGTGCCAAATTGTGCCAAATGGCACAGTTTGGAAAAACGTCTGTAACTTTTGAATGATTCAATGTAGAAGCTTCATTTTGGGCTCTAATGAAAGGTGACACTCAGGGCTGTGTCTGTGTGTGTGTGTGGGGGGTTGTCCCCCCCCCTCGCTACAGAGGACGGAGAGCGGCCATCGCTACATGATGGATTACACTCGGATGCGGCGATGTGGCCACAGCAGCGCTGTCACCGCGGCTCCCCCCCCCACTACAGAATCGTAGTGGCGGGGGGGGGGGGGCGTTCACGGTCCGGAGGCGACGAACGAACCGTGTAACGCGGCGCATGCACTTTGGACATCGTGCGCCGCACAGTTGTAATTTACCGATCGGTTAAAAGTCATTTTTTATTACAATTTTCAGGGATAAAAAATAATTTGGCTTATAACACCTTACCTCTTCACAGCCACATTGTCCTGGCCAACTTCTCTTCCTCATTGTCAGACGAACGCGACGCTGGTCCGCTCGTGGTTCTGGTCTCGCGACCCGGTCAAAACATAATTCCATGATTGCAGTTTTGGCAAATGATTTACGACCTTCGTCGTCGGCCTCCGTCGGTCTATGATGACCATATAAGAGAATCCTAAACACTCTGCTGGAATTAAAAAAAATAATAATAAAGCACTGCCTGTGGCTGCTGAAGCAGTCTCTCTTCACCCAGCCTTTGTAGACAAAACAGCTCAGCGAACTTCTGTGCTTCAATTGGCTCGCTGCATTGGTAGGCGGATCCTTCTTGCCAAGTTTTCAGTCATTGGTTCTTCAAGGTTTCAGAAATCCAATTCAAGGCTCTTATTAGTCGAATGAGAGGTCAATCAGATGAACTAATCTGTTCGCGGCTGTGTCTGCAGCTTTTATTTTCAGTGCGCGCTTGGACGCCATACACCACCAACATCACAATCTCCATCATGCGTCCTAGAGCGCATGAGAGTGCCCTCGTGCGCTCTAGGACGCAGAGACTTGCCCACCCGCGGGACAACGGAGCGCAAGAGGTTAATAACTTTTTTGTTAACATTGGTCCTAATTTGGCTCGAGAAACACCCATTACGACACCTAGGGGTGATACAATAAGCAAAAACACTGCTATAAAAGACTCCATTTTCATAAAGAACACAGACGAGAGAGAGGTCATTGAAATTGTTAAATCGTTTAAAAGTAAAACATCTACGGACTGTGATGGTATTGACATGCTCTTAGTCAAAACTATTATTGAATGCTTAGTGAAACCACTGACGTATATTTGTAACCTGTCTCTGCAAACAGGTATATTTCCCAATGCAAAGAAAATAGCTAAAGTAATTCCGATATATAAGACGGGTGACAGAGGGGAACTTTCAAACTATAGACCAATTTCACTATTGCCGCAATATTACAAGATACTTGAAAAATATTCTGTGAGAGAATTGACAACTTCATAATGAAGAATAATTTATTGTGTGAGCAGCAATATGGGTTCAGACACAAGAGGACAACTGCATTTGCTCTAATGGAATTTATAGAAAAAATATCAACTGCCATTGAAAATAAAGAGTATTCAGTTGGGGTATTCCTGGATCTTAAAAAAGCATTTGATACAGTGGATCATAATTTATTATTAAAGAAACTACAAAATTGTGGTATTAGGGGGGTAGCACTGTCCTGGATAAGTAGTTACTTAAAGAATTGATACCAGTATGTATGTGTTGGTAACAAAAACTCACAGTTACTGAAGGTTACTTGTGGAGTCCCACAGGGTTCACTTTTGGGGTCATTGTTATTCAATATGTACATAAATGATATATGTAAAGTCTCGGAAAAAATGGATTTAATATTGTTTGCCGATGACACTATTCTATTACTAACTACTAACTAACTAACCTGCACTTATATAGCGCTTTTCTAGTCACAAAGACCACTCAAAGCGCTTTCATTAATACTAACCCTCTATTCTAAGGGCCTATAGGAAACAGATATCTAGGGACAATTTAGAACAGCCAATTAACCTAACATGCATGTTTTTGGCATGTGGGAGGAAACCGGAGAAATCCCGGAGTAAACCCACGCAACACGGGGAGAACATGCAAACTCCACACAGATCACTGTTGGTCGGGGGCTGGGATCGAACCCACGATCCCACGATCCCCCGGCCAAGGGTAAACTGTGCTGCCGCAGTGCTAACCACTGCGCCACCGTGCAGCCCGATGCAGTGGAAGTAATTTGGAACAACTTTTGGATACACTTGGAAAGGAATAAGGAAAGCTTAAACTGTGGTTTGATTCAAACAAATTAATGCTCAATTTAAGTAAGACAAAATTTATAGTTTTTAACAACCATCACAACAACTTAGTATCTAAACTCAGTGTAAATGGTGTAGAGATTGAAAGGGTATCTGAAACTAAATTTCTTGGAGTAATAATTGATAATAAACTGTGTTGGAAGTCACATATTAATTATATTAAAGGTAAAATATCTAAATCAATCGCAATACTACACAGAGCGAAATATTTGCTGAATCAACCCACATTATATACTTTGTATCATTCATTAATACTCCCATACATGACATATTGTACTGAAGTATGGGGAAATACATATAAAACAAACATACAGTATATCCAGTCATTATGCTTCAGAAGAGAGCTATTAGAATAATAAACAAAGCTGCTTACAGGGAACCAACAAACCCACTTTTTCTTAAATTAAAAGCTCTCAAGTTGAAAGATCTGGTTGACTTTAAAACTGCAGTAATAATGTTTAAAATGAAGAATCTATCACTGCCCACAAATATCCAAAAGTTGTTCCAAATAAGGGAGAAACAATATAATTTCAGAGGAACATGCATATTTCAAAAACCTTCAGTGAGAACTACCACCAAGCAACACTGTGTTTCAGTGCAAGGAGTAAGATTATGGAACGATTTTGGACCTGAATAAAATCATGTACAACGCTTGGACAATTTAAACCAAAACTAAAGGAAGAAATACTCCAAACATACAGTATATACAAGATGACATGTAAAATCACATAAGGATTGTCATATCCAGTCTGTGTTGTGTTGTTGCTTAGTTTTGGTTTTTTTTTTGGTCACATTTTGTTTTAGCTTTGTTCCGAATTGTAATCGCTCTTGTTTTGTTTTTCTTTTGAATTCTTGGATGGAATATGGGTGGGCAATATAAGCTGCGGCTTCAACCATCACCCATTTAGGATTTCTTATGTTGAACTGTATAATCAGAGGAGTTATTGTTTAATTTGACCTTGTTGGATTTTTTTCCCCTTTGTTATTTTATTTTGTTTCTTTTTAATCTTTTTTCCACAATATTTTTTATTGAACCTTTTTTTTTTACAAACATAACACAAACAATCAAACACTAACACTAAAGTAATTAAAAAAAAATGTACTAAAAACACCAACAACCACTAACAAAGGCAGGTCTTCAACAATGCTCCTCTGTTTAGTCTAGGCAATCCATTACATAAGTATACATATTATACATTCACCAGTTTGGAATTTACAAGGTCCACACACATCATTCACCTTCTTCTTCAAAAGTTATGTTTAAATTCTTTACATAATCAATGAAAGGTCTCCATATATTCTCAAACACAATTTTCTTTGATTTCAGTATGTATGTTATTCTTTCTAGTGGAAGGTTTGTTAACATCTGTCTTAACCACTGAGTCACATCTGGACTATGAGTCTTTTTCCACTGTAGTGCAATACATTTTTTGGCGTTAAGCAAACTGAGGTCTATGAATGCTCTTTCACTCTTATTAAAGTTATGCTTTTCTGGATACAGACCCAACAAAAACAATTTAGGATTCAACATGATTTGTTTTGAAATTATTTTTTCAATTGTTACCCTCACCTCTTCCCAAAACATTCTAATTTTTCTACATTCCCATAAACAATGAAATAGGGTTCCTTTACTTTCCATACATTTTGTGCATGTATCGGGTATGTTTTTGTTATATCTATTTAACTCCACCGGTGTAACATACATCCGCATTAACCATTTAAAATGTATCAATTTAAGACGTACATTTATTGATTTGGTTTGAGCTTCTGTACAAGCCAATTCCCATTGTTCCTCTGAAATTTCAGTTTGCAGGTCTTCTTTCCAATAATTCAGTCTTTTCTGTGAGTTTTCACTTGAGGATAATGTCAATGAGTTATAAAACTCTGAAATAATACCCTTTCTCTTACTATCTTTCGTCAAAATTTTTTCCAAGGATGAATAAGTAGGTCGGGTGAGATTATTTTGATTTGATCGAATAAAGTTCCTAAGCTGAAGATATTTAAAAAAATGTGTTCTATTAAGATTAAATTTGATCCTCAATTCTTCAAAAGACATTATGTTATCTGAACATGACAAATATAAGTCTTGAATCTTTTGAATCCCTTTTAAATTCCATACTTTAAATACAGCATCTGCTCTCCCTGGTTTAAAATATTGATTACCCCATATTGGGCTAAATTGTGACAATAAGTGTGGTTCTTTTAAATATTTTTTGGTTTCACACCATATTTTGATCATGTGCTTTACAAATGGATTTTTAACTTGTTTCTGTAATTTTTTTGCCGAGTCTGAGTATATGAATATGGGAAGAGGTAAAGGTAAATTGTATGATTCCATTTCAGTCCAGTGAGGGAGATCATTTGATGAAAAATAATATGTCATAGACCTCAGTTGTGCTGACCAGTAATACAACATAAAGTTTGGACATTTCAGACCTCCATGATCAAATGGTAAATATAGTAAGGACAGACGTAATCTAGCCTTCCTATTGTTCCATATAAATTCCACTAACTTTTTTTTAATTCTTGAGAATAGATCTGAAGGTGGTGGTAAAGGAATGTATTGAAATAAATAAAGTATTTTGAGTAAGATATTACTTTTAAGTATATTAATTCTCCCGATCATCGACATTGGTAGTGACATCCATCTCTGAAGTAACTCATTAATGTCTGTCATTAAGGCTTCATAGTTGGCACTGGCGACTGATTCTAGCTTAGGCACAATTTGAATTCCTAAATATTTAAACTGATTTACAACTTTGAATTGATTTACCTCAGGAGCTGGATGATTTCTCTGGGTCTCATTTAGCATTAATATTGAAGATTTAGTTTTATTTATTTTATATCCTGATATTTCCCCAAAATTCTTTATTAAATTCAACAAGGTCGGAATTGATTTTTTAAGATTCGACATAAACAAAATTATGTCATCGGCATACAGGGAGATTTTATGTTCTGCTGGTCCTACTTTAATTCCATATATTTGTGGATGTAAACGTACTGCCATCGCTAAAGGTTCAATTGCCATAGTAAACAGTAAAGGTGAAAGTGGATAGCCTTGTCGACATCCTCTATTGATATTTATTGATTTTGAGATATTACTGTTTGTTAGGATTTCTGCTGTAGCATTATTGTATATTATCTGAACCCATGAAATTATTTCCAAGTCCAAACCTTTGTAGGACTTCAAAAAGAAAGGGCTATTCGACTCTATCAAAGGCCTTTTCGGCGTCCAATGATAGGAGAGCTGTATCCGGTGCTTCTTTATTAGAATAAATAATATTAAATAATCTTCTTACATTATGGGTGCCTTGTCTTCCCATTATAAAGCCATTCTGATCTCGGTTAATAATATTTGGTAATATTTCTTGTAGTCGTCTTGCTAAAATTTTACAGATTATCTTAAGGTCAGCATTTAATAGGCTTATTGGTCTCATGTTTTCACATTTATTAGAGGGTTTACCTGGTTTTGGCAACAGTATAATTAAGGCATTATTCATGTATAGTGGTAAATTACTATTTTGAAATGCTTCTAAAACCATTTCGAAAAATGGTTTTATTAATTTATTCTTAAATTTTTTATAGAGGTCAACTGGAAGACCATCTGGTCCTGCACTTTTTCCTGATTTCATATTATCAATGGCTAGCCCAACTTCTTCTTGACTAATTTTAGACTCCAGTATCTCCCTGTATTCATTTGGAATACACGGTATAGATAATCCGTCCAAAAACCCATTTAGTTTTGTTAAGTCAGTTTCATTTTTTGTATCATATAGTTTTTCATAATAATCTCTAAAGGCACTGTTAATTTCTAAAGAATCTACAACTGCCTGTCCGTTACTTATAATACTGGTAATTGGTGTTTTAAATTCTAATTGTTTAATCTGCCATGCCAATAATTTCCCTGATTTTTCACCTTGTTCATAAAAAGATTGCTTCAATCTTAAAAGACTCGAGGCAGCTCTATTCGCTGATTTTTTGTCATATTCAATTCAATTCAATTCAATTCAACTTTATTTATATAGCGCCATTTCACAACAACAGTCATCTCATAGCACTATCAACTGTAGGGGGGAACCCCCACAGTTGCAGAAAGACCCCAGCAATCAGGCGATCCCCTGTGAGCAAGCACTTGGCGACGGTGGAGAGGAAAAACTCCCTTTTAACAGGAAGAAACCTCCAGCAGAACCAGGCTCAGGGAGGGGCAATCATCTGCTGCGACTGGCTGGGGGGTGAGGGGATAGAGAAGAAGAAAGGAACAGACATGTAAAGAGCAAACAGCACGATGGGGACTCAATCTATGGGAGAGAACAAACAAATGTTAATGACCAGCAAAAAATAAATATTTCATAGAGAGTGAGGAAAGGAGTGAGGCCCAGTGCATTACTAGAGGTCCCCCGGCTGACTAAACCTATTAGCAGCATAACTAAGAGAGGGTTCAGAAACACATGATCCCTCCCTAATTGTAGGCTATATCAAAAAGGTAGGTTTTAGCCCTATTTTTAAAAACAGAGATCGAGTCTGACTCCCGAATCCAGATTGGCAGCTGATTCCACAGGAGAGGAGCTTGATAACTGAAGGCTCTGCCTCCCATTGTACTTTTGGAGATTCTAGGTATTACAAGTAATCCTGCATTTTGGGAGCGTAGTGCTCTGTTAGGATAATACGATAGTATCAGATCTTTTAAATAAAAAGGAGCCTGATTGTTTAGAGCTTTGTAAGTAAGAAGAAGGATTTTAAACTTAATTCTAAACTCGATGGGAAGCCAATGAAGTGAGGCCAGAACCGGAGAGATATGATCTCTCTTTCTAGTACCTGTTAAAACTCTTGCTGCAGCATTTTGGATCAGCTGAAGACTTTTTAAAGATGTTTTAGGACAGCCTGATAATAAAGAATTACAATAATCTAATCTCGAGCTAACAAAAGCGTGGATCAGCTTCTCAGCATCACTCTGAGACAAGATGCTCCTAATCTTGGCAATAATACGCAAATGATAGAAGGCAGCCTTAGAAACAAATTTAATATGTGAATTGAAGGACAAATCCTGATCAAAAATAACTCCAAGGATCCTCACAGAGCTATTAAGAGAAAGAGTAACTGCATCCAAACTGAAAGTTTGATTTGGAAAGGAATTTCTAAGGTTTTTTGGACCAACAAGAATGACTTCAGTCTTATCTGAATTTAATAGCAGGAAATTACAAGTCATCCAAGCTTTGATTTCCTTAAGACAGGCTTCTAACTTGGCTAATTGATTACTATCATCTGGCTTCATTGACAGGTATAATTGTGTGTCATCTGCATAACAATGAAAATGTATACAGTGCTTTCTAATAATGTTGCCTAACGGAAGCATATATAAACTAAAAAGAGTAGGGCCTAGCACAGATCCCTGTGGAACTCCATGACTAAGCTTTGAGTTGAAAGAAAATTCATTATTTACATGAACAAACTGGAACCTATCAGATAAATAAGATCTAAACCATTGCAATGAAGTTCCATTAAGTCCAACATAGTGTTCTAATCTATCAAGTAGAATATTATGATCGATAGTATCAAAAGCTGCACTAAGGTCTAAAAGGACAAGTACAGAAACTAGTCCATTATCAGATGCAATGAGGAGGTCGTTAGTGACCTTCGCTAAGGCTGTTTCAGTACTATGATGGATTCTAAACCCAGATTGAAACTCTTCAAGTATATTCAGCTCTCAGAATCAGTAATTTGTTCTCTAACTTTGGGTCACTTCCTGCATACACTTTTTCTTGAAGAATTTTTATTTTATGTTCCAAATGGACTCTCTCCTCTCGAGTCTTCTTAGATTTTGAACCTGTATAACTAATAATATGCCCCCTAATAAAAGCTTTGAAAGCCTCCCACTTTATACATGCTGATGTTTGTGTAGTATTGATATCAAAGAACTCATCTATCTGTTTTTCTATGTACTTAACAAATTCACCATCCTGAAGCCATTTAAGCTGAAATTGCCACCTACCTGGTTCCTTTGTCAATTTCTTATCTACATATATTAGACAGCAGGGTGCATGATCAGAGATCACAATGTTATCATAGAAACAGTTTTTAATCTTGGACCTTAATTCTGTGGAGATCAAAAAATAGTCAATCTGTGAGAATGTCTTGTAGGTATTAGAATAACAAGAGTAGGCTTTAACTTGTGGTTTCATTTCTCTCCATATATCTAGCAATCTCAGTTCTTTCATAAAATGATTAATGGTCATCCTGCATCCATTCAATGTACAATTAAAATCCCCTGCTATTATATGTTGCCCTGTAAGTGATGATAAAATAAGAAATAAATTAGCAAAGAAGTTTTGATCATCTATATTGGGACCGTATAAGTTCACCAGATTTATATTTTCTAATAACAAAGATCCTTGGATGATTAGATATCTTCCTAATTTGTCTCCAATTACATTTTTCACTTGAAATGGGACTAATTTATGTATGAGTGTCATAACTCCCCTAGCTCAGGATGAAAATGATGAGGTGAACACACTTCCCTGCCATCTTCTCCTAATTCTTTTTACATCCTCCTCTATTAGATGAGTTTCTTGTAAAAACACAATTTTTGAACCTATGTCTTTTATTTTATTCATAACTTGTTTAAGTTTTTTTTAAATTTTGTAGACCTCTGCAATTCCATGAAGTTAAATTAAGATTAACGCTTTGATCTATGATCAATAAGGAGTTTGAGATTACCTCGCAATATAAACATGCTCATACAGAGAAGCAAAAACATGAGTGGTTGAACATTCGTCCCACAAACTACACACAAACAAATTCCCCCTCCCCACATTCATGGTAATCACCCAAAATCAAAAAAAAAAATCTGTCTCCTGCTATAGCCATTGACTGCTCCACACCCGCGAGGATCAGTCAAACCACTCTTTCTTTCTCCTCTCAATCACCCTGACTCTACTGCTTTTAATGACATAACATTAACTCTCTTCTGTAGTTTTCCAACTTAACTCCCACAATTTTATAGCAACTTTGTACATCATAGTTTTTTTTTTTTATATAATACAATCTATATTTTGTAAACTTGCTATATGCTTCAGATCAGTCAGATGCCTGTGCAAATGCTTAAATATTCTACCTTTATATCTTGTTCATCCTTCATGCTTAGCTCCCACCAGTCTCTTCTTGGATCTGCTTGATAAGCACCTGCACCTCCTGAGGGGTCTTGAAGGTGTGGGTTCTCCCTTTATATGTGACCAGCAGTCTTGCCGGATGAATCACACCGTGACGAATCCCGAGGTTGCGCAGCTCTTTACGGGCAGGGTCAAACTGTTTCCTTAATTGTTGGATTCCTGTGGCCAAATCTGGGTAGAACCGCACCTGTTGATCCTGGTATTTAATTTCTCCTTTAGCTCGCGCCGCGTTGGAGATCATCATCTTGTCTCTGTAGCTGAGGAACTTTATAATCAGCGTCCTCGGTGGTGCCTTATTATTTCTCGGTGGGCCGATTCGGTGGGTGCTCTCTAAGACGACCGATGACTGCAGCTCCGCGTTGTTCAGCGCTTCTGGAATCCACTTTTCCAAAAAGGAACATGTGTCTCGTCCTTCCGTTCCCTCTGGGAGGCCCACCAGCCTCAGATTGTTCCGTCTTGACCGGGATTCTAAGTCCAGGACACTATCTTCCAGACGTTTATTTTTTAATTCCAATGTGCGCACCTTTAATTGTAGGCTGGTGACGTCATCCTCAGCGCTGGAAATTCGGAGCTCCGCCTGTGATACTCGTTCCATACAGTCGCTTATTTCCTTTCTCATTCCTTCTATCGCTGCTACAATCCCATTAAATTTAGAGGAAAAGTCTTCTCTCATTGAGCTAATGGCAGCGAGCACCGCACTCGTGCCTTCCCCAGCAGTCACCGCTCCGTTGCTAGCTTCCTCCGCCATAGTCTCTGGAGATTTTTCTGCTTCGTCACGAGCGTGGAAGTCTGTTAGCTTGGACTGTTTCGACGATTCAGTTTTTCCTCCACCTAATTTCCCAGCCTTAGGTTTTACCATATCCGCGCCCAAACGCTGGGATAGGTTTTGTTCCAATTGAGAGTGTTATTTGCCAACTTTTTATTTTTAGGAGCAGAGCAGAGTGAAACACGTCTTCCTACATGGCCGCCATAACCGGAAGTCTTCTTTTTAATCTTTACTTTTAATCTCTCCGAAATAAAGATTCATTCATTCATTCATTCATTCAGATTTGACCTCCACCCTCAACTGAGTACGTCCACAGCAATCGGTAACGTCCATATGTGTTTGTCTAAAAATTTCTCCCTCTCTGGTGTAAATAAGGATGTTTCTATGTCCACCATAATTCCTCCAAGGCAAGAGCAGTAAATGCAGTGCACATCACAGCACTGCACCTGTCGCAGTGGTGGCACTATCCGTTCATCCAATCAACAATGTGAAAGGGTTAATTGACAAGAAAGCACTAAGTAGTGGACAAACTTTATGGAACTGGAAGTAAACTTTCAGGGAGTTGAGGAGTCAGAAGTATGTCACTCTACATTCTGCAAGAGGTCCATATCAAGCCTTTTCAAAGCAGATCAATAATTTTTAGTATGTGATCATTATTATAGCATGATATCCTTCTAAGATTTATACTGTTGTTGTTTTTTGTTAAAAAAAATCTTACTTTGGATTATCTTTATTTTTATAGTTTAAGCAATAAGCAAACCTCAAAAGTTGCATACATTCCACAAAAGCATTACTCTGTTATTTTAAACTAGTGATTAAAGCAACTGTAAGATTTATAAACCCAGTGCCGGGTTGCATGGTTTACAACACAGGGCAACGTCACACACACAGTAATTGGGTATCCAGTGCAGCTGCCATGATGCTCATTACTCCCCCTGTCGTTTTGTGTTTTTCAGCATTGTGTGTGTGCTTGTGTGTACTCTGTATGTGTATGAGTCCTCCTCATTAGGCAGTGTTACTGAGCCACTGTTGATGTAGGGGTCGCTTCCTAATCCTCTAGGGGTCACACAGATCTACAAAGAGAACAGATGACACCGCACACAGGTCCATGTTGTCTGGAGAGAGTAGGTAATTAGGGTTACTATCAGTGTTTAACAGCCAAACACTAGCACTATTGGAAGTGTGAAGTGATTCACAGGAAAAGTAAGGAAAGAAACTGGCTGCCCTTGGCTGTGACAAGAAAGACGATTGTGAGATGAGATTAAATGAAATTATTTCTCTGAGCCTTTTCTTTTCAGGGCTTCAACTTTACAGGCAATAGAATAGATAGACTGATGATGGCACTACTGGTGACAGTCAAAGAATTTGTTTTGTTCCGTTTCTTTACCCTACCTATTCATTTGTTATGCAATACATTTGAACAGCTCTTGCAATTTAGATATGCTGGTAGATACTCAGTGTATTGTGTATTTTGTCTACAAGCCAGGCTCAAAAGTAAAATAAAAAACATAGCTGCTAAGCTGCAAGGCATAGAACTGTTTAAAAAAAATAACTCATCTAGTTATTTTGTGAGTTACCCACCAGTCTACAGTATTGTTTTTAACAGTTTATAACATAACATAACACAGACACTTGCTTCAGCCTTAGCCCATTAAAGTAAACAAAAAAAAGAGTTTCAAGTAAACTCTGAATTGTAATTAAAAGGAGGAAGTAAGAAGTAATGACTGGGCTACAAGTCAAGTTTTCTGTAAGTCCAAGTCAAGTCTCAAGTCTTGAAGCTTAAGTTCAAGTCTTAAGTCATTTTATGACCATAATGAGTAATTTGTCAACTGCTGCATGCCAACTAGTCTGCTTAAAACACTGCATGGTAATATCTAAGGAATTCAAAATGTGCACCACATTTTCCTTTATCTACTGGTTCTGATCAGCAATTTGCTATCGCAACTTTAAACAGGCTGATGAAATTCAATAAAAGCACAGTGAAAGTTTACCTTATAGATTTAACATCTCTATTTTCCCCAAACTGGACAGATGTTTTCTTGAGAAAAAGTCCTGTTTTGTGGATCCAGTTATTTTTGTTGTTTTAGCATTGAACATCATAAAAACCGAGTATGTGGAATTTGGACACCAAACCAATGGCGCAGTCAGTAAAAATGATGCCCCCATAAAGAAGAGTACACATTTTAAATACCTCAGTTCAATACTCAGTAGTGGCGATGAGTCGACACAATTCTGATGCCCTTGCCCGAGCCAGCGCTGCCTGGTCCAAGCGGCAGCAGATGACTGGTGTCCTCTGCGACAGTCAAGGGAAAAATCTACAAAACAATGATCTGCCCTGTGGCCCTATATGGATGTGAATGCTGGCCTGCTACAATGAAACATGAGCAAATTCTCCACAGAATGGAGATGCACATGCTGCGCTGGCGCCTCGGCCTGACGCCGCACAATCATTCAAACAAGGATGTCCGAAAGTGCATGGGAGTGGCAACAATCACTGGGAAGATGCAAGAGTCATGGTTACGATTGTATGGACATGCTGTCCACAGCAAAGAGGACTCTTTGGCAAGGATGGCTCTGCACTTCAGCCCAAGGGGGAAGAGGCCATGAGGATGGCCAAAGAAAAGGTAGCCTGACTGGATCAAGGATGACATCTTTACCTTTGCGTTAGTCCTGCGAGAGTGCAGGACTAACGCAAAGGCAAAGATGTTTTAGCAGTGAACATCAGCTAACTTTTATTGCTAGAGTGTTTTGGATGTTTTTGATAAAAATATTAACAATAAAAGATTGTTCACAAGTTGGGTAGCGCGGTGGTGGAGTGGTTAGCACTGCGGCAGCACAGCAACTCACCCTTGGCCGGGGGCTCCTGGGTTCGATCCCAGCCCCCGACCAACAGTGATCTGTGTGGAGTTTGCATGTTCTCCCCGTGTCTGTGTGGGTTTACTCCAGGATTTCTCTGGTTTCCTCCACCATGCCAAAAACATGCAAGTTAGGTTAGCTGGCATCAACCGGGGATTCTAAATTGTCCTTAGGTATGGATGTGAGAGTGAATGGTTGTCTGTCTTTCTGTGTTGGCCCTGCGATGGACTGGCGATCTGTCCGGGGTGTGCCCTGTCTCTCACCCAAAGATGCTGGGATACCCCCCCCCCCAATGACCCGAAAAGGATTAAGTGGAAGAAGATGGATGGATAGATGGATGGATGGATGGATGGATGGATGGATGGGTGGATGTTCACAAGTCCCAAAAAAGTGAGTCTGAATCAAATCTCACATCTTTTGAGTGTAAGTCCAAGGCAAATATGAAGTCAGTGGTGTTTGTGACTTAAGTACGACTTTAGTCCAAGTCACAGACTCAAGTCCCCATCTCTGGGCTACTATCAGTCGAGCAGAATATTTTAGAATTTCTTCACAAAAATAGAAGATAACAGTGGATATCTGTTATATCCAGAGATCAAAACATTTTTTATAAGTCAGAGTAAAGAGGCTGGTCTCATTCTGGGCATGTATTATGCTGTCCTAGTTTCTTCAGGAGCCTTCTCCATCACAGGACAGATAAGGAAGGGTGTTGAGGCATTATTAATGCAGTGGGAAAGGCAGAGGGTTGCAGCATCACAGCATAGAGCATTAAAGATGTAATGTGTTTAAAGCAAACTCTCATCAGTAAACCCAAATCATTATCCCAACCTTAAACATGAAATGTCTAAAGAAAGACAGTACTTGGTTAAGGCCTAAGTAGTAACTGAGTAAAAGTATAGCGTAAAACCAGAGACAAACCAAGCCAACGATTGGCTGTCTGACAACTTCGAATGCTCGCTTACTGTGTCCTGCACCTTCAGCACAAAACAAATATTGTCTGTTTTTTTGTGTCAGACTTGTCAGTGAAACAGAGCACTCTGATTAGCTGTTGAGCATAGTGAAGGAGTGAGCACAGCCACAGAATGTACACTTTTTCTTATTGGCTGTAGTCTTCCTGGTGTGTGCAGGTAGACCTTTTTTATTTACATCGACAAATCACTCCCAAAAAGGGAACACATCATGATGCCAATCATCAGATTTTGTCAGAGTTATTGGCTTGGTGTGTCTTTTGTTTAAGACTGAAGACAGAATACAGTGGGAAAAATCACAGACAACTGGTTATGTCTCCTGTTTGAGAGGCTGCTGTTTTAGCCACCCACCATCCTAACGCCTTACTTACAAGGACTTTGGCTTTTTTAAACATATTGACACCATCATTCCCAGCTTTATAGTCTGAAAGCATCAGGAGTCCTAAACAGAAGGGCACCCTCTGTATCAAAAGGATCCTGACCAAACAGCATCTGGATTAAAAATGTTTTGGACTACCTGGATTTAGTAAACTATAATAAAGTACCATGTTCTATGATCAGATCCTAGGATTGATGTGGGTCTATGTGTGAACTGTTCTCCTTGTATTAAACTGGGGATCACATTTGTGTCTGCTACTCTTGTGTGACCACAAATGAACAAACTGTCATAGTGATAGAAGGGTCAGCTCATGCGCAGGTTCCACACCAGAGAAAACACACGACACAGAGAAGCTAAGTTTCAACTATGTATTAATCCAAAAACCAGCAGAGTTAGGAGAAAATATATCACTCGCCAGAAGAAGACTCAGCCTGTGGAGAGGAGATGAGAGCTGCTTAATAGGAGGAGAGAGAGCAGGGAAAGTGGAAAACAAACTGCCACTTACAGGAGTTGAGCAGAAAGAAAACTCCAGCAGAAATAGATGAACCAGCGGGATGAGGCTGGCAGATAGTAGAAATGAAGAGGAGCTAGGGATGATGTTTGACCGGGTGGAGACAGGTGGCTAAGACTGAGATGAGGATGATGAGGCAGGTGAGCGCACAACAATCCCCGGAGACGCACCGCATGGATGGCAGAAACCTGAAGGGAGAGAGAAAAGGAGAGGAATGAATTTTACTTACTCGGTTTTAAAGGCTCAGGCACTTGCTAGTTTTAGGCAGTATACCCAACGAACCAGCGCTGGAGCGTTCACAAACTGGTCCTTTTCAGTGCTGGCAGAGAAGAGGCAGCAGGTATGTTTAATCATGCAGATGAGGTGATTATCTGCGGAGCTGGGGGAAGTCTTGCAGGAAGGGAGAGGGAGCATGCTCACCTGGTCATGACACAAATTGGGAATAGCAGTTGCTTTATTGAAAAAGTGCTGCTTGTGTATTATATTATTTAATCTTCACACTTTGCAAATTCATCTTGTGGGCCGGTTTGGACTCCTTGGTGAGCCGGTTTTATCCCGCGGACTGTACATTTGACACCCCTGTCCTAAATATGAAATGAATTTTACCAAGCGTGTTCAATACTTACAGTCATGTGGAAAAATTAGGATACCCCATTAAATATTCAGTTCTTCATTAATAAATGTTCACATATCTATGCCTAGCCTTGTTTTTTGTTTTTATTTGCATTTTTTAATATTTATTTTAGCCATTTTAAGTGGGAAGGAATGTAGGGGTGTCCTAAAAAAGATGGGGGGTATTCTAATTTATTCCTCACTATTTGTTTCGAATTATATTCTACAGAAAATTTGAAAAAAGTCTTTAATTCATTTTTAATTGTTTGGTTGTATTACAGGAATTTCCCAGTATTTTAAACACTGATATTAAATATCCATATGTCCAAATATGTTGAAAAAAACACACGGGCTTATACAGGGTATCCTAATTTTTTTCACATGACTGTATTCCCTGGGTCATTCCACTTTATTAAATATAACTTGTTTTGTGAACACAGTTGCTTTGATTTCTTTGTATGGATGGATTACTTGGGCTGTTACTGATATCTGGTGAAAGTCTCAGGTCAATGGCTCCATCAGAAAAATGCTTAATGAAAAATGTTGATGTGCTCAATACTTATTTTCCCTGCTGTATATAATGGCATTGTTGTAAACACTGCTACCTCACAGAGAGATCCATTTTGATTCATAACATATTAAATAGTATCATGAAACAAACACTGGTATGTTATTTTGATTGTGTTTAGTTGTTGAGTGTGTTTTAATTTGTTTTACATGTAACTATAGGTGCTTTATTGCTTTTCACAGGGAGCCATTCCTTCAGAAATCTACAAGTCCAACAAATAATCCAAAAGGCATATTTGCTTGAAATGCCTCCTCAGGAAACAGAACACTGCCAAACTCACTGAGTTGTGAAATCCAAATGTTCTCACAAGTTACAAACAAGCACAAGCAGAAATGTAAATTAGTAATTCACAGGACTTGATCTGAAATACTTAATACGCACTGGCAGCAGCAAGATTCATTTTGAACTGACTAATTGGTAGTCTTACTCACTGCGGCATGATGCACCTAGCATTGCATCTTTATGATGAGCCATTTGACATTCTCTACTTTTCTCACGCCATCAGTCACAGTCGAGGATTACAACAGACAAACAAACATTATGGGAAAACTTATGCCACTGCAGTGAAGTACAACAAAGATCAGAAGACTGTAACAGTTTCCGCCTTTTAAACAATGTCAGTGTTTTTGCTGGCAAACACTTTTAAAGGCAAAGTGTCTGCTAGCAACATACTACACCCAGATAAAACACTGCAGCCTAACCTAACATAATGACATTCTAGTCTGAATGAAAAAAAATAAAATTTTACCTAAACATGTAATTTATTTGCTATTTTTTGAAACTGATGAGATTGAAAACATCTCTGACACTGAGAAATTTCCTGTCTCATCTTTGGGATTATTTTAGCTTTATTCTGTTGGTGTATATGATTCCACCAGATTTACATGGCTGTCAGTGCATTGTAATTCTGACGGGCACCATGCATCCCAGAAACCTTCTTGAATACTGAATCTAAATGATGAGGTAACTGAGGTTCATGCTAAGCTATACAGCAGGGACTTGCTAATTTCTATGCAGTGGAAATCTGAAATTATGTTTGTGATTGCACTGCAGAACTGCTAGTTGGTAAAATCCTACCAAAAGCCTGTTTAGCAGCTAAAGTTGATGTTCATTTGTAACTACGGTTGCCCACTTTCTCACAGCCAAATAAGGGACAGAAAGTTTTAACTATTGTTCAGCACCACAATGTTGTGAACATTAGTATTGTCATAATACTGGGATTTTTTTTAACCTTGATAATACCTTAAAAATATTGATATTCAATGTAATGTTTAATACTACAAGGAAAAAAATACCACACTGTATACCTAGAAATTTCAGATTTTACAGAATACAGAATCTCAGTTTAAAAATGTGTAATAGCTATGTTTTAATAATGGATTGTATTTATATAGCACTTTTCATGACACCCAAAGACACTTTACAATGAGTTCATTATTCATTCACTCCACAGACAATGATAGTGGTAAGCTACTTCTGTAGCCACAGCTGCCCTGGGGCAGACTGACAGAAACATGGCTGCCAATCCATGCCAACGGTCTGTCACCGAACATTTATACATCAGTGTCATGAACCATGAACACACTGGAAGCAAGGTGGGTAAAGTGCCTTGCCCAAGGATACAACAGCAAGGTGGGGGAAGTGGGATTCGAACCGCCAATCCTCCGATTATTGGGCAACCTGCTCTACCTCCTGAGCCATTACGGCCTCCTTTTTGTTTCTCTTTGAGAAATAATGCAACTTTGAGCTAGAAAACACAACTACACTGCAAAAAGTCAAATATAAGTAAAATGAAATAAATTAAGGCTGTTTATGCTTGTATTTTTGTCTGACAAGCTATTTATTCTTGCTGTGCAGTTTAAGTGTAAGAAAATTTTGCATGTTTTCCAATAGTTTTAACTTGTTTTATGCAGTTTGATAAGTCAAATTTTCTTGCTCTGTTGGCAGATAATTTTACTTAAAATAAACAAAAAAAAAATTCCAGCAATAGATAATTCTAGTTAAAATTAGAAAAAAAAAACTGTCAAAAAGTAAGATTAAATTGCTTAAAACAAGTAAAAACTTTCGTAAAGCAAGTAAACTCTTACAGAAAACTGCACAATAAAAAGAAATTCTTGTCTTGTCAAAATTATCTTGTGACAAAAACAAGCATACAGTAAAGCCTTGATTTAGGATATTTTATCTTACTGAAATTTCCATTTTTACAGTGTGACAGATACTGCCTTTGGCATAGAATTACATCAGTGAAGTATTCTTAATTCAATGTACAACAACAGCAATGGAAAACCTGCACAGGTGGCTAGAAACACTGCAAATAGCATGGCTTATCTTTTTTTAGAAGTGCTTTCTTCTGGCCTTCTTTAAAGAAAAATCCTTCATTATGTCCTTTCAGTCCAGCTCACGAATATCGTCATACTCTATGGATGCATGCTTGATCCAGTCTACCTTTTACCAAGTTCAGAGTCCACTGTCCCACGCACACCTATTTGATGTAAGCAGCGTTGCCAGATGGGAAATGTTGAAGTATCGTACCAGTGGCTTAAAATTATTGTATTTTGAGGAAAATTATTGTACACACCCAGTTTTCATTCTGACGTGGCTCAGGACCATCTGCTTCAGTAACACATTATCACAGATCATGCACATTACAGCCTATAATGCAGCTTTACCTTTAAATAATCGAACAGATCACTTGAAAAAAAAGCACCTCTTGCAGCCCAGCGCCTCTACCTGTGTGGAGTACAGGATGAGCCTCTGGCCTGCACTGAACAGCCCAGAATATCAGTCATACTTAACCATCTTCTATATGGCTTCTGTTGAACCATCACATATCAAGGTCTTGCCTCATAAATATTTTGAGATGTACTCTGCTTATACATTAGGAATAAAGATCAATCAATCTGCCTAAATTACTACTAAAATGGCTCTGATAATTGAAGCAGAAACCTGTTTCACAGTTTTATTGAGAACCACAATCCGGTGAAATTTTTGCACAAACATTTGCACATTGCAACAGCAACAGAAAGCTTTAGTGCTAATTGTTATGTCTAGAAATCGGACAGTGGAGGCAGGAGTTGCACTGAACCCAAACTGTCATGCGGTGACCCTCGCGGATCACCATAAGACGCCAGGAGTCCACCAGTGAGTTTTGCAATGATGGTGATTTATTAAAACAACAGGACAAGACAATACTGTGAGCCGCTCAGGGCAAAAACATACATAAAGCAATACAAGGGTTCACAGGGCTAACCCCAGCCACTACGAGCTAAACTATGACATGACATGCAAACCACGAACCTGACATGAAGGTCTAACAAGGTTTAAACCACCTGACGATGTCTGACGAGGATAGTTGACAAGGTTTGATGAGGTTTTGACAATACTCCTGCAATTTAACTGCCACTAGTGCCCGCCTTATAAAGGCGAACACTAACGAGCAGTAATGACAAGCAGCTGACCAACCTTGACAGGCGAAAGCCCCACCGAGCGCCTTCACAATAAGAGCCCGGTGAGGCCAGAATACCTCCCACAGCTGTCAAGGCCGACAGCAAGTTGTGCTTAGCCCAAGCGCGGACAGAACCCAGCGCTCGGGTCGTAACAGTACCCTCCCTCCGAGGGCGGGCTCAGAACGCCCAAAGACCACCCTGCCCCCCCCCCCCCCCCAGGGTGGGTGGCCGGGGGTAGGTGCGGAGGGAGAGAGACCAAACCCAGAAACAATCAAAACAGGGACAAGAATAACTACATACAGGACAATGACAAGAATAACAACTACTCAGATTAAATCAAAAAGATGCACATGGAGAAAACAAAAACAACAGAACTACTGGGTCAGAAAAACTACATACAAGACCATGACAAAATACAGAATATTCAAATCAGACAAAATACACAGAGGGAAATAAGGCAACAGTAGAACATAACACAATTTGCCAAGGATCCCCAAATAAGTTACAGAAAACAGGACAGCACGAGAAAATTAGATCTTGGCCCACATGTCACACAAGGAAATGACTTCCCACCCGTGTGAATACTCAAATAACCAAACACAAAAGGCAGAGCACTTACTGGCTCACACCCGACTACACACAATGCAAACTAGGGCAACTGCAAGACATAACCATAACACAAAGTACACAGGACAGCAAGGAAAAAAAAACAGAACAATCACTGCGACGGATCAACACCAGAAAACGACCACTACCCCTCCGACAGTTTATGCTGACCGGCGGAGACCAAGCGCCACAGGAACAGTTCAGGTGGTCTCCCCATATCCAACAGCCGGCGGGTGGTCATAGGAGGCGGAACATGACCAGGTGGCTTACCACAGTCCAACGCCCAGCACGTCCGCTCCTCCCGTGGTCGAACCAGGTCGCCCAGCGAAACACACAACACGTCGGGTGGCCAACCCGGGGCGCCGAACCAGCGAAGCAGTTCCTCAGGCGGCCGACCCGTGTCCCTCAGCCACCAGTCCCGGGGAAAAACAGCCCGCGGCGGCCTCCCTGACGAGGACAACACTTGGGAGAGCTGGGGCGGGCGAACAGAAGCCCCGACAGTCCCCGGCGATGATGCACAGTGGCGGTGACTCAGTAGAGGGGAAAGATGGCAAGGATGAGCCTGTAATCCGTCCGATGGCGAAAGGTCTGCAGCTCCTCCCCCATCCGCGGACCACGCTGGCGCTGCACCTCTGCTGGACCCCGATTGGGTCCCAGCTGCACCCACATCGGGCCCTGATTGGGCCAGAACCACACCTGTAGTGGACCCCGATTGAGCCTCTGGCGCACCCACGTCGGACCCCGATTGGGCCAGAACCGCACCCACGGTGGACCCCAATTGGGCCTCCGGTGCACCCACGTTGGACCCCGATTGGGCCAGAACCGCACCTGCGGTGGACCCCGATTGGACCTCTGACGCATCCGCGTCGGACCCCGATTGGGCCAAAGCAGCTCCTGCGATGGACCCCGATTGGGCCTCTGATGCACCCACGTCGGACCCCGATTGGGCCACAGCAGCCTCCACGACGGACCCCGACTGGATCGGTGCAGCTCCGCTGACGATCTCCACCCCCGAACCTGGGACCTCCAAACCAGTGACTCCGACTGGTTCCACGCCGGCGACCCTGCAACGAGGCTCACAAACAGGAAGAAAACCGGGATTAGAATCACCGGTAGCAACAGAACCCAGCGAGACGAGCTCGGGCGCAGCAGACAGCTGACAGCAAAATGCTCCAAAACAGGGGACAGAGACACAAGGGGGAGCACTTGCCTGCACTCGGGTTCTGTTGCCACCCAAGACTTCGACGATCCAGGTTCAGGGCGGCGACTCTCGTCAGCAGGCTCCAACTCAGCTGCGTCGGGCTCCGCAGCTGGCAAGATGTCATCTGCAGCCTGAGGTTCCTCCCGTGCTGCTGTCCACACCGATGACCCCCATGGCATGGGGGCAGGGGACCCTCGACCCACTGGCTCGGACCACTCCAGCGGGGAGACCCGGGGACGCTTCATCGTTGGCTCAGGCTCCGGGCCGCAGTCCGCTCTTCTCCTCCGTCCATGACGTGGCTGCAGGGCCGGATCCAGGCTTTCCAGCACTGCAGGCCTCCTCTTCATCTGACGACATTGGCCTGGCATCGCGTACCGCTCGACCAGGGGGGACACAGAGGCAGCAGGTTTAGTTATTATCACTACAGCAGGTGGAGGGAGCTCGGGGGGCTGCGAACCCCGAACTCCGCCCCCAGGAGTCAGACAAGGCAGGCTACAATTATGGTGTAATAAATTAACTTGCACTTGCCTTTCTCCCGGAGGGAAGATGGTTCCTGCTGTAGGGGACATTGTTCCTCCTTCTCCCCGCTGGATGGCGACAGAGGCCCCCCTGGAAGGACGAGGTGGGGCCGCTCTCAGCGGTTCGCTGACGAGCTTTGCCGGCAGCAGGTCCAGCCGGGGAATCTGCTGAGGATTACCTGGGCCGTTGCGCCGACGTCGTCGTCGGCCCCCAGATGGCGCAAACTCCTGGACCAGTTCCGGGACAGGAACAGGACTCCAACGCGGGGATAGAGGATGCCTCCTCCTCTGCTTCCTGCTTTCTTCCTCCTCCAGCCCACGAAGTATCTCGCGCTGCGTAGCGAGTTCATCTCTTCTCATAATCACCTCCGGGTGATCGTCGTAATGAAGAGGAAGGTTGTCCAGGAGATCCTCAGCGTAGTCTAGGTGCCAGCGCATATAGCTGGAGTTGACGTCAAAGGTAGCGGCGAGGAGCGTCCCGTTGACGTACTCTAGCGCGCTCGCTAACTCTTTGCCCAGGCGCCGACCGCGGCCCCTGGATGACGGCATTCCCCCAGCAATTGACACCCAGACAGGGAAGAACAATAGTCCAATTAAGGCCAAAACTCACGGTGAAAAAAGGCGTCTCGGTGTGGCGTCTCCGTTTAGACGTCCTGGCAGGAGTATACTGTCATGCGGTGACCCTCGCGGATCACCATAAGACGCCAGGAGTCCACCAGTGAGTTTTGCAATGATGGTGATTTATTAAAACAACAGGACAAGACAATACTGTGAGCCGCTCAGGGCTAACCCCAGCCACTACGAGCTAAACTATGACATGACATGCAAAGCACGAACCTGACATGAAGGTCTAACAAGGTTTAGACCACCTGACGATGTCTGACGAGGATAGTTGACAAGATTTGACGAGGTTTTAACAATACTCCTGCAATTTAACTGCCGCTAGTGCCCGCCTTATAAAGGCGAACACTAACGAGCAGTAATGACAAGCAGCTGACAAACCTTGACAGGCAGAAGCCCCACCGAGCGCCTTCACAATAAAAGCCCGGTGAGGCCAGAATACCACCCACAGCTGTCAAGGCCGGCAGCGAGTTGTGCTTAGCCCGAGCGCGGACAGAACCCAGCGCTCGGGTCGTAACACAAACTTTATTGCAAGACACAAAGATGTTACACATGTTGGGGCTTAGTAGCTAATAGGCTAACGCTAAGCTGCTACAGGCTGTGGTCGGCTTGAAGGCGAGGTGCCAAAGAGGACGACTCCCACCAACAGTCCCCCTAAGTAGGCAAGGCGTAATGACAGCACCCTGCCTGTGTCCTCTCGTCCGTGCTGCCTGTTGCCAATATACTGTATCTATAGCTAACATCTACCTCCCCTTGAAAAAACAAAACTTTACAGACATATTGAACCTAGAGCCCACAGCAGCTCTCACTTTTTTTAAGACAGAACCTAGGCCGCCAGGTAGGCCACTGGCACACCCTGTGCGACTGTGTGGATTATTCTGCCACTTTGAAGCAGTCATGCTCTGCTGAACAGTTCCAAACACAGTCATTGCTGAGATTACAGGTTGGGGCCCCCTGTAAAACTCTCATGGGCGCAGCCCTGGAGGTGCTGAGTGTGGTGGTTCTGGTGGTCCTGCTGTAAAGTCCCAGTCCAGGTCCCATACAGGCTGGATCAGCAATTGGGCAGCTGTTCTCACCCTTCGCAGACAGCTGGCATGCCATCTCGATCCATCGGCCAGCTGGAAAGTGGCTGACCCAAACTAAGCGGTGATCCTCATTGGCGGTGATGAGACCCCCTATGGGTCCAGGCTTCCAGATCGTCGGAACCAAACCCCTTCCAGCACTGCAAGCGGCGATAGGTTCCGCTGCACATGACGTTGCTGTTGTGCAAACATATCCTCCATGTCAGTGGTGGGACGTGCCCCCAGTTAGTATTGTCCCATTGGATCCTGCTGGGCTCCTTGTTGTCTACACAGGGCACTGATACTGGACAAGTCTGGTTTCTCCCTTTCCTTCTTGCTGTCCTGACCCTGCAGTCTCAAACTCAGAGTGGCTGTGTCCCCGTCTGGGTGCATCGCGCTCCCAACATCAGCATTCCAACAGGGCCCAAGTTGTCACAGATGGTAAAACCCAGTTAATAAAACAGGTCACAACCTAGGATATTATCTCCATGTGTAGCCACCTGGAAAACGAATGCTGGGAGGGCTCTTGACCTGTAGCGAACCATCAGCAACACGATCCCTACCAAGTTGTGTGCCCGTAAGATAAGATAAGATAAGATAAGATAAGCCTTTATTAGTCCCACAACGGGGAAATTCCAGGATTGCAACAGCACAGGGATAGCAACACTCAGAGCAACAATCAGAAGGCAAGAAAAAAACAAGCAAGCAAGAGCAGCTAATATACATATGTACATATTACTATAAAATATATATATACACACACACACACACACACAGAGACACACAGTGCAGAGCATTGTAGCTGGATGGAATAAATATATGAATATATGAACACACAGTGCAGAGCATTGTAGCTAGATGGAATAAATATGTAAATATATAAACACCCACAGTACGGAGCATTGCAGCTAGGTGGAATAAATATGCAAGTATATAAACACACACAGTGCGGAGCAATGTAGCTAGATGGAATAATATGTAGATATATAAAAACACAGTGCGGAGCATTGTAGCTAGATGGAATAAATATATAGATATATAAATATAAACACACCCAGTGCTGA
The DNA here is from genome assembly GCA_020510985.1 of Pholidichthys leucotaenia. Lineage (NCBI taxonomy): Eukaryota > Metazoa > Chordata > Actinopteri > Cichliformes > Pholidichthyidae > Pholidichthys > Pholidichthys leucotaenia. Next base: position 376,834,047 of record CM035844.1, on the reverse strand, counting down.
GCATTGTAGCTAGATGGAATAAATATGTAAATATATAAACACACACAGTGCAGAGCATTGTTGCTAGGTGGGATGAAACAGCATAACCGTCTATTTAGTTATCCTACATGGTATGATTATGTGCCCATACATATTCTCACCCTTCATAGCGACCGGTATGTTCCTAGTTGTATGCCGGAGAGGACCATTGTGTAAGTCTATTGCATCTTTTGCATTCAAAAAAACTATTAGTTTGTTACGTCTTTTTGCTATCTCTGCGAGCAGCCCTGCTTAGGTTGTACAGTCTGACAGCCGTTGGTAGGAAGGACCTACGAAACCTCTCGGTTGTGCACCTGGGATGATGTAGTCTGCTGCTAAATGAGCTCCTCAGTGCATCCAGTATGTCCTGCATAGGGTGGAACTCGGACTCCAGCAGAGATGACAGTTTAGCCACCGTCCTTCTCTCTCCTATCTCCTCCATCGGATCAAGGCGCTGCCCCAGGACAGAGCTAGCTTTCTTAATCAGTTTGTTCAGTCTCTTCCTATCGGCTGCAGTAATGCCACTGCCCCAGCAGACCACTCCAAAAGTGATGGCTGATGCCACCACCGTGTCATAGAATGACTTCAGCAGCGCCCCTTGTACACCAAAAGACCTGAGTCTCCTCAGAAGGAACAGCCTGCGCTGTCCCTTCTTGTAGAGTGCGTCAGTATTGTGTGACCAGTCTAGTTTATTGTTCAGATGAATACCCAGGTACTTATAGGATATCACCATCTCGATGTCTGTTCCCTGTATATTTACTGGTGCTGTGAGGGGCTGCCCATGCCTGCGGCAGTCCACCACCAGCTCCTTAGTTTTCCTCGCGTTGATCTGGAGGCAGTTCCGATGGCACCAGTCCACAAAGTCCTGGATAAGCCCTCTGTACTCAGCTTCATCTCCGTTGGAGATGAGACCAATGATCGCAGAGTCATCAGAGAACTTCTGTAGATGGCAATGTGTTGTGTTGTGTGAGAAGTCCGCAGTATAAAGAGTGAACAGGAAGGGAGCCAGCACCGTTCCCTGGGGGGCCCCCGTGCTACTGATGATCGTGTCGGAAACACAGTCCCGGGTTCTCACAAACTGAGGCCGGTTCGTGAGGTAGTCCAGGATCCATGATGACAGGTGTTGGTCCACCCCTGTGCGCAGCAGCTTGTCCTTCAGGATCATCGGTTGGATGGTGTTGAAAGCACTGGAGAAGTCAAAGAACATGATCCTCACCATATTCCCGGGCTTCTCCAGGTGGGACAGAGAACGGTGAAGGAGGAAGATCACCGCATCCTCCACCCCAATGCCATGCTGGTAGGCGAACTGGAGTGGATCCATCGCTGGTTCCACCAGGGGGCAGAGGTGAGCAAGGAGCAGTCTCTCCAGGGTCTTCATCAAGTGGGACGTCAAGGCCACCGGTCTGTAGCTGTTCAGGTCTTTGGGGTGGGAAGTTTTTGGTACAGGTACCACACAAGATGTTTTCCACAGCTGTGGTACCCTCCCCAGTTTCAGGCTCATGTTGAAGATATACGTCACAATCCCACACAGCTGGTCTGCACAGGACTTGAGGAGCTTTGCGCTGATGCCGTCCGGTCCCGACGCCTTCCTCGCCTTGATCTTCCTCAGCTCCGTCCTCACCTGGGTCTTGGTCAGGGTCAGGATGGGGGGCTGTGTGTTGGGAGTGGGGGGGGGTGTCGGTGGAGTGGGGAGTGGGCAGCAGGACTTGATTTCTTAGAGGCAGCAGTGGTTGTTGTGTAGACAGGGGGGAGGGCGGTTGGTCAAATCTATTGAAAAACAGATTCAGGTTGTTCGCCCACTCCCTGCCCCCCATGGTCTGGGGGGAGGTATTCTGGAGCCCCGAGATGGTTTTGAGGTTTCTCCAGACCCCGCTGATGTCGCTCTGTTGCAGCTTGTCCTCCATCTTCTTCCTGAAGCTGTCCTTGCCTTCTCTGATCTTTCTCCTCAGCTCCCTCTGTACGGACTTCAGCATCTCCCTGTTCCCCGACCTGAAGATCCTCTTCTTCTCTCTCAGAAGTGTTTTTATCTCAGGGTTGATCCAGGGTTTGTTGTTTGAGTGACGCCGTATGGTCTTGGTGGGAACGGATTTGTCCACACAGAAGCTGAGGTAGCCCGTGAAGGTGTGAATGAGGCCATCGATGTCCTCACCATGTGGATCGCAGAGCTGCTTCCAGGCAGTGGCTTCAAAACAGTCCTTTAGAGTGTCCATCGTCTCCTCAGACCATAACTCCACAGTGTGCATGGCCAGAGGTTGTCTGTGCACTAGGGGTTTGTACACCGGTCGGAGATGAACCAAGTTGTGATCCGATCTCCCAAGTGGGGGGAGTTGTGATGAGGTGTACGCCTCCTTAGTGTTTGCGTAGAACAAATCCAGTGTTTTATTGTCTCTAGTGTGGCATGTGACATACTGGGTGAAAGTGGGCAGAATGGGAGACAGTGAAACGTGGTTGAAATCGCCTGAGATGAGGAGAAGAGCATCTGGGTGTTCTGTCTGCAGCCTGCTGGTTACTGAATGGATGACGTCACGCGCTGCCCCAGCGTTCGCCGTCGGATTTGCATAAACAACAATGCAGATCACGTGTGAGTGTTCTCTCGGGAGATATGTAGGCCTCATGCTAACAGCTAGCAACTCAATGTCTTTGCTGCAGTGTCGTTGTTTAACAGTGATATGTCCCGGTCTGCACCAGTTGTTGTTAACATACATTATCACTCCACCGCCCCTAGCTTTGCCACTCTCTGGTGTTCGGTCAGCTCGTATCATGTGAAAACCCTCCAGCTCAATGTTAGCATCTGCTGCTAGTTCAGTTAGCCACGTCTCAGTAAACAAAAGGAGAGAGCACTCCCGGTAAGTGCTATCATAACGGGAGATAGCCGCTAGCTCATCTAACTTTCCCAGTATCGACCGTACATTTCCCATGACACCAGATGGAAGGGAGGGTCTGTACCTTATATTTTTTGTCCTCCGCCTTACTCCAGCCCGGCAGCCGCGACGCTTTCGCCTCAATTCTCTCGGTATGTCGAGTTTTTCCAGTGGGACCGGGTGGCGGTTAAATGCTAGCAGCTCTTCCCTGTTGTATCGTATCCTGCTATAAACAGTGGCTCCGTCCACCGGCTCAGGAGACATTTGGGACGATCTGTGTGTCTGTGATATAAGTGGGGTGAAAAAAAAAGTGATCAAAAGAGAGAGGAAGGGAAAAAAAACTCGGAATCGAGCCGCTGTTGCAAAAGGCAGCCTACTGGTGTGGCGCCGAGAGGACAGGATAGCCATATACAGTAACTCCGCTGGATTCTTCTCAATAGGATGGTTTGGGAAGAATCTCTTAACTGAAACCTAACTCACCATTGACCTCACGGCAGTGGTGTCCAGCAGCAATGGCAAGTTGTCATCATCCAGCTTCACCGTGCACCACATGTACACCGAGCCTCCAGAGTTCACAGCGTGGATGGTCTGATGTCTGTCATGACGATCGGCACACCTTGGCAAAGTGGTTGAGTTTGCCGCAGCATCTGCATCGCTTCCCCCTGGCGGGGCAGGAACGTACTCTGTCTCAGTGTGTCTGGATGCTGCAGCTGCCACATTCCCAACGTCCCACGGCACATACCTCGGCATCCTACAAGAAGGACGCAGCGTGGCCAGATTCCTCTTCTTTTGGCTAAACTGCTTGTACTGATGGAGCTTGTTGCTGTGGCCCAGCCAGTTGTGATTTCACCTTGTCAGCAGCCTCCAGCTGGAACACAAACTTCACCGCCTTCGCCAATGGCATGTTACTGGGTGCCCTGATCAGCTCCATCCGCAACCACAGGTTGTTGGTAAACAGCTAGCCGGTCCTGCAACATCTCGTCCTCCAAACTGCCGAACTCACATGTGCTTGCCAGACCTCGGAGGTCCACGACGAACTGTTGGGTTGACTCACCTGCCCACTGATAGCACTGGTAGAAACGAACCCTCCTTGCCAATATGCTGTCGGGCGGCGTGAAGTGTCCAGCCAGCAGTGCAATGCACTCCTCATATGTGTCCGCTTGTCCCAAGGTGTCAAATATACACTGGCCCTCGACGCCCAGTCAGTGAAGAAGAATCGCTTGCATTCTCATTTTACCATGTCTTCCTAGGTCCACTGCTGCCAAATAGTTGCAGAATAATTTGAAACAATAGAGCCATGGAATAGGCGGCTCACCTGGGGTTGCGAGGAGTGGCGGGGTGGTGTTAGAGATGCCTCCATCTTCAGGGAAAATGATTAATAATCCACAATAAGACCAAATTTTCTCCTCATCGCCAATTATTTTGTCTAGAAATAGGACAGTGGAGGCAGGAGTGGCACTGAACCCAAACTTTATTACAAGACACAAAGATGTTACACATGTCGGGGCTTAGTAGCTAATAGGCTAATGCTAAGCTGCTACAGTCTGTGGTCGCCTTGAAGGGGAGGCGCCAAAGAGGACGACTCCTGCCAACAGTGCCTCTAAGTAGGCACAGCATGATGACATCACCCTGCCTGCATCCTCACGTCTGCACTGCCCGTCTGCCAATATATCTATACCCAACACTAATGCCAACAACTGTTTGAACCACCCAGTAAAACTGGGGTCTGCCCCCCCATTCATTTGTTAACCTGTTGGTAATGCTGCTTACTTGTTGAGTCTGGTGTGCCTGCATTAGTGCTGTAACGTATGCGAACAATTCAATACTAGTACTAGTTTTTATTTGTGAATGGACTGTACTGAATCACTCAACAGAACTATAGTGAAAGCCAGGGATCACCAGCTGAATCACCTGCCTGAGCAGCAAACAAGCCCCGCCCACTCCTTTCAGCTGACTCTCATGGTAGACAGTTGGAGCTCCTGTACAGCACTGAGTGATTTGGTGTACCACTATTTCTCATGGATCTTTTTAGCTTAACTCAGTATGTTTCAGTGAACTGTGGATCCCATCAGTAGCCTCCATCCGAGGCCGCATCTCTGCTACCGCCACAAATCTTGCTTTCTTCCACGCAGCCCATGCGTGTGAGACAATGCGTAAAACCAGGCGTAGTATGTATGTGCACTTTGCGCAGGATCTGTATCCTGGCTGTGTTTGCTAATGTATTGACTTAGCCACGTAAGGGGTGGCTGTGGAAAGGTGTAGTGTGGCCAGCTACTGATCAGAGGGTCAGGGATTTGATTCCCGCTCTGTCTGCAGACTGCATGTCAAAGTGTCCTTGAGCAAGACACTGAGCTCCCAGTTGTTCCTGGTGGGTCAGGCCAGTGCCTGTGTATGACAGCTCTGCCGCAATAAGTGTATGAATGTATGTGTGAATGGGTGGATAGCAGGATCTGTAAAGTGCTTTGGTCGTCTAGAGATGAGAAAAAGCGCTATATAAGTGAACACCATTTACCATTTACGTAATGAAGGGGTCAAATTATCGTACGTTATGGGATTTTTGAAATTATTGATCGTACATTGTACAGAGAGCAAAATTATTGCATGCCGGGCACATGCGCACGCAGCGACCGGCAGCTGGTGAAAAAAGTCCGTCGTCTGTGTCTCTGTTTTTATGCACTTTAATGTGTTTAAACGTAATTCTCTGTGTCGTTTTTGTCCTTAAATGTTTGTGGACTGTATAACGAAGAGCTCCCTAGTTCCATCAATATGGATTTCCTCCTTATTTTTGCACTGCTGCTTCTTTCACACCGGCTCTCTGTCTCTGAGGTAAGCGCAATGACGATCATGCCGGAGAGAATACAATTTTCCAGAGACATGTTACTGCATTTAAACGTGGATAATGCAGCGTCTGTGTTTGAGTCTGTGCCGTGACTGCCGGACTTTATTTTAAGAGACTTTCATGGACACAACAATTTAAAGAGAGACAAGAGGAGGAAACGCGGAAAGCGTGGAGGCGTAAAATTAAATCTGAGAAGGCGTCAGTTTAACAGCATTCCTCTTCCTTCCATGATTTTGGGGAACATACAATCCCTGAGGAACAAAGTAGATGAAATTCAAGGGAATGTACGCTACCAGAAGGACTTCAAGAACTGCTGTGTCATGGCTTGCATGGAGACGTGGCTTACAGCACATGACCGGGACGCGGAGCTGTGGACTGACGGCTTTGGAGCCCCACTTCGCTCGGATCGGCAGAAAGAGGTAACAGGGAAACGTCAGGGGGGCGGCGTATGTTTATATATTAATAAACAGTACTGCACATCTGTCACGGTCAGAGAGCGCATCTGTACACCCGATGTGGAGCTTCTGTCCGTATCGCTACGCCCCTTTTATCTGCCCCGCGAGTTCCCCCAACTTTTCATCACGATTGTGTACATTCACCCGAGGGCAGACGCTGACTCCGCCTCCAGCACCGTCTTTGATGTGGTACAGCGGTTGCAGTCAATTTCACCAGAGGCTCCAAACTTTATTCTTGGGGATTTTAACCATGTTTCTTTAAAGAAGACACTTAAAAACTTTTATCAGTATGTCTCCTGCCCAGCCAGGTGAAAAAAGACATTGGACCTGTGCTATGGATCCATTGAGAGGGCCTATAAATCACTTCACCTTCCTCCTTTAGGATCCACAGATCACAACTGTGTACATTTGCTGCCCACATATAAAACTGCTCTCAGAAGAGGCAAGGTGAAGACCAGGGACACTGATGTGTGGACAGAGGATTCAGTGCACTGCCTCCAGGAATGCTTTAACTGTACGGACTGGGAGGTGTTCACACTGGCCTGCGGGGATGATTTGGACTCTTTGGTAGATGTCACATGCTCATACATGGCTTTCTGTAAAAATATGATCGTTCCACGTAAACGTGTCAAAATATATCCCAAAAACAAGCCATGGGTTACAAAATCAGTTAAATCCTGCTTACAGAGGAAAGCACTTGCCTTTAAACAGGGGTCTGTTTCTGAGCTACAGGTTGCCACAAAAGAGCTGAAGTCCGAAATTTTAAGAGCAAAACAGAATTATAAAACAGAATGGGAAAGCAAGATGGCAACAAAGAAACTTGGTTCAGCCTGGGCCAGTATGAAAACTATTGCAGGCCTGCAGAGTACAGAGCGCAGTAATCGTGTGTTTTTAGATGGTTTTAATTCAGACACAGAGCTGGCTAATGCTCTTAATTGTTTTTATGGTCGTTTTGATTCCTCTGATTTTAGCACAGAAACCCAAGATTTGAAACAGAAACTCAAAGACAATCAGCACTTTAATATTGAGGTGCAGGATATTAAAAGGGAGTTCTGTGCTGTAAAAGTGAACAAAAGTCAGGGCCCTGATAATATATGTGGGCGCTTGGTAAAGTCCTGTGCACATGAATTGAGTCCTGTATTTCATTACATTTTCAATAAGTCCTTACAGACACAACATGTGCCTAGGATCTGGAAAGATGCCGTGGTTGATCCCGTTCCAAAATCCAGCTGTCCTAAAACGGTAAACGACTTTAGACCAGTTGCTTTGACTTCAATTTTAATGAAAATTTTTGAAAAACTGGTCAGATCTGAGGTCCTAAAGCAGACTGAACATGCATTGGATCCTTTGCAGTTTGCATATAGGCCACTGTCACTCTGTTTAACATGCTTTTTAAACATCTGGATTTTAATGGGACACACGCCAGGCTTTTATTTGTGGACTTTTCCTCCGCCTTTAATACAATCCAACCTCATATTTTAGTTGAAAGGCTCCTGCCACAATTTGATTTGAGCAATAATCTGGTGGGTTGGATTCTGGATTTCTTAACCAACAGGACACAGAGATTAAGGGTCAATGGTACATTGTCTGACCAAAAGTGCTCTTCTACTGGCTCTCCTCAGGGGTGTGTGTTGTCACCACTACTCTTCATCCTGTACACAAACATGTGTCGGAGCAGACATGACAACAGACACATTATAAAGTATGCTGATGATTCAGTTATTGTCAGTCTCCTCCAGGATGGTGAGAGTGGCCACGGCCCAGTAGCTGATGATTTTGTTCACTGGTGTGAGGATTCCTACCTGCAGCTGAATACGACAAAAACTAAAGGTATGATTATTGACTTTAGGAGGAAAACTCCCAGGCACAAAGTCACCGTACTAAAAGGCCAGACCACTGAATGTGTACAATCCTACAAATATCTTGGGACGATGATTGATAGTAATTTAAACTTTGAAGAGAACTGTGAAAGGGTGTGCAAAAAGGGTCAGCAACATTTGCATTGTTTAAGGAAACTTGCACGCTTCCAAATTGACCAAACCATAATGACAATGTTTTATCAGGCTTTTATTGAATCTGTTTTATCCTTTTCTTTAGTGTCATGGTTTGGTCAGATAAAACTGAAACAGAGGAAATCCTTGAATCAGGTAGTTAGATGGTCCAGTCGTTTGCTTGGTGAGTCACAGCTGAGCCTGACATACTTGTACACCAGACAGGTACAGAGGATTGCTACCTCCATTTTAAATGATGACTACCACCCTTTGCACTGCCACTTTCAGCTTCTTCCCTCAAGACGGAGGTTTGCTGTCCCAAAAAGTAGTAGTAGTAGATTAGTTTATTTGACAGGGACAGTGCAATAAACATAGACAATTAATCAAAGACAATCAATCTGATGTGTTGCACTTAGAGTGTATAGCTATTAGCTAATTTGCAAGTAAAACCCAGCGCTACAAAAACAGCTTTGTTCCTGCTGCTGTCAAAGAACTGAACAAGTTGTAACAATATATTGCACATAATTTAGTTACCTATTTATTTATTTTTCCACAATATTTTTATTGAACCTTTTTACAAACATAACACAAACAATCAAACACTAACACTAAAGTAATAAAAATAATAATAATAAAAAAATACTAAAAAAACCCCACCAACAACCACTAACAAGAACAGATCTTCAACAATGCTCCTCTGTTTAGTCTAGGCAATCCATTACATAAGTATACATATTATACATTCACCAGTTTGGAATTTACAAGGTCCACACACATCATTCACCTTCTTCTTCAAAAGTTATGTTTAAATTCTTTACATAATCAATGAAAGGTCTCCATATATTCTCAAACACATTTTCCTTTGATTTCAGTATGTATGTTATTCTTTCTAATGGAAGGTTTGTTAACATCTGTCTTAACCACTGAGTCACAACTGGTCTATGAGTCTTTTTCCACAATAGTGCAATACATTTTTTGGCTTTAAGCAAACTGAGGTCTATGAATGCTCTTTCACTCTTATTAAAGTTATGCTTTTCTGGATACAGACCCAACAAAAACAATTTAGGATTCAATATGATTTGTTTTGAAATTATTTTTTCAATTGTTACCCTCACCTCTTCCCAAAACACTCTAATTTTCCTACATTCCCATACACAATGAAATAAGGTTCCTTTACTTTCCATACATTTTGTGCACGTATCTGGTATGTTTTTGTTATATCTATTTAATTCCACTGGTGTAACATACATCCGCATTAACCATTTAAAATGTATCAATTTAAGATGTACATTTATTGATTTGGTTTGAGCTTCTGTACAAGCCAATTCCCATTGTTCCTCTGAAATTTCAATTTGCAGGTCTTCTTTCCAATAATTTAATCTTTTCTGTGAGTTTTCACTTGAAGATAGTGTCAATGAGTTATAAAACTCTGAAATAATACCCTTTCTCTTACTATCTTTCGTCAAAATTTTTTACAAGGATGAATAAATAGGTCGAGTTGGAGCATTGTTTTGATTTGATCAAATAAAGTTCCTAAGCTGAAGATATTTTAAAAAATGTGTTCTATTAAGATTAAATTTGATCCTCAGCTCTTCAAAAGACATTATGTTATCTGAACATGACAGATATAAATCTTGAATCTTTTGAATCCCTTTTAAATTCCATACTTTAAATACAGCATCCGCTCTCCCTGGTTTAAAATATTGATTACCCCATATTGGGCTGAATTGTGACAGTAAATGTGGTTCTTTTAAATATTTTTTAATTTCACACCATATTTTGATCATATGCTTTACAAATGGATTTTTAACTTGTTTCTGTAATTTTTTTGCCGAGTCTGAGTATATGAATATAGGAAGAGGTAGAGGTAAATTGCATGATTCCATTTCAGTCCAGTGAGGGAGATCATTTGATGAAAAATAATATGTCATAGACCACAGTTGTGCTGACCAGTAATACTACATAAAGTTTGGACATTTCAGACCTCCACGATCAAATGGTAAATATAGTAAGGACAGACGTAATCTAGCCTTCCTGTTGTTCCATATAAATTCCACTAACTTTTTTTTAATTCTTGAGAATAGATCTGAAGGTGGTGGCAAAGGAATGTATTGAAATAAATAAAGTATTTTAGGTAAGATATTACTTTTAAGTATATTGATTCTCCCTATCATCGACATTGGTAGTGACATCCATCTCTGAAGTAACTCATTAATGTCTGTCATTAAGGCTTCATAGTTGGCACTGGCGACTAATTCTAGCTTAGGCACAATTTGAATTCCTAAATATTTAAACTGATTTACAACATTAAATAGATTTACCTCAGAAGCTGGATGATTTCTCTGGGTCTCATTTAGCATTAATATTGAAGATTTAGTTTTATTTATTTTATATCCTGATATTTCCCCAAAATTCTTTATTAAATTCAACAAGGTCGGGATTGATTTTTTAAGATTCGACATAAACAAAATTATGTCATCGGCATACAGGGAGATTTTATGTTCTGTTGGTCCAACGTTAATTCCATATATTTGTGGATGTAAACGTACTGCCATCGCTAAAGGTTCAATTGCCATAGTAAACAATAAAGGTGAAAGTGGACAGCCTTGTCGACATCCTCTATTGATCTTTATTGATTTTGAGATATTGCTGTTTGTTAGGATTTCTGCTGTAGCATTATTGTATATTATCTGAACCCATTTTATGAAATTATTTCCAAGTCCAAACCTTTGTAAGACTTCAAAAAAATAGGGCCATTCGACCCTATCAAAGGCCTTTTCGGTGTCCAATGATAGGAGAGCTGTATCCGGTGCTTCTTTATTAGAATAAATAATTTTAAATAGTCTTCTTACATTATGGAAGCCTTGTCTTCCCTTTATAAAGCCATTCTGATCTCGGTTAATAATATTTGGTAATATTTCTTGTAGTCGTCTTGCTAAAATTTTGCAGATTATCTTAAGGTCAGCATTTAATAGACTTATTGGTCTCATATTTTCACATTTATTAGAGGGTTTACCTGGTTTTGGCAACAATATAATTAAGGCATTATTCATGTATGGTGGTAAATTACTATTTTGAAATGCTTCTAAAACCATTTCCAAAAAAGGTTTTATTAATTTATTCTTAAATTTTTTATAGAGGTCAACTGGAAGACCATCTGGTCCTGCACTTTTTCCTGATTTCATATTATCAATGGCTAGCCCAACTTCTTCTTGACTAATTTTAGACTCCAGTATCTCCCTGTTTTCATTTGGAATACACGGTATAGATAGTCCATCCAAAAACCCTTTTAGTTTTGTTAAGTCAGTTTCATTTTTTGTATCATATAATTTTTCATAGTAATCTCTAAAGGTTCTATTAATTTCTAAAGGATCTACAACTACCTGTCCGTTACTTATAATACTGGTGATTGGTGTTTTAAATTCTAATTGTTTAATCTGCCATGCCAATAATTTTCCTGATTTTTTACCTTGTTCATAAAAAGATTGCTTCAATCTTAGAAGACTCGAGGCAGCTCTATTCGCTGATTTTTTTTGTCATATTCAGCTCTCAGAATCAGTAATTCATTCTCTAACTTTGGGTCACTTCCTGCATACACTTTTTCTTGAAGAATTTTTAGTTTATGTTCCAATTGGACTCTCTCCTCTCGAGTCTTCTTAGATTTTGAACCTGTATAACTAAGAATATGTCCCCTAATAAAAGCATTGAAAGCTCCCACTTTATACATGCTGATGTTTGTGTAGTATTGATATCAAAGAACTCATCTATCTGTTTTTCTACGTACTTAACAAATTCCTCATCCTGAAGCCATTTATGCTGAAATTGCCACCTACCTGGTTCCTTTGTCAATTTCTTATCTACATATATTAGACAACAGGGTGCATGATCAGAGATCACAATATTATCATAAAAGCAGTTTTGAATCTTGGACCTTAATTCTGTGGAGATCAAAAAATAGTCAATACGTGAGAATGTCTTATAGGTATTAAAATAACAAGAGTAGGCTTTAACTTGTGGTTTCATTTCTCTCCATATATCTAGCAATCTCAATTCTTTCATAAAATGGTTAATGATCATCCTGCATCCATTGTGCGTACAGTCCAGTCCTGTTGATCTATCTATATCGGGGTTCAATGTACAATTAAAATCCCCTGCTATTATATGTTGCCCTGTAAGTGATGATAAGATAAGAAATAAATTAGCAAAGAACTTTTGATCATCTATATTGGGGCCATATAAGTTCACCAGATTTATATTTTCTAATAGCAAAGATCCTTGAATAATTAGATATCTTCCAAATATGTCTCCAATTACATTTTTCACTTGAAATGGGACTGATTTATGTATGAGAGTCATAACTCCCCTGGCTCGGGATGAAAATGATGAGGTGAATACAATTCCTTGACATCTACTCCTAATTCTTTTTACATCTTCCTCTATTAGATGAGTTTCTTGTAAAAACACAATTTTTGAACCTATGTCTTTTATTTTATTCATAACTTGTTTAAGTTTTTTTAAATTTTGTAGACCTCTGCAATTCCATGAAGTTAAATTAAGATTAACGCTTTGGTCTATGATCAATAGGGAGTTTGGGATTACCTGGCAATATAAACATGCTCACACAGAGAAGCAAAAACATGAGTGGTTGAACATTCATCCTACAAACTACACACAAACAAATTCCCCCTTCCCACATTTGTGGTGATCCCCCCAAAATCAAAAAAAAAAAAACTCTGTCTCCCAATATAGCCATCGACCGCTCCACACCCACGAGGATCAGCCAAAGCCACTCCCTCTTCATCCTCCCAATCACCCTAACTCTACTGCTTTAAATGACGTAACATTAACTCTCTTCTGTAGTTTTCCAACTTAACTCCAAAATTTTATAGCAACTTTGTACATCATAGGTTTTTTTTTTAATATGTAATACAATCTATATTTTGTAAACTTGCTATATGCTTCAAATCAGTTCGATGCCTGTGCAAATGCTTAAATATTCTACCTTATATTTTGTTCATGCTTACCCCCCCCAGTCTCTCTTGGATCTTCCCGATGAACTCCTGCGCCTCCTCAGGGGTCTTTAAGATGTGTGTTCCGCCCCCATACGTGACCAACAGTCTTGCAGGGTGAATTACTCCATGACGAATCCCAAGGTTGCGCAGCTTTTTACGGACGGGGTCAAACTGCTTCCTCAACCGTTGAATTCCTGTGGCCAAATCTGGATAGAACCGCACCCGTTGATCCTGGTATTTAATTTCTCCTTTGGCTCGCGTCGCGTCGAAGATCTTCATCCCGTCTCTGTAGCTGAGGAACTTCATAATTAGCGTCCTCGGTGGTCCCTTATTATCTCTCTGTGGTCTAATTCGGTGGGCGCTTTCTAATACAACTGATGATTGCAGCTCCGCGTTGTTCAGCGCTTCTGGAATCCACTTTTCCAAAAAGGAACATGGGTCCCGACCCTCGGTTCCCCCTGGTAGACCCACCAGCCTCAGGTTGTTCCGTCTCGACCGGGACTCCAAGTCCAGGACATTATCTTCCAGACATTTATTTTTTTTTCCAAAGTGCGCACCTTTAATTGAAGGCCGGCAACGTCATCTTCAGCACTGGAAACTCGAAGCTCCACCTGCGCCACTCGTTCCACACAGTCACCCAATTCTTTTCGCATTCCTTCCAACGCTGCCATAAAACCATCAAATTTAGCAGAAAAGTCTGCTCTCATTGAACTAATGGCAGCGAGCACTGCACCTGTGCCGTTGCCCGCAGTCACCGCACCGCTGCTAGCTTCCTCCGCCATATCTGGAGCTTTATCTGCTGCGTCACGGACGTGAAAGTCCGTTAATTTGGACTGTTTCGGAGGTTCAATTTTTCCTCCACCTGATTTTCCAGCCTTAGGCTTCACCGGCATATCCTCGCCCAAACGCTGGGATAGGTTCTGCTCCAAATGAAAGAGTTATTTGCCGATTTTTTTTCTCTAAGAGCAGAGCAGAGTGATACGTGTCCTTCTACGTGGCCGCCATAACCGGAAATTATGGCGGTTATGGCTGGTTACCTATTTATTAACTCCATTTTATATTTACTTATTTTCGTAGGATTTTTATTTGGGTTCTAAATCTTTTATTGGGTTTTAGACCTTTGCGTTTTTAACCTCTTTGACTAGTCTTTAATTTTTAATTTTTTTTTTTTTAATAGTCTTTAATTTTTTAATATGACCCTTCTCTCGTATCTCTGGTTTTTCTCTCATCTCTTTGTCTTTATATCCTGATTGATGGAGCCTTGAGTATTTTTATCATGTTTATAGTCAGCTTCATGTGTGCCTGTGTTTGTGTTTATGTTAAATGTAACTGTGGTTTGTAAATATGGATGTCACCAGACTGCAAAACAAATCTACCTACGGGTACAAATAAAGGAACCTGAACCTGAACCTGAGAGAGCAAAATTATTGCACAAATACAATAATTATTGTACGTCTCGCAACACCGGATTTGCACTTAATCGCCACTCGGTGCTGACGAAAAAACTCGACGTACCAAGAGAAATAAGGCGAAAATGACGTGGTTGTCGGGCTGGTGTTAGACGGCGGACAAGGAGTATAAGGTACAGACCCACCTTCCCATCCGTTATTATGGGGAATGTACGCTCTATACTGGGAAAGGTAGATGAGCTAGCGGCTATCTGCCATTACGATAGCACATACCGGGAGTGCTCTCTCCTTTTGTTTACTGAGATGTGGCTAACTGAACTAGCAGCAGATGCTAGCATTGAGCTGGAGGGTTTCCACATGATACGGGCAGACCGAACACCAGACAGTGGCAAAGCAAGGGGCGGTGGAGTGATAATGTATGTTAACAACAACTGGTGCAGACCGGGACATATCACTGTTAAACAACGTCACTGCAGCAAAGACATTGAGTTGCTAGCTGTTAGCATGCGGCCTACATATCTCCCGAGAGAACACTCACACGTGATCTGCATTGTTGTTTATGCAAATCCGACGGCGAACGCTGGGACAGCGCGTGACGTCATCCATTCAGTAACCAGCAGGCTGCAGACAGAACACCCAGATGCTCTTCTCCTCATCTCAGGCGATTTCAACCATGTTTCACTGTCTCCCGTTCTACCCATGTTTACCCAGTATGTCACATGCGACACTAGAGACAATAAAACACTGGACTTATTCTACGCAAACATTAAGGAGGCGTACACCTCATCACAACTCCCCCCACTCGGGAGATCGGATCACAACTTGGTTCATCTCCGGCCGGTGTACAAACCCCTAGTGCACAGACAACCCCAGGCCATGCGCACAGTGATGTTATGGTCTGAGGAGGCAATGGACACTCTAAAGGGCTGTTTTGAAGCCACCGCCTGGAAGCAGCTCTGCGATCCACATGGTGAGGACATCGATGGCCTCATTCACACCTTCACGGGCTACCTCAGCTTCTGTGAGGACAAATCCGTTCCCACCAAGACCATACGGTGTTGCTCAAACAGCAAACCCTGGATCAACCCTGAGATTAAAACACTTCTGAGAGAGAAGAAGAGGATCTTCAGGTCGGGGAATAGGGAGATGCTGAAGTCCGTACAGAGGGAGCTGAGGAGAAAGATCAGAGAAGGCAAGGACAGCTTCAGGAGGAAGAGGGAGGACAGGCTGCAACAAAGCGACATCAGCGGGGTCTGGAGAAACCTCAAAACCATCTCTGGGCTCCAGAATACCTCCCCCCAGGCCACGGGGGGCAGGGAGTGGGCGAACAATCTGAATTTGTTTTTCAAAAGGTTTGACCAACCGCCCTCCCCCCTGACTGCACAACAACCACTGCTGCCTGTAAAGACATCAAGTCCTGCTGCCCACTCCCCACTCCACCAACACCCCCCACTCCCAACACACAGCCCCCCATCCTGACCCTGACCAGGACCCAGGTGAGGACGGAGCTGAGGAAGATCAAGGCGAGGAAGGCGTCGGGACCGGACGGCATCAGCGCAAAGCTCCTCAAGTCCTGTGCAGACCAGCTGTGTGGGATTGTGACGTACATCTTCAACCGGAGCCTGAAGCTGGGGAGGGTACCACAGCTGTGGAAAACATCTTGTGTGGTACCTGTACCAAAAACTTCCCACCCCAAAGACCTGAACAGCTACAGACCGGTGGCCTTGACGTCCCACTTGATGAAAACCCTGGAGAGACTGCTCCTTGCTCACCTCTGCCCCCTGGTAGAACCAGCGATGGATCCACTCCAGTTCGCCTACCAGCATGGCATTGGGGTGGAGGATGCGGTGATCTTCCTCCTTCACCGTTCTCTGTCCCACCTGGAGAAGCCCGGGAATGTGATGAGGATCATGTTCTTTGACTTCTCCAGTGCTTTCAACACCATCCAACTGATGATCCTGAAGGACAAGCTGCTGCGCGCAGGGGTGGACCAGCACCTGTCATCATGGATCCTGGACTACCTCACGAACCGGCCTCAGTTTGTGAGAACACGGGACTGTGTGCCCGACACGATCATCAGTAGCACGGGGGCCCCCCAGGGAACGGTGTTGGCTTCCTTCCTGTTCACTCTTTATACTGCGGACTTCTCACACAACACAACACACTGCCATCTACAGAAGTTCTCTGATGACTTTGCGATCGTTGGCCTCATCTCCAATGGAGATGAAGCTGAGTACAGAGGGCTTATCCAGGACTTCGTGGACTGGTGCCATCGGAACTGCCTCCAGATCAACGCGAGGAAAACTAAGGAGCTGGTGGTGGACTGCCGCAGGCAAGGACAACCCCTCACAGCACCAGTAAATATACAGGGAACAGACATTGAGATGGTGACATCCTACAAGTACCTGGGTGTTCATCTGAACAATAAACTAGACTGGCCACACAATACCGACGCACTCTACAAGAAGGGACAGCGCAGGCTATTCCTACTGAGGAGACTCAGGTCTTTTGGTGTACAAGGGGTGCTGCTGAAGACATTCTATGACACGGTGGTGGCATCAGCCATCACTTTTGGAGTGGTCTGCTGGGGCAGTGGCATTATTGCAGCCGATAGGAAGAGACTGAACAAACTGATCAAGAAAGCTAGCTCTGTCCTGGGGCAGCGCCTTGATCCGGTGGAGGAGATAGGAGAGAGAAGGACGGTGGCTAAACTGTCATCTCTGCTGGAGTCCAAGTTCCACCCTATGCAGGACATACTGAATGCACTGAGGAGCTCATTTAGCAGCAGACTACATCATCCCAGGTGCACAACCAAGAGGTTTCGCAGGTCCTTCCTACCAATGGCTGTCAGACTGTACAACCTAAGCAGGGCTGCTCGCAGAGATAGCAAAAAGACGTAACAACCTAATAGTTTTTTTGAATGCAAAAGATGCAATAGACTTACACAATGGTCCCCTCCGGCATACAACTAGGAAAATACCGGTAGCTACGGAGGGTAAGAATATGTATGGGCACATAATCATACCATGTAGCATAACTAAGTAGACGGTTGTGCTGTTTCATCCCATCTAGCAACAATGCTCTGCACTGTGTGTGTTTATGCATTTACATATTTATTCCATCTAGCTACAATGCTCCGCACTGGGTGTGTTTATGTTTATCCATCCATCCATCCATCCATCCATCCATCTTCTACCGCTTTTCCGGAGGTCCGGGTCGCGGAGGCAGCAGTTCAAGCAGAGAAGCCCAGACTTCCCTCTCCCCAGCCACCTGCTCCAGCTCTTCAGAGGGGATACCAAGGCGTTCCCAGACTAGCTGGGAGACATAGTCTCTCCACCGAGTCCTGGGTCTGCCCCGGGGTCTCCTCCCAGTGGGACGTGCCTGAAACACCTCAAGTGGGAGGCGTCCAGGAGGCATCCTAATCAGATGCCCATACCACCTCAACTGACTCCTTTCAATGTGGAGGAGCAGCGGTTCTACTCTGAGCCTCTCCCGGATGACTGAGCTCCTCACCCTATCTCTGAGGGTGAGTCCAGCAATCCTACGGAGAAAGCTCATTTCAGCCGCTTGTATCCGCGATCTCGTTCTTTCGGTCATTACCCAAAGCTCGTGACCATAGGTGAGAGTAGGAACGTAGATTGACTGGTAAATCGACAGCTTTGCCTTAGAACTAAGCTCCCTCTTCACCACAACAGACCGGTACAACGTCCGCATCACTGCAGATGCTGCTCCAATCCGTCTGTCGATCTCTCGCTCCATTTTCCCCTCACTCGTGAACAAGACCCCAAGATACTTAAACTCCTCCACTTGGGGCAGGAGCCTGTCCCCAACCCGGAGAGGACAATCCACCTTTTTCCGGCTGAGGACCATGGACTCGGACTTGGAGGTGCTGATTCTCATCCCAGCCGCTTCACACTCAGCGGCAAACCGTCCCAGCAAGAGCTGTAGGTCATTGCTGGATGAAGCCAACAGGACAACATCATCTGCAAACAACAGAGATGAGATCCTGTGGTCACCAAGCATGACACCCTCCATTCCCTGGCTGCGCCTAGAAATCCTGTCCATAAAAATTATGAACAGGACCGGTGACAAAGGGCAGCCCTGGCGGAGTCCAACTCTCACTGGGAATGACTCCGACCGAGTGTTGGCAATGCGAACTAAACTCTCACAACGGTCGTACAGAGACCGAATAGCTCGTAACAACAAGCCCGATACCCCATACTCCCGAAGCACCCCCCACAAAAATCCACGAGGGACGCGGTCAAATGCCTTCTCCAAGTCCACAAAACACATGTAAACTGGTTGGGCAAACTCCCACGAACCCTCAAGAATTCTCGAGAGGGTAAAGAGCTGGTCCGATGTGCCACGGCCAGGACGAAAACCACATTGCTCCTCCTGAATCCGAGGTTCGACCAACGGCCGGACTCTCCTCTCCAGTACCTTGGCATAGACCTTCCCAGGGAGGCTGAGGAGTGTGATCCCTCTAAAGTTGGAGCACACCCTCCGGTCCCCTTTTTTGAAGAGAGGAACCACCACCCCGGTTTGCCATGCCAAAGGCACTGCCCCCGACCTCCACGCAATGTTGCAGAGGCGTGTCAACCATGACAACCCAACAACATCCAGGGCCTTGAGGTACTCGGGGCGAATCTCGTCCACCCCCGGGGCCCGGCCACCAAGGAGATTTTTAACCACCTTGGCGACCTCAGCCCCTGTGATAGGCGAGTCATCCCCCTCGTCCCCAAACCCTGCTTCCTCTGTGGAAGGCGTATCAGTGGGATTGAGGAGATCCTCGAAGTATTCCTTCCACCGCCCGACGATATCCCCAGTTGAAGTCAACAGTGTCCCATCCGCACCATACACAGTGTGGACGGGGAGCTGCTTTCCCCTCCTGAGCCGCCGAACAGTTTGCCAGAATCTCTTTGAAGCCGACCGAAAGTCTTGTTCCATGGCCTCACCGAACTCCTCCCATACCCGGGTTTTTGCTTCAGCAACCACCCGAGCTGCACTCCGCTTGGCCTGCCGGTACACCTCAGCTGCTTCGGGAGTCCCACAAGCCAACCAAGCTTGATAGGACTCCTTCTTCAGCTTAATGGCCCCCCTCACCACTGGTGTCCACCACTTGGTTCGGGGGTTGCCACCACGAGATGCACCGACCACCTTGCGGCCGCAGCTCTGGGCTGCCGCTTCAACAACAGAGGTGGAGAACATGGCCCATTCAGACTCCATGTCTCCAGACTCCCTCGGAATGTGGTTGAAGTTCTTCCGGAGGTGGGAGTTGAAGACCTCCCGGACAGGGGCCTCAGCCAGACGCTCCCAGCACACCCTCACTATACGTTTGGGTCTACCAGGTCTGAATGGCTTCCTCCCCTGCCATCGGATCCAACTCACCACCAGGTGGTGATCAGTTGACAGCTCTGCACCTCTCTTTACTCGGGTGTCCAAGACATACGGTCGCAGGTCTGATGATACGATAACAAAATCGATCATCGACCTGCGGCCTAGGGTGTCCTGGTGCCAGGTGCACATATGGACACCCTTATGCTTGAACATGGTGTTCGTTATAGACAGACTGTGGTTAGCACAGAAGTCCAATAACTGAACACCACTCGGGTTCAGATCGGGCAGGCCGTTCCTCCCAATCACCCCCCTCCAGGTTTCACTGTCGTTGCCCACGTGCGCATTGAAGTCCCCCAGTAGGACAATGGAGTCTCCAGGAGGAGCACCCTCCAGCACCCCAGTCACAGACTCCAAAAAGGGTGGGTACTCTGAAACATCATTTGGTGCATAGGCACAAATGATGGTCAGGACCCGTTTCCCAACCCGAAGGCGCAGGGAAGCAACCCTTTCGTCCACCGGGGAAAACTCCAATATAGAGGCAGCAAGGTGGGGCGATACAAGAATACCTACCCCTGCTCGTCGCCTCTCGCCCGGGGCAACTCCAGAAAAGGCCAAGCTCCAGCCCCTCTCCAGGAGACTGGTTCCGGAACCGGAGCTGTGTGTTGAGGTGAGGCCGACTATATCTAGCCGGTATCGCTCAATCTCGTACACCAGCTCAGGCTCCTTCCCCACCAGAGAGGTGACATTCCACGTACCAAAAGCCAGTTTAGAAAGCTTGGGATCAGTCCGCCAAGGTCTCCGCCTTTGACTGCCACCTAATCCACATAGCACCGGACTTCCATGATCCCTCCTGCAGGTGGTGAACCTACTGGAGGGCGGACCCATGTAACTCCTTCGGGCTGAGCCCGGCCGGGTCCCATGGGTGGAAACCCGGCCACCAGACGCTAGCCTTCGAGCCCCTCCCCCAGGCCTGGCTCCAGGGTGGGGCCCCGGTAACCCCATACCGGGCGGGGTACACTGAATCCTTGATATACAATTTATCATGAGAGTCTGTTGGATCGTTCTTCGTCTGGCCCTTCACCCAGGACCAGTTTGTCTTGGGAGACCCTATCAGAGGCAAATTGCCCCGGACAACATAGCTCCTGGGATCACTGGGGCACGCAAACCCCCCCACCACGATAAGGTGACGATCCATGAGGGGGTGTTTATGTTTATGTTTATGTTTATATTTATATATCTATATATTCATTCCATCTAGCTACAATGTTCCGCACTGTGTGTTTATATATCTACATATTATTCCATCTAGCTACATTGCTCCGCACTGTGTTTATATATTTACATATTTTTTCCACCTAGCTGCAATGCTCCATACTGTGCGTTTATATACTCATATATTTATCCCATCCAGCTACAATGCTCTACACTGTGTGTCTGTGTGTATATATATATATTTATAGTAATATGTACATATGTATATTAGCTGCTCTTGCTTGCTTGCTTTTTTTTTTTTCTTGCCTTCTGATTGTTGCTCTGAGTGTTGCTATCCCTGTACTGTTGCAATCCTGGAATTTCCCCGTTGTGGGACTAATAAAGGCTTATCTTATCTTATCTTATCTTAAACAATCATGGCCTTTCTTTTCCCTTCTCCTCCAGGTGAGTGCTTTAACGGCCCACCTGTCTCCTCCGTGCAGTAATTAGCAACCTCTTCCACTCGATGCTCCAGCTCAGAAAAATCCTTTACTCTTCTGGATATTTTGAGCAATTTGTTTTCCCTAAGCTCTTTTCCTCTCAATAATTTTATGAGCGCCACTTTCAAACTTTTTTCTTGGCATTTCAAGCTAATTACTTCTTACTCCTTCTTACTCTCGCTGGAGCTTGCATAGTCACATGTCAAAGCAATTCCTCTGATAGGCTGTTGTTACTGGTACCCTTGTGAGTCATTTGTATATTAGACCAATCAGCAGCCACACATGAATACTAAGTGATGGACATAGAATTTGACCAATTAACAACAATATGATCTTTTTCATTGGCTCATGATAGGTCCTGATCTTCGTAGGCCCCTGGACTTCAGCCCTGCCTAACCCCTTCATTCAGACGGCCTTAAATATATGGGACAACGCACGTCCCTCTCAGAACAAACATATTTAGCCCAATAAACAGGACGTTCCGGGTAAACCAGGACAGTCGGCAATCCTATTTGTAAGATTAACAACTTAAAAGGTCCCATTCACTGAAAAATTGTGTTTTTGTTGGTTTTAACCTCCTGAAATGTGTTTACATTGTGTCTACAGTGTCTACAGCACGGTGGAAGAGTGGTTAGCACTGCGGCAGCACAGCAACTCACCCCTGGCCGGGGGATTCCGGGTTTGATCCCAGCCACCGACCAACAGTGATCTGTGTGGAGTTTGCATGTTCTCCCCGTGTCTGCGTGGGTTTACTCCGGGATTTCTCCGGTTTCCTCCCACATGCCAAAAACATCCAAATTAGGTTAATTGGCATCAGCTGGGGTTTCTAATTTGTCCTTAGGTATGGATGTGAGAGTGAATAGTTGTCTGTCTCTCTGTGTTGGCCCTGCTATGGACTGGCAATCTGTCCAGGGCGTACCCTGCCTCTCGCCCAAAGATGCTGGGATAGGCTCCAGCCCCCCGTGACCCGAAAAGGATTAAGCGGAAGAAGATGGAAGGATGAAAATGTGTCTATTGGTCATGTCATTATTGAAAAAAATATCAAAATAGGCACTTTTCTTAAACAAAACACACAGCCTTTATATTGTTTCTTTCTCCAATGAGCTATTTTAACTCTCCAGATTTGTTCCTCTTTGTCAAGAAAATTAGATTTCATTCACTCTAATAGATATCCCTGTTTCCACATGATTCACTCTTGATAAAATATCTTGTGTGATTTGACTTATTTTGCTAAATTTTTGCTGTGATGCTACTTCGACCCTTTAACATTAGCTTGAATAAGCTGTTGAAGTTGGTCAGTCTAACCACATAAGAGCTCACCTCAGCAGAGGAGGGGGGAGGGTGCCACCTAGCATTCTCTTAACTGTTGATCCGGCAGGTTTTGAAGGTTATTTTCCATGCATTCTTTTCACCTTCCACTGGAATCCTTGTTCTCTTTCAACATTCGTTTCGGTATCTCACAATGGGACATGCTCCCCGCGATGTCCCCAGAAGCCCTATAACACTAGTCTCGACTGGCAAGAAGTGTGACATCTGCTCTTTGGAGGAGGAGCCACTCCTCCTATAACAGCCTTACGGTGATGCATGCCCCCCAGTCTTTTCACTCTTCTCACTCCCCGAAGGTCCTCTTAGACCAGGGGTGGGCAGTGAGGGCCATTCCACTGCAGGTTTTTTGTTCCACCCAGTCTCTTCAGCAGGTGTGTGCTCTGATCAGCTTCAAGGATTGCTAATCATTGAAAAGACCTGCTGAAGAGACTGGGTGGAACAGAAAACCTGCAGTAGAATGGCCCTCCATGGCACATGATTGCCCACCCCTGTCTTAGACGGTAGGTCCAGCTAACAGGCTAGCTTAACTGTCCATAAGAACAAGCTAACCACTCGGTCGCCGGGTGCTACCTATTGCTGTATCTTTCTGTCTGAGCCATAGCTAGGCTTTCTCCAAACAGTAGTCTTACGTGACTAGGTGCTAACTAGCACATGCTTCCTTTACCGAGCATTCTTTTTCACTGGAGTATAGTCCTCCTCCACATGGAGCAAGCTAAGCTACTGGTAAAAATGTGCACATGCGTTAACAAAATAGCTGGAGCAGACATCCACACTGTGTGTGCCGCATGTTTCGGGCTGCAACATGCCCAGGGGAGCATTCACTTCACCAGCCTGCTATGAGCAGTGTGCAGGTCTCTCCGCAAAAACTCGCTGTCGTCGACTAGTGCACCAAGCTAGATTGTCGGCTGAGGACCCTATGATGGCATTGCTTATTCCACCATCACAGGAATTGGCAGAGAGCACCGGGAGAGACACCATTCTCCCTGGAACCAGCTGGGGTGATCACATGGATGAGATATCCTCGATTCCTCCACCTGTCAAGCACAAACCTGACCTGCGGGTGGAAAACAGTGAACTCACAGGGAATTATTCAGACTCGGACGACCAATCCATAAGCCTCGACTCTGATGAGGACGAGCAGGATGTTGGACCATTTGACATCCTGTTAGCTGCAAAGTCAATGGAGGTGAGTGAGACTAACAGCAAGTTACCAATCCCTGCTAGCTTAGACCTGCATGAAGTCTGTAAGAGAGCAGTTGCAAAGCTGGGTATTTCGTGGCCAGAAGCCCTCACAGGGATGACCAAGCATACCATTATGAGCGAAAGCACCTCCCGAGAGCCAAAACCTCCACCAGACAATTTCTGCTGGTTTCCCCTGAACGCCTAGAAAAGGCAACCTGCTCATGGAGCAGTCCTTTGTCTGCTGAAAACCTCATCCAAAAAGAGGGTCAGCACTAGATGCACTAGGTGTTCATAGTTCACAACCACAGCAAAAAGAAAATCAGACTTGCAAGAGAGCTCAGTGGAGCTGCAGCTGATTCTCACAAAAACACACCAGTGCACAAGCACACACCAGTGCTTAAACTGAAAACTATACCACCGTCAGTGTGTGAACAGGTGGATAGCAGGATCCGTAAAGCGCTTTGGTCATCTAGAGATGAGAATAAAAGTGCTATCTATATAAGTGAATGCCATTTACCAATTTAAACAATGAAGATGTTCTTTCCTCTCACATATGTTCAAAATAAAATGATAGCAGGTGCACAGCCAGGCTCAAGAGCCAAGGGCGCAGCCACAAAAAAAAAGTGTGCCATGACAGAAACAAATGGTCAGAACATGACCGAACATGACCGTACCGTCATGCACGCAGCCATTAGATGGCGGCAATGCTACACAAATGGCATGTATGGGCAGGATGACCCTTGGCCAAACAGGGTTACCCATATGACCAGCAGAGGGTGCCATTGTCCCGTAGATGAGACAATAAAGCCTCTCCCTGAGAGCTGTCAATGCTACTCTGACAGGACAGCTCAGGAGGCCGGCAGAGGGCGCCATTGTCCCACAGGTGAGGCAAGGAAGCCCCTCTCTGGGGGCTGCCAATACTGTCTCAACAAGACAGTCTACGAAAGCAGCAGGGGACACACTTGACCAGCAAGCAGAGTAGAAGTTCATTCTGCCAACTTTGGACCCAACCAATGCATGGCCTATAAAGCCCACCTTTCCATTTACCACAACAAGGTCTCACACAGGTCCCTTAGCAGACTGTATGCATTTGTGGAGAGCGTGCGGGGCTTCAGATTGGATAATAAGAACTGTAACCAGAGGCTAGAGACTCCAGTTTGCCACAGCCCCCCCTCATTTCAAAGGAATTCTGCGGTCTCAGGCCTCATCAGAAAAAGCTTCTATTTTACAAGAGGAAATTTTCTCTCTCCTGAAAACTGGAGCGATTGAAATAGTTCCGCCAGAGCAGACTCAGGGTGGTTTCTAGTCAAAATATTTTCTGGTTCCCAAGAAAGGAAGAGGTTTGCAGCCGATATTTGACCTGCAAGTTCTGAACAGACACTTAAGACAGTTCAAACTCAGGATGCTCACACATTCGGCGCTAATACGCTTTGTGTGTTACTGGGATTGGATGGTCTGCATAGATTTAAAAATGCATATTTCTACATCCCCATTTACCCTCCTCATGGCAAATACCTCAAATTCGCCTTTCAAGGAAAGGTGTATCAGTATATGGTGCTCCCTTTCAGTCTCTCTTTGAGCCCACGGGTGTTTATAAAATGCACCGAGGCTGCGATTGCACCTCTGAAAGAAAGAGGATTGCACTTAGCAAACATCATAGATGATTGGCTTCTGGCAGCACAATCACTGGAGCAGACTCTGTCACATACCAGGCAGCTTATCACACACCAGACAAGACTGGGTTTCACTATAAATGAAGAAAAGAGTGTTTTGACTCGAACGCAAAACATCATGTTTATAAGCCTGTCTCTAGACTCAGTTGCCCTGAGGGCATGTCTAGCAATGGAAAGGGTGGATGCTGTTCGGGCTTGTCGGGCGCTTTTTCGCAGAGGAACTCTGCTAAAATTCAAATTATATCTCCGGCTGCTGGGTCTTATGGCATCAGTACTGGTAGTATTAAGGCATGGAGCCCACGAATGCAGTCAGTTCACATAAACTGTCTGGAACTCATGGCTGTTTTTCCGGCTTTAAAACAATTCCACAAACAAAGTATTAATATGGACGATTCACTATGCTCACTTGTGGGACAATATGGTATGGTAGGTGGGATGGTACTGTGCATATCTGTGTATATCTGTTTATATCAGGTATATATCAGGTTTATATCAGGTATATCAGGTATATCTGTGTATATCTGTTTACCAGGCAGATCTCTGTTTACCAGGCAGTCTGTGTCACTACTCTCCTTTACAGCTGTGAATCCTGGGTGACTTACAGCCGCCACATTAGGGATCTAGAGCGGTTCCATATACGCTGCCTTCAGCGCATCCTGGGAATCACCTGGCGTGACCATGTGCCTCATTCTGAGATACTCTTTAAGACCAGCTGTAGGAGTATTGAGGCAACGATCACCCAGCACCAGCTACGCTGGCTGGGACATGTGGTGAGGATGCCCCCAAACCGGTTGCCTCGCAGGGGGTTATATGGCCAGCTACACCATGGTCGACGCTCTGCTGGAGGGCAGAAGAAGCGCTACAAGGACCAGCTAAAGATGGCCTTAAAGAAGTGCAGGATCAGACCTGAGGCTCTGGAGGAGGCTGCTGCTGACCGGAACACCTGGCGACAGCAGTGCCTTGTGGGGACCCGTATGATGGAGGAGGACAGGACAGCCAGGAGACAGGAGAGAAGACTGAGGAGGAATGCACCTGCAGCCCCTGCTGCCACTACTACAACTTTTACATGCCCTACCTGCAACAGGACATGTGGGTCCAGGATAGGACTACACAGCCATCAAAGGACTCACCAACAGAAGTGAGTGTCATCATCGGACTCGATGGACAACCGCAAGCAAAGCAATATCTGTGTTTTTGGGGGCTGGGTATAGATGTATGGACCATTGTATGTTGGGATGGATGGGTGTCAATGTTGATATTGTGGGAATGTGGAAATGACGAGACAGATTTCTCTCAAGTCAGCTTTATTCACATTTGCCAACATCTCAAAGAAGAAAGAGAGCATTACAGGAAACTCTCGTCCTTAAATACCAGGACTCTCACAGTTCACAAGTCAAATTGCATCACAAGTCACATTGCATTATAATTGCCAGTAACAATGCATCTCCTCTTTAATCCTCCAAATTCACCCCCACAGTCTCAGGCCCTGCATCCCAAAGCTAACCTCTTCACAGCTTCCTGTTATCTCCAAGGAAGCTCTGTCTTTGTTCTTGTCTAAAATGTGAGGCCTTACATCAGTCACAAAGTAGGTCACATGTGTGTGGCCACACCAGCCCCCCCAAAACATTTTAGACGAACCAGAGAATACAGTATGCATGCCGTGATAGAATCAATACACATCAGTCTGCATGCTGTCTAGGCTTCAGTCTCCTGCCATATCTGCTGTAGCCCGGATTCAACATCTCCGCGGCGCTGTCACGCTGGGGGGTTGCCGTCTGGGGTTGAAAACCTCTTGTCAGTCCCTGCGGGTGTTCTGAGGAAACATTACTCTGTGAAGCCCCCCGTGGGGGTCTACCTCGCCGCGGGGCCCTTGCCAACAGCACTTGCTCATCCGCCACCACAAAAGCGGGTTTGAGTCTGTTTATGCCAACTTTTTCTTTCCTACCCCCCAAATCTAGCAAAAACTGCTTGTCCCCTGTTTCCAACACTCTGAACGGTCCGTCATAAGGCGGTCGCAGTGGGGTTCGATGCGCATCGTGTCTGACAAAAACAAACTCTGCGTTCTTCAAAGCTTTAGGCACAAAAACGCGCGGAAAACTGTGGTGCACGGGGCCGGGCAGCGTGTTTGATTCTATGTTACTCCGCAACAGCTGAGACGGGGAGGTTTCTGGCGTGGGGTTATCTGGGAGAAACTCCCCAGGCAGCTGAAATGGTTGCGCAAACACGAGCTCCGCTGGGGAGGCTTCTAAGTCCTCTTTAGGCGCGGAACGCAACCCCAATAAAATCCACGGTAACTTGTCTACCCAATTTGCATCCGTTAGTTATGCTCTGAGAGCCGCTTTCAATGACCTATGAAAACGTTCGCATAACCCATTAGCCTGCGAATTGTACGCAGTTGTGCGGTGAATCGTGACACCCAGGCTGCGGGCCATCGTCGACCAAAGTTCGGACACAAATTGAGGGCCTCTGTCGGACATAATGTCTGACTGAACTCCGAAACGCGCCACCCAAGCTGTTAAAAATGCGCGCGTCACCTCCTCGGCCGTGGTTGATGCCAGCGGAACAACTTCAGGCCAGCGTGTGGTGCGGTCCACCATTGTCAGAAGGTGTGTGCACCCCTGTGACGGCGGGAGGGGGCCCACGAGGTCCACATGAACGTGATCGAACCTCTTGGCAGGAATGTGAAACGGCTCCAAAGGAGCCCTCGTGTGCCTATGTACTTTGGCTCGCTGACACGCCGTGCAGGCTGCTGCCCACTCTTTAACTTGTTTGCGCAGACTCAGCCACACAAATTTCTCTCCCACCATTTTGACTGACACGCGAACTCCCGGGTGTGCCAAAGAATGAATCGAGTCAAAAACGCGGCGGCGCCACGCGGCCGGTACTACTGGACGCGGCCGTCCAGTGGAGACATCGCAGATTAGGGGGGAAACACCATCTTGCAGAACCCTGTTCTCCAGCCTTAACCCTGTTGGTCCAGACTGGAGCGCGCGCACATCCGCGTCACTAATCTGCTCCGCAGCCATGGCTGCGTAATCTATTCCTACGCTGACTGGGGCCGCCACGGCGCGCGAGAGGCAATCTGCCACCACATTCAGTTTGCCCGCCACATGCTGAATATCAGTGGTAAACTCTGAGATTGCGGCCAGCTGTCTCTGTTGCTGGCCTGACCATGGTTCGGAAACCTTGGCCATCGCGAATGTTAGCAGCTTGTGGTCAACGAATGCGGTGAAAGAGCATCCTTCTAGCCAGAACTGAAAGTGGCGGATGGCCAAATGGAGAGCCAGCAGCTCCCTGTCGAACGCGCTGTATTTACGTTCACTATCGCGCAAGGTCCTGCTGAAAAAGGCGAGGGGCTGCCAAATCCCGGCCACATGCTGCTCCACGACCACCCCTATGGCGACATCTGACGCGTCAGTAGTGAGCGCTATGCGGGCCGTTCGGTCTGGGTGTGCCAACAACGCAGCCTTTGCCAAGGCTGCTTTTACCTACGAGAACACTTGGTCCCGCTCCAGGGACCACTCGACCTTATTCGCAGGTTTCTGTTTTTTGAGCGCGGCCTACAGCGGTTGCATGAGTTGCGCCGCGCAGGGGAGAAAACGGTTATAAAAATTCACCCTTCCCAAAAACTCCTGTAACGCCCTGACCGTCTGCGGCCGGGGAAAATCTGCTACCACGCGCACTTTGTCAGGAAGCCGAACCTTCCTTCGGGGGAGACGCGGTGTCCTAAAAAATCGATCTGCGCCACCCCGAACTGACACTTCGCTGGGTTGATTATTAACCCGTGATCTCCCAACCTCCGGAAAACTGTGGCTAGGTGGTTTTCGTGTTCATCTTCGGA
Source organism: Pholidichthys leucotaenia (assembly GCA_020510985.1). Taxonomy (NCBI): domain Eukaryota; kingdom Metazoa; phylum Chordata; class Actinopteri; order Cichliformes; family Pholidichthyidae; genus Pholidichthys; species Pholidichthys leucotaenia. The sequence continues at coordinate 376,804,412 of CM035844.1, read as the reverse complement.
CGCGCTGGCTACCAAAATATCGTCCAAGTAGACGAACACGAAAGGGAGATTGCGCAGCATCGCGTCCATCATGCGTTGGAACGTCTGTGCGGCCCCTTTAAGCCCGAATGGCATGCGCAAAAACTCGAATAGGCCAAATGGAGTTATTACCGCTGTTTTGGGTATGTCCTCAGCGCGAACTGGGACTTGGTGGTAACCGTGGACCAAATCTATCTTAGAAAAAACACGCGCCCCTGCCAAATGAATGGAAAAATCTTGGATATGCAGGATTGGGTAACGGTCGTGCGCTGTAGCGTTGTTTAACCTGCGGAAATCGCCACAAGGTCGCCATGAGCCGTCAGCCTTCGGGACCATGTGTAGTGGGGAAGCCCATGGGCTGTTTGAGCGCCTGATTATGCCCAACCTCTCCAGGTTGGCGAACTCCTCGCACGCTATGGCCAGTTTAGCTGCGTCCAAGCGCCGAGCTTTTGCAAAAACGGGCGGTCCGGTAGTGGTAATAAAATGTTCCACCCCGTGTTTAGCGACGCTTGCCGAAAATGTGGGGACCGTGAGTGCTGGGAACTGAGTGAGCAGTGTGTGGAACTTACCGCTTGCAGCTGTGACGTTGGCTTGTGCTGTTGGCGGGGCCACTCGCGCTGTACAAGGAATAGAATCAAAAGAAAGTGCATTAACCAGGCACCTGTTAGCGAGATCAACCAACAAACCATGTGGCCACACCAGCCCCCCCAAAACATTTTAGACGAACCAGAGAATACAGTATGCATGCCGTGATAGAATCAATACACATCAGTCTGCATGCTGTCTAGGCTTCAGTCTCTTGCCGTATCTGCTGTAGCCCGGATTCAGCGTCTCCGCGGCGCTATCACGTCGGGGTTCCTGACGAGGCTGGCCCGGGGGAATTCTCCTCTCGCTGCATGCTCGTCTTGGGTCACCAGTGTGGGAATGTGGAAATGACGAGACAGATTTCTCTCAAGTCAGCTTTGTTCACATTCGCCAACATCTCAAAGAAGAAAGAGAGCATTACAGGAAACTCTCGTCCTTAAATACCAGGACTCTCACAGTTCACAAGTCAAATTGCATCACAAGTCACATTGCATTATAATTGCCAGTAACAATGCATCTCCTCTTTAATCCTCCAAATTCACCCCCACAGTCTCAGACCCTGCATCCCAAAGCTAACCTCTTCACAGCTTCCTGTTATCTCCAAGGAAGCTCTGTCTTTGTTCTTGTCTAAAATGTGAGGCCTTACATCAGTCACAAAGTAGGTCACATGTGTGTGGCCACACCATGTACAAAATATAGTTAGTTGTCTACTTGGGGTCTTTATTGAGATAATAGGTATATATTTCACATTGGTTGTATTTAGGGAAAAGAGGAGTTGGAGTAAGTAAGTGTTAACTTCTTCCTTCTCCCTTTCGAGCACTGTATACTGTCACTTTTATTGCACTTGTCATTTGTTTAGTTTTTTTGCTTTTTTGTTCGAAATGAAGTATCTATCTATCTATCTATCTATCTATCTATCTATCTATCTATCTATCTATCTATCTATCTATCTAAGTCGTGCCCCATCTAAGGGTCACCATGCTTTAGTCAGAACAGACAGTACAACTGTGGTGTCATACATCAGCAGGCATATTGGCACACAAACTGATTATGTGGGGCAGCACTGGGTTGCTATACCTGAGAGCTACCCACGTACTGGGTGTTTTGAATCGGGGAACCAATCTGTTATCAAGGGGCAACCTCCACTACAAGGATTGGAAACTCCACAGCGAGGTAGTAGCCCAAATATGAGAGAGATACAGCCGAGCCATGGTTGATCTCTTTGCAGCGGCAGAGAATGCTCAATGCCCACTGTTTTATTCCCTGACAGATCCACAAGCTCTGCTGGGGTTGGATGCGTTGGCACACGAGTGGCCACACGTTCACCTGTACGCCTTTTTCCCCATAAGAGCTGATCACTCCTACTCTTGCCAGAGTGCGGGAGAGGAACTTAACTCTGATCCAATGCTCCGCACTACAATGCTCCACACTGTGTGTTTATATATCTATATATTTATTCCATCTAGCTGCAATGCTCCGCATCGTATGTCTATATATTTATGTTTATATGTACATATGTATACTCGCTGCTCTTGTTTTTTCTTTCCTTCTGATTGTTGCTCTGAGTGTTGCTATCCCTGTGCTGTTGCAATCCTGGAATTTCCCCATTGTGGGACTAATAAAGGCTTATCTTATCTTATCTTATCTTATCTTATCTTATCTTATCTTATCTTATCTTATCCTAATAGCCCCCGCTGGCCATGGAAAACCTGGCTAGCGGAGATATTCCAGATGCTGTACAATCAGCCATGGGTCCTGGCTCTGTGGAGGGATCTCCTGTCACAGGCACAGGACAAGGTTTTTCATCCTTTCTTTTAGCGAATGGCCTTATGGGCCTGGCCGGTGACAGGACGAACCTGGCCACTAGCGGACTCCCTCCTAATGCCATCGCCACTATTCAGAATGCCAGGGCATCCCCTACACGTTTTGTGTACAACTGCAAATGGCGTGCATTTGAAAATTGGTGTGTAAAAACAGGGGTGGTGGCTTTTCAGAACCCCATTCCTGTTATCCTGACATTCCTGCAGGCGCTGTTGGATTAAGGTATTGCCTTCTCCACAGTCAAGGTCTGTTTGGCTGCTACTTCAGCATGCCACAACTGGCTTTGGACACAAAACCGCAGTGTGCCATCCGCTTATTTGCCAGTTCATGAGAGCAGCGCGGCATTTACGGCCAGTCAGGTGGAGTCTAATGACCCCGTGGGACCTGACTGTCCTGCTGGACAGTTTGTTATGCCCGCCTTTTGAGCCCCTCCATCAGGTGGATCTCAAAATACTCTCCTTGAAAACTGTACTACTGTTAGTGCTAGCATCTGCTAAGCACGTGACATTCATGCACTGTCGGTGAACCCATCATGTATGTTTTTGGCAGGGGAATCTAAAGGCTCTTTTCCACTAGCCCCGCTTAGCCCAACACGGCATGGCTCAGCCCGTGTTTGTAGCTTTTTCCACTAGCCCTAGCACGGTTTAACAGGCGCTATTTTCGTGCCTGATCGAGGGCAGGGTACAACCGTGCTGAGTCGTGTCGAGATGTGACGTCAACAGACTGGTCGCCGCTGATTGGTCAAGTCGTAACGTCACGAAAGCGACCGTCTTCTGATGAATCTACACGACCGCCATTTGCAATATTTCACTGACTAACATGGTCACGGAGTAAATACGATATTAATACAGACAGCGTTGTAGGTTTTGCGGAAATCTACACCGTGGTCCAATGAAGAGGTGCAGGGTTTTCTCTGCTTGGTGGCAGATCCACAGTGAGAGGAGCACCCCGCCCCATTACAGATGCAGCCCAGCACAGAACTGGACTACGGACAAGCTGAAGACGAACGTGAGAGAACCATCGATGGTGAGTGATTTGTAATATTGTGCATCTGTTCGCTTATTTATCCTGTTGGTGGTAAGCTCACTTTTTTTGAGCCATGCAGCACCGTCCTGTGCTGGCTAATGAGTGTTAGCTAGTAGCTAGCTAGCTAGCTAGTAGCCAACTGCTGATTGTTGAAGAAGATTGTTGATGAAGTATTCGCTTGTGAGAGCAAAACGATGAAATATGTTAATCCTGGTTAAAGTCCTGGTTTGTGTACGTATTGCACTTTGGTGCTGCGCATTAAATTGTGTGCAATTTAATGCTAGAATGTGTTTCCACATGCCAGGGGTTAGCCTCCCTAAGTGTTTATATTGTGGATACAGGTGAAATGGACCACAGGAGCCGAAATCTCGACATATTAAAAGTGCTCTTTCAAACCAGTGATTTATAAAGTCATTCATATAATTTTCTAAAGTGTCAGAATAGACCCACACACCTATTCTGTGGATTTTCCATAAAAGGTGTTGGAACATCTGTGTTGTTGTGCTGTTCCACCATAAATCCCCGGCTTGATAATGTACTTGTACCTGTACAGAGTGGATCCTGCGATGCTTGTCAGGGAAACAAAGCATTTTTGTCACATCCCACCACTGACTTTCACAAGTGTATTTTCCTAACACAGGTACATCTCCAAAAATTAGAATGTCATGAAAAAATTCAATATTTTTTGTCACTCATTTCAGAAAGAGAAATCTATATATTGTATAGATTCATTACACAGACAGTGATATATTTCAAGCGTTTATTTATTTTAATTTGGATGATTACGGCTTACAGCCCCTGAAAACCCCAAATTCAATTTGGCAAAAAATTAGAATATTACATAAAATTAACTTTAAAAAATAGTTTTTAAATATAAATGTTGGCCGCTGAGGTGTTGGTTAATATGGGCTGTAGCCGTAATCATCAATATTAAAATAAACACTTTCAATATATCACTGTCCCTGTAATGAATCTATATATGGGTTTCACTTTCTGAAATGAGTGACAAAAATATTGAATTTTTTCATGATATTCTAATTTTTGAGATGTGCCTGTATAAGTGTTGAACTTGCTTGAACCTAACCACCATCCATTTCTGTCGTTCGTCTAGGCAAGAGGAAAGCAGCCGCCCCACAACGGACCTCGCCACTGTGGAACGTACTGAAATCCTTTGCTTTTATAGGTAAAGTGTCAAAACCAAAGTAGCACAATTTCCACTTAATATAAAAGGGACTGAACTGAGATTTATTTGATTGTGTGAATATGAATTACAGAATAATTGAAAATGACTGGCACATCAACTGTAAAATAAACCGCTTGTTAATGTATTTATTTTTTTTTTTGTCAGATCACTTGTGTGATCCTTTGTGAGTTATATTCATAACTGTATCTTTTGGGGAATGTGAGTTGTTCAGTCATAGTCTATCATCAATAAACTCATGCAGTAACAGGACACATTACAAATATTTGACAGCCATTGTAGTGCTTCCTTTTATATTTTATCAATACAAGTACAAAACACCGCCCACACTTGAAGCCGGGGCAAGAAGAGACACTTTTACAGACAAGACAAACTTTTATTGACAAAAACTCCATATTTTGACTGAGCGACTCCATACTCGGTGATGCACACCTTCAGTTAAAGTATTAGATTCCATTCAAGTGAATGTATTAATTCATTCTGATTGCTGAGGACACAGTAAAAACAGATGATTTTAAATGTAACCCAGCCCTTGTAAAATCTACTGAAGCACAGCTACATGAAAATTGTGGTTAAATACAACAACGAAGTACTTTATTGTCACATTCAAATTGTAATAGCTCCCGTTTTGTTTTTCTTTTGAATTCTTGGATGGAATATGGTGGGCAATATAAGCTGCGGCTTCAGCCATCACCCATTTCAGATAACCTATGTTGAATTGTATAATCAGAGGAGTTATTGTTTAATTTGACCTTGTTAGATTTTTTTCCCCTTTGTTATATTATTCTATTTTCTTTTAATCTTTACTTTTAATCTATCCGAAATAAAGATTCATTCATTCATTCACATTCCACCACTGGCTTTTAGCAACAAGTGTATTTCCCAAATATGTTTTAAACTTGCTTTAATTACCACCACCAATTTGTCTTTTGTCTAGGCAAGAGGGAAACTGTCCACCCCAACTGGACCTTGCCTCACTATTTACAGAGATGCAGGCTGAAAATCTGCTGAACCAGAACCAGTACGAGGGGCCGATCCAGTTGCTTCTCAGTGAGGCAGCGTGGCTGGTGTGTGTGACCCATTCCAGTTTCTTTTCTTTTTTTTTTTTTTTACAGTTTGAATTTTGCACATTGTGAATAATCTGGAATTTGCTGCTGATTGTAATAAACAATTTAGTGACTTATGTGTTTGCATCATGATTTTCTATTTTGTCTGTTAAGACACCGGTGGGAAAAGAGTAAACTGTACAAAGGATTTATCGTTGACCTTGAAAATAATGGCTCATTTTTAAGAAAAAAGTAACCAAAACAATTATTTTTAACTGAAGACTGTATTGTTGGATGTGCCACCGCAGAAGCCCCTGCATACTTTAGTGACAGTACCAGTATATGGAGGAATTCTGGGTCATATTAGCATCTGCTCTTCATCATAATGGGTTTGGGCGGGGGTGTCTAATCATGTGCCATGGAGGGCAAAGACCCTGCAGGCTTTACCTCCAACCAGTGTCTTCAACAGCAGATTCCACTGAACTTCTTCCACTGACTGCTGATCAGTGAGAACACCTGCTGAAGCGACTGGGTAGAAGAGAGAACCTGCAGGGTCTTGGCCCCCCATGACACATGATTGGAAGCCCCCGGATTAGGGTTTAATGGGATTTAACATTTTAACACAAACTGCTTTATGGTTCATAATTCTGTTGACAGACTTACACCAAGCCAAAAGTGATTTCTCAAACTGCTGGATTGTTCTTAGACAGCTTTTCCAATCTTTTAGTATTTAATTTGTGCCACATGGTGGTAACCTTCACATATAAAAAAGAGTCATCTGCAAAAACTTCAGAGGTTTATTGTCAGTGCAATTCCCAGTGCAAGATATTTCTCTTATCTTATCATGTTTAATGTTGCAGCATTGTACCGAGACAAATTCCTAGTTTGTGTACTACATGAACAATGGCAATAAACCTGATTCTGATTCTGATTCTGATTCTGAATACTACATGAATGCATGTATAGTACATTGTTGATGCAGAGAATATATATTTCTACAGTACATGTATCTAGTAAATCAAGTATTTTCCATGTAACCTTCTGACTGCATTATATTAATTGCTTTCAAGCCTAGATCAAGTTTGTTTTAGCCTAAAATGCATCATAACTGTCAAATATATCTTATACGTAACTCAGTACTGTTTACTTTTTGAATATATATTTTGTGGCTAATATAGTTATTAACATGGCGATGAAGTTGTGTCAGATGATCATTTTTTGCTATGACACCACCTCAGACTCAGTGCTGCAGGAGCAGGTACGTCCCATGATGTCTCAGTCTCTCAATGATTTTCACGCAGATCAAAGCAATTTTTTGCACAGGAAATAAACGTTTCTACAGACATTCTTAAGCTCTACAACCACTGATCGTTGGTGAAGCTGGGGTGACATCAGTGACAGGCTGTATTGACATCAGTGACAGGCTGTGTTGAACGCCCAGACCGACCGTTTGAAGCGGTAATTTCCCCACAACAGAGCCATCTGAAACACATACACACAGCGTACATATTTTAGTACCTAACAGCGATAACTTGCAGACATTACAGTGTAGTACGACATACTTATAGCAAACTAGCATTAGCAACCATTAGCTTACCGTCATATATGACCTAGTTTGCATCCTCACGTCTTCGGCTCTCCCAGAAGCTGCAGCAGTATTCCAGAGTGTTTCGTCTCGCTGCCTGTACCCTTGTCTGGCGGTCCTTTTTGGCATTTATGATGAAAAAAGCCACAGACCAAGGAGTCGCCTTGTACAGCCGCCATGATGCATGTGTTATGTTTTGCTTGGGTCGCGTGTTTTACGTCACGGGAGTGTAGCGCCGCCTTGCTGTAAAAAAAATCCCGCCCACCCCAGCTTAACCCCGCTTTACCCAGCTGTAATGGAGACATAACCGAGGCCGAACCGTGTCGTAGCAAATCTAGACATGGCGAGGTGAGCTGGGCTAGTGGAAAAGTGCTTTAAGGTTGTATTCAAACCTAACCCCACCTATGTGCCAAAGATTTTCAATCCTGCGGTTTCCTACCACCCAAATGAGTTGTCAGCCTTCTGTCATCTTCCCTTTTCTGATGAGGAGCAGGAGAGGCTTAATGCACTCTGCCCTGTCCGTGCACTACTTGCATACAGTATGTGGTAAGGACAGCTGGGTTTAGGAAATCTGATCAGATGTTAGTGTCATGGGCCACATCTAGTCTGGGAAAACCCGTCACTGTCATAAATGCCCCTACGGGGCAGAAGGACAGACCCAAGCGCTGAATTGTGTTAGTGACATTTATCTAACGAAAAGAGCATAACAGTCCAAAAAAACGTGCTGACAATACAAAAATGCAACAAATAATAACTTACAGAGATAAGCCTCAGAGCAGGGTGTGCTCTGGAGAAGTAGCAAAAACTTCAGAGGATGGGAAAAGTCAAGTGACGAGAAGAATATCCAATGTGTCTGGAAAGAGGAGGCACAAAAGAAAACAACCCAAAATACATATACAGAAATAAACAAATCAAACTAACAAACAAACAATACTTAGAAATAAAGTAAAGTTCTGAGGTCAGGAAAAATGAGCTCAGACACATGACAGAGCCACCATCCCCCTTTAAGGAGTGGATACTAGACACCCCCAGGTAACACCCAGAAGGACACCCCCCCCCCCCCCGCTGAGAAGGAGTACAGCAAAAAAACACCCCAGGTGGGAGGTGGGGGAACAGGCTATGGAGGGAAAACACAAACCAGCTCATGACACGCACCCATGCAAGCAAGACCCCTAGGCCCCCTAGGTCACAGAACAAGGTAGCTCAGGTGGCCGGCCGAAGTCCCAGGCCAGCCGGGCAGCATGGTGGTACGAGTAGGGTGGCCTTTCGGAAAACATGGACCAACCGACCCAGCAGTCCAGTCTTTTGGGGGGCTGGCCAGAGTCCTTGAGCCACCAGGACCAAAGGGGTGGTCCAGCAGGCAGATCCCCTATGGGAAGGCACAAAGACTGGAAGCAGGGCCGGAGGAGGAGGACACCGATGGTGCCAGGTGGCGGAGGAGGGGGAACCATGACGGCGTCAGGAAGAGGAGGATGGGGGACCATGACGACATCTGGCAGAAGAGGAAGGGAGACCACGATGGCGTCTGGCTGACCGGCAGCACCCTCGGTTGCCCCAGATTGAAACAATGTAGCACCTGCAGTGGCTCCGGGCTGGAGCTCTGCAGCACCTGTGGCAGCTCCGGGCTGGAGCTCTGCAGCACCCACTGTGGCTCCGGGCTGGAGCACAGCAGCACCCACAGTGGATCCAAGCTGGAGCATAGCAGCAACCGTGGTGGCTCTGGCCTGGAGCACTGTGGCACCCTTGGTGGGCCCGGGCTGGGCCAACGTTGCACCCTTGGTGGCTCCGGGCTGGAGCACTGCTGCATCCTTGGTGAGCCCCGGCTGGGCCAAGGCTGCACCCTCGTTGGGCCTTGGGCTGGGGCGCAGCGCCCATGACAGGCCCATACCAGGACGCAGCACCCACATTGGGTTAATGCTGGGGCGTAGCACCCAAGAGGATCCCCGACTGGGACACAGCACCCACGAGGACTTGGACCAAGGAGGTGGAACCCAGATGACGGCCTCAGGCAGAGGGGGGGCTGCACCCACAGAGGACCCGGCCTGGGCTTAAGCTGCACCCATGGAAGTCCCAGGCTGGGACGGGACACCTGTGATGACCTCAGCAGGGGAGGAAGCTGGACCACTGCCGACCTTGGGCGGTGACACTGGAACCACAGAGACCTCTGGTTGTGCTGGATCATCTCTGGTGACCCTGGGAGAAGGCTCAGACAACAAAGACAGAGAGGCAGGGCCAGGGTCACCGGCAGCAGCGGAGCCTGGTAAGGCGAGCTGCACCGGGCTTTCCTCACCAAGAGCCAGACAAGATCTCTCCAGAACAGAAAAAAGAAACACAAGAGAGAGCACTTGCCTGAGCTCGAGCTCCACCACCGTCCAGGACTCTGTTGATCTGACTGACGACGATGTTTTGGGTCCGGTCCTTTGGTGGTCCGGCTCTGCTGTTGACTCTGCTGTGGGCATGATGGTGGTAGAAGTCCTAAGGCCCCCAGGCGATGTACTCCACGCTGGTGGCTCATCTGGAGTGGCAGCTGGGGTTCGGCTCACTGTTGGCACTGGAACTAAGTCCTTCAGGGCCACAGGTTCCTCCCGTGTCCAGCGGCTCAATCCCGGGGTCGGCAGCCACTCAAGGGCCATCGGAGAGGACACAGAGAGGGCTGGTGAGCAATTTATTATAGCAGCAGGTGGGGAGAGCTCAGGGGACTGCATATCCTGAGCCTCCCTACTGGGAATCAGACAAGGCATATCATATATAGAAGAGAAATACAGTGACACTTGCGTAATCTCCCAGTGTTCGCTGCTGTCTGCTGCAGCAGTTAAGATGTCATCCCTCTCCGTGGCAATGGTGGACATGGGCCCCCCTGAAGATTGTAGAGGAGCCGCCCCTCAAATCATGGAGATGGACGTAGCTGGGGAACACAGGGAGGACCTCTCAGCAGCAGGAGATGACGCCGTCGTGAAGCGGGAAATAGCAGCTATAGACCCGGAACAAACTGAGGATCCAGCTAGGAAAAAGAGGGAGGAAGGCTGCACTGCTGAGGAGGGCTTCAATATCGGCGTTGGAGAATGGGCTGTCTGAGAGGTGGGCTGTTCCCTCCGGTGATCCGGAGCAGGATAACGTCACCATCGTGGAGCTGGAGAAGCAGGAACGGGCGACGGGGGCTGGTGAAGAGTGGAAACTGCGGCACCCGGGGAGCGCCTCCCCTTCAGTGTGAGCCCAGGCTTCTCCGGAGAATTCTTCATCCCTCCACCATTCTCACATTGAAGCACTGCCACCACAGAGAGCCTCTGCTTTCCCTCAGCATGCTCCAAGAGCTGGGGGCACTGGCAAGCCACTGCCTCCGTGAGTTCCAAACACCACAATGCGTCTTTCAGGGTAGAATATGTGCGTGCTGTGGAGATTAGCCCGTCTTCCACCCCAGACGCATTGGGTAGCCGTGTCCACCTGCTATATCAATAATGAGCTCCAAGACAGGTGAGTGAAAAAAGTCAAAAAGGAAAAAATGCACTAACACAACAGCTGGGTCTTTCACTGGCAACTACATTCTGTCATAAATGCCCCTACGGGGAAGAAGGACAGACTCAAGTGCTGAATTGTGTTAATGACATTTATTTAATGAAAAGAACATAACAGTCCAAAAAACCATGCTGACAATACAAAAATGTAACAAATAATAACTTACAGAGATAAGCCTCAGAGCAGGGTGTGCTCTGGAGAAGTAGCAAAAACTTCAGAGGCTTGGAGAAGTCAAGTAACAAGAAGAATACCCAATGTAGTCGCAAAGAACCAGTGAAAAGGCAGTGCTTAAATACAATACAGTCTAATGAGCTGCAGGTGTGAGTCAATAAGCGAGCCGGTGACCAAATTAGACCCACTGCCCACAGCTGAGATGGCAGGGGAGTAACCTCTGGGCAGTAGTGGGAGTGTCTGGGAAGAGGAGACACAAAAGAAAACAACCCAAAATACATATACAGAAATAAACAAATCAAACTAACAAACAAACAATACTTAGAAATAAAGTGAAGGTCTAAGCTCAGTAAAACATGAGCTCAGACACATGACAGTCACGAAGCAGCATCTAGCACACTGGATCGTGGCGGCGACTGTCAAAGCATATGAGTGCAGAGACCTTCGGCCCCCGCCAGGTTTGCGTGCTCATCCCACATGCGGCATGACCACTTCATGGGGACTCTTTCGTGATGTCTCTGTGAAAGAGGTTTGTGTAGCCGCCAGCTGGGCATCACGGCACACCTTCTCAACATTTTACAGGTTGGATGTTACCACACTATCGCTGTCGCACAGTGTTTTGAGTGTAGGATCAACATCTAACATGTTGTAATGATACGTGGTCTGAGAGTAACCTGGTCTGGCAAGACGGGAGCTATGACATCCCATAGTGAGATACCAAAATGAATGTTATAAGAGAACGACAGGTTAAGGGATTAACCAGGTTCTCTGAAACATGAGTGAGGTATCTCACCAGACCTCCCTAGAGTGAGGAAGAGGTGAGCTTACAAAGACTGGAGGGCATGCGTCAAAGTTTGGCTCTTATAGGAGGAGGGGGCTCCTCCTCTGAAGAGCAGACGTCACACTTCTTGCCAGTCGAGACTGGCATAGTGTTATAGGGCTTCTGGGGACATCGCTGGGGAGCGTGTCCCATAGTGAGATATCTCACTCATGTTTCAGAGAACCTGGTTAATCCCTTAACTTGTCATTCATCTAGCTAGCAGCTAGGTAGCATCAGTTAGCCACCCTGGGCCACAATTCACTTATTCATGAATCTTTCTGTGCTTATTGTACTAAAGAGACATTCTATCAACATAAACCACACTATCATGTCCACCAGTGATCCTTTATTTCATTTATTTTTTAAGACAAATTTATGTTTGTTGGCTCAGGCTCACTATGTGAGCTAGAAATAGCCAGCTAAGATTAGCAATATTGATGTAAGAGGGAGACATGGACTGAAACGAGTCCTTCTCAGGACGGCTGCATTAGATGAGTCACAGTGATACTGCAATAATTAGATAATTAAAGGTAATTTTACCAAAATATGTCACAAACATTTCATTAAGACCTGTGGGATCTATCAACATGTGGAAAGTTAAGTAAATGGGACATTTAAGATTACTTTTATGCATATTATAGTAGGGCAAAACTTTCAAGGTCTTTTGCTGAGGTATCTGTGACACCCATGTTTTCTTGCCACCACCAATCCCTTTTAAGTGAGCATGTTGTTGAAGAAAAAGTGACAAGTGCTCTCACAGGGTACTTTGTATGCAATAAAATCATCAGTTTTGATTATACATAGAGTACATGCAGTATATCTTTGCCAGTGGTTATGTAAGTTGATATACTTCAGAGAAAAGTACTTTTGATGTGTCTAAAGAGCTGCCTGAAGCCATATCCCCTTGCTTACTAAATAAACAGCTAAACAATAACTGACACTGTAAATCAGAACATATTAATGTCAGAAAACGGATACACTTTGTAATGCAAATTTTTACTTTTTCAAGATTAAACTGATGACAAAACATGAGTCTGATACTGGAATTTTAGAAACTGCAAATTTAAGGCTTTCAGGTTTTGTCTAAAGGCCATTTTTGGACATAATGTAGTGCCTTTCAGAAGAAGAATTTTCATATCACAGCTGCTTTCACTGTTCACAATGCTGTCATGTTGGGATACATCTCTTATGCCATTCACTTGTCAGCATGTTTTAATTAAAACAATCTTTAAATGATGACTGAACAAGTTTCATCTTCCCTTTTCATATTTTTGAGTAGTTGAATCATATTAGCATGGGTTTCTTTATTCACAAAGTTACAATCAGTTTTGCAATTAAACCAAGAAAACTCTTATTGCAATTAGTTGGCAACCAGCTTTCCAATAAAACCAGAACTGAAGTATTTTTATCAGGATAATGAGACTACTGGAACTTTTATTGCAATTAGATGCCAACCAGTTTTGCAACAACATTATTGTTATTCTAAACTAAATGCTTGATAGGTCATACTTTGTTACTGGTAATTAAATTTGTTAAATTTTGGTCATACTTCTCAGATTTCTACTGTCATTTTCAGTCAGTCACTTTCTTTGATCAGCCCATTTAGTCTTACATGTATATGTCATCTTGGTGTAGGGTATAAACATATTTGTAACGATTTAGAAAACAGACAAGTGCATGAATAGGGATTTTCTTCTTGAAAAAGTTTATTGCACAGATGGCTTTTTTTAATTTAAAACTTGTTGGCAATTAATTGCAAGTTTCATCATTCCAACCAGTTTTGCAATAAAATTATTGCAATTCTGGCTTTTATTGCAAAACTGGTTGTAACAAAGCACCAAATCACAACAACAGCCATCTCATTAAACTAAAAATATCTGGTTAACAAATTTCTTTTTTGTCAACATACAATGCAGGTTCAGATGGGTCAAATTCATCTACCAGTGCATCTCAATAAATTAGAATGTCATCGAAAAGTTGATTTATTTCAACAATTCAATTCAAAACGTGAAACTCGTATATTATATAGATTCATTATACACAGAGTGATATATTTAAAGTGTTTATTTCTTTTAATTTTTATGGCTATGGCTTATAGCTCATGAAAACCCCAAATTCAGTTTCTCAAAAAAATAGAATATTACATAAAATTAATAAAAAAAAGATTTTTAATAGAAATATTGGCCAACTGAAAAGTATATCCATGTAGACACTCAATACTTGGTTGGAGCTCCTTTTGCATAATTACTGCATCAATGCAGAATGCCATGGAGGTGATCAGCCTATGTGTTTCTATGGGATTTAGGTCAGGAGAGTTTGCTGGCTAATCAAGCACAGTGATACCATGGTCATTAAACTAGGTATTTGCACTTTTGGCAGTGTGGGCAGGTGCCATGTCCTGCTAGAAAATGAAATCAGCAGAGGGAAGCATGAAGTGCTCTAAAATTTCCTGTCAGATGTCTGCACTGACATTGGACTTGATTAAACACAGTGGAAAAAACACCAGCAGATGGCATGGCTCCACATATCATCATTGACTGTGGAAACTTCACACTGGACCTCAAGCAACTTTGATTCCTCACCTGTTCTCTCTTCTTCCAGATTCTGAGACCTTGATTTCCAAATGACAGGACTTGGCACCTGATTTGGGGAGCCATGTCATCTGCTGGTGTTAGTCCACTGTGTTTGATCAAGTCTAAAGTCAATGCAGCTGTCTACCAGGACATTTTAGAGCACTTCACGCTTCAATCTGCTGACAAGCTTTATGGAGATGCTGATTTCATTTTCCGGCAGGACTTGGCACCTACCCACACTGCTGCCAAAAGTACCAAAGCCTGGTTTAATGACCATGGTATCACCATATTTTACTGGCCAGCAAACTCTCCTGACCTAAACCCCATACAGAATCTATGAAGTATCTTCAACAGGGAGATGAGAGACACCAGACCCAGCAATGCAGATGAGCTGAAGGCCGCTTTCAAAGCAACCTGGACCTTCATAACACCTCAGCAGTAACACAGGCTGATCACCTTCATGCCATGCCACATTGATGCAGTATTAATTCATGCAAAAGGAGCCCTGACCAAGTATTGAGTGTGTGCATGGAAATACTTTTAGTCGGCCAACATTTCTATTAAAAAATCAATTTTTTAAAAAAAATTGATAATATGTAATATTCTATTTTTTTTGAGAAACAGATTTTCGGGTTTTCATGAGCTGCAAGCCATAACCATCAAAATTAAAAGAAATAAACACTTGAAATATATCACTCTGTCTGTAATGAATCTATATAAAATATGAGTTTAATTTTATGAATTGAATTACTGAAATAAATCAACTTTTTGATGACATTCTAATTTAGTGAGATGCACCTGGATGGTGCAGAACACTGTCATGAGTTTTCCCAGGTCCTTTAACCTTTAGGGGGCAGTGTTGTTTCACACCTCATCTCCAGGACTTCTTGAAGGCGCTTACAACTACTGACGGAGGAGTGAAAGGCTGAGCTGTGGTAGAAGAGGCAGGGAAGTGTAGGAGTTTGGAGAAAGAAGAAATGTTGGAAAGAAGTGAGAGAAACAGGATGAGAGCAGATGCAAACAAAACAGGTAGGCGGAGAAGAGGAGTGCTAAGTTTGAAAGGCTGCAGAATTATCAACATTAGGCTGTTTAACATAAGCGTGGTGGAGCAATGAGAAGACTGAATATGATGTGTGTACTTAACATGATTTTTCCAATCATGACACTTTGAAAATCCATCCTTATAAAATTCATAAAACAAAATGTGAGCAGTGTTCATGAATTTTCAATGTGATAAGCAGTCCCAGAGCAGAAGGTGGACTTTGATTCCTTCTTTCCCCAATTTTTACGGTCCTTACTCCATATTCTCTCCTCTTCTCTTTTGATATTTATGCTCTTTTCTTGTTCTCTTATGTTTACATTTGAACAAAGGTAAGATATTTTTAACATATAGGGTGTCACGCAATCGTTACTTGGAGGCAAACAAACTAAAAAGTAGGAATGATTTGCTATTGGAAATAAATCAGGAAAATGTAGCATAACTTGCAGATTGTAGTTCACAATAAAAATTATCAATCTATCAGTTATATGCAGTAAGGAATCAAGCAAGCAATACAATATATTAAGTAATCAATAATTTCAAATTCATTCATGGAGATAATTTTAAGGTCTTTTAACATTTTAGGTAAATGCATCATCATGTTAATATCCTGTGGACCAAATGTAAGACAGACAGAGGCCTTACAGTCAAACTTGTCTTTCTGATGTTCAGTTCAATGGGGGAAGTGACTCGCTCACATTTTCTCATCGTCACAGTCTGCTGCCCTTTTCTGGATAGTCACGAATCGAATAAGAAGACGGTAGGGAGGAATTCTTACTGCACATTAATAGATGTGTCATTTTCTCATTGGGCTCTGCTGGGTCTAGCCTTGCTAAAATCAATAATAACTTGTATCACATTATCACAAGTACAGGCACAATCTCACATTCTCACTAAAGCATAGTAAAAGTCATCAAATTACCAAGCAGTTTAATACTGTGTGATAGCAACATGGTAATTCTCAAGCGCTCAATTAAAAAGATAATGGAGCATCAATCAAAAAGTTTGCTGTTGTTTGAAATTAAACTTTTTTTGGCGGGGGGGTTGGATGCCTGTGGTTCCCCATGTGTTTAGTCAGACTTGAACATAACCATAGTCCAGAGGAAGCAAAAATAATGCATTTGTTAAAAAAAAAAAAACAGATCTCGAGATAAGAGTGGCTTTATTTTTGGATATCCTTTGCCTTTGGCAGGTGTCACTCCATGGTTACATTGTTACATATAAAAAAATGCACATACACTAGGTGTTGGTTAGTTAAATGTACCAAGAGCCAAAAGGCTTTGGCAACTTAACCAAGCGATAATTGATGACACCAAATAACAAGTGGAAAAAATGTGATATACACCCCCCCCCCATCTTCTCTCGTCATAAAGAGAGCTGCAAGCAGTTTGTGTCAAATAGTGTCACAGCCTGTGCATCAAGGCACTGTTTCCAAAAGACAAAACAAAGGAGTAGGGGTGGTGATTAACCGAAAGCAGGACTGGGCGATATAGCTAAAAAAATGTATTATGATATAATTTCTCTAAATGGCGACACACGATACATATCACAATATGTTTTTTGTATACTGAATGTCCTTTAAAATTTGGTTTTACTCACATTTTTATTAGAAATTATATATACAGTATGCATTTTATATATACAGTGGATATAAAAATTCTACATACCCGTACTCCACCATTACTGTGACCTATAACCTGTACAACCCAAATGAAAAACAAACTGAAATCTTTTAAGAGGAAAAAAAAAACTGATTGCATAAATATGCACACCCTTAAACTAATACTTTGTTGCAGCACCTTTGGCTTTTATTACAGCACTCAGTCTTTTTGGGTAGGAGTCTATCAGCATGACACATCTTGATGTGGCAATATTTGCCCATTCTTCTTTGCAAAAACATTCCAGATCTGTCAGACTGCGAGGGCATCTCCTGTGCACAGCCCTCTTCAGATCACCCCACAGATGTTTGATCAGATTCAGGTCTGTCAGCCACTTAGCAGCCTCCTTGACCAGTTTTCTTCTTGTCTTTTCATCAATTTTGAAAGAACATCCAGTTCTTGGCAATGTCACTGTTGTGCCATATTTTCTCCACTTGAAAATGACTGTCTTCACTGTGTTCCATGGTATATTTAATGCCTTGAAAATTCTTTTTGACCCTTCTCCCGACTGATACCTTTGAACAATGAGATCCCTCTGATGCTTTGGAAGCTCTCTGCGGACCATGGCTTGCGCTGTAAGATGTGACTACAAAAATGTCAGGAAAAGCCTAATAAAACAGCTGAACTTTATTTGGGGTTAATCAGAAGCCCTTTAAATGGTGGCAGGTGTATGCTGACTCCTATTTACATTGATTTTGAATGTAATTGGTTAATTATGAGTAAGACACATCCCCAGTTATAAGAGGGTGTGCATATTTATGCAACAGGTTATTGTAAGGTTTTTTTTTTCATTTTTTTACATCACAAAATCCTGGCATTTGAATAGGGGTGTGCAGACTTTTTTATATCCACTATATATATATGTATATATATTAGTGGTGTTGGATGATTAAAATTTCTAATGGTGATTAATCTTTTGGAACGCTAAGTTAATCACCATTAATAACACCTTAATAGCGTGTTCTTCCATTCAGATACAGTGTACCTTAAGTTGGTAATTTTTTGAGTTTCTCATACTGTTATAAACATGGGAGTGGACAAATATGCTTGCATTCTTCACCTGCAGGTTTACTAAAGCTCTCAATATATCCAAAATGACAAAGCTATCCAGATTATTCTCCAGAAAATTCTCAAAAGTACTACCACATGTGCAAAAAAAAAAAAAAAAAAAAAAAAAAAAACCAGAATGCCAGGGCTTAGTAATGCCATTGCAACACAACTACCCTCCCATAGCAAACATCCACCAGCTGAACACAAATCAATGAAACTTGCGTGTCACAACAGACACAATTTCCCTTTTAATAGAAAAACTGTAAGCATAAACAACTATCTCGCCCATGACGTCACCAACCGCGCAGCAAAAACAGGGCGTGGGAGTGAGTAGACATTACAGACACAGCTTGAGAATTTTAGACTGCTACTCACCTACCGACAGCTGGACTCAAAGCTGTGCAGATGAAAGAGGTGGAGTGTCTGCCCTCAGCTGCTGGCAGCCACTACATCTGTGGCACGTAGCTGTTTACCGCTAGCCGGCTAGCCGGCTTCAAAAAAATAACAACCAACATCCAGGTGAAGTTTTGGAGGAGGCTGTGACAATTATCCAGGTGAGAGCTCCGACAGATGACATTGCAAACTTAAACATGACAGCGTTTTGGGGATTTCCATGGCAGTGATCCAGTTTTTTTGACTTCGCAATGTCTGCATGGCGCGCACAGTGTCTGTCACTACCCAGAGTGGCTTCCTTAGTTCCGTACGGAGTGCAGTTTAGGCCAAAAAGTACTGTTCGTGCTTTCTGACGGTTAACTGCAATCATAAAATTTGTTGCCATTAAAGTGCTGATGACACGTTTTTGACTTCCTCTAATTTTTCAACACATAATACAGTATGATGAAATAATATCTTGTGCTCTAGCGAGCCACAATACATGCAAGCACCGGCTCTCCTCCGTCACTGGTGCTCCTCCGGAGTCAGCCAGACTCGGCCAGGCACCATAGCCTTGGAGGAGGTGTCAGCTTCACCTATGCCAGAAGCCGGGGAGAACGTGTGCTAGACGGGTGGGCCGGAGGAGGCATTCCTGTCCTTCGTGCGCTCATGGTAGCGGTTGTCCAAACTGATGGCTTGATCAATAAGCTCATCCAGGGAGGAGGGAGCAGCATGAATCGCCAGGTCATCACAAAGGTTGGCATTGAGACCCTGGAGGAAGGCGCTTCTTAACATCATTCCAACCAGAATCTGCCACGACGACCCGAAACTCCACAGAGTAATCGGCTGGTGACCGACTGCCCTGGCGGAGTGACAAAACACGACTCATGATGTTGCCCTCACTCTCTGAGCGATCAAAAACCCGGGAAAACTCGCTAATAAATTTATCAAAAGTGTAATTAGGGCCCTCCACACTATCTAATATAGACTGAGCCCAGCTGAGGGCTCGGTCTCATAGCAGGAAGGTCATAAAGTGAATGTTAGACGTGTCGTCCAGGTACTCCCTGCCCACCTGCCACAGATACAGCTGAACCTGACACAAAAACCCCTGACATTTCCCCACCTCCCCTGCATACAGAGTAGGTGAGGGAACAGAGGTGGTTCAGCGGATGGTAGAAGAAACTGGAACGGCAGGCGGAGGGAAAAAGCCTGAATGAGACATGTGATGAAGGTGTTCCGTGACCGTGCTCAGCTGCTGCGTAATGGTCTGCAGCTGTTCAGTCAGCACGGCCACCTGCATACAATGCAGAGAGGCAAAGTTTATACACAATTTTATTGAAAAGAGTTGGAGCAAAATTAGCGAAAACAACACACAACAGGGCGCATGCGCACGCAGCGACCGGCAGCTGGTGAAAAAAATCCATCGTCTGTGTGTCTGTTTTTACGCACTTTAATGTGTTTTTAACAAAATTCTCTGTGTCGTTTCTGTCCTGGAATGTTTGTGGACTGTATGACGAAGAGCTCCCTGGTTCCATCAATATGGATTTCCTCCCCTTTTTTGCACTGCTGCTACTTTTCCACCGGCCCTGTGTCTCTGAGGTGAGCGCGATTGGGATCATGCCGGGCAGAATACATTATTCCAGGGACATGTTGCTGCATTTAAACACGGGTGATGCAGCGTCTGTGATTGAGTCTAAGCCGCAACTGCCGGACTTTATTTTGAGAGACGTTCACGGACACAGCGGTAAAAAGAGAGACGGTAGAAGGAAGCGCGGAAAGCGTGGAGGCGTGAAATTACGCCTGAGAAGACATCAGTTTTGTAACATTCCTCTTCCTTCTATGATTTTTGTGAACGTACAATCTCTGAGGAACAAGGTGGATGAAATTTAAGGCAATGTACGCTACCAGAAGGACTTTAAGAACTGCTGTGTCATGGCTTATACCGAGTCTTGGCTTACTGCGCATGACCGGGATGCGGACCTGTGGATTGATGGCTTTTGAGCCCCACTCCGCTCTGATCGGCAGGAATAGGTAACGGGAAAACGTCAGGGGGGCGGCGTATGTTTATATATTAATAAGCAGTACTGCACATCTGTCACGGTCAGAGAGCGCATCTGTACACCTGATGTGGAGCTTCTGTCTGTGTCACTACGCCCCTTTTATTTGCCTCGCGAGTTCCCCCAACTTTTTATCACGACTGTGTACATCCACCCGAGGGCAGACGCTGACTCCGCCTCCAGCACCGTCTTTGATGTGGTACAGCGGCTGCAGTCAATTTCTCCAGAGGTGCCAAACTTTATTCTTGGGGATTTTAACCATGTTTCTTTAAAGAAGATACTTAAAAACTTTTATCAGTATGCCTCCTGCCCAACCAGGCGAAAAAAGACATTGGACCTGTGCTATGGATCCATTGAGAGGGCCTATAAATCACTCCCCCTTCCTCCTTTAGGATCCTCAGATCACAACTGTGTACATTTGCTGCCCACATATAAAACTGCTCTCAGAAGAGGCAAGGTGGAGACCAGGGACATTGATGTGTGGACAGAAGATTCAGTGCACAGCCTCCAGGAATGCTTTAACTGTACAGACTGGGAGATGTTCACACTGTCCTGCGGGGATGATTTGGACCCTTTGGTGGACGTCACATGCTCATACATGGCTTTCTGTAAAAACACGATCGTTCCACGTAAACGTGTCAAAATATATCCCAACAACAAGCCATGGGTTACAAAATCAGTTAAATCCTGCTTACAGAGGAAAGCACTTGCCTTTAAACAGGGGTCTGTTTCTGAGCTACAGGTTGCCACAAAAAAGCTGAAGGCCGAAATTTTAAGAGCAAAACAGAATTATAAATCAGAATTGGAAAGCAAGATGGCAACAAAGAAACTTGGTTCAGCCTGGGCCAGTATGAAAACTATTGCAGGCCTTCAGAGCACAGAACGTAGTAATCGTGTGTTTTTAGATGGTTTTAATTCAGACACAGAGCTGGCTAATGCTCTTAATTGTTTTTATGGTCGTTTTGACTCCTTTGATTTTAGCAGTGAAACCCAAGATTTGAAACAGAAACTCAAAGACAATCAGCACTTTAATATTGAGGTGCAGGATATTAAAAGGGAGTTCTGCGCTGTAAAAGTGAACAAAAGTCAGGGCCCTGATAATATATGTGGGCGCTTGGTAAAGTCCTGTGCACATGAACTGAGTCCTATATTTCATTACATTTTCAATAAGTCCTTACAGACACAACATGTGCCTAAGATCTGGAAAGAAGCCGTGGTTGTTCCCGTTCCAAAATCCAGCTGTCCTAAAACGGTAAACGACTTTAGACCAGTTGCTTTGACTTCAATTTTAATGAAAATTTTTGAAAAACTAGTCAGATGTGAGGTCCTAAAGCAGACTGAGCATGCATTGGATCCTCTGTAGTTTGCATATAGGCCTCACAGAGGAGTGGAGGATGCCACTGCCACTCTGTTTAACATGGTTTTTAAACATCTGGATTTTAATGGGACACATGCCAGGCTTTTATTTGTGGACTTTTCCTCCGCCTTTAATACAATCCAACCTCATATTTTAGTTGAAAGGCTCCTGCAACAATTTGATTTGAGCAATAATCTGGTGGGTTGGATTCAGGATTTCTTAACCAACAGGACACAGAGAGTAAGGGTCAATGGTACATTGTCTGACCTAAAGTGTTCTTCTACTGGCTCTCCTCAGGGGTGTGTGTTGTCACCACTACTCTTCATCCTGTACACAAACATGTGTCGGAGCAGACATGACAACAGACACATTATAAAGTATGCTGATGACTCAGTTATTGTCAGTCTCCTCCAGGATGGTGAGAGTGGCCACGGCCCAGTAGTTGATGATTTTGTTCACTGGTGTGAGGATTCCTACCTGCAGCTGAATACGACAAAAACTAAAGACATGATTATTGACTTTAGGAGGAAAACTCCCAGGCACAAAGTACCGTACTAACTAACCTGCACTTATATAGCGCTTTTCTAGTCACAAAGACCACTCAAAGCGCTTTCACCAATACTAACCCTCTATTCCAAGGGCCCATAGGAAACAAATATCTAGGGACAATTTAGAACAGCCAATTAACCTAACATGCATGTCTTTGGATTGTGGGAGGAAACTGGAGCCCCCGGAGTAAACCCACGCAGCACAGGGAGAACATGCAAACTCCACACAGAAAGGTTCCAACCCCTGCCAACCTGGGGATTCGAACCAGGAACCTTCTAGCTGTAAGGCAACAGTGCTAACCACTGCACCACCGTGCTGCCCACTAAAAGGCCAGACCACCGAATGTGTACAATCCTACAAATATCTTGGGACGATTATTGATAGTAATTTAATCTTTGAAGAGAACTGTGAAAGGGTGTGCAAAAGGGTCAGCAACATGTGCATTGCTTGAGAAAACTTGCACGCTTCCAAATTGACCCAACCATAATGACAATGTTTTATCGGGCTTTTATTGAATCTGTTTTATCCTTTTCTTTAGTGTCATGGTTTGGTCAGATGAAACTGAAACAGAGGAAATCCTTGGATCAGGTAGTTAGATGGTCCAGTCGTTTGCTTGGTGAGTCACAGCTGAGCCTGACATCCCTGTACACCAGACAAGTACAGAGGATGGCTGCCTCCATTTTAAATGATGACTCCCACCCTTTGCACTGCAACTTTCAGCTTCTTCCCTCAAGACGGAGGTTTGCTGTCCCAAAAAGTAAAACACAGCGCTACAAAAACAGCTTTGTTCCTGCTGCTGTCAAAGAGTTGAACAAGTTGTAACAATATATTGCACATAATTTAGGTACCTATTTATTAACTCCATTTTATATTTACTTATTTTTGTAGGATGTTATTTGGGTTCTAAATATTTTATTGGGTTTTAGACCTTTGAGTTTTTAACCTCTTTGACTAGTTTTTAACTTTTTAATATGACCCTTCTCTCTTACCTCTGGTTTTTCTCTCATCTCTTTGTCTTTATACCCTGATTGATGGAGCCTTGAGTATTTTTATCATGTTTATAGTCAGCTTCATGTGGAGTCTCGCATCGCTTTTCTTGAGGATGCTAATACAGCTCTGGATGCTAATCCCCCCGCAACCCAGACGCAGGTAGAAGATTTACTTTTGAAGCTGGACGATTTAGAAAATAGATCACGCCGAAACAATCTACGCTTTGTCGGCTTTCCAGAAAATTGTGAAAAATCAGATGCCCTTACCTTCATGCGCAAAGCTATCCCACATCTGCTGAAAATGGAGTTCCCTGGAGGGCTGGAAATTGACCGTGCGCATCGGAGCCTCGCCGGACGCAGACCTGATGGGCAGCCACCCAGGGCTATCCTGATTTGACTTCTGCGCTTCCAGGATAGGGAGTGTATTGTGGAGGCAGCGTGCAGGATGGGAAAGCTGGATTGGAATGGTCACCACATCATGATTTTCCCGGATTATTCCAGACGAGTATCCGAGATGAGAGCGGCGTTCAAGCAGTGTAAACATCTGCTGCACCAGAAGAAGATTGCATTCTCTCTCAGGTACCCTGCAGTTCTCGTTGTGAAGTTGGCAAGTGGTAAACAGGAGTTCACTGACCCTAAAAAAGCATTGAACCTGATTCTTTCACTACCGTGAGACATTGATGAACAATGGTATGAATATATGCTATATGTTTATTTGTTATATATTTTTGACTGAGGATTTAATGCAGTATTAATGTAAGATTCCTTTTTTTTGCCCACGCTATATTGTCTATAGGCATGAGGCTGCTGCGATGTTACGGCTCTCCCTAAGTTTGTTGCACTGTTCACAGTCACGGTCCTAGAGTTTTTTATTTTCTTTTTTTTGGTTGGTGCGGTTTTTGTGCACCGATGGGTGACATTGGTTTCAGGTCACCGATTATGTTACTTTATGATTATGTGGTTTTCGTTTTTTTTTTTTTTTTTTTTTTTTTGTCTTTTTAATTTTTATTGTGTTTGTCTTTTGCCCAGTGAGGGGGTTTTTGGTGGAGAATTGCTGGATATTTTGGATGGTAATATGTACCGTTTATGATGTCGGCTAATTGTCAGAGCTTTCTTAACCTCATTACTTGGAATGTTAAAGGCCTTAACCACCCAATTAAGAGGAAAAAAATTTTGGCGTTTATTAAATCAAAAAAAGTGGATGTAGCGTTGCTTCAAGAGACCCACCTCACTAAAACAGAATCTAAAAAACTCTGTCGGGACTGGGTGGGCCATGGGTTTGCGTCTTGTGGTAATCGCCAGAGCAGGGGGGTAGCAATCCTTATTCATAAACATTTGCAGTTCAAGTGTCTAAAAGAGGTTAGTGATGATGATGGACGACTCCTTATAATTCTTATAGAAATTCAGGGCCATAGGATGATACTCGCTAATGTTTATGCACCAAATATAGTTGATTGTGCATTTTTTGCACAATTGGAACACGAATTAAGCGAAATGGGTAATTGTCCCATTTTAGTAGGCGGGGATTTTAATCAGGTCATGGACAACATTTTAGATCGGAGCACCCCCTCACAGCGTTCATCTAAATCTGGCTCTATATTGAAAGACATGTGCAATGCAATTGGTTTGGTAGATGTTTGGCGGCTTTTTAATCCGTCCACAAGGGATTACACTTTTTATTCCACTGTTCATAATGTGTTTTCCAGGATTGATTATTTTTTAATGTCAAAATTTTCTGTTTCTTCTGTAAATTCGAGCTTCATTGGTAGCATAATACTATCAGATCATGCCCCTGTTTTTCTACATATGATCCCGCCTTGTCAGTTGAAAAAAAATTCTAGATGGAGGCTTAATTCAAGCTTTCTTTTTAATCCAGATTTTGTGTCCTCTTTGAAAGCAGAGATCTCCTTATATCTTGAGACAAACTGGGATTCTGCTCCCTCTGCCAGGGTTGCTTGGGAGGCCTTTAAGGCATTTATTAGGGGACATATTATTCAATATGCATCTTTTAAAAAGAAAACTAACATTGCTAAACAGATTGATTTGGAGAGGAGAATAGCTATATTAGAGACTTCATTCAAACAAGACACAAATTTAGTAAATTTGTCACCCCTTCTGAAGCTTAAGTATGAGCTGAATTCAATTCTAACACAAAAAGTTGAATTTTCCCTATTTCGTCTTAGGCACAAACAATTTGAGAAGGGGGATAAAGCTGGCAAAATGCTGGCTAGATATATTAAAATGAAAGAAGCTCAGTGTACTATATCTGCTATTAGGACACAGGATGGTACTCTGGTGTCAGACTTAAATGAAATTAATGGTGCTTTCAGAGAATTTTACACCTCGCTTTATTCTTCTGAAATGGAGGCTGGATCTCAAGAGATCTATGCATTTTTATCATCCCTATCTTTGCCCTCCCTAACGAAGGAACAAATAGACTTACTTGACGCCCCAATTACTAAAGAGGAAATTGTGAAAGTGATTAAGAGCTTCCCGACTGGAAAGGCACCGGGCCCTGACGGATTCACTGCAGAATTTTACAAGGCCTGTGTTGATGAGCTTTCTCCTTTACTTTTAGAAATGTTTGCGGAATCTTTTGAACAAGGCCGTTTGCCCCCTTCTTTAACAGAGGCTTTCATTTCGCTTATTTTAAAAAGCAATAAAGATCCGTTAGAATGTAAGAATTATAGACCAATTAGTCTTATAAACTGTGACTGTAAAATTCTCTCCAAAATTTTGGCATTAAGATTAGATAAAGTAATGATATCTCTTATAAATCCTGATCAGGTGGGTCTTATTCGTTCCAGGGGTGCGGCAGACAATATTAGGCGATTTATTGATATCATATGGTTAGTTCAAAATGATCCCTCACTTGCACACCTCTCTCCAGTGGCAGCCCTCTCCCTGGATGCTGAAAAAGCATTTGACAGGGTTGAGTGGCAGTATCTCTTTGCAACTCTAGAGACTTTTGGTTTTGGTTCAAAGTTTCTTTCTTGGATTAAATTACTATATAATGAACCTAGAGCTTCAGTGATATCAAATCGAGTTACATCACAGTCTTTTAGACTTTATAGGGGTACGCGCCAGGGCTCCCCTTTAAGTCCCTTGCTTTTTGCTTTGGCATTAGAACCATTAGCTGTTGCTATCCGCAAAGACGGCAATTTTCCAGGTATTCAGGTCCATGGCAGTACCCATAAGATAATGTTGTATGCTGATGATGCATTGGTACTGATTACACAACCTCAAAAATCAATTCCAGCTCTTCTTAAAATTATTAACCAATTTTCACGTTTGTCTGGTTATAGAGTTTAACTGGATAAAATCAGAAATTCTCCCTCTAACATCTTATTGCCCTAAAACACTGTTTACATTTGGTCAAAATATAGGCTTCTCTTGGCCAAAATTAGGAATTAAATACCTTGGCATCCTGTTTCCTCACATTTTATCAGATCTGATTCAGATTAATTTTGAACCCTTGCTTGAAAAATTTAAAATAGACATAGAAAGGTGGTCACCTCTTTTTTTGTCTCTCTGGGGCAAGGTCAATGTTATTAAGATGATTTGTGCACCCCGATTTAATTACCTTCTGCAATCTCTTCCTCTTAGGATCCCAGTTGGTTATTTTCGACAATTTGATAGGTTGTGCAATAAGTTTTTATGGAATGGTAAGCGCCCTAGATTAAAGTTGAAAAGATTGCAGAAGTCTATAGATTCAGGAGGTTTGGGGGTCCCAAATTTGGTTTTATATCATTACGCTTTTAGTCTTAGACATTTGATTCATTGGGCTCTCCCCCCTGAGAGAGCTCCCCCTTGGTTTTATTTGGAGAGTTATTTGAGCAGCCCTCTTCCCCTAGTACATCTAATCACAATTAAACTGTCTTCTGAATTTCAGTCGCATCCTATTATATCCTTTTTACAATACGTTTGGAAGAGAGTTGCTTCTATACTAGAGTTTAGCTCTCATCTTCATTCTATGGCTTCTATTTGGCTTAACCCAAGTCTCCATATTGGAAAATCCCCATTTATGTGGAAAATCTGGGTGAAAAAGGACATCTTGATGTTAAAAGATCTATATGAAGGGGGAGCTCTCAAATCATTTGATGTTCTACGGGCACAGTATGGACTACCACAGAATCAGTTTTGGAAATATTTACAACTTCGACATCTGCTGTGTCAAGTCTTTGGATCTACAACTACCCCTCCTCCTGATGTAGATTGGCTCATCCAGGCTTTGAGTTCCTGTGGCAAAAGATCTAAGGCCTCAAATTTCTATTTAATGCTCCTTAAGAGCTCAAATAAAGATTCTACATTCCTTAAACACGTATGGGAAAAAGATCTGAATTCACAATTTACTGATGTTGAATGGGCAAATATTTTAAAGAATGGGAAGAAAGTGTCTAGGGAATTGAAAACCAGACTTGTTCAATTTAAAATTTTGAATCGATTTTACTGGACGCCTCGTAAAATGTTGAGAGCGAATCTCATTCACTCTTCAAGCTGCTGGAGATGTCTACAGGGGGAGGGGACATTAATCCATATGATCTGGAGTTGTCCGGTAATACAGGACTTTTGGTTGCAGATCCATAGACATATTATGACAATTGTTAAGCAAGAAGTGCCATTTACTCAGAGACTTTTTGTCCTTGGGGATCCATCAATGATTCAGGACCCAATCTCTGATGCCGAGTGGATTCAGACTGCTTTGATGCTGGGCCGAAAGTTGATCACTTTTTACTGGAAATCTTCCTCTGCCCCACCCGTAGCTCAATGGCTCAGGGAGTTGGGCAAGCTTGCTGCACTAGAACGCCTTTCATATAAGCTTCTGGACAGGATGGACAGCTTCTATAATAAGTGGGGATCCTATCTTACCTGTATAGGTGTAGTAGATTAAGCTAATCATTTTAAGAGTATTAGGGTGGAAATGGAATGTTTTATCCTCTCACTGGGTATACTTGTTTTTTTTTGTTTTTTTTTTGTGTTTGTTTCTGTTTTATTTTCTAAATTGAAAACCCAATAAAATTCAAATTACAAGAAAAAGCTTAAAAATAAAATAAAATATATTCATTTCACTGTTGAAAAGGCTGATGTCATGTTCCTCTTCCGGGAAGGCAGCAAGGACGGCCCAAACATAAAGATGACTTTAGCAGGTTTAATAACAAAAGACACAGCACAGGGCTGGATAATCACTGACAGAACATATAGTATGATAACACACCGGACTAATGCGGTTGAGGAACACAACAAGTGTTTAGTAACTATGTACTGTATATTGTTGTAAACTCCTCCTGTAATAACTTTTAATGTTTTGTTTAAATTGTTTTACCCATGGAGGACCCGGCAGAATGGGGAATAGGGAAAGGAAGTGTGTGGAGGGGGAAGGAAAAGGGAGGGGAACAGACAAAAAGACAAACAAACCAACAACTAAAAACAAACAGAAGATAAACTGCTTCTCCCACCAAAGATGTCTCAACATGAGTCTGGTATCTGCACCTGTTAAAGGAGAGACATTTGTGCGTGTGCGTCCGCATGCATATATATGAGAGCTCATGCAAAATAAGTGTGTACATGTGAGTGGTTTGTCAGAAAACATGCAAAGAGGGGGGCCGGTCACAGCAACTTCCCCCCCGAGAACCCCGAGCAGGCAAGGCAACGCCGCCAACCCCCACAGGGCACAAATACCTGAGGCCAGCAAGCTCCAGGAAAGCCAGGCATCCACCCCCGGAGGGCCGATCGAGTGAGGCCAGGCTGCGAGGTGCCCGCTGTGCCGGCTGCTAGGCAGTCAGCACAGCAGACCCACACCCCCCGGGCCCACCAACATCCCACACCCCCAGTGGGGCCAACACTAGGCCCCAGGTGCCAGGAGGCCAGCACCCCCACCCCCCGGGCCAGAGACCGACTCGAGCCCTGTGGTGCGAGCCCCCCCCAGGCACCCCAACAGCGGGTCCGCCCATCCAGCACCACTACCGCATACCCCGGGGACCTCCATGCCCAAAGAAGTCCTTACAGCCCAGGGGAGCCCACATAGCCAAGAGGCACAACTCCCCTCAATCTAGCACCTCCCGACTCGCAGACACACCCATCCCCACACCTTCACACCCTCATGCTCTCATACGTACCCACATGCACTCCCTCACTCTCACTCACCCACTCTCACACTCCCAGACCCACTCATTCTCTCACACTCCTGCAAGTTTGCAGCCTTTTGCCGGATGTTTTTACGGCCAGAACCAGTTTTTCTTGTCACCAAAATTTTTGAACATGTTCAAAACAAGAGAAGCTACCGGTGTCATGCCAAAAAGTGATGGGCCATCAGAAGCTGATCGGCTCACTGCGGGAGAACACCTTACTCGGCTAAAGCCATTTCTCTTCTAATTTTGAGGCTGACAGCTGCTTTTGAACAAAGCAGATGTAACTTTTTGTCCATGCAATTCGCAAAGGTATGTCTGTGAATATTTAATGCGTTGAGGGATTAGTCATAATTTTAGCCCCATGAGTTTTGTGTTAGAATAATCAGATATGACATTTTATGCTGTAGCAGCTTTTAACGTTTTTCCGTATATGTTAAGAACAGTGTGCTGAAATTAACAAAATCCGTGAATAATAATGTAAAAGTCAATAAAGCTTTTCTTTCCCATGAATACTTGTGTTTGTCCATTGTTTACCTCCTATAATTATATGTATATTGTAAGTGGAATCTATAAAATGTATGCTTTATCTGCAAAATTCATTAAGGCTCCCAAATTGGATTCAGACATTTTATCTGCCAAAAATTACTTGATTTGGTTCTTCAAGGTTGAATTGTGAAGATTATAATATAGCATGTTCTGTCCAACTTCTGAATAGTCTCAAAGGGCTGTTATAATTTATAAATATGTTATTTCACCTGCCAAAAATTGATTAAGGGTCTTAATGTTGATTTAAACAGTTTTCATGCTTTAAAAATAATTGCTTTGGTTGTTCAGGGTTAAATTGTGAATATAATATTGTAACTTGCTCTGTCACACTTGTGAATAGTCTCAAAGGGCTGTCAGAGCCAGTGTTGGGAGTAATGCATTACTTTGTAACCCCTTACTGTAACGTCACTACTTTTTCAATAATGTGCTGTGTAACAAAATTACTGTTTAAAAATTCAGTAATGTATTACAATTACTGAAATTCGATCAGATGCATTTCTTGTTACTTGTTTTATTAATATGAATAGTTATTTTTAACACAAATAAATTAATATACAAACTGACCCTACTGTAGCTGAGACATACTGTAGCCATCAGTTGACGTGACCTGGTGCAGAGAGCTGAGTCTTCACTGCTGAGTGGAGAAAGAGATGAAGCTACTTTGTTTTTGTGGAAATAGACAGATTATTTTTCCTTTATACGGTTAAGAACAAAAGCATATTGGTGGGTTGCAAGCTAAAGTGCCGGTTGAAACCTACTGCAATGTCGAGAAGTGCTTGAAAATGGCAACAAACCTCCGACAAAGCTAATGCTAAGTAATGGCTAGCTATGCTAACAACACCGTGTTAGTGGATCTACACTATCTGAACAACCACAGCTGGATGTAAAGTAGAAATACTCTTGTCTCAACAGCCACAGCCGGATTTCAAGCACAGGTATGTATCTGGACAGTTTGTGATCCAGCAAGAATTAAAACGACTGATTGCCAGATACATCATTACAGACTGAAGACGTAATAACAGTCAGTTTCCATCAGACAGCTGAGACTGTGAACCACTGAATTTAAAATACATTTCCTTGCTACCCGGATAAAGATTATTACCTCCGCCAAGGAGGTAATGTTTTTGCCGGGGTTTGTCTGTCTGTCTGTCTGTTTGTCTGTCTGTTTGTCTGTCTGTTGGTTAGCAAGATAACTCAAAAAGTTTATGACAGATTTCAATGAAACTTTCAGGCATTGTTGGAAATGATACAAGGAAGAACTGATTAAATTTTGGTAGTGATCCGGATCACCGTCCAGAAGAAAACCGCCATTACGGAAAATGCCATTTTCGTGAATAACTACTGAACCACTAATCCTATCATTGTCAATCCAATTGCTAATCATATGTTCTCATGGTCAAGGAATCTGAAAACGTACACACAAACACTGTATGGGGGGAACTGTGGCCGCCATTACGGAAAATGTCATTTTCGTGAATAACTACTGAACCACTAATCATATCATTGTCAATCAAATTGCTAGTCATATGTTTTGATGGTCAAGGAATCTGAAAACGTACACACAAACACTGTATGGGGGGAACTGTGGCCGCCATTACGGAAAATGTCATTTTCGTGAATAACTACTGAACCACTAATCATATCATTGTCAATCAAATTGCTAGTCATATGTTTTGATGGTCAAGGAATCTGAAAACATACACACAAACACTGTATGGGGGGAACTGTGCCGCTTGGCGGAGGTCTGCGCTCTCCGAGTGCTTTTCTAGTTCAAAAATGGATTTTGAACTCCAGAAGGAATTTTATGTTCATTTTCTTCAGATTTTTCCCATAATAAGAGCTCTCAAGGCAGGATAAAGCAGACTGAACATGTTCTAAAAGCTCTGTCTGAAACAGTCTGTTTTCAACCTGACATTATTAAGCCCGTAATACATCCATCCATCCATCCATCCATCCATCCATCCTTTTTCTACCGCTTTCTGGGGCCTGGGTCGCAGAGGCAGCAGCTCAAGCAGACAAGCCTAGACTTCCCTCTCCCAGACCACCTGCTCCAGTTCTTCAGAGAGGATACCAAGACGTTCCCAGGCCAGTTGGGAGACATAGTCTCTCCAGCATGTCCTGGGTCTTCCTCGGGATCTCCTCCCAGTGGGATGCGCCCGGAACACCTCAAGTGGGAGGCGTCCAGGAGGCATCCTGATCAAATGCCCAAACTGCCTCAAGTGGCTCCTTTCGATGCGGAGGAGTAGCAGTTCTACTCTTAGCCTCTCCCAGATGACTGAGCTCCTCACCCTATCTCTAAGGGTGAGTCCAGCAATCCTACGGCGAAAGCTCATTTCAGCTCGCTTGTAACCGCAATCTCATTCTTTTGGTCATTACCCAAAGCTCATGACCATAGGTGAGGGTAGGAACGTAGATTGACCTGTAAATTGACAGCTTTGCTTTGGAACTCAGCTCCATCTTCACCACAACAGACTGGTACAACCTCCACATCACTGCAGATGCTGCTCCAATCCATCTGTCAATATCTCGCTCCATTTTCCTCTCATTTGTGAGTGAGACCCCAAAATCCTTAAACTCCTCCACTTGGGGCAGGAGCTTGTCCCAAACCCAGAGAGGACAATCCACCCTTTTCAGGCTGAGGACCATGGACTCGGACATGGAGATGCTGATTCTCATCCCAGCCGCTTCACACTCAGTAGCAAACTGTTCCAGCAAGATCTATAGGTCATTGGTCGATGAAACCATTAGGACAAAATCATTTGCAAACAGCAGAGATGAGATCCTGTTTTCACCCAACATGACACCCTCCATTCCTTGGCTGTGCGAAGAAATCCTATCCACAAATATTATGAACAGGATCGGTGACAAAGGGCAGCCCTGGCGGAGTCCAACTCTCTCTGGAAGCGAGTCCAACTGGGTGTTGGCAATTTGAACAAAACTCTTGCAACGGTCATATAGGGACCAGGTAGCTCGAAACAACAAGCCTGATACTCCATACTTCCACAGCACCCCCCACAAGAGACCACAAGGGACGCGGTTGAATGCTTTCTCCAAGTCCACAAAACACATGTGGACTGGTTGTGCAAACTCCCACGAACCCTCGAGGATTCTTGAGAGGGTAAAGAGTTTGTCTGATGTCCTTTAAATGGGACCATGAAATTGTACTCTTGAATTGTTTTTTATGTGTGCCATCTCTCTTATGTATCTTTTTACCTTTAAACTTACTCCCTACTTATTTCAGGGTCAACAGTTTCTGAAACCTGACATGAATTGCTTTCTATATGTGCTTTTTTTTTTCTTTAAATAGCATCCTGCCTTCCCCAGGGACTACAGATGGAATTTATTGAGAATGCTATAATCTGGTGCAGAGCATCTTTGCCTTGTGTTTATTGTTTTTTTTTGTTTGTTTTGTTTTTTTCCTGTACATGGTCCCTGACAAATAAACCAATAAACAAACAAATGTGCCACGGCCAGGACGAAAACCACATTGCTCCTCCTGGATCCGAGGTTTTGACCAGCGGTCGTACTCTCCTCTCCAGTACTCTGGCAGAGCCCTTCCCAGGGGGGCTGAGAAGTGCGAGCCGCTAAAGTTGGAACACACCCTCCAGTCCCCTTCTTGAAGAGAGGAACCACCACCCCAGTTTGCCATGTCAAAGGCACTGTCCCCGATCTCCACACAATGTTGGCCATAATGTAATCCATTAATTAAATTATCTTGCTATCAGTGGTGGACGCTCAGGGCCAGCAAAGCCTTCTCTGCTGGCCTAAACACTATCAGAGTTACACTTTACAACCTTTACAACATATTTGTTCCATGAGGATGTATTAAATTATTCCCAATAGTCTGTTCTCTTCATTTTGTAGCTCTTTCTCGTAGTTGCTCTCCTTCCAGTAGTGTAATGCATGTTAGAGTTTTTTTTTGTCCAATCATATTTCAGCCATCTGTGTTGCCAGGGTCAAGCAAATCTGCCTTGGGCCTTCAGGAATTAACAGTGTGCTTTGTATGTTAAATTAACTGTTAAACTTATCCTGTTGCTTTAGCCAGTCAGATGTCTTTTGTACCTCCAAGGGTATGCATAGAAGGCATCCAAGAATGTCGGCATTTTTACGTCTTTTGATTGGATGGTTAGACTCCTCCACCCACAATGCAGAGGATCCTAGCTAGCAAAATACCAGTGCAAGGACTTGCTTAAGCAGCTACAATATACTTTATCTGTTTAAATATAATAGCTGTTTTTCCACCCACAATGGCTGACAGGGGAGACAAAAATGATTTGGTCACTGATATTTAAAAAAAATCCATTTTCCAGATGGACTTTTCAAGAAAAGCTGGTCATGCCGCCATCAGTGTGTGAATGGGTGGATAGCAGGATCTGTAAAGCGCTTTGGTCATCAAGAGATGAGAATAAAAAAAAGCACTATATAAGTGAATGCCATTTACCATTTACCATTTACCTTTGTGAAGAGAGGTTTGCCAACCCCAAAGCTAGCAGGCCCGTCTCAGCTGGGGAAAGGATTTGTCCACCCCTTCCATATTAGCAACGAGTGATACAGTATCCTTGTATTACAGCCTCCGTGGAGTGCTGCAAATTATCTTGCTGTGACTGCCTGTTGTTTGCAACTGATTGAGTAGGTGCTCGGAGCCAGGCAGGGTTTGCAAACTTGAGCTGTCTGTCACACCATGACGATTTAGGCAGTGTTTGCCAAACATATAAAAATTGGTCTAAAACGCAGGGATACACAGAAATTTTCACTTTTGGCCGTATGCATCGCGTAGCCATAACGACTTGGACATATAATTAAGTAATAGTAACTTAACCCTTAGATGCATAAGCAGGGTAACAGTTACCCCAGCGGTTGTTTTTTTTGCAATATCTTTGTAATTTTAACTTTTTACCATTTAATCTTCCATGTATTCCTCAAATAGGTTGTGTTTGACATGAGGCCATTTGGATTTGTATCTAATTGTTAGATTTTTTTAAGTAATTGCATTTTTTGTATCAGTACCACACTTTTCCAAATGTGGGGTCAAAAATGACCCCAAGCTTTTCCCAAGCTGTCCCCTTTTGAATCTCACCACGGTTATCAGTAACACTGTAGACGCTGCAATTTGCATCTCAGACTGGATGCTGAGGGTAAACAGAGAGGGTAAACAGATGAGGACAATACAGTGTATACAGTGAGGACAATGTAGGTATTGTTAGATGATATGTTTATCATTTAATCTTCCATGTATTCCTCAAATAGGTTGTCTTTGACATGAGGCCATTTGGATTTGTTAGATTTTTTAATTGCATTTTTTTGTATCAGTACCACACTTTTCCATATGTGGGGTCAAAAATGACCCCAAGCTGTCCCCTTCTTTTGTTGACCAAAATATAATTTAAAATAATAATAATAATAATAATAATAATAATAATAATAATAATCACCCAAAATATAATAAAAATAATCATCTTTAACCAAAATGAAAGAAATTTCTTAAGTTTACAGCATAAAACACACACATTCTAGTTGGGGTCATTTTGACCACACTCATGGAAGAGTGTTGGAATTGGTTGGTCATGCATCTAAGGGTTAAACCAACTAATGCTTAGTGGACTGCCGACATTCACAACTTATGCACAACAATAGTCTAACTTCTGCATAGCGCAGTCATGCCAAACTGCCATTGCCTCCCGATCCATGAATCCTAGTTTTGGGAGAGATCATCTCTGTTCAGCCGCGATGATTCTCCCCTCCAAAGACCACGATGGGGGAAGGGACCGACCTGGCAGAGCTGTCAAATCTGTCAGGTCAGTCATGCCTAAAACAACTGATGTGACACATCAGGAACATCAGATAACAGTTATCACAACCTGGCTCAAAGGCAACCGAGCTGATGGCGATAAAAAAAAAAGTTTATTTTTAATAAAGTGAAAAAAATAAAACCAAGATAATACATGGAGTGTGCTTTTGCTGGGAGGCGCAGCCAACAGCAAATAGCTGTGCTCTGCAGTTCAGGTGATCAGCTAATTGAATCCACCTTCTCTGGTGTTCTGACATGTTGGCATATTTACCAGAACAGAATTGGACAGATGATCATATAAACTTCAGTTAAATGTTAAAAACCCCGACAGGTCCCGTTAAACATAAAACGTGTGTTTAGCTCTGTGTGTGTGTGTGTGTGTGTGTGTGTGTGTGTGTGTGTGTGTACGTATGTGCAAACGCTGCAGGCAGAGAGCTCTGTACGGGTTTTTCCTGTGAACCAACGCTGCAAATATGCCATTTGCTCCATGGATGAGAGACGTTATCAGCTATACGCTGGATATGTCCGAAAATTTTCAGCATGCTGAAAATTAATTTTCAGAGGAGCTCGGCGAACAACGTCATATACGTACCAGCATGCTTCAGCGTGCTCTTAACTTAGACAAAACTGAGCCATAACTGATTCACGTACCCCAGCATATTCTCCAAATTTTTCATACATTTTGCAAACACTGCCTAAATCATCCAGGTGTGACAGCACCTTAACTAAGGCAGCAGCAAGACACCAAAGCATAGCCGCCAGCTGGACAAGCAGCAGTACTTTTAAACCTTTGGGGAAACAAGAGTGGATCTGCAGTTCAACGAACAAGTGCACAGGGAAATGGAGCTCTACAATGAAAAGGTAAAGATTTTTAAAACTATAAAATTAAAGTTATTTTTAACAAGCTTTATGTGGATGGTCTCATAGGCTGTTTTTGTGGTGTTTGGTATGAATGGCACTTGAAATCGTAGATCACCATGGAAGGCCTATTTGTAAAATACACGGTCCGCCACTGCTTGCTACAGTGGTGTGACAAAGTGTTTGCCCCCGTCCTGATTTCTCATTTTTTTTGTATGTTTGTCACACTTAAATGTTTCAGATCATCAAACAAATTTAAATATTAGACAAAGATAACACAAGTAAACACAAAATGGAGATTTTAAATGAAGGTGTTTATTATTAAAGGAAAAGAAATCCAAACCTCCATGGCCCTGTGTGAAAAAGTGATTGCCCCCTAAACCGAATAACTGGTTGGGCCACCCTTAGCAGCAACAACTGCAATCAAGCGTTTGTGATAACTAGCAATGAATCTTTTATAGCACTGTGGAGGAATTTTGGCCCACTCATCTTTGCAGAATTGTTGTAATTCAGCCACATTAGAGGGTTTTCAAACATGAATCACCTTTTTTATTTCTTGCCACAGCATCGCAATGGGATTCAGGTCAGGACGTTGACTAGGCCACTCCAAAGTCTTCATTTTGTTTTTCGTAAGCCATTCAGAGGTGGACTTGCTGGTGTGTTTTGGATCATTGTCCTGCTGCAGAAGTGCGCTTCAGCTTGAGGTCACAAACAGATGGCTGGACATTCTCCTTCAGAATTTTTTTTGTAAACAGCAGAATTCATGGTTCCATTTACCACAGCAAGTCTTCCAGGTCCTGAAGAGCAAAACAGCCCCAGATATCACACTACCACCACCATATTTTACTGTTGATGCGATGTTCCTTTTCTGAAATGCTGTGTTACTTTTACGCCAGATGTAATGAGACACACACCATCCAAAAAGTTCAACTTTTGTCTTGTCAGTCCACAGAGTATTTTCCCAAAAGTCTTGGGGCTCATCAAGATGTTTTCTGGCAAAACTGAGGCAAACCTTTATGTTCTTTTTGCTCAGCAGTAGTTTTCATCTTGGAACTCTGCCATGCAGGCCATTTTTGCCCAGTCTCTTTCTTATGGTGGAATCATGAACACTGACCTTAACTGAGGCAAATGAGGTCTGCAGTTCTTTGGATGTTGGTGTGGGGTCTTTTGTGACCTCTTGGATCTGTCACGATCTGAGCGCGGGGGGATTCCACCAGGCTCAGGTTTTCTGCCTTTTTTCATATTTATACTGTGTTGTCATTTTGAGCTGTCACTTATCCTATATTGTATTGCTGTATGATTTATTTTCCCGTTTACGTTTGTTATAGTTTGTTTATTGTATTTTTGAGGTTGCTTGTCTCCATTTTCTATCATCTCGTTATATTTGTATTCTGTTGTGTTTTTTCTCTCAGGGTTGACAGCTGTCAATGGCTTTCTGGGGTTTTGCTCTGTGGGCGTGTGGCCCTGTCACCTATCAGCTCCAATGGCTCCCTCATCTCTCATTATTCCCACCTGGTCCGAATTGTATCTTTGTTTTCTCCTGCCCGCTCGGATTACCCACACCTGTTACTACTTGTTTCATTTAGTCTGTAGCCTTATTTAAGGGACTGTGCACCGTTGTCCGGGGCAGCACCCTACTCTCAACTAACTAACGTGTCTCTTTACTACCTTCTGTGTTTATCCTAGTGTGCATTCCATGGCTAGTTTCTCCAGGTTTAGCCAGCAACAACTCTTGCCTTAGCGGTTGCTATTTTTGGGCTTCTCCTGTTGTCTCCTGCTCCTATTAGTTTTTCTTGGTTTGGTCTTGTTTGTGCCTTTGTGCTTTTTCACAATTAAAATTGCAAACTCACAGCTGGCGTTTGGTGCCTTTTTTCAGCCCTGACAACGGAATTTATGACAGAAGGGTGCTGCCAGTGTGGAGCACCAGCAGCTGTGAGTTTGCTCTTTATTTTTTTTTCCCACGTTTTTGGTTTTTTGTCTGGAGGTTTTGGTGAAATTGCCACCATGGACCTCCGTGTCTTTGGACTGAGCGAGGAGGAGTGTGTGGTGGCGGACCTTTTTGTGAATTTTGCCTCAAAGGCTCGAGTCACCCACACTCTCGAATTTGCTTTGATTTTCGTGGACAGCGCGACCCAGTTGACTGAGGTGTGTCCCAGCCTCTCGAGCTACCCAGGTCTGACTGCTCTCCTCACCACAGTGGTCGAGTCCCAGTGGCGACTCGGTGAGCTGGTGAGGGAGTCTCCCTCAGTGTGACCTGGACTGGTGAAGAAACGTCCCCGGCTTGCCCACCTCACCAGGAGCCCGTGTCCTCATCCTCCCACTAGATGGCCCTCGGAGCTCCGGGAGGGACATTGTCTGGCTCTGGAACAGCAGCTGACTCCATCATGCCCCAGGAATTCAAGCAAGTGCTTATTCATTCACTCTCTCTCTCTGCTGAAACCTCTTGTCTAATTCCTGGTGGTAAGGCTCAGTTATTACAGTCCACTGGGTCCTCACCATCAGCTGCTGTTACCATCTCCTCACCTCCTTCTTCTGTCTCCCTGAAATTTACTCCGGTCCTAGGAGGGAGCCACTGGACGACGGATGAGTCTGTTGATTCTGGGACCCTTGGTTCGACTCGACCACCACGTCCAGCAAGAGAGAGGAACGCCCTGGCTCCTCTCCTCGGGGCTAGGGGCTTATCCATGTCGAAGTTGGTGCCAATGACCAAGCACCCCCTGACTCTGGCGTCTCGCCCACGTCGCCAGAAGCCCGTGTCTTCGCCCATCATCATGCCTGCAGGCGCGGCACCTCCATGTTCTTCTGGAGGGCCCACAATTGCTGCAGCCACTGAGAGGGATGACCCTGTGCCTGCTGCAGCAGAGACCATCGTGTCCCGGGAATACAGGCAAGTGAATTTTTGTTCTCCATTAGCTAAAAATGAATTATCTTGCCTGGTTCCCAGTGATGAAACTCAGCCTTTGCAGTCCACTGAGATTTCACTGCCTGCTGCAGACATTTGTTCCACACCTGCTACCCTCGTGTTTCCTCCTATTTCCCTTGAGTGTCCCCCGGCCCCAGGATTGTGCCACTGGACGAGGGAGGTGCCTGTGGTCCTAGACGATCTGGTCCCAGCTCCGTAGCCA
The DNA here is from genome assembly GCA_020510985.1 of Pholidichthys leucotaenia. Lineage (NCBI taxonomy): Eukaryota > Metazoa > Chordata > Actinopteri > Cichliformes > Pholidichthyidae > Pholidichthys > Pholidichthys leucotaenia. The sequence goes on along the minus strand of CM035844.1, from coordinate 376,764,537 downwards.
TGGGTTGGATGAGGGGAGGATGCTGCCAGTGACCTGAAGCCTGCACCCATGACTGAGCATCCCCTGGCTTCAGCTGCACAGGATTTGGCACCAGCTGTGAGGCGTCCTCCAGCTACCATGCCCGACAAGCCATCTGCACCAGGTGTTTTGCTTGGAGGCCCTGGGACTGCAACCACCATCATGCCAGCTGCTGGGGTCACCGCAGCAGGTTCGCCGGAGTCCTGGATGACATTGGAGCTTGAGTTCAGGCGAGTACCATGTTCTGTTCCTCCTTCTGCAGATTCAGGAAAATCTTGTCTGGCTTGGGGTGGGGGGAGCTAGGTGCAGAAGTCCTCTGCTCCTGAGATCCCCTTGCCGGGCTCCGCTGCTGCCGGTGATTCTTCTCCGGTGTCTTCTTTGTGTTTTTCTCTCAGTCTGACCACGCTGAGAGTGAATGCTCAGATGGATGGACTCGAGTCACCCCTGCCTGCAGCACCGGAGTCCTGGATGGTGGTGGAGTCCAAGACAAGGCAAGTGCTCTGTTCTGTTGCCATCTTATTAGATTTAGAGATTTCTTGTCCTGCTCAGGGTGGGGAGAGCCAGTTGCAGTGGGCAACTGCTTCTGGTCTCTCCTCATCGACTCCACTACTGCCGGTGGTAGTAACCCGGCATGTGTTTTCTCTCTCCTGCCCGAGTCCTCATCTAGGTCCATGATTGGTCATCCACCTCCTCCTCCCGAGACCGTGATAGATTCCTCTTCTCTGCCCGAGGCTGTCGTGGATAACCTTTCTCTGCCGGAGGTTGCAGCATTGGCCCAGCCCGGGCCCATCGTGGGTGCTACTTTGCTCCAGCCTGGGGCCTTCATGGGTGCTGCTCCCCCTCCGATAGAGGTCATCGCAGGGGCTTCATCCTTGCCCGGGCCCACTGCGGGTGCAGCTTTGCTCCAGCCCGGAGCCACCATGAGTGCAGCTTTACTCCAGCCCGGAGCCACCTTGAGCACAGCTTTGCTCCAGCCTGGAGCCGCCATGGGTGCAGCTCCACTTCAGCTCAGAGCTGCTGAGGGTGCAGCTCCACTCCAGCCCAGAGCCATTGAAGGTGCAGCTTTGCTTCAGCCTGGAGGCACCGTGGGTGCAGCTCTGCTCTAGCCCGGAGCTACTGAGGGTGCAGCTTCGTTCCAGCCCGAAGCCGCCAAAGGTGCAGCTCTGCTCAAGCCCGGAGCCACCGCAGGTGCATCTCCGCTCCAACTTGGAGCCACCGTGGGTGCTACAATGTCACAGTCCAGGACCACCAAGGGTGCTACAGGCCAGCCTGAGGGTGTCGTGGTTCCCCATCCTCTGCCTGACGTCGTCGGGGCTCCCCCTATTCCTCTTCCTTCCTCACCTCTGGTCATCCCGATTGGGGGACCGCCCCCTGGATCACCCTCTCTGTGGTGGTGGCTAAAGAACTCTGGCCGACCACCTGACAGATGTTGCCGTTAGGTTGGCTGGTTCACATTCTCCGGCAGACTGCCCGACTCTTACCATCTTGCCATCTGCCGGGCCTGGGACTTCGGCTGACCACCAGAACTGCCTTGTTCTTTGCTCTAGGGGGCCTAGGTGCTCAGTTCTGTGTTGGTCCTGAGCGGGACTTTGTTTTTGATGTTTCCCCTCAGTCTGAGCCTTGCTGGGAAGCATATCCTGAGAGGGTTTTTTTGGTTTCTTTTGGTTGGGTTCGGTCTCTCCGTACCTGGGTCCCCCTCCTCCCACCCAGGGTGGGGCTGTTTTCTTGTTGAGGTGGGATTTCTGTGTGTGGGGGTTCTTTTCTTTTGATGTAACCCTGGGATGTCTTGCATCCCCCCCTTGAGGGAGGGCTCTGTCATGATCTGAGCATGGGGGGATTCCACCGGGCTCAGGTTGTCTGCTTTTATCATATTTGTACTGTGTTGTCATTTTGAGTTGTCACTTATCCTATATTGTATCGCTGTATGATTTATTTTCCCGTTTAAGATAAGATAAGATAAGATAAGCCTTTACTAGTCCCACAACGGGGAAATTCCAGGATTGCAACAGCGCAGGGATAGCAACACTCAGAGCAACAATCAGAAGGCAAGAAAAAAAACAAGCAAGCAAGAGCAGCTAATATACATATGTACATATTACTATAAAATATACACTCACCGGCCACTTTATTAGGTACACCTGTCCAACTGCTCGTTAACACTTAATTTCTAATCAGCCAATCACATGGCGGCAACTCAGTGCATTTAGGCATGTAGACATGGTCAAGACAATCTCCTGCAGTTCAAACCGAGCATCAGTATGGGGAAGAAAGGTGATTTGAGTGACTTTGAACGTGGCATGGTTGTTGGTGCCAGAAGGGCTGGTCTGAGTATTTCAGAAACTGCTGATCTACTGGGATTTTCACGCACAACCATCTCTAGGGTTTACAGAGAATGGTCCGAAAAAGAAAAAATATCCAGTGAGCGGCAGTTCTGTGGGCGGAAATGCCTTGTTGATGCCAGAGGTCAGAGGAGAATGGCCAGACTGGTTCGAGCTGATAGAAAGGCAACAGTGACTCAAATAACCACCCGTTACAACCAAGGGAGGCAGAAGAGCATCTCTGAACGCACAGTACGTCGAACTTTGAGGCAGATGGGCTACAGCAGCAGAAGACCACGCCGGGTGCCACTCCTTTCAGCTAAGAACAGGAAACTGAGGCTACAATTTGCACAAGCTCATCGAAATTGGACAATAGAAGATTGGAAAAACGTTGCCTGGTCTGATGAGTCTCGATTTCTGCTGCGACATTCGGATGGTAGGGTCAGAATTTGGCGTCAACAACATGAAAGCATGGATCCATCCTGCCTTGTATCAATGGTTCAGGCTGGTGGTGGTGGTGTAATGGTGTGGGGAATATTTTCTTGGCACTCTTTGGGCCCCTTGGTACCAATTGAGCATCGTTGCAACGCTACAGCCTACCTGAGTATTGTTGCTGACCATGTCCATCCCTTTATGACCACAATGTACCCAACTTCTGATGGCTACTTTCAGCAGGATAATGCGCCATGTCATAAAGCTGTAATCATCTCAGACTGGTTTCTTGAACATGACAATGAGTTCACTGTACTCAAATGGCCTCCACAGTCACCAGATCTCAATCCAATAGAGCATCTTTGGGATGTGGTGGAACGGGAGATTCGCATCATGGATGTGCAGCCGACAAATCTGCGCCAACTGTGTGATGCCATCATGTCAATATGGACCCAACTCTCTGAGGAATGCTTCCAGCACCTTGTTGAATCTATGCCACGAAGAATTGAGGCAGTTCTGAAGGCAAAAGGGGGTCCAACCCGTTACTAGCATGGTGTACCTAATAAAGTGGCCGGTGAGTGTATATACACTACCGTTCAAAAGTTTGGGGTCACCTCAGACAATTTTGTGTTTTCCATGAAAAGTCACACTTTTATTTACCATCATGAGTTGTAAAATGAATAGAAAATATAGTCAAGACATTGACAAGGTTAGAAATAATGACTTGTATTTGAAATAATAATTTTTTCCTTCAAACTTGGCTTTCGTCAAAGAATCCTCCATTTGCAGCAATTACAGCATTGCAGACCTAACATGATTACACAAGGGTTTTCTAATCATCCATTAGCCTTCTGACACAATGAGCAAACACATTGTACCATTAGAACACTGGAGTGATAGTTGCTGGAAATGGGCCTCTATACACCTATGTAGATATTGCACCAAAAACCAGACATTTGCAGCTAGAATAGTCATTTACCACATTAGCAATGTATAGAGTGTATTTCTGATTAGTTTAAAGTTATATTCATTGAAAAACAGTGCTTTTCTTTCAAAAATAAGAAAATTTCTATGTGACCCCAAACTTTTGAACGGTAGTGTATATATACACACACACAGACACACAGTGCAGAGCATTGTAGCTGGATGGAATAAATATATTAATATGTAAACACACAGTGCGGAGCAATGTAGCTAGATGGAATAATATGTAGATATATAAACACACAGTGCGGAGCATTGTAGCTAGATGGAATAAATATATAGATATATAAACATAAACACACCCAGTGCGGAGCATTGTAGCTAGATGGAATAAATATGTAAATATATAAACACACAGAGTGCAGAGCATTGTTGCTAGATGGGATGAAACAGCACAACCGTCTACTTAGTTATCCTACATGGTATGATTATGTGCCCATACATATTCTCACTCTCCATAGCGAGCGGTATTTTCCTAGTTGTATGCCAGAGGGGACCATTGTGTAAGTCTATTGCATCTTTTGCATTCAAAAAACTATTAGTTTGTTACGTCTTTTTGCTATCTCTGCGAGCAGCCCTGCTTAGGTTGTACAGTCTGACAGCCGTTGGTAGGAAGGACCTGCGAAACCTCTCGGTTGTGCACCTGGGATGATGTAGTCTGCTGCTAAATGAGCTCCTCAGTGCATTCAGTATGTCCTGCATAGGATGGAACTCGGACTCCAGCAGAGATGACAGTTTAGCCACCATCCTTCTCTCTCCTATCTCCTCCACCAGATCAAGGCGCTGCCCCAGGACAGAGCTAGCTTTCTTGATCAGTTTGTTCAGTCTCTTCCTATCGGCTGCAGTAATGCCACTGCCCCAGCAGACTACTCCAAAAGTGATGGCTGATGCCACCACCGTGTCATAGAATGTCTTCAGCAGCGTGCCTTGTACACCAAAAGACCTGAGTCTCCTCAGCAGGAACAGCCTGCGCTGTCCCTTCTTGTAGAGTGCATCAGTATTGTGTGACCAGTCTAGTTTATTGTTCAGATGAACACCCAGGTACTTATAGGCTGTCACCATCTCGATGTCTGTTCCTTGTATATTTACTGGTGCTGTGAGGGGTTGTCCTTGCCTGCGGCAGTCCACCACCAGCTCCTTAGTTTTTCTTGCGTTGATCTGGAGGCAGTTCCGATGGCACCAGTCCACGAAGTCCTGGATAAGCCCTCTGTACTCAGCTTCATCTCCATTGGAGATGAGGCCAACGATCGCAGAGTCATCAGAGAACTTCTGTAGATGGCAGTGTGTTGTGTTGTGTGAGAAGTCCGCAGTATAGAGAGTGAACAGGAAGGGAGCCAGCACCGTTCCCTGGGGGGCCCCCGTGCTACTGATGATCGTGTCGGACACACAGTCCCGGGTTCTCACAAACTGAGGCCGGTTCGTGAGGTAGTCCAGGATCCATGATGACAGGTGCTGGTCCACCCCTGCGCGCAGCAGCTTGTCCTTCAGGATCATCGGTTGGATGGTGTTGAAAGCACTGGAGAAGTCAAAGAACATGATCCTCACCATATTCCCGGGCTTCTCCAGGTGGGACAGAGAACGGTGAAGGAGGAAGGTCACCGCATCCTCCACCCCAATGCCATGCTGGTAGGCGAACTGGAGTGGATCCATCGCTGGTTCCACCAGGGGGCAGAGGTGAGCAAGGAGCAGTCTCTCCAGGGTCTTCATCAAGTGGGACGTCAAGGCCACCGGTCTGTAGCTGTTCAGGTCTTTGGGGTGGGAAGTTTTTGGTACAGGTACCACACAAGATGTTTTCCACAGCTGTGGTACCCTCCCCAGTTTTAGGCTCAGGTTGAAGATATACGTCACAATCCCACACAGCTGGTCTGCACAGGACTTGAGGAGCTTTGCGCTGATGCCGTCCGGTCCCGACGCCTTCCTCGCCTTGATCTTCCTCAGCTCCGTCCTCACCTGGTTCCTGGTCAGGGTTAGGATGGGGGGCTGTGTGTTGGGAGTGGGGGGGTGTTGGTGGAGTGGGGAGTGGGCAGCAGGACTTGATTTCTTTAGAGGCAGCAGTGGTTGTTGTGCAGACAGGGGGGAGGGCGGTTGGTCAAACCTATTGAAAAACAGATTCAGGTTGTTTGCCCACTCCCTGCCCCCCGTGGCCTGGGGGGAGGTATTCTGGAGCCCAGAGATGGTTTTGAGGTTTCTCCAGACCCCGCTGATGTCGCTCTGTTGCAGCTTGTCCTCCATCTTCTTCCTGAAGCTGTCCTTGCCTACTCTGATCTTTCTCCTCAGCTCCCTCTGTACGGACTTCAGCATCTCCCTATTCCCAGACCTGAAGATCCTCTTCTTCTCTCTCAGAAGTGTTTTTATCTCAGGGTTGATCCAGGGTTTGTTGTTTGAGTGACACCGTATGGTCTTGGTGGGAACGGATTTGTCCACACAGAAGCTGAGGTAGTCCGTGAAGGTGTGAGTGAGGCCATCGATGTCCTCACCATGTGGATCGCAGAGCTGCTTCCAGGCGGTGGCTTCAAAACAGCCCTTTAGAGTGTCCATTGTCTCCTCAGAACATAACTCGTTCGTTTACGTTCGTTATAGTTTGTTTATTGTATTTTTGAGGTTGTTTGTCTCCATTTTCTGCTATCTTGTTATATTTGTATTCTGTTGAGTTCTTTTTCTCTGGGTTGACAGCTGTCAATGACTTTCTGGGGTTTTGCTCTGCGTGGGCGTGGCCCTGTCACCTATCACCTCTGATGGCTCCCTCATCTCTCATTATTCCCAGCTGGTCCGAATTGTATCTTTGTTTTCACTTGCCTGCTCAGATTACCCACACCTGTTACTACTTGTTTCATTTAGTCAGTAGCCTTATTTAAGGGACTGTGCACCATTGTCCGGCGCAGCACCCTACTGTCAACTAACTAACGTAAGTGTCTCTTTACTACCTTCTTTGTTTATCCTAGCGTGTATTCCACAGCTAGTTTCTCCAGGTTTAGCCACCGACTCCTCTCGCCTTAGCGGTTGCTATTTTTGGGCTTCTCCTGTTGTCTCCTGCTCCTATTAATTTTTCTTGGTTTGGTCTTGTTTGTGCCTTTGTGTTTTTTCACAATTAACATTGCAAACTCACAGCCGGCATTTGGTGCCTTTATTCAGTCATGACAAGGGAATTTTTGAAAGGATGAGTCGCTGCTGTGCTCTTGGGGTAGTTTTGGTCGGCTGGCCACTTCTGGGAAGGTTCACCACTGTTCCATGTTGTCGCTGTTTGTGGATAATGGCTCTCACTGTGGTTTGCTGGAGTCCCAAAGCTTTACAAATAGCTTTATAACTTTTTCCAGACTGATAGATTATAATTACTTTGATTCTCATTTGTTCCTGAATTTCTTTGGATCACAGCATGATGTCTAGCTTTTGAGGATCTTTTGGTGTACTTCAGTTTGTCAGGCAGGTCCTGTTTTAGTGATTTCTTGATTGAGAACAGGTGAGATAGTAATCAGGCCTGGGTGTGGCTAGAGAAATTGAACTCAGCTTTCCAAAGATGTGATAAACCACAGTTAATTTATGTTTTAGTGTGGGGTGGGGTGGGGGGGATCACTTTTTCACATAGGGCCAGGTAGGTTTTGATTTTTTTTTACCCTTAATAATAAACACCTTCATTTAAAGACTGCATTTTGTGTTTACTTGTGTTATCTTTGTCTAATATTTAAATTTGTTTGATGATCTGAAACATTTAAGTGTGACATACAAAAAATGAGAAATCAGGAAGGAGGCAAACACTTTTTCACACCACGGTATGTGTGCAAGATGATTTGAGTATGCATTTAAAAATGTTAGTTACTTTTCCAAGTAATTACTTACTTTAATCATGCAGCAATTGGTAAAGTAACTCAATTACTTTTGAAACAAAGTTACTAGTAACTGTAATTAGTTTCTATTTTTTAGTAACTTTCCCAACATTGGTTATAAATATGTCACTTCACTTGCCAAAAACTGATTAAAGATCTTAATGTTGATTGAAAGAGTTTGCACACTTTAAAATGATTTTATTTGGTTCAGGATTAAATTGTGAATATGATACTGTAACTTGCTCTCTCGTACTTGTGAAATAATCTCAATTTGACAGTGTGGCAAATATTTTTCCTGTCAAAAATTGATTAAGGGTCTTAATCTGGATTGAAACTCCAGAAATCCAATCATAACCGGTTTATTCATGTGCATGTAAACATGGTCAATGATCAAGTTTACAGGTACACTAATCAACCAGTTATGATTGGATTTCTGCAGTTATCTGATTATTCAAGTGGTCATGTAAACAGAATAATCTGATAAAGGCCATGTAACTGGAGTCATTACTCCAATTCATTCAGGTTGTTCATGTTTTGTAAAAGATCAGTGGTTCAATAAATGTAAACATTTTACAATGTACTTGTACTTGTCATGAACCCTCCCTTGCGCCTCTCCATTGCGCATGGCGAGGGGTGAAAGGATGAGGATTTACGCGCAGGTAACACCACAACACATTTATTGAACAGATGGAAAAACTTCCATGCAGTTCAAAGTAACATTAGTGCTCGAGGTTACAATGAAGCCCTCCAGGACGCTCTACAGTCATGGTTAAACTGGGCACAGTTCCAAAGCATGGCTGGGAAAAGGCACGGGGGAAACGCCAACAGTTTGTACTCACGAGGCTGCAGCGGTCCTCGAAGTCCAAGTAAGTCCAAGAGCATAACACACACCGAAGGGAGTGGCGACGGTGTGGCACGAAACACCTTTACTTGACACAAACGATAATCCAGCAATGCTTGACTGGCGAAGCCCTGCTAAAGTACAAGCATTGCTGGATACACAATTAGGAATACCTGGGCGCAGCATGGGAAGATGGCATACGGGAGTGGGAACTGCTGACAGTGATTAGAGACGGGGCATGGTCGGACTGGCAGACAGTCAGACAGCACTCACACCAGCGTTAGCCAAAGGGGCTCCCTCACCGCTGCCGGCCAGAAGGCAGTGGCTATGGGTAAGAAACAGCACTGAATACATAATATGCACATACACAGCAGCGCCTAAACCCACAGAGAGATCAGGACCGAGCCGGGGGTAACCAAGCCAGCTCGGCTCCTGATAGTACTTCTTTGTACTAAATTTGGTTTTGCCATTAGGTTGTTTTGCTATTATTTTACTGGTCCGGCCCACTTGACAATAAATCCGGCGGTATGTAGCTCCCGAGCTAAAATGAGTTTGACACTGCTGCCCTATGTGGTGATAACATAATCATGACTGCATAAAGGACTTCCCCCAATGCAGCTAACAAGCTAATATGCTGCCACCATGAGTCATGTGACCCACAAGCCCTCAAACACTGACTTCTGCACTGGACAATATTCAATTTGGATACATGTGTGTGAAATTATTGTATTATGCTAATTTACTGCCGAATCACTGCAGTGATATATTCATTGATACCACACTCTTGTGTAATATTGCTTAATCAAGAGCCTTGTCAGTGAACTATAAGGGAGAAGAAAGGAGGGGAAAAACTGCCAAAGAGCTGACATGAAAGCTTCAATTAACTGTGGTGCTGAATTAAGGACAAATTGCCCAGCCCTACAAACTAGCAGTATTTTGTTCGTTGGGATGAGATTGCACTGGTATGGCCCTAGTATTAGATATGGAAAAAGCTTTTCATGTAAAGGTGTAGTATTCTTGGGGTAAAATAACAATTCTACATGACTGAACTAAAATACCATCCAGCCTCAGTGTGCCGAGTGTCTGTTTTCATGTATCACTTTCAGGGTTGCAATTGTCTCAGAGTTTGTATGAGTCAGCATGTTTTTGCATTGCATTAACCCCACAGGGTCACCAAAAGGAATGAGGAAAATATCACTGCATAAATAGGTAATGTTGTGATGCACTACTGCCATATGAGGATGTAGGATGGATTGCAGGTTACAAACAGGTGATGTTTTGGGATGAGAAAATGTATGCAGATCATGACCTTTCTGCTTTGAATCCTCCCAGGTTGGTATAATGCGGGAACATTAAGACCTTTTGGTTCTGTCTCGCTGCGGTAATGGCTTGTCTGGAAGTGCAATAACACAAACAGGCGAAACAACATGTCGAGATGAAAAGAAGGCCAGATCGTGTGGTGGTTTTTAATTCAGCTGCTATGCGGTCTTATGGAAATCAACACAAAGCTAAAAATAATCTTTGCTGCATCAATTCTGAAAATCACGATAATGAGACTGATTTGAATGTTTTTCACCTGGGAGGTAGCTTTAAATAGGGCCTCCTGAAAGCACCCCTTACTGCATTCAGGCAACTGTTGAAGCCAATCACTTTAATTTAGCTTCCCTGCATCAGCTCTGTGATGGTATAATTGGGTTACATAATTAACACTAGCAGGAAAACAAACTGCAGCACTTCTATCAGTGTCTGGCAGGAGGACGTGGTGCTAAGAACTGTTTCTGGGGGTCTGATTAGGTTGCTTCCTCAACCACAGGGGAAAAAAGTGTATCTGCACTCTGACAGCTCTTAGGATGTGCAGAACTGGAACTAACAGGTGAAATAGTGAAAGGTGGAATTGAGAAGAGGCGGGGGGGGGGGGTGTTAGAGAGCAGAAATGATAAGGCAGGGGATAAAAAAAAAAGGAGCAGATGAAAAGAGATTAATGAAGAGAGAGAGAAAGGTGAGCAAAACAATAGTGAGATGGGATTAGGAAAATAGACAGTTAAGCAAAATCGAGGTGAAGAAATTGGATGAGAAAGGAGAGGAAATTACTCTGACTCAGGTGTAATTGGCTTGAAATGTGTCCTGCAAAAATAAACGTTTGAGTTGGAAAGGTCACCATCAGGTCTTACCTGCACTAATAAACCTGCTTGAATCATCCTTTTTATACTCTTATTTAATAGCATGTTGGTACACAAAATATCTACAGCACTATGAAAAAGTGTTTTCCCCCTTCCTGATTTCTTATATTTTTGTGTATTTGTCATGTTTTAGATCAAACAAATTCTGATATTAGACAAAGATAACCAAAGTTCATTTATTAAGGGAAAACTGCTATCCAAACCTACCTGACCCTATGTGAAAAAGTAATTGCCCCTAAACCAAGTGCCACCCTTGTCAGCAACAACTGCAGTCAAGTGTTTGTGATAACTGGCAACGAGTCTTTTACATCGCTGTTGAGGAATTTTGTCCCACTCATCTTTGTAGTATTGTTTTAATTCAGCCACACTGGAGACCTTGAGCTTGAGGTTACAAACTGATGGTCGGACATTCTCCTTCAGGATTTTCTGGTAGAAAGCAGAATTCATGGCTCCATCAATTACAGCAAGTTGTCCAGGTCCTGAAGCAGCAAAGAAGCCTCAGACCATCACACTACCACCTCCATGTTTGACTGTTGGCATGATGTTCTTTTTATGAAATGCTGTGTTAGTTTTACACCAGATGTAATGCCTTACAAAAAGTTCAACTTTGATGTTGTCAGTCCACAGAATATTTTCCACAAAGTCTTGGGGATCATCAAGATGTTTTTTGCAAATGTGAGGTGAGCCTTTGTGTTCTTTTTGGTCGGCAGTGGTTTTTGCCCTGGATGCATTTTTGCCGTGTCTTTTTTTAGTGTTCAATCTTTGGGCAGTGTCCAAACTGAAACAAGTTGGGCCTGTAGATCTTTAGATGTTGTTCTGGGTTTTTGTTTCTCATCTGTTCTTGGATTTCTTTAAATTGCTTTTCTTTAGATGTGTTGCCTTTTGAGATCTTTTAGCCTATTTCACTTGGTCACACAGGTTCTATTTCAATGATTTCTTGTCGTGTGCCTTGTGGTAGAGCACCCGCCCCTCAGCTGGGAGGTCATGGGTTCAAGCCCCGGCCGGGTCATACCAAAGACCATATAAAATTGGTACTTCCCGCCCTAGCTTGGTGCTCAGCATAATAGATTGGGGGAAGGAAAACTTGTAACCCACTGACAACAGATGGAAATTAGCCACTGGCTACAATCTGGCAAGTTTACATTGACTGATATCAATGTTCATCCACTTGCACTGACCTTAAAAACAGCAATTCATCACGGCTGGCAGTAATCAAACCTGGGTGTGGCTACTGAAATTGAACTCAACTTTCCAAAGAATGTGCTTAGATCACAGTTTATTCACAATGTAATGGGGGAAGGGGGTACTTACTTTTTCACATAGGGTCAGGTAGGTTTGGATAACTTTTTCCCTTAATGAATGAAATCATCATTTTAAAAACTGAATTTTGTATTTACTCGGGTTATCTTTGTTAAATATTAAAATTTGTTTGATGATCTGAAACATTTAAGTGTGATAAATGTGGAAAAAATATATAAGAAATCAGGAAGGGGCAAATACTTTTTTGCAGCACTGTATTTTCAAGTGGAATCTCAAGCATCAAAAGAAAAGTCTAAAAAGGAATAAAGTCAAAGTTATGTGTATATTTTTGAATCACAGGAACATAAAACTCCCAACTAAAAAAAACTCCAAAATCAGTGTGCTCATTAGCAAAAAAGATGAGTGCATATTCATAATGAAATCAGCATGTGCAATCCTTGGTAGAGGCTTGGTAGACGAAGAAGAAAGGGTTGATGAAATAGAATGCAAGGTCTTCATTAAGCACAGTGACAGCAACCTGCTTTCGATCTGCAGGGAACTGGTGCTTGGGGACGGCCTGTGCTCTGAGGCTATGACATGCAGGATAAAACTGCGGGATTTGCTTTGAAGCCTGATGAGATGACGAATTGCAGCGGCGTCGGACAAACTTTCTGTGGATTGTCTAGAGGAGAGAAAGGAACGTGGGGAACGAGAGCAATCAGTTGTCGCTGTGACTCTGCAGCAGAAAGCAGGCAATCAGAGGCCAATCAGAATCTCCAGTCTTGGGACATCAAAAATAACTTACAGTAATTCACAAGTACGGACCGTAGAGATTCATTTTAACACCATTTCATCAGCAGTGCCTTTGCTGGGAAGGCAGGAAAGTTAGAGTCATGTTTGAACTTTGAAGTTATAGCAGTAGTACCGTACATGTTCTCATGTTGTTTAATATTTTCTTTTAGTTTTTTTTTTTATGTTACTAATATCTTCCCAGAACTAATGGAATGTAGTTAAAGGAATAATGAGTGAGAAAAACTTTTTTATTGGGGATGATTAACAACATGTCTCCAAAAATGGCCATTTCTTCTTAACTTTACAGAATGGAGGTCACATTTAACAATCCATTCACTCTCATAAGTCCCTGCTTACTTGGTTGGGACCTTGCTGTTTTCTTCTGAAGGCTGAAGTAGCCTGGGGGTTGCAAAGTTATTTGCTGACACAAAAGCAAGCTTGTTTAACAAGCTGCATCTATAGAAATTGGGGCTACAGCTGCTAATTAGTGCTGTGACATAAAATACTAGAATTAATTAAGTTAATTGACTGTAATTGAGGTAGGTGAGGCCCAGCAGACGTAGCTGTGGCTGAATTTTGAATCCTTGTGTAATTCAAAGGACTATAATTTGATGTTTTTCCTTCAAATTATTAAAGAGGAAAAAGTCATATTTTTAAGGCAACCAAGTTAAGATCATGTATTTAAATTAGCATTGTACATTTTATGTTGTATGCTATGGTTTTTCTCCAGGGACCCTTTACACAGACGGAGATCAATGGGTGCCCACTGAGAGCTCAAAAACTGACCCTGAAAAAAACCCTCAAAAATGCTGTTTCTGTAAATGTTTGGGAGATTGTTATACAATTTTCATGATGATCTATAGAGGTCTTTGAAAGATCCTTGAGAGATCACTGAAAGACCAGGAGAGATTGCTGAGGAATCACTGAAAGATCCCCGAGGGATCATTTGGAGATCAATGAGAGATCACTTCCCTTTCGTGGTCATTGAGAGATTGTTTTGGAATGAGTCAGAACTTTGAGGACCATGGTGATCACTGGATATCATTGAGAGATTTTGATAATCACTGACAAGTCATTGAAAGATCATTTGGAGATCTGGCCATTTTGTCATCACTCAGTGATCTCTCAACAATCTCTGTAAAGGGGGTATAAAGCACTAGTGTTACAGAGATCAACACAAAAAAAAAATATGCAGCATTTCTATTTGTTGATTAGTAGACAAAGACTTCTATAGCTATGACACTTCAGCCACTTTTAGAATTTTGTTGCATGCTGTCATGGGCACAAGGTTATACCTCCAGCCATCTTTATACCTCTCTCTCAGTGTGATATAGCAGCACCAGTTCTGTGCTATGACCAAATATGTCACAATAATTCATTCAAGTTTTTTGCCTTTCATCTTGGAGATCAAAAAAAAAATAGTGCAGTGGACATCTAATACAATAAGGATCAGGCCCTGATTTGGCAAAGTGAGCGGAACAGTGTGCCCCCATTTACTCCAAGATCTGAAATAACAAAGTTATACGTCCATATCCATTACTTTGGTTCAGCTTATGGTTTAGACTCGGTGCAGTTGTTTGTTCCCTTCATATGTAGCTCACACTGGGTAGTATTTCCTATATGGGTGAAAGGGAAGTTGAAACTAAAATTACTTTTTTCACGTTGAAAACAGGAGCTGACACACTCTTCTTCATTCATCTTCACTGTCGTTTATAGAGATTCAGTATGTCACAAGCTGAGTTTCCGATGGTTTTCAGCAAAAGTCGTACATACACTTTTTGTGTGGCCATTCCAGTGTACCATTTGACAGTTTCCTTGTGTGTATGTACATGATTTGTTTAGTTTGCACAAGTCTAGATGCTTTGCATTGCTCATGCACTAAACAACCAGGAACTTGCAGTGGGAAATTTAATCTATTAAAATCAACATTGGATATACCTGTCACGGACGACTTTAGACTAAAATTTCTCTTCGGGACACCAGTGTGAAAAGAGAACGTGGGTGTTTGGCTACAGGGGAAAGAATGATATTTCTGACCGATCAGCGACAGGAAAGCGAGAAGGAGATGACAGAAAAAGTGAAGAAGTCGAATAGGGAGCCAAAAACAGGCATGACGGAGATAAAATAGACCCGGGGATGCAATGACAGCCGATCACTGCTCCCCCGTGGAAATGTCTCAAATTTATTTTAGAAACAATTAGATTTAGTGCTTACATAATTCAATAGGTATACTTTCAAGGTGCTTGAAAGCACAGTGAAAACGCTGCATGTTCGGAAACATACGGTGAAAAGCTTTTGTTTTAACACGTGCAAGGTTATCTCAGTGTTTGTTCACCCTGCAGAGCTGTGTGTACATGTGTGTGTGTGAGCCAGAGTTTTGTCTGCATGCCATCCTCTCAGCTGCTGTCAGGCCTCATTATTGACAGAAAATGAAGGAGAGTTGGTTACTGATGTGGTGCCTGCTGTTGTCTCAGCCTGTATGCTACGGATTGGAGCAGCACGCCATTAAGATAGCCCTGAAGGGATAGAGAGGTAGACAGACTTTTATGTACCCATTAGTGCTGCGTTGTAGCCCGTGTCGGATGTCAGCTGGTCAGAGCACATTAGTGTGTATGTAGTGTGCATCTGTATGTGAATGTTTGTGTTGCTCTGTCCTGTAGACTCACAAAGGCTATTTAGCATCATTCATCTCCATGAGAATCACCAGCAGGATTCTGGTGTTATACGGGCAATCTATTTCCTTATGACATCAGACAGTTGTACTGCTTTTATACAGAGATAAAAAGGAAATGATTCATCTACAATTTTTGGGAGTTAGTACTGGGCTAGATATTTAATCTCACTGTCCAAACAAGAAACCAAACATTTTCTCAAGAGTAAATATTAAGGGGTACACTATAATTATTGTTAGTACTATTGGAAAAAAAAATCACAAATTTACCAGCCAAAATTTTGTAAAATTATAGGAAAAAGTAGTAAATTTCTGAGGGAAAAAATGTGAAAAAAGTTTCAAATTTACAAGAAAAAAGTTTCAAATTTACAAGAATAAACTTTCAAATTCAAGGGAAAAAAACAGCAAATTTATGAGAAAAAAGTTTCAAATTTAAGGGAAAAAGTAACAAATTCACAAGAAAACATTTCAAAACACAACACAGGATCTTCTAGATCAAATAACATGGAAATGCCAAACTCAAGAGATGATTAAGAAACCACAAACTCAGGAGACGTCATTGACGCCCTAACTACAGAAAGAAACACAGGAGCTTCAGACTCTGAAAATGACACAGGAGCTCCCTGCTCTACAGCTAACACTGGAGCTCCCTGCTCTGAAGCCAACACCAGACCCCCCAGTTCCAAAGCTACCACTGGAACTCTCCACTCTACAGCCAACACAGGAGCGCTCCACTCAAAAGCTAACACAGGAGCTCTCTGCTCAAAAGCTAATACAGGAGCTCCCTGCACAAAAGCTAATACAGGAGCTCTCAGCTCAAAAGCTAACAAAGGAGCTCTCTGCTCTAAGGCTAACACAGGAACTCTCTGCTCAAAAGCTAACACAGGAGCTCTCAGCTCAAAAGCTAGTACAGGAGCTCTCTGTGCAAAAGCTAATACAGGAGCTCTCTGCGCAAAAGTTAACACAGGCGCTCTCAGCTCAAAAGCTAACAAAGGAGCTCTCTTCTCTAAGGCTAACACAGGAGCTCTCTGCTCCAAAGCTAACAGAGGAGCTTTTAGCTCAGACACTAACACAGGGGCATAATACTCAGGAGAAGGTGACATGAAAACTATACTCCAAGAACCCTCAACCTCAGAGGGTGACAACAAAAATCTGTTGAGTTCAGGAAGTGAAAGTATAATATCCTTAAAATCAGGTGATAACATTGGAGCCCTCTGCTCAAAAGAAAACATGGGAGTCTCAGACCCAGAAGGTAACATTGGGGCCCTTTGCTTTGGAGACCACAAAAGAGCCCTTTGCCCCTTAGACAACAACATAGGAGTTTTAAACCATATAAGAGTTTCCGGCTAAGGCAGCAACACAGAACCCCCATGTGCTGGAAATAGCACAGAAACTCTAAAGCTCAGGGGACAACCCAGGAACCCTTTCTGGCCCCGGGGATACAAAAGCAGAAATCTCTGGCTCAGGCAACCCAAATGCAGAAACCTCCAGTTTTGGAGGCACAGATGCTGGGGCCTTTGACTCAGGGGACCCCAAAAAGGAATCTTTTAGCTCAGGGGCCACAGGTGCAGAAATTGCTGGCTCAGGATACACAGGCACAAAAATTTCTAACTCAGGACACACAGGTGCAGAAATTTCTGGTTTAAGTCCCCAGATGCAGAAATTTCTGGTTCAAGACCCACAAATACAGAAATCTCTGGTTCACAACACCCAGACACAGAAACATCTGGTTCAAAACACACAGATGCTAAAATTTCTGACACAAAACACACAGATGCAGAAATTTCTGACTCAAAACATGCGGGTGCAGAATTTTCTGGTGCCGGACACACAACTGCAGAAATCTCCGATTCAGGACACACGCATGCAGAAATTTCTGATCCAAGACACACAGATGCAGAAATTACTATCTCAGGGGAAACAGATGCATAAATGTTTAAGTCACAGACTGATTACAGGTGAGCCATTAGTTCAGGAACCGGTTGTCACAATGCCTGAGTGGTCAAGGCACACCACAGAAGGGAGAGACTTCCAAGAATTTGCAACCAGCAATTTTCCATTTATTACAAAAGATACTTCGCAGGCAACAACTCACATGAACATCCAACAACACCCAACAACACCAAACCAAATGAAACACCTGTTAATATACCTAGTGAGATAATTAGACTTAATTGGAACATACCAAAATCCCAAGCAAAACAATAAACATTTTCATATTTCCAGATACCCAGTAACATCTAAAAGAGACATAAATACATAAATAATTTCCCACCTATTTACAGAATAAATACCACACCATAGATAATACAATAAATAGTTTAAACCCTTATTTACATATTAAATTACCCTTTACTCAACCATCACATGCTTCCTTCCTCCTGGCATCCTTTAAAAGGCACTCAAACCCCTGAGGAGTCTTTTGCCTGGATACCACCAGGAAGCATACTGGCAAAGGTACGTGGTCTTATTATTCAATTGCCTCACCCAATTAATATAATTAACCTCAACATTTATCTCACAGAAGGAATTCAATTCAGTCAAAACAGATCTCCAATTATATGTGCACTTTATCAATACAATCCATATTAACATTTGCAAATTCTACACATATAATATAATTCTCAATTACAGAAGACCGTAGCAGTGGCGACACTCCGTGGTCAGACCGGTAATGAAGGTGCCTCTAGCTCCATAGCTGGTGACTGAGGTTTACAGCTTTCAGAAACATCCAACAGAAATGTGCTGGACTTTGGAACAGGTAAAAGCAGGTGGGACTCTAGTTGAGCAACCTGCAGCACACAAATCTTAAGTTCAGCGACCAGCTGTTGGAGATGCCCCAGCTACGAGACCAACGACGACAGGTGCACGATGATCTTGGTGACCACAGACAGGAGCTTGACGGCCATAGGAACCAATGATGGAGGCACGCCGGCCTCACCCTCTTAAACTGCGATGGGTGGAGCGGACTGGTCGCCCTCTTGAACTGTGACGGGTGGAGCATACTGCTCACCCTCAGGAACTGCAACTGGTGGAGGTCTCCCAACCACTTGGCTAATGGCCGGACTGTGGTCCTCCTACAGCTCCATCTTCGACATGGCCACCTTGGACATGGGGGGAGAACAGGCGGTCAATGAGGTGACACCACGGTTGTTAGCAGCAGAGACTGATGGGGAGGACCCAAGAGCTGGTGGGCTCTGCGCTTGGGTCCCATCACCTGGAGTAAGGCAAGTCTTTTCTAAAATAGTTGTGGAAATTAATGGAAAAAGTACTTGCCTTGGCTCCTGGTCTCCTGCTGCAGTGGTGATGACCTCAGGCTCGACTGATGGGGCTCCTCTGACCTCTGGCTCGACTGGTGGAGATCCTATGACCTTGGGCTCAATGAAAACAAATGGCTCATCCACCTCTGGCGTGCAGGAAAACTCATTGGAGAGCAGGTAGGCTCAAAGAAAGGGTGGAATGTCCTCCCATAAGTGGGGCTTGGATGCCGCTATCCCACAAGCCCTTTTCCATGCCATGTCCTGCCACTCATTCTGTTATGTATGGAAATACCTTGGTGAAGGATGAGGCAGGATGATCTTTGGTGAACATAGCTTTATTATAGAACTATGTACAGAAGCACAGCACACAGTATGCACCAGCGGTCATCCAGCTAAGAGGCCACAAAGATGGTGGTCTTGCCTTATATATGGGCGATGCAGTGATGTGACGGGAAGTGCACGTCACTACCCCACGCTTCACAGTAAGGTGCCGGAACCCCCCCCCCCCCCTTAGAAAAGTCCAAAACCATGCACACAATTAAAACCCTCCCCAGTTTGAGACCCGAATCACACACTAAAATAACAGAAAACAATGTACTAGAATGGCCTATCATATTCACACAACATAACCTAAAATAGAGTTGGTGGTTGGACTGCTACACAAGCCGCACGACACAGTGGATTATTCTGCCACTGGAAAACTAAAAGTCCTTTATTAAACGAAAATATTCGGCTGTGCTCCTGAACTAAAACACACATATAATGGCCCTTTTCCACTAGTGTCAGTTTGGCCCAGTCTGGTACATTACATTATGGTTTGTTGGCTTTTCCATTAGGGACTGTAACGGTTACGGCCCCGATTTTTCGGACCCGCAGAAGAGGGGTTCCAAGCGTACTGTACCGACATGAAAATGTGACATAAAAACACTGCGGGCCACTGATTGGTCCTAGCGTAATGTCATGACAGCAGCGTTTGAAGCTGAGTTTACAGAATTGCGAGCCGCCATTTGCAAAGATTTGTCCGTGAGCCAGCCAGCGAGCAAGCGATATAGACAACGATAGAATGGCTTCACAGAAATCAACACCGCAGTCCAGCAGTTTTCTGTGCCTTTTGGCTGATGAGAGAATACAGAGGGAACTAGACAGAGCCACCCAAAATGAATTTACGGCCACGGGAGCACCCAACTTCAGCAGTTAAAAGCCGTGATATTCAGATATAGAGGATGGTGAGTGATGTGATATGATGTGATATTATGCATCTTTTACGTTATTTATCCCAGCAGTGGAAAGTTTACGTTGAACAGACAACAACGTTTTTTCTCCATGCAAACAAAGAGCTAGCTTGATAGCCATCAATGCTAACTCCATTCTCCTTGCGGTTGACAATAACGGATGAAATAAGCTAACTGTAACCCTGGTTAAAAAGGTGGTTTTTTACATGTTGCACTTTCGTACTGTGCATGTACTTAAATTGTGTGTATTTTCGTTGTAGAGTTCGACCAGCATCTGCTGTGACAACGTTCGGCATGACACAGCAATAATGTGTGATGAGTAGTGAGTTGCACATCCTGTTATTTATACTCAAATCCTTTGCTTTTTAAGGTAAAGTAAAAGTGCCAAAATTAAAGTAGCACAATTTCCACTTAATAAGAAAGGGACTGAACTGAGATTTATTTGACTCTGTGAATATTAATTATAGACTTATTGAAAATGACTGGCACATCCAAAATTAGCCACTAAAATAAACCACTTGTTTATTTATTTTTTTTATCAGCTCACTTGTGTGATCCTTTATGAGTTATATTCGTAATAGTGTATCTTGCACTTTGGAGAATGTCAGTTGTTCAGTCACATTATAATTTAGTTTATAGTCTATTGTCAATAAACTCATGCAGTAACAGGACACATTACAAATATTTGAGACCCATTGTAGTGCTTCCTTTTATATTTTAGCAATACAAGTACGAAACACCGCCCACACTTGAAGCCAGGGCGACACAGCGGTGACAGAGTGGTGGCTAAACTTTTATTAATAAAAATTACATATTTTGATGAGTGACTCCATACTTGTGAATGCACACTCTCAGTTAAAGTACAAGATTCCATTCAACTGAAGGTATCAACTCATTCTGATTGCTGAGGCCACAGTAAAAACAAATGATTTTAAACAACCCAGCCCTTGTAAAATCTACTTTACTGAAGTGCAGCTACATGAAAACTGTGGTTAAATACAACAACAAAGTACTTTATTGTCACATTCCACCACTAGCTTTTAGTGGCAAGTTTATTTCTCAAATATGTTTTAAACTTGCTTTAATTAACCACCACCCATTTCTGTCTTTTGTCTAGGCAAGAGGAAAATGATCCCACCCAAACTGGACCTTGCATCACGACGGGTGGCCAGCGTGTGTGACCCAGGCTCCCCACAAGTCTCTTTTAACATGTGCACATGTTAAAAGAGACATATGTCATAGCTTCAAAACTATGACTAATTTTGCGGAAACTTGTAATAAGCCAGTGACTGTTGGCATCATGATTGTGTTTTGTCTGTTATTACCAATTTTTTCCAGACCTTTCCCCAAACAAGCGTTGGAAGACTATACCACTGGAGTGTGTTATGGAGTCTAATAATTACTTAGACATACTTTCAAAGTCAGTAGGTCAAGCTCAAGGTTTACAGTCATGTGAAATAATTAGGACACCATGAAATAGTCAATTCTGTGTTAACCCTATGAGTGTGTATGTTGCCAAACTGCGACATACCTCCTAGTGGTCATGAGTGGTAAATATTTTTTGTCAATAAAATAGTTCAGATTTCCAAGGCTATAACTTGAAAGTGGTAAGAGGTAATGGCTTACTGTGAATTAGAAAGATCCAAAGTTTCAGATAGGAATAAATTCACGCATCTAATTTGCATAATGTTGCAGCACCTCTTTAAATCCCATAACTCAGTCAAAACTGGACTTGGAACGTATTTACACAAAAAAACTGGTTGAGTCTTTTGACACCGTTTTTTGTACAGAGGTACCTCATCATCTTATCTTCAAAGTATATGAACAAGAAATCAGTACATTTAAAAAAAAACTCAGAAATTTCTCACTTACTTTTGACAAAGTCAGAGTGAGAAGGCAGGCACAGTGCCACGCTCTGCCACTAGGGGCACGCAAATTCTCACACTCAAACGGTAAAGGAATGTTCATATCTATGTCTAACCCTGGTTATGTTTTTATTTATAAAAAATATTTACTTTAGCCATTTTAAGTGGGAATGAATGTGGGGGTGTTCTAAAAAAGCTGGGGGGGGGTCCTATTTTTTTCCTCACTGTTTACAATTATATTTTATGGAAAATTTGGAAAAAGTCTTCATTTTTAATTGTTTAGTTGCATTACATGAATCTCCCAGTATTTGTAACAGTGATATTAAATATCCACGTCCAAATTCCTCAACAAAAAAACACACAGGCTAATACAGCATGTCCAAATTTTTTCACAGGACTGTATGTTGTGGGAGCAGTTTTGGACCAACAAAATCTTGTGTATCCTGACATTGTGGTTATAAAATATTTAGATACATTTTGGAAATCCAGCCGTGCAACGTTTTCATGTTATCTGTGTGTAATGGTGAATAATGACAGTTCTTTCTCAACCAAAAGTCTATTTTTCCACACTGGAAAATTGCCAGGAATGCTAAGGGGTAAGAAAAGGTTAACAAAACATTTAAGTTTTTCATTATAATGAGATAAGGTTACATGGGATTTAACTTGTTTCATCACAATGCATAATTCTGTTAACACACTTACATCGCACCAAAAGTGATATATGTAACTGCTGGATTATTCGTAGACGGTTTCCCCTGTCTTTTAGCATTAAATCACTCTTACCTTCATAATTAACCCTTATAAACAACAGAGAAGACATAGCTGAAAAGGGTACAAAATTTGATTTTAATAATACAACAGTTGGACATGTATAGGCACGTGAATGGGAAGGCACTCAGTGTTTAGTCTGGGCCATATTAACATCTGTATTTTTCTAATAATGGGTTAGGGCAGGGGTGTCCAATCATGTGCCACGGAGGGCCAAGACCCTGCAGGCTTTACCTCCAACCAGTGTCTTCAACAGCAGATTGCAGTGAATTTCTTCCCCCTGACTGCTGATCAGTGAAAGCACCTGCTGAAGAGACTAGGTAGAAGAGAAAACCTGCAGGGTCTTGGCCCTCCATGGCACATGATTGGACACCCATGAGTTAGGGCTGAATGCGATTTAACATTTTAGCACAAACTGTTTAATGGTTCATAATTCTGTTGGCAGACTTACACCAAACCAAAAGTGATTTCTCAAACTGCTGGATTGTTCTTAGACAGCTTTTCCAATCGTTTAGTATTTAATTTGTGTCACTTGGTGGCAACCTTCACACATAAAAGAAAAGTGGAGACATCTGCAAAACGTACAAAGGCTTATTGTCAAAATTCCCAGCGCCATACTAAATGAATACATGTATAGTTCACTGTTGATGAAGAGAATATATATTTATACAGTATCTACATGTAGTCAGCAATACTTGATATGATATATCCAGTGCATTATTTGAATATGCATTATTTGCACTGCACTATTTTAATTGCTTTTAATCCTAGATCCAGTTTGTTTTGGCTTACAATGCATCATAATTGTTAAATATATCTTATTATACCTAACAGTACTATTTACCTGTTGAAATATATATTTTACGGCTAATACAACCCCATAACTACAACCACTGAGCGTTTGTGAAGCCAAGGTGACATCACTGGGAGCCTGTGTTGAACGCCCAGACCGACGGTTTGAAGCGATTATTTTGCCACATGAGAGCCATCTGAAACACACACACACAGAATACATATTTTAGTACCTAATAGCAATAACTTGCCAACATTACAATGTAGCACGGCGGACTTAAATCAAAGTAGCATTAGCAATCTTTAGCTTACTGTCATACGTGATGTAGTTCGTATCCTCATGTCTTCCACTTTATACTGCTCTATATGGTTTCCTAAACGCTCCAGTACTTTTCAAGAGTGTGTCGTCTCACCGCCTATGGCCTTCTGCTCTTTTTCTGCTTTTACTCTGACAAAAAAAGCTAGAGACCGCAGTCGCCTTGTATCCTGCCATTTTGTGTTTTGATGTGTTGACTGTGTGTGACGTGTTTTACGTCACGGGAGGGTTGTGCGGCTTCCTGTAACAAATCCCACCCACATCAAGCAGTACTCTGGTGTAGTGGAAACACAAGCGGGCCGAATTGTACCGTACTGAACTGGGCCAAACTGACACTAGTGGAAAAGGGCCATAAATAACCCCCAAAATATAACATGCATGCACAAGATACAAAAACTATGAATAAAGTGCTACCGCACAGTCATTGGGGTGGAAAAAAACTGGAACTTGGATCAGGGGTCCAGGGCAGCCCCTCAGCAGGCGTGCCCCAGGAGACCGCAGACCCCCGGAGCGATGGCCGACCCTCTGGATGACTGAGCCTTGATCCCACATCGCCATCACCAACTCCCGTCCAGCCTCGCCACCTAGAGCGTCTTCCCGGAAATGCCGAAGCTGATTGGCATGCCTTGATGAGCCGTCAGACAACCTGAAGTCCGCTGTGCCCAGCTTGGCCACAATGCACAGACACCCTCAATGTTTTTCTGGCTGTCGTTCGGTCCATCTTCATTGTGGACGTTCTTCACCCTGGACCCACACCAAGTCCATAACCCGGAGTGGAATTTTACTCAGCCCGATGTGTTGCTGCTGAGCATGCAGTAACTCCATTCTTGACTGTCTGGCCCCGTCCTCTTCTAGTAACATTGTAGTGTTAACTGTTATAGCTGCAGACTCCCCAGTCAACCGTGGCCAAGTACTGGAGACATCTGGGGCTAGCATGGTGTTGCTCGTCATCATGGGAACTGACCCTGGGCAAAAACTGGTTGACGACCGTCATGGCATCCGTTAGCTCTTTGTACTGTTTGCTCCCAGTGTCCGTCAGGGGCAAGCGGGGTGATTTCTCCCTTGGGTTCCCCGGGCAAAACAAATGGCACATCCTGGCGTAATGATTCCAATGTCCACATTTACCACAATGTTTCGTTCTAGCCGGGCATTTCTTAGCTTTATGGCGGTGCGTTGCGGACCTACAACCCTTGCAAAGGGATTTCCCTGGGGCAGACCTTTGGCCGGCAGCACTGACTTCCCAAAAATCTTCGTCCGAGCTATCTTCGCTATCAGGGTCCGCAACATTAGCTGGGACAAGTGGCTCCAGCTTCTTTTGTGGCTGGCGCCAATTTAGCTCAACAGCTAGTTTAACAGCGCCTTCCCACCAGAGAGCTAGCTCCATTGCTTTAGCTAATGTTAAGTCATTGGGCGCCATTAATAGCCTAGCACATAGCTCAGCATTACACACATGCTCTGCTAGTTGGTTGCATACCATTTCGTCTTCAAGAGGTCCAAAACGACACTCGCTTGCTAGCTGCTTCAATTCAATGACATATTGGCAGATAGGCTCACCTACCTGCTGATGTCGCTGCTGAAAACGAATCCTCTGGACAGTCACGTTGTCTGGGGTGGAGAAACGTTTAGCTAGCAGCTTCACAACGTCCTCACATGAGTCCGCCTTGCCGAGCATCTGCAAGATGCTCCGGTCCTCCATACCCAGATTGTGAACAAGCAGTGCCCGCACTCTCACCCCATTCAGCTTTCCGTGGCCTAGTGCCGTAACATACGTTTGATAGGCCTCCCACCAATGCGGCCATGAAACTGATGGTTCGCCCGGGAGCTTGAGAAAGGGATGAAGCGGGGTGATGAACACCTCCATGAGTTAATCCTTGATTACCAAATGTTATGTATGGACATACCTGGGTGAAGGATGAGGCAGGATGATGGTTGGCGAATACAGCTTTATTATAAAACTATGTACATAAGCACAGCACACAGTATGCACCAGCGGTCATCCGGCTAAGAGGCCACAAGATGGTGCCTTTGCCTTATATATGGGCGGTGCAGTGATGTGACGGAAAGTGCATGTCACTACCCTGCACCTCACAATAAGGTGCCGGAACCCGACACCACACATTCCCTTGTGACTGAGCTGATAACAGTCTGCCAACTCATGGATGACTGTCCATGGATCTTCACGGGTGACAAAATCCTCTGGCGTGGAGCTCGGGACAGCAGAAAGGGGAGAGGCAGGTGAGCATATAGGAGCAGCAGCAGAGTATACAGCAGAGACAGGGAGAGAGAGCTCAATGGTGGTGGGTGGCTGCCACTGAGGCCCCTTCCCAGGAACAGAACAAGACCTTTCATTTGTGGATGGAAAATAATGAAAAGATGCTTGTCCATGTTACTGCTCTCCTGCTGCTGAAGTGTTAGGCGAGTCCTCCCGGGAACTTCTGGAACCCGTCTGACTGAGAATCTCAGCCCTCTGGAGTGGAGCAGAGATGTGTCCTTCTGGAACAAATGGCTGAGGCATGCCGACGTCCTGCTCTCCAGCCGCTGAAGCTGCCACAGATGAAACACTTGGGGGGGTGGGGCTGCGGCAGCAAAATCCCACGGAGAAGCCTCGAGTGAAGGACCCAGGTGGCGAGCGGAGCGATGCTTCCTTGTAGCTTGCTTCCCCACTGGCCCTTTAGAAGGTAGCTGGTCCTCACACACTGAAAAAAGTACCTCTGGAGTGAGCCAGGGCTTGTATTCCAGCAGGATGTCGTTCTGTGCTAGGATCGTCTGCCTCTGCTCTTCCTGCTCTAAAATATCCGCAGCCATGCCTGGTAGGTCCTCCTCCCAAACTAGCCGGTTTCTACCCAGTATGGGCAAAACCTCAGAAAAATCCACGGTGGCGGCAGACAGCGCTGGAGCGGCGGTGACGACAGGAGGCAGTGCACCGGGGGAAGGAGATGGGAGTGCAGATCCAGATGTCGGCTGGAAGGGACTGTCTGGGATGCGCTCTCGCCCACCCACATGCTTCACAACATGGGAGACCTGGGATGAACCCCGCCAAATTCATCTGACCAGAGCCCTTCCTCCTCCTGCCAAATTTGCCCACTGAGTCCTTAACTTGCTGCTTCATTCTGCTAATGTGGGTTTCTCAGACTCAAATGCAGCCAGGAGTTCGGTGCAGAAATGACAATTTATGAACAAAACTAAATCCAAGCAGACAGAAACATATCAGGAAATGGATCAGGTCAGGATATATAGAAGTGTATCCTACACATAAAGAGTAATGACGCAGCACCCAGGTGAGGGGCTGCATCCCTTTAAATAACCGGTGAGCAATTTAGCCGAATACAAAACAGCTGTGAGTAATCAAGAACTCAAACCAGACCAGACTACAGTGAAAATAAACACACATAAATACAAACAAGATAGAAACATGAAAACAGAAATAAAAATGATAGACAGGACCAAGATAATAACAATAATAAATACAAAGACCCAGAAAATAACAAAACGAGGATGTGGGTTGGAGATACGTCCTGATAACAAAAAATACAAATTATAATACAAGAAGAGAACATGGCTCCAACCCACGTTCTGACAATTTTAAGGGAAAAAGTAGCAAATTCACAAGAAAAAGTTTAAAATTTAAAGGATAAAAGTAGCAAATTTATGAAAATATGTTTGAATATGCCTTGAAATGCCTATCATGCCGTCCCCCGTGCAGCTCTGGGTTTTTCTGACCACTGCCTGCTCCATCTTATTCCAACATACAGACAGAAACTAAAAACTTCCAAGCCTGTTGTAAGGACTGTGAAGAAATGGACTGAGGAATCAAAGCTGAAGTTACAAGCCTGCTTTGACTGCACAGATTGGAGTGTTTTTGAAGCTGCAGCCATTAACTTAAATGAACTCACTGACACTGTGACATCATACACCTGTTTCTGCGAGGACATGTGTGTGCAGACCAAGACCTTCTGCATATACAACAACAATAAACCCTGGTTCATTCCTAAACTGAAGCAGCTACGTCAGACCAAGGAGGAGGCCTACAGGACTGGTGACTGGACTCTGTACAAGCGGGCCAGAAACATGCTGACGAAGGAGACCAGGCTTGCTAAGAGGAGCTACAGTGTGAAGTTACAAAAAAACTTCTCAGCTAACAACTCTGCTTCTGTCTGGAGAGGCCTACGGAATATCACCAACTACAGGAGACCATCCCCCCACCCTGCGGAAAACCTCCAGCTGGCTAATGACCTAAACAGCTTTTACTGCAGGTTTGAAAAGAACCTACAGTTCTCACCTCCCACCCACACAAAAGGATTATCTGCAGCCCCAGGAACTCCATCCCTCCTCCACTCTGACCTCCCACCAGCACTAATGATCTGTGAAGAGGAGGTGCGCCGGGTCTTTCAGAGACAAAAGATCAAGAAGGCTGCAGGACCTGATGGTGTGTCTCCGTCCTGCCTGAGAGTCTGCTCCAACGAGTTGGCCCCCATCTTCACCCGGATCTTTAACAGATCACTGGAGCTGCGTGAAGTGCCTTCCTGCTTCAAACGCTCCATCATCATTCCAGTTCCCAAGAAACCCTCTATTACAGGATTAAACGACTACAGACCTGTTGCCCTGACCTCTGTGGTCATGAAATCCTTGGAGAGATTGGTGCTGAACCACCTGAAGGTCATCACAGGCCCCCTGATGGACCCACTGCAGTTTGCCTACCGGTCAAACAGGTCAGTGGATGATGCAGTGAATATGGGACTACATTACATCCTGCAACACCTCGACTCCCCAGGGACGTACGCCAGGATCCTGTTTGTCGACTTCAGCTCAGCGTTCAACACCATCATCCCAGGCATTCTTCATCAGAAACTCCTCCAGCTCAAGGTGCCCCCCTCCACCTGCCAGTGGATCTCCAGCTTTCTGACTGACAGGTGGCAACAGGTGAAGCTAGGGAGATTTACATCCAGCTCCCGAAAAATTAGTACTGGCGCCCCCCAAGGATGTGTCCTTTCCCCACTGCTCTTCTCCCTCTACTCCAACGACTGCACCTCAGAGGACCCTTCGGTGAAGCTCCTGAAGTTTGCGGATGACACCACAGTCATCGGTTTGATCCGGGATGATGATGAGTCTGCATACAGGCGGGAGGTGGAGCAGCTGATCCTCTGGTGCAGCCAGAACCATCTTGAACTTAACCCAGCCAAAACGGTGGAGATGACTGTGGATTTCAGGCGACACCCCCCTTCATTCCCCCCACTCACCATCCTCAACAGCACAGTGTCCACTGTGGACTCCTTCAAGTTTCTGGGTACCACAATCTCCCGGAACCTGAAGTGGTCCTCCCATATTGACACTGTCCGGAAAAAGGCCCAGCAGAGGTTGTTTTTTCTGCGTCAGCTCAAGAAGTTTGATTTGCCTCAGGAGCTGCTGGTTGTCTTCTACATTGCCATCATCCAATCTGTCCTCTGCTTTTCCATCACTGTCTGGTTTGGATCTGCCACTAAACAGGACAAGACCAGACTGCAGCGGATCATTAAGTCTGCGGAGAGGATCATTGGTACCGACCTACCCTCCATTGAGAACTTATATCGGTCCATAACCAGGAAATGGGCGGGAAACATCTGTGCTGACCCATCACACCCCGGCCACAAACTGTTTGAACTTCTATCTTCTGGTCGTCGTTACAGATCACTGAAGGTCAAAACCACCCGTCACAGGAACAGTTTCTTTCCTCAAGCCATCACTCTGATGAACTCCTAACATTCACCTAGTCCTACCTGTTGCTGTACTCATGACTTTTCATCCATTATTACATTGCACATAACTCTCACACTGCTTTTTACTTCATTCACATTATATCACTGAATCTGAGTCCACAT
The DNA here is from genome assembly GCA_020510985.1 of Pholidichthys leucotaenia. NCBI lineage: Eukaryota > Metazoa > Chordata > Actinopteri > Cichliformes > Pholidichthyidae > Pholidichthys > Pholidichthys leucotaenia. The sequence continues at coordinate 376,735,153 of CM035844.1, read as the reverse complement.
TGAAATACTGTGTGATTGTATATTTTTTCATATATTTCTGCAAAGTGTGGTTAGTCCGAGTAAATAACTGCATATATTCCTGTATATATTTGCATCCTTTTATAGAAACGTGGACAGACTGTAATTTACTGTACATACTCTGGTTGTCATTGAATCCTTATTTAAATCCTTCACCTGAACAACGAGAGCAAGTTTTTAGCCAAAGTCAAATTCCTTGTATGTGTTGTGCATACTTGGCCAATAAAGCTGATTCTGATTCTGATTCTGATTCTGATTCTGATTCTGAATTTAGAAGCAAAAAGTAGCAAATTTACAAGAAAAAAGTTTCAAATTTATAAGACAAAAAGCTGCAAAATTATGGGAAAAAGTGGAAAATTTATGAGGAAAAAAGTTTCAAATCTACAAGAAAGTTTCCAATTTAATGGAAAAAGTAACAAATTCACAAGGAAAAAAGTTTCAAATTTATAAGAATAAATTTTTAAGTTAAATTTTGAAGTTGCCAATTTACGAGAAAAATGTTTCAAACTTTCAAGAAAAAAGTTTCAGATTTATAAGGAAAAAGTTGCATATTTACATGAAAAAATGTGCAAATTTGTGAGAAAAAAATTACAAATTTATAAGAAAAAGAAAAGTAAAATGTAAGAAAAAGAAAAAGGGAAAATGCAACAATTTTTGGATTTAATATTTTTGGGTGGATCCGATCTAGGCTTGAGTTATAGTGTTTGCATGACTCATGTCAAGAACTCATTTTCAGTGATTGTACTCACCGTCACGACTGCCTTTGATCTCTGGCTCTATAGTCTTTTTGACCTTGTTGTTTGCTTTGGGTACTCAAAAGTCAAAAATGGGTGATTTTGTGGGCGCCATCTTGATCCAAGATGGCGCCCACAGTGGTCGCCATGGTGCTTCGCTGCGCTTTTTTTTGTTTGTTTTTGTTCGTCAGTTGTGTGTCTGCCTGCTCTTACACCCATGAAGAGCTACTAAATATCAGGACTTTCACTCCCACGGACCTACTCCCAGTTTTTTTGGCTCCTGCCACCGATCTGGTTCACTTTTTAGCCCAAAAAGTGAGACGGCAAAAGAGAGGAAGACGAGCGGGCGCCTTCGTGCGGCTTTGCAGGAGAGGCACGCGCATGGCCTTGCCTGGGATCTTTCTGTCCAACTTCAACTCTCTTTATAACAAGGTAGATGAACTGAGACTGCTGATGCGATTTAAGGACCTCTCCACCTCATGTGCCCTCTGCTTCACTGAGACCTGGCTCAAGGAAAAGACACCGGACAGCACGCTCCTCCTCGAGGGATTTCAGCTGTTTCGTGCAGACCGCGACACGGGGATCTCCGGCAAGACCACAGGCGGAGGAGTCTGCTTCTACATCAACAGCAGCTGGTGCTCCGATGTAACTGTGATCTCCCAACACTGTTCTCCCGCCCTGGAATATTTATTCATCAACTGCAAGCCATTTTATTCCCCGCGTGAGTTTGCTTCATTCATCCTGGCCGCTGTTTACGTCCCGCCCGACGCAGACGTGCGCGAGGCTCAGCACGCGCTCGCGGATCACATTCAGCAAGCGGAGCAGACTTTCCTGGACTCTCTGGTTATTGTGGTTGGCGACTTTAACCAGAGCAACCTGAGCCACGAACTCCCCCGGTACAAACAGTTTATTAAATGCCCCACCAGAGGAGAGAACAAACTGGATCACTGTTACACTACAGTTAAGGACGCGTATCGCGCTGTTCCCCGCGCTGCGCTTGGACTATCTGATCACGTGATGGTCCACCTGATTCCCACATACAGACAGAGACTGAAGCTCACAAAACCTGTTGTGAGCACTACGAAGAAATAGACCAGTGAAGCTGTGGAGGAGCTGAGCATGTGCTTGGAAATAACTGACTGGGACGTGTTTAAAGGAGCCACGCATGATCTGGATGAGTACACGGACACTGTGACCTCATATATCCACTTTTGTGAGGGCATTCTTCAACCAGGGTGAGTTACTCCAACGACAAGCCCTGGTTCACAGCTAAGCTCAGACAGATCAGGAAGGAGAAGGAAGCAGTGTTGAAAAGTGGAGACAGGGACTGCTACAGAGAGATCAAATACCAGTTTAGCAGAGAGCTGAGGAGAGCTAAATCTGTGTATTCTGAGAGACTCCAGCAACAGTTCACTGCTAATGACTCTGCTTCTGTGTGGAGAGGACTGAGGCAAATCACCAACTATCGGCCTCAGGCTTCTAAGGGACAGGATGACAAAGCCCTTTGTCAAAGACTGTCCCGACACTATGCCCGTTTTGACACCTCGTCAGCTGTGTCCAACTCCCCCCTCCCCCCATCGCCACTGCCTCCATGGTCCCCACTTCATCAAAGGCGGCCCCCCCTCCCCCCTGCCCTTGCCATCAGTGAGCAGGACGTGCACAGACAGTTCTCCAGACTGAACCCGCGCAAGGCCCCCGGTCCGGACGGCGTGTCTCCCTCCACCCTGAGACACTGTGCGGAGGAGCTGACTCCTGTCTTCACAGACATTTTTAACACCTCCCTGAAGTCATGCTATGTGCCGGCCTGCCTCAAATCCTCTACCATTGTCCCTGTCCCCAAGAAGCCACGGATCACTGGACTTAACGACTACAGACCTGTAGCGCTCACCTCTGTAGTCATGAAGTCCTTTGAGCGCCTGGTCCTGCCCCACCTCAAGACCATCACCACTCCCCTCCTGGACCCGCTGCAGTTTGCCTACAGAGCCAACAGGTCTGTGGACGACGCAGTCAACCTGGCCCTCCACTCCATCCTGCAGCACCTGGACTCCTCGGGAACCTACATCAGAATCCTGTTTGTGGACTTCAGCTCTGCATTCAATACCATCCGCCCCGCTCTGCTCCAGGACAAGCTGTCCCTGCTCAACGTGCCTGACTCCCTCTGCAGGTGGATCACCGACTTCCTGACGGACCGGAGGCAGCATGTGCGGCTGGGAAAGACTGTCTCAGACTCTGTTAGCATCAGCACCGGATCACCCCAGGGCTCTGTACTTTCCCCCCTGCTCTTCTCCCTGTACACCAACTCCTGCACCTCCAGCCACCAGTCTGTCAAGCTGATCAAGTTTGCGGACGACACCACCCTCATCGGGCTCATCTCCAACGGCGACGAGTCCGTCTACAGGAGAGAGGTGGCCCAGCTGGCGTCCTGGTGCAGCCACAACAACCTGCAGCTGAACGCTTTGAAGACAGTGGAGATGATCGTGGACTTCAGAAAAGTCACAGCCCCTCTGCCCCCCCTTACCTTCACAGACTCTCCCATCACCACTGCGGATTCCTTCCGCTTCCTGGGCACCACCATCACCCGGGACCTCAAGTGGGAGCCGACCATCAGCTCCCTCATCAAAAAGGCCCAGCAGAGGATGTTCTTCCTGTGGCAGCTGAGGAAGCTCAAGCTACCCACCAAGATGTTGGTGCAGTTCTACACGGCCATCATCGAATCTATCCTCACCACCACCATCACCGTGTGGTACGCAGGAGCCACCGCCAGGGACAGACTAAGACTGCAGCGCGTTGTGCGCGCTGCTGAGAAGGTGATCGGCTGCAAGCTCCCATCCCTTCAGGACCTGTACATCTCCAGGACCCGGAGCCGTGCAGGTCGGATCATAGCCGACCCTTCACACCCTGGACACGCACTGTTTGCCCCGCTCCCCTCAGGCAGAAGACTTCAGTCCATTCAGACTAAAACATCCCGCTACATGAACAGCTTCGTTCCCTCTGCCATCAGACTGCTGAACACTAAGTGACTTATTAGACTGTCGTGCACTACGTACAGCAGCTCAACCGGACTCATGACAATTATCACTGTTTTCTTTTTGCACTACCGACTGCACTATGTGGAACTCCACAATATCTGCTGCTTGTTAATATATTTAAAAATTGCATAGATTAGTATTACTTATTCATATCCTACCTTTTATTGCATGCATAGTTTTTTATTTTTATCTTTAGTGCTACTCCATGTTTAATGTTGCAGCATTGCACTGAGACAAATTCCTAGTTTGTGTACTACATGAACAATGGCAATAAATCTCATTCTGATTCTGATTCTGATTCTGATTTTAAGGAGTGGTCATCTTCCCCATATAAAGATGAACAGAAATGCGTAGCACTATGTTGTGAAATCTCCACAATGCCATGAGGTGGCTGTGTTCCAGCAGGACAATGCTCATCCACATGCCACCCAAGTCACCAGGAAGTACCTGCATCAACAGAACTTTGATGTCCTTCCTTGGCCTTCTTATTCTCTGGATTTATCCCCCACTGAGAACAGTTGTAGGATCAAATTGGGCCAGAGGTGGACTTACCATTAGGCAAAGGTAGGCGGTTGCCTTAGGCCCTGATCTACTAGAAGCCCTATATATTTTTTAAAATGTTTAGCATATTTAACGTAATGTCTGACAAAAGAAACATGGGTATTTATAAAAACGCCAAATCAAATCACGAACATAATGTCCTTCCCCCTTCTCCTCAGACTTTTGGACTGTTCCACATATCTCAGCACCATATAATATGAGAGTTGCGACACTCTGGTAGACTTATGTAAACTGTGAAACACGGAAGTCACGTGGGTCAAGGAGTGGCGAATAGCTCCAAACATGGAATTTTCCCCATAGACCACCATTCATTTCACAGAGTGTCTGCCTAATAATCCCGGGTAAGTTAATGAATGGCCATTGTTTTGGTCAGTTTACCACTTAAGTTAACAGTTAGATTCTGTAGTCTGTGATCTTGTTTTATTTCGTTAGCTTTTTTCTTGTTTATGTGCAGTAAAAGCTCATAAGTAATAATAATAAAAAAAAGCATATATATAAAAAATAAAGTTGCAATTGTTATTAGCCTGTGCTAGCTCACCTAGCTAGCTGGGTCAGCCCTTATTTCAAAAATCTATTGTACAGTTATTGGTTGAAGGCACAGTTTCTGAAAGACATTAGAGATTGGTAGTAGCATTACATGATGGGACTTAGCATTAAAGCCTGTGACAGAGCAAATGTGACTTATAATTTTGTTGGTAGCAATTGTAGTTGCATTAGCAGCACAACTGCAGGAGGGATCAGGTTAAGTGGGCCCCTGACCAAGTGAGCACCCCAAGTGGATCCCAGGATCTAATTTGTATATGTACAAGTACATTTTCAATCAAGTGATTTATAAATTGATTCATAATTTTCTGAAGCTTCTTTCAGAACATTATAGTCACCAAGAAGTGTAAAAGAATATATACATACAGTGTATACAGTATATGTATTAAAAGACCCAGAGAAGGTTTTGGCTCTGTTTCTGCTTTCAAAAGGCTTCTCTTTTCCACCGCTGCTGCTCGTCACAGCTGGTTGAATAGGTATGTGGGTCTGAATGAGGCTTTAGAAAATTATGAATCAGTTTGTAAATCACTGGATTGAAAATGTACTTGTACATGTACAGATTGGATCCTGGGGTCCACTTGGGGTGTTTACTTGGTCAGGGGTCCACTTGACCTGTATCCGTTGTATACAGTACCATGGCTGCTAGCCTATGTTGCTTAAATGACATGCCCGCTGTGTCAACGGCTATCCTTCACAGAGGAGGAGATGAGGGAACTATATACCGCGAGGGAACTATATAACACGAGTCTGACTAGTTTGTTCTTGAAGATGACCCGTCATTATGGCCTAAGCACTTGACAGACAAAGAGCATTTAGTTCAGAGAGGGCGTGTTTAATATTTTTTGTATTTACCCTTATTTTTTGTGTCATATATTCTCCCTAGTGTCTACATAGTACAGAGGAAGGAGCGCAATGGATGCCTCTGCAAAATGGACCAGTAGCAAACCGTGAACAGGACCCTGCTGGCAAATGTGGGTGCGTGTAAACAAACAACAGATCTTCCATGTGAATTGTTGTTGTTTTTTTAATAATACACAAGAGTCTACATTTAATGCCTTTGTTAAGATTTGAAATTAGTAATCCACTTCAATACAAAAACAGGATGTCACTAGATAGTTAAAATAGTTGAGCTGTAAATGTGCAAATTGTTAACCCCCCCCCCCCCCCCCCCACACACACACACACACACACACAGACCACCACCACCACAAATATCATTGCAGTTGGTTTGGAGACATTTTTTTAAAAAACAGTACAATTATTATTTTATTTTTTTCCATGTAAATTGTTATCTTTATTCTTCTGAATGGCATTTTCCACAAAATTTTATGACTTTCTCAGTAATCTACAGTTTTTTCTTGTAACTTTGGCCTTTTTTTCCTCATGTTGTGTCACTTTAAAGGGCTGATGACACGATTTTGACATTTTTTTAGGATGTTGTGTAAACCCAAAAGTCATTGTCGATGATCAATATAACATTTACAACCGCGCCTGCATAAACTAGTTATCATCAAAAAACAGCAGCCGCTGACTGGACTGTGGTGCAGCCCACCGAATTAAGGGCGGCACCACCATGACGTAAGCGGGAGAACGAAGCAGCTTTGTAACTCACAGTTTCTCTGGTTTCTTGTTTTAATTTTACGGCTGTGCCTTCACGTTGTGTCGCAGGCTTAGATAGACAGCAAGCTGTGAAAGACCACATCACACGCTTCAGCTCCAACTGTCATAAGCCTCCTCATGTGCTTTTATGCAGGAGGAGCGCACGAGGAGGGGAAGGATTAATGGATTTACGTGCAGCTTTGACCTACTTTCTGTGATCGCATGCTGACATCTCGCCGGTCCGGCCACGTCCCCTCTCTCATGATCACCAGCTGATTCAAACTCCCGCTGATCATGTTTCCCAGTCCTTGTCCAGGTGCTACTCATCACATCATCACCAGCAGTGCGTGTACTTTGCGGCCGTTTGCCAGTCATGCACTGATGGTCCATAGTATTGTCATCTGTGCTGTTTGTCTGCCAGTATTTTCAGCACTCTCATGATGTGTTAGTCACTCCATGTTCACTGTGGTTCTCATGTGTCCTTGAAGCGATGTCGGCTCTGGAGCACACCTGTGGCTAATACGTCTCCTCTCATTCGTTCTCTGAGCAATGCCAGCCCCCGAGCGCCATCAGTAAGTGTGTTTGTGTTTTTTGTACGTCTTCACCTTTTAGGGAATTGTCTGTCTTTCTCTATTAAATGTGCTGTAGTGAACCCTGCACGTAAATCCTTGTTATTTCGTCCTCCCTCTCCCTGTCCTGCGTAAGAACACATGGAGGGTCATGATGAATGGATTTACGCGCAGAATTCACCACAGCATAATGTATTGAACATAAGAATGATGACAACAGTTCCCAAAAAAGTGAAGACTTACAAAAATAAACAGAAACACTTACACTTGGGGTTCAGGGCTGACATCACCCAGCGAACGCATGGGGAGGAGACGTGTTAACCACGGTAGCATCCCAGGGCCAACATCGCTTCAAGGGGCGCAACAGAACCACGGCTATGTGGAGTGACTAACACGTTGTGATAGTGTTGGCAACATTGGCTGGCTGATAACACAGCAGATGATGCACACAAACCATGACCAGCTGACTGTCAAAGAGTGAGGGCGTGTGTGTTCGGACTGTCGGATCTTGGACAGTGCCCACCTGAAAGTGGCTCAAAACGCACATAAAACACATGTACAAAACAAAAACAACAAAAACTCAAAATATAATCCATAATAAACCCGATGCCTGAGCCACAGAGAATACACTGCTATGATTTTATTGAAAAATCGGGTTTAAATAAATTATATTTATGAACAAATAATTTGTTGCAATATCTGTAACAAAAGAATAACACTGGTGTTCCCCTGCCATGTGTTTGTTGCTGCTGCTGCGGTGGGCATGTGTGCCTCTCCACCGTCACTCTCTGAGTGTGACTTGCTTGGCACAATGCCCACTTGGCACGGCTCAAACCTATAAGGTCTGATGCCCCCAGATTCTTCATTATCATCCCATTCTTTGGAACTATAATCGTCTGAAGATTGGACAACACAAACCAATTCCAGACTACATGTGCTGGAACCATCGTCAATGTTTTCAGCCGCTTCCATCCTGTGTGCACAATGAGCAGCCAAGTGCTGTGTTCTCCCGATGACGTGACTACGTGGCAGCGGGGTTTTCCAGCCACTGACGTAATTGGTGACGTGGCGCTCATGAAAACGTCGGATATTCGCGTGAAAAAAAGCCTGTTTGGCTTAGAACTGCACAGACCCACCTATTTTGTCATATTGTATTATGTGTTGAAAAATTAGAGGAAGTCAAAAATGTGTCATCAGCACTTTGTGTCTTTGTTTTTCTACAGATGTAATTCCTGAAACCTGAATGATATCATCATTTGATGACTTCTGAGGACAATAAGTTTCAGGTAGGATGTCAGTAAGGCCTGACTGAACGAACGAATGATTGAATGAATGTGATTTTTTTTCTGTGATGGACATACAATCAAAACAAAAATTTGTAGGACACATAAGAACAACTGAAAGGGTGTGCTGAAGCTAGTGCTTATATAGTGCCTACCCTGTTGCAATTTTAAAATCAATAACATGAAGATTTAAGTCATACCCTAAAAAGTGAAAAGAAAGTGTAGAACAAAGAAAAAGTAGGGCCCCATTTTTGTCTTTGCCTTAGGCCCCAAATGGACTAAGTCCGCCCCTGACTTGGGTGACATGTTTCAGCCAGAGTACCGACGCTGCAGAACTGACAGAAACTGGTCATGGCATTGCAGGAGGAGTGGCTAAATATCCGCAGAGGACAACATTAGATGGCTCCTGAGATCCATGCAGAGACGTATTACTGCTGACATTAACACAAATTTGGTTCCATATTCCATATTAAACCTTGTTTTTAAGACAGACGTTTTGTTGTGATTTTCAGAAAGTGAGGGTGCTACTGTGTTGTTCATTTTTGAAAATTGTTGACAGATTTTTCACTTGTCGATCTCTGATATTGTTTTGAGGATGTCTAAATATAGTTTGCATCCTTTAATTGACCATTTTCATAAAAATTAGCAACAATATCAAACTTTTCTTCAGTGTTGCATTTTCATTAGCAGCAAGTATACTAACGTTCTTGCATGATGCCCATTGAATCAACCATGTTGAACATTTTGACCACTTGATTAATGGCAGCAGAGTGCCACATTTGTCAGCATTATTGTCTCACTTTGACAGTTTCCACTTTGGGTGGAGTTTGCATGTTCTTTTTATGGCTGTGTGGGTTTTTCTCCCATAGTTTTATCCAGTGCTTTTAATTAGTCATTCTGAATTCTCTCGCTGCTGTATATAGTATATTGTTTTCAAAAACAGTAACCACCTACCTATAGAAAAGTCAGTCATATTATCCTCCGACTGGCTTTAAAGCTTCTCTCCATTCTCCTGTGATATGGCTTGAACTGAAATAGTAAGTTAATCCTTGTTACACTGAAAAAAAAGCACTGGTGTAACAATTCAGTTGTGGACATCAGTTGCACACAACTTGTTTGCTTTGGCAGAAAGTGATAGTATTGTATTAGATCAACACAAATGATTCATTAAGTAACAAACATTGTGTACATTCAAAATGATTCCATTATGATGAAATGAAGTGAACTCTAATCACTTAATTTTAACACAATTTCATCCTTTTATGCCAAGATTATCATGTCCCCTTATTCAAAGCCAATTTATTGTTCACTAGTACTAATATATATAAACAAATTCTAAAATAAAAGATTTAAATCTAAACATTTAAAATTACAGAGACAAGAAACAATAGTAGTTTTATAACATGAAAAGCTGTTTGAACATGCAAATCTAACTCAGTAATGTTATACATATAAAAATATGTAAATATAAAAAGAAAACTATCCAAAAATGACCACAAAATGATAAGTATAAATTCAGTAAACAAATGCAACCCTAACCCTACAATGAGTTTATGACCATAAACCTGGCTGAAGAGATTAAACACATTAACGTACCTTGAAATAATAATAATAGGAAGATTGTCCCACAGTGAATTGTATGTTATGTCTTAATAATGCGAGACGTGAGCCATGTTGTACCAAGCAATGAACTGTGCCTTATTAAGATTCATGCACAATATACATACTGGCCGGAGCCCGCCTGACGTCACCATGTCGACTGCCTGGTGTGTGGCTATGGCAAGTGCCAAGGGCCAAATCCCCACACAACATTTTCCCCTCCCTTTAATTCAATTCAATTCAATTCAACTTTATTTATATAGCGCCATTTCACAACAACAGTCATCTCATAGCACTATCAACTGAAGGGGGGACCCCCACAGTTGCAGAAAGACCCCAGAAATCAGGCGATCCCCTGTGAGCAAGCACTTGGCGACGGTGGAGAGGAAAAACTCCCTTTTAACAGGAAGAAACCTCCAGCAGAACCAGGCTCAGGGAGGGGCAGTCATCTGCTGCGACTGGCTGGGGGGTGAGGGGATAGAGAAGAAGAAAAGAACAGACATGTAGAGAGCAAACAGCACGATGGGGACTCAATCTATGGGAGAGAACAAACAAATGTTAATGACCAGCAAAAAAAAAAAAAATTCATAGAGAGTGAGGAAAGGAGTGAGGCCCAGTGCATTACTGGAGCTCCCCCGGCTGACTAAACCTATTAGCAGCATAACTAAGGGAGGGTTCAGAAACACATGATCCCTCCCTAATTGTAGGCTATATCAAAAAGGTAGGTTTTAGCCCTATTCTTAAAAACAGAGATCGAGTCTGACTCCCGAATCCAGATTGGCAGCTGATTCCACAGGAGAGGAGCTTGATAACTGAAGGCTCTGCCTCCCATTGTACTTTTGGAGATTCTAGGTATTACAAGTAATCCTGCATTTTGGGAGCGTAGTGCTCTGTTAGGATGATACGGTAGTATCAGATCTTTTAAATAAAAAGGAGCCTGATTGTTTAAAGCTTTGTAAGTAAGAAGAAGGATTTTAAACTTAATTCTAAACTCTATGGGAAGCCAATGAAGGGAGGCCAGAACCGGAGAGATATGATCTCTCTTTCTAGTACCTGTTAAAACTCTTGCTGCAGCATTTTGGATCAGCTGAAGACTTTTTAAAGATGTTTTAGGACAGCCTGATAATAAAGAATTACAATAATCTAATCTCGAGCTAACAAAAGCGTGGATCAGCTTCTCAGCATCACTCTGAGACAAGATGCTTCTAATCTTGGCAATATTACGCAAATGATAGAAGGCAGTCTTAGAAACAAATTTAATATGTGAATTGAAGGACAAATCCTGATCAAAAATAACTCCAAGGTTCCTCACAGAGCTATTAAGAGAAAGAGTAACTGCATCCAAACTGAAAGTTTGATTTGGAAAGGAATTTCTAAGGTTTTTTGGACCAACAAGAATGACTTCAGTCTTATCTGAATTTAATAGCAGGAAATTACAAGTCATCCAAGCTTTGATTTCCTTAAGACAGGCTTCTAACTTGGCTAATTGATTAGTATCATCTGGCTTCATTGACAGGTATAATTGTGTGTCATCTGCATAACAATGAAAATGTTTACAAAACCTTAAGTACATAATGTAAAACAGACCCCCCCCCCCATTAAGTTTAGCATAAAAACCCTGTAGAACACACATGCAATATTTTCACTGTTTTTTTTTTTTTTTTAAACACAGAACAACAGGCCTAATAAGCTTAACGGGCACCTGGGTAGACTGCCAGGGTACCCTCCCTTGTTGGGGTGGATTATTTTGCCACCCATGCCCAACACACTTCAGCTAAGGCTACTTCTATTACAACGTCATCGAGGTGCCTGGGCCTCTGACGCATCCTAGCCGAGCGTTTCACCAGAGAGGGACCTGCTCCAGGTTCCGTTGGCCGCACATGAGTGTCCCCAAGACCGCCTTCAGGCAAGTCCCAACCCTCATTAGTCACATCTGCAGCAGGTCCCGGACCCTGGGCCAGCAATAACTTCCTGAGTCGGCTGGAATGCCATCATGACCCATCCGAGAGGCCGAATGTGTCTGGGCCTAGCCACTTCATGATCTAACTAACTAACTAACTAACTAACCTGCACTTATATAGCGCTTTTCTAGTCACAAAGACCACTCAAAGCGCTTTCATTAATACTAACCCTCTATTCTAAGGGCCTATAGGAAACAGATATCTAGGGACAATTTAGAACAGCCAATTAACCTAACATGCATGTTTTTGGCATGTGGGAGGAAACCGGAGAAATCCCGGAGTAAACCCACGCAACACGGGGAGAACATGCAAACTCCACACAGATCACTGTTGGTCGGGGGCTGGGATCGAACCCACGATCCCCACAATCCCCCGGCCAAGGGTAAACTGTGCTGCCGCAGTGCTAACCACTGCGCCACCGTGCAGCCCACCACTGCGCCACCGTGCAGCCCAATCTGCAGGGGTCCCATCCAGAAAGGCTGAAGCTTATGCGTACAGTTGGAGTGCTTGATTCTGACCCAGTCTGACACATCGAGTCCATGGGCCCTCGCCCTGTGCTTCCTGTCAAAATGCTATTTCATTTTCCGCTGTTTGGTGGTGACCAGGTCTCATGATGGATCTGTGTCCACCAGAGGGGAGGTCATTGGGGGCTACAGCCAGTCCAGGGGCAGATGTAGCTCACACCCCAGCATGAGCTTCGCTAGGGAGCACCCTGTCGTGACGTGGGCCATTACCCTGTAGTGGAGGAGCATGTTCTGAAGGGCATCAGAGAATGTGAAGCCATCCGCCAGATGGACCCGCAGACCATTTTTCAGTTTTATTGAAATGTTCCACTCCCCCATTGGACTGTGGGTGGTAAAATGCGGTTCTGATGTGCTCAATGCCCCTTTCTCCCAAAACCTCCTCAAACCCTCCAGAGGTGAACTGTGGGCCATTGTGTGTTGTGATGGCGTCTGGAACCCCCCCACCTGCTGAACAGCGACGAGAGGAAACTGGTGACCAGATTCGTCATGACTGAGTTAGTGGGCAACACTTCCGGCCATATGGAAAACAGATCATAGACCACCAGCAGGAAATGGCTGTTCGTGGAGACCATGTGTAGTTCACCATAAATGTCCAACTGGATGTGCTTCAAAGGGCACAGAGGTGGAGGATGTGGCATGCCAGTCTTCCCACTTTCCAAACACGGAACACAGTTCTTAAACATAGTCTCAATGTCTTTATCATGCCAGGCCACCTAACTGAATCCCTGCAATGTTGTTTCACCCTGACCACCCCCAGATGACCCTCGTGGAGCATAGCTAAGATGCACAATCTCAGCGACACCAGAATCAGCATGCATTGTCCTCTTGCCACACACACGTCATTCCAGCAACTCAGTTCGTCCCTAAACCTGTGAAAAGATGCCAGATCACCCTGCACTTTTGTGGGCCAACCCTCCCTGATGACGGAGCAAAGCTGCGACAATGTCAGGTCCCGTTCCGACTCTGCCTGGAGTTCCTGGAGGGACACCATGTCCCAGAGAGGTCTGTGCAGCGTGTTGACGAGATCTGCATCCAAGGAGTCGCTGTTGTCCGGTTGTGCAGTGTTGGTCATGGCACGGGACAGGAAGTCCACCACGAGGAGTTAGCCGCGTTGCTAGCGGTCTGATGTGGAGGGGGAGCTTGGATGGCTAGGTTTTCTTTACTCTTCTTTACTCTTACTTGCAAACCTAGCTGGGTAGTGGACTCTATTTGGCTGGTCATCTGTACTACTACTTCAGTGTGAAGACATCCTTAGTTAGCATTAGCTTTTCTTAAAGCCACTCATTGCTTGTGCCATGTTCTAGCTTATCACGGATTAGCTCTTCCTCTACAGGCCAGAAGGTGCATGTGCTCGCTAGGTTACGGAGCTCCGTAAGAAAGTGTTGGGTGGACTCACCGACTTGTTTGACAGTGGTCGAAGAACCTGTGTCTTCGTGCCATGATGTTGCACTAATCAACAAAGAAAATGTCCATCATGTCCAAACACTCATTCAATGAGTCCTTGCTACCCAGCACGTGAAACACACATTGGCCTTCTTTACCGAGGCAGTGGATTAGCATGCATTTCCATCTCTTTTCGCTGGCGCCGCCCAAGCCAGCCGCGGCAATGTATTCATCAAACACCTCCAGCCAACGGCACCACGGTGTAGCTGGCACACCCTAAGACCCCAAGAATAAGATAAGATAAGATAAGATAAGATAAGATAAGATAAGATAAGCCTTTATTAGTCCCACAACGGGGAAATTCCAGGATTGCAACAGCACAGGGATAGCAACACTCAGAGCAACAATCAGAAGGCAAGAAAAAAAAAAAGCAAGCAAGAGCAGCTAATATGCATATGTACATATTACTATAAAATATATATATACACACACACAGACACACAGTGCAGAGCATAGTAGCTGGATGGAATAAATATATGAATATATAAACACACAGTGCGGAGCATTGTAGCTAGATGGAATAAATATGTAAATATATAAACACCCACAGTACGGCGCAGTGCAGCTAGATGGAATAAATATGTAAATATATAAACACCCACAGTATGGAGCATTGCAGCTAGATGGAATAAATATGTAAATACATAAACACACACAGTGCGGAGCAATGTAGCTAGATGGAATAATATGTAGATATATAAACACACAGTGCGGAGCATTGTAGCTAGATGGAATAAATATATAGATATATAAATATAAACACACCCAGTGCGGAGCATTGTAGCTAGATGGAATAAATATGTAAATATATAAACACACACAGTGCAGAGCATTGTTGCTAGATGGGATGAAACAGCATAACCGTCTACTTAGTTATCCTACATGGTATGATTATGTGCCCATACATATTCTCACCCTCCATAGTGACCGGTATTTTCCTAGTTGTATGCCGGAGGGGACCATTGTGTAAGTCTATTGCATCTTTTGCATTCAAAAAACTATTAGTTTGTTACGTCTTTTTGCTATCTCTGCGAGCAGCCCTGCTTAGGTTGTACAGTCTGACAGCCGTTGGTAGGAAGAACCTGCGAAACCTCTCGGTTGTGCACCTGGGATGATGTAGTCTGCTGCTAAATGAGCTCCTCAGTGCATTCAGTATGTCCTGCATAGGGTGGAACTCGGACTCCAGCAGAGATGACAGTTTAGCCACCGTCCTTCTCTCTCCTATCTCCTCCACCGGATCAAGGCGCTGCCCCAGGACAGAGCTAGCTTTCTTGATCAGTTTGTTCAGTCTCTTCCTATCGGCTGCAGTAATGCCACTGCCCCAGCAGACCACTCCAAAAGTGATGGCTGATGCCACCACCGTGTCATAGAATGTCTTCAGCAGCGCCCCTTGTACACCAAAAGACCTGAGTCTCCTCAGCAGGAACAGCCTGCGCTGTCCCTTCTTGTAGAGTGTGTCAGTATTGTGTGACCAGTCTAGTTTATTGTTCAGATGAACACCCAGGTACTTATAGGATGTCACCATCTCGATGTCTGTTCCCTGTATATTTACTGGTGCTCTGAGGGGCTGCCCATGCCTGCGGCAGTCCACCACCAGCTCCTTAGTTTTCCTCGCGTTGATCTGGAGGCAGTTCCGATGGCACCAGTCCACGAAGTCCTGGATAAGCCCTCTGTACTCAGCTTCATCTCCATTGGAGATGAGGCCAACGATCGCAGAGTCATCAGAGAACTTCTGTAGATGGCAGTGTGTTGTGTTGTGTGAGAAGTCCGCAGTATAAAGAGTGAACAGGAAGGGAGCCAGCACCGTTCCCTGGGGGGCCCCCGTGCTACTGATGATCGTGTCGGACACACAGTCCCGGGTTCTCACAAACTGAGGCCGGTTCGTGAGGTAGTCCAGGATCCATGATGACAGGTGCTGGTCCACCCCTGCGCACAGCAGCTTGTCCTTCAGGATCATCGGTTGGATGGTGTTGAAAGCACTGGAGAAGTCAAAGAACATGATCCTCACCACATTCCCGGGCTTCTCCAGGTGGGACAGAGAACGGTGAAGGAGGAAGATCACCGCATCCTCCACCCCAATGCCATGCTGGTAGGCGAACTGGAGTGGATCCATCGCTGGTTCCACCAGGGGGCAGAGGTGAGCAAGGAGCAGTCTCTCCAGGGTCTTCATCAAGTGGGACGTCAAGGCCACCGGTCTGTAGCTGTTCAGGTCTTTGGGGTGGGAAGTTTTTGGTACAGGTACCACACAAGATGTTTTCCACAGCTGTGGTACCCTCCCCAGCTTCAGGCTCAGGTTGAAGATGTACGTCACAATCCCACACAGCTGGTCTGCACAGGACTTGAGGAGCGTGAATGGAGGACGTGGTCTTGCGCACGCCCCCATGGTTTAATCCGACGTCGCCAAATGTTATGTCTTAATAATGCGAGATCTGAGCCATGTTGTACTGAGCAACAAACTGAACTTTATTGAGATTCAAGCTCAATATACATACTGGCCGTAGCCCTCCTGACGTCAACACGTCAACTGCCTGGTGTCAGCTACGTCAAGCCCCAAGGGCCAAATCTCCATACAGCACTATTTGACCAAATGGTGGAGAACAGCAATGGAAATAATAGCTGATGGAAATGTACCATCTACCGTGAGTGACCCAGGAGCAGAAACAAGTTCGGGACAACAGATGTAGTTTTGTAAGTTTATTTACAAAGTCATCTGATATAAGAAACTGCATGTGGCAAGAACCTGGCAACCATGTGCCAAGAGAAGAGGAAGCTGATGAGCATTGGTTGGATGTTGGGTTAATAATACAATTTTCTCTTACAGATCTTGTAGAGGTTTGAGCAGTGATTCCTCTCTCCAGTTACCATTCTTTGCCTTGGGCAGAGCTGATGCTGAGGCCTGTCGATGCATGATGCCCCACTCTAACCCTCTGGCTGCAACCTGTCAGGAAGCTGTTGATCCAAGTGCCGATGGAGTATGGAAACCCCAGGTCCCCCAGTTTGGCCACCAGTTTGTGTGGGAGGATGGTATTGAATGCAGAACTGCAGTCCACAAAAAGCATCTGTACATAGTTGCCCTGCTGCTCCAGGTGGGACAATGCAGCATGGAGGGCTATAGCTACAGCATTCTCCGTGGATTGGTTCACTTTATAAGCAAACTAGTAAGGGTCAAAGCTTTGGGGTAGACGTGATATGATGTGACCCTGGATCAGCTTTTCATAGCATTTCATCACCACCGGAGTTAGTGCGACTGGCCAGTAGTTATTAAGGCTAACAGTGTGGGGCTTCTTGGGCAGGAGAACTATGGTGAAGGATTTCAGACAGGGTGGGAGCTAGGGAGTGACTGAAAATCCTGGTGAGAACTCCACCCAGCTGATCAGCGCAGTCTCTCAGTACATGTCCAGGGAGGCCTTCAGATCCGGCAGCCTTTCTCAGATTGACAACCTGCAGCGTACACCTCACCTCGTGCTCCTCTACTTTGAAGTTTAAGGTGCTGTGGACCTTGGGAAGTAGTGCAGCTGTCTCTGAAGATGTCGCCTCAAAGCGGGCAAAGAAGAGGTTTAACTCCTCTGCCAACAAGCTGTCACCCTCAGCAGCTCCAAGAATGGTCTTAAAGTTGGTGAGATGCTGACCACCCTGCCATACCTGCCTGCCGTTGTTGTTACTGCCCAGGTGATCCTCCATCCTCCTCCTGTAATCTCCTCTCTTTAGGTTGGCTGGTGCCATGCAGTAGAAAGCCCTGTTGCCAGACCTGAAGGCGATGTCCCTCTCCTTTAACATCTAACATCTACATGCTATTGTGTGGACTGCTTCCTCCTTATAAAGGGTAGAGTTGATTACTGCAGGTGAGAGTGGTTATGCAGCTGCACATGATCAACTAATCAGCAGGAGGAGAAAACAACTCAGCACTGATCCAGAATACTACACACAGAGAGAGTACTGTATTTAGAAAGTCACACATACAATTTTTAGCATCACCTCCTCCTCCAAATATTAAAAAGAAATTTATGAAAAAGACACAGCTGGGTCAGCAGAGCATTCATCACCCTCTGCTTAATCCTGCCAACATGTTGTCCAGATGGCGGCGGCTTGTTCACATGCTGCGGCTTGATGCTCTGGACTACTGCGCTTGTTTTTGTGTTTTTTCTGCCTTTTTCTGTGCTCCTTCTGTGACAGACTAATTACCTACAGTTGCCAGGAACTTCTAGACATTGGTTGCCAACTTACCTCTGACATCACCAGCACTTATTCCAGTAATCACCACTACATACCTGGGGAGATCGCCAGACCTCCAGGCGCTCCGTGGTTTGTTACTGGGTCCGCAAACGGCGTAGACGACGAGTGAGAAAGCAGAAACGAGGCTGCAGGGCTGGCCTCCATGCTCAGTTGCACAAACTATGCACAAAACCACTGTTACCTTCAATTTTTTCTCACCAACACCAGATCCCTCGCCAACAAAATGGACGAGCTGCGATCAAAGATCACCTGCAGTCACTACGTCTGGGATTGTTGTATTCTGATTGTGACTGAATCAGAATCAGAATCAGAATCAGAATCAGATTTATTGCCATTGTTCATGTAGTACACAAACTAGGAATTTGTCTCGGTGCCATGCTGCAACATTAAAAACATGAAAAGATAAAGAGATAAACTAAAAAAAACTAAAAGACTAAAAACATGCAATAAGTGTAGAATAATAAGTAATAATAATAATAATAATAATGAGTAATACTAGTCAAGGCAGATTTAAATAAATTAGCAAGTAGCAGATAATATGGGGTACCACAGTGCAGTCAATAATGCAACAGAAAAACAGTGATGAACGACATGAGCTGCTGTATATAGTGCACAAGAGTCAGTAAGTCACTTAATGTTCAGCAGTCTGATGGCAGAGGGAAAAAAGCTGTTCATGTGCCGGGAGGTTTTAGTCTGAATGGACCGAAGTCTTCTACCTGAGGGGAGGGGGGCAAACAGTACGTGACCAGGGTGTGAAGGGTCGGCTATGATCCGGCCTGCACGCCTCCAGGTCCTGGAGATGTACAGGTCCTGGAGAGATGGGAGCTTGCAGCCGATCACCTTCTCAGCAGTGTGCACGACACGCTGCAGTCTTAGTCTGTCCCTGGCAGTGGCTCCTGCATACCACACGGTTATGGAGGAGGTGAGGATGGACTCGATGATGGCCGTGTAGAACTGCACTAACATCTTGGTGGGTAGCTTGAGCTTCCTCAGCTGCCGCAGAAAGAACATCCTCTGCTGGGCCTTTTTGATGAGGGAGCTGATGGTTGGCTCCCATTTGAGGTCCCGGGTGATGGTGGTGCCCAAGAAGCGGAAGGAATCTGCAATGGTGATGGGAGAGCCTGTGATGGTGAGGGGGGGCAGGGGGGTTGTGACTTTCCTGAAGTCCACAATCATCTCCGCTGTCTTCAGAGCGTTCAGCTGCAGGTTGTTGTGGCTGCACCAGGACACCAGCTGGGCCACCTCTTTCCTGTAGACGGACTCGTCGCCGTTGGAGATGAGCCCGATGAGGGTGGTGTTGTCCGCAAACTTGATCAGCTTAACAGACTGGTGGGAGGAGGTGCAGGAGTTGGTATAAAGGGAGAAGAGTAGGGGGGAAAGTACACAGCCCTGGGGTGATCCGATGCTGATGCTAACAGAGTCCGAGACAGACTTCCCCAGCCGCACATGCTGCCTCCGGTCCGTCAGGAAGTCGGTGATCCACCTGCAGAGGGAGTCAGGCACGCCGAGCAGGGACAGCTTGTCCTGGAGCAGAGTGGGGCGGATGGTGTTGAATGCAGAGCTGAAGTCCACAAACAGGATCCTGGCGTAGGTTCCCGGGGAGTCCAGGTGCTGCAGGATGGAGTGGAGGGCCAGGTTGACTGCGTCGTCCACAGACCTGTTGGCACAGTAGGCAAACTGCAGCGGGTCCAGGAGGGGAGTGGTGATGGACTTGAGGTGAGACAGGACCAGGCGCTCAAAGGACTTCATGACTACAGAGGTGAGCGCTACAGGTCTGTAGTCGTTAAGTCCAGTAATCCGTGGCTTCTTGGGGACAGGGATGATGGTGGAGGATTTGAGGCAGGTCGGCACGTGGCATAGCTTAAGGGAGGTGTTAAAAATGTCTGTGAAGACAGGAGCCAGCTCTTTCGCACAGTGTCTCAGGGTGGAGGGAGACACACCGTCCGGCCCGGGGGCCTTGCGCGGGTTCAGTCTGGAGAATTGTCTGTGCACGTCCTGCTCACTGATGACAAGGGCAGGGAGGGAGGAGGAGGAGGGTGGGACCGCTTTTGATGAATTAGGGGCCGAGGAGGCAGTGGAGCTGGGTGGAGTGGGGGAGTTGGACACAGCTGACGAGGTGTCAAAACGGGCGTAATGTTGGGACAGTTTTTGACAAAGGGCTTTGTCATCCTGACCTTTAGAAGCCTGAGGCTGATAGTTGGTGATTTGCCTCAGTCCTCTCCACACAGAAGCCGAGTCATTAGCAGTGAACTGCTGCTGGAGTCTCTCAGAATACACAGATTTAGCTCTCCTCAGCTCTCTGTTAAACCGATATTTAACCTCCCTGTAGCAGTCTCTGTCTCCACTTTTCAACGCTGCTACCTTCTCCTTCCTGATCTGTCTGAGCTTGGCAGTGAACCAGGGCTTGTCATTTGAGTACCTCACCCTGGTGCGCGATGGGAGAATGTTCTCCTCACAGAAGTTGATATATGAGTTCACAGTGTCCGTGTACTCATTAAGATCATGTGTGGCTCCTTTAAACATGCCCCAGTCAGTTATTTCCATGCATGTGTTCAGTTTCTCTCCAGCTTCACTGGTCAATTTCTTCGTGGTGGTCACAACAGGTTTAGTGAGCTTCAATCTCTGTCTGTATGTGGGAATGAGGTGGACCATCACGTGATCAGATAATCCAATCGCAGCGCGGGGAACAGCGCGATATGTGTCTTTCACTGTGGTGTAACAGTGATCCAGCGTGTTATTTCCTCTGGTTGGACATTTAATAAACTGTCTGTATCGGGGGAGCTCATGACTCAGATTGCTCTGGTTAAAGTCGCCCACCACAATAACCAGGGAGTCTGGAAAATTCCGCTCCGCATGTAGGACATGATCTGCGAGCGCGCGCTGGGCCTCGCGCGCGTCCACGTCGGGAGGGGCGTACACAGCGATCAAAACAAATGATGCGAACTCCCGCGGGGAATAAAATGGCTTGCAGTTAACAGAGAGAAATTCTAGATCGGGAGAACAGTGTTGTGAAACCACCGTTACATCAGTGCACCAGCTGCTGTTAATATAGAAGCACACTCCTCCTCCAATAGACTTACCGGAGAGCTCTGTGACGCGATCAGCACGAAACAGCTGAAATCCCTCGAGGCTGATCGCGCTGTCCGGTATGTTCCCTTTAAGCCAGGTCTCAGAGAAACAGATTATAGACGAGGAAGCGAGGTCCTTAAATCGCATCAGCAGTCTTAATTCTTCTACCTTGTTCAAGAGAGAATTGGCATTGGATAAAAATATGCCAGGCAAGGCTGTTCGCGTGCCTCTCCTTCGCAGCCGAGCGAGAATCCCCCCTCACTTTCCTCTTTTTTGCCGTCTTACTCTTTGAGCCAAACAATGAATCAGATCGGCGGCAGGAGCTAAAAAAACTGGGAGAAGGTCCATGGGAGTAAGAGTCCTGATATTTAATAACTCTTCACGAGTATAAGAGCTAGCAGACACACAATCGACGAACAAAAACAAACAAATTAGGCAAATTAAAGGGCAGCAAAGCACCATGTCGACCACTGTGGGCGCCATCTTGGAGCTGAATCATGGCTGAACCCACGTATTCATGATGCCGCTGTGGAATTACCTGGCCGAACTACTCACCCTTTCTACCACAATGCCGATTCTGGGAAGGGCAGAGGTGGTGGGCTCTGTGTTTATGTGTTTCAGACTTGGTGTAAAAACAGCACAATAATTCAAAGCCACTGTTCACCGGACCATGGTGAAGGCCATATGTGCAGGCCTTTTTATCTCCCCTGCGAGCTAACAGCAGTAACTGTATAAGCTGTTTACATTCCTCCAGACGCTAACGTTAGCTTAACACTCAACGACCTCCAGCACATTGTCAGCAGGGAGCAAAGAGATCACTCCGACGCAGTCCATATTATTGCAGGGGATTTTAACAAAGCATGCTTAAAGACTGTACTCCCCAAAATTCCACCAACATGTTAAGTGTCCCACAAGAGGGGAAAGAACACTAGATCATGTTTACCACAACATTAAGCATGCCTACAGAGCCACCCCCTCCCCACCTTGGACAATCAGACCATCTCTCCCTGTTTCTAATACCTGCCTACATCTCCCTCAGGAAGAGCCCCCCCCCCAACAAACAAACAATTAAAACCTGGCCTGAAAATGCTTTCCTCCAGCTACAAGACTGCTTTGCCCGTACAGATTGGAGCATCTTTGAACAGCAGGACCTGGACTCTGACACCGAGTCTGTCCTTTTCTACATCAAATGCTGTGTAGAAAAAGTGACATTCACCAAACACATCTGGGTCTTTCAAACCACAAACCCTGGATGACCAATGAAGTCCAGGCTCTTATCAGAGCCTGCAACTCAGCCTTCAGGCAAAGGGACAGCTCTCTGTACAGCACTGCATGAGCCAACCTGAAGAGAGGCATAAAACTCACTAAGAACGCCGATAGGAGCAAGGTGGAGGGCTTCCTCACAGACAACAACCCCCGACAGATGTGGAGAGGCATCCAGGCCCTCGCCAACTACAGGGGCCAGGGCCCCCCAGCATCAGACAGCAGCCTCACTCTGGCAGAGGAGCTTAACAGCTTCTTTGCCAGGTTTGCCAGGTTACAGGGAAGAAGTGAGAGACCTGGAGGGCTGGTGCAGGGAGAACAATCTGGTGCTCAACGTGGACAAAACGAAGGAGATGATTATTTACTTCCGGCGGTCAGTATCAGTATCGGCGGCCGTTTAGTGGAGAGAGTGGAGAGCATCAAGTTCCTCAGAGTGCAGATCTCGCAGGACCTGATCTGGAGCAAGAATTCCTTGGGGATCAGGAAGCGGGCCCAGCAGAGACTGCACTTCTTGAGGAAACTCAAAAAGGCCTCTCTTCCCATCTGCATCCTCAGGACCTTCTACAGAGGTGTGGTGAAGAGTGTTCTGACGTACTGCATTGCTTCATGGTACTCCAGCTGCAGTATGTCAGACAAAAAAGCCCTGCAGAGGATAGTCAAGGGAGCTGAGAGGGTAATTGGAGTCTCCCTCGCCTCTGTCCAAGAACTTTTTCACAACCGTTGCAGGAGCAGGGCACTGAACATTGTCAAGGACCGTTCTCACTCTTTGCATAAACACTTTGAACTTCTGCCATCTGGCAAACGATTCCGGAGCATCAGAGGCAGAACTACCAGACTGATTAACATCTTTCTTCCACAAGCTGTTAGGATGCTGAACAGTTGATCCGGAATCTCTCATACACACTACTGCACCTACGGACATTATGTATATTATTTATATATTATAGTTCTGGTTAGTTTTTTTTCGAGTATGTCTCAGGGACGTGTGAATGGATGTGGTGGGGTGGGGGGTGAGGATATGTGTGAGTGTGTCTTAAATCATGTTCTTTTACTTATATGGATGCCGAGAGAAACGCAGTTTCATCAGAATCAGAATCAGAATCAGAAAAAGATTTATTGCCAAGTACATTAACAGATACTGATAACATACGAGGGATTTGACTTGACACAGAAAAATGAACCTGCATTTCCAGTGACACGGCTGCATCTGAAACGCGCCTGCCAACAGGATGGTACAGATAAGAAATCATACAATGGGAAGGAGCAAAAAAATCATTGAATTCAGAATATTGACCATAAGTAATCGATATTATGATTACAAAGACAAAAAAAGCCCTCAATGCACATTCAAGACCAAAGTTCACAGGACACAAGGAGAGCAGTGAGTGTTATCTTGTTGTCAGTTTCTGGATCAGTGTGGATGTAGTGTTGAAGCAGTGTTGTATCAATCAATAAGAGCACAAGGACACTTTGGCAGGAGATGTTTAGTCTGGCTACTGGCAATTGTCCTTGGCAATTGTCCCAAGCAGCTACTGTCCGGAGGCCGTGTGCTCAGTGTTTTGAAAAACAAAGACTGGGGATTATCAGGAGGATTTTTGTAAGGGAAATTGAGCCAAATAGAACTGATCACAGAGAAAGAACTTTATTTTCTTCTGCAGATTCAGTGCTTAATCCTTCATTGCGGGGCGTTGAGTCCGTCGTGGATAGACTTAAGCGTAACCATGATGTAATCCACCTTCCGAGACAGTTCTCCATTTGTCGCTATCAAGGTCTTCTCCATTTTTTCAATTTGATGGATGCACCTCGCCTGGCCAGCATTTTGATAGGTTGTATCCATCTTCAGCAATTTGCGGTACACCAGGACAATCCCAGTTCCAATCAGAACGATCCCAGTCACCATTATTACGAAGATATACAAATCTTCAATATCTTCGATAGAGAGATTACTCAGGCACAAGATCCTCCAATTACTTGTCACCCGTAAATAGCCCGCTGGAGCCGTCCCTGCGGGGCAAACAGCTTCCCCCGGAGCACTTTTCCTTGTTGAAAAAATAGTGTCAATTGCGTTCAAAGCCCAGCTTATCAATTCCATAATTTCTTTCGATAATCAGCAGTAGACGCAGACAGACGACAGCAAGCTGGGATCCAGTTAGTTAGGGAAGTGGGGAGCTAGAGCAGAGAGAAAAGAGAGAAGCGTGAATAAAGTGAATAGAACATCTTGCCTCATCATAGTGAACATCTTGCCTGCACTACAGTTGTATGTACAGCAATATGACAATAAAGGTTGA
The DNA here is from genome assembly GCA_020510985.1 of Pholidichthys leucotaenia. Taxonomy (NCBI): domain Eukaryota; kingdom Metazoa; phylum Chordata; class Actinopteri; order Cichliformes; family Pholidichthyidae; genus Pholidichthys; species Pholidichthys leucotaenia. Next base: position 376,710,437 of record CM035844.1, on the reverse strand, counting down.
TTTGATTTGATTTTGATTTGATTTTGTGCACACTTTCCCGCCATACTCGTTCCCCCCTCCTCCCCTCTCTCCCCTCCTCCTTCTCTCTACAGGTGCACGAGGTGAGAAGGCAACTGAGAGAAGTAAACCCCCGCAGAGCTGCTGGTCCAGATGGCATCCCAGAAGCAGTGGTCAAAGCATGTGCAGAAGTTACTAATAGAACATGCTGAACTTGGATAAAACCACGTTTGAATTATCAGTGTTGTTAATTAAACATTTTCTTCACTCTAGTATGTATAGTTACAGGTGCATCTCAATAAATAAGAATATCATCGAAAAATTGATTTATTTCAGTAATTCATTTCAAAAAACGAAATATATAGAGATTCATTACACATATAATTTTATATACTGTGTATATACACTACCGTTCAAAAGTTTGGGGTCACTTAGAAATTTCCTTATTCTTGAAAGAAAAGCACTGTTTTTTTCAATGAAGATAACTTTAAACTAATCAGAAATACACTCTATACATTGCTAATGTGGTAAATGACTATTCTAGTTGCAAATGTCTGGTTTTTGGTGCAATATCTACATACAATAGGTGTATAGAGGCCCATTTCCAGCAACTATCACTCCAGTGTTCTAATGGTACAATGTGTTTGCTCATTGCGTCAGAAGGCTAATGGATGATTAGAAAACCCTTGTGCAATCATGTTAGCACAGCTGAAAACAGTTTAGCTGGTTAGAGAAGCTATAAAACTGACCTTCCTTTGAGCAGGTTGAGTATCTGGAGCATCACATTTGTGGGGTCGATTAAACGCTCAAAATGGCCAGAAAAAGAGAACTTTCATGTGAAACTCGACAGTCTATTCTTGTTCTTAGAAATGAAGGCTATTCCATGCGAGAAATTGCCAAGAAACTGAAGATTTCCTACAACGGTGTGTGCTACTCCCTTCAGAGGACAGCACAAACAGTCTCTAACCAGAGTAGAAAGAGAAGTGGGAGGCCCCGCTGCACAATTGAGCAAGAAGATAAGTACATTAGAGTCTCTAGTTTGAGAAATAGACGCCTCACAGGTCCTCAACTGGCAGCTTCATTAAATAGTACCCACAGAACGCCAGTGTCAACATCTACAGTGAAGAGGCGACTCCGGGATGCTGGCCTTCAGGGCAGAGTCGCAAAGAAAAAGTCATATCTGAGACTGGCCAATAAAAGAAAAAGATTAATATGGGCAAAAGAACACAGACATTGGACAGAGGAAGATTATAAAAAAGTGTTATGGACGGACAAATCGAAGTTTGAGGTGTTTGGATCACACAGAAGAACATTTGTGAGACGCAGAACAACTGAAAAGATGCTGGAAGAGTGCCTGACGCCATCTGTCAAGCAAGGTGGGGGTAACGTGATGGTCTGGGGTTGCTTTGGTGCTGGTAAGGTGGGAGATTTGTTCAGGGTAAACGGGATTTTGAATAAGGAAGGCTATCACTCTATTTTGCAACGCCATGCCATACCCTGTGGACAGTGCTTGATTGGAGCCAATTTCATCCTACAACAGGACAATGACCCAAAGCACACCTCCAAATTGTGCAAGAACTATTTAGAGAAGAAGCAGGCAGCTGGTATTCTATCTGTAATGGAGTGGCCAGCGCAGTCACCAGATCTAAACCCCATTGAGCTGTTGTGGGAGCAGCTTGACCGTATGGTACGCAAGAAGTGCCCATCCAGCCAATCCAACTTGTGGGAGGGGCTTCTAGAAGCGTGGGGTGAAATTTCTCCAGATTACTTTAACAAATTAACAGCTAGAATGCCAAAGGTCTGCAATGCTGTAATTGCTGCAAATGGAGGATTCTTTGACAAAAGCAAAGTTTGAAGGAAAAAATTATTATTTCAAATACAAATCATTATTTCTAACCTTGTCAATGTCTTGACTATATTTTCTATTCATTTTACAACTCATGGTGGTAAATAAAAGTGTCACTTTTCATGGAAAACACAAAATTGTCTGGGTGACCCCAAACTTTTGAATGGTAGTGTATATGTTATAATATTATATAATAATGTAATTTTGATCTCTATGGCTTATAGCTCATGAAAACGACAAATTCAGTTTCTCAAAAAATAAGAATATTACCTAAAATGAATTAAGAAAATGGATTTTTAATAGAAATGTTGGCCAACTGAAAAAAGTATATCCATGCCCACACAGAGGACCAACACCACCAGATGACCACTTTTCAGATGAAAGTAAATTTTGTATTTCATTTGGAAATCAAGGTCCCAGAGTCTGGAAGAAGAGTGGAGAGGCACAGAATCCAAGTTGCTTGAGGTCCAGTGTGAAGTTTATACAGTCAGTGATGATTTGGGGAGCGATGTCATCTGCTCATGTTGGTCCACTGTGTTTTATTGAGTCCAACGTCAGGGCAGTCGTCTACCAGGAAATTTTAGGGCACTTCATACTTCTCTCTGCTTACAAGCTTTATGGAGATTCTGATTTAATTTTCCAGCCGGACTTTGCACCTTTCCACACTACCAAAAGTACCACAGCCTGCTTTAATGACCATGGTATAAATGTGCTTGGTTGGCCAGCAAACTCTCCTGACCTAAACCCCATAAAGAATCTATGGAGTTTTGTCAAGAGGAAGATGATAGGCACCAGACCCAACAATGCAGATGAGCTGAAGGTTGCTATCAAAGCAACCTGGGCTTCCATAACACCTCAGTAGTACCACAGGCTAATCGCCTTCATGCTGTGCTGCAATGATGCAGTAATTCATGCACAAGGAACTCTGATCAAGTACTGAATGTATGCATGGGCATACTTTTCAGTCGGCCAACATTTCTATTGAAAATCAATTTTTTCAAATTAAAATAATTAATATTCCAATTTTTTTTTTGAGAAACTGAATTTGGGGTTTTCATGAGCTATAAGCCATAACCATAAAAATAAAAAAAAAAACCAACACACTTGAAATATATCACTCCGTAAGTAATGAATCTATATAATACAGGAGTTTAATTTTTAAATTAAATTATTGAAAAAAATGAACTTTTCAATGACATTCTAATTTATTGAGATGCACCTGTATTGTATATTCTTCCTGGACTAAATCTTTGACATCCTTCTGTTGATGGACATAAAAAGCGTCCTCACTGTCTACGTCGCAGTGCTGCGCTTGTCATGTGATGTGTCATGTGATGCCATAAACCCCCCCAGTTGTACTAAGTATTCCAACTCAAAAGAGGGCAGACATGTATAACTTACTGCTCTTGCTTTGGAGGACCAGTGGCCCCCAAATACCCCCCACCCCCCCCAAAAAAAATGTCACTTCTGGACACCAGAGAAGAAGACTTTGTAAACAAATGTTTTTGTGTTCGATCGCAAGACGGAGGAAGTATTTGCTCCCAAATTTGCCAACTATGAGATTGTGTAGCTTCCATCCATCCATCCATCCATCCATCTTCTACCGCTTTTCCGGAGGTCCGGGTCGCGGAGGCAGCAGTTCAAGCGGAGAAGCCCAGACTTCCCTCTCCCCAGCTACCTGCTCCAGCTCTTCAGAGAGGATACCAAGGTGTTCCCAGACCAGCTAGGAGATATAGGCTCTCCACCGAGTCCTGGGTCTGCCCCAGGGTCTTCTCCCAGTGGGATGTGCCTGAAACACCTCAAGTGGGAGGCGTCCAGGAAGCATCCTAATCAGATGCCCTTACCACCTCAACTGACTCCTTTCAATGTGGAGGAGCAGCGGTTCTACTCTGAGCCTCTCCCGGATGACTGAGCTCCTCACCCTATCTCTGAGGGTGAGTCCAGCAATCCTACGGAGAAAGCTCATTTCAGCCGCTTGTATCCGCGATCTTGTTCTTTCGGTCATTACCCAAAGCTCGTGACCATAGGTGAGAGTAGGAACGTGCGTAGATTGACTGGTAAATCGACAGCTTTGCCTTAGAGCTCAGTTCCCTCTTCACCACAACAGACCGGTACAACGTCCGCATCACTGCAGATGCTGCTCCAATCCGTCTGTCAATCTCTCGTTCCATTTTCCCCTCACTCGTGAACAAGACCCCAAGATACTTAAACTCCTCCATTTGGGGCAGGAGCCTGTCCCCAACCCAAAGATCACAATCCACCTTTTTCCTGCTGAGGACCATGGACTCGGACTTAGAGGTGCTGATTCTCATCCCAGCCGCTTCACACTCAGCAGCAAACCATCCCAGCAAGAGCTGTAGGGCATTGCTGGATGAAGCCAACAGGACAACATCATCTGCAAACAACAGAAATGAGATCCTGTGGTCAACAAGCATGACAACCTCCATTCCCTGGCTGTGCCTAGAAATCCTGTCCATAAAAATTATGAACAGGATCGGTGACAAAGGGCAGCCCTGGCAGAGTCAGAATCAGAATCAGAATCAGAATCAGGTTTATTGCCATTGTTCATGTAGTACACAAACTAGGAATTTGTCTCGGTACAATGCTGCAACATTAAACATGATAGGATAAGAGAAATAAACTATACATGTAATAAAGTGTAGGATAAGATTAAGTGATACTGGTCAACAGTTAAAATATATATTAGCCAGCAGCAGATACTGTGGAGAACTACAGTATATAGTGCAGTCGGTAATGCAGGAAGAAAAACAGTGATGATTGACATGAGTCTGGTTGAGCTGCTGTACATGGTGCACGAGAGTCAATAAGTCACTTAGTGTTCAGCAGTCTAATGGCAGAGGGGAAGAAGCTGTTCATGTGACGGGAGGTTTTAGTCTGGATGGACCGAAGTCTTCTACCAGAGGGGAGGGGGGCAAACAGTACGTGACCAGGGTGTGAGGGATTGGCTATGATCCGGCCAGCACGCCTCCGGGTCCTGGAGATGTACAGATTCTGGAGAGATGGGAGCTTGCAGCCGATCACCTTCTCAGCAGTGCGCACGATGCGCTGCAGCCTTAGTCTGTCCCTGGCAGTGGCTCCTGCGTACCACACGGTTATGGAGGTGGTGAGGATGGACTCGATGATGGCTGTGTAGAACTGCACTAACATCTTGGTGGGTAGCTTGAGCTTCCTCAGCTGCCGCAGGAAGAACATCCTCTGCTGGGCTTTTTTGATGAGTGAGCTGATGGTCAGCTCCCATTTGAGGTCCCTGGTGATGGTAGTGCCTAGGAAGCGGAAGGAATCAGCAGTGGTGATGGGAGAGCCTGAGAGGGTGAGGGGGGGCAGAGGAGTAGTGACTTTCCTGAAGTCTACAATCATCTCCACTGTCTTCAGAGCGTTCAGCTGCAGGTTGTTATTGCTGCACCAGGACGCCAGCTGGGCCACCTCTCTCCTGTAGGCGGACTCGTCGCCGTTGGAGATGAGCCCGATGAGGGTGGTGTCGTCCGCAAACTTGATCAACTTGACAGACTGGTGGCTGGAGGTGCAGGAGTTGGTGTAAAGGGAGAAGAGTAGGGGGGAAAGTACACAGCCCTGGGGTGATCCGGTGCTGATGCTAGTATAGTCTGAGACAGTCTTTCCCAGCCGCACATGCTGCCTCCGGTCCGTCAGGAAGTCGATGATCCACCTGCAGAGGGAGTCAGGCACGTTGAGCAGGGACAGCTTGTCCCGGAGCAGAGCGGGGCGGATGGTGTTGAATGCGGAGCTGAAGTCCACAAACAGGATCCTGGCGTAGGTTCCCGGGGAGTCCAGGTGCTGCAGGATGGAGTGGAGGGCCAGGTTGACTGCATCGTCTACAGACCTGTTGGCTCGGTAGGCAAACTGCAGCGGGTCCAGGAGAGGGGTGGTGATGGACTTGAGGTGGGACAGGACCAGGCGCTCAAAGGACTTCATGACTACAGAGGTGAGCGCTACAGGTCTGTAGTCATTAAGTCCAGTGATCCGTGGCTTCTTGGGGACAGGGATGATGGTGGAGGATTTGAGGCAGGACGGCACGTGGCATAACTTAAGGGAGGTGTTAAAAATGTCTGTGAAGACAGGAGCCAGCTGTTTCGCACAGAGTCTCAGGGTGGAGGGAGACACGCCGTCTGGGCCGGGGGCCTTGCGCGGGTTCAGTCTGGAGAACTGTTTGAGCACATCCTGCTCACTGATGATAAGGGGAGGGGGGGAGGAGGGGGGGTGCCTTAAATGAAGTAGGGAATGTGGAGGCTGTGGAGCTGGAGGGAGGGGGGGAGTTGGACACAGATGACGAGGTGTCAAAACGGGCATAGTGTTGGGACAATCTTTGACAAAGGGCTTTGTCATCCTGACCTTTAGGAGCCTTAGGTCGATAGTTGGTGATTTGCCTCAGTCCTCTCCACACGGAAGCCGAATCATTAGCAGTGAACTGCTGCTGGAGTCTCTCTGAGTATCGAGATTTAGCCCTCTTCAGCTCTCTGTTAAACCGGTATTTAACCTCCCTGTAGCAGTCCCTGTCTCCACTTTTCAGCGCTGCTTCCTTCTCCTTCCTGATCTGTCTGAGCTTAGCTGTGAACCAGGGTTTGTCATTAGAGTAACTCACCCTGGTGCGTGATGGGAGAGTCCAACTCTCACTAGGAATGACTCCGACCGAGTGTTGGCAATACGAACCAAACTCTCACAACGGTCGTACAGAGACCGAATAGCTCGTAACAACAAGCCCGATACCCCATACTCCCGAAGCACCCCCCCACAAAAAACCACAAGGGACATGGTCAAATTCCTTCTCCAAGTCCACAAAACATGTAAAGTGGTTGGGCAAACTCCCACGAACCCTCAAGAATTCTCGAGAGGGTAAAGAGCTGGTCCGATGTGCCACAGCCAGGACAAAAACCACATTGCTTCTCCTGAATCTGAGGTTCGACCAACGGCCGGACTCTCCTCTCCAGTACCTTGGCATAGACCTTCCCAGGGAGGCTGAGGAGTGTGATCCCGCTAAAGTTGGAGCACACCCTCCGGTCCCCTTTTTTGAAGAGAGGAACCACCACCCCAGTTTGCCATGCCAAAGGCACTGCCCCCAACCTCCACACAATGTTGCAGAGGCGTGTCAACCATGACAGCCCAACAACATCCAGGGCCTTGAGGTACTCAGGGAGAATCTCGTCCACCCCCGGGGCCCGGCCACCAAGGAGATTTTTAACCACCTTGGCGACCTCAGCCCCTGTGATAGGCGAGTCACCCCTAGGGTGAGTCACCCCCCCTCGTCCCCAAACCCTGCTTCCTCTGTGGAAGGCGTATCAGTGGGATTGAGGAGATCCTCGAAGTATTCCTTCCACCGCCCGACGATATCCCCAGTCGAAGTCAACAGTGTCCTATCCGCACCATACACAGTGTGGACAGGGAGCTGCTTTCCCCTCCTGAGCTGCCGGACAGTTTGCCAGAATCTTTTCGAGGCCAACCGAAAGTCTTGTTCCATGGCCTCACCGAACTCCTCCCATACCCAGGTTTTTGCTTCAGCAACCACCCAAGCTGCACTCCGCTTGGCCTGCCGGTACGCCTCAGCTGCTTCGGGAGTCCCATAAGCCAACCAAGCTTGATTGGACTCCTTCTTCAGCTTAATGGCCCCCCTCGCCACTGGTGTCCACCACTTGGTTCGGGGGTTGCCACCACGAGATGCACTGACCACCTTGCGGCCACAGCTCTGGGCCACTGCTTCAACAACAGAGGTGGAGAACATGGCCCATTCAGACTCCATGTCTCCAGACTCCCTCGGAATGTGGTTGAAGTTCCGGAGGTGGGAGTTGAAGACCTCCCAGACAGGGGCCTCAGCCAGACGTTTCCAGCACACCCTCACTATATGTTTGGGTCTACCAGGTCTGAATGGCTTCCTCCCCTGCCATCGGATCCGACTCACCACCAGGTGGTGATCAGTTGACAGCTCTGCACCTCTCTTTACCCGGGTGTCCAAGACATATGGTCGCAGGTCTGATGACATGATAACAAAATCGATCACCGACCTGCGACCTAGGGGTGTCCTGGTGCCAGGTGAACATATGCACACCCTTATGCTTGAACATGGTGTTCGTTATGGACAAACTGTGGTTAGCACAGAAGTCCAATAACTGAACACCACTCGGGTTCAGATCAGGCAGGCCGTTCCTCCCAGTCACCCCCCTCCAGGTTTCACTGTTGTTGCCCACGTGCGCATTGAAGTCCCCCAGTAGGACAATGGAGTCTCCAAGAGGAGCACCCTCCCCCTCATGGATTGTCACCTTATCGTGGTGGGGGGGTTTGCGTGCCCCAGTGATCCCAGGAGCCATGTTGTCCGGGGCAATTTGCCTCTGATAGGGTCACCCAAGACAAACTGGTCCTGGGTGAAGGGCCAGACTAAGAACGATCCAACAGACTCTCATGATAAATTCTATATCAAGGATTCAGTATAGCTTATGAAGGTAAATATCTACATTTTGTTATAACAGAGGGTAGGCGAAGCTGGTTGATGTTCACCTGCCATCGACCCCCAGTGCCGGTTCTGTGTTGTCATATAAGATAAATTGCGGCGGAATAAAAGCGAAATTGAGGTGGGATAATTGTAAGAGTTTCTGGATGTGGGAGAGAAAGCGAAAATGACAGAGAGAAGGCAAAATAACAACCACGATGGATGAAAATGGACGAGGCGAGAGCCGCATGGCCAGCGGTAAGTGACGAATTTCTTTCTTTGTTTACATTGTAACTGATTTTCTGGTTCATATACTTTAAGGATAAGAAAACAAAATTCCCCAAACAACAAACGGTGACAAAAAACAAAGCCATCCTTTTTGTAAATATGTCCAGAGTCCGCTTTTGACTGAAAGTTATGTAATTCGATATGGCTGCCGTTGCATTATGCAAATTAGATGCTTAAATTTACTCCTATCTCAAACTTTGGATCACATTCTACATCTTTCTAATTGACAGTAAGCCATTATCTCTTACCATTTTCAAGTTATAGCTTTGGAAATCTCTGACATCTAAACTAAATATTTTCTTGAAAAAAATCTTGACCACCAGGGAGAGAGGAGGAAACAGCACAATGGAGCGCCATAGGCAGCCAATGTTGAACAGGATATCGTTAACAAAGATCAATAATGAGTTTTTCCAGTTTGAGTGGTGCCACTATCAATTCTTCCTTTTATAAACTGGTAGTCTCTTTGAGTTGATTGCTGTATTCATTATTTTTGAACACACAAATATTCATAGTTAGAATACACAGACAGGTAGAAAACAATACACTGTGCTGGAACATACACTAAAACTTTAGTGCATAAATTTTACAGGACTATCAGAGATGTACTCTGCTGTGAACATACATCAAATACATCACTCATCCTTGTCTCTACATGTACGTCTGTGTATGTGAGGATGTGATAAAGATATTTGCAGTGTACCGGGGAAGAACAAGTGCCTAGAATATTGAAAGTCACCAGGGCTCCTTCTGCTCCTGCTCTACTCATCCAACAATACCACACCTCCAAGGGAAAATGAATACAATCACTGCAGTAGCCTCAAAATCCTGTTTGAGGTGGATTTTCTTCATGGTTCAGCAGAAACATGTCTCGAGAGTTTCTACAAAGTGAGAAATGTGTTGTCCTCCAAAGCAGTTTTAATGTGAGCACTTTGGTGGTGGTGGTGGATTGGGGGGGAGGGATAGCACTCTGTCGAGTGGACTCCCTGGAGAGTGTGGCACCCAGAGAATTGTGAGGAGGCAGAGAGACATCTTTGCAGTCTGAGATGTGAGTGTCTTTGGCCACAGGGAGCAAAGTAAAGATCTTTTAGCGCAGCATGCTTTCTTCATACATCTATGCATAACCTCCCAAAACAAATACATTTGGAGAAGATGATGAATATTGATGGTGTAACTCCTTAAATACAGTTTGTTTTTTGGCAAATTCTACACTGAAGGTTATTATGGTTCATTTGTTTGTCTGTATCAATTATTACTATGTCTGTATCTACTGTTACAGCAGTTTGTTCCAGAGACCAAGAACCTTTTTTTCTGCACTGGTAAAAGCTTAGCATCTCTGAAAATGATTCACCAAAGTATGATTAAAACTGTGATAAAGGGAAAACAAAAGCATAAAAAAAAGTCAAAATGTTTTTATTTGTGTAGCCAGGTCTGCAGATACTAAACATCAAGGTTAAAATATCAGTTACTTATTATGAAAAGAACACAAGAAAGAAGCTCTGAGGGAGAAGAATCTGCAAAGTTAAGGTGAAACACGGTCAGGTGAAATCTTATATGGCAGTGCGCTCAAGCTTGAATCTGTACAGGATGTTTTCTCCACACATAGCTCCCGGAAGTGTTGAGTTTGAAGTTTTGACCCAGCTCCTTTCACCCTCTATGGTCATGCACTTTGTTTGGCTGAGTGTCTTTGAGCTGCTCCCTTTAGGGGTCACCACAGTGAATCATCTGCCTCCATCTCACCCAATCCCTTGTATCTTCCTCTGTAACATTCACCTATGTCCTCTTTCACTACGTCCATGAATCTTCTCTGTGGTCTTCTTCGTTTCCTCTTGCCTGGCAGCTCCATCTTCAACATCCTTTGTCAAATATATTCACTATCCCTCCTCTGCACATGTCCAAACCATCTCAGCTTTGCCTCTCTTACTTTGTCTCCCAGAGATGGGGCCTCAAGTTTGAGACTCAGACTGAAGTTGCACTTGAGACTCATGAACAATCTTTTATTTATACCACCCCAGCACAAGCCCTAATTTAGATTTTGTATTTTGGGCTAAATCAGGTCTGTTGGTCCAAGCCTTAATTTGGCCCACAAATAGACGTTGAAAATTGGGCTATGTTTAGTCCGTCTAGTATGGACCATATTTAACCACAAAAACAGATGTTGAAATTAGGGTTGTGTTTAGCCGGTCTTCTATGGACCACATTTATCTCAGAATAGACATTGAAAATTGGGTTGTGTTTAGTCCATCTAGTACAGACCATATTTAACAAGAAAACAGTTGCCGAAAACTGAGCTGTGCCTGACCATATTGTCCAATAATTGAACTGTTTAGTCCATAGGATTTGGCCCAAATTCATCCTCAAAATAGTTTTTGGCATTTGGTGATGGGGGTGGGGGTCTGACTCTCAAAAGTCAAATACACTTTTACAACCACTGGGACTCTTTCTTACAAGTGCTTCATAAAAATGCATATTTTTAACAGCGTTTTTTTTTTTTTGTTAAAGTTTGACATTTTGTAGTATTCCAAGGTTGGTGCAAACTCTCTGTCTTCTGCTGTCTCTGCTGATTGCTAATCAAGACCTGCTGCACTGATTACCACCTGTCTCTCCCTGCTGCTATAAAGATCCATTTGTCTGTCTTTGGCCTCTGTTTACCAGAGAAGCAGTCACCTTCAGCCATGTGTGCCAACCTGGGGTCTCTCCTGTGCATTTTCCTCCACTTCTCCAATGTTGGACCTGTGTAAGGAAAACATTTCATCTCAACTTAATTCTCTCCTTAATCTACCTTCTCCCCAGTACTAGTGATGGCCAGATGAGGCTTTCTTGAAGCATTGAAGCTTTTCATCAAATTGGTTCATATGGATGAAGCTTCATGTGAAACTTCATTTGCTCTACTAAGCCATCTACTGGACAAAAAGTACACAACATGCAGATTTTTACAAGGGCATTATGGGTTTAATGTGTATTTTTTTTTTCATTTCAATAAATGCAGTCCTTTAAGAAATACACTTGTCAACAACAAATTTATTGTCTAATTTTTTTTTAGCTGATTTAGGACAATTTTGATGTGCTGAATCCAAAAATCAAATTGGTTTTGCTCAGTCAAGTCAACTTTCTGAACTATGGCCAAATGTTTTCTTACGTTTTTGTTTACATGTATGGGTATTTTCACTTTATATGATGCAAAATTCTTTTTTATTTCTTGAAAATCTCAGAATTTTGAACAATGATGACATAACATTCAATTTACATGTACTTACCTTTATCAATGTCTACTATTCAACTTACAGTACAACTGTACAACTGCTTATAACTTAACATAAAAACCTGACCTGATCGGGAGAAACGGATGTCATTTTTGAATTCAGCGGTGTAAAATTGTCTAAAATCAGTTTAAAACACACAGACAACTTACAAAAAAATTATTTTTGTTATGTTGTGATATCAATGATTATAAGGGAGAAAAAATTATAAAACTAGGGTGACTACAGTAAAAGTGCTTGTGTTACTTAGTGTGGTTGTGTTACTGATCCATTTTTATTAAGAAATAATAACTTTTTAGCAGTCTTTGGACTAAGGCGATTTTTGTTAGATTCAGCAGTTTTTGAGAATACTCTCTCACAGGGCACAGAGGATGCAGGTGTGCAAAGGAAGGCTACTGCAGGTTTGTACAGAGCAAAGTAGAAACGTTTCTGTCTTTCTCAGTACATTCATCTCTGTTGTCCTTATTCTCATGCAGGGCACGATAGTGTCTCAGGATAGATGATGTGTTATTGTTATATCCAAGCTGTCTGAAACACAACAGACACTTGACCTTGCAAATCAAAATAAATCAAAAATCAATAAATGACAAGAAATATCCACTATTTATGAAAAATGCACCCAACTTAATAACTGTAAATACCTTATTGGGAGAAATGAGATCAAAATGTTCCCAAATGGGAGAAGTCCGTCTTTTTGGTGCTGGCTCTATATGAAAATGAAGCTTGGCTGCGACAGATCACATACACAGTCAAAGATCTGAAAACACAAAACATGAGGGATGGGGATTTTTCATTGTGTATCATTGCTCAATTTATTTCATTTTGCGCATCAAATCTTGAACTGCTTCCTGACCCAGTCATGTATGTGGTATGACCGGCCGGCGAGCCTTCAGACGTCATCATTTAAACATTGGAAATTGCCCTCTTCAGACTGGTGTTTTTCCCGCTGCCTTTAAAATGGCTGTGGTGAAGCCCCTTTTGAAGAAGAGTAATTTAGATCCTGATATCCTCAGTAACTATCAACCTGTATCCAAGGTTCAATTTTAGGGCCAATACTTTTTAATCTTTATATGTTACCACTTGGGGATGTTGTCAGGAGACATGGCATCAATTTTCATAGCTATACTGATGATACTCAACTGTACAGTACATTGCCACGTCTCCTGATGACACAAAACCAATTAATGCCCTTTTGAACTGTATTTTAGATATAAAGTCATGGATGGCAGAGAACTTCCTACAGCTCAACCAGGGCAAAACAGAAGTTTTAATCATTGGTCTTGAAGACATGAGAGAGAAACTTCTACCAAAATTGCTAGGTCTAAAACCTACACATTGTGTCAAGAACCTGGGTGTTCTTTTAGACTCGGACTTCAATTTTATTTCAGACATTAAAAATGTAACAAAAATTGGATTTTAGTATCTGAGGAATATAGCCAGAGTCCGCCCTTTTCTCTCTTTTGCCAGCACGGAGGTCTTGATGCATGCTTTTATTACTAGTCGTAAAGACTATCGTAATGCCCTGCTCTCTGGTCTTCCTCAAAAAAGAATATTACATCTCCAACTGCTCCAAAATTCAGCAGCATGAGTGTTAACGAGGACCAAGGGTGGGTGCATATTACACCAGTTTTAGAATCGCTGCATTGGCTCCCTGTGCGTTTTAGGATCAGTTTTAAAGTTCTCTTAGTAGTTTTTAAATGTCAATGGTCTTGGGCCTTCTTACCTATCTGAGCTGCTCTTATCTTATGAGCCCTCGCAAACCCTGAGGTCCTCTGGTACTGGCCTTTTAATGGTTCCCATAGTCAAGACCAAGACTTTTGGTGAAGCTTCCTTTCACTATTATGGTCCTCGTCTGTGGAACAGCCTGCCAGAGAGCCTCAGGGACGCAGAGTCAGTAGATGTTTTTAAGAACAGGCTCAAGACCCACCTTTTTAATTTGGCTTTTAATAAACCTGTTTAACTATTACTGAAGTAGTCATTTATGTTCCATTGTTTTATGTTCTTGTTGGTGCCATTTGTTCTTAGATTTTCTCATCTTCTTGTTGATGTGTTTAGTTCAGTTTGGGTTTTATAATTCCTGTTTTTATGTGTTCTTACTGTAGTTCTTTTTGTACCTTTTTAAATTGTGGCTTTTAACAAACCGTTTAACTATTATTGAAGTAGTCATTTACGTTCCATTGTTTTTACATTCTTCATAGCTCCATTTGCTTTTAGATTTTCGTACTTTGATGTGTTCTTAGCTCAGTTTCTAAGTATGGATCTTTAGTTCCCTTTTCTTAGTTTTATTTTGTATTTATGTGTTTTAGCTCCAGTGTTTCCTCGGGATGGTTGCTCCTTCACGTGCTGAATGTGTGTAATGAGAAGTAGGGGGTGATGTATATGCCTGTGTGTGTTGTGTTTGTGGGTATGTTTACAGGAGGGTTGGAAGGGGTGGAGCTGTAAAATGTGTAATTAAATGTGTCTATTGTTTTTATCTATGTAAAGCACTTTGCGCAGCATCTAATGTTTTAAAAGTGCTATACAAATAAAGTTTGATTTGATTTGATTTGATCACATACGTCATCAATACATGCCTTGATACGTGCGTTGCAAAATATTTCCTGGATTACTCGGCACACACTCCAAAGCTCTGCTGCTGGAAGCCCCATCACTACCTAGGACCTTCCACTGAGTTCAGCTGGTGGTGGACAAATCTGTTCACTAAACTTGGATCATTCTGACCTTCAAGTAAGTCTCAAGCAATTTTTGATTAACTCTAACTCTCCCCCAAGTCCCTGGCTGGGGCAAACTTCTACCTTATCCAGATCACCTTCCCTACCTTACCCAACTCTGCACAACCAGTGAGGAGGAAGAGCAGCAACCTGCAAAGATTCTCACTGTGTGGTCTTAAGCTCCACCTGTAAGAGAAACAATGCTAATATTTCCTGCAGCTATTCAGATGAATACTCACCATTTTCCTCTTCTTTCCCCATCTCTGCAGGGGTTGCCAGTTCCTCTCAGATCATGTCACTTTCACCTTGTAAATGAACTCATTATTGGATCACCATACAAACTTCTCAACTCCTCAGTGTCTACTCCTGGGTCCATTACCTGAAAGTGTCATATTTGGCCTAATGCTTGTCTGGAACAATCTGAAACCAGTGCGAGTGTTATACGCTTAAAATGGACTATTTGAATAAAAGTATTGTAGCCACACATGTGACCTACTTTGTGACTTACATAAGGCCTCACATCTTAGATAAGAACAAAGGCAGAGTTTCCTTGGAGATAACAGAAAGCTGTGAAGGTGTTAGCTTTGGTATGCAGAGACGGCCTAGAGGATTCTTAGTGGGCCTAAGACTGTGGGGGTGATATTAAGGGATTAAAGAGGAGATACATTGTTACTTGTGATTATAATGCAATGTGACTTGTGAGCTGTGAGAGTCCTGGGTATATACAGTGGGGTAAAAAAGTATTTAGTGAGCCACCAATTGTGCAAGTTCTCCCACTTAAAAGATGAGAGAGGTCTCCAATTTTCATCATAGGTATACCTCAACTGTGAGAGACAAAATGAGAAAAAAAAATCCAGAAAATCACATTGTCTGATTTTTAAAGAATTTATTTGCACATTATGGTGCAAAATAAGTATTTGGTCAATAACAAAAGTTCATCTCAGTACTTTGTTAAATACCCTTCGTTGGCAATGACAGATGTCAAACATTTTCTGTAAGTCTTCACAAGGTTTTCACACACTGTTGCTGGTATTTTGGCCCATTCCCCCATGCAGATCTCCTCTAGAGCAGTGATGTTTTGGGGCTGTCGCTGGGCAACATGGACTTTCAACTTCCTCCAAAGATTTTCTATGGGGTTGAGATCTGGAGACTGGCTAGGCCACTCCAGGACCTTGAAATGCTTCTCACGAAGCCACTCCTTCGTTGCCCGGGAGGTGTGTTTGGGATCATTGTCATGCTGAAAGACCCAGCCACGTTTCATCTTCAATACCCTTGCTGATGGAAGGAGGTTTTCACTCAAAATCTCACGATACATGGCCTCATTCATTCTTTCCTTTACATGGATCAGTCGTCCTGGTCCCTTTGCAGAAAAACAGCCCCAAAGCATGATGTTTCCACCCCCATACTTCACAGTAGGTATGGTGTTCTTTGGATGCAACTCAGCATTCTTTCTCCTCCAAACACGACAAGTTGAGTTTTTTCCAAAAAGTTCTATTTTGGTTTCATCTGACCATATGATATTCTCCCAATCCTCTTCTGGATCATCCAAATGCTCTCTAGCAAACTTCAGATGGGCCTGGACATGTACTGGCTTAAGCAGGGGGACACGTCTGGCACTGCAGGATTTGAGTCCCTGGCGGCATAGTCTGTTACTGATGGTAGGCTTTGTTACTTTGATCCCAGCTCTCTGCAGGTCATTCACTAGGTCCCCCCGTGTGATTCTGGGATTTTTGCTCACCGCTCTCATGATCATTTTGACCCCACGGGGTGAGATCTTGCGTGGAGCCCCAGATCGAGGGAGATTATCAGTGGTCTTGTATGTCTTCCATTTTCTAATAATTGCTCCCACAGTTGATTTCTTCACACCAAGCTGCTTACCTGTTGCAGATTCAGTCTTCCCAGCCTGGTGCAGGTCTACAATTTTGTTTCTGGTGTCCTTTGACTGCTGTTTGGTCTTGGCCATAGTGGAGTTTGGAGTCTGAATGTTTGAGGTTGTGGACAGGTGTCTTTTATACTGGTAACGAGTTCAAACAGGTGCCATTAATACAGGTAACGAGTGGAAGACAGAGGAGCCTCTTAAAGAAGTTGTTACAGGTCTGTGAGAGCCAGAAATCTTGCTTGTTTGTAGGTGACCAAATACTTATTTAACACCATAATTTGCAAATAAATTCTTTAAAAATGAGACAATGTGATTTTCTGGATTTTTTTTTCTCATTTTGTCTCTCACAGTTGAGGTATACCTATGATGAGAATTGGAGACCTTGCTCATCTTTTAAGTGGGAGAACTTGCGCAATTGGTGGCTGACTAAATACTTTTTTGCCCCACTGTAAGGGACGGGTTTTTTCTATGATGTTCTCTTTTCTACTTTGCTCATGTTGGAGCGTGTAATAAACTGCCTTGAGATGAAACTTGCCTCATCATTACACTCTCCACACTGGTGACCCAAGACGTAGCATGCAGCAAGAAGAGAATTCCCCGGGGCCAGCCTCGTTGGGAGCCCCCAGCCAAGCGTACGCCATTACGGTCCAGCTACCGGACTTTTGGCAGCACAACCCACGCTCCTGGTTCCACTTGGTTGAGGCACAGTTTGCCCTCCGGGGAATAGCGGTAGATGACATGAAATTCTACCATGTGATCGCAAAGCTCGATAACCACACGGCACAACACGTGGAGAGCCTTCTGGAGCAGCCACCAGCCAGCGACAAATACGGCACGTTGAAGGCTGCACTCATCCAGCACTACACCCTCTCGGTCGAGGAGAGAGCAGAGAGACTCCTGGCGCTGACCGAGTTGGGAGATGGCACGCCCATTGACCTGATGGAGAAGATGCTGAGGTTGAAAGGCTCGGATGATGACCACCTCATCTTTACTCACATTTTCCTCAGGACCCTACCATCAGTGACGAGAGCGACCCTGGCCAGTTCGCCGTTGTGGACCCAGCGGGACTTCCGCGTGCTGGCCCGGGAGGCACATCGGATTCTCAACGCCAGCAGGCAACGCGTGGCCACGACGGCAGCGACGGAGCTTGGCGCGACGGCCGGAGATGGCAGGGAGCCAGGGACAGCGGTAGCAGAGCCACCGACGACAGCGGCGGCGGGGGCCAAGGAACGCGGAGGAGACACCCTTTGTTTCTACCACCGCCGCTTTGCAGAGAAGGCACGCAAATGTATACCACCGTGCCAGTTCAAGCGCTTGGGAAACGCCAAGACCGGGGGGTCGGTAGCAGCTGCACCCCTCGGGGAGGAGAACAAGCTGCTCTACTTGAAGGACGCACGCTCGGGAAGGCATTTCCTCGTGGACACAGGCACCCAGCTGAGTTTCATCACGCCTTCCTCCGCTGACTGGCTGGCAGGTTCCAGCGGTCCCGAGATGGCAGCAGCGAACGGCTCGAGGATTAAGACCTTTGGTGAGAGGACTCTGCTTCTGTCTCTACATGGCCATACATTTGAGTGGACTTTTGTCATAGCAGCATTGAATTTCAATATATTGGGGTCTGATTTTTTGTGCTCACATGGTTTGTTGGTTGATGTCGCTAACAGGCGCCTGGTTAATGCACTTTCTTTTGACTCTATCCCCTGTACAGCGCGAGCGGCTCGGCCAACAGCACAAGCCAACGTCACAGCTGCAAGCGGTAAGTTCCACACACTGCTCACTCAGTTTCCAGCACTCACGGTTCCCACATTTTCGGCAGCCGTCACTAAGCACGGGGTGGAGAATTTTATTACCACCACCGGGCCGCCCATTTTTGCAAAACCTCGGCGCTTGGACACAGCTAAACTGTCCATAGCGCGCAAGGAGTTCGCCAACCTGGAGAGGTTGGGCATCATCAGGCGTTCGAACAGCCCATGGGCTTCCCCGCTACACATGGTCCCGAAAGCTGACGGCTCGTGGCGACCTTGCGGGGATTTTCACAGGTTGAACAATGCCACAGTGCATGACCGCTACCCAATCCCTTATATCCAAGATTTTTCCGTTCATTTGGCAGGGGTGCGCGTTTTTTCTAAAATAGACTTGGTCCGCGGTTACCACCAAGTTCCAGTGCGCGCTGAGGACATACCCAAAACAGCGGTGGTAACTCCATTTGGCCTTTTCGAGTTTTTGCGCATGCCATTCGGGCTTAAAGGGGCTGCACAGACGTTCCAACGCATGATGGACGTGGTGCTGCGCAATCTCCCTTTCGTGTTCGTCTACTTGGACGACATCTTGGTAGCCAGCGCGTCCGAAGACGAACACGAAAACCACCTCGCGGCAGTTTTCCGGAGGTTGGGAGATCACAGGTTAATAATCAACCCAGCGAAGTGTCAGTTCGGGGTGACGCAGATCGATTTTTTAGGACACCGTGTCTCCCCCGAAGGAGCAGTTCCGCTGCCTGATAAAATGCGCGCGGTAGCAGATTTCCCCCGGCCGCAGACAGTCAGGGCGTTACAGGAGTTTTTGGGAAAGGTGAATTTTTATAACCGTTTCCTCCCCAGCGCAGTGCAGCTCATGCAACCGCTGTATACCGCGCTCAAAAAATAGAAACCCGCGAATAAGATCGAGTGGTCCCTGGAGCGGGAGCGAGCGTTCTCGGAAGTCAAAGCGGCCCTGGCAAACGCTGCGTTGTTGGCACATCCAGACCCAACGGCCCGCATAGCGCTCACCACTGACGCGTCAGATGTGGCCATAGGGGTGGTTGTGGAGCAGCATGTAGCTGGGGCTTGGCAGCCACTCACCTTTTTCAGCAGGGGCTTACGCGATAGTGAACGTAAATACAGCGCTTTTGACAGGGAGTTGCTAGCTCTCCATTTGGCCATTCGCCACTTTCAGTTCTGGCTAGAAGGGCGCTGTTTCACCACGTTCGTTGACCACAAGCCGCTAACATTTGCGATGGCCAAAGTTTCAGAACCTTGGTCAGGGCGGCAGCAGAGACAGCTGGCCGCGATTTCAGAGTTTACTACCGATATTCAGCATGTGTCGGGTAAACTGAATGTAGTGGCAGACTGCCTCTCGCGCGCGGTGGCTGCCCCCGTCCGCGTGGGGATAGATCACACAGCCATGGCCGTGGAGCAGGTTAGTGACGCGGATGTGCGTGCGCTCCAGTCTGGACCAACAGGGATAAGGCTGAAGAGCAGGGCGCTGCAAGACGGTATGCCCCCCCTAATCTGTGATGATTCCACGGGGTGACCGCGTCCCGTGGCACCGGCAGCGTGGCGCCGCCGCGTTTTTGACTCGATTCATTCTTTGGCGCACCCGGGGGTGTGCGCGTCGGTCAAAATGGTAGCAGAAAAATTTGTGTGGCCGCGCCTCGGCAAACAAGTTAAGGAGTGGGCGGCAGCCTGCATGGCGTGCCAACGAGCCAAGGTACACAGACACACGAGGGCTCCCCTGGAGCCATTTCACATTCCTGCTAAGAGGTTTGACCACGTTCACGTGGACCTCGTGGGTCCCCTCCCACCATCGCAGGGGTGCACGCACCTTCTGACAATGGTGGACCGCACCACGCGTTGGCCGGAGGTGGTTCCTTTGGCGTCAACCACAGCCGAGGAGGTGGCGCGCGGGTTTGTAACTGCATGGGTGGCGCGTTTTGGAGTCCCGTCGGACATTACGTCCGACAGAGGCCCTCAATTTGTTTCCGAACTTTGGTCAGCAATGGCCCGCCGCCTGGGAGTCACAATTCATCGCACAACCGTGTACAATCCTCAGGCTAATGGATTATGCGAACGTTTTCATAGGTCATTGAAAGTGGCTCTCAGGGAGTCACTGACGGATGCAAATTGGGTAGACAAGCTACCGTGGGTTTTATTGGGGTTGCGTTCTGTGCCTAAAGAAGACTTAGAAGCTTCCCCAGCTGAACTCGTCTTCGCGCAGCCACTTCGGCTACCCGGGGAGTTTCTCCCGGATAATCCTGCGGCAAGCAGCTCCCCGTCTCAGCTGTTGCAGCATAGCATTGACGCAGGCACGCTGCCGGGCCCCGTCCATCACAGTTTTCCGCGCGTTTTTGTGCCTAAAACTTTGAAAAACACGGAGTTTGTTTTTATCAGACATGACGCGCATCGCACCACACTGCGACCACCTTATGATGGGCCGTTCAGAGTGTTGGAAACAGGGGACAAGCATTTTTTGCTAGATTTGGGGGGTAGGAGGGAAAAGGTTGGCATAAACAGACTCAAACCCGCTTTTGTGGTGGCGGACGAGCAAGTGCTGTTGGCAAGGGCTCCTCGGCGTGGCAGACCACCACGGGGTGCTTCCCAGAGTAATATTTCCCCAGATCACCCGCAGGGACTGACAAAAGGTTTGCACTCCCAGACAGCAGCTCCCCAGCATGACGGCGCCGCGGAGGCGGTGAAAACCTGGTTACAGCAGATACGGGAGAAGACTGAAGCCCAAGCAGCATGTGGATTGATGTGCAATGATGTTATCACAGCACTGTTATTCTGTTGTTCGATCTAAATGTTTGGGGGGGGGGGTGTAGCCACACATGTGACCTACTTTGTGACTTACATAAGGCCTCACATCTTAGATAAGAACAAAGGCAGAGTTTCCTTGGAGATAACAGGAAGCTGTGAAGGTGTTAGCTTTGGTATGCAGAGACGGCCTAGAGGATTCTTTGTGGGCCTAAGACTGTGGGGGTGACATTAAGGGATTAAAGAGGAGATACATTGTTACTTGTTATTATAATGCAATGTGACTTGTGAGCTGTGAGAGTCCTGGGTATATAAGGGACGGGTTTTTTCTGTGATGTTCTCTTTTCTACTTTGCTCATGTTGGAGCGTGTAATAAACTGCCTTGAGATGAAACTTGCCTCATCATTACACTCTCCACAGTATGTTTAACAGTTTTATTTTTTTTTTATATTGATGGTCCCACCTTGGCCAAGTGTCCCCAGATCTGATCTTGAAAGGTAAGCAGGGTTTTCTTTGGTTAGTACTCAGATGGTGGACTACCAGGTGCTATGCTTGTATATGTAGGCACATCCTGTACACACAACCCAAAAGGATCAGATGGTGAATGTTGGTGACTTGGTTGAATATGATGCAAAATTCTTGGTGACTTGGTTACTACCTAATGACATTATTTAATGACCCTAAAAAAGGCAGGTTTTCACTTTTCAAATTTAGACAATGAGACGCTTAAATAAAGACATCTTTTCAATGACCTTAAGATTGCATTAACCCATTTTTCAACCAAATTTAGACAATGCAGAGACGTCGATATGAATATGTCTTTTCAATAACCTTAAAAAGATGGCTTTTCACCTTGAATTTTTCAGACAAATTTAGACCATACAGAGACGTCTATATGAAGATGTCTTTTTAACCAAATCCGGAGGTTTTTTTTTTTTTTAGATGGTTGGCAAAGTCGTCTTTCAAACTTTTTTTTCAACCAAATTGTGCTGGGAGGGTAATGTTTCCTTCACAATCTCTCTGATGCCTGCGTATGTGTGTGAGAACACTGACACGTCTTGCGCATGTGCCTATGCACAAACAACAACAATCATGGCAGTGTGCACCAGCTAAGTTTTGGCAATAAAATCTTCACACAGGGAACTAATAAAAGAACAGCTAACTGCAACGTCTGTGGCATAAAAAAGGCAGGATGCTGAGTTTGCAATGTATAATTTAATCTGCTACAAAAACACACCCGGAGAGATTAGTCATTTGCAATATGAAAAGTTAACAGTGTCATCTGCTGTATGTTAGTAACAAGCTTAGCCAAACACAACATAAATATCAACTTTGTACCAAAGTAATGTTAACTAAAGTAGATTTTCATTTGCTGAAGATCTTCAAAAGATAGAATGAGGCATTTGCTTACCACAGTTGTTTGCACTGACTGTTGGCTTTGCCATGACCCCACCCCGGATAACATTAAACTGAAAGAAAAGTGCACCAAAGTTTTTAACTTTGGCAACAACCAGTTTAGAGGTTCATTGCCAACCATGTAAAGTTTTATGCTCCCTAGATTATTGTTACACACAGGTTAGAGGTCTGCACTCCAACCTTTGTGTAATCCATCATTCTGCCTCTATTGGCTGGAGCAAGATGTCATTACACCAGCTGAAGTCAAGAATGAAGTGAAGGAGATGTTAATTGGTAGGCAATAACAATGTTTTCAAATACACCATATTGTCCGTTACTCACAATATTAAAATCATATTCAGGCTTACTTGTGATCAATTGCGTTTAGTGTGTATTAGTGTCACAAGAAACCACATTTTTTAAATTTATTTTATTTTATTGCAAAACTTTTTAGAGCAGGTCTTGTCAGAAGCTCAGAAAGTCACCATCCCAGCAGTACTGGAGGCTACCAGAAAAAAGGCAGCAAGGAAACTATTGATCATTGCTCTTCTGTTAGGGCTGAGCTCATTCATTACATCCAGGTGTCTTCTGAAGTGGACTGTCAAGATTTCTGAGAAAAAGGTATGCAAAGGTCTTGCCAAGGCTGCAAGAAAATAACTGTCAATTCTGGGAAAAATACAGATGTTAAATTTACAAGGAAAAAGAAAACCTTTGTGTGTGGGTTTTCATTGCACTTCATTTGACAGTTTAAGCTACTGATCAGTGCTGTTTCTAAATGCTATTGGATAAAGGATATTACAGTATATATTGTGAATTCTTTAGATATCACAATGCAGTGTTCTAATCAGACCAGATGGCAGGCATCAGATGGCGGATTGCTCGTTAGTGACTTGACTTGGACTTGAGCTTTAAGAATTGAGACTTGACTTAGACTTGTAAAAAATGATTTGTCAACATCTCTGTGGTCTCCAAACCGCTCAACCTGAGATGTCCCTCTGATATATTCATTTCTAAGCCTGTCCCTCCTAGTCACTCCCCATGAAAATCTTAGCATCTTCAACCCTTCCACCTCCAGCTCTGCCTCCTGCCTTTTTGTTAGTACCACCGTCTCCAAACTATACACCATAGCAGGTCTCACTACTGTCATGTCAATCTTCCCTTTCACTCTAAGAAAACTATAGAAATCTAAACACACAGTAAATCTAATAGAATCACTTATAACTGTTCTCTTGTTTGAGATGAAAGTACTCATCCATCCATCAATCGTCTACCACTTATTTGGGGGTAGCAGTCCAAGCAGAGTAGCCCAGACTGCTGTCTAGTTCACATAGCACCATGATCCTTTCCTGCAGGTGATGAGTCCACTGGAGGGTGAACCTATAGCTCACTGTGTACACTGTCTGTGTAACATTTTTCATGGGGATCCATGGACTGTTCTTGGTCTGGCCCTTCACTCAGGACCTGTTTGCCATAGGAGACAATACCAGAAGCAAACTGCTCCCAACAACATAGCTCCTGGGATCACGAGGACACACAAGTCCTCCACCACGATAATGTGGCAATCCACGGAGGAGATGAAGTAATTAAATATCCCAAAAACAGAAAAAAATGTTTTGTCTTAACCTTTCAGTTTCTATTTTTAAATGGTATCTGTGCTCCTTTGTCATAAATTGTGATCTTTGTATATAGACGTTTTATTCAAGTAATAAAGGCTAGCAAATTATTAATATTTTAAAATATTTTTCCTATAAAAAATTAGATTTGAAAACAGGGGTATGTCTAAGAATTATTTTTCTGTTTCTCCCTGATATTAATGCATAAGATTTAAACTGAATAATTAAATGCTATTCTTGATTGAGATTAATAAAAATGTGTTTGCACCCATATTGTCTTATCAATAAGACAGCTGCGTCAGTTTTCTATGTCGTGTCTGTGCATGCATAAATTCTCTATCCTCTGTGTCTACAGTGGTGCAGGACTGCAAACTTTCTGTCAGTTGCTTCATCAGCAACCTTTTCCTCACCTACTGTCCCCTCAAGTTTTAGAATTTCTCCACATAAACGACTCTGGATATAATTGCAGATAGCCATTGGCGAATAAGGCTCAGAAAACTCTCCTGAGAGAGTGCTGAGGAGGTTAGAATAATAAAAAAAAGAATTTCATTTGTTAAAACAAAATGCCCCTATTATTTCAAAGCTGCTAAAAGTCACCTTGATATTTGTTTATCAGGACAAAACACCCAGAGGACTTAAGCTGTATTTGGTCCTTTCACTGACATGGACAGGCACTATGAACATGATGGGACTTACTGTGCAAGATTATTATTGTGTATTACCCCACTGAAAGTTTTTTTTTAAATTTTAAATAGCTTCTTTTAGAAGTCTGTTCAGTTGTACAAGCAAACATTTATGCAATTTTGTCATGGTTTACAGAGGAGATGACCCAATTGTGAACACAACACACGGAGACCAAGCATAAGAAACAAGTGAATGTATTTATTGAACAATGTGCAAGTAAGTAGAGCTTGGCCCCCCTAGCAGGAGGTATGACTTCTGTACGAAGGTGAAAGAGGAGAGCTAAGAGTGGCAGGGGAATTGTGGAGGCAAGTTTGAATGCTTGTCAGTCCAGTGAGGGACTGCAGGTAGAGGATTTAACTGGTCCTCCCAGAGAGAGCTGCCTTTTTAATGTTTCTGAAAAGACATTTCCGTATAGACATCTATAGCCAACTTTTGTTACACCATTATCATTCATTCACCATGTTAACCACTTAATCCTTTTTCTGGGAGGGGGTATCCTAGCATCTTTGGGTGAGAGGCAGAGTACAGTGCATCCGGAAAGTATTCACAGTGCTTCACTTTTTCCACATTTTGTTATGTTACAGCATTATTCCAAAATGGATTAAATTCACTTTTTCCTCAAAATTCTACATACAATACCCCATAATGACAATGTGAAAACAGTTTTTTGAGATTTTTGCAAATTTATTAAAAATAAAACAAAACAAAACAAAAAAAAACCTAAGAAATCACATGTACGTAAGTATTCACAGCCTTTGCTCAATACTTTGTTGATGCACCTTTGGCAGCAATTACAGCCTCAGGTCTTTTTGAATATGATGCCACAAGCTTGGCACACCTATCTTTGGGCAGTTTCGCTCATTCCTCTTTGCAGCACCTCTCAGGCTCCATCAGGTTGGATGGGAAGCGTTGGTGCACAGCCATTTTCAGATCTCTCCAGAGATGTTCAATTGCATTCAAGTCGGAGCTCTGGCTGGACCACTCAAGGAGATTCACAGAGTTGTCCTGAAGCCACTCCTTTGATATCTTGGCTGTGTGCTTAGGGTCGTTGTTCTGCTGAAAGATGAACTGTCGCCCCAGTCTGAGGTCAAGATTACTCTGGAGCAGGTTTTCATCCAGGATGTCTCTGTACATTGCTGCATTCATCTTTCCCTCTATCCCGACTAGTCTCCCAGTTCCTGCCACTGAAAAACATCCCTGCACCATGATGCTGCTCTCACCATTGGCGTGGTTATGAGCGGTGCCTGGTTTCCTCCAACCATGACGCCTGGCATTCACGCCAAAAAGTTCAATCTTTGTCTCATCAGACCACAGAATTTTGTTTCTCATGGTCTGAGAGTCCTTCAGGCACCTTTTGTCAAACTCCAGGCAGGCTGGCATTTGCCTTTTACTAAGGAGTGGCTTCCGTCTGGCCACTCTACCATACAGGCCTGATTGGTGGATTGCTGCAGAGATGGTTGTCCTTCTGGAAGGTTCTCCTCTCTTCACAGAGGAATGCTGGAGCTCTGACAAAGTGACCATTGGGTTCTTGGTCACCTCACTGACTAAGGCCCTTCTCCCTCAATCGCTCAGTTTAGACAGCTGGCCAGCTCTAAGAAGAGTCCTGGTGGTTCTGAACTTCTTCCGTTTACAGGTGATGGAGGTCACTGTGCTCATTGGGACCTTCAAAGCAGCAGAAATTTCTCTGTACCCTTCCCCAGATTTGTGCCTCGAGACAATCCTGTCTCAGAGGTCTACAGACAATTCCTTTGACTTCATGCTTGGTTTGTGCTCTGACATGCACCGTCAACCGTAGGGCCTTAAATAGACAGGTGTGTTCCTTTCCAAACCATGTCCAATCAACTGAATTTACCACAGGTGGACTCCAATTAAGCTATAGAAACATCTCAAGGATGATCAGTGGAAAGAGGATGCACCGAGCTCAATTCTGAGCTTCATGGCAAAGGCTGTGAATACTTATGTACATGTGATTTTTTAGGTTTTTTTTAAATTTTTAATAAATTTGCAAAAATCTAAAAAAAAAAATAAATAAACATTTTTCACATTGTCATTATGGGGTATTGTATGTAGAATTTTGAGGAAAAAAATGGTTTTAATCCCTTTTTGAATCAGGCTGTAAAATAACAGAATGTGGAAAAAGTGAAGCACTGTGAATATTTTCCGGATACACTGTACATCCTCGAAAGACCACCAGTCAATCACAGCACCTGAATTTCCTAAGCTGTCTGCCATCCAAGTACTAATCAAGTCAGACCCTGCTTAGCTTTCAAAATCAGAGGTGGCTGGGGTAGTGATTTACGCTCAACACCGCCTACTTGACCCTGATTCGAGCAATATCAAACGGAAGTGTCATGAGCTGTGTCTCGAGCGCTGTTTCAGCACGCCCAAAGTCACATAGCGAGCAAGGCCCCGCTATGTCAGTCACATCACGTGACTCGAGGGCTCACAGGAAGTTTGAGAGAGTTGAGCATTTCAGTGGTATGTCACCGATTTAAAAAGGGTCTGATTCACTTCTCAAATTGTGTATTTTTTTTTGAAAGGAGCAGATTTGTTGTCATTATTGCATTCACTATTTAAATATAAGGCATCGAGAGTATTACACAAGTCACACAAACACACTGATAGATAGATAGATAGATAGATAGATAGATAGATAGATAGATAGATAGATAGATAGATAGATAAGAGAGTTGTTTGTGTGGCTGAAAGCATGTAATTATTTTGAGAGTGTAAGGTGCATTTTTGTGAGTGGGTGAATGCGTGTGTGTAAGTGTAGTAAGAGAGGGACATGGAGGAGCAACCTCATTTTTGGACCCACAATTTAAAACATTAGGTTCTGGCAAAGAAACATGTGCACAAGAGCCCATGTCAAAATTGACTGCTGAATGCGCTGCAACCGTGAGAATGGAGAGGACAATGCCATCAACATAACAGGTAGTGTACCATTTATTATTCCATATTATTAGTGTGTTTTCCAAACCTCTCTAGCAACATGTATTAAAATGTTATCAACTCCATCAGTCAGCAGCAGAGGAAGAACCTGGGCTTTCAGCAGAAGACAACTTGTGGGACCTTCTGGATAGCAGAGTTGGTTTGTATTATGTTATTACTTTAAGCATCACTTTCTTATTATAAGACTGTTAATTACATTTTGGGTTTTTTTGTTTAGGTGAAACACAGCACTTTCAAAGTGCAACAGCAGATGGCACACAGTGGAAGCTCAACGTTTTTTGTCTGAACCCTAACCTCTCCAGGGAAGAAGACCCACTCTGTTACTGAGCAACACACAAAACCATATATCCAAACCTTTGAAAGATGGCAAAAAAGTATCTCCACATCCCAGCAACATGAGTTGCCATGTGCCATGTGAGCGGGTCTTCTCCAAAGCTGGAGAGGTAGTAAGCCACAAGAAGAGCAGAGTGAAATGACACACTGTTGAAATGTTTCTTTTTTGAATAAAACTCTTTAAAACCGCCCCATTTAATAACACTCCCTAGTTGCAGAAGCACCAGCAATGTTCCATAACATACCCATCTCCCTCTACATACTTCGTATACATATATATATATATATATACTGTATATATATCTTGTTCAATGAAAATTGTCCTTCAGAATTTTTTCAGCAATGACTGAAAAAACATTTTTTTCAGCAATGACTAAAAATTCTGAAAGCTGTCTTATCATTTGACAGATTACATGGACAGTGATCTAATTAAAGTCAATTATAATAATAGATAACAGAATGACAGTATTTTTACAAGCCTGTCTAAGAAAATGACAACAATAAAGTGTAGTGCAAACTCTGATATAGAATATTGAGGCTTTTTCAGGTTTTCTACTCAGAAACAGTTCTGACACTCAGTCAGCAGATGGCACTCTTTATTAAATGCTTCATAACACTGTGTCGATCATGAAGCAATTGTATCAAAGTTGTTCATTGTTTCATGAGGTCTCAACTTCACCATCACTAGTCTGGGGATGCCTAGAGATGTGACAGCCCAACTGTTGGCCAGAGAGGCTCGTGAGGTAGATTCCATCCATCCATCCATCCATCCATCCATCCATCCATCCATCCATCCAATCAATCTGGGGGTCCGGGTCATGGGGCAGCAGTCCAAGCAGAGTAGCCCAGACTGGCACCTGTTTCACATAGCACCATGTCCCCAAGATTCCTCCTTGTAACTTTTTTTATAGAAGTCCAATGGACCATTCTTGGTCTGGCCCTTCAACCAGGACCAGTTTGCCTTGGGTTACCAGGGCCAGGTAGCCCCCGACAACATAGCTCCTGAGATCATTAGGGCACACAAACCCCTCCACTACAATATGGTGGTGGTCCACGGTGGTGGTGGTTGGGGGTGGGGGGGTAGAGATAGAAATGATAAATATGGTATCTTAAGGAGCTTTTCCATTGGCCCCGATTAGAAAACCTGACTCAACTCACTTCGATTCGGTTCTGCCTCGGTTGCTTTTCAACATTACTGCTGGCACACCTGCGGTGGGTAGGATTTCTTGAACAGCGAGGCGGCGCCACACTCTCGTGACGTGAAACACGCAACCGAATCCTCCACAACAAAGAAAATGGCTGATGACGAGGAGAGAAGGAAGGAGGAAGGAGAGAGGAATGAATGTGACATGAAACTGGTGAAATCTATGGTGCTGACTTGTTGTGCTCTGCACAATCTGTGTGAGAGTCATGGAGAGATGTTTGACACTACATTGGATGATGCAGTAGATGAACCAGTGGTGGCAGCGACCCAAGGAGCAGAGGAGCAGGGTGCCGATATACGAGATGCTGTGATGCAGTACTTGTCTAGCAATAGGTAGAAATGTAATTTTGCCCACATTTATGTGCATACATATTTCAAAAATGTTTTTTGTAAATAAAATGTTGTGCATGTTCCATCTACCTGTCCTCTGTTGTTCATAACGCTTATCTGTTAAGCCATCAGCATAATGATGAGTCCACACTTCTCACTATTGTGATAATTGCTCACGCTGAGCGCTCTGCCATCCCCGTACGCTGTGGGGGTCACACACACGACGTGTTCCTCCACACTCTCAATCATTTTTTTTCCCGTATATTTTTCTTTTTGGTGTACAGAAATGGCAATACGCCCGTATTTGCTAAAATTGCATTTTCCCCGTATTAAAATATGGCGAAACCGTATCACTTGCAGGTATGTAATTATATGCAGAAACACCGCACAGGCCATCTTCACAAAAATCCAGCTCGACAAGCCACTTTTGCTTAGGTGGAAATGCAAATTGAATTACAAATCATGTGCTGATACATGTCATACTCCCATGTAAAGGTCTCCCACTTTTACTTACAAATTGATTTTTAATTTTTGGGAAATTTCTCTTTCTCTTTCTCTTTCTCTTAATAGCTCTGTGAGGAACCTTGGAGTTATTTTTGATCAGGATTTGTCCTTCAATTCACATATTAAATTTGTTTCTAAGACTGCCTTCTATCATTTGCGTAATATTGCCAAGATTAGGAGCATCTTGTCTCAGAGTGATGCTGAGAAACTGATCCACGCTTTTGTTAGCTTGAGATTAGATTATTGTAATTCTTTATTATCAGGCTGTCCTAAAACATCTTTAAAAAGTCTTCAGCTGATCCAAAATGCTGCAGCAAGAGTTTTAACAGGTACTAGAAAGAGAGATCATATCTCTCCGGTTCTGGCCTCCCTTCATTGGCTTCCCATAGAGTTTAGAATTAAGTTTAAAATCCTTCTTCTTACTTACAAAGCTCTAAACAATCAGGCTCCTTTTT
The DNA here is from genome assembly GCA_020510985.1 of Pholidichthys leucotaenia. NCBI lineage: Eukaryota > Metazoa > Chordata > Actinopteri > Cichliformes > Pholidichthyidae > Pholidichthys > Pholidichthys leucotaenia. Next base: position 376,680,030 of record CM035844.1, on the reverse strand, counting down.
ATTTAAAAGATCTGATACTACCGTATTATCCTAACAGAGCACTACACTCCCAAAATAAGATAAGATAAGATAAGATAAGATAAGATAAGCCTTTATTAGTCCCACAATGGGGAAATTCCAGGATTGCAACAGCACAGGGATAGCAACACACAGAGCAAGAATCAGAAGGCAAGAAAAAACAAGAACAGCTAGTAAACATATGTACATATTACTATAAATATATATATATAGACACACAGTGCGGAGCATTATGGTTGGTGAATGTGCAACAGAAAGTCCAAGCTCTCTCTCCGCGGATGCGGCGGGCCAGCTGGAAGTCTTTGGGCATGATGGCGACCCCCTTAGCAAAGAAGAGACCCACCAGGTAGACCTTGCCGGCCTCCTGCAGAGCCACAACGGCGAAGCTCAGGAAGCGCAGGTCAGTCTTGGAAGTCCTGAGCGAAAATGCAGGATTACTTGTAATACCTAGAATCTCCAAAAGTACAATGGGAGGCAGAGCCTTCAGTTATCAAGCTCCTCTCCTGTGGAATCAGCTGCCAATCTGGATTCGGGAGTCAGACTCGATCTCTGTTTTTAAGAATAGGGCTAAAACCTACCTTTTTGATATAGCCTACAATTAGGGAGGGATCATGTGTTTCTGAACCCTCCCTTAGTTATGCTGCTAATAGGTTTAGTCAGCCGGGGGACCTCCAGTAATGCACTGGGCCTCACTCCTTTTCTCACTCTCAATGAAATATTTTTTTTTTGCTGGTCATTAACATTTGTTTGTTCTCTCCCATAGATTGAGTCCCCATCGTACTGTTTGCTCTCTACATGTCTGTTCTTTTCTTCTTCTCTATCCCCTCACCCCCCAGCCAGTCGCAGCAGATGACTGCCCCTCCCTGAGCCTGGTTCTGCTGGAGGTTTCTTCCTGTTAAAAGGGAGTTTTTCCTCTCCACCGTCGCCAAGTGCTTGCTCACAGGGGATCGCCTGATTGCTGGGGTCTTTCTGCAACTGTGGGGGTTCCCCCTACAGTTGATAGTGCTATGAGATGACTGTTGTTGTGAAATGGCGCTATATAGATAAAGTTGAATTGAATTGAATTGAATTGAATTGAAAGGGGAATATAAATTTTGCACAACTTGTTGGTAACAACAGTTGTGTGCAACAAAAACACAGTTGTGTGTCCTTGTCCGATGTGTCTGTTATTAGTGCCAAATTTTTGCTAGATTCCTTCTTAATTTATTAAATTTTGACTGGTGATGCAACATTCAATTTACATGTACTTACCTTTATCAGTGTCTACCGTACAAGTTAAAGTACACCTGTACAACTGCTTATAACATAAAAAATGTACCCGTTCAAGAGAAATGGATTCAGCATTGCAAATTTGTTTAAAATTGAAAAAAAAAACCTACCAAGACATTACGTTTCGTTGTGTTGTTAAAAATTAAATTACCATTAGAAGGCTATACACCTGACCTGATGAACAGCAGCATGTGGAGTGAACAGAGAATGGAATGTGGCATGTAATTATTGGCTTTTCTCATATGGTGTCATAACAGATAAACCAGACTTTTGATGCAAACAATACAGTTTTATTCCAGAAACAAAATTTACAAACAAAAAAACAGACTGGGCGTGGGGAGGCATGGTTAGACACGCCGACTGCTAAATGCGTCCACAAGCCTGCCAAATAGGGTCAGGAAATCTCTGTTGAATGTTGACATCTCTGCGAGCTCTTCCCTTCGCAACGCAGCGTCCTGCTCCAGGGCTTCACGCTCATCTGCCTGCACATCTGCGGCCACCTGTCGCAAATGCTGCATGTACTCCTGATGGTGTTCTTGCCGCTGGTCATGTTGCCGTTCCAAGAGCCGCATCTCTTCGTCATGCATGTTGACCATCGCTGATGTAAGGTCAGCGATGGAGTTCTCCCTTTTCCTCTTGCCGAGATGGAAAGACAGAAAGGCATGGTCGTTAAAGCTGGATCACTATATATATTATGGAGTTACACAGGTGAAAGTCTGTGGTGGAATGTCACTATTATATTATGCTTCATTGCTGTATGTAAGCTGAACTGTCATGTTGCTGCCCCTCAGTAGAGCAGATTTTGCAACACGCAGGGTGCTGTCTTCGGCTGCAGCCCCCCTGCAAAACTAAAAAGGATTAAGATTAAGAATATGGATGGATGGATGGGTAATGTTTAAAATAGTTGCTTGTAGTGTGGCCGCAGAAATCTGAATGGGTTAATACAGTCTGCTGATGCGAAGCATTTCAATGAAGCATGTTGATTTCAACGGCAGTTCATGAGCTTTATTTGTTTTTCTAAAACAGGAGTTACAACAGCACTTCAGTCACCACACCTAAAAATGGTTGTGGAACACCGATAAGTGAAGTCACGCTTATCGTGTTAGGCTCCAGCCCCCCCGCGATCTGTAAAGGATTAAGCGGTAGAAGATGGATGGATGGATGGATGGATGGATTTTCGACCCTGGCTTCCGCTGGACCTGTTTCACCAAAAAAAAAAAAAAATCGTGGTTATTGTGCCTTACCGGCACTTGAACGTGATCCAGATGGAGCTGGTGATGTGGCTGACATCGGAGTCGATCCAGCTGGTGCTCCACCAGACGCAGACGCAGAGGCAGAGGCAGGAGAGTCCGCTGTGTCCATGTCCACTGAGGTGGACCCCTGTGATATGAACTGCGATTCTAGAAAGAAAATGCACGCAATTTAAAACTTTACACCAAAGTGCAACATGTACACAACACTCTAAAGTTTTTAACCGGAATACAATAAGCGTAATTCAGCATTTTGTTCGCGCTAATACTTAACACAAAGCAAGCGTGAATCTGCAGTTGGCTGCAAAACAATAGGCAAGCCTCAGTAACAACCATTACCCACAATCTAACAACCTTCCTATTTCTTAAAAACAGCGAGCTTGGCACAGAAAGGATAAAGTGGCGAAAAGACACACAATATCAAAACAACACTCACCATCCACGGTTTCCAAAGCCGTGGCCGTGACTGTGGCTGTGTCGAGTCCAGTGTCTCTGCCATTGCTAGCAGGCCTATGTCCATAGATCGCGTCCATCTCAGCAAACCACTTCCACTCCTTCCGATCCGCTCCACTTCAAGCATTGTGGTCCTTCACTGCTTGGTAATTGCTTTTCAGCTTTTTCAGCTTCTCCCGACACTGTTTGGCAGTACGGATGTGCCCTTGGGAACCCATCTGCTCGGACAACTGCTGGTATATTTTTTCATTTCGAGTAGATCCGTCCAACTCGCGCTGGATGCGATCGTCGGCTAATATAGAAAAAAAATTGTGCACCTCCTAGTTTGACCAGGGGATAGCCTTACGAGAAGACATCTTCAGAGTGTGAAAATACAGTATTAAAGGGGCGCACTGTGTTCACTGGCTGAACAACTACAAATGGCGGTTGTGTAGTAAATTCAGCAGAAAAAGTCACTTTTGTGACGTTACGACCTGACCAATCAGTGGCGACCAGTCTGTTAAAGTCATATAACATCCATACTCAGCCCTACTCAGCTCGGTTAGACCCTGCCCTGGATCAGGTACTAAAAAAGCACCTGCTAACCGGTGCTGGGGCTAATGGAAAATGCTCAAACGCGGGCTGAGTGGTGTGATGTAGGGCTAAGCGAGGCTAGTGGAAAAGGCCCTTTACTTAAGTTTTCCTGGGAGGTCTGAGTCCAATGGAGGATGTCCCATGAGGATAGGAGCCTAAGAAACGTGACCCTAACCTTAACAAAAAGGCATTCCAACACCATGATCCCAGACTACCACACTGAGACTTAAGTAGCAGTGCAGGATCATAGGAGGCAGGTGTGGTAGATTACTCAGTTGGCGGCAATTAATACTTGCGCTGCTCCTTGAGAGTGGAATAAACACAACCAAAGCACAAAACCAAGAAAGATGTACAGTGCTTCACCCAAATCCATGACAAGTTTAAAGCAACACTATGCAAGATTTTCACCTTAAAATAATGGTTCTAATATGGGTAACCCCCACAGCCTACAGACAAGCAGAGCGCTCAGCTGGAGCAATTAGCAAAACAATGAGATGTGTGTATTGATATCAATAGGCAGCCTCTCTTTGTCTGGCTTTTTCCTGCCAGTGTCCTGCTGTTATGTGTGACTCAAATGCAGATGTCCATGCTTCCTGCTCTGTACTGTGATGCAAATGTGCCTTTCATGTATTGTCTGTAGCTGGGTATATAAGCTGACTGAAATTCACATGTTTTCTCTCTCTGACCACTGCTGCTGACGAGAGCCTGAGAGCTCGCTCCGGCGCACCTGCACGGCACTGGAGTGAGTTCTGTGATGGCGGAATGAAATAAAACCCACTTTTAAACCTCCGTTCGCTGCTTATTATCTCATGCCGCCACACTGGTGACCCCAAGAAAAGAGCACGCTGGCAGCCCCCGGCGGTGACTCTCCGACGACAAGCGAATGCAGCAGCCTGACGCAAATGGACTGCCCTCCCTTCGGCTACAGGGAGACCTCGACGCAGAACCAACACCAGGCGAACACCCCGGAGATCATCTACGACCGGGAATGCTGCAGAAAGCGTCATGGTGCGACTCTCGCCTGAGATCGGGACATCCACGCTGGACCGGCCGAGGGACACAGAACGTCTTCTCCCTCTCACCGCTCCTCCTCCCTCTCACCGCTCCTACGCATCTACACAAGCCCGAGGGACAAAGATCGTCTACTCCCTCTCGCCGCTCCTACGCATCTACACGAGCCCGAGGGACAAAGATCGTCTCCTCCCTCTAACCGCTCCTACGCATCTACGCGAGCCCGAGGGACAAAGATCGTCTACTCCCTCTCACCGCTCCTACGCATCTACACGAGCCCGAGGGACAGAGATTGTCTACTCCCTCTCACCGCTCCAACGCACCATGACCCGACATGAGCGAATGACGCAACAGCTTCAAAAGGGATGACCATCGGCGCCGACGACGCTGATCTCCATCAAGCTCCCTGACCCTGACTCGCCTCTCAACAGCGGACCACCCACGCACCGAACCCCCGCGTGCACACCGGGGGGTTACGAGGACGGCGCACCATGCACGGGACAATAACGGCTCCACAGACCGCCATCGTCCTTCGCCGCTGCACACAGAACCTTCAGGGCTGCTCACACACCTGAAGCACGCACGCAGCTCGCTCACAGGATTTTGTATGGGTCTCAGCCACGGCGCACAAAGGGAATTCAGCCGTCAGCTGTCCCCGAGGGCTTTAGGGCTGCATGCGCGCACCTAAAGCCAACACGCCAAGTCCCTCACACAGCTGCAGCTCCTTTTTTCTCACAGCCGCTACGCAGCCTTGCAGCTCCTGTTTTTCTTCATAGCCGCGAGAGGAGTCAGAGACAAATTTTTCTTCGCACAGCCGCTGTGGACCTCTGCCACGTTCAACGGGACAGCCCCTCAACATCGTGGATCCACATGCAATTTTTGTGCGGCCCAGACAACTTCGTTCCTGGGCCGGCACTTGCTACCCCCACCCTCCTCCCTCCCCCTCCGCCTCTTGCACAGAGCTTTTCCTGCAGCTCGCTACCAAAACCGGACGATCGAGGCCTCAGCCCCCCGCTGAACCCTCTGGGGGGGAGTGTATGGGTAACCCCCACAGCCTACAGACAAGCAGAGCGCTCAGCTGGAGCAATTAGCAAAACAATGAGATGTGTGTATTGATATCAATAGGCAGCCTCTCTTTGTCTGGCTTTTTCCTGCCAGTGTCCTGCTGTTATGTGTGACTCAAATGCAGATGTTCATGCTTCCTGCTCTGTACTGTGATGCAAATGTGCCTTTCATGTATTGTCTGTAGCTGGGTATATAAGCTGACTGAAATTCACATGTTTTCTCTCTCTGACCACTGCTGCTGACGAGAGCCTGAGAGCTCGCTCCGGCGCGCCTGCATGGCGCTGGAGTGAGTTCTGTGATGGTGGAATGAAATAAAACCCCCTTTTAAACCTCCGTTCGCTGCTTATTATCTCATGCCGCCACACCAAAATTATTTTGAATATACATCAACCTTTGCCTGGGTGAAGGTCACTTCTCCCATAGCCTGAATGGGCTCGCATCATCTGTAACAGCTCTGTTCTTAGTTGGAACACTGAAAAAACTACAACTATGGTGGTTATGACCTGACTCTCAATAGCCAATCACAGGGCACAACGTTAGCCACCAACAACTTTGAGCCACCTTGTGATTGTCTGTTGGGACTGAAGTCATAGTTGGCATACTTGTAGTCTTTTCTGTGTTCCTACCAAGAACAAGAAAGCTACATAGTGCTGCTTTAAGACGCATACAGTAAAAATTTAATGAATACATTTTGAATGTACATTATCAGCATCAGTACTGTAAGCAGCACAGTCTGTTACACTGCACAACACAAGATGGATATCTTAGCTCAAAAGTACTTGAAGAAAGCCAGAGTGATTTGTTTATTATTTTTTTCTTTATCATCATTTAGCAATTAATTTATACTGACATGTTAACCCATAAATAAACGTCAATTAAAGAAATTAACGTGCTAACCAGAACCATATATTTGTGCAGAGAAAAAATATAAGCATTCCTAAAACACTGCATCTTCAAAGAGGCTAAACAAACAAATGGATGTTTAAGTAATTAAATGCAATAAGTCATGAGAAATAAAATGGTAGGAAAGTAACAGAATGCAAACAGGAACAGAAAATATAGTGTGTTAACAAACAGATAACAGTTGTGAACTGTAGTAAAAGCCCATATACTAAATGGAGCGTGGGGCTGATAATCTGGTAGAGGACAGATATGTCTCTGTTTGTGAGATGAGACATGACATGACAAGTGGTGAAATACTCATGTTTTTCTGTTGATCAAATAAGGAGAAACCTCAAAGACTTTCTTTCATCAAATAGGTTTTTAGTCCACGTTTGAAAAATTTGAAAATTCACTCATCTCTTGAAAACTTTGAGGAGATACACATGAGCTGCTGCTTATACCGTGGTCACAAATTTCCGCTTCAATGAATGCATCCATTATGTAGCCATTTTCTTTGCTGTGAGATTGAACATACAGTATGTGGTAGTAGGCATCCTTTGCATTTATTGCACATGCATGATGGGTTGCATTAGTCTTTACCAAGTGCGATGACCTAAATTAGAAAAGCAGATACACGTTTCACAGAGTTCACACCGAGATGAACATGCTGTGAACTTTCAATGAGACGAGCAGCCTGTGGTTAACACATTCCCATCTCCCCTCCTGCTGTCAGTGTCACTTAGAATCATTTTTGATACATTTTTTTTGTATTCTGATAGTACATCATCGCAAGATCAGCCTGTTTATTTTTGAAGTATATCTATTTTCCCACTGATACGCCTTCCACAGAGGAAGCAGGGTTTGGGGACAAGGGGGATGACTCGCCTATCACAGGGGCTGAGGTCGCCAAGGTGGTTAAAAATCTCCTTGGTGGCCGGGCCCCGGGGGTGGACGAGATTCGCCCCGAGTACCTCAAGGCCCTGGATGTTGTTGGGTTGTCATGGTTGACACGCCTCTGCAACATTGCGTGGAGGTCGGGGGCAGTGCCTTTGGCATGGCAAACCGGGGTGGTGGTTCCTCTCTTCAAAAAAGGGGACCGGAGGGTGTGCTCCAACTTTAGAGGGATCACACTCCTCAGCCTCCCTGGGAAGGTCTATGCCAAGATACTGGAGAGGAGAGTCCGGCCGTTGGTCGAACCTCGGATTCAGGAGGAGCAATGTGGTTTTCGTCCTGGCCGTGGCACATCGGACCAGCTCTTTACCCTCTCAAGAATTCTTGAGGGTTCGTGGGAGTTTGCCCAACCAGTTTACATGTGTTTTGTGGACTTGGAGAAGGCATTTGACCGCGTCCCTCGTGGATTTTTGTGGGGGGTGCTTCGGGAGTATGGGGTATCGGGCTTGTTGTTACGAGCTATTCGGTCTCTGTACGACCGTTGTGAGAGTTTAGTTCGTATTGCCAACACTCGGTCGGAGTCATTCCCAGTGAGAGTTGGACTCCGCCAGGGCTGCCCTTTGTCACCGGTCCTGTTCATAATTTTTATGGACAGGATTTCTAGGCGCAGCCAGGGAATGGAGGGTGTCATGCTTGGTGACCACAGGATCTCATCTCTGTTGTTTGCAGATGATGTTGTCCTGTTGGCTTCATCCAGCAATGACCTACAGCTCTTGCTGGGACGGTTTGCCGCTGAGTGTGAAGCGGCTGGGATGAGAATCAGCACCTCCAAGTCCGAGTCCATGGTCCTCAGCCGGAAAAAGGTGGATTGTCCTCTCCGGGTTGGGGACAGGCTCCTGCCCCAAGTGGAGGAGTTTAAGTATCTTGGGGTCTTGTTCACGAGTGAGGGGAAAATGGAGCGAGAGATCGACAGACGGATTGGAGCAGCATCTGCAGTGATGCGGACGTTGTACCGGTCTGTTGTGGTGAAGAGGGAGCTTAGTTCTAAGGCAAAGCTGTCGATTTACCAGTCAATCTACGTTCCTACTCTCACCTATGGTCACGAGCTTTGGGTAATGACCGAAAGAACGAGATCGCAGATACAAGCGGCTGAAATGAGCTTTCTCCGTAGGATTGCTGGACTCACCCTCAGAGATAGGGTGAGGAGCTCAGTCATCCGGGAGAGGCTTAGAGTAGAACCGCTGCTCCTCCACATTGAAAGGAGTCAGTTGAGGTGGTATGGGCATCTGATTAGGATGCCTCCTGGACGTCTCCCACTTGAGGTGTTTCAGGCACGTCCCACTGGGAGGAGACCCCGGGGCAGACCCAGGACTCGGTGGAGAGACTATGTCTCCCAGCTAGTCTGGGAACGCCTTGGTATCCCCTCTGAAGAGCTGGAGCAGGTGGCTGGGGAGAGGGAAGTCTGGGCTTCTCTGCTTGAACTGCTGCCTCCGCGACCCGGACCTCCGGAAAAGCGGTAGAAGATGGATGGATGGATGGATCTATTTTCCCAGGTCAAGTAGGAGTCTAATTTATCTGGAATAGAAACAGATGGCTGAATGTCAGAATAAGGAAAGTCAATGAATAACTACCACATTCTTAATACATTCACAAAATACACTTATCACAGCTTCTTATATGGCTGCATGTTTTATTTTTAATATACAATTAAAAGAGATCTATGTGATGATTGAAAAATGTTTGTACTCAGTGACCCATGTGTTCATGAAGTGAAATTCAGATCCAGTCTACCTGCTCATGGCGACAGACATACTCATCCTCTTGGTCGAATATAGGTGCATTTCAAAACATAGAATGTCATCAAAAAGTTAAACTTGTATGTTATATAGATTCATTATACACAGCGTGATATATTTCAATTGTTTATTTTAATTTTGATGATTGGCTGCAGCTAATGAAAACCAAAAACTCAGTATCTCAGAAAATTAGATTAAGACCAAAAAGAAAAAAAAAAAAAAAGATTTTTAGTAGAAATATTGGCCTTCTGAAAAGCATGTCCATGTCAACACTCAATACTTGGTTGGGGCTCCTTTTGCATGAATTACTGCATCAATGGGGTCTGGCATTAAGGCAATCAACCTGTGATACTGCTGAGGTGTTATGAAAGCCCAGGTTGCTTTGATAGCACTGTCATGGTCTGGGCATGATCTATGACCATGTCCAAACTTTTTGTTATTCTTTGGACTAATTATAGAAGAAGAAGAAGCCAACTTTATTGACATTCAGTCCATCAGAACAAATTTACGTTTCTCCTATCTACAATGTTAATCACATCTAGAATCAAAGGGGCCACTGCCATGCAAGATGCCGCCACAAACAACTTTTTCCTTCCTCCATTCTAGTATGCTGAGCACCAAGTAAGAAGTATGACTTTTTTATGGTCGTTGGTATGACCTGACCAGGACTTGAACCCCCAACCTCCCAGCTGTGAGGCAGATGCTCTATCAACTAGACCACCACCAACTAGGCCGATTATCATCACTTTTGTTACTATTATTATCATCATTGTCATTATCATTCTCAGTTACTTTGGTAAGGGTTCATGTATTGTTTATTTCTTGCCTTGTCTTAGTTTCTGAGTTTATTCTTATTTTGAACTCTCTTCCATTTTGGTGCTTTTATTGTTGTAGTTTCATTTCCTGTTTACAGTTAGTTTCTTATGCTTATCCTTTAGTTTGTAACTGCCTCAGCTGTTCCTTATGTTGTAATCACTGGGTTTATTATTGATTTTTGCCGCTTCCCATTCCTCCCTGGGGAGTCCTTGTCTCCTGTGTTGTTGCAAGACTCTGTCCACACAGCGATGTGTGGTGTTACCTCACTACAGTAAGTCTGTCTGCCATCATGCTTAAATCTTGTGTTTATCAGCCTAGAGCTGCATTTATCTGCAATAAATTTTAGAAACAATTCACCCTGCATGTGAGTACACATTTAAATGCCCCAGAGGGGCCATTACGACAAGCGTGTCTCTCATCTTCCTCTTCACAATACCCCACAGATTCTCCATGGGGTTTATGCCAGATGAGTTTGCTGGCCAATCAAGCACAGTGATACCCAGTGTTGGGCAAGTTACTAAAAAATAGTAACTAGTTTGACATGGTTTGTTGACCCAGTGAGCAGACTCGGAGACCAAAGTAGATACAATTATTTTTATTATAATATTGTGGAGTGTGTGAATGTGTGGGTGTGTGTTCTTGCTGCAGCTGGGGGTGAGCAGAACGCCGTTTGACCTGGCAACCCTAGGGACAAAGAGAGGCAGGATGGTTAGTGGCTTCACAGCTGGGAATGTGCTGGTTAATCTGCAGCTTACTGTTTGTAGAGATGTAGCGATGCTCAGGTTAGGAGGACAGCGTCCACAGAGCCCGTTGCACCGTGTAGATGGTGGAGGTGTAGTTTGTGAGAGGGTGAGGTTCAGTCCATCGCCAGGCGGGACAGGGTCCGCCACCACAGAGCTCCACCTGTGCACAGGGGACTGATATGGATATGGCGAGGGAAGGCTGAGGCTTACTTGCGTGGTGGAGAATTTCCTTCCAAGCGCAGGCAGGTTGTAAGTGGACAGCAGGGAAGCAGTCAGGCTGAGGCTACGGTCTCTGGAATCAAAGAGGGCGTGCGTGGTCTTCATGGAGTAAGACAGATGACTCCGCACGGATTCCAGGGCAGCGTGGATTATATAGCCCCAGCTGTGATGAGAAACAGGTGTGTGCGCAGCTGGAGAGGATAATCACATCCAAGCAGGCCATCACATAGTTACAGTTACTAGTTACTTTTGAGTTATTGCATGATTAAAGTAACTAGTTACTTGGAAAAGTAACTTTCGCGTTACTTTTTAATGCATACATAAATCATCTTGCACACATAGCAAAATCAAGGGCCCCTTGTTCTCATCAGAAAAAAAGAAAAAGAAACTGATGAGAAAAAAAAGTCTCATCTTGTAGAGAAAAAACGTGTCAGATTTACACAAACTATTCTAATCAGTAGAAAGCCAGAAATTTGCTAGAAATAAAGCTATAAATTCACAGAGAAAATTTTGAACCCCCTGGTGGGCCGTTTTTGGCCCACGAGCCATATGTTTGAAACCCCTGGACCAGCCCATTAAAAATGCATATTTAGAGCATTTACTTCCATGAAATAATTGCTTATCAATTCAATTCAATACAATTCAACTTTATTTATATAGCGCCATTTCACAACAACAGTCATCTCATAGCACTATCAACTGTAGGGGGAACCCCCACAGTTGCAGAAAGACCCCAGCAATCAGGGGATCCCCTCTGAGCAAGCACTTGGCGACGGTGGAGAGGAAAAACTCCCTTTTAACGAGAAGAAACCTCCAGCAGAACCAGGCTCAGGGAGGGGCAGTCATCTGCTGCGACTGGCTGGGGGGTGAGGGGATAGAGAAGAAGAAAAGAACAGACATGTAGAGAGCAAACAGCACGATGGGGACTCAATCTATGGGAGAGAACAAACAAATGTTAATGACCAGAAAAAAAAAATATTTCATTGAGAATGAGAAAAGGAGTGAGGCCCAGTGCATTACTGGAGGTCCCCCGGCTGACTAAACCTATTAGCAGCATAACTAAGGGAGGGTTCAGAAACACATGATCCCTCCCTAATTGTAGGCTATATCAAAAAGGTAGGTTTTAGCCCTATTCTTAAAAACAGAGATCGAGTCTGACTCCCGAATCCAGATTGGCAGCTGATTCCACAGAAGAGGAGCTTGATAACTGAAGGCTCTGCCTCCCTTTGTACTTTTGGAGATTCTAGGTATTACAAGTAATCCTGCATTTTGGGAGCGTAGTGCTCTGTTAGGATAATACGGTAGTATCAGATCTTTTAAATAAAAAGGAGCCTGATTGTTTAGAGCTTTGTAAGTAAGAAGAAGGATTTTAAGCTTAATTTTATCAGATTTTAAACTTAATTCTAAACTCTATGGGAAGCCAATGAAGGGAGGCCAGAACCGGAGAGATATGATCTCTCTTTCTAGTACCTGTTAAAACTCTTGCTGCAGCATTTTGGATCAGCTGAAGACTTTTTAAAGATGTTTTAGGACAGCCTGATAATAAAGAATTACAATAATCTAATCTCGAGCTAACAAAAGCGTGGATCAGTTTCTCAGCATCACTCTGAGACAAGATGCTCCTAATCTTGGCAATATTACGCAAATGATAGAAGGCAGTCTTAGAAACAAATTTAATATGTGAATTGAAGGACAAATCCTGATCAAAAATAACTCCAAGGATCCTCACAGAGCTATTAAGAGAAAGAGTAACCGTATCCAAACTGAAAGTTTGATTTGGAAAGGAATTTCTAAGGTTTTTTGGACCAACAAGAATGACTTCAGTCTTATCTGAATTTAATAGCAGGAAATTACAAGTCATCCAAGCTTTGATTTCCTTAAGACAGGCTTCTAACTTGGCTAATTGATTACTATCATCTGGCTTCATTGACAGGTATAATTGTGTGTCATCAGCATAACAATGAAAATGTATCAGAATCAGAATCAGAATCAGAATAAAGTTTATTGCCAAGTACATTTACAAGTAAACAACAGGTAAACATACGAGGAATTTGACTTGACATTGGAAAACGCTGATAGGCGAATCCCAATGACGCGGCAAGCCATGAAGGCGCCTGTCAACAGAGGAGAATAGAGGGCAAAGGTCAGGAACAAAACAATAGGTAGAGAGAAAAAAACATAGTTAATCAAAATAATGCTCATAAGTGAGCCGAATTATGATCACCAGAAAAAAAAAACCCTCGATGCACAATTAGCAGACAATGTATCACACTTAACATACAGAAGCAGTAGAGAGCAGTGAATGATTGTTTTCGTCAGTATAATGAGTCAGTCATGTGTGTGTGTGTGTGTTGGATGCAGAGGTGGTAGTTATCAGTTGCTGGTGAAACAGCAGAGATCTCTCTCTCAGCAGATGTTATGACTAGTGTCTGAAAGTCAGAGGCAACATGTCCTTGGCACGGCAGATGGGATTTCTCTGTGAGTCAGACATATGGCTGTCCTTGGGAGTTCAGATACTGTTCGCCAATGTTTGTGAAGAGGAAAGTCAACATTTATACTGTTATCATCATCAGGAGGACTGAGTGCTGAGGGCGCCGAAAAACAGGTCAAATAGCACTGACTTCAGAGATAAAACTTTCCATTCTCTTACGGATTCAGTGCTCCAAATCCATCGTTGCCAGTGCCAGTATACAGTGTTTTCTAATAATGTTGCCTAACGGAAGCATATATAAACTAAAAAGAGTAGGGCCTAGCACAGATCCCTGTGGAACTCCATGACTGAGCTTTGAGGGTTTTTTTTTTGTTTTTTTTTGTTACTTATTTGTACCCGTAGGTAGACTTGGTTTGCAGTCTGGTGACAAGCCACTGGCTGCTGGTCGCTGCGTGCGCGAGCGCCCTAAACCTACATGTTTTTGGTGTGCGGGAGGAAACCGGAGAAATCCCGGAGTAAACCCGCGCAACACGGGGAGAACATGCAAACTCCACACAGCTCACTGTTGGTCGGGGGCTGGGATCGAACCCACGATCTCATGATCGCCGCGATCCCCCGGCCGAGGGTAAAACTGTGCTGCCACAGTGCTAAACCACTGCGCCACCGTGCAGCCACGGTGAGTTGAAAGAAAACTCATTATTGACATGAACAAACTGGAACCTATCAGATAAATAAGATCTAAACCACTGCAACGAAGTTCCATTAAGTCCAACATAGTGTTCTAATCTATCAAGTAGAATATTATGATCGATAGTATCAAAAGCTGCACTAAGGTCTAAAAGGACAAGTACAGAAACCAGTCCATTATCAGATGCGATGAGGAGGTCATTAGTGACCTTCGCTAAGGCTGTTTCAGTACTATGATGGATTCTAAACCAGACTGAAACTCTTCAAGTAAACCATTTCCCTGCAGGTGGTCAAATAATTGCATAGCAACAACTCTTTCTAAGATTTTTGAAATGAAAGGGAGATTAGAGATTGGTCTATAGTTAGCTAAAGCTCCTGGATCTAGCGTTGGCTTTTTGAGTAAGGGTTTAATTACAGCCATTTTAAAAGCCTGCGGTACATGGCCTAAAGTTAATGAAGAATTGATTATATGAAGAATAAGGCTACCAATAAGTGGGAAGACTTCTTTAAATAACCTGGTAGGAATAGGGTCTAAAAGACAAGTTGAAGGTTTGGATGAGGAAACTATTTTGTCTAACTCACAAAGGTTGATTGGAGTAAACTCATCAAGACAGACATATCACAACAGCATGTAAATGACTTTTTATCTCCTTCCTCCCCTAACTGACTGGATCCCAGCTTGCTATTGTCTGTCTGCGTGTCTCTACTGCTGATTATCGAACAAAATTATGGATTTAATAAGCTGGGCTTTGAACGCAATTGACACTATTTTTTCAACGAGGAAAAGTGCCCCGGGGGAGGTAGTTTGCCCCGCAGGAACTGCGGCTGCGGGCTATTTGAGGGACACAAGTAATTGGAAACTCTTGTGCCTGTCTGATCTCTCTATCGAAGATGTCGAAGATTTATACATCTTCGTAGCAATGGTCATCGGGATCATTCTGATTGGATCTGGGATTGTCCTGGTGTACCGTAAATTGATGAAGATGGACGTAGCCTATCAAAATGCTTGCCAGGCGAGGCTTAACCATCAAATTGAACAAATGGGGAGGACTCTGACAGCGGCTAATGGAGAACTGTCTAGGAAAATGGATTACATCATGATCACGCTGAGAGCCGTCCATGAAGAATTCAACGTCCAGCACTGAAGGATTAAAGTACTGAATCTGTAAGAGAATATAAAGTCTTTTTTTCTGGGATCAGTACTATTCGACTAATCTGACCTGCCCTCACACAAGTCCTCCAGATTATCTGCAGTTTTTTGTTTCCAAAACATTTGAGCTGCATTGACTCTATGGACAGCCAGCTGCCTGGCTCAAGGACAAAGTGCCAGCCGCTAGACAAAACATCTCCTGCCGAAGAGACTTTGTTGTTCTTAACTGATATAAACACCTCCACTCAACACTACACCCACACTGACTCAATAAACTGATGAGAAGATCATTCACTCACTGCTCCCTTTGTGTCTTTGTGTACATTCTTGTCTGCTAATTGTGCACTGAGGGCTTTTTTTTCTTGTAATCATAATATTGATCATATGACCGGTATTCTGACAATCAATGTTTTTTGCTCTTTCCTATTGTGTTATCCTTTTCTTCCCTATGCTTCCTGTACCCATCTGATGACAGGCGCATTTCGACGCTGCCGCGTCACCGGAAATACAGGTCGTTTTCAGTGTCAAGTCAAATCCCTCGTATGTTATCAGTTGTTTACTGTTAATGTACTTGGCAATCAATCCTTTTCCGAGTTCTGAGTTTTTCTGAGTTCTGAAATGAATGAGATAAAATAAAATAGAAAGCATAGATAAATGAAAGTTCACCACTTACAAGAAGCTTACTGCAAAAAAAAAAAAAAAAAGTCACTTTTTCTCTGTGCGTAAGAAAACTTACACACAATTACTTACACAGCTTACACATTTACACAACTGTGGACAAATGAGAGCTTCTTGCTCAAAAAAATAGTCATGTTTAACCACAGAGGTAGGAGCTGCTGGGGGGCTACTTACGCTCGGATAACAGGTGATCAGGGCTCCATATGAGAAGTCAACAAGGCATTTCTTCACACCGCGGGACAGGAAACCAACCCACGGGGAGGAGACTGACGGCTGTGCCAGCTATAGTAGGTTCAGTTTATTTGCGCTAAAATATCTATCCATATTAATAAAACGAGTAATGCGAGTAACGCATCTGATAAAATTTCAGTAACTGTAATGCATTACTGAATTTTTAAACAGTAATTTCGTTACAGAGCACGTTACTGCAAAAGTAGTGGCGTTACAGTAATGCGTTACTCCCAACACTGGTGATACCACAGTCATTAAACCAGGTATAAGTACTTTTGGCAGTGTGGGCAGGGGCCAAGTCCTGCTTGAAAATGAAATCAGCATCTCCATAAAGTTTGTCAGCAAAGGGAAGCATGAAGTGCTCTAAAAATTTCCTGGTAGATGACTGCACTGACTTTGGACTTGTTAAAACACAGTGGACCAACACTGAACCCTCCAGCCCCACCATCATGGTGGGGCTGGAGCCTATACCTATATCTTTGGGAAGAGGCAGGGGACACCCTGGGCAGATCACCAGTACATCACAGGGCCAACACAGAGAGACAGACAATCATTCACTCTCAGATTCATACTTGAGGACAATTTTAGAATCCTCTGTTGATGCCAGTTAACCAAACCTGCATGGCTTTTGGCCTGTGGGAGGAAACCAGAGTACCTGGAGAAAACTCACTCAGACACAGGGAGAACGCGCAAATTCCCCAGAGAAGGGCCACCGATGGTCAGGGAGTGGGCTTTAATGGATGACCTTCTTGCTGCACTGCTACAGTACTAACCACTGCACCACCGAGCTGCCCTAGCTGCAGCCATAATCATCAAAATTAAAAGAAACAAATGCTTGAAACATATCACTCTGTGTGTAATGAATCTATTTACAGGTTTAACTTTTTGAAATGAATTACTGAAATAAATTAACTTTTCAAAGATTTTCAATTTTTTTGAGATGCACCTGTAAAACACTCCTTTAACATGTACGCTTGTCAAAGGTCAAACTGGAACTCACAGCACAGCTCATGCATTACAACAGGAACCATCCTGAACAAATACTTTTTTTTTGTCCTGTTCATCAGTCTACAGGTACAGGACACGAACCAGACAATATTATTGCATGTCCAATTCGACAATGTAAAAAACTATATAAAAACAGCTAATAGCCTATAATAGTTAAATTAATCTCTTCCACAGCATGTGGGACATGGGGCAGTGTCAATTTCACTGACCCCAGGCCACACAGCTACTGTAAGTAGTGAAAGCTACAGTGGGGGGGGGGGGGGGGTCAGCCCTCTGCGTTAACGTTCCTTTCCCCATTCTATTATGGTGAACATCAAGCTGGAAGGCAGAAAGTACCATTTTTATATGGTCTTTGGTATGACCCAGCTGGGATTTGAACTCATGGCATCCCAGTTGTGGGGCAGATGCTCTACCAACTAGGCCACCACTCCAGGGGCATATAATAAACCCATCTAAAATTAGAGGTATTCTTAATACCAATTTTGGGGCTCCAATTATTCTGTCCAGTCTGTTTTTCCTCCATCAGTAAACTGTATCAGCATCAATGTTTTTTAGCAGTATGGCATTTATCTTAAATATGTCACTTTTTTCATATGTGTGTAAGTTTTTGTCATAAATTTGCTACTTTTCTTGTAAATTTGAGACTTTTTTTTCTTTTCTTGTAAATTACTTTGTTGTATAGTTTTTTCGGCCATGTGATTTTATTTTTCCCCTAAATTTGCAATTTCTCTCATAAATTTAGCCTTTCCCCCAAATTTACAGTTTGTCATCTAAATTTTAGCCTTTTTCTTACATTTGTAAAATTATTCATTTAATTTTTTTGATAAATTAGTTGACTATAATCAAGTTGTTGCTTTTCCTTGTAAATTTGTACAATTTTTCACCTAAATTTGCATCTTTTTTTTTTATAAATTTGATAAAAGGTAAATTTGTTATTTACCTTTGTTATAAAGTGAATGCCAAATTTGAAAAGTGAATGTTACTGTAGCAAAAAAAAAAAAAAAAAAAAAAAAAATCCAGGTTATTGAACATTTGGGTACAGTCTTACTTGAAGGTGCACACACACACACACACACACACACACACACACACACACACACACACACACACACACATGCACACAAACATACAGTGGTGTGAAAAAAGCATTTGCCCCCTTCCTGGTTTCTCATTTTTTTTATGTTTGTCACACTTAAATGTTTCAGATCATCAAACAAATTAAATATTACAAAGATAACACAAGTAAACACAAAATGCAGTTTTTAAACGAAGGTGTTTATTATTAAGGGGGGAAAAATCCAAACCTACATAGCTCTGTGTGAAAAAGTGATTGCCCCCTAAATCTAATAACTGGTGGGGCCACCCTTAGCAGCAACAACTGCAATCAAGCATTTGCGATAACTGGCAATGAGTCTTTTACAGTGCTGTGGAGGAATTTTTGCCCACTCATCTTTGCAGAATTGTTGTAATTCAGCCACATTGAAGGGTTTTCGAGCATGATCCGCTTTTCTAAGGTCATGCCACAGCATCTCAATAGAATTCAGGTCAGGACTTTGACTAGGCCCCTCCAAAGTCTTCATTTTGTTTTTTCTTAAACCATTCAGAGGTGGACTTGCTGGTGTGTTTTGGATCATTGTCCTGCTACAGAACCCTAATGCGCTTCAGCTTGAGGTCACGAACAGATGGCCGGACATTCTCCTTCAGGATTTTTTGTTAGACAGCAGAATTCATGGTTCCATTTAACACAGTAAGCCTTCCAGGTCCTGAAGCAGCAAAACAGCCCCGGACCATCGCACTACCTCCACCATATTTTACTGTTCGTATGGTGTTCCTTTTCTGAAATGCTGTTACTTTTACTCTGGATGTAATGGGACACACACCTTCCAAAAAGTTCAACTTTTGTCTTGTTAGTCCACAGAGTATTTTCCCAAAAGTCTTGGGGATCATCAAGATATGTTCTGGCAAAACTGAGACGAGCCTTTATATCCTTTTTGCTCAGCAATGGTTTTCATCTTGGAACTCTGCCATGCAGGCCATTTTTGCCCAGTCTCTTTCTTATGGTGGAGTCATGAACACTGACCTTAACTGAGGCAATTGAGGCCTGCAGTTCTTTGGATGTTGTGGGGTCTTTTGTGACCTCTTAGATGAGTTGTCGCTGCACTCTTGGGATAATTTTGTTCGGCCACCCACTCCTGGGAAGGCTCAGCACTGTTCCATGTTTTCGCCATTTGTGGATAATGGCTCTCACTGTAGTTCGCTGGAGTCCCAGAGCTTTAGAAATTTCTTTATAACCTTTTCCAGACTGATAGATCTCAATTACTTTGTTTCTCATTTATTCCTGAACTTCTTCGGATCGCAGCATGATGTTTAGCTTTTGAGGATCTTTTGATCTTCACTTTGTCAGAAAGGTCCTATTTAAGTGATTCCTTGATTAAGAACAGGTGTTGCAGTAATCAGGCCTGGGTGTAACTAGAGAAATTGAAATCAGCTTTCCAAAGATGTGATAGACCACAGTTAATTTATGTTTTAATGGGGGGAGGGGGTTACTTTTTCACACAGAGCTATGTCAGTTTGGATTTTTTTTACCCTAAATAATAAACACCTTCATTTAAAAACTGCATTTTGACTTGTGTTATCTTTGTGTAATATTTAAATTTGTTTGATTATCTGAAACATTTAAGTGTGACAAACATCTAAAAAAAATGAGCTCAGGCAGGGGGCAAACACTTTTTCACACCAATGTATATTGCATGTGTTACACCACTCCAGGACAACTTGGTGTAGAAAAACGAGTTCTTTATTTACCTCAAAAAGGTTAATGCAGCACACATACAGAGCACGCTTTTGTGTCTTCTTCAGTAGTCCGAACAACAGAGCCTCAACAAAAAAACACTTGACCCATGACCTCACTTCAAGGCAAAAGAACAAGCTACAGCACTACCACCACCTATTAGTGCAGATGTATAGCTACACTACAAGACACAATGGGAAAACAGAGTCATTAATAAATTCAGGCAATGTTCTTCACGTATTTAGCACAACACTATCTCAAGTGCTACACATGTAAATATTTTTAATAAATCGCTTTATTCTTTTGGTGCATGTGCATGAGCATGGCTCTGTGTGTGTGTGTGTGGGGGGTCTTGACTAATCTTTGACACAAGCAAGGGTGGGACTCAATGAAAACAAAAGGTTTGGAATCACTGTGTTATTTCATAGAATGAGGGACAGCGGAGGTGGTGGCTGTGCTAAATGGTGGGTTTATTAACAATAAGGCTGGCAGCATGTGCAACAAACAGAACAGTAGCTAAGCTAGCTGGTAAGAGGTATTGGCTGATGTTCAGTAGAGGTGGAGCGCCAAAGAGGCTGAGCTGCCCCCAGTATTTCCCTAACATGTGGTTGGACGTGATGACGTCATCCGTGCCTCCATCATCATGTCTGCACAGTCTATTTTAATATAGTGCTTCACAACATTCACCCCCCCTCCCCCCGGGAAAACCAAAAACATTATGAACATTCATGAATTCTTTAACAGTCACAGCAGTAAAGTGAACAGAACCTGGGGCACCAGGTAGACCATGGTTGATCCTGCATGACTGAGTGGATTATTCTGCTACTTTTGAAGTAGTTGTGTCCCGCTAAACAGTCTTCAGAGTCACTGCTGTGTTTTTTGGGTTTTTTTAGTTGAGGGGCTTCTGGTGAGCCCGCAGTGGGCACGGCCCTGGAGGCGCTGGGTGCGGTGGATCTGGGTGTTCTGCTGCAAACTCCCAGTCCGGGTCCATACTGGCTGAACCGGCTCCAGCATTGCAGCTTGATCCGGGGCAGCTGTTCTCACCTTTCACAGATGGCAGGCGCACCATCACGATCCATCGGCCATCTGAAAAATGGCTGGCCCCAACTGCATGGTGATTCTCATTGGCAATGACAGGACAGTATGTGGGTCCAGGCATTCGGATCGTCAGACCCAAACCCATTCCAGCTGTGAGTGGCGATCAGTTCGGCTGCACTCAGGGTTGCTGCACTCGGCCTTTCACGCCGGCGGCAGAACGTACCCTTGGTTGCCGTTGCTCTGCTGGGTCCTGCTGGGCCATGAACTCTCTATCCTGCAGTGCTGTGGCAGTTCTCTGAGGCTGATGCTGTGTGAGGATGCGAGATGAGTCCAGTTTCTGCCACTTCTCTCCTGGTGCTGATTGCGGTTGTAGTGATGTGTTGCGGTTGCCGGCAATGAGACGCACGCTGGGTTGTAGTCATTCACCGGGGTCTCCTTTGGCCATCAACTCCCTCTCCTGCAGCTTCGTGGTGGCTCCTTGAGACTTATGCTGGGTGAGGACCAGAGACAAGTCTGGTTTGTGCTCTCTCCATGCTGTGTTCTCTCTGCGATGTCAAGCTTGGAGCGGCTGTACCCTCGTCCGGGTGTGTTGTGCTCCCATTATCAGTGGTCAAACAGAGACAAAGGTTATCATGGATAGTAAAACCCAGTTCAGAAAAAAAGGTCACCCCAGGAAGTTGTCCCCGTGTGTGGCTACCTGGAAGACAAACGCTGGAAGGACTTTTGACCCATAGTGAATCGTCAGCGATATGATCCCTATGAGACTGATGCCTGTGTGCCCATAGCCATACAGCTCTGCTGGATTCTTCCTAATAGGATGGTAAGGGAAGAATTTTTTTAAAGTGACCCAGTTCATCATAGATCTCACAGCGACAGTGTCGAGCAGCAACGGTATTGAGCCTTACCGTGCACCACTTGTACGCTGTTCCTCTGGAGCCCACTGCATGGATGGTGGTTGTTGGTGGTTCTTAGAACTGGATAGCGTGCTTGATGTCAGTCGTGTTGATCGGCACGCCTTGGTGAAGTGATTGAGCCTGCTGTAATGCCTGCATCGCTGTCCCCTGGCCAGGAAGGATTGCATTTGCCCTCAGTGCGTTGGGGAGCCACAGTTACCTCACGAATAGTGTCTCGTGACATTCCTCAGTCCCGTGGGGTTCACCGCGGTGTCCTCCATGAAGTTCGTGGTGTAACCGGGTTCCTCTGCTGGGGTAACCGCATGTGCTAGCAGAGCCTGTTGTTGTGGGTTACTGATAGAAAAGTTTCATATTTGTTTCATACATGTGATTTGCTTTGTCTCAGAGTCTGTGTAAAAGTGTCAAGGATGCAGTTGCATTAGTTATTATCTTGTTTTTAGTTCATCTTATGCAGCTCCCGTGTGACTGGTACTGAGTGAGTGTCATGGTTCCTGAGAAAGAGATAATCTGTACACCAAGTTTTGACCAGATGTGCTGGACCATGATGGACAATTGCTCCTCCACCTCTCAGATAACAAAGGGCTTAAAGAACTGAGTGATGTGTGTTTGAGTCAGAATGATGTACAAATAGGCTCTGAGACTATTTTTGTATTATTCTCCACTGGCCAGTGTAATAAAATTTGCCTAAACTCTGATCCAGCCTGGTTTTTGACTGAACGTTGAGAGGAATTTTTCTAATATACTTGGCGCCTGAACTCAGGGACTCCAGATACCTCTCCTGCCCACTTCCGGCATTCTGACACCACAGCGAGTGCGCACAGCTGCCCCCCCCCCCGCTAGTGCTAACGAGCCGGTTTTGTGGAAGTGGGGCATGTTCCAGAGGTGCTGGGAGCAGAGCTGGAGAGTAACAGAGCCAACCCACAGGCGGATCACAGTGAGTAAATTTAATTGTTGATGACACCCGGTTCAAGTCCACGGTCGGTCTGAGAATACACGTAAAAGAGTTGTAAGCCAAGCGTTTGATGCCACAAACATGAGGTAGAGGCTCGAGGAGAGGCTTGGATGAGGTAGAGGCTTGTGAGTCCCGGTTCAAGTCCGTGGGGAAATGCATTTCCACTGCATAAAGTGGACCCATAAAAAGTGTGTGGGGGTATCAGTAAAAATTAATGCAAGATCTTTTTTACATCACAAGTGAGCATCGATTAAGAAAAAATATCAATGCAAGATCTTCTTTACATCACAAATGAGCATCAATAAAGTGAGGGATGACCTTAAAATAAAGGTAAATAGTGCTAATATAATAAGGATAAACAAATGTGGTAACAAGAACTAAAATACCTTAAGGCATAATTCAAAACAGGTCTAAAATAAAACCAAATAACACTTTAAAAATATACACAATAAAATAACCTCAAATTATAATAAAATAAAATAAATACATCAAATAAATAACTGCAGTTTGTTTGTCTGGTTGTTCGTGTGTGTTTTTAATGTTTTATGGGTTACTTTGGTGAGAAAAAGAGAGAAAAACAGAATGCGAGAACGCGGAAGTCAGGCAGTGAGACAGAAGTCAAGGTTGCTTTTTCTTGTGAAGTGCAAAAGGACAATAATGAGATTGTTGTTTCACGGGAAACGGCAAGTTTGTGCACAGGAGATTGGTAAATGGAAAAGATGGAAAAAAATGAATGTGTTTTCAGAGTGGCAGAAGATGACTGAAGATGAGAACCTTGGATTGCCAGATCTGCTTATTATTAAGCAACTTTGGGATTGTTTCACTAACGTGTGTGCTTTTCTGGGGCTTGCTATGTATGTGTGAAAGGACTAACTTGTTTTGTGCTGAAGCAATAATAAGGTCACACTGAACTGGGGATTTTGGTAAGATGAAAGGTACAGTATTAGATGCCTGCTTTTTATCTCAAGATAGTTTTGGCAGTAACTTATTTTGATCTGCAGTTTTTTGTGGGTTTTTTGCTGGCTTCATAATAGTTACTTGTATTAAGCAATGCAATCTTGCATTGTTGGCAAATGTCTTTATTTTTTAACTAACATTATCAATTGCCAGAATTTTCCGCTTATTTTTAGTAAAATTACCTGCCAGCAGAACAAGAAAATTTGATTTTTCTTTTGTTTGGGATGCCTGAAGGCAGGTAAATCGCATTAAGTTATTTCTTTTGATTTATATTTGACTTTTACAGTGCAATTGTATTCTCTATCTCACAGTAGCATTATCTCTCCAACTGAGGGGTAACAGTTGCTTCAGATGGAAAAGGAAACGGTATGATACGATACGATACGATACAATACGTTACCACAGGCTTGGCTTCCTGTGGTAATGCATCGTCACTTCCTGTGTTGCTGGCTGTCAGTGGTTTGCTATTTGGTTAGCTCTCTTCATTCTCCTGAGGATTTTGCCTTTAATTTTATTTTAATCACTTTTTTCCTTCTAGTGTTAGCTCTCACTTCTGTTTATCAAGCCTCCCGCACCTGTGTGCGCACTCAATGTCATCTAATCACCCTTTTTAGCCTTCTTTTCACTTTTCATTGGTGTTTTTGTTAGCTTCGGGTTAGCCACTTGCTTTGGCTACTAGCTCTCCTTCCCCTTCTCCTCTGGTGTGCTCTCTCTGTCAGATGTTTAGCTACACCGCTGCCTCTTTTAGTGATAACAGTAAATGTAATAAATGTTGTATTTTTGAGGCGCTCGAGGCGAGGTTGTCTGATTTGGAATCCCGTCTCCGCCAATTAATCTTGACGGACATCCCCTAGCTGCAGCGGAGCTCCCTAGCATAGGGTGGCCTTTTAGTGGTCCTCCGGTCCTCCTCAGCAGCGAAGAGACTGGGTGGGTGACGGTGAGAAGGAAGCCTAATCGCAAAGTCCCGGTTAACCACCAACCTGTTCATGTTTCTAATTGTTTTTCCCCGCTCAGCGACACACCCGCTGAGGAAAAAACTCTGATCATTGGCGACTGTAGTCAGAAACGTGAACCTAGAGACTCCAGTGACCATAGTCAGATGCTTTCTTGGGGCCAGAGCAGACGACATCGTGTCAAATTTGAAAATGCTGGCTAATTATTATGTACAACATTATATACAACATTATTATTATGCTTATTATTATGTGGCATTCTCTCGGCGCCACACCAGTAGGCTGCCTTTTTGCAACAGCGGCTCGATTCCGAGTTTTTTTTCCCTTCCTCTCTCTTTTGATCACTTTTTTTTTTCACCCCACTTATATCACGGACACACAGATCGTCCCAAATGTCTCCTGAGCCGGTGGACGGAGCCACTGTTTATAGCAGGATACGATACAACAGGAAAGAGCTGCTAGCATTTAACCGCCACCCAGTCCCACTGGAAAAACTCGACATACCGAGAGAATTGAGGCGAAAGCGTCGCGGCTGCCGGGCTGGAGTAAGGCGGAGGACAAAAAATATAAGGTACAGACCCTCCCTTCCATCTGTTGTCATGGGAAATGTACGGTCGATACTGGGAAAGTTAGATGAGCTAGCGGCTATCTCCCGTTATGATAGCACTTACCGGGAGTGCTCTCTCCTTTTGTTTACTGAGACGTGGCTAACTGAACTAGCAGCAGATGCTAACATTGAGCTGGAGGGTTTTCACATGATACGAGCTGACCGAACACCAGAGAGTGGCAAAGCAAGGGGCGGTGGAGTGATAATGTATGTTAACAACAACTGGTGCAGACCGGGACATATCACTGTTAAACAATGACACTGCAGCAAAGACATTGAGTTGCTAGCTGTTAGCATGAGGCCTACATATCTCCCAAGAGAACACTCACACGTGATCTGCATTGTTGTTTATGCAAAT
This sequence comes from Pholidichthys leucotaenia, assembly GCA_020510985.1. Lineage (NCBI taxonomy): Eukaryota > Metazoa > Chordata > Actinopteri > Cichliformes > Pholidichthyidae > Pholidichthys > Pholidichthys leucotaenia. The sequence continues at coordinate 376,654,289 of CM035844.1, read as the reverse complement.
CCGATGGCGAACGCTGGGACAGCGCGTGACGTCATCCATTCAGTAACCAGCAGGCTGCAGACAGAACACCCAGATGCTCTTCTCCTCATCTCAGGTGATTTCAACCACGTTTCACTGTCTCCCATTCTGCCCACTTTCACCCAGTATGTCACATGCCACACTAGAGACAATAAAACACTGGATTTATTCTACGCAAACACTAAGGAGGCGTACACCTCATCACAACTCCCCCCACTCGGGAGATCGGATCACAACTTGGTTCATCTCCGGCCGGTGTACAAACCCCGAGTGCACAGACAACCTCCGGCCATGCACACTGTGGAGTTATGGTCTGAGGAGACAATGGACACTCTAAAGGACTGTTTTGAAGCCACTGCCTGGAAGCAGCTCTGTGATCCACATGGTGAGGACATCGATGGCCTCATTCACACCTTCACGGGCTACCTCAGCTTCTGTGTGGACAAATCCGTTCCCACCAAGACCATACGGCGTCACTCAAACAACAAACCCTGGATCAACCCTGAGATAAAAACACTTCTGAGAGAGAAGAAGAGGATCTTCAGGTCGGGGAACAGGGAGATGCTGAAGTCCGTACAGAGGGAGCTGAGGAGAAAGATCAGAGAAGGCAAGGACAGCTTCAGGAAGAAGATGGAGGACAAGCTGCAACAGAGCGACATCAGCGGGGTCTGGAGAAACCTCAAAACCATCTCGGGGCTCCAGAATACCTCCCTCCAGGCCACGGGGGGCAGGGAGTGGGCGAACAACCTGAATCTGTTTTTCAATAGATTTGACCAACCGCCCTCCCCCCTGTCTGCACAACAACCACTGCTGCCTCTAAGAAATCAAGTCCTGCTGCCCACTCCCCACTCCACCGACACCCCCCCCACTCCCAACACACAGCCCCCCATCCTGACCCTGACCAAGACCCAGGTGAGGACGAAGCTGAGGAAGATCAAGGCGAGGAAGGCGTCGGGACCGGACGGCATCAGCGCAAAGCTCCTCAAGTCCTGTGCAGACCAGCTGTGTGGGATTGTGACGTATATCTTCAACATGAGCCTGAAACTGGGGAGGGTACCACAGCTGTGGAAAACATCTTGTGTGGTACCTGTACCAAAAACTTCCCACCCCAAAGACCTGAACAGCTACAGACCGGTGGCCTTGACGTCCCACTTGATGAAGACCCTGGAGAGACTGCTCCTTGCTCATCTCCGCCCCCTGGTGGAACCAGCGATGGATCCACTCCAGTTCGCCTACCAGCATGGCATTGGGGTGGAGGATGCTGTGATCTTCCTCCTTCACCGTTCTCTGTCCCACCTGGAGAAGCCCGGGAATATGGTGAGGATCATGTTCTTTGACTTCTCCAGTGCTTTCAACACCATCCAACCGATGATCCTGAAGGACAAGCTGCTGCGCGCAGGGGTGGACCAGCACCTGTCATCATGGATCCTGGACTACCTCAAGAACCGGCCTCAGTTTGTGAGAACCCGGGACTGTGTTTCCGACACGATCATCAGTAGCACGGGGGCCCCCCAGGGAACGGTGCTGGCTCCCTTCCTGTTCACTCTTTATACTGCGGACTTCTCACACAACACAACACATTGCCATCTACAGAAGTTCTCTGATGACTCTGCGATCGTTGGTCTCATCTCCAACGGAGATGAAGCTGAGTACAGAGGGCTTATCCAGGACTTTGTGGACTGGTGCCATCGGAACTGCCTCCAGATCAACGCGAGGAAAACTAAGGAGCTGGTGGTGGACTGCCGCAGGCATGGGCAGCCCCTCACAGCACCAGTAAATATACAGGGAACAGACATCGAGATGGTGACATCCTATAAGTACCTGGGTATTCATCTGAACAATAAACTAGACTGGTCACACAATACTGACGCACTCTACAAGAAGGGACAGCGCAGGCTGTTCCTGCTGAGGAGACTCAGGTCTTTTGGTGTACAAGGGGCGCTGCTGAAGTCATTCTATGACACGGTGGTGGCATCAGCCATCACTTTTGGAGTGGTCTGCTGGGGCAGTGGCATTACTGCAGCCGATAGGAAGAGACTGAACAAACTGATTAAGAAAGCTAGCTCTGTCCTGGGGCAGCACCTTGATCCGATGGAGGAGATAGGAGAGAGAAGGACGGTGGCTAAACTGTCATCTCTGCTGGAGTCCATGTTCCACCCTATGCAGGACATACTGGATGCACTGAGGAGCTCATTTAGCAGCAGACTACATCATCCCAGGTGCACAACCGAGAGGTTTCGTAGGTCCTTCCTACCAACGGCTGTCAGACTGTACAACCTAAGCAGGGCTGCTCGCAGAGATAGCAAAAAGACGTAACAAACTAATAGTTTTTTTGAATGCAAAAGATGCAATAGACTTACACAATGGTCCTCTCCGGCATACAACTAGGAACATACCGGTCGCTATGGAGGGTGAGAATATGTATGGGCACATAATCATACCATGTAGGATAACTAAGTAGACGGTTATGCTGTTTCATCCCACCTAGCAACAATGCTCTGCACTGTGTGTGTTTATATATTTACATATTTATTCCATCTAGCTACAATGCTCAGCACTGGGTGTGTTTATATTTATATATCTATATATTTATTCCATCTAGCTACAATGCTCCACACTGTGTTTTTATATATCTACATATTATTCCATCTAGCTACATTGCTCCGCACTGTGTGTGTTTATATACTTGCATATTTATTCCACCTAGCTGCAATGCTCCGTACTGTGGGTGTTTATATATTTACATATTTATTTCATCTAGCTACAATGCTCTGCACTGTGTGTCTGTGTGTGTGTGTGTGTGTATATATATATTTTATAGTAATATGTACATATGTATATTAGCTGCTCTTGCTTGCTTGTTTTTTTTCTTGCCTTCTGATTGTTGCTCTGAGTGTTGCTATCCCTGTGCTGTTGCAATCCTGGAATTTCCCCGTTGTGGGACTAATAAAGGCTTATCTTATCTTATCTTAAAAGTAACTGTAAATACTCCACAATTGTTATCCACGCCGGCATTAATGATGCCCGACTCCGGCAGTCGGAAGTCACAAAAATTAATGTGGAATTGGTGTGTGACTTTGCCAAAACAATGTCTGCCTCTATACTATTCTCTGGGCCCCTCCCCATTCATGACATGTTTAGCCATTTGTCATCTTTCAACCGCTGGCTGTCTGTGTGGCGTCCTGCAAACAACGTGGGCTACATAGACAATTGGAGCTCATTTTGGGGAAAACCTGGTCTTATTAGACGAGATGGCGTCCATCCCACTTTGGATGGTGCGTTTCATTTATCTAACAATCTGGCATCATTTTTATCCAAATTTCCAAAACTTTGACAACTCAGAGTTGGGACCAGGAAGCAGAGTTGCAGTCTTATACGCCTCTCTGCAGCTCCTCTTCATCCTCCACCCCTCAACTTAGCCCCTGTCTTCCCCATCAGAGAATCACTGTCTGCTACCTCCAAAGTAAATAAAAATATTATGTATAAGAATTCCAAAGTGATTAAACAAAAAGTTGGTAAAACTCAAATTAAACATGAAGCCTCTAAATTGAATGGTTTGGCCTCTGTTCCTCCTCATAATTTAAAAATTAAATGTGGTTTGTTAAATATTAGGTCTCTAACTCCCAAGTCTCCGTTAGTCCATGATCTTTTAATTGATCATCAGATTGATTTAGTATCTCTTACAGAGACTTGATTAGGGCAAGAGGATTATGTTGGTTTGAATGAATCAACTCCCTCTGTTTATTTAAACTGTCAAAATCCCAGAAGTTCTGGTCGTGGAGGAGGAGTAGCAACAATTTACCATTCCAAATTTCTAGTTAATGTAAAGCAAAAAACACGTTATCAATCCTTTGAGGGCCTGGTCATCAGTATTGTGCATTTTAGCAATTTTAGGCTAAACCCAATTTTATTTGCCATAGTTTATCGTCCTCCATCAACCTACTCAGAGTTTTTATCCGAATTTGCCAAATTCTTAGCTGATTTAGTGCTGAAATCAGATATAATAATTGTAGTAGGGAACTTTAATATACATGTAGATGTAGATAGTGATTGCCTTAATCTGACATTTAATTCAATATTAGAACTGATGGGGTTTTCTCAGAAAGTAGGAAATTCTACCCATTATCTCCACCATACATTGGACCTTGTTCTGACATATGGCATTGAAACAAAAAATCTGGTAGTGTCTCCTCATAACCCTGTGCTGTCAGACCATTGTCTGTTAACCTTTGATTTTACTATTTCTATTTGGCTCCTAAAGAAAAATATTACTACAGTAGATGCCTCTCAGATGATGATGTTACCAAATTTATGCAGATTGTTTCCTCTATGCCATGTGTCAACACAAGGGAAATAAGCTATAGACAGCTTGCTCCTTCTGTAATTGATAGCATGGTAGATAGTGTTACAGCTTCTCTGCATCAGACTCTAGACTTGGTGGCCCCTTTAAAAAAAGAAAAAGTCTAATCAGAGATTTCTAACCCCTTGGTTCAACACAGAAACTCGTAGCTTAAAACAGAAGACTTGTCAATTAGAAAGAAAATGGCACTCCACTAATTTAGATGAACTCTTTTTAGCTTGGAGAAATCATCTTTTAATTTATAAAACATCTCTGAGAAAAGCTAGAACGAGTTATTATTCTGCATTAATAGAAGACAAGAAGAATAATCCTAGGTTTCTTTTCAGCACTGTAGCCAGGCTGACAAAGAGTCAGGACTCTGTCAATCCTAGCATTCCCTTAGAGCTTACTAGTAAGGACTTTATGAACTTTTTCAATAATAAAATTTTATCTATCAGAGATAAAATCAATCAGATTCTTCCCACTGTTAACTTAAATACAGTAACTACTACAACTCCTTCAATTGATATCTGTTTGGATGAGTTTACTCCAATTGACCTTTTAGCGTTAGACAAAATAAATTCCTCATCCAAGCCGTCAACTTGTCTTTTAGACCCTATTCCTACCAGGTTATTTAAAGAAGTCTTCCCATTTATTGGTAGCTTTATTCTTCAAATAATCAATTCTTCATTAACTTTAGGCCATGTACCGCAGGCTTTTAAAACAGCTGTAATAAAGCCCTTACTCAAAAAGCCAACGCTTGATCCAGGAGTTTTAGCTAACTATAGACCAATCTCTAATCTCCCTTTCATTTCAAAAATCTTAGAAAGAGTTGTTGCTACACAACTATTTGACCACCTGCAGGGAAATGGTTTACTTGAAGAGTTTCAATCTGGGTTTAGAATCCATCATAGTACTGAAACAGCCTTATTGAAAGTCACTAATGACCTCCTTATCACATCTGATAATGAACTTGTTTCTGTTCTTGTCCTTTTAGACCTTAGTGCAGCTTTTGATACTATCAATCATAATATTCTACTTGATAGATTAGAACACTATGTTGGACTTAATGGAATTTCCTTGCAGTGGTTTAAGATAAGATAAGATAAGATAAGCCTTTATTAGTCCCACAACGGGGAAATTCCAGGATTGCAACAGCACAGGGATAGCAACACTCAGAGCAACAATCAGAAGGCAAGAAAAAAAACAAGCAAGCAAGAGCAGCTAATATACATATGTACATATTACTATAAAAAATATATATACACACACACACACACACAGACACACAGTGCAGAGCATTGTAGCTGGATGGAATAAATATATGAATATATGAACACACAGTGCAGAGCATTGTAGCTAGATGGAATAAATATGTAAATATATAAACACCCACAGTACGGAGCATTGCAGCTAGGTGGAATAAATATGCAAGTATATAAACACACACAGTGCGGAGCAATGTAGCTAGATGGAATAATATGTAGATATATAAAAACACAGTGCGGAGCATTGTAGCTAGATGGAATAAATATATAGATATATAAATATAAACACACCCAGTGCTGAGCATTGTAGCTAGATGGAATAAATATATAGATATATAAATATAAACACACCCAGTGCAGAACATTGTAGCTAGATGGAATAAATATGTAAATATATAAACACACACAGTGCAGAGCATTGTTGCTAGGTGGGATGAAACAGCATAACCGTCTATTTAGTTATCCTACATGGTATGATTATGTGCCCATACATATTCTCACCCTCCATAGCGACCGGTATGTTCCTAGTTGTATGCCGGAGAGGACCATTGTGTAAGTCTATTGCATCTTTTGCATTCAAAAAAACTATTAGTTTGTTACGTCTTTTTGCTATCTCTGCGAGCAGCCCTGCTTAGGTTGTACAGTCTGACAGCCGTTGGTAGGAAGGACCTACGAAACCTCTCGGTTGTGCACCTGGGATGATGTAGTCTGCTGCTAAATGAGCTCCTCAGTGCATCCAGTATGTCCTGCATAGGGTGGAACTCGGACTCCAGCAGAGATGACAGTTTAGCCACCGTCCTTCTCTCTCGTCCTTCTTCTTCTCTCGTCCTTCGTTTAGATCTTATTTATCTGATAGGTTCCAGTTTGTTCATGTCAATAATGAGTTTTCTTTCAACTCAAAGCTCAGTCATGGAGTTCTACAGGGATCTGTGCTCTTTTTAGTTTATATATGCTTCCGTTAGGCAACATTATTAGAAAGCACTGTATACAGTACATTTTCATTGTTATGCAGATGACACACAATTATACCTTTCAATGAAGCTAGATGATAGTAATCAGTTAGCCAAGTTAGAAGCCTGTCTTAAGGAAATCAAAGCTTGGATGACTTGTAATTTCCTGCTATTAAATTCAGATAAGACTGGAGTCATTCTTGTTGGTCCAAAAAACCTTAGAAATACCTTTCCAAATCAAACTTTTAGTTTGGATGCAGTTACTCTTTCTCTTAATAGCTCTTCTTTCTACACCTTTCACTCTGTATATATATCACGGACGCACGGATCGCCCCGGGGGTCTTCCGGGTCGGCGGACGGAGCCACGGTTTGCAGCGGGAGACGTTACAGCGGGGAGGAGCTAGTGCTAGCTAGCACTTGGCCGCCGCCCGGTGCTAATGGGAAACTCGACATACCGGGAGCTGTAGCGAAAATGACGCGGGTGCCGGGCTGGAGTTTAGGCGGCGTGAAAGAAATATAAGACAGAATAATAAAGAGCGATGGCAAGAACCAAGCAGACCGCCCGTAAAATCTACTGGAGGAAGAAGCCCCCCCCCCCCCCCAGGAGACAGCTAGCCACCAGGGCTGCTCGGAGAGGCGCTCCGGCCACCGGCAGAGTGAAGAAGCCTCGCCGTCACAGGCCCGTGGCTCTGAGAGAGATCCGTCGCTGCCAGAAATCCACGGAGCTGCTCCTCCGTAAGCTGCCCGTCCAGCGCCTGGTGAGGGAGATCGCTCAGGACTTCAAGACCGTCCTGCGTTTCCTGAGCTTCGCCGTCATGGCTCTGCAGGAGACCAGCGAGGCCCACCTGGTGGTCTCTTCTTCTCTGTGCTCTCCAGAGAATGATCTAAAGTATGATTCAAGCCTGTTTGAAATTGAAGCACAGAATCGAAGAGAGAGAAATTTTTTTATTCTCTGAGTGCACTGTGCAGATTTGACCTTGTGTTTTGGCGCCTTTGTTTACATTCCTCCTCGATGAAGATAACGCTGGGAAGTGGCTTATGTCTACCCATACATCAACAATCAGTTGTTGTCGTCAGCGGATTGGTCTCTCGAGGACATTGCCCATGTGCCTTCTGCAAGGAAGAGGAAAAGAGAGACAGACTCTGATCTCTGACTTGTTTATAAGTCACATGATTATAACATCTATCCACTGCCTGGAGGCGCCCTCTGCTGCTCACTAACAACTGTTACACTCACACTACACAATGACATGCAAATATACACACACTGCTCTCCCTCCCTCTGCTGTGTGATTGTATCTATCGTCTGCTAATGTGCATAGAGGGTTTTTTTCTGTGTAATCAAAATTTGGCTCATAAGCTTATATGAGCTTATACAAGCGTGATTCTGATAACTATGTTTTTTCTCTCTGCCTATTGTGTTTCCCCCCCCCCTCCCCCCTTTACCCTCACTGCAGACAGGCGCCTCTATGGCTGCCGTGTCATTGGATGCGCCTAATGTGCGCGCCCAATGTCAAGTCAAATTCCTTGTGTGTTTACTTGTAAATATACTTGGCAATAAAGCTGATTCTGATTCTGATTCTGATTCTGATTCTGATTCTTCTTCACTAAGGGGGTCACCATCATGCCCAAAGACTTCCAGCTGGCCCGCTGCATCCGCAGAGAGAGAACTTAGACTTTCTGCTGCACATTCACCAACCATAATGCTCTGCACTGTGTGTCTATATATATACATTTATAGTAATATGGACATATGTTTACTAGATGTTGTTTTTTTCTTGCCTTCTGATTGTTGCTCTGCGTGTTGCTATCCCTATGCTGTTGCAATCCTGGAATTTCCCCATTGTGGGACTAATAAAGGCTTATCTTATCTTATCTGTGAGGAACCTTGGAGTTATTTTTGATCAAGATCTGTCTTTCAATTCACATATTAAATTTGTTTCTAAGACTGCCTTCTGTCATTTGCGTAATATTGCCAAGATTAGGAGCATCTTGTCTCAGAGTGATGCTGAGAAACTGATCCACGCTTTTGTTAACTCTAGATTGGATTATTGTAACTCTTTATTATCAGGTTGTCCCAAAACATCTTTAAAAAGTCTTCAGTTGATCCAAAATGCTGCAGTAAGAGTTTTAACAGGTACTAGAAAGAGAGATCATATCTCTCCGGTTCTGGCCTCCCTTCATTGGCTTCCCATAGAGTTTAGAATTAAGTTTAAAATCCTTCTTCTCACTTTTAAAGATCTAAACAATCAGGCCCCTTTTTATTTAAAAGATCTGATATTACCCTATTATCCTAACAGAGCACTACACTCCCAAAATGCTGGATTACTTGTAATACCTAGAATCTCCAAAAGTACAATGGGAGGCAGAGCCTTCAGTTATCAAGCTCCTCTCCTGTGGAACCAGCTGCCAATCTGGATTCGGGAGTCAGACTTGATCTCTGTTTTTAAGAATAGGGTTAAAACCTTCCTTTTTGATATAGCCTACAATTAGGGAGGGATCATGTGTCTCTGAACCCACCCTTAGTTATGCTGCTAATAGGTTTAGACAGCCGGGGGACCTCCAATAATGCACTGGGCTTCACTCCTTTCTTCACTCTCAATTATTTATTTATTTATTTATTTATTTATTTTTGCTGGTCATTAACATCTGTTTGCTCTCTCCCATAGATTGAGTCCCCATTGTGCTGTTTGCTCTCTACATGTCTGTTTTTTTCATCTTCTCTATCCCCTCACCCCCCAGCCAGTCACAGCAGATGACTGCCCCTCCCTGAGCCTGGTTCTGCTAGAGGTTTCTTCCTGTTAAAAGGGAGTTTTTCCTCTCCACCGTCGCCAAGCGCTTGCTCACAGGGGATTGCCTGATTGCTGGGGTTTTTCTGCAACTGTGGGGGTTTCCCCTACAGTTGAAAGTGCTATGAGATGACTGTTGTTGTGAAATGGCACTAGATAAATAAAGTTGAATTGAATTGAACTGAATTGAAAAAAAAGGGGTGGCAGGCTGACTTGGACTGGACTTGGATGGTAAAATCAAAATCTCATGATAAATCTGAAAAACTGACCATGGTAAAAGGAAGGAAAATGATTTGACTAATATGTGTTCTCTCTCTTCTATGGTGCATGATGAGTCTGGCGTGGGGGCAGGGGGCTGTGCTTCTGCTCCTCCTCCTCCGTACTCCCCCGCTGCTCAGCCCATACCCCGATCTCACAGAACTTCAGGCTGGAGAAGCTGCGGCTGACGTCACCTCGCCTCCGCTCGTCTCCACCCCTCTACCCGGAGTAGCCACACCAGGGTGCCCAAGAGTTAAGTAGATATGCACACATGTTCACTCCACACTCACCATCAATATGATCAATAAACTAAAGATTAAGGAAAAATGTTGTCACTGAATAATATTCTATGATTGAACTTGAAATACAGCTTATCTGGGACGATCCAAACCACAAACAAGGTAACAATGAAAGTGTTGAAGCTTTTAGAACCAGGTTACAAGAGGTTTGATGGGCATTCTGATTTAACTAAGGCTGGTGATGATTCAGAACCTTATAGGCAGCATTTGGAAAAGTCTCTTTTTGCAAAACATGCACCTACACCTAACTGATTGCATTTGGCAATGTGTTAACTTATGCCAAACATGCAGGGATAATCGAGGAGGAAAGGAAAGAAAAATGAAAAAAAAAAAGTGAAAGGAAAAACAACTCCTGTTTGTGTGATTGTTGACACAAGGTGTGTGTGTGTGTGTGGGGGGGCTTCCCCCCATTTCTATTTTTCAGGGTGGCACCAGGACTGGACCCCAGTGGTGGAAGGGGTACAGAGGGAGGTGTGGGACGAGCTGGTCGTGGCCAGGGGAATGTGACATTTGTCATCAATGGGGATAAAAGGGCCATTGACGGAGGCAATGTCCTGGACACCAGCAGCGGCGGAGAGGGGGTGGAGGACCTCACTGGCCGACCACCTGACTGACCGCACCGAAGCTAAGTATAACTGTTGACACTAACACTGACATAACAGACAGTTTACCTGAAGTGACAATGTAGGTTCAGGACATTCCAATAAAGTTTCCCAATGGACAATGATATGAGATCATCACATTTTCCACATGTGACAGAAATAAATGTAATGGAGGATTTCAATGTGCCAAGGTACTGTTACTCCCTACATTTGGTTTCGGCTGGACCAAGCTCAGTGACAACAGACCTGCACTCAAAGCTATGCAATATTTTGAGTCCAATATCCCTACTACACAACAGGCCACAGACCAATATTGTTGCAGTATGTATGACAGACATTTAAGTGGCCCAGATCGAAATTATGAAAAAACATCCCTTGCAAATCCATCCTCCAGACTGGTCATTAAAAATTGGTATTGGCCATAAAGAGTTCAATTTTCCCCCATACTGGACACCTACTTACTGCCTTTGAACTGGGTGACCACAGTGCAGAAAGAAGTTCACATTGATGTTCCCAATTCACCCATGTGATCACTTTTTACATTTACAGAAGGACAGGAATACACACCCTCACAAAATTCAAATTCACTGTGGTCAATAGGAAAGGCAGATGTAGGCTTAATTAAAAAAATGCAGAACTGGTTAAAATAAATGCTAAATCTCATTATAGGCCTTACCAAAGACAGTATCCTCTACGTCCTGAAGCCCAAGAAGGCATTAAACCAGTCATAGAGGACCTAAAAGCAGCAGGTGTCATTATACCATGCCCGAATTTTCCATGTAACACACCTTTGTTTCCTGTGAGGAGGGCTGGACCATCTTCCGGATGACGAATGGTCCAGGACCTTCAGGTTGTAAACAAAGCAGTTATCCCAAAAGCTGTTTCAGTCCCTGACCCACACACTTTGTTGAACGACCTACAACCACAAATGGAATATTTCACAGCAATAGACATCAGCAATGTTTTTTTTTTGTTTTTTTTTTCCAGCATACCAATACACCCAGATCATCAGTTTTGGCTTGCATTCACATTTGAAAACAATAGGTACACATTCACCAGATTACCACAAGGTTACTGTGAATCACCAACCATTTTTTCACAGGCGATATCAGCAAATTTGGCACAGTTTATTCCTCCTAATGGAAGCCAGTTGCTCCTTTACACTGACGACATTTTGCCGGCATCGCCTGATGAAGAAATATGCAAAAAGACACAATTGCCTTACTGAAATTTTTAGCAGAACAAAATCACAAAGTAAAAAAGGAAAATTACAGTTGTGGAAAAAGAAGTCAAATATTTAGGCCACATTTTGTTAGCAGAAGGCAGACATGTTGACCCAGCTCGCAAACAAGCTATTTTGTCAGCACCAAAACCCATAACAAAAAGGGACATGATGTCATTTTTGAGTACTCTAAATTTTTGTTGCTCTTGTATTGCAAATTATTCATTTGAAGTGCAACCCTTGTCTGATCTCATCTACAAAACACCCATGGCTCAGGCGGACAGAATTGAGTGGCCACCTGAGGCAGAAGAGGCATTTGTTAAAATAAGAAAAACTTTTGCTCAGCACTGATGTCCTGGCACTCCCCAATTGCAAAAAAGCCATGATTGTAGAGAGGGGCACATGACGTCATTGCTCCTTCAGCCAAGTGGCACAAAAATGCATCCGGTAGCATATTACTCCACAAGACTTGGGCGGTGCGGTGGCGCAGTGGTTAGGACTGCACCAGCACAGCAACTCACCCTTGGCCATGGGATCCCTGGTTCGATCCCAGCCCCTGACCAACAGTGATCTGTGTGGAGTTTGCATGTGCTCCCCGTATCTGCGTGGGTTTACTCCAGAATTTCTCCGGTTTCCTCCCACAGGCCAAAAACATGCAGGTTAGGTTAATTGGAGACTCTAAAGTGGCCCTAGGTGTGAATGTGCATGTGTGAATGGTTAAGGGATAGCGCCGTACCGTGGCTGCTTCATCCATCCAGGTGGATGCCCTCAAGTTCCTCTCTGGGGATCAATAAAGTATACAAACTCAAAAAAAAAAGAAAGACTTGACCCTGTCGCAAGGGCACTGCCGTCATATGTGCAGGCTGTCATAGCCGCCTCCGTGGCAGTACAGGCCTCAGCAGGGCTCGTTCTTTTTCATCCCTTGACCCTGAAGGTCACACATGCAGTATCAGTCATCTTGTCACAAAGTACAATATCAGTCATCTCACCATCCAGACACCTTGCATGCATGAAAGTGCTATAATTACAGCCTCATCTAACCATTGAATGTTGCACGGTAACACAATTAAATTAATTTGTAAATTAGGCCAAGGGAAAGCACTCAGTGTATATTGACAGCCAGTATGCATTCTCTACCATCCATCACTTCACTGTAGCAATATTTAATTTATAATTATGATCAAGTATAAAGATTATTTAATTTAAACTTGGAAGTGTATGCTGAAATGGGAATTTACCTCCCAGTTCACCCATACACACCAGAAAACAATATCTATCGCTCGTTGGGGCACCAGCTCACTCTCTTGTGAGCAATTTATTAATTAATTCCACTTTATACTTATTTAATCAATTAATTAGTTAAACCATCAGTCTCAAAATATTAGTGAATTCGATACTGGGGCTTCGAACAATCACAGTAATAGGAATAAATTACTCAGACGACTTCTCTCATTTTACAGATTTATTTAAAAGGAACTGATTAAATGGCATCACATTCAGATAACTTGTAAACAGTGACGTTATCAACATTAACTATCACATTAAATTTGGAACTGAGGATAGAGTAACAATGTGAGCCCATCTATAAAACCATGGACGTTAGCATGAATTTGGAACAGTTGAAATGAAGACTGAGAATAAAATTGGATGCAAATCTATGGAGAAAATTAACTAATTACATGGAAAATTCTGAATTATTCTATGAAAGGAAAAACAGAATTTTAATAAGAAAAATATATTATTTCTCTTTTAATTTTGTATCTGATCAGATGCTGAAATATTCTCAAATCTCAGACGTTTTATTCAGCAGATGGAAATGAAGAGAAATGGTCCACATGGCTCCTTGTGTTGTAGTCCTGTTGTTGAGGCTCCTCCTGAAGCTTTAGTTGCAGATGGCACCAAAACCAGAATATCTTGCCAGCAGATATTTGGACAAGGTACAGCAGCTTTTAAAGTCCACAGTCACAAGATGAGATTTTGACTGCGATAATAGTTGGAGCTCAGGTCAAAACAAAGATGGTGATGGTGGTTTCTTCAGTGCAGTGGCAATGAGGCTGCTTCTTTTCCTTCTTCGCTGGCAAGCGGCTTTCCCAGGGAATTCGAGAATAACTCAAAATCCAATCCCAATAGCAAAATTAAAAGATATTTTTTCTGACTTTGTGGAGTTGAAAACAGCTTCCCGTGTGGGAAAACAAATGGTCAGTCCTTTGAAAAACACAGTGAGTTTAAAGAAAGTCTAACAGGATAAAAGTTAGAAAAATAGAACGCCTGTGAACACGAAGTCTGACTTCATTTAGGAAGAAATTTTAAGCTCAAAAGAAATAATCAATTCTCAGATGTTTAAAGAAAACCATTACAACACAGAGACGTCTACACAGCACAATGGCAAAACTGAACTGAAAAAAAAAAACAAAACAAAAAAACTCTGACTTAAAGGAGGGCATCTCCCTGTTTATAACTCAGACAATTTTTGCGGGCTGTCCAGGATTGACAGAAACCCAAACCAATAGTCTTCCTTCATGGGTGGGTTTTTTGAACTTTAGTCCAATGAACAAAAAGTCCTTTGTCTGTAACAACCAATAATATTGAGAGAGCTGTTGCTAAGCAGTGACTGGCAGATACCAGCCATATGACTTAAGAAATGTTTTGGCAACATAAGAAACACATCTTAATAACATTGAAAATTCATTACTATACTTATGCATAAAATCTAAGATAGGTTCAGTGGTTTAGGACTAATTCAGTGGGCATGCAACCTTTTAACTAGTGATTTTAAATTAACATGCAAGAATAAAATTCATTTAAAGATTTTAACATGCACATAATTAAAATCAAGGATTAATAAGCATTTCAAACCCATTATTGATTGTCCACAGAATATCAGAGTCCCACAGAGGCAGTGATCTTCAACAAATAGTGTCCTTAGAATTGTCCTGAGAAATGAAACTTGAAGAAAGAGAGTTAATTTCAGTTCATCAGTGTACAGTAAAAAGTGAGCGTCTACTCCAGAGATGTCCACCAGGGGTAGTGTTGAGCTGTGGCTAATGCTAGTTGACCCTAAGATGTAATCAAAGTTTATGGGATAATTTTCTAGACCTGGAAAATGTAACGGGTTAATTATCCAATAAAATGGTCTTGAGAAAGGACATTTCCAGTTTATTTATGATGTAGTTAATCCGTTAAACACACAAACTGGGATCCTTATCAGCTTGCTTAACAAAGAAATGTTGTTCCATGTGATTCTTTAGATGAAGAAGCAATTCTTGACTAGCCTTTTCCTGGGTGAAACAATGTCTTTAAGATGCAAAGTCTATTTTATAGATGAGCCAAAGCCAGATGATTCTACATCACACAATAGTGGAAGAAAAGAGGCATGATTATAAAGACCTCATTTTAGAACTGTTAGACAGTGTAAAACTTCCATCTAAATTATCCATAAGCAAATGTGCCGCACACATTCATGGCACAGATCGAATCTTTAAGGAAAAACACTTGCAAACAATGCCGCAAAAGCAGCTGCACAAGATCATATAGGAAACCACACCACAGCATCTCTTCTTTTAACGCTGACAAAAAACTTATCACATGACACGCAGACTGTTTCAGCAGACATCCACTCCGCTACATGGGGTTTCCCATGTATCGGGGGGGGGGGGGATAATTAGTAAATAATGTATGATTAGTAAAAATAATTTGCTACTCAATCTAAAATTTGCTACTAAAAATAATTTGCTACTCAATTGTGTAAGAAGAAAACAATGCTCAAGGGAACTTAAGGCCTGAAAAAGGCACCTTCCCTGCATCAGCTTATCCTTTTCAAAACCTTTGCATGGATTCCATTGAACTAAATAAATGTGAAGGGAAGAAATATTGTTTGTCAATTATTGATACATTTACTAAATGGACAGACACCTTCCCGTGCACCCATCCAAATGTTGTTACGATAGCAAAGAAACTCTTAACTGAAATAATACCAAGATTTGAAATAACTGAAAAGATTTTCTCAGATAATGAAGCACATTTTGTAGACCAGATTATATCACACTTAGGTACAACACTCAACATTAACTTGGAAAACCACTCAGCTTACCATCCACAATCTGCAGGATTAGTGTAACACACAAATAGGACCATTAATCCAATGACTGACACAGGCGCTCCATTGTGCCATAAGCCCCAAGTGATCAAGATTTTTTTCAAGAAAATATTCAGTTCAGATGTCAGTGATTTCCAAGGCTATAACTTGAAAGTGGTAAGGGATAATGGCTTACTGTCAATTAGAAAGATGTAGAATATGATCCAAAGTTTGAGATAGGAGTAAATTTATGCATCTAATTTGCATAATGCCATGGCAGCCATATCAAATTACATAACTTTAAGTCCAAAGTGGACTTTGGATATATTTACACAAAGAATGGTTTTGTTTTTTGTCACCATTTTTTTTTTGTTTTGTTTTAGGCATTTTGTTATCTTATCTTCAAAGTATATGAACTAGAAAACCAGTTACAATGTAAACAAAGAAACAAATTTGTCACTTACTGCTGGCTGGGTGGCTCATTCCCTTCATCCTTTTGCGGCATCCTGATCCTTATTTTCTCTTCTGTTGGTGATTTTATTTTTCCCCTTAACATCCAGAAACTGTTATGATTTTTCTACCTCAATTTTGCTTTTAACTTGCCGCTATTCATCTTATATGATGACATGGAACCGGCGCAATTGTTCTCTCCAGTCACATGGTGCTGGGGGCATATGGCAGGTGAACTGGCTGGCTGGGCGGCTCGTTCGCTTCGTCCTTTTGCGGCATCCTAGTGCTTATTTTCTCTTCTGTTGGTCATTTTATTTTTCCCCTTCACATCCAGAAACTGTTATGATTTTTCTACCTCAATTTCGCTTTTAACTCACCGCTATTTATCTTATATGATGACACGGAACCGGCACGATTGTTCTCTCCAGTCACATGGTGCTGGGGGCATATGGCAGGTGAACATCAACCAGCTTTGCCCACCCTCTGTTATAACAAAATGTATATAGTTACCTTCATAAGCAGAAATAGGAAAAATAATGGATGGCAAGCCTTATCTACTTCCACCATTAATACCATTTAATTCAGGTGATGAGGAAGGGTGTTTAGCTGATTACATGATTACATGCAAAGAATGTCGACTGACAGAGATATTTATTCATGTTGCTCTTTCCAGGAGGGATCACGGTGAAGCACCCACCTTGGCCAAACTGGGGGATCTGGTCCATATCAAAGTCATCAAAAAGAAAAACTGTGCCGACGCTCCCTGGCATGGACCACACAAAGTCATCCTGGTGACACCAACAGCCATGAAAGTTGAAAGGCGTTACTCTTGGGTGCATTTGACACATTGCAAAAAACTAATTAATTCCCATTCCCCCACAAGAGACTATTCAATCCCCATTCCCTTGGCAAGAGACTGTTTCTACTTTAATCCCCATTGCAAACTCTGAAAAAAAAAAAAAAATCCTCAACAAGTGACTGTTCAACTGTTAAAGGCGTCGGCCGGACGAAAATTCAATATCGCTAAATCATATCTTAAATTTTTGTGTGAGACGAGCTAATTTGAACCGCACATGTTTTGGTGTCAACAAATGTCGCATAAGGTGACAATGCACTCTTGAAGTATGCTGTCCTTGAGAGCTGTCTGACTCAGCCAAGCGATCAGCGGCTAAGATGGCCACTGACTGTGTGACGTAATTTCAGGAAGAGACACGCACACACTCGGCGGACATTGCTTGTTGTTTACATTTTAAAATCGGCGATTACGGATATTTCTCGGAGTACTTGTGGATTACAAATAGATTATTTATTAAGATTAGGATTTCAGTAATCGAATTAATTATGGTTTGGCGTTGTGTTGTCTACGGGTGCGACGGTATACCAGAGGAGCATGTGGTGAGTGTTTATGAATTTCCCGTCCCTGGGAAAATCAGAACGGCATGGGTGAAATTCGTTCAGAAAACGTGAAAAAATTGGAATGATGTCGGTAAATCACCCAACATGTGCAGTAGACATTTCGTTGACAGTGATTTCGAGAATAAGATGCAATTTGTGTCATGACTCGCCGCTCATCAGCGGCTTCAGCTGTGCGCACACCTGCGCCTCGTCAGCAGCGGGCTTTAGCCCACCTGCAGGACGCTGTCTCCCGGGCTCATCACCTGCCGACGCCAGCCGCCTGTCCCTGCAAGTAAGCAACATTATCACTGATTATCCCTGTCTCGGTGTGGTGCCCGTTACCCTTGTCCTCTGCTTTTTTCCAGCTGAACGGCGCGCTGCTCTGCTGCCTGCGCATCAACCCAAGTACAAAGATGCGAGCACTACATACGATCTCCCAGCTCCTGAGAGACTGCAACCTAACACAAAAAACAGTTTCACTCAATGAAACAACAGTGCATGTATTTAGTTAGTTAGTTAGTATTATATATATATATATATATATATATATACTGTGTATATATATTATCCCATTGATTTTCATCATTTTTGGTGACATATCTCACACCTACAATTTATTTATTTCAAGCACAAAGGGCTGTGAAAAAGTTGTTGGGTTAGTACTAGTGAAAGTGCTTTGAGTGGTCTTTGTGACTAGAAAAGCGCTATATAAGTGCAGGTTAGTTAGTTAGTTAGTTGTTGATATGATCAACAAAACACGGGTCCTCAGGGATGTGCGAAAGCTGAGTCCAGGGCAGCAAACTTCAAATGTGGAGGCTTTCCACAGTCTGATAATTCATTTTGCACCAAAGAGTGTACACTTCTCATTCCTTGGAATGTTGACAAGGTGAGGAGATGCAATATGTGACCAAAAATATGAAATGCAATTATAATAACAGTGCCAATTACATAGAGTTTCTGCTGATAGATCACTTATATGTCCAAAAATAAATCATTGTGATAATATTCTAATTACAGACTTTGTTTATCTGCAATGCACTTTAATGAAAATGCAGGCCGCAAGCAGGCACAGAATCGTGATGGTGAGCCGGTCTTCATCATCAGGTACCCAAAATTCAAAAAAGGCAGATATAAACTGCAAGCAAAGAAAGTTAATCCAACTTTCGGTGAGTATAAGAAATAGTATCATTTTCTAGGCTTGTATATGATATTTACAGTGGGTGGAGGGTTGGTCTTCATTCAACTTTCACATTTCATAGCTTTTATCAAATTATGTTAATTTGGGTCAAATTTGTATTTCATACTGTAGTCAAATGGATGTCTAATTTTTATTGAATATATTTTTTTTCAGAATATGTGGATGATCTGATGAATACTCTGTTCAACAAAACCTTGGTTGATCCAACCCACTTATGGGAGCAGTGGCACTCTGTACAAGCCAGAGTTCCCGCCACATTGAGTGCCAAATTTCAGCGTCCCATCAAAGCTGATGCTGTTGAGCAACATGTAACTAGATTTTCAAAATCAAACATGTAAAAGTAGAAGAAATTTCCAATTAGCAATGAAAGTTCAGCTTTCAATTGTTAGGGAAGCAACATATTTTGCTAAGACAAACAAATATAAGCCTAAGATTTTAAGAGAAATGTGCTTTTAAAAATGGAACCCGAATTTTATACCATAAAATGGTAGAAAAATTATTCAAATGTATATGACATGTATATGACAATGTATATGACACATGGGCTGCACGGTGGCGCAGTGGTTTAGCACTGTGGCAGCACAGTTTTACCCTCGGCCGGGGGACCGCGGGGATCATGAGATCGTGGGTTCGATCCCAGCCCCCGACCAACAGTGAGCTGTGTGGAGTTTGCATGTTCTCCCCGTGTTGCGCGGGTTTACTCCGGGATTTCTCCGGTTTCCTCCCGCACACCAAAAACATGTAGGTTTAGGGCGCTCGCGCACGCAGCGACCAGTAGCCGGTGGCTTGTCACCAGACTGCAAACCAAGTCTACCTACGGGTACAAATAAGTAACAAAAAAAAAAAAAAAAAAAATGACATGCGACTTTGATGAATGCTGAAATATTAGAATTATAAAATTGACATGAACATTAATAAACTCAATATATGATTTTACAAAACTTTATTTAAATATCATTTTTCACAAATCTAATCTTGGTAGGCAAAATCCCTTGTAGTGATCCGATGGGAATGTTTCTCTGATGAGGCTCACAGCACAGGCAGGCAATATCACCCTCAGTTCTTCCTGTGCTGACGTCACTGCTGCCCGCCCCTATCGACAGATGGCGGTACTGCAGCATCACTAAGTGAAAGATGGGCTATTACCAAATAAAGTCATTTATGGAGGCTGGTGACACATATTAAATCACGGGAATGGCCAGAATGGAATATTTTCATACAATCAGTTTATTGGTTCAATAAAAAAATGTCATCGTCCGAGGACTTTAACTGTTTTTCTATATGGGTGTCGGCTGATGATTTGTCCCAGTGATGACTTGTATAGCGAAACAACTGTTGTTTATCATGGAGAGACAATAGGCCAGAGAGAGAAGGTTGGCAACTGAAGGATGCAAATGGTACACCTGTTTTTTCATCATCATCATCCTTGTGGTGACACTTTTTTGGGGGGAGTTTATTTTTAGGGACATCATTACCCATCTATCGTAGGGCTAGATATATTACTCACACACACCATGACTGGCTAGAAGGTCCAGGTCATCAGGATCATGTTTATGCTGGTAATATGTGGTAGAAGTATGCTTATTATACAGCTAAATCAGCTAATTGCTCAAATTGCTATGTGTGTTCTTTGCTCCCACTTTCAGCTGGTCAACTATCTGTCACTGCTAAGCTAATGGAACTATCAGAAGCTGTTTGTTTCTTGCAAAAGGTCATGTATAGAAATAGTACAGCAAGCATTAATTTGAATCATACCTGTCACATTGCTTATGACTCCACTGACCGGAGACACGATGACACCCCTTACTCGGTGAAGGCAAGGTTAATCTCACTTTCTCCTTTTGTTTAAAAGGGTGTGGAAACATCTCTTTGGACAGTTTACCGCTTTCTAGGTGTGCAACAGTGCATAATGCATCTCGCCCCTGTGCTGCTACCTGTTGGACCAACATAGTGGGCCAAAGCTGTTCTGAAGATCCTTTATGTCAGTCTAGAAGTCTGGAAGGAAATGTCACCCTGCAGGAGCTCTGTAGCACTGCCATTTGTGATTCTCACAAGCATGGCACGCATATGGTGATGGGGATGGTGGTTGTGTGGCCATCGTGCCTACTCACACCTACCCATGAATTGGGGAGGGGTGTGTGCCCCTGTAGTTGTGACTGACCATACCATCATATTGTTGGCAGGACAGGTGGGCAGGGTGAAGAGAGATGTTTCCTTTGCACCACATGATCCCATCTGGGGCACAGATGTGCCAGAAGAATTCAAGTTAGAAACCATGGGGCAGGAGGTACTTAATACCTTGTTCCCTTTGGTGGGAGTGGCTAAGAACATCTTATGGATTGAAACAACTAGTTATAGACTACACTCGTTTGTGAATTTTTCTTTATCTGCTTTATCTAGTATACATGAGAAATTAACAGCTTTTAGCCTAATGTTGGCTCAAAATAGAATGGTTCTTGATCAAATAACTGCCACCCGAGGGGGCGTGTGTGTAATTGTTGGAGATTATTGTTGTACTTTTATCCCTGAAAATGATGCAGATGTCATGTGATTGCCTCAGCCATACAGCATTTGACTGCTTTGCAAGCTGCTATGGCCAGGGACAATGTCACTGATGAACATACCTGGTTAAGCTGGTTATTTTCTTCATGGAGAGGTCTCATCATGAACTTGTTAATGATTTTTGTGGTTTTATTTTTGGCTTTTTCTTGTGTCATTCCCAGCATCCGTAATATGATGATGAGATTGGTGCTTGTTAATTTAGTGATGTACCTTGCAGCAATTGCTGGGGATGGTGGCAATGATGAACAAACAGTGTGAGCTCAAGGTGTCTCTCCATTACCTGAGTACAGAGTAAAAGTGTGACTGACATGCAGAAAACCAAAGGGAGTTGCATGATCATGAAGTTTGAAATATTATTTTTTACTTTCTTTTATTTTTATGTCATTATTTCTGTTTTTTACATTTTATCATCACGCTTTATTATTATGATTATTGTTTTGTTTAATATTGTTTTGTTTTATCCTTTATGTTTGTTTTTATATAAGCTGCAATGGCACATAACTATAACACACACATACCCTTATATCTTTTTATTTTTATTTCATCATTTATTTATTTTTTTACTGTTTTTACCATTGATGATTTTCTTTATTGATTAATGAGTTTATTGTTCCATTTCTCCTCCTGAAGGACTAAAACGTTTAACCAGTGCCTGGGACAGCAGGGCCGATGGCGGACTTTCCCCGTCGTTAGCTAGTTAGGATCTGTTGCACGCAAATCAGAATCAGAATCAGAATCAGAATCAGCTTTATTGGCCAAGTATGCACAACACATACAAGGAATTTGACTTTGGCTAAAAACTTGCTCTCGTTGTTCAGGTGAAGGATTTAAATAAGGATTCAATGACAACCAGAGTATGTACAGTAAATTACAGTCTGTCCACGTTTCTATAAAAGGATGCAAATATATACAGGAATATATGCAGTTATTTACTCGGACTAACCACACTTTGCAGAAATATATGAAAAAATATACAATCACACAGTATTTCAGTGTGGACTCAGATTCAGTGATATAATGTGAATGAAGTAAAAAGCAGTGTGAGAGTTATGTGCAATGTAATAATGGATGAAAAGTCATGAGTACAGCAACAGGTAGGACTAGGTGAATGTTAGGAGTTCATCAGAGTGATGGCTTGAGGAAAGAAACTGTTCCTGTGACGGGTGGTTTTGACCTTCAGTGATCTGTAACGACGACCAGAAGATAGAAGTTCAAACAGTTTGTGGCCGGGGTGTGATGGGTCAGCACAGATGTTTCCCGCCCGTTTCCTGGTTATGGACCGATATAAGTTCTCAATGGAGGGTAGGTCGGTACCAATGATCCTCTCCGCAGACTTAATGATCCGCTGCAGTCTGGTCTTGTCCTGTTTAGTGGCAGATCCAAACCAGACAGTGATGGAAAAGCAGAGGACAGATTGGATGATGGCGGTGTAGAAGACAACCAGCAGCTCCTGAGGCAAATCAAACTTCTTGAGCTGACGCAGAAAAAACAACCTCTGCTGGGCCTTTTTCCGGACAGTGTCAATATGGGAGGACCACTTCAGGTTCCGGGAGATTGTGGTACCCAGAAACTTGAAGGAGTCCACAGTGGACACTGTGCTGTTGAGGATGGTGAGTGGGGGGAATGAAGGGGGGTGTCGCCTGAAATCCACAGTCATCTCCACCGTTTTGGCTGGGTTAAGTTCAAGATGGTTCTGGCTGCACCAGAGGATCAGCTGCTCCACCTCCCGCCTGTATGCAGACTCATCATCATCCCGGATCAAACCGATGACTGTGGTGTCGTCCGCAAACTTCAGGAGCTTCACCGAAGGGTCCTCTGAGGTGCAGTCGTTGGAGTAGAGGGAGAAGAGCAGTGGGGAAAGGACACATCCTTGGGGGGCGCCAGTACTAATTTTTCGGGAGCTGGATGTAAATCTCCCTAGCTTCACCTGTTGCCACCTGTCAGTCAGAAAGCTGGAGATCCACTGGCAGGTGGAGGGGGGCACCTTGAGCTGGAGGAGTTTCTGATGAAGAATGCCTGGGATGATGGTGTTGAATGCATTGGAGCTTAGCATAGCTGCCAGATGGGGTATTAGATGCCATAAATCATTCTTTTTTTTGATGCCTTGTATGGCATCAAAGGGGGGGAGAATGATAGAAAAGCTTCATGTTTGTTTCACACATGTGATTTGCTTCGTCAGAGTCTGCCTCAGAGTCTGTGTAAAAGTGTCAAGGATGCAGCTGCATTAGTTATCATCTTGTTTTTAGTTCATCTTGTGCGGCTCCCATGTGACTGGTACTGAGTGAGCGTCATGGTTCCTGAGAAAGAGATAATATGTACACCAAGTTTTGACCAGATGTACTGGACCAATCATGATGGACAATTGCTCCTCCACCTCTCAGATAATGAAGGGCTTAAAGAACTGAGTGATGTGTGTATGAGTCAGAATGGTGTGCAAATAGGCTCTGAGAATATTTTTGTATTGTTCTCCACTGGCCAGTGTAATTAAATTTGCTGAAATTCTGATCTAGCCTGGTTTTTGACTGAAGGTTAAGAGGAATTTTTCTAGCAGTTACCTAGCTGTGATGTTAACTTGTTGGCAGCCTCTAGCTGGAATGCTAACTCCAACATCTTCGTCAGATCATCTGATGCCATTAGCAGCTTTGCCTGCAGCCGCAGATTATTGGTGTGCTTCTCTAGCGGGTCTCACATCATTTCGTCCTCTAGTTGCCCAAACCTGCACTTGCTCGTCAGACAGCGGAGGTCCGTGACGTACTGCTGGGTTGTCTCTCCTGCTTTCTGTTTGCACTGGCGGAATCTTATCTTCCTTTTGGGTGATTTTGGGCAGTGTGATACAATCCTCAAATGTGTCTACTGGTCCCAGTGAGCTAAACACCCGGTGTCCTTCGATACCCAGGCTGTGAACCAGGATCTCCCGCAGCCACGTCTCACCAACTGTAGCTAGGTCCATAGCCGATATGTACATATGGGATGAATCAATCCGAGGAACAGAGGTAGGGGTGCCAAGCATGCTTCCATGTCAATGTTATAAAGGTTTATCCTGGTCGCCATTGTTATGTGTGAGAATGAGGGACAGCGGAAACGGTGGCTGTGCTGAATGGTGGTTTTATTAACAGTAAGGCTAGCAGCATGTGTAACATACAGAACAGTAGCTAAGCTAACTGGTAAGAGGTACAGGCTGGTGTTCAGTAGAGGCAGAGCGGCAAAGAGGCCGAGCTGCTACCAACAGTCCCCTAATATAGGGCTGGACATAATGACATCCGTGCCTCCGTCATCACGTCCGTGCAGTCTGTTGTAATACAGTGCTTCACACCACACTGTTTTAAAGTAGACCGTTTTACACAGGGAATGGCTATTTTCAATACTACAATGCTGCACTGTGTTTCTGAAGGAAAAGAGGTCAGACAATACATTGAGGCTGTTTTACTCAAAGTGTGGATTTTCAATGACAACAACGACAACAACAAAAAAAATAAGAAAAATAGATTGAACAGTCTCTTTAAGGCATATACACAGCACTGTGGAACATTCATGGAAGTGAAAAAATGTCAGCATGGAGCCTGTTGACAGAGAACTTTAAAAAAAAAAAGTGTAATAAGCACTACTATTCAAGGATAACACATGCCTTAAAATTAGAAAGAAGCTGTGTTACAATGATGTGTGTGGCTGATATTTGCTTAGAAACGTTTTATGCTGGTACAGACAGAAGCTAATGTAAGCCATAGCAGCTAACATATCACATCTTAAGAAACAGTTCCTATAAACAGTGTTACTTCTGTTGTTACTTCTTACTTATTCTATTTACTGCCTCTAAAGTCATCGAGACCTGCTGTCCACACCCCACTCCACCAACACCCCCCCATTCCCAGCACACAGCCCCCCAACCTGACCCTCACTAAGACCCAGGTGAGGACGGAGCTGAGGAAGATCAAAGCGAGGGAGGCCTCGGGACCAGACGGCATCAGCGCAAAGCTCCTCAAGTCCTGCGCAGACCAGCTGTGTGGGATTGTGGAGCACATCTTCAAGCTGAGCCTGAAGCAGGGGAGGGTACCACAGTTGTGGAAAACATCTTGTGTGGTACCCGTACCAAAGACTTCCCACCCCAGAGACCTGAACAGCTACAGACCAGTGGCCCTGACGTCTCACATGATGAAGACCCTGGAGAGACTGCTCCTTGCTCACCTCCGCCCCCTGGTGGGACCAGCGATGGATCCACTCCAGTTCGCCTACCAGCATGGCATCGGGGTGGAGGATGCAGTGATCTTCCTCCTTCACCGTTCCCTGTACCACCTGGAGAAGCCTGGGAACGCGGTGAAGATCATGTTCTTTGATTTCTCCAGTGCTTTCAACACCATCCAACCGATGATCCTGAGGGACAAGCTGCTGTGCGCAGGAGTGGACCAGCACCTGTCATCATGGATCCTGGACTACCTCACAAACCGGCCACAGTCTGTGAGAACCCGGGATTGTGTGTCTGACACGATCATCAGCAGCACGGGGGCCCCCCAGGGAACGGTTTTGGCTCTCTTCCTGTTCACCCTTTATACTGCAGACTTCTCACACAACACAACACACTGCCATCTACAGAAGTTCTCAGATGACTCTGCGATCATCGGCTTCATCTCCAACGGAGATGAAACTAAGTACAGAGGACTTATCCAGGACTTCATGGACTGGTGCCATCGGAACTGCTAAGGAGCTGGTGGTGGACTGCCGCAGGCAAGGACAACCCCTCACAGCACCAGTAAGCATCCAGGGAACAGACATTGAGATGGTGACATCCTACAAGTACCTGGGTGTTCATCTGAACAATAAACTAGACTGGTCACACAATACCGACGCACTCTACAAGAAGGGACAGCGCAGGCTTTTCCTACTGAGGAGGCTCAGGTCTTTTGGTGTACAAGGGGCACTGCTGAAGACATTCTACGACACGGTGGTGGCATCAGCCATCACTTTTGGAGTGGTCTGCTGGGGCAGTGGCATTACAGCAGCCGATAGGCTGCTCACGTGGAATTGTTTAGTAGAAGGAGTCTTTGTCTAATTTGACCTTGTTGTTATATTATACAGTTTCTTTTAACCTGTACTGTATTATCCAAAATAAATTCATTCATTCATTCATTCATTCATTCATTCATTCAGATTGGACAAACTGATCAAGAAAGCTAGCTCTGTCTTGGGGCAGCGCCTTGACCGAGTGGAGGAGATAGGAGAGAGAAGGATGGTGGCTAAACTGTCATCTCTGCTGGAGTCCGAGTCTCACCCTATGCAGGACATACTGAATGCACCGAGGAGCTCATTTAGCAACAGACTACATCATCCTAGGTGCGCAACTGAGAGGCTTTGCAGGTCCTTCCTACCTACAGCTGTCAGACTGTATAACCTAAGCAGGGCTGCTAGCAGAGATAGCAAAAAAATTTTTTTTAAAAAAGTGACGACCTAATAGTATTGAATGCAAAAGACGCAACAGACTAACACAAATGGTCCCCTCCAGTATGCAACTAGGACAATATCAGTCACTACGGAAGGTGGCAATATGTATTGGTACATATTCATACTATGTAGGATAACTAAGTAGACGGTTATGCTGTTTATTGCATCTAGCCACAATGCTCCGCACTGTGTATATATATTTATATATTTATGTGTACATGTGTATATTCACTGCTCTTATTTTCTTATCTTCTAAATTATTGCTCTGAGTGGTGCTGTCCCTTTGCTGTTGCAATCCTGGAATTTCCCCATTGTGGGACTAATAAGGCTTATCTTATCTTATCTTATCTTATCTTGGGGCTAGCATGCCCAAACTGCCCTACCGCCAGCTGAAAATATTTCGAGAATTGGCTGAATTTGAATGAAAAACAGGTGGACTGTCTTCACTCCCACAACTGTATTTTCACATTTCAGCAGTGTGAAACAGCATAATTTTCTTGGTTTTTTATGCTTTCGTGGCATTTGGTATGGAGGTTGCTCATTTTAGGCTCAGTCTCAAAGTAAAACATTGACTTCTCTGTCAATCCTGGACCAGGACGAGAACCAGTGAGTAAAGACTATTAGGAGTATGAATCATATTTCATTTTGAGGATAAACTGGCAAAAGGCCATCTAAATAAAATCACTGTAGAGGGCAATAAAGGCAACAGAGAAATTCAGTTCAATTCAATTGAACTTTATTTATATAGCACCATTTCACAACAACTGCTGGGGTAACAACAAGAAGGGTTACTGCTTCTTGTTTACATGAACAAATGCAGTTTCAACCCAAAAGTGATGGATTACATTAGGGTAATAAATAATAATAAGTTATGTAGATCTACTTTAACAGTTGAGTGTAAAATTTTTGCATTTAGGATTCGGACTTCAAGTTATACAAAACAAGTCTAAAAAACTGTCATGGAAGTTATATCATTTGTTGACATCTGTGAGACTAAATGATTACCAATTAATCATAAAATAAATTAGGATAGATTAATCTCTAATGAACAATAATCAGGAGTTTCAGCCCTGAAGAAATCCATTTGCTGCCTAATCCAATTTGTGATGACATTATAAACACAGGGAGGAGGGATCAGCCCTCTTGGGAATTATCTGGTTTGTTTACAGTGACTCTACTGATAGAGAATGTTTAGGAAGTGTTGAAAGGACATGATTCTTCTAAATGCAGGTAATGGAGTGTGTTTGCAGGGGTGTTCGTCTGTGCGTTGCAGCCTGTGTGTGACCATACGGTGACATTTGTATTAGTCATTAGTCACACTGGCTTCATGTAAGCCTTGCAGTAACACATCACTTTGTCCACTCTGGCATTTCTATGCAAAATTTATGAATGCTTTACATCATTCAGACACCAGAGTTGAGTATGATTTATTCACTGCTAGGTGACACACAGACATGTCTAAAATTGCCGCCTCATTACTTTGTTTTAAGGATGCCATTGTGTGAGGTGATCTTTCACAAAACAAAGCAAGGTGAACTGAGGCTACAACCAAATCAATGTGCTTTTTCTTCTTAATAGTCTTACAAGTGTCTAATGTATCATTTTTAACTGACTGAAGTTGTCTTCGCCACTGTCTTGAAATAATTAAAAAAAAATGTCTACTGGTTAGTGCAACATTTGTGGATTTGAATCCACAACCTTTTTGAATCCACAACCTTCTTACTGTTACACAGTAGTGCTAACTACTACACCCCCATGCTGCCCATGTGTATTGCAGCACATACAAAGATAAACAATGAAAGCAAAGCAGCTGATTTACGGGCCATATATTTCTAATATTACATACATTATCACACGATGGATAGTGACCATATACCGTATATACAGTTGAAACCAGAAGTTTACATATGTACTCTGTATAAAAAGACATTGCCGAGGAAGGAAGCAGATGAGGCACGAGCTGAATGACACAAACTTTATTCCTTCTCCAACATCAAGGACAGTAAAAAATCTGCCTGGGTCTCTGAGCACCTTCTTTTAATAACCTTTAATTCCGTGCCATGAAACCCAGGAAGCCCAACACAGTACAATCAGTGGAACAAAGACATGCACGGCACATTAACGTCACATAACGCCAGACCCACTTCTCACACCCTCTCTTCCTTCAGTGGTTCTGGTGCCTCCTGAACTCCCCGGGGGGCGAATAGTCCTTTCTGTTCCATCTGAGACCCCCAGTACCACTTCCTCCTTCAGTCCATTGTTCGCTCCTTCCCCCTGGCTCCCTACTCTGGGTGGAGAATTCCCCACACAGTGCCACCACACAGCCCCGCCCCCAAACACCCAGAAAGGGCACTACCCCCCCGTCCCCTGCCCTTTAGGCTTGAGCCGGCCCCCATAACGGTTGTAGTGGGGGATCGCTGATCCGATCGAAACACCCTGCTGGGGAGGTGTACAAGAGGGCATGTCAGTCTATGGAGGGAAAAAGGATGGGGGGGAACATGTCAGCTTTGCGAGCGCAGGTCTCTACCGAGGGAACACCAACTTGCAGAGCCACCGACGGTGGGCGTCTGCACCGGGGAGCTTGGGCCAAAACCACCTGCTCGTCTGCCAACACAAAAGTGGGCTTCAGCCTGTCGATGCAGACGGTCTCCCTACGCCCCCCCCCCCAAGTCTAACACAAAATGCTTTGGGGTCCGGTGCGCATTGTGCCTGACAAAAACAAAACTGACGTTCTGTAAGCTTTTTGGGCCAGTCAATTGGGCCTGACAATGGTGGGCCAGTCCCGGCACGTTAAAAGCCTCCGTACTGTGCAAAAATTGCATGGGCAGATCGGTCCTAGGCAAGGGGTTTTGCGGTAAAAACTTTCCAGGGATCTGCAGTGGCTGAGAAAAAACCGAGTTCTGCTGAGGAGGCTGCCAGATTCTCCATAGGCACAGAGCGCAACCCTAAAAGAACCCAGGGCAGGCGTCCGACTCAATTTGCATCCGTGAGCGAAGCTCTGAATGCTGCCTTAAGCGACCTATGAAAATGCTCCCATAACCCGTTGGCCTGGGAGTTGTACCCGGTAGTGCGGTGAATTTTGGCCCCCAGGCTCTGAGTCATCGCAGACCAGAGTTCCAAAATGAATTGCGGACCCCTGTCGGAAGTGATTTCTGACGGGGATCTGAACAGTGCAACCCAAGCCAACAAAAAAGCGTGAGCCACTTCTGCGGATGTGGTGAAAGTCAGCGGAACCACTTCACGCCAGCACATGGTGCAGTCCATAATTGTCAAAAGGTGCATGAAACCTTGTGACGGCAGGAGGAGTCCCATCAAATCCACGTGGACATGGTCGAACCTCCTGTCCGGCATTTGGAACGGCTTGAGGGGGGCTCTGGTGTGCTTGTGCACTTTGGCCTGCTGGCACGCGACACATGCTGAAGCTCACTCTTTCACGTCCTTGCACAAGCGTGGCAAGACAAATTTGGGCCCCACTAGTTTAACTGAAGCGCACACGCCTGGATGCGAAGGGGAGTGGACTGAGTCAAAAATGCGGCGGCACCAAGAGCTCAGAACCACTGGGTGCGGGCGACCGGTGGAGACGCTGCAGAGCAAGGAAGGGCACCCTTCTTGCACCACCCTGCTCTCCAGCTTTAACCCAGTAGGCGCAGACTGGAGTGCGCAAATGTCCACGTCCCTGGCTTGTTCCTCGGCCATGGCAGGGAAATCTATTCCCATGTACACCGGGGAGACTATCGTGCGTGACAGGCAATCGGCCATGACTTTGAGCTTTCTGGCAATGTGTTGAATGTGGTCGTAAACTCTGAGATCGCGGCCAAATACCATTGCTGCCGGGCTGACCACGGTTCCGAGACCTTGGACATCGTGTATGTCAGCGGCTTATGGTCAGTGAACATGGTGAACTTGCGCCCCTCTAGCCAAAACTGGAAATGGCGCGTCACCAGGTGGAGAGCCAACAATTCTCTGTCGAACGTGCTGTATTTGCGTTCGTTGTTGCCAAAGTTTTACTGAAAAATGCAGGTGGCTGCCATGAACCGGAGACGTACTGCTCAACCACTGCCCCTATGGCAACGTCAGACGCATCCGTGGTGAGCGCTATCCGTGCCGATGGGTCAGGGTGGGCTAGCAAAGCGTCATCCGCAAGCGCTGTTTTGATGTCTGTGAAAGCCTGGACTCGCTCGGGAGTCCAGTCGATGTTTTCCACGGGCTTCTTTTTCTTAAGAGTGGCATACAATGGCTGCATCAGCTGGGCTGCCCGGGGGAGGAAACGGTTATAAAAATTGACCATTCCCAAAATCTCCTGTAGGGCCCTCATGGTCTGCAGACACAGAAAGTGCAACACAATGTGCATCTTATCTGGTAGCGGAATTGCGCCCTCCGTCGAAATGCAGTGGCCCAAAAAATCGATCACTGACACACCGAACTGGCACTTTGCCAGTTTCATTATGAGCCTGTGCTCTTCCAACCTCTGGAAAACCATCTTGAGATGGACGATGTGCTCCTCCTCAGACGCGCTAGCCACCAGAATGTTGTCTAAGTAGACAAAAACAACGGACAAGTCACGGAGCACTGCATCCATCATTCTCTGGAAGGTCTGCGCCGCGCCATTTAATCCAAACAGCATGCATAAAAACTCGAAAAGGGCGAAAGGAGTTATTACTGCTGTTTTAGGAACATCTTCCACGCACACCGGGACCTGGTGGAAACTGCCGACCAGATCCACTTTTGAAAAAACACGTGTCCTGGCCAGATACACAAAAAAATCCTGGATGTGTGGGATGGGATACCGATCATGTTCCGTGGCATCGGTCAAGCACCAGAAATCACCGCATGGTCGCCACAACCTGTCGGCCTTAGGCACCATGTGTTGCGGGGATGCCCACGGGCTGTTGGGGCACCTGACAATGCCCAACTGCTCTAACTTGGAAAACTCCTCGCGTGCGCTGTCCAGTTTTGCCGTGTCTAGGCGTCGAGGTCGTGCGAACACCGGGGGGCCTTTTGTAGTTATGAAGTGTTTGACCCCGTGTTTCGTTACCATAGCCGAAAAAGTCGGGACAATGAGTGCTGGGAACTGTGGAAGTAAATGCTGGTACTTACCACCTGGAGCTATAATGTTAGCCAGTGTTGCTGACCCAGCTCCCCGAGCTGTGCAAGGCAGGGAGGTGAAAGAGACAGTGTCCACTAAACGTCTGTTGGCAACATTGACTAATAACCCATAAGCACATAAAAAATCTGTGCCTAAAATGTGAGCAGAACATGGTAAATGGTAAATGGCGTTCACTTACATAGTGCTTTTTCTCATCTCTGGATGACCAAAGTATGCAGCTACCACAAAGTCCCACTGGAAATTGTGTCCGAGCAAGCATATCATCAGTGTCCCTTCGCCAAACATCATGATGGTGGATCTGTTGGCGGCCGTGAGCTCGGGACCACTACCTCCTGCTGATCTGTCTGTGCTGACCAGCACGATGAGGCTATTCTGGGATCTTGTTGTTGTTGTTGTTGTTGTTACTTGTTTTGTACCCGTAGGTAGACTTGTTTTGCAGTCTGGTGACAAGCCATCAGCTGCCGGTCACTGCGTGCGCAAGCGCCCCGTATCCCTAACCTGCATGTTTTTGGCATGTGGGAGGAAACCGGACAAATCCCGGGGTAAACCCACGCAACACGGGGAGAACATGCAAACTCCACACAGATCACTGTTGGTCGGGGACGGGGATCGAACCCACGATCTCACGATCCCCGTGATCCCCCGGCCGAGGGTAAACTGTGCTGCCACAGTGCTAACCACTGCGCCAACCGTGCAGCCCGGTTGACTCCGGGAGCCAGAGTCAACCAAAAAACGTCTCCCTAAATGTGTGTCCGTGACATAAAGCAGCTTGTTCCTGTCGTCAGCTCTTGCAGCTGCTACAGACTGCTGGCCATGCCATCTTCACAGCTTCTTGAATTGGCATGGACGCAGGCAGTGTTGGACATTCGTGCCGAAACAGCGTTGATAGAAACACATCGCCCCATTCCTTCGTCTGCTGGTGTCCACCCCGCCTACCACCAGTGACTCCTTGACCTTGCTGGAGTCCCTCATGGATGCCGGTACCACTGCCTGAACGCTGAGAGTTCTGGTTGCCAAAATGATGCTGTCCGCTTCCTGCGCCAAGGTGCGGCACTCTTTGGTAACCAGCCACGGTGAGTTCGTCAGGATCACCCTTACTGTAGTTGGTAGGTTCCTGAGGAACGAGTGGGCCAACAGGAAAGATTTGTCATCCTTCCCCCTCAGCGCCAACATGCTCTCCAGGAGCTCCACGGCTGCTCTGTCACCTAACACTGATCATGTTTGGAGTCTCTCTGCCACCTCACTGTCAGACAGGGTATAGCGCTAGAGTAGCATCTGCTTGAGCGCTTCATATTTCCCTTGGGCCCGCGGCTCCTGGAGCAGGCTCGTCACCTGTTGCATGGCGTGCACATCCAACGCAGCGACCACATAGTAATATTTCGTGTCGTCCGTTGTTATCCCACGGAGTGTGAACTGGGCTTCTATATGCAGGAACCACGTGGTCGGGTTGTGAAACCAGAAGTCTGGGAGCTTGACTCAGACAGCGCACGCGGCGCTGGTGCTCTCCTTCCCGGTAGTCTCCGGGGCAGTGCTCGGCTTGTTCTCCATGGCACGTCTTAGTGTCACCAATGTGGAGGAAGGAAGCAGACGAGGCACAAGCTGGACGACACACAAACTTTATTCCTTCTCCAACATCAAGGATAGTAAAAATCTGCCTGGGTCTCTGAACACCTTCTTTTTATAACCTTTAATTCCATGCCACGAAACCCAGGAAGGCCAACACAAAATAATCAGTGGAACAAAGACATGCGTGGCACATTAACATCACATAACGCCAGACCCGCTTCTCCCACCCTCTCTTCCTTCAGTGGCTCTGACACTTCCTGAACTCCCCGGGGAGTGAATAGTCCTTTCTGTTCCATCTTAGACCCCCCAGTACCACTTCTTCCTTCAGTCCATTGTTCCCGCTTCCCCCCGGCTCCCGACTCTGGGTGGAGAATTCCCCACACAGTGCCACCACAACATCACTTTTTTGTCCCCTCACTGTCTGACATTACATAAACCAGACTAAACTATTCCTGTTTTTGGTCAGTTGGCATTACCAAAAATATTTGTATTTGCTGAATAATTTTTATGTTTACTAAATAATTTTATGAGAATTTTTTTCATTACTTTCTTCAAAGTCAGAAATTTACATACACTAAGATAACTATGATTTTAAACAATTTGGGAAACTCCAGATGATGATGTCATGGCTTTGGAAACTTCAGATGATAACATTTGAGTTAATTGGAGGCACACCTATGGATGTATTTCAAGGCAAACACATTGTTTCCTTGTGTGACATCATGGGAAAAAAATCAGAAGAAATCAGTCAAGATACCGGGAAGAGAACTGTGGATCTCCACAAGTCTGGTTCTTCCTTGGGTGCAATTTTCAGATGGCTGAAGGTGCCACATTCATCTGTTCCAACAATTATATGCAAGTATAAACACCATGGGAATGTTCAGTCATCATACCGCTTAGGAAGGAGACAGGATCTATGTCCCAGAGATGAACGTGTTTTGGTATGAAATGTGCATATCAACCATAGAACAAAAGCCAAAGTCCTTGTGAAGAAACTGGCTGAAGCTGGTAAAAGTCATTATCCACAGTGAAATGAGTCCTGTATCGACATGGGCTGAAAGGCCACTCAGCAAGGAAGAAGCCATTACTCTAAAAGCAACATAAAGCCAGATTACAGTTTGCAAATGCACATCGGGACAAAGACCTTAATTTTTGCAGACATGTACTGTGGTCTGATGAAACTAAAATTTAACTGTTTGGCCATATTGACCATCATTACATTTGGAGGAAAAAATGGGGAAGCTTGCAAACATGAGAACAGCATTACAAATATGAAGTATGAGGTGGTAGCATCATGTTGTGGGGGTGTTTTGCTGCAGGAGGGACTGGTGCATTTGACAAAATAGATTCCACCATGACAAAAGAACATTATGTGGAAATATTGAAGTAACATACGAAGACATCAGCCATCAAGTTAAAGCTTGGGCACAATTGGGTCTTCCAAATGGACAATGAGCCCAAGCATACAACCAAATTAATTTCAAAGTGGCTTAAGAATGACAAAGACCATCACAAAGCCCTGATCTCAACCCCATAAAAAATTTGTGGGCAGATCTGAAAAGATGTGTGCAAGCCAGATGGCCTACAAACCTGATTCAGTTACACCAGTTCTGTCAGGAGGAATGGGTCAAAATTCCAGCAAATTATTGTCTGGAAGGATACCCAAAATGCTTGACCCAAGTCATACAGCTACCAAATGCTAAGGAAATGTATGTAAACTTCTGACTTTGAAGAAAGTAATAAATATTCACAAAAAAACAACAACAAAAAAACCCCCCACACAAAATAGATGGCATCATGAGGATAGATGCATATACAGTACTTCCCTCCAAGGTATATGGGCTCAACTGTTGAGAATGGGGACCTTGGTCATCTGGGAAAGCATATTTTTGGCATGTCCAACTGGGATTTTACACCGAGGCAGTCCCAGCAATCACTGGAGTAATAATGGGCCATATTACAAGGATCCGACCACTCATCAGTTGTCTCAGGTGCAGGGCACATTTATGGGTGTTTCCAAGTTAATTTTCTTATTACAGTAATGCAAAAACAAATTTTCTGCAGTGTGCTAAATACAAAAAGACTGGTCTAATTATTCAGAAGTGTGTTTTGGATAATTCTATCCAAAGGGCTCCTGTCCATCCCTTTAATACATAGAGACACTTTATCTAAAGTGAATTCTGATCATGATGGCTTAGAGAGGAGGTAGCTTCAGCTTATTGCTGAGGTTACTGGTCCTTGCCGGGTGAGTGCGTTGGTGAATGACTCCCAAAAAAAGAATGTGCAGTCAGGGTTCAGCTGGTGGAGGTAAAAGGGAAGCACACTGCTCATAAGACAGTCTTTATCAGGGGGTGGTTGCCGACTTACAGCCACAACGAGCAAAGATATATACAGTATTTGTCCGCCAGGAAGGAATCTGGGGGCCTCATGTACAAAGGGTACTTAGGCAGAAAAAACATGGCGTATGTCCTTTTCCATGGAAAATTTCAGATGTATCAAGAATGAAGTGACCTTAGAAATATGTGCAGGCCCACAGCGACTTTATGGCTGCCGTACGTACATTTCTATTGTTACTGGTCTTTTGGCGACACTTAGAGGTGATGTTGGGAGACTGATAATGATGTGAAAATTATTGTACACACCAGAGACACATGATGAACAAACATCCAAGTGTGCACAATTAGATGAGTGGATATAAAAGCAAGCGCAAAGAAGTGCTGAAAATGCCACTAACAACAATAGCATTATGAAAGGATATTGCAAATCACACAGTGAGAAGAGAAAGGGTATTAGAGACAGAAGATTTTCTGGTTCAGGATGATGACTAGCTTGTCAGCCGGTTTACGTTTCCACGGGCAGTCCTTGTGAAACTGTGCTCAGAACTATGGCCGGTCTTGGAGCACAACATGGAGAGAAGCCCTGCGCTGCCCGGCCCAGTGCAGGTGCTCACAACACTAGGGTTCCTGGCAGCAGGGACATTCCAGAGGAAGCTGGCAGACCAATCGGGAATTTCCAAGTCGACCCTGAGCTGAGCTATGTCAGCTGTGTGGGATGGCATTATCCAAATGTCACCCAGGTGCATCATATTCCCAAACAATGCAGTTGAACAGGTCAACATCAAAGTGCAGTTTTCAGCGAGAGCCAGTTTTCCTAATGATTCTAATGAACAGCATTGTTGAGAACAATCTACAAGCTGGCACTGTGCTGATGGGTGTCTTCTTGGTGTGTAAATTCATGTAATTGTCCTAAATAACCCATTTAATGGACAACGAGTCTGTGTAACCCCAAATATCACCCTGTCTTCAAGGCTTCATTACAAGTCAGTGGGTCGAGTAAGTGACTTCCTTTTTTTGCTGATTAAACTACAGTTTCAGAGCATTCTACCAAGCCCCCAATTGCTTCTGTATGTATAGTAGTTGGGCGGCACGGTGGCAGAGTGGTTAGCACTGCGGCAGCACAGCAACTCACCCTTGGCTGGGGGATCCTGGGTTCAATCCCAGCCCCCGACCAACAGTGATCTGTGTGGAGTTTGCATGTTCTCTCCGTGTCTGCGTGGGTTTACTCCGGGATTTCTCCGGTTTCCTCCCACATGCCAAAAAAACATGCAAGTTAGGTTAATTGGCATCAAACTGGGATTCTAAATTGTCCTTAGGTGTGAGTGTGAGAGTGAATGGTTGTCTGTCTCTCTGTGTTGGCCCTGCGATGGACTGGCAATCTGTCCAGGGTGCACCCTGCCTCTCGCCCAAAGATGCTGGGATAGGCTCCAGCACCCCCGCGACCCGAAAAGGATTAAGCGGAAGAAGCTGAATGAATGAATGAATGAATGTATAGTAGTTATGTCAAAAAGCACATGCGTAAAGTTTGAAATGCAACAGTGCCACCCTTTTCCTGCTGCACTTCATTCATTTACGATAGTAGTGTGTGTAATCCATGTAAGTTGTATATACAGTGGTGCGAAAAAGTGTTTGCCCCCTTCCAGATTTCTCATTTTATTTTTGTATGTTTGTCACACTTAAATGTTTCAGATCATCAAACAAATTTAAATATTAGACATAGATAACACAAATAAACACAAAATGCAGTTTTTAAATGAAGGTGTTTATTAATAAAGGTAAAAAAAAAATCCTAACCTACATGGCCCTGTGTGAAAAAGTGACCCCCCCCTCCCCCTGTTAAAACATAAATTAACTGTGGTTTATCACATCTTTGGAAAGCTGAGTTCAATTCCTCTAGACACACTGAGGCCTGATTACTGCCACACCTCTTCTCAATCAAAACATCACTTAAATAGGACATGCCTGACAAAGTGAAGTAGACCAAAAGATCCTTAAAAGCGAGACATCATGTTGCAATCCAAAGAAATAAAGGAACAAAGGAGAAACAAAGTAACTGAGATTATAAAGCCATTCTAAAGCTTTGGGACTCCAGCAAACCATTATCCACAAATGGCGAAAATATGAACAGTGGTAAACCTTCCCAGCAGTGGCCAGTCGACCAAAATTACCCCAAGAGTGCAGCGACAACTCATCCAAAAGGTCACTAAAGACCACACAAAAACATCCTAAGAACTGTAGGGCTCACTTGCCTCAGTTAAGGTCAGTGCTCATGACTCAACCATAAGAAAGGGACTCGGCAAAAATGGCCTGCACGGCAGAGTTCCAAGATGAAAACCATTGCTGAGCAAAAAGAACATAAAGACTCATCTCAGATTTGTCAGAAAACATCTTGATGATCCCTAAGACTTTTGGGAAAATATTCATTGGACTGATGAGACAAAAGCTGAACTTTTTGAAAGCTGTGTGTACCATTACACCTGGCGTAAAAGTAAAACAGTATTTCAGAAAAGGAACTTCATACCAACAGTAAAATATGGTGGTGGTAGTGTGATGGTCTGGGGCTGTTTTGCTGCTTCAGGATCTGGAAGATTTGCTGTGTTAAATGGAAGCATGAATTCTGCTGTCTACCAAAAAAATCCTGAAAGACAATGTCTGTCCATCTGTTCATGACCTCAAGCTGAAGCACA
Source organism: Pholidichthys leucotaenia (assembly GCA_020510985.1). Lineage (NCBI taxonomy): Eukaryota > Metazoa > Chordata > Actinopteri > Cichliformes > Pholidichthyidae > Pholidichthys > Pholidichthys leucotaenia. The sequence goes on along the minus strand of CM035844.1, from coordinate 376,615,735 downwards.
CTTGGGTTCTGCAGCAGGACAATGATCCAAAACACACCAGCAAGTCCACCTCTGAATGGCTTAAGAAAAACAAAATGAATACTTTGGAGTGGCCTAGTCAAAGTCCTTATCTGAATCCAATTGAGATACTGCAGCATGACCTAAAAAAAGGCAGTTCATGCTCGAAAAGCCCTCAATGTGGCTGGATTACAGCAATTCTGAAAAGATAAGTGGGCTGAAATTCCTCCACAGTGCTGAAAAAGACTCATTGCCAGTTATTGCAAATGCTTAATTGCAGTTGTTGCTGCTAAGGGTGGCCCAACCAGTTATTAGGTTTAGGGGGCAATCACTTTTTCACACAGGGCCATGTAGGGTTTTTTTTTTTTTGTTTGTTTGTTTTTTGCCTTAATAGTAAACACCTTCATTTAAAAACTGCATTTTGTGTTTATTTGTGTTATCTTTGTTTAATATTTAAATTTGTTTGATGATCTGAAACATTTAAATGTGACAAACATGCAAAAAAAAAAAGAAAAGAGAAATCAGGAAGGGGGCAAACACTTTTTCACACCACTATAACTATAAAGGATGACATTTGCATTTTGGACATAAAATATGTACTTGTTGAGTCTAATATGATCTGCTTTCAACTGACAGGTGACCTTGGCTACCCACTAAATAGGTTTATATTGTCTTCTTTTTCATTACTGTTTTCCTTTATTCGGCAAGCTGATCCACCTGCTGGTCACAAATCACAGTGATCAGCTGTCGTTTTTGAGGATAACTGCAGACGCTAGTCAAAAAATGTCAAGTTAAAATTAACATCTCCTTCTCAGCCCTTTCTGAATAAAGGAAAACAGTAAACTAATCTTATAGGGCTATGAGCAGGCTATTGTATTACCTGTATCCAGCGCTAATGCTGGAGGACAGTGTGCCAAACAAAATGTTTGTATGTGCCTCTACCTCATTCAGGAGTGCCTCCAACTCACAGTCCGTGAAATTCCATTAAATCCATTATTTTTGATTGTGGGTACAGGGAATGAAATGTGTGGGGCTTGTATATATCTATTTGCATTTCTATTTAATTGCATATTCAAATGGAGGCATGTCAAGGGAGGAGTCTGGTATTTCCTCATGTGCATTCAATTTCAACTGGATTGGGATGTACAAAGGAAATATGCTTGGATTCCTGCATACACACTGTTTCATACATCTGAATTTATTTATTTATTTATTTTGCTTATGACATTTTCTTGGTTTAAACGTATGTCACCTTTAAGTGGGAAATCCACGCAAGTCTTTGTACATGAGGCCCCTGGTCCACCTGTGAACCGGTATGGAATCCTGGAGACAGATAAGATGGAGGGTTTGCAGAGCAATCAGCAGTTGAGCTTGCAAAATCCCATATTGGAGGGGACAGTAGGAAATGAAAAGTAAATCTGGGAGCACTAGAGAATCCTGGAGGCTTGCTCCTGGAAGGTAGTGTGTTTACCATCAGAGAAGAAGGGGGTCACAGAGGATCAACTTCTTTTCTGACAGTTGACACATGACCTTTGACCCAACACCCCCCCCCCCGACCCGCCCCTGACCTGACCTATGTAATTCTCAGGGGGTTATCTCTAATGACACGTGGATTAGTGTAGGTATCAAATGTTGATTATAATGGACCTGTGGGATTAGTAATGGACCTGTGCGATTACTTTGGGGTATAGGATGTCAATTAAAAGTGCTTTTAAAAATAATCTTAGACCTGTGAGATTAGTGCGGGGTATAGAATGTCAATTATGTTAGAAGGGTAGTATTTATATGTACGATTCACTATGCTCACTCTGGAACACTATTGAATTGTAGGTGGGACAGTACTGTGTATATCTGTGTTGTTTGGGGCTGGGTTTTGATGTATGGACTGTATGTATGTTGGGATGGATGGGTGTTATGTTGATATGTACAAAATATAGTTAATTGTTTACTTGGGGTCTTAAATGTGGCAATTTGTATATATTTCACATGGGTTGTATTTATGGAAAAGAGGAATTGGAGTTAATAAGTGTTCACTTCTTCCTTCTCCCTTTCGAGCACTGTATACTGTCACTTTATCTCACTTGTCATCATTTTTTTAACTTTTTTGTTCGAAATAAAGTATGCATCTATCTATCTATCTATCTATCTATCTATCTATCTATCTATCTATCAGTGCTTTTAAAATTATCTTTGAGCTGTGAGATTAGTGCGAGATATACAGTAGAATGTCAATTATAATTTCTTTTAAAAATGATCTTTGGCTGTACGGGATAAGCATGATAATGTATTGTTAATTATGGGGGAAACAGCTTTCAAGGATAATCGATATGTTTTTAGCACATTCATTTTGTCAGAGTTACAAATAGGCACAAGCATTCTCTCTCTCTCTCTCTCTCACACACACATACACACTGACCCGCAGGGAGCAAAGACTATTTCTTCAAATTAGATTTTCACAAAAGTGTTGTCATGAACCCTCACGTGCGCCTCTCCATTGCGCACGGCGAGGGGTGAAAGGATGAGGATTAATGCTCAGGTAACACCACAACACATTTATTGAACAGATGGAAAACTCACATGCAGTTCAAAATAACATTAACGCTCAGGGTTACAATGGAGCCCCCCAGGATGCTCTACAGTCAGGGTAAGAAACTGGGCACAGTTCCAAAGTGTGGCAGGGGAATGGCAAGGGGGAAACGCCAACAGTTTGTACTCACGGCACTGGAGTGGTCCTAGAAGTCCAAGTAAGTCCAAGAGCATTACACACACCAAAGGGAGTAGTGACGATGTGGCACAAAACTCCTTTACAAGACATGAACAATAATCCAGCAATGCTTGACTGGCAAAGCCCTGCTTAAGTACAAGCATTGCTGGAGACACAATTAGGAACACCTGGGCGCAGCACGGGAAGATGGCATAGGGGACTGGGAACAGCTGACAGTAATAGAGAGGGGGCGTGGTTGGACTGGCAGGCAGTCAGACAGCGCTCACACCAGCGTTAGCCAAAGGGGCTGCCTCACTGCTGCTGGCCAGAAAGCAGTGGCTATGGGTAAGGAACAGTGCTGAATACATAATATGCACATACACAGTGGCTCCTAAACCCACGGAGAGATCAGGACCGAGTCGGGGGAAACCAAGCCAGATTGGCTCCTGACAAGTGTAGCATCAACTTTATGGACTTTCCCAAGCACATTCAGATAAGAGTTCCTACAGAAAAAAATAAATAATAATACATAAACATCTGACGTGATTAAATTTTCAATCAACTAAATACTTAAGAAAAGAGAATTCTCTTAGCTAAACAGATGAGCTCCACAGACATTGAATGTGACTGTAATGGCCAGACCAAAGATATCAGAATCAGAATCAGAATCAGCTTTATTGGCCAAGTATGCACAACACATACAAGGAATTTGACTTTGGCTAAAAACTTGCTCTCGTTGTTCAGGTGAAGGATTTAAATAAGGATTTAAATAAGGATTCAATGACAACCAGAGTATGTACAGTAAATTACAGTCTGTCCACGTTTCTATAAAAGGATGCAAATATATACAGGAATATGTTTTAATATCATGTTACTCTGAGTTCTGTCTGCCCCCCCCGTGTAACATAAGCTATCACTTGTATGAGGGAATCACCCCCACCCTCTTCTCTCTCTATCTCTCTCTCTCACACACACACACACACACACACACACACACACACACACACACATATACTATTGTTTTTACTCTGTGGTTCATTCACATTACAAAGCCTTTTCTCTGCCGGCCTGCTGGCTTGTACTTGCAGGGGAAGAAAGCTTCACACAACATGAGTTTTTGGTCAGCCACCAAGCTCCAGGGTAGTTTCTGGTTAATATTTTGAAACAACCTTCATTCTCACAAACAAAACAAAACAAACAAACAAAAAGACACCCAAACAACTTTTGATACAAAACAGCACTCTCACAGTATTATACTGACAGGAATATGCAGTCAAAACCTAGAGTGTACAGAAAAAAACAAAACAAACAAACAAAAAAACCCCGCTTCTGCATAAACCTTAATAGTTGATAATATTGCATAGCCAACTTTGTCTCTACCTTGGGCTCAAAGGTCGGTTTAATTTGTGGTGACATTCCCCCATCATATATAACCATTTTTTTTTTTTTATCTTCCGCAGAATATTCTGTTATACCAACACAGCTGAACAAACCAATAAATAAATGATTTTTTTTTGTATGTTCTTATTATTTTGTCTGTAGTTTGAGGCGCATGAACAAATAAAATGGAATGATATTAAATTCTCAATTGTGAAACAAAGCAAAACTTGCAACTAAACACAAATGTCTATCACAGCACGGAGATCAATTAGGTTGTCCACACAGACAAGGTGAATTTTTAGTCAGCCACCAAGCTCCAGAGTAGTTTCTGGTTAATATCTTGAAACAACCTTCATTCTCACAAACAAAACAAAACAAAAAACACCAAAACAATTTTTGATACAATAAAACAGTCTCACAGTATTTTACTGACAGGCATATGCAGTCAAAACCTCAAGTTTACAGAAATAAAAACAACAAAAAAAAAGAAAATGTTTCTCCATGAACCTTAAGTAGTTTGTTTTTAAAAAGAAAACAACAACATGTGGTAAATTTAGCTTTTAGATTGGGCATTGTGTTTATAGTTTGTTGGGTATATTTTCCTACAGAAATAAATATTGCATGACCAACTTTGTCTCTACCTTGGGCTCAACAATTTCTCAGACCGGGGACCTAAGGCCTAAGGTTGTCTATAAAGCAGTTAAGGATCCTCCTGCTTGAAGAATTGTGTTACTGACACATTTGGCTCCGAGAAAAACACAGACTGAATTCTGAGAATATCAGTTTAACTAGTATAAGCTTTAAACAACTAAAAATGAACACTGTAATGGATCAACATCTTGGCTCTTCCAAAAAGTACTTCTGTCTATGTGTTTATCGATTTAAAATACTCTGATTCTATGTGTGCTGTTTAATGATTTTCAAATCTCACACCACTAACAACCCATTCCCTCCCTCCCTTCCCTCAGCAGCATCATAACCGTGTCTTCCGGGGTCAGAAGGCTGCTTGCATTTTTCAGCATTGGTTGGTCATTCAAACAGTTTTGTGCTATTTAAAAAGTTTTTTTTTTTTTTTTTTTTCTGATAACACCGACATTTTTTGACATTCCATTCAGTTTTTCCCAGTGATCCAAACAATATTTTTCACTCTACAGTTGGTAAATGTAAAAGTGATTGATCAATAAATCAGACTAAAGTAAGCTGGGGACAGATATTCAGTATCTGTCCCCCCAAAAAAAGCATTTGATGCATGAGATCATACCATTTTACCATCTACATTAGAAAAATGTGGTATAAGAACCCACCCATCTACACAATGCACACAGGGTTGTTTTATCCAATGAATGGAGAGGGAGAGTCTTCCCCTATAACGGTCTACAGGTAGGCCCCTACTGTCAACCAATGAAACTACAGGGTGGAGCGTGTGAAAATCGGATGAATAAGTAGCCCGAAATTGGAAAAATTAAACAATCTCCGGGAAAAAGACAGAAAACCCCCCCACCATGATTAAGAGGCCAAGTGATCTTCATCTGATCAGTGAGACACCTGTCTCCACTTGCTACAGAATGCTTCGGGATTAGCACCAAAAAAGAGAATGTTGTATCTGTAGCGCATCCAGACCACCGCAACTGGGAGTCTTCAGGAGGAATGGCAGTTAGAATCCGCAGGTAGATGGGGTTATGTGTTCAAATATGCAAGCAGTGAACTGTGCTTTTACCAGTTGGATGAAGGAGAAACTTTTCGCCCACTCTCCAGAAAAGCCACACTTTCAGCCGTGGACTGGAGCGTACTGCGAAACGTGATTTACCCCGATCTGAAAACAAGCGACGCACATCGCCAACAGACAGGGGTGGAAGACGAGCCTGCTAGAAAAGACCAACAGACCCAGACGCCAGTGCTTGTGAAAGAAGAGCAACTACCGGTATTCATTACTGGAATAGTGTTGGCTAGTAGTGTTTGGAAGATGAAGGCATCCCCGTCTGGGAGGTGATACTTCCGAGCCACTCGTCAGCTATCAACGGGTGACACTCCATCCAAGGACGAATTTATCTTGCAGTATTTCAATTCCGAATGCAGTGTGTTCCAAACAGCATTGCACTTACCTACAACAGTGTGGGTCAAAATGGTTGATGAGAAAGGGGAAAAGCACAAGGCTCTCTCCATTTCCAGCCGTACCGCGAGAGATGTGTTCATGGTGAAAAAACCCTTGCTTTTCCAGATGATGCCACTCCCACGACCTCCCGCATCTAATCCCGCCCTGCCTACCGATTTTAAAGAAGACTGCTGACCACCAATCTAACCTCAAAACAAAATGGAGGAAAACCCACATGTTACTCTCCAAGGGTCTTTTGAACAAGACCCTTGGGAAAAATTATCTTCTCTGAAAATATTGAGCAATGATGACTGCCTACCTTCACAAACACACTCCTTTGATACCGAGGGTCCTCCTCAACCGTCTTCACCCACCCTCCCTTCTGCAACAATTCAATTCAATTCAATTCAATTCAATTCAATTCAACTTTATTTATATAGCGCCATTTCACAACAACAGTCATCTCATAGCACTATCAACTGTAGGAAGGACCCCCACAGTTGCAGAAAGACCCCAGCAATCAGGCGATCCCCTGTGAGCAAGCACTTGGCGACGGTGGAGAGGAAAAACTCCCTTTTAACAGGAAGAAACCTCCAGCAGAACCAGGCTCAGGGAGGGGCAGTCATCTGCTGCGACTGGCTGGGGGGTGAGGGGATAGAGAAGAAGAAAAGAACAGACATGTAGAGAGCAAACAGCACGATGGGGACTCAATCTATGGGAGAGAACAAACAAATGTTAATGACCAGCAAAAAAAAAAACAAAAAAAACAAAAAAAAAACAGAGCGGAGCCGTTCTATGGATGCTGAAGAAGACACCGCTGACCCTCCACACGGTTCTCCCACACGGTTCTCCCTCTACAGGCCTCAACGTGGATGTTACCATTGGCAAATACAGAGATGAAATATGCGACTGTTGTCGGATCAACAATTTGGATCAAATCCACCATGATTGCCCGGTGGAGTCAGAGTATTTCTTTTTGACCCACTTTGAAGAGATCACAAAAAGACTGCAGAACAGGTGCTTCATTCCAGCACTCCAGAGACTGATCGAATTAAACTACATGTATACTTGTATACAGGCTTTACTTCAGGAACTTAGACAAACACCACACGTCATCCCCAAGATTTCTGAGATTTCAGAAACACTGTTTGCTAGCGATGAGAAGATGGCTCATCATTTGCAAAGAGCTGAGGACTATTGGCAGGGTCGTCTGGATTGTGAGAACTTTTGGGAGGAGGATTTTGTGGGCGATTCTGACAATGAGAAGAGTTGTGATATGGACGGTGATACAGACTCAGATATCGATTCTGACTCAGAGTCGGAAAAAACTGACGCTGAAATGTAATATATATATTTTTTTAATTAAATCTTCATTCTTTTACTTAAACTATTTTTGTTCCACAACAAATTAGCTGCTGGGGTGAAATAAAAAAAGGCCCGTACATCGCAACGTATACCGCAGTATAATTTTTTCATTGAGCCAACATGAAGAAATACTCACTAAACCTTTAAGCTGTGTGATTTCTTGTGCCCCTAGTGGTAGATCGCGGCACTGTGCCTGTTAACTAAAAATAACATGCCAATCACTCCCCAGCTGGACTGAGGATTTGCACTGATCATGCCAGTTCACAAGGTGGCAGGCATGCTTTGAGGGACTCATGGATGACATGTAATACACCAAAGAAGAAGAAGATCTTTGAGATTACAAAACAAAATGGCACCCATCATTGTGGACATCCGCGATTGCAGACAGAAGAGCAAATTTGGAGGATTTAGTCCCAAATTTGCCAACTATGATTCTTAAAAGAGATTATTTAGCTTATGAAGGTAGATGTTTACATGTTATTTATAACACAGGGAGCGCAAAGCTCCTTTATTTCACCTGCCGGCGTCCAGATCGCCATGTGACTGTAGAGCAATCGCTGGTTGCATGTCGACATATAAGACAAATTGCCGTGGAATGAAAGCGAAATTAAAGTGGAATAATGAACAACAGTTTGGGGATGTAGGAGAGAAAGCTAAAATGATCGGGAGAGGACAAAATAGCGACCAGATTGTCACAAAAGGACGCCACTTTGCCAGCGGTAAGTGATGAATATCTTTGTTTGTTTGTATGCAAAACAGATGCTTAAATTTACTCCTATCTGAAACTTTCGATCATATTCTACATCTTTCTAATAGACTGTAAACCATTTTCTCTTACCACTTTCAAGTTATAGCCTTGGAAAGTTGTGACATCTGATATGAATATTTTCTTGAATTCAATTCAATTCATTCATTCATTCATCTTCCGCTTAATCCTTTTTCGGGTCGCGGGCGGGGGGGGTGGTGGAGCCTATCCCAGCATCTTTGGGCGAGAGGCAGGGTACACCCTGGACAGATCGCCAGTCCATCGCAGGGCGAACACAGAGAGACAGACAACCATTCACTCTCACAGTCATACCTAACGGCAATTTAGAATCCCCAGTGTGATGCCAATTAACCCAACTTGCATGTTTTTTGCAGGTGGGAGGAAACCGGAGAAATCCCGGAGTAAACCCACGCAGACACAGGGAGAACATGCAAACTCCACACAGGTCACTGTTTGTCGGGGGCTGGGATCGAACCCAGGATCCCTCGGCCAAGGGTGAGTTGCTGTGCTGCCGCAGTGCTAACCACTCCGCCACCGCGCCACCCCAATTCAATTCAATTCAACTTTATTTATATAGCACCATTTCACAATAGTCATCTCATAGCACTTTCAACTGTAGGGGAAATCCCCACAATTGAATGAATGAATGAATGAATCTTTATTTTGGATAGTCTGGATCACAGTCCTGATTGGGACAGCTGATGGCTGACAGCTGCGTTGACAGCTGTGTCTGACACTCATCGCGTCAGAGTACTTTCTTCTCAGTTTCTGTTTGTTTTCATTGATTGTTTTTATTGATTTCATTTTTTATCTCTGTTTGTTGCTATTAGTTTTTATTTACTGTTACCTCAGTTACTGTTACCTCGGTACTGGCCTTGCCTTAAAGTTCGTTCGGACGCACGAGTAACTGTTTTTGGCTAGCTGCGGGCTATCTATCTTCAGCGCCTGGAACGCCATGGCTCCTTCTCCGTCATGTACCCGCTGTTTACCGCTCCTCGATAAGGTCTCTGAGCTGGAAACGAGGCTCTCCAATCTTTACAAGATTCGGGAGGCCGAAGACCACATCGACACCATCATTCTCGGGCGATCATCGGCTCCGGTTACTGACTCGCAGCTGGCGGATACTGCTACTTACTTGGGTGAGCTCAGCGCGTCTCCACCTACCTCCACACCTGCTCCAGCCTGCGCAGACACCCATGACCTCAGCAACAAACACTGGTTTCATCTCGGGGCTAAGCCAAAAGCTCCGCTTGGTCCCTCTCATCCTCCATCCACGCCCTGGACCTTGGTTCGACCAGCTAATAACCATCGTCGATCGACCAGAATGAGCCGTGCCTCTTCTCTTCCCGTGTCCTTGGATAACAGATTTGATATCCTTTCCCTGGAGGATTTTCTCCACCTGGACGCTGGACGCCCGCCCGTGGACACCCCTCGTCCTCCCTCCTTTCCTTCAGCAGCGGCTCATGCCCGCAAACCCCGGATAAAGACCACCCAGGGTGTGTCAAATTACGCACCTGCTCCAGATAGAAGAAAAGAGCGCATCTCCCCGCCTTTGCAACAACAACATCATCCTCTTCACAATTCCTCTCCACATCAGAATCCCCCGACAAATCCCCCCCCCCCCCCCCCCCAGACAACGCTGGTAATTGGTGACTCGATCGTGAGAAACGTCAGAAGCAGGTACTGTGTGACTCGATTTTTTCCCGGGGCTAGAGTCTCTGATATTGAGGCTCTTATCCCTGACCTACTGAATGAATTCCCTCACGTACAAACTGTTGTTGTGCATGTGGGATGCAATAACATCCCAGATGAAGCATCTGAGATTTTAAAAAGTGACGTCAGGAGCCTTCTGTCCACTCTCATGAACTGTGGCAGACGTGCGCTCATCTCGGGGCCTTTGGCACCTCTCAGACGAGGCTGCTATCGTTTTAGCAGAACTCTCAGTCTTAATTCTTGGCTGTGTTTTACTTGTCCTATTTTTAACATTGGTTTTGTTGACAATTTTTTTTGTAATTAAAGTTTTTATTGACTTTATACAGGATGGTACTACACATACTGATCTTCCAGGTATCACATCAGTCTCCAAAAAGGGTAAATAAATAGGGAAAAAAATTATATATATATATATATATATATATATATATATATATATATATATATATATATATATATATATATATATATATATACAGTATATATATGGCTGATTACATAGCAAGGATGACCATATCATATCATATCAGTGAGGGAAGGCAATAACCCCGACAGAAAAAAAAAACAAAACAAAAAAAAAAAACAGGGAAAGAGAGAAAGACGGGCCTTCATTAAGGGATTGAGTTTTTTTTTTTTTTTTTGGTTACTTATTTGTACCCGTAGGTAGACTTGGTTTGCAGTCTGGTGACAAGCCACCGGCTGCTGGTCGCTGCGTGCGCGAGCGCCCTAAACCTACATGTTTTTGGTATGCGGGAGGAAACCGGAGAAATCCCGGAGTAAACCCACGCAACACGGGGAGAACATGCAAACTCCACACAGCTCACTGTTGGTCGGGGGCTGGGATCGAACCCACGACCTCATGATCCCCGCGATCCCCCGGCCGAGGGTAAAACTGTGCTGCCACAGTGCTAAACCACTGCGCCACCGTGCAGCCCAAGGAGAGTTGTCAGCCAAGGAGATAAAATTCCAAAAGTCTCTCCATATTGGTCCCTTAGTGTGATTTCCATCAGTCCTCCTATTCAACATGGACTCATATGAGGCAATCTTTATCATATAGCTAACCCATTCTTCCATTCTAGGGGGTTCGATTGATTTCCAGTGAGAAAGTATAGTTCTGGCTGCTGTAGTTAGTCCAATCATGACCACTGAGAATTCTTCTTTCGATAAAATAGGTACTTGGGATTTGTCTCCAAATAGACACATTCTTGGTGACAATGGGAGTGTCTTGCCCAACCACTCACCCATATGTGTGAGTCTGAGATTTTTAGTCCAAAAAGGCTGAACAAGTGGGCAATCCCAAATACAGTGCAAAAAAGTTCCTTTTTCTTTCTTAGATAGATAGATAGATAGATAGATAGATAGATAGATAGATAGATAGTTTATTTCAAACACAAAAATATAACAAAAAACAAGCAAATAGCAAATGCAATAAAGTAACAGTATACACTGTTCGAAAGGGAGAAGGAAGAAGTGAACACTTATTAATTCCAACTCCTCTTTTCCATCGATACACCCATGTGAATTTTATACAAATTACCACCTTTAAGACCCCAAGTAACAATTTACTGTATTTTTTACAGATCAACATTAACACCCATCCATTCTAACATACAATAAGGTCCATATATCAAAACCAGTCTCAAAAGACACAGATATACACAGTGCTGTCCCACCCACCATTCCATAGTGTCCCATAATGTCCCAGAGTGAACATAATGAATCGTACATATAAATTCTACCCTTCTAACATATATCATTTCAGCAAATGGTGCTTATACCTCTTTTTAAATTGATTTCTGTTTGTACATAGTTTCAGTTCCGGCTCCAGACTGTTCCACAAATCCACCCCACAGACAGATATGCACATACTTTTCTTGGTTGTACGTATCTTGGGTTTTGTAAAGTTTAAGTTTCCTCTCAAATTGTGATCATTGTCTCTTTTTTTAAATATTTTTTGTATATTAGTTGGGAGTTGATTGTTAATTGCCCTGTACATTACTTGTGCTGTCTTAAATTTAACTAAATCGGTGAACTTTATGACATGTGACTTCAAGAACAACGAATTGGTATGGTCTCTATATCCTGCATTGTTTATTATCCTTATAGCTCTTTTTTGTGATGTGCATATTGCTTGTAGGTTGGTCTTGTAGGTGTTTCCCCAGACTTCTATACAGCAGTTAAGATAAGGTAAAAACAGTGAATTGTACAATAAGACCAATGATTTATAGTCCAAGATGTGTCTTGTCTTCCCCAGTATGCCTATACATTTTGCTAATTTAGCCCGGATGTGACTGATGTGAGGTTTCCAGCAGATTTTACTGTCTAGCATCACCCCCAGAAACTTATTTTCCTGTACTGTTTGTATTCTGGTATCATCTATTGTTACCATTATTTCATGATTTATTTTATAATTTCCAAACACCATAATCTTTGTTTTTTTTTAGATTTAGAGATAATTTATTTTTGTTGAACCACTACGTTAATTTTTCCATTTCAGTTGTGACCACCCCTAAAACCTGCTGCAAATTCTCACCAGTGCAAAGGATATTTTTGTCATCCGCAAACAAAATAAATTTCAGAATTTTTGATACTTGGCATATGTCATTTATATACAAGATAAAGAGTTTGGGTCCCGAAACTGACCCCTGGGGCACACCACAAGTGATGTCCATGAAGGGTGATTTGTGCTCTCCAATTTGTACAAATTGTTGTCTGTTACTTAAATAACTTTCCACCCAACTCAGTCCTACCCCTCTTATCCCATACTTTTCCAGTTTCCTTAGTAGTATTCTGTGGTCAATGGTGTCAAAAGTGACATGTTCTGGACCCAGAAAACAGACACTGACACGAGTAGATATAGACAATTATTCTTTTATTGTAAAGTGAGGGAGTGTAGTGTGTGTGTGAGTGCAAGTATTGAACTTTGGTCACTGGAACTGAGCAGTCCGGATGGTGACCTGGCAACCCTGTAACACTCAAGCAGAAACAATTACAGCTGTTCAGCACTAGCGAGTAATTGTGGATGGTGAGGCTTACTTGGGCGTTCCACAGGTAACGTTCTGCTGACTTCCAGCGGCCGTGCAGCGTGGTGGTGAATGTGCTCGTAGCTGTGATGGTGAATGCACCTGTCGCTGTGATGATGATTGTTCTCGTAGCTGAGGTGGTGGTGATACCAGTGACCGTGATGATGACAGCTCCTGTAGCTGTAATAATAACAGTTCCTGTAGTTGTGGTGTTAGACGTACCCGTAGCTGTGGTGGTAGTGAGGAGCTATGTGATAGCGGTGGCAACGCCCCGTCGGCTGGGGAAGTTGGTCCGCCGCCTGGGAGGTCCACCTGTGCACAGGGGTAAAGGCAAGGAGTAGAATAGCAGATTGTTTTCTTACGCGGCAGACCCTGACGAGACGTTCTTGGCTGAACTTGAGAACGAAGTTCTGGCTCATGCTCTGACGAGGAAGACAGACGACTCCGTGCCGGGCTGTCAGCAACACTGGCTTTTAACAGCCGCTGATTAGCACCTGTTGGTCTGTGCGCAGCTGGAACTGATGAGACAGATGACGGCCCAGAGGCCGCCATAACAGTACTCCCCCCTCTAGCAGTGCCTCCAGGCACCTGCCCAATTCTACCTGGATTCGCCCGATGGAAATCGCGGATCAACTGCTTATCCAGGATCAACGCTGGGCGAATCCAAGAATGATCCTCCGGTCCAAAGCCCTCCCAGTCCACCAAATACTGAAGACCACGACCTCGCCTGCGAATGTCCAGGATGGCAGTCACCCCCCAGGCCGGATGGCCATCGATCATCCTGGGGGGGCGGGGGCCACGGGAGGCGGGCACAGGGTATCAGAGATGTACAGTTTGACCTGGGAGACATGAAAGGTGGGGCAGATGCGCATCGATGTGGAGTGTTCTGTATGTGCGTGGATCAATCTGATGGGTATGCAGCAACTAGTGAGGGGTTTTTCTAAGTTCTTGTCCGTGAATCCCCCTACTGCGATCCACGGACCTTCCCTTTTAACCGACTGGGGCATTCCAAAACCCCATGTGACTCTTTCCCACAGTAGAAACAAAGGCCAAGATCCCTGCGGCGCTGTCTCAGCCGCTGACACTTTAGACTGCCCTATCACCATAGCCTCTTGATCCGGGGATTCCTCTGACGCGGGTAGAGCGAGCAGAGGAGAGCTAGTGATGCGGGGGCGGGGTTTAACTGAACGGGAAGTAGCTCGCCGTCCAGCCGCCCGCTCCCTTAATCTACTATCTAGGCTTACAGTAAGGGCAATTAATTCACGTAGGTTGTCCGGTTTGTCCCGTGCCGCTAATTCATCCTTTAACTCGTCGTTGAGACTGTGAAGGAAGATACCACAAAGTGACGGCTCCCCCCACCCAATCTCTGCGGCCAGGATCCGGAAGTCAATAGCGTAATCAGCAGCTGATCTGTTACCCTGCTGCAGACTCAACAGCCGTTCTGTCAACACCTCACCCCTATCTGTATGATCAAACACCGACATGAACTCCGCCACAAACTCCTGGTAAGTTAACACGGGGTAGCTTGGTTTAGCCATTACGGAATATGCCCAATCTAAAGCTCTTCCCCCCAACAAATTGATGATATAACCAATTTTACTTGAGTCTATGGCGAAGTCTCCCGGAACGCGGAGAAAAACTGATTCACATTGTAAAATGAACCCTCGGGCTTCCCCGAGTTTCCCGCTGAACCGGGCAGGCGTGGGAACAGGGGTGAGGCGAGGGGTCGATGAGGTGTTAATTTGACCTGACGCTAAGCCTGCAGGGGCTGAAACACTTGCGGTCGGGGAGAACGTCTGGTGTCCCTCCAGACGATCCAGCCGACTGTTTATTTGAGTCAGTTGGTTGAGAATTACTGTCTGCTGGTGTGATAACATATCTACCCGAGCGCTAAGTGTGTTCAGTTTGCGCGGCAGTGTACTGTCCGCTGGGTCAACGTGACGGAGTCGTACTGACATGTTCTGGACCCAGGAAACAGACACTGACACGAGTAGATATAGACAATTATTCTTTTATTGTAAAGTGAGGGAGTGTAGTGCGTGTGTGAGTGCAAGTATTGAAGTTTGGTCACTGGAACTGAGCAGTCCGGATGGTGACCTAGCAACCCTGTAACACACAAGCAGAAACAATTACAGCTGTTCAGCACTAGCGAGTAATTGTGGATGGTGAGGCTTACTTGGGCGTTCCACAGGTAACGTTCTGCTGACTTCCAGCGGCCGTGCAGCGTGGTGGTGAATGTGCTCGTAGCTGTGATGGTGAATGCACCTGTCACTGTGATGATGATTGTTCTCGTAGCTGAGGTGGTGGTGATACCAGTGACCGTGATGATGACAGCTCCTGTAGCTGTAATAATAACAGTTCCTGTAGTTGTGGTGTTAAACGTACCCGTAGCTGTGGTGGTAGCGAGGAGCTACGTGATAGCGGTGGCAACGCCCCGTCGGCTGGGGAAGTTGGTCCGCCGCCTGGGAGGTCCACCTGTGCACAGGGGTAAAGGCAAGGAGTAGAAAAGCAGATTGTTTTCTTACGTGGCAGATCCTGACGAGACGTTCTTGGCTGAACTTGAGAACGAAGTTCTGGCTCATGCTCTGACGAGGAAGACAGACGACTCCGTGCCGGGCTGTCAGCAACACTGGCTTTTAACAGCCGCTGATTAGCACCTGTTGGTCTGTGCGCAGCTGGAACTGATGAGACAGATGACGGCCCAGAAGCCGCCATGACAAAAAGCTTTCTTTAAGTCTATAAATACTCCTACAGCAACCTTTTTTTTTTGTCTATACAACTAGTAATTTCTTCTATAAGTTCGATCAGTGCCAAAGATGTAGATTTATCTGCTCTAAAACCATACTGGCTGTAATGTTCTCCTGGAACCTTGTAATGTTCTCCTGGAACATGTAATGACGAGGCGCACACACACCGGGTTTCAGTTAGGACTTTTTACTTGTCACTTCAACTGCAACCAACAACTAACCACACAGTGGCTCATGTACATCTCCTTTTATAGTCAGGTCATGGCCGGGGTCATACTGCCCTCTAGTGGTGACTCTATAGGAACTTCACATATCAATACATCTCCCTTTTTTTTCTAGTAAAGGTCATGTCCAACTATAAACCTTTTCTTAAATTTCAATATACAAAATAAACTCCATTTCTATTTACATTTCTTTCAACCTTGTACACTGAATCACAAGTTCAATTTTTTTTCTCTGTTTACAATTCAACATCAACACATTTTTTTTTTTTTTTTCATTCATCTCAGTACTCCTTACATTTCCTCAATCAGTCTTTTCGGTTTCACAATTTGCCTTTGTGAGCATCTCCTTTGTGTCACCTCAGTCTGTTCGTTAGTGTCTGTCTCTATGTTCTCGTTCTCAGCCATTTCTAGTTGTTCGGTTTGGCTGGAAATTGGCATGTCGCTTGTTTCACTGTCTGTGACTCTCATTTTTGTCTGAGGCACTTTCAGTAAGTGACGTCGGTTTCGCCTCATTGTTTTTCCATGCTCTGTGATGACTTCATATGATCTGGGAGTTGTTTCTTTAACCACTTTTGCCAGCGGTCCCCATTCTCCATCACATCTCACTCGCACAATGTCCTCATGTGCAAGTGGTCTCAGAGGTCGTGCTGTTCTGTTGTACAGTTCAGTTTGCCTCTCATCACGCCTCACATCTCTCTTTTCCATCACCTGAGATGCTGATGGAAGTCGCGTTCTGAGTTTTCTGTTCATGAGCATTTCTGCTGGGGACCGTCCATTCTCCAGTGGTGATGCTCGGTAATTCAGGATCGCCAGATGTGGGTCTTCTGCATTGTCTGCAGCCTTTTTCAGTATGCGCTTCACAATTTGCACCCCTTTCTCTGCTAACCCATTCGACTGTGGGTACAGAGGGCTTGAGGTCACGTGCTTGAACCCATATGTGTCTGCAAAGTCTTTGAAGCACTGACTCGTGAATTGTGGTCCGTTATCACTCACAACAGTCATTGGAATTCCATGGCGTGCGAACATTGTCTTTGTATGTGCAATCACCTTTTCTGCTGTTGTGTCACTCAACCCTGCAAACTCTGGGTAGGTGGAATGATAGTCCATGACTAACAGATAGTCCTTGCCCTAAAGCTGAAATAGATCCATGCCCACTTTTCTCCATGGCCCTTGAGGCTTCTCATGGGGCCTCATAGGCTCCTTTGGCTGTTGATACCTGTGGCACTGGCAAATGTCACAGCGCTGCACATATGCCTCAATGTCCTTGTGCATGCTGGGCCAATACAAAACATCATGTGCACGTCTTTTGCACTTTTCAATACCCAAATGCCCCTCATGCACTAATTTAACCATTTCTGATCTCATGGAGGTAGGTATGACTATCCTTGTACCTTTTAACAGAACCCCATCTAACACAGACAGTTCACCTTTAAAGTGTTGGTAAGGCTTGTCAATCATAACCTGTCCTGGTTGATGTATCTGTTCCATTACTCTTTTTAGTTTCTCATCCTTTTGTGTTTCTTTCACTATCTTCGTCCATTTTGCATCTGACACTGGCATGTGTGCCTTAATAGAGTCTACATGTATTTGCACAGCTTCCTCTGTTGTGCTGCTGGTGTTGCTCAAGCTAGCCCTACTCAGCGCATCGGCTACAATTAGTTGCTTGCCTGGTGTAAACTCAAATTTCAAGTCATATTTCTGTAATCTTAACATTAGACGCTGGATGCGCAGTGGTGCGTCACCCAGTGGCTTCTGTGAGATCGCAATCAGTGGTTTGTGGTCTGTTTCTAGTATTACTGACCGTCCATACACATATTCATGAAACTTCTCACATCCAAACACTGCACCTAGAGTCTCTTTCTCTATTTGCGCGTAATTTTTCTCTGCGCTTGTCATGGTGCGTGATGCGTATGCGACTGGATACCACTCTGTGTCATGTTTTTGCAATAGCACAGCTCCTAGGCCGGCTTTGGACGCATCTGTGGACACTTTTAGCAGTTTGTCCTGATCATAGAATTTTAACACTGGCTCCTTTATTAGACTGCTTTTGAGCCACTCCCATTCTCTGGCATGCTCTGCCATCCACTGCCACATTGTATTGGTCTCTAACAAGCTTCTAAGAGCTATTGTGTTAGCTGATAAATTTGGGATAAATTTTCCCATGTAATTGACTAGCCCTAGGGCTCTTTGCAAGTCATTTTTGTCCTGCGGTACTGGCAGCTCTGCTATGGCCCGCACTTTTTCCGGATCTGGTTGCACGCCTGCCCCAGATAATTTTTCTCCCAGGTATGTAATCTCCTGTACCCCAAATTGGCACTTACTCTTATTCAGTTTCATACCTGACTTTTGCGCCTGTGTGAGAACTCTTGCCAACCTTTCGTCGTGCTCCTCTTTTGTTTTTCCCCAGACTACCACATCATCAAGAAAAACTCCCACCCCTTCTATTCCGTCAAACAATTGCTGCACAGTTCTATGGAAAATTTCAGGGGCTGAGCTAATCCCGAACGGCATTCGTAGAAAGCAATGCCTTCCAAATGGCGTATTAAATGTGCACAATTTAGCGCTTTCCTCGTCGAGCACTAGTTGGTAAAACCCAGATTTGGCATCTAATTTTGTGAAGTAACTTGCTCCACTCATTGTGCTGGTTATGTCAGATTTTGTTGGTAGCCTGTAATGCTCCCGCTGTATTACTTTATTTAGATCTTTTGGATCTATGCACAATCTCAAATCTCCATTTGGCTTCTCCACTATAACTAGTGAGTTAACCCATTCAGTTGGTTCCTCTATTTTTCTGACCACTCCGTCTGCTATCAGTGAGTCTAGTGTTTCTCTCAGCCTCTTTTTAAGAGCTATTGGCACTTTTCTTGCTGGATGTATGATTGGCTCTGCATTCTCTTTCAGCCTAATTTTTTGTTTGCCTGGTAGGCGGCCTATTCCTTTGAACACCTCTTTGTATTCTTTCACCCAGTCAGTGTGTTTGTGCTTACTTGTTGTAGCCTCTGTATTTTCTCGTGTTGTCACCTTGTCTGTATCAATGACATTCACCCTCTTGATCAGACCTAGCTGACTGCATGTTTTTAAACCCAAAATTGCTTGTCTATTTCCATCAACAAGTACAAACAATGCATTCACTGTCTTATCTTTGTTTGACAGTGTAACCCTGCACATTCCCTTAGTGGGTATTGACTTATTGTCATATGTTCTCAGATTAATCTTTTTATCTCTTATTTTCGGTTTGTTTTTCAGTCTTTTAAAATCTTTCATTGGCAGGATGTTTACCTGCGCACCTGTGTCGAGCTTCAGTGACATGTCCGTGCCATTCATCTCCAAGCACACTATCCATTCGTCAGCGCTCGTCTCTCCCTCGATGGCGTCCACGTAAAACTGATCCTCTTTGCTGCCGCTCTTTTTTTCCACGAGTTGCACCCTCTTCTTCGAGAAGCAGGTCTTTGCGAAGTGATTTTTTCCGCCACACTTGCGACATTCCTTCCCGAATGCTGGACACTGCTTCGGCGCATGTTGCATTCCACACCGCTCACAGTTCCCGCGCGCGCGCTCTGGGTTTGCCTCCCTTTTTCTTGCATGCAACGTTCCTTTCGGCTTGGCGCGCCGCACTGCATCGACCTCAGCAGTCTCTTTTTCCTTGCTGCTAAAAGTCTTTAATTGTGCCTTTGTACTCTCAGACGCTTGGCAAATCTGTATCGCTTTCTCCAGCGTTAAGTTAGTCTCTTTCAGTAATTGCATCCGCAATTTGTTGTCTTGGACCCCTATTACAATTTGGTCCCGTATCATTGACTCACTCAATGTTCCAAAGTTGCATGACTGACATTTCAACCGTAGGTCTGTGACATACAGCTCGATGGACTCTGACTCTTTCTGAAGTCTTTTTCTGAACACATACCTCTCGTACATTTCATTCTTTCTCGGTGTGCAATAATCGTCAAATTTCTTCATCACGGCGTCGAAGTTGCCTTTTTCTTCTTCCGTGAAGACGAATGTGTTAAACACATTTAGCGCCGCTCGCCCTGCTACTGTTAGCAGTAATGCTATTTTCCTCTCCTCGTCACGGAGACCGATAGCAAGCGAATAAAGTTCAAAACTTTGTTTGAATGCTTTCCAGTTCTCGTTGACGTTACCGGTCAACTTTAACTCGTCCGGCTGTCGAAGAGCGTTCATCTTCGCCGTCGGTTCGTAGTTTTATCCTGGTACCATGTAATGTTCTCCTGGAACCTTGTAATGTTCTCCTGGAACATGTAATGACGAGGCGCACACACACCGGGTGTCAGTTAGGACTTTTTACTTGTCACTTCAACTGCAACCAACAACTAACCACACAGTGGCTCATGTACATCTCCTTTTATAGTCAGGTCATGGCCGGGGTCATACTGCCCTCTAGTGGTGACTCTATAGGAACTTCACATATCAATACACTGGCTATCTGTAAGGAGGTTGTGTTTTTCAATGAAATCATCCAGCCTCTTTGTGAATATTTTTTCAAGTATTTTGGAGAATTGTGAGAGTAAAGAGACTGTCCTGTAATTTGTGAAGTGATGACTGTCTCCTGTTTTGTATAGAGGTGTTACTTTTGCTATTTTCATTTTGTCTGGAAATGTACCAGTTTGAAATGACAGGTTAC
This sequence comes from Pholidichthys leucotaenia, assembly GCA_020510985.1. Classification (NCBI taxonomy): domain Eukaryota; kingdom Metazoa; phylum Chordata; class Actinopteri; order Cichliformes; family Pholidichthyidae; genus Pholidichthys; species Pholidichthys leucotaenia. The sequence continues at coordinate 376,595,088 of CM035844.1, read as the reverse complement.
AGATGTGGGTGAGTGGCTTAACAATTCCCTCAATTACTTTTTTCACTATTGTCATGTCAATTTCATTCCAGTCCGTTGATTTTTTGTTCTTAAATTTACTCACAGTCTCGATAATTTCCTTTTCAGTAACTGCACCCAAAAAGATTGTGTTTGGGTTTCTATCTTCTATTTCATTCACAGAACCACTGTGGTTTGTTTCCGGAGTCACTATTGATTTTGCTAATTCAGGACCAACGTTTACAAAAAATTTATTGAAACCAGTGACCACATCTTCCATATTATTAATCAAACTGCCATTTTCAATAAAATATTCTGGATTATTTGCATACTTAGGACGATTACTAATAATCCCCTTGAGTACTTGCCATATTCCTCTTATGTTATTTTTGTTATCCTCTAGTATTCTGTTGTAATATTCTTTCTTACAGGTCCTCATTATAGTGGTAAGCTTATTTTTATATCTTTGATATTTGATCTCAGCTTCCACCATTCTGCATTTAATGAATTGTTTATTTAATGTATTATTCTTTTTACATGCATTTATTAACCCCTTGGTGATCCAAGGAATATTTTTTTTTTTGTTGTCTGTCACTGTATTGTTTTATAGGACAGTATTTATTGTACAATGATTGAAATATTTGTAAGAATTTATCATATGCTCTATTTATGTCATTTTCATCATAAACTATCCTCCAATCTTGTATTAATAATTCCTTTGTCAGTAAATACATTGATTCTTCGGTTCTTATTCTTTTATATTTAATATTTTTGGTATACTTTTTCTTCCTATAATCACATTGATAGACAACAAAAATCGGCAGTTGGTCACTGATATCATTTAATAAAAGCCCACTCCTGATATTATTTTCCATAATGTTTGTGAATATGTTATCTATTAGTGTGGCACTGTGCGACGTGATTCTGCTAGGTCCTGTAATTGTTGGATGTAAGCCCATGCTGTACATTGTGTTGATAAATTCTTCTGTCAAACTATGTTGTTTTGAGTTCATCAGATCTATATTGAAATCCCCACAGATGAACATAACTTTATGAGTTAGTTTTGCATACATTTTTTCCATCCAGTCCTTAAATAAGTCAATGTTTGATCCAGGTGTTCTATATACACAGCTCACTACTACATTCTTCACATTGTCCAGACAGATTTCTATTGTAATACATTCAAATAAATCATCCACAGTTACTGACAGATTTTCAACAACCTTGTATTTCAAGCTCTTGTCAACATAAATTGCAACTCCTCCTCCCTTTTTCACTTTTCTATTTATATAATTTAATTCATAGCCATCCATGGTAAAATCCACTCCTTTCTCTTCACTGAGCCACGTCTCTGATATTGCCACAATATTGAATGGCTCTTTAAACTGATTTAAATAATCTTTAATGTTATTAAAGTTTGCATAGAGACTCCTGCTGTTGAAGTGGATCATAGAAATATTGAAATCAGATGTGATCATTGTGTTGAAATGTTCATCTGTGTAATAATTACAGTCATTATTGATTGAGTTAAAAAGATTATTATCAGGGTCTATGTCATATTCTACGTCCTGTGGGTTGTGCTCTGTGTATTCAAAAACTTTCAGTTCCTGTTGTTCCTGTTTGTTGATTTTTTGATTCATGCTGTTGAATGTTTTGTTGCAAATGAGTAAAATCCTTCAGTGTCCTATAGTTGTCTGAATTGTTGCTGTGCTTCCAGTTCATATTTGTCCAGTTCCATAATATTACAGATGTTAATGACCTTGGCTTCTTCAGGTGATCCGTTTAATTTGATGAATATTTTACAGTTTGATGTCCAGGTGTTTGTGAATTTTTTTCTGCTTTTTCCATGTATCTTGCTTTCCTGGCTATTTCTGCGTTCTCTTTCGTGAGGTGCTCGTTTATGTAGATGTTGGTTCCTTTCAGCTTCCTACCTTGTTTCAGTAGCGCCGTCTTGTGTTTTCTGTTTACAAACCTCATGATCACAGCAGGTTTGTCGCCGTTTTTCCTGGGCAGAGGGTGGCAGGACTCGATGTTGGTGCAGTCCAGCTGGATTCCTTTCGACTGCATGAAGGCCGTCACCTGTTGCTCAGCGGATTCCTCATCCAGCTCACTTCCACTGCTGTCTGCGGCAACTGCTCTCGCATATGACCGGGGTTTGATGTGGAGCCCCATGATGATCACGTCGTTTGCCCGAGTGTTCTGGTCCATCTCAGCCAATCTGCTTTCCAGATACGCCAGCCTCTTGTCTTTTTCAGCGTTCTGGCTGCGCAGCGCTTTAATTTCCTCCACGAGGTCCAGTATACCTCTTTGCTGTGATTTTAGAGCAGACATTTCTTCTGCCAAGAAATCCAGTGCTTTTTTTTACTTCATCTTCATTTGGCAGAGCTCTCTTGGGACCCATTATTCCGGCCGATGATCGCTGATTTGGATAGTTCGAAAAAAAAAAAACGCACGTGGGAGAAATCCCTTTGTTTTCCCTGAAAATAATTTGCCTTACATTTCCAACATAGAGTATTATTTAACAGACCCATCCTATGTAGTCTCACTGGCGTCCAGTAGTATCTATGCATTATTTTATACTGTGTAAGTTTACTTCTGGCTTCCCTTACATATTTCCCACTATCTGACAAAATGTTTAACCACTTTTCTTCACTCATTGTACAATCCAGGTCTTCCTGCCATATTCTTCTCAAGCTGTCACATCCGTTACTAAGTAGACCATTAATTAGTCTGTAAAAAGCAGATGCATGAAGACATTTCAATGGTAATTTAAAAAAAATCTATGATAGGGTTACAGTCCTTATACTGATTCATTGATGTCAGACAGCTCCTAATTTGGAGATACTTCCAAAAGTGACCTTTCCCTGTAAGAGTGTATTTCTTGAGCAAGTCTGTATAAGACATGAGCACACCATCTTGATATAGGTCATTCACCTGGCGTATGCCACCAAGGTGCCACGTTTTCCAGTATAATGGTGTTTTCCCAATAATAATTGCTGGATTATACCATAAAGATGAGTAGGATTGGCTCAGGTGTGGGATCTTTAACATCCTATGTATTCTGATCCAGACCTCTTTTGAATGAGATAAGATAGGGTTCAGGGATCTATGTTGGGACTGGGAAAAACTATCTATAGGAGTAAATGGAGAGCACATTTCAGCTTCAATGTCAACCCAATCCAGTTTACTGTGTCTGCCTAAGTGTTTTGCTAATTTGGTCATTCCAAATGAAATATGATATAGCCTCAGGTTTGATAACCCCAGGCCTCCTTTATCCTTTGGCCAACACAGTTTGTTTATTTCGATCCTTGGTCTCTTCCCCTCCCACAGAAATTCTTTAATTATGAAGTCATATTGTTTAAAAAACTGTGGTGATATGGCAATTGGCAACATCATTGTTATATAATTGAGCTGGGGTGCAACAACCATTTTAACAACATTGATCTTGCCAAATGATGAGAGTTTTAATTTACCCCACTTATCTAACTTAATTTTAATTTTCTGTAACATAGGCTCGAGATTCAGACTGGGGACATCTTTGATATTCCGGCTTAACTTTATACCTAAGTATGACATTCCATTTGACACCCATTTGAAGTTAAAGCCAGATACTGAGCTAGGATGGCATGTACCAGAAATAGACATGGCTTCTGATTTTCTCCAGTTAATTTTGTATCCTGATAGTTTAGAATAAGACTGAATAGTTGTCATTAAATGTGGTAAAGAGTTCAAAGGATCTCTAATTAGTGTCAGAACATCATCCGCATACAGTAATAATTTATGTTCTTTCCTCCCTCCCACCACTCCCTTAATACTTCCGTCTGATCTGATGGCAATAGCAAGTGGTTCAAGTACAATGTTGAAAAGTAAGGGGGACAGTGGACAACCTTGTCTGGTACCTCTCGAAAGGTCGAAGAATGATAAAATCGTCCCATTAGTTGTTAAGGCTGCCTTGGGGTTTTTGTATATTATCTTAATCCAATTAATAAAAAACGGTCCAAAGCCGAACTGTGTTAACGTATAAAGTAAAAATTCCCATTCCACTCGATCAAAAGCCTTTTCGGCATCAAGTGAAATGGCTACAATCGGGTCCTGGTTTGAATGATTAAGCCAGATCAGATGTAATAATTTTCTCATATGGTCTGTAGAAGATCGATTTTTCATAAATCCGGCCTGGTCTGAATGAATTATATTAGGGAGTACTCTCTCTAAGGGAAGGGTAAGAATCTTTATAAGAATTTTGCAGTCCACGTTTAATAAGCTTATGGGTCTATAATTACAGGGTTCTGTTGTGTCTTTATCTTTTTTAGGGATTATTGATATTAAGGCTTCATTAAATGATGGTGGGAGGAATCCTAATATGAATGCCTCATTGTAGACTTCCAATAACTTTGGTGCTAATATTTCAATATATTGTTTATAATATTCTACTGGGAATCCATCCATGCTGGGTGATTTCCCCGTTTTCATCTGTGATACTGCCATCCTAATCTCCGCCTCTGTTATAGGATTATCTAAAAGTTCCACATGTTCATCGGCTAATTTTGGTAGAGTAATATTAGAAAAAAAATCATTGATGTCATTTGGATTTAAGCTGCCTTGTGATGTATAAAGTTCCCTAAAAAAACTGTTTAAATACATCATTTATTTCTTTACTAGATGACACCAGGGTATTCCCCTTCTTAATTATTGGTATCATATTGTAGGAGTTCTGTTGTTTAACCCCTTGCACTCCGGTCAATTTCCATAAAAATGCCAAAAAATAACGTGCCCAAAGTAAATCAAAAGATGTTCTTCAACCCTTTGCAGCATCTTCATGGGGTTGGTCTCATTTAAAAGAAAACACTTTGAATTTTTTGGCAAAACAGTCATAATCCCTCTAAGTGCTCCGGCCACTGAGTAACAGTCATCTAAACATAGTGAACTTGAAGAAAATAAATTTCGCCTGGGTGTTTTTTTGGATACAAATGCTTGCAAATAACACACAGCTTCAGATCCGGGCTGGAAAATGCAACAGAAATGTAGAACCAAGTGTTATCCAGCTGAGGTCAAAATTTTGTAACAATACCACAAAAAATGAATATATTTCACAGCTTTGTTCTCAGGTAGTTCCCATGCGTTTTTGAACTGTGCCAAATTGTGCCAAATGGTAAAGTTTGGAAAAACGTCTGTAACTTTTGAATGATTCAATATAGAAGCTTCATCTTGGGCTGTAATGAAAGGTGACACTCAGGGCTGTATGTGTGTGTGTGGGGGGGGGAGTTGTTTATTCATTCATGAATGAATGAATGAACAAACAAGCCCCCACACACAAAGAAGATGCTACGTAAAAAATGTGTGGCTTTTTTTTTACAAGAAAAAATAACCTACAGTGCACTAAAAATTATTCTAAAATATTTGTAATGTAGAAGATAACAACTCCCCCCCCACCCCCGTTACAGAGGACGGACATCGGCCATCGCTACATGACGGAATAGTCATGTGGTGTTTTGGCGACCGCGGCGCACAGTCACCGTGAACCCCCCCCCCCCCGCTACTCTTCTGTAGCGAGGGGGGGGGGTTCACGGTCCGGACGCGGTGCATGAACCGTGTACCGCCGCACACGGACTTTGGACTTCGTGCGCCGCACAGTTGTAATTTACCGATCGGTCAAAAGTCATTTTTGATAACAATTTTCAGGGATAAAGAATAATTTAGTTTATAACACTTACCTGTTCACAGCAGCAGCGTAGCTGGCCAACTTCTCTTCCTCATTGTCAGACGAACACGACGCTGGTCCGCTTGTTACGGACTCGTGGTTCTGGTCTCACTGTGGCGGCATGAAATAATAAGCAGCTGTACTGAGAGTTTTTGAGGGAGTTTATTAATCATACCACCATCACAGAACTCACCCCAGCGCCGTGCAGGCGCGCCGGAGCGAGCTCTCAGGCTCTCAGGCAATCGTGTGGTCAGCCGAGCAGCCGTCAGAGAGAGAGAGAGAGAGAGTGAGCATGAGATATTCAGTCACTTATATACCCAGTTACAGACAATACATGAAAGGCATGGGACATTTGCATCACAGTCAGAGCAGGAAGCATGAACATTTGCATTTGAGTCATACATATCGACAGCAAGACAGGCAGGAAGGAGCTAGACAAAGAGCGGCTGCCTATTGATATCAATACACACATCTCATTGTTCTGCTAATTGCCCCAGCTGAGCGCTCTGCTTGTCCCAGTCTGTTGTGGGGGTCACCCACACTCGCGACCCGGTCAAAATATAATTCCATTATTGCGGTTTTGCGCTTCCATGATTGCGGTTTTGGTGAACGATTTTTCAAAACAAATAACAGTAGTAATTAAAAAAGACTGGCGAACGCGTGTGTGTCACCCAGCCTTCGTCGTCAGCCTCCGTCGGTCTATGATGACCATGGAAGAGAATCCTAAACGTCTATTCTGCTGGAATAAAAAAAAAAAGCACTGCCTGTGGCTGAACAGACCCATGCGCGAATGGCAGTCCCTGTCACACAGGTCGCACTTGTGGGTGGTCTCCGTGCTGCTGGGTCTGTGGCGGTTCTTCCTGTGGGTCCTTTTTTCATCTGCTGCAGCAGTCTCTCTTCACCCAGCCTTACACAAAACAGCTTTCGAACTTCTGTGCTTCAATTGGCTTGCTGCATTCGCAGCATTGGTAGGCGGGTCCTTCTTGCTAGGTTTTCAGTCATTGGTTCTTCAAGGTTTCAGAAACCCAATTCAAGGCTCTTATTAGTTGAATGAGAGGTCAATCATATCTAATCTGTTCGCGGCTGTGTCTGTAGTGGAAGAATGGAAATGCAGCTTTTTTTTTCAGTGCGCTCTTGGATGCAGCGCCCTCGTGCGCCCTCGTGCACTCTCGTGCGCTCTAGTGCGCCCTTGTGCGCTCTAGGACGCAGAGACGTGCCCGTCCGCGGTACACCGGAGTGCAAGAGGTTAAGTTGCCTACTAAGCAGCTTGCCTGTTTTCTCCCCCTCCTCATAGAAAGTTGCTCTGAGCCTAAATAAGGCATATTCAGCTTTTTTATTATAGATTTCCTGCAACTGGAATTTAAATTTACATATATCTTGATATAATTTATCTGAAAAATGTCTTGATAGTACTATTTCCAATTTTCTAATTTGATATTCCAGATCCTTGATTTTATCCCTATTTTCATTTCTCTTTTTTGATGCCTGTCCTATGATTTTCCCCCGGATAAATGCTTTACATGCTTCCCCTTCTGTGGCTCTTGAGCCTGTAGTACCTGAATTGAGCTCAAAGTAATACTTGAGTTCTTCCTTCATTGTCAGACTAAATGTTTCATCATGTAAAAGTGATGTATTTAACCTCCATCTGCCTTTTCTATCCTTGTCAATATCAATGTCAATACATAACTCTATAGCTGCGTGATCTGACAGGGCCATTGCATTTATTTTACTCTCAATTACAGATTTTACAATATTACTTGAAATTAGAAAAAAGTCTATCCTGGAGTATGATTTCTGGCAGTGGGAGAAGAAGGTGTACTTCCTCCCCCTCGGATTTACCAGTCGCCAAATATCCACCAAGCCCACATCTTCACACAGCATATGCAATGCAGCCCTATCCTTTGTAGTTGTTGATCCACTGAATTTACTCTTATCCAGAAATACATCCATCACTTGGTTGAAGTCACCTGCCAATATAATTTGACCCTCTGCTTCCCTAAAATTTTGTTCACTTCATTAAAAAAATTTGGGTCTTCTTTATTAGGTGCATATATGCTACACAACACCATTTTTACCCCATTAATAATTGCCTCAATACAGACCATTCTGCCTTCATTATCCTTACGTTCTTTGACCAAAACAAAACCCAATTTTTTATTTATTAGAATACAAACCCCATTCCTCTTGCTTGAGTAGGAGCTATGAAAAACCTGGCCCACCCAGCCCCATTTCAATTTGGCTGCCTCCTCTCCCTTAAAGTGGGTCTCTTGAATGAAAGCTATATCTACTTTATTATGTTTGAGATATGTTAGGACCTTCCCTCTCTTTTTAGGATCCCCACAGCCATTAATGTTCCAGCTGATATATTTAACGTAATTATTAGCCATGTATTTGGTTAAAAGCATGAATATTCATGATAGGGGACTGGCTACCTGATGTCCTACTATAGCCAATATCCCACTTTAAAACTTACGTCTTACTTGTGATAATACTAGCAGTTATTTCCCAAGTTATTTCAGTCAGTACCATACCCTTATCAAAACACATATTAATATAGACTTGAACATTTTTGAACTGAATACCTCTGAACATCTGAGGTAAGAAACAAAAATAATAAAAACTTAAATGCACTTCAAACAACATTAACAGGGGCATAAGGTCCCTGCTCCTTAGTAACAACTCAAAAATATAAAACAAAAACAAAAACATCTTGGACCGTGGAGTATCGCTCACTCAGCCACTAGGTGTCTCCTCTGGCCTTGGCTCAGGCAGCACAAAACTAAATCCTCACCCCTCCCCCCCACACCAATTCAACAACATGTGGGTGTTTATATATTTACATATTTATTCCATCTAGCTACAATGCTCTGCACTGTGTGTTCATATATTCATATATTTATTCCATCCAGCTACAATGCTCTGCACTGTGTGTCTGTGTGTGTGTGTGTGTATATATATATTTTATAGTAATATGTACATATGTATATTAGCTGCTCTTGCTTGCTTGTTTTTTTTTTTTTTTTTTCTTGCCTTCTGATTGTTGCTCTGAGTGTTGCTATCCCTGTGCTGTTGCAATCCTGGAATTTCCCCGTTGTGGGACTAATAAAGGCTTATCTTATCTTATCTTATCTTATCTTATCTTATAATATTAAATCTATTACCCATTGAATGTCATTGGTCCACGCTATATGCATAATGGTATACAGATTCATTCATGCCTAGTAAAATTCTCCACGATATATTGTTCAGCAACCCTTGCATCGGTAAAGCTGCAGCTCTTCCCTTCCCATGTAAAGCGCAATGTAGCTAGATATGTCAGCTTGTATCTTACGTTATGGAGCTGCAGAGATTTCCTCGCTGCCGTGAAAGTTTTCCTCTTTAATGCCAGTTCTCTAGCAACATCCGGGAACACAGATAATTCCAGATTCTCCCATTTTATTCCGCGTTTCTCTCTCACCATGGTGATCACTTTCTCCCTCGCTGATTGTCGTAGAAATCTAATGAGCACCGGTCTGGGCGGCTGGTCCCCGGCAGGTCTGGGGGCCGACGTCCGGTGTGCTCTCTCCACCTCAAATTCTCCATCCACGTCAATGCCGAGCCCTTCGCATAAGATTTTCTTCACACACGTTTCCATCGTGCCGTTTGTTCCGTATGTTTCCTTCAAACCCACAAGTCTCACGTTATTTCTGTTAGAGTGGTTTTCCAGCTCCTGTAGACGGTTCTGTAATATTTCCATCTTTTTATCGCGGGCTTCATTGTCGTTCGCTAGTGGGTCTACTGTATCTTCCAGTTTAGAAATCCGTACCTCCATCTCCTCCAACCTCTCATGTATGTTGTTCACTGCATTCTTTAGCTCCGTAGTTGTAGTTTTAATGGTTGAGGTATCTGCTGCAACCACCTGAAGCGTCATGCTTATTTTGGTAATTTCAGCAAACATAGTCTCCATGTTCCTTGGCTCGGCGTCCTGTGTATTGGGTTTTAAAGTGGGTATTGCGGCTTCCTCCACATGGCTGGGACTTTTCCTGGTAGATATGCAGCCTGTGTGTCCTCCCTTAGAAGTCATTTGGACTCAAAAACTATCACCGGGCAGCTTAAACAAACATATAGGCACTGACCGAGGCTGGTTTGCTCGAGGAATGTAACAAATAGTTAGGTATAAAACAATTTGGTGGACAGGGCGAGAAGAGCTAAATTAGTGTGCTGCCATCTTGCTCGGCGTACCCACGTGACTCCCTTTGTTGACAATTTTAACTTATTTTGGAACCGCCCATCACTTATGAGGCTTGATGGCATTCACCCAAATAGACTTGGTGCTGTCGTCGAATGGTTCTTGCGAGCCATTAATAAGAGCCAAGGGCCAACCAGTGAGTTTGCGTGGTTTATTAATAAAGGAAGGCAACAAAGGAAAAGAGCCTCGTGGGGCAAAACACAAATAATACAAGAGGGATAACGATGGGGGAAGAGAGGAGGGCTGGAGCCGGACGTAGGGACTCCAGCCTAATCCACAGCGAGAGGTACGTGTGGATAGCGTGAGGTCGCAGCCCTGAGCAAACAGGGCCGCTCCCTAATATAGGGGTTGACAGCTCATCAGCTGATTAATGGTAATTGGCCTCCAGCCGTCCTGTGGTGCTTGGCTTCTGACAGCCGGAAGCATCGCCGAGATGCTGTCATAACAAAGGCCTGGCTGAGATGATGTATGGCCTGAGCACGGACGACATCGGCGCTCAGACCATGACAGGTGCACGTGTTTTAAGAGACAATCTTTTCTATTCCATTCGGTGTTTTTTGGTACAGTGATTGGGACCTGGTGTGTTTACCCGCTCTGAAAGTTCTGGGTTTGCCAAACTGCCCTTTTTTGGTTCTGTTCCCACGTGTTGTATCGATCCCATTAACTCAGGTGGTCTTTACCGTTTGGATCAGCCTTTGATTTATAATCCTTCAGAGATTGAGTCTGTCTCCCGTTGCCCTAAATATTGTAACCCAGGACAAATACAACATAACCTGAAAAACACATGCACTTCTGCAGCTCCTCCTCATCCACCACCTTTCAACTTTGCCCCTCTCTCCTCCCTTAGAGAACCTTTTTCTGCTCCCTCTAAAGTTAATAAAAAAGTTAAAAAAATAGAATGCATAAACTTCCCAGACTGATTAAACAAAATGTTGGTAAAATTCTAATCCAGCCTCAAGTCCCTAAAATTAATAAAATTAATAATTTGGCCTCTGTTCCTCCACAAAGTTTAAAAATTAAAATGTGGCTTATTAAACATTAGGTCTCTATCTTCTAAGTCTCTTCTGGTCCATGATCTATTAATCGATCACCAGATCGATCTACTATCCCTCACAGAGACCTGGCTTGGGCATGATGATTATGTTGGTCTGAATGATTCAACTCCATCTGGGTATTTAAACTGTCATAACCCCAGAGGTTCTGGTCGTGGTGGTGGAGTGGCGGCAATTTTCCATTCTAAATTACTAGTTAATGTTAAGCAGAAATTATGTTTTAATTCATTTGAAGGTTTGGTCCTCAGTGTGGGGCCTGTTGACAATCTTGGCTTGAACCCAATTCTTTTTGCCATAGTTTATCGTCCTCCCACAGCCTATTCAGAGTTTCTATCGGAATTTGCCGAATTTTTAGCTGATTTAGTGCTGAAAACCGATAGAATAATTATTGTAGGGGAGTTTAACATACATGTTGATGTTGAGAGTGACTGTCTTAATAAGGCATTCAATTCAATTTTAGACTCAATGGGGTTTTCCCAAAAAGTAAAAAATTCTACCCATTATTTCCACCATACATTGGACCTTGTTTTGACTTATGGTATAGATATCGAAAATCTGGTAGTGTCTCCTCATAATCCTGTACTGTCTGACCATTGTCTGTTATCTCTGATCACTTATTTCCTAAAGAAAAATACTACTACAGCAGATGTCTTTCTGATGATGTTGTTGCTATTTTTTTTGCAGATTGTCTCCTCTATGCCATGGGTCAACTCAACAGAAACACCAGAAATAAATGATGGAGAGTCTGCTCCATTCGTGATTGATAGCATGGTTGATGGTGTTACTGCCTCTCTGTATCAGACTCTAGATTTGGTAGCCCCTTTAAAAAAGAAAAAGTCTAATCAGAGATTTCTTACCCCTTGGTTTAACTCAGAAACTCGTGGCTTAAAACAGAAAACTCGTCAATTGGAAAGGAAATGGCGTTCAACTAATTCAGATGAATTCTACTTAGCATGGAGAAATCATTTCTTAATCTATAAAAAAATCTCTTAGAAAAGCTAGATCAAGCTATTATTCTGCATTAATAGAAGCAAACAAGAATAACCCCAGGTTTCTCTTCAATACTATAGCCAGGCTTACAAAGAGCCAGGACTTGGTCAATCCTCGAATCCCCCCTGAGCTTTCTAGTCAGGACTTTCTGAACTATTTCAATCTTAAAATTTTATCTATTAGAGATGAAATCAGTCAGATTCTTCCTACCGTAAACTCTAGTACATTAACTACTGCAACTCCCTCAATTGATATCTGCTTAGATAAGTTTACTCCAACTGACCTCTTAAAGTTGGATAAAATAATTTCCTCTTCAAACCTTCTTCTTGCCTTCTGGATCCTATTCCTTCCAGGTTATTTAAAATTATCTTCCCAATTATTGGTAGCCGTATTCTTCTTATCATTAATTCTTCTTTAACTCTGGGTTATGTTCCACTGGCTTTTAAAACTGCTGTAATCAAACCCTTACTTAAAAAAACGATGCTCAATCCTGGAGTTTTTGCCAATTATCGACCAACCTCTAATTTGCCTTTCATTTCAAAAATCTTGGAGAGAGTTGTTGCTGTGCAATTATCTGACCATTTGCAGGGAGTTGTCATGGCGGCCGCTGGGCCGTCATTAACTTCAGCTGCGCACACACCTGCCACTGGTAATCAGCAGGCTTTAAAAGCCAGTGTCTCAGACTGCTCTGCACGGAGTCGTCTGTCGCCTTTGCTTCGCAACGTGTCAAGGATATGACCTCAAGCCAGAGTTGGAACCAAGTCGTCACGCCAAGCCACGCCACGTAAACTACAGCATCACTCACCTTGTCAAAGTGTTCTCCCCTGTGCACAGGTGGACCTCCCTGGCGGCGGACTCACCTCCCTTGATAACGGGACGTCATCTCCTTCTCCTCGGATCTCCTCCTCACCTCTTCAGCACCGAACACCATGCACACCACGCTACACCAGGACACGGAGCCAGCAGGACTCTCGCAGCGGCACCCGCAAGTAAGCAGCACAAGCCTCAGCTTCCCGTTCGCATGAACTGTAATAACATCCTGTGCTTGTGTGTTCCCGGGTTGCCAGGTCGCAGCAAGAACCGCTCAGCTCCAGTGGCCAGACTGCTACGCGCTCACTCACTCATTCACACACGCCACACTCTTCACTAATCAATAAATAATTGTCAAATTAATCTACTTGTATCAGCGTCTGTCTCCTGGGTCCTACAATCATGTCAGGAGTTGGTTTGTTTGAGGTGTTTCAATCTGGGTTCAGAGCTCATCACAGCACTGAAACTGCCTTAGTGAAGGTCTCTAATGACCTCCTGACTGCATCTGATAATGGACTTGCCTCTGTTCTTGTTCTTTTAGATCTCAGAGCAGCCTTTGACACTATCGATCATGCCATTCTACTTGATGGATTGGAACACTTTGTTGGATTCAGTGGAACTCTGTTGCAGTGGTTTAGAGCTTATTTGTCTGACAGATTTCAGTTTGTCCATGTCAGTGATGGATTTTCTTCCAGCTCTAAGCTCAGTCACGGAGTTCCACAGGGATGTGTGTTGGGCCCTACTCTTCTTAGTCTATATATGCTCCCGTTGGGCAATAATGTCAGAAAGCACTGTATACATTTTCACTGTTACGCAGATGACACACAACTATACCTGTCAATGAAACCCGATGATTGTGATCAATTAGCCAAGTTAGATGCCTGTCTTAAGGACATCAAAGCTTGGATGACTTGTAATTTTTTACTGTTGAACTCTGATAAGACTGAAGTCATTGTTGTTGGCCCAAAACATCTTAGAAATTCCTTTTCAGATTATGCCCTTAATTTAGATGCTGCCACTCTCACTCTGAACAGTTGTGTGAGGAACCTTGGAGTTATTTTTGATCAGGATTTGTCCTTTAATTCACATATTAAAACTGTTTCTAGGACTGCCTTCTTCCATCTGCGCAATATTGCCAAGATCAGGAGGATCTTGTCTCTGAATGATGCTGAGAGACTGATTCACGCCTTTGTCAGTTCTCGATTAGATTATTGTAATTCGCTATTATCTGGTTGTCCTAAAGTATCTTTAAAAAAATCTTCACTTGATTCAAAATGCTGCTGCTAGAGTTTTAACTGGTTCTAGAAAAAGAGATCATATTTCCCCGGTTCTGTCCTCCCTCCATTGGCTTCCCATAGAATTTAGAATCAAGTTTAAAATCCTTCTTCTTACTTTCAAAGCTCTTAACAATCTGACCCCCCCAATATATAAAAGATCTGATATTATCTTACCATCCTAATAGAGCATTATGCTCCCAAAATGCTGGCTTACTTGTGGTGCCCAGAATCTCCAAAAGTACAGTGGGAGGCAGAGCCTTCTGCTACCAAGGTCCTTCTCTGGAACCAGTTACCACTCTGGGTCCGGAAATCAGACTCGGTCTCTGTTTTTAAGAACAGGGTAAAATCCTTCCTTTTTAATATAGCTTACATTTAAGGAGGGATTTTATGTCTCTTAACCCCACTCTTGTTCTATTGTTATCTGATCCATGCTGCTGGTTGACCTCCAATAATGTACTTGGCATCTTACTGTTATTTTCTTTATGTCTGTCCTTTCCATCCTCCCTATCCCCTCATCTCCAGCCAGTCACAGCAGACGTCTGCCCCTCCCTGAGCCTGGTTCTTCCTTCCAAATGGGAGCTTTTCCTCTCCACTGTTGCTTAGTGCTTGCTCATAGGGGATCGTCTGATTGCTGGGTCTTTCTGTGACTGTGTGGTTTTTTTCTGCACTGTGGCACCACGAGATGGATTTTGTTGTGATGTGGTGCATTATAAATAAAGCTGAATTGAATTGAATAGATTAGATTAAAAGATTAAAAGAAAGGAACAGAATAATACAACAAAGGGGAAAAAAATCCAACAAGGTCAAATTAAACAATAACTCCTCGGATTATACAATTCAACATAAGTTATCTGAAATGGGTTTTGGCTGAAGCCGCAGCTTATATTGCCCACCCATGTTCTATCTAAGAATTCAAAATACAATAAAATAAAAGTGATTACAAATCAGAACAAAGCTAAGACAAAACGTGACAAAAAACTAAGCAACAGTACAACATAGACTGGATATGATAATCCTTATGTGATTTTACATGTAATTTTGTATAAATGTTTGGAGTATTTCTTCCTTTAGTTTTTGTTTAAATTGTCCAAGCATTGTACATGATTTTAATTCAGGTCCAAAAGTGTTCCATAGTCTGACTCCTTACACTGAGCCACAGTGCTGCTTGGTGGTAGTTCTCACTGAAGGTTTTTGAAATATACATGTTCCTCTGAAATGATATTGTTTCTCCCTTATTTGGAACAACTTTTGGATATTTGTGGGCAGTGATAGATTCTTCACTTTAAACATTGTTACTGCAGCTTTAAAATCAACCAGATCTTTCAACTTGAGAGCTTTTAATTTAAGAAAAAGTGGGTTTGTTGGTTCCCTGTAAGCAGCTTTATTTATTATTCTAATAGCTCTCTTCTGAAGCATAAAGACTGGATATACTGTATGTTTGTTTTATATGTATTTCCCCATACTTTAGTACAATATGTCATGTATGGGAGTATTAATCAATGATACAAAGTATATAATGTGGGTTGATTCAGCAAATATTTCACTCTGTGTAGTATTGCGATTGATTTGGATATTTTACCTTTAATATAATTAATATGTGACTTCCAACACAGTTTATTATCAATTATTACTCCAAGAAATTTAATTTTGGATACCTTTTCAATCTCTACACCATTTACACTGAGTTTAGATACTGAGTTGTTGTGATGGTTGTTAAAAATTATAAATTTTGTCTTACTTAATTTAAATGTTAATTTGTTTGAATCAAACCTTAGTTTGAGCTTTCCTAATTCCTTTCCGAGTATATCCAAAAGTTGTTCCAAATTGCTTCCACTGCATAATAAAATAGTGTCATCTGCAAACAGTAATAAATCCATTTTTTCCAAAACTTTACATATATTATTTATATACATATCGAATAACAATTGCCCCAAAACTGAACCCTGTGGGACTCCGCAAGTAACCTTCAGTAACTGCGAGTTACATACTGATATCTGTTCTTTAAGTAACTACATAACCAGGACTGTGCTACTCCCCTAATACCATAATTCTGTAGTTTCTTTAACAATAATTTATGATACACTGTATCAAATGTTTTTTTTAAGATCCAGGAATACCCCCAACTGAATACTCTTTATTTTCTACAGCAGTTGATATTTTTTCTATAAATTCCATTAGAGCAAATGCAATTGTCCTCTTGTGTCTGACCCCATATTGTTGCTCACACAATAAATTATTCTTCATTATAAAGTTATCAATTCTCTCACAGAATATTTTTTCGAGTATTTTAGAAAATTGTGGGAATAGTGAAATAGGCCTATAGTTTGCAAATTCCCCTCTGTCTCCCATCTTGTATATCGGAATTACTTTGGCGATTTTCATTGCATCGGGAAATATACCTGTTTGGAGAGACAGGTTATAGATATACTTCAGTGGCTTCACTAAACATTCAATGATAGTTTTGACTAAAAGCATGTCAATGCCATCACAATCCGTAAATGTGATGATGTGATCCATAGATGTTTTACTTTTAAATGATTTAACAATTTCAATGACCTCTCTGTCATCTGTGTTCTTTATGAAGATGAAATATTTTATAGCAATGCTTTTGCTTATTGTATCACCTGTAGGTGCTGTAATGGGTATTTCTCGTGCCAAATTAGGACCAATGTGAACAAAAAAATTGTTAAATTCATCTGCAGGTGAGACTGCATTCACACTCTAAGTCGTTTTTTTTTTTTTTTGAAAGATTGGTTGGGTAGCTTGTATTTCTGTTTTTATTTCCAAGAATATTGTTAAGTATTGTCCATGTATTTTTAGTGTTATCTCTGTTTTTCTCCAGTTCTTTACTGTAATAGTCTCTTTTACTACATCTCATTATATATATTAACTTATTTTTGTATGTTTTATACCGCTGCTCTGCTTCTTTTGTCCTTTTCTTTAGAAAAGCTTGATATAGTGATTTTTTTTTCTTTTTACACGCTTTTTGTAATCCCTTGGTTAACCATGGCTTGTCGACAAATTTCTATTTAAGTTTTTTCTTTGCTAATGGACAATTTTTTTTCTCATAAAGAGCAGTTACAATGTTCATGAATGTATCGTAGGCTTCATTTACATCTGATATATAGACTTTTGTCCAGCCTTGCTTCAGCAGGTCTTCTCTAAAAGACCCCATTGCATTTTGTGATTTGTATCTGAAAAATTTTAAAGTTTTTTTCTGTATTGGTCCCCATAGGGCCATGGATAAATGCAAAGACTGGCAAATGTCACTTATGTCATTTATCAATAATCCACTTTCTAGTTTCTTAACAATAATATTAACAAACAGGTTGTCAATAAGTGTAGCAGTGTGAACTGTGATTCTACTGGGATGTGTTATTGTAGGATATAGACTCATACTGTACATATAATTTATGAACTCTGTAATTACATTTTGTTGAAATGGATTTAGTAAATCAATATTAAAGTCTTCACAGATTACAACCATTTTCTTATTAGTTACATTGTTGTATAGCTCAACTAACTTATCTCTGAATGTCTCAACGCAAGTTCCCGCCATTCTATATATACAACTTATAATTAGATTTTTTGTTTTATCTTGGTCAATCTCAGCAGTAACACATTCCAGAATCCCTGGTAGTGCAAAGGACATTCCATTTACAAGTTAACACCTATACAGTTCATCAATATGCAAAGCAACACCACCACCCTTTTTTTGAGATCTGTTAATATAAAACATCTGATATCCTTCTATTGCCATCAAAGAAGCCTGCTCTTCATTGATTCAAGTTTCAGAGACTGCAATAGCTGTAAATTTTCTATCTAGCTGTTTTAGATAGTCCTGAATCTGTGGAAAGTTTTTGTTAAAAGGAACTCCGATTATATTGGCATGTTAGCTCTATATGCTTTATTTTGATGTTAGTAACATAACTATGATATAATTTTTTTGAAAATAATTCCCAGTTTTATATATTTTTAAAAAACTTTATTACGATGTAAATTGCCATTTTTGTTTACGTCGCAATGCATTCTGGGTAGTGACGTAGATTGGTTGTGCTGCATGTAGCAGCAGCGGTCTGTAAACAGCCTTTTCAGTTCGAACCAGTGCAAAGCCAAAGCAATAAAGACAATGACGAAGACACACAAAATGAAAATGGACTTGAGGATGAAGACAGCAGCCATGAGGAAGCTAGAGCTGGTCATGTTGGATGGTGTTTTTGTGGCAAATGTTCGCCAATGCTGACGGAGAAGTAGAGCAGTTCGAAAGACCAAAAAAAAAAAAAAAAATCTGTTAGAAAGAGCTCCACTTCATTTCTGCCGCTGTCCATGGTACCTGATGCTATAAATGTATCTTGTTCAGTCACTTGTTAAAGTGGTGGAACAGGATGCATGCCTGCTTTACAGATCTGTCCTGTATCACAGCACATCAAAGCTTTGATGCCGTTTGCATTAATCCGTCGTTTGTAGCCAGACACACCTGTGAGCTCTTTCATGAGCTGGGGGTGACGAAAATCCTCAAAATCCTCAGGGCTAAAGTGATTAGAGCCCAGCCGCGGGTCTTTGGGAAGTTGGACTCTTCCAGCCGCATCCTCCCACTTTTAATAATAATAATAATAATAATAATAATAATAATAATAATGCATCAGATTTATATAGTGCTTTATCATATACACTCAAAGCGCATGTCGAAGATTTGGCTGGTAGTCATTTGGAACGACTTTGGAGCACTGCTTATGGACGTTCAACCCGCAGTCTGAGAAAGCAACAGAGAAATTGCTTTATGTTGCTGAGAGTCCATGTTTATCAGTTCAGTGCCCATCATGCTTGTAGACAATTTTTTGTGTTTGAGCATTCTATTGTAAGTAAATCAACAATATATAAGTTTCACCTTAAAATAATGCTTCGTCAAGCGCACGCTTGAGACACTCAAAGCGGAGAGACACTCGCGGAGCGGAGAGACACTCAAGCGCATGCTATATCGCTCAAGCGCACGCTCAAGCGTGCGCTTTGAGCGATATAGCGCTTTATCATAGCGTGATAAATATATATATCAGCTTTATCAGCTTTATCAGTTCGCCTACCAGCATGGCATTGGGGTGGAGGATGCGGTGATCTTCCTCCTTCACCGTTCTCTGTCCCACCTGGAGAAGCCCGGGAATATGGTGAGGATCATGTTCTTTGACTTCTCCAGTGCTTTCAACACCATCCAACCGATGATCCTGAAGGACAAGCTGCTGCGCGCAGGGGTGGACCAGCACCTGTCATCATGGATCCTGGACTACCTCACGAACCGGCCTCAGTTTGTGAGAACCTGGGACTGTGTTTCCGATATGATCATCAGTAGCACGGGGGCCCCCCAGGGAACGGTGTTGGCTCCCTTCCTGTTCACTCTTTATACTGCGGACTTCTCACACAACACAACACATTGCCATCTACAGAAGTTCTCTGATGACTCTGCGATCGTTGGTCTCATCTCCAACGGAGATGAAGCTGAGTACAGAGGGCTTATCCAGGACTTTGTGGACTGGTGCCATCGGAACTGCCTCCAGATCAACGCGAGGAAAACTAAGGAGCTGGTGGTGGACTGCCACAGGCATGGGCAGCCCCTCACAGCACCAGTAAATATACAGGGAACAGACATCGAGATGGTGACATCCTATAAGTACCTGGGTGTTCATCTGAACAATAAACTAGACTGGTCACACAATACTGACGCACTCTACAAGAAGGGACAGCGCAGGCTGTTCCTGCTGAGGAGACTCAGGTCTTTTGGTGTACAAGGGGCGCTGCTGAAGTCATTCTATGACACGGTGGTGGCATCAGCCATCACTTTTGGAGTGGTCTGCTGGGGCAGTGGCATTACTGCAGCCGATAGGAAGAGACTGAACAAACTGATTAAGAAAGCTAGCTCTGTCCTGGGGCAGCGCCTTGATCCGATGGAGGAGATAGGAGAGAGAAGGACGGTGGCTAAACTGTCATCTCTGCTGGAGTCCGAGTTCCACCCTATGCAGGACATACTGGATGCACTGAGGAGCTCATTTAGCAGCAGACTACATCATCCCAGGTGCACAACCGAGAGGTTTCGTAGGTCCTTCCTACCAACGGCTGTCAGACTGTACAACCTAAGCAGGGCTGCTCGCAGAGATAGCAAAAAGACGTAACAAACTAATAGTTTTTTTTGAATGCAAAAGATGCAATACAACTAGGAACATACCGGTCGCTATGGAGGGTGAGAATATGTATGGGCACATAATCATACCATGTAGGATAACTAAATAGATGGTTATGCTGTTTCATCCCACCTAGCAACAATGCTCTGCACTGTGTGTGTTTATATATTTACATATTTATTCCATCTAGCTACAATGCTCAGCACTGGGTGTGTTTATATTCATATATCTATATATTTATTCCATCTAGCTACAATGCTCCGCACTGTGTTTTTATATATCTACATATTATTCCATCTAGCTACATTGCTCCGCACTGTGTGTGTTTATATACTTGCATATTTATTCCACCTAGCTGCAATGCTCCGTACTGTGGGTGTTTATATATTTACATATTTATTCCATCTAGCTGCAATGCTCTGCACTGTGTGTTCATATATTCATATATTTATTCCATCCAGCTACAATGCTCTGCACTGTGTCTGTGTGTGTGTGTGTGTGTGTATATATATATACAGTATATTTTATAGTAATATGTACATATGTATATTAGCTGCTCTTGCTTGCTTGTTTTTTTTCTTGCCTTCTGATTGTTGCTCTGAGTGTTGCTATCCCTGTGCTGTTGCAATCCTGGAATTTCCCCGTTGTGGGACTAATAAAGGCTTATCTTATCTTATCTTATCTTATCTTATCAAGCGTGCGCTATAGCGCTTGATCATAGGCACTCATAGAGTGACGGAAATGTGGCTGCCAATCCGCACCAACGGCCTCTCTGGCCACCACCGAACATTTAAACATTTTTACACATACATACCCAGTGTTATGGGCACTGGAGGCAATGCGGGTGAAGTGTCTTGCCCAGGGACACAACGGCAGGATATCTGGGGAGACCGTGATTTGAACCGCCAACCATCTGGTTATTAGACGACCTGCTCTACCTCCTGAGCCGCTGCCACCCTACTTTTTCCTCACCGTGGCTGCACGGTGGCGCAGTGGTTAGCACTGCGGCAGCACAGTTTACCCTTGGCCGGGGGATTGTGGGGATCGTGGGATCGTGGGTTCGATCCCAGCCCCCGACCAACAGTGATCTGTGTGGAGTTTGCATGTTCTCCCCGTGTTGCGTGGGTTTACTCCGGGATTTCTCCGGTTTCCTCCCACATGCCAAAAACATGCATGTTAGGTTAATTGGCTGTTCTAAATTGTCCCTAGATATTTGTTTCCTATAGGCCCTTAGAATAGAGGGTTAGTATTAATGAAAGCGCTTTGAGTGGTCTTTGTGACTTGAAAAGCGCTATATAAGTGCAGGTTAGTTAGTTAGTTAGTAGTCAACTTTCCCTCTTTAGGAAAGCTATGGAGGCTTACCCCGCTCTCTTTATTTCCCTTTGATTGGAAATTACATCCAAAAGCCGCGCAATGTGGCATTTTTACTGACAAATGGCAGTAGTTCGTAGCTTCGCTTCTTGGCTTTTATAAGACAGAAAAAACGGCTGCAACAATTCTACGTCACTACCCAGAATGCATTGTGACGTAAACAAAAATGGTGAGTTACATCATAATAAAGTTTTTTTAAAAATATATAAAACTGGGAATTATTTTCAAAAAAAATTATATTATAGTTATGTTACTAACATCAAAATAAAGCATATAGAGCTAACATGCCAATATAATCAGAGTTCCTTTTAAGACTTCTGCTGTTATAGTGTATTATTGATAGTTCACCATCTACTTGCACTTGACTTTTGAATTGCTTTTCAGTGTAATATTCACAGTGAGTATGAATATTATTGAAGAAGTGGTTGTCAGGATCAATTTCATTGTCTATTTCTTGTAGTTTATGTTCAGCATAATGAGATATTTTCAGAGTCTGAATTTCCTCTCTCCATGTCAGATGATTTCCTCCAACTGGGGATGATTGATGTCTACTAAAGTCAGTCATGAGTTGTTGTTTTTTTTTTTTTAAAGTACATTATCATGTTATGTCACAAAAGGACTGTTCTTGCCCTGTGTGTGGATATGGATTATCGTAGTCTCTTAATTTTCTTAATCAGTGTTCATCAATATTTAAGTCAGTGAGATCTCTTATTATTATTATGGCCTTTGCTTCTTCAGGTGTTCCATTTAGTTTAATCCAGACTCTACAGTTTCTTGTCCATGTTGCCTGTATCTTGCTTTGTCTTTTCAACATCCGTGCTTGCCGTGCTATTTCAGCATTAGTCTTTGTTAAATGTTCATTTAGGTAAACTTCTGTTCCCCGCAGCTTTCTGGCCTGCCTCAGTATGTAATTTTTTACCCTTCTGTTCACAAAGTGCATCACAATTGATTTCTTTGTTTTATTTTCCTTTCTGGGTAGAGTATGGTAGGCTGGAATTGAATTTACATCAACCTTTATGTTTCTGCTTTCAAGGAACTGAAGCACCTGGATTTCCAAGGAGACTGATTCACTTGGGGGAGCCTCCTCACCTCTCATCCCTGCTGTAGCATGAGCATATGATTGATATTTAATGTCTAGTCCACTAATGATTAAATCAGCTATATGAGTATATTGTTCAAGATGTCTCTTTCCTTAATTGCTAATTTCAGCTCTCCGACTTCCTCCATTAGCCCTAATAATTTGGACTGCTGATTGGCCACTTTGGTTCTTCTGACATGAAGTTCAGAAATTTTTTAATCTCTTCAATTTCCTCTTTCTTTGGTGGCATTTTTTTACTGACCTGATGATAGCAGGATTATTTCTGCTGGTGTTGCCGGTATCTGGTCCAGCAGACCTCAGATCTGGCTGGGGCCTCAGCTAGCCCCTCCACTGCTAGCCCCGCCAATTACCATCACTGTAGTTGAGCTCCGATCCAGCTGGGGCCTCGGTTAGCTCCTCCGCGCCTCCACTGAACTCGGCCGCTTATCGCCGCTGTAGTTGAGCTCCGATCTGGCTCTTGTCCAGCTGGGGCCTCGGTTAGCTCCTCTGCCGAGCCCTGCTGCCCACTGCCGCTGTAGTTGAGCTCTGATCTGGCTCCTATCCAGCTGGGGCCTCGGTTAGCTCCTCCGCCGAGCCCCAATCACAAGATTCTAAGAATCTGTGTGGGAGGCTCAGCTGTCATCTACTGGGCCGATGCCGGGTCGGTGAAATGAACCGGGGGCAGTGTGTCGGTGTTAACTCCGACTAGCTGTATCATTAGCTCTGAGGCTAGTTAGCGGCTAACTGCTGAAATTGAAAATGAAAATGCCGAATTGAAAAAAATCTTTACCACTATTGACCACTAGGGGTATGTCGCCATTTGGTGACATACACAGTCAATGGGTTAATGATTTTCTTGTCAACCTGGGTGGTATTTCTCCATTTGCGAATATATACCAGACGGTAACAGTGGTTACAGTTGGTTAATATGGCACAACGCTGTTCATTCAGAGTCCTCTTTTGCAGGACCACCTCTAGACACACTCCACACTTCATGTTCTCGGTGCTGGATGAGATCTCTGTGTCACGAGCTACAGGCTATAATGAATTTTCTACCAAAGCAGAAATCAATCAACAGTTATTTATAACATACCAGTTGCTTATGCTGTACTTTTCGGTAGAGAAATCAAAAACCCATAATACCTAAAGGGAACATTAGCTCTGTACCTACCCACGAGTAACACAGATGAAGAAAGTCGGAAATGAAGGTAATTGCTTCAACCTGATTAACGTGTAATGTGAAAAACCCTAAGGACCACAGAATCTTGCTCGATGAGTAACTTTTGATGTAGTTTATCCTTGCCACACAACCAGATTGGTAAATCCGACATACTTACATTTGTACTAATGTCCCTTTCAAATAAACATTAAACTTAACCTTTTGATAACTCTAATGTGATCCAAACCATAAACACAGTGTTATTTCATGAATAGCAATTTATAGAATAGCGGCTATCGGATTTGTTGTAGACAACTGATTTTTCTTTCCACCAGTTGGACTTGGCTCCGGTTTACTTTTGAGCATCTTGTCACCACTTTTCTAGCCCTTTAGAGTGGCTGTATAAAACCCTTGATTTATTTGAATCAATATTATCATCAAAAATGAAAAGTGAGTCACAAGGCATTTGCAGAAATTTGCAGAAATTTGAAACATTTGCAGAAATTCAGTGGCTTGGTTCAACACCAACACCAACCAATAGGGCGTAAGTACCATTTTGCAGTGTAATGAAAGACAAGGCCTAAGGAACGACAAAACTCTCAACTATTTATTCATTTTTGAATAATTTGGACCAAAAAAAAAAAAGAAGTAATCCACACTTCAGTAAATGGGACAGATTTATTTTGTTCTTACAATCATGATAAAGGTTAGACAAAAACACAGAAATTCCAATATTGTAAAACACATTTTTTTACACACAACTACATTCTCCATGTATTTGAATGAAAAAAAAAAAAACACTACCTAAAAGCAAATTACACAGCGATACACGTTGCGATGTACGGGCCTTTTTTATTTCATCCCAGCAGCCAATTTGTTGTGGAACAAAGATAGTTTAAGTAAAAGCATGCAGATTTAATTTAAAAAAAGGCATTTTATTACATTTCAGCGTCAGTTTTTTCCTCTGAGTCAGAATCGATATCTGAGTCTGTATCACTGTCCATATCACAACTCTTCTCGTTGTCAGAATCACCCACAAAATCCTCCTCCCAAAAGTTCTCACCATCCAGACGACCCTGCCAATAGTCCTCAGGTCTTTGGAAATGATGGGCCATCTTCTCATCACTCGCAAACAGCGTTTCTGAAATCTCAGAAATCTTGGGGATGATGCATGGTGTTTGTCTAAGTTCATGAAGGAAAGCCTCTGCAATTCCGACATACACCTCTATACAAGTATACGTGTAGTTTAATTTGGTCAGTCTCTGGAGTGCTGGAATGAAGCGTCTGTTCCGCAGTCTTTTTGTGATCTCTTCAAAGTGGGTCAGAAAGAAATACTCTGACTCCACCGGGAAATCATGGTGGATTTGATCCAAGTGGTTTATCCAACAACCGTCGCATATTTGGGCGGTGCGGTGGCACAGTGGTTAGCACTGCGCCAGCACAGCAACTCACCCTTGGCCATGGGATCCCTGGTTCGATCCCAGCCCCTGACCAACAGTGATCTGTGTGGAGTTTGCATGTTCTCCCCGTGACTGCGTGGGTTTACTCCAGGATTTCTCCGGTTTCCTCCCGCAGGCCAAAAACATGCAGGTTAGGTTAATTGGAGACTCTAAAGTGGCCCTAGGTGTGAATGTGTGTGTGAATGGTTAAGGGATAGCACCGTACCGTGGCTGCTTCACCCATCCAGGTGGATGCCCTCAATTTCCCCTCTGGGGATCAATAAAGTATACAAAATCTAAATCAAAATATTTTTCTCTGTATTTGCTGATGGTAACATCCAGAAATGTTATCATCCCAAATTTTACTACAGTATATCCAGAAACACAGGAGGTAGATGATCCGCCGTGTATATTGGGTCACCTCCGTCAAAAACCATGTTGAGGCCTGTAGAGGGAGAACCGTGTGTGGGGTCAGTGGTGTCTTCTACAGCATGCATAGAACAGATCCGCTCTGTTGCAGAAGGGAGTGTGGGTGAAGACGGTTGAGGAGGACCCTCGGTATTCAGGGAGCGTGTTTGTGAAGGTGGGCAGTCATCCTAGTTCAATATTTTCAGAGACGATTATTTTTCTCAAGGCTCTTGTTCAAAACACCCTTGCAGAGTAGCATGTGGGGCTGCCTCCATTTTGGTTTGGGGTTAGATGGGTGGTCGGCGGTCTTCTTTAAAATTGGTAGGAGGGGCTGGATTAGGTGTGGGAGGTCGTGGGAGTGGCGTCATCTGAAAAAGCTAGGGTTTTTTGACCATGAACACATCTCTCACGGTACGGCTGGAAATGAAGAGGGCCTTGTGCTTTTCCCCTTTCTCACCAACCATTTTGACCCACACTGTTGTAGGTAAGTGCAATGCTGTCTGGAACACACAGCATTCAGAATTGAAATATTACAAGATAAATTCGTCCTCAGATGGGGCGTCACCTGTTGATAGCTGACGAGTGTCTTGGAAGTACCACCTCCAGATGGGGACGCCTTCATCTCCCAAACACTACTAGCCAACACTCTTCTGGTAATGACTACTGGTAGTTGCTCTTCTTTCACAAGCACAGGTGTCTGGGTCTGTTGGTCTTTTCTAGCAGGCTCGTCTTCCACCCCTGTCTGTTGGCAATGTACGTTGCTTGTTTTCAGATCGGGGTAAATCACATTTCGCAGTATGCTCCAGTCCACAGCCGAAAGCGTGGCTTTTCTGGAGAGTGGGCCAAAAATTTCTCCTCCACTGAACTGGTAAAAGCACAGTTCGCTGCTTGCGTAGTTGAACACATAACCCTGTCTACCTGCAGATTCTAACTGCCATTCCTCCTGAAGACTCCCAGTTGCGGGGATCTGGATGCGCCACAGATACAACATTCTCTTTTTTGGCGCTAATCCCAGAACACTCTGTAGCAAGGTGGAGACAGGTGTCTCGCTGATCAGATGAAGATCGTTCGGCCTCTTAGTCATGATGGGGTTTTTTCTGTCTTTTTCCCAAAGATTGTTTAATTTTTCCAATTTTTGGTTACTTATTTATCCGAATTTCACACGCTCCACACTGTAGTTTCATTGGTTGACAGTAGGGGCCTGCATGTAGACTGTTACAGGGGAGGACTCTCAATCTCTGTTCATTGGATAGAACGACACTGTGTTTGTTGTGTAGATGGGTGGGTTCTTATACCATATTTTTCTATTGTAGATGGTAAAATGGTATGATCTAATGCGTCAAATGCTTTTTTAAAAGTTAATAAATACTCTTTGGCTCTCTACCTACTCATGAGTAATGCAGTCTTTTGAAACTCGCGAAAGAACGTAAAAGCCATCGCCTTATTTTTTTAAAGATGAAGTTTTTTTTTTTTTTTAAATTTGAATTTGCCATGGTAAATATATTTGCAAATGATAATGTTTTGAAATAAATTGAATATAATTATTTACCCATTGGTAAATATTGTGTACAATGTTTTAGCATTCGAATGCCCTTTCTTATGTTTTTTTTTGTATTATGAAACCAAACCGAGAATCGTGAATATTTGTCCTCAACTTACTTTAGTCTGATTTATTGATCAATCACTTTTACATTTACCAACTGTAGTGTGAAAAATATTGTTTGGATCATTGGGAAAAACTGAATGGAATGTTAAAAAAATGTCTGTGTTATCAGAAAAAAACCAAAAAAACTTCAATAACACAAAACTTTTTGAATGACCGACCAATGCTGAAAAATGCAAGAGGCCTTCTGACCCCTGAAGACATGGTTATGATGCTGCTGAGGGAAGGGAGGGAGGGAAGGGGTAGTTAGTGGTGTGAGATTTTAAAATTATTAAACAGCACTCATAGAATCAATGCATTTTAAGTTGATAAATACATAGACAGAAGTATTTTTTGGAATAACCAAGATGTTGATCTATTAAAGTGTTCATTTTAAGTTGTTTAAGGCTTATACTAGTTAAACCTATATTTTCAGAATTCAGTTTGTGTTTTTCTCTGAGCCGAAATGTGTCAGTAACACAATTCTTCAAGCAGGAGGATCCTTAACTGCTTTATAAACAACCTCAGGCCTTAGGTCCCCGGTCTGAGAAATTGTTGAGCCCAAGGTAGAGACAAAGTTGGTCATGCAATATTTATTTCTGTAGGAAAAAAAAAACCCAAACAACAAACAATCAACACAATGCTCAAACTAAAAGCTAAATTTACAGCATCTTGTTGTTTTCTTTTTAAAACAAACTACTTTAGGTTTATGCAGAAGCCTTTTTTTTCTGTACACTTGAGGTTTTGACTGCATATGCCTGTCAGTAAAATACTTTGAGATTGTTGTTTTGTATCAAAAATTGTTTGGGTGTTTTTTGTTTGCTTGTTTGTTTGTTTGTTTGTTTGTTTGTTTGTTTGTTTGTGAGAATGAAGGTTGTTTCAAGATATTAACCAGAAACTACTCTGGAGCTTGGTGGCTGACCAAAAACTCACGTTGTCTGTGTGGACAACTTAATTGAACTGCGTGCTGTGATAGACGTTTGTGTTAAGTTGCAAGTTTTGCTTTGTTTCACACTTGAGAATTTAATATCATTCCATTTTATTCGTTCATGCACCTCATAATACAGACAAAATAAAAAAAAATAATAAGAACATACAAAAAAAATCCTTTATTTACTGGCTTGTACAGCTGTGTAGGTATAACAGAATATTCTGCAAAAGATATAAAATGGTTATATATGAGGGGGGAATGCCACCACAAATTAAACAAACCTTTTTCAAAAAAAGCAATAAATGGTTGAAGCAATCATGCTAAAGAAGGTTTGTGTGAATATAACTACCCGTTTCAAAGTCAGAGTTTGGAGAAAAGGCTTTGGAATGAACGGCAGAGTAAAAAAAAAAAAAAAAAAGGATTTCAGAACTTGTTCACCCATACACAAAGCAGACCCCACTGGGGAATTTGGAAAAGATTTTGGAATGTGAATGAACCACGGAGTAAAAACAATAGTGTGTGTGTGTGTGTGTGTGTGTGTGTGTGTGTGTGTGAGAAGAGGGAGGGGTTGGAGATCGGGAGGCGGGGCTGATGACCCCCTCATACAAGCGATAGCTTATGTTACACGGGTGGCAGACAGGACTCAGAGTATATGTATACATAATAAAGTATATAGGTACATGATATCTTTGATCTGACCCTTACAGTCACATTCAATGTCTGTGGAGCTCATCTATTTAGCTAAGAGAATTCTCTTTTCTTAAGTATTTAGTTGATTGAAAATTTAATCCCATCAGCTGTTTATGCAAAAAAAAATTTCTGTAGTCGCTGAATGTGCTCAGGAATGTCCATAAAGTTGATGCTACACTTTTGTGAAAATCTAATTTGAAGAAACAGTCTTTGCTTCCTGAGACAATGTGTGTGTGTGTGTGTGTGTGTGTGTGTGTGTGTGTGCGCATGTGTGTGTGTGTGTTGGTTAACTTCTTGACTGTGTCTATTTCATGGTAGATTGTGCACCCCTAGTGGCACAGTGCAGCACTGCGCCTGTCAAGTGACATGACATGCAAAAGCACTGCTCAGCTGTACTGAGGATTTGTACTGATTATGCCCATTCACAAGGTGGCAGACATGCGTTGGCTGGCACGTGCTGGTAAATTTCTATGATGCCCTTGTCTGTCTGAGAATGTTGGTTATTCTGCAACTATGTTTCTCCAACCTTCATCCTGCTTGCTTTGAGAATGTCAGGATGAAACTATGGTTTCATCCTTCATCCTGCTTGCTTTGCACGCCACACTGAAGCTGTTAGATTACGTCCAAGGACTCACTTGCTGAAACCAGATAGAATCAGCTCTGCCCTCAGCTGAGTTGGCACATAGTGGAAGGACACTGATACACGTGAGGGGAGCCCTCTCTCCTGTGTGAGGGAGTGGCAGAGTTCTATAAAAAACATAGGACCCACTTCTCGAGCAGCACTCTGTCTTGATACGTCTTGAGAGTTGTGCTCCACCGCTGTACCTTGTACCATATCTCAGCTTCAGTAAAATAAGTGGAACTAGACTTCATCTCTCTGTCTGGTTATTTGGCCTTCGTACCAAAAGAACCGGAGGTTAAGATATTTTAACGCAACAATTTGGTGTTTCCGCCCGGTTACAAGGCTAAATTTTAGTTTTGTAGACGGCGTGAGGATTTTTTTTCTGCAGTTCAGCAGCCGCAAACCATAAAAGAAAAGCAGAAACCTTTTTCAACAAACTTCTGCCTGTCCCTTCGGGGACAGACCGTTCTGTAGAGATTAAATATTCACGTACGTGTGATTTTACTTGTGGAATGAACCTGAGATTTGGTCTTGGATTTATGATATGTTGTTTTAAGAAATATTTACTGAGTTTGATAAGGAAATCTCCAAACAGTTTTAACCCCGTGGATAAGTCAGATGCATTAATACTGTCCCTAAAAAGTTGTGTTGGAGATAGCTTGGGTAAAAGGTTTTAACCTCGCAGTGGAAATAGTATACAGTATGTGGTCCACTGAAAAGTAGAGTTACCCCGTTGAGCATTGCATAGTCTGGGTAAAAGTTTTTAACCCCAAGGTAGCTGATATAGGGTCACCAAAAAAGTAGTGTTATCCAGTTGTGCATAGCTTTGCTAAAAGGTTTTAACCCATTGGAATTATTGCTTAATTCCTAGAAGCAGAGTCGGCACCCCTAGTGTATTTAGCTCAGACCAAAAGGTTTTAACTCCCAGAGAATTGCAACAGTCGCGTCTCTAAAATAGAGTTGGTCTTAATGCAAATAGTTAGGAAATCCTACTGTGTGTGAAATAAACACATAAGTATTAAGTAAACTCGATGTGATCGATGATTAACATACATAGATATATAATAAAATAGCTAAACTAATTATAGTAAAATACACGGATGTGTGAGACAAGTATATTGTCATGAAGAAGTGGAAATAAATAAGATCATAATAATAATGTAATTCTATGTTATAAGATATTGATAATAGACTATAGCACTTAAACTGGTTGGACTGAATGGCAACAGAACCGGATAACGATAAAATGGACAATGAAAAACACAGTTATTTTATTTTGTAAGTTTTAGATAAAAGCTACTGCAGTCTGGGTTGTTTTGTCTCTGTGTAATCTGCTCCGGTGTGGCAGGAAAAAAAAAAAGTGAGTGTTCTCTGTGGAGGTTGAAAGAGCAGGTTGTAAAACTGTTGTTTGTGATTTTTTTCTGATATTTGTGGAGTGTAAAAGGGTTGGTTAATTAATTGTTATCCTTTTGAGAAATGTTTAAAATTATAGGTATTTGAAAATAGTAGCTTTGATCAAAAGGAGTTGACTTGTGTTGTGTGCGTGTCACGGCAGTGTAGAAAAAAAAATGGATGGACCTTCACGCTGCAGTAACAGTGTATGTGTGTATGTCCAACCTTGTGAAGATAACGGAGAAAGGAGCGTTTCTCTCTCTCTCTCTCTGTGTGTGTGTGTGTGTGTGTGTGTGTGTGTGTGTGTGTGTGTGTGTGTGTGAGGAAAAAAGAATGAAAAAACACAGGCTGTGTGGGTGCTGACCTGTGTGACAGGGGAGTGAAAGAGAAGTAATCTACTGTATATATGGGTATTTTTGCAGTTTGGGGGTTTTACTTTTTCTTTCAGTCTAACTTTGTGGGTTTTTAACTCTAATGTTGTGTACGTGATGAACTATTTACATATTTTTAAAGCCAGTATTTTCATTCCTTTCAGTTTTTTTTTCTTCTTTGGAAAATGAAAAACATTGAGCTACTTTTATTCAATTTTTTGATGTATCACTGACTTTTTTTCTTTGAGTGAATGATAACAGTGCACTTTACAGGGAAAAAGGACTTCTTAATTGACAAGCATTTTTGAAGCTAACTTGAACAAATGACATTGCAGATGACATAAAGCATAACAATTTAAATGACTCTGACTTTAAAAATGTAGTGGTCATATGACTTTACACTGCAGGATACATCTGATGCTACTCACCACATAATGGTGTGACAATATCACATTTCAGAAATGTGACAGTAATAAGGAATGTGTTTTCCCGATGCTCAGCCGTGGCCAAGCTGGGCCTGGGGACTACAGTCCACCCCATAATTTACCAAGGAATATATAAAATGAGGCATTCCTTGTATAAAATTAAGCCAAATTCTAATTGGGCAATATACCCACCTTTCCATTGACTGAAGGAGTGTGACACAATCTTTATTCATTTACACAAATTCAATCTGTCTTTGTTCAACTGGACAAACTGATCTTACTTATCAATGCTAAATCATATTAAATCTGCACAGACAGCTATATTGTTTTCTCCTAAATGGAATTTGTAAATTAGTTCAAGAGACATCACAAAAGAAGCCATGATTATTGAAACCTCATTTTGAAGGAGCTGTACTACTCACAGATTTTTCATCTAAATTAACTGTGTGTAACACACAAAAGTGGTAACACGCTTCCTTCCAGTAAAAGACACTACCCATCAAGCAAATACCCTGTAACTTTGCGCATGTGCGTCTCCATGCATCAAAAAGGGGGGTACCAAAGAAACTAATTAGCAAAAATAATTAGCAATACTCAGAAAAATAGATAATACATAAAAATTATAAATAGATGATCAATAATGAAGAGAACAATATAAATGAAACCACATGGTAATGAAATCACAACATTAAATAGGAAAAGTTAAAAGTTACATCAATACATTTCCAGATATTTAAGAAAATATTTGTAGATTATTGTAAAGGAAATATCATGTTTATAAGGAACAAGGTAAACTAAGGAAGAAAACCATGCAAATTTATGAGAAAAGTTCCAAATGTCTAAAAAAAGTCCAACTTGTGCTGAATTTATGTTTTACTGTGGGACTTAATTTAGAATCTACTACAAAGACAATACAGATTCTCACTCAATTAAGGTAACAATGCTTTAGGGAGCTCAAAGCAAAATAATTTGATCTGGGGCACGCAAGGATCAGGAGGGCATTTGGCACTCCCACACAGGTAAGATCGCTGCTTTAGCAGCTTTGCTTCTTTTGCTATGCAAGGAAACTCACTCTGTAGGTCACAGACGACACAAGGACCTACATGATCAGATTTCTCGGTGCTGGTGGCACCCACATCTTGTAGATATTTGTAAATATTATGTAAATATTTATTCCATTTGTACAGAATACAACCCAAAATTAACTTAATTAAATTAACCAAAAGCATAAACAAACTAAGAGCCTTATTGGATGAACTAAAAGCTCAATCTGGCATTGACAATCATGTAGGTAGTTGGTTTGATAATGTATTTGACAAATGGGGAAAAATAATTTAAAGGGTCCTTGTAAGCATTATCATTAGTTTATTGATCTTTGTCTTCTGTGGATATTGTTGTATTCCCATAATTAAATGACTTATTGAAAGAACTATTTCAGCAGCTTTCTCTTGCAAGGATCCTCCTCTATACCAAGGTGTCAAGGAAGCTTCCCACTTGCTTTCTGACTGCGAGGATGGTGATGAAGTTGTGCCATGACTGGACCTGGACAAGGACTTTGAAGACGCACTGGAAATAGTTTAGGGCCTGCAATAGGGTCTACAATGCACACCTACATGATGTTAGCAGTTGCTTCGCTGTGCCTCTACCACACAGGTTTCTTTTGTGAGATATGATTCATGGGATGTAGATGCGTATAGAAGGATAGATTATTTTGATATATTTTACACATACAGAATTGTTAGCCATATTGACCCACAATGTTTGCACCACACCTGATGTCCACCAGAGAGATGGTGACCTGAAGGGGGCAGGTCCACATGACTCCTGGAAGGGGACATCAGTTACATATAGAAACTTAGAAACACTACACTCAGGGGCTAGAGTAGGGTTATGAGATGGGTTTATGCCCATCTCAACAGGGAGAGATGCAAAAACGTGAATACAGGTTGCTATTAAGTTAGTGAGGTGCCCATTAGGACACCTCAACAGGGGGGATTGTTGGTAAATTTCTATGATGCCCTTGTCTGTCTGAGAATATTGGTTATTCTGCAACTATGTTTCTCCAACCTTCATCCTGCTTGCTTTGATAATGTCAGTTATTCTGTAACTATGGTTTCATCCTTCATCCTGCTTGCTTTGCACACCACACTGCCACTGCTAGATTACATCCAAGGACTCACTCACTGAAACCAGATAGAATCAGCTCTGCCCTCAGCTGAGTTGGCACATAGTGGAAGGACACTGATACACGTGAGGGGAGCCCTCTCGCCTGTGTGAGGGAGTGGCAGAGTTCTATAAAAACCATAGGACCCACTTCTCGAGCAGCACTCTCTCTTGATACGTCTTGAGAGTTGTGCTCCACCACTGTACCTTGTACCATATCTCAGCTTCAGTAAAATAAGTGGAACTAGACTTAATTTCTCTGTCTGGTTATTTGGCCTTCGTACCAAAAGAACCGGAGGTTAAGATATTTTAACGCAACACATGGAATATACCAAAGAGGAAGAAATACTTCTTCTTCTTCTACTGTGCGATTAGAAAACAAATATGGCCACTACCGATCGCTGTGGAGTACTGAAGGAGGAGCAAATTCCAGAGCAAATGCTCCCGAATTTGCCAACTATGATTCAAAAAAGAGATTATTTAGTTTATGAAGGTAAATGTTTATATTTACAGACATTTTGTTATAAGAGAGAGTGCACGACGCTGGTTGATTTGACCTGCCAGCAGCTACAGCAGCACGTGACTGAGGGGACAATCACTCCTCTTCCGTGCAGTTTTATAAGATAAATAAAACCAAAATAAAAGCCAAACTGAGGTGAGATAATCATAAGAGTGTGTTGATGTGGGAGAAAATCCACAAATGCCCGACAGAAGAAAAAATAGTGACTGGCATGAACAAAAATTGATGTAGCACCTTTTCCAGCAGTAAGTGACAAATGTCTGTGTTTGTTATAGTTTTGCTTACATTGTTCTGCATTGTACTGATTTTCTTGTTCATATACTTTGAAGAAAAGATAACAAAATGCCCAAAACAAGAAACAGTGACAAAATCAGAACCATTCTTTGTGTAAATATGTTCAAAGTCCACTTTTGGCCAGTTATGAATTTGATATGTCTGCTGCAGCATTATGCAAATTAGATGCGTAATTTTACTCTGATCTGAAACTTTGGATCATATTCTACATATTTCTAATTGACAGTAAGCCATTATCTCTTACAACTTTCAAGTTATAGCCTTGGACATCTACCATCTGAGCTGAATATTTTCTTGAAAAAAAATCTTAACCACTCTTGACCACTAGGGGTTATGTCACAGTTTGGCGACATACACAGTCAGGAGGCTAAGCCCGAGGGAACTCAGAGGTTTAGGCACAGTAAAATGATATCTTTGTTTTACGGTGCCACTTGCTGGGGTGGTTCATAGGACCTCCAGACATAGCACATGCTGATTCTCCATAGTTTTACCAATTGTGGTTGATGTCTGTGATGGAGGCTGTGCTTTTAAAGCATTTAGGGAGTTGGGAAATGTACTCCTCTGAATGTGTGTGTGTGTGTGTGTGTGTGTGTGTGTGTGTGTGTGTGTGTGTGTGTGTGTGTGTGTGTGTGTGTGTGTGTGTGTGTGTGTGTGTGTGTGCGTGTGCGTGAGAGAGAGAGAATTCTGGTGCCTATTTGGTCACTCTGACAAAATGAATGCGGTAAAAAGATGTCATTAATTACCCTTGAAAGCATGGTGGCGCAGTGGTTTAGCACTGTGTGTTCTCCTCGTGTTGCGCGGGTTTACTCCGGGATTTCTCCGGTTTCCTCCCGCACACCAAAAACATGTAGGTTTAGGGCGCTCGCGCACGCAGCGACCAGCAGCCGGTGGCTTGTCACCAGACTGCAAACCAAGTCTACCTACGGGTACAAATAAGTAACAAAAAAAAAAAAAAAAAAAGCTGTTTCCCCAATAATTAATATTCCATTCTCACACTAATCCCCTACGTGCAAAGATCATTTTCAAAAGCACATATAATTGACATTCTATACCCCACTAATCTCACAGGTCAAAGATAATTTTTAAAAGCATATATAATTGAGATTCTATACCCTGCACTAATTCCATAGGTCCATTACTAATCCCACAGGTCCATTATAATCGACATTCGATACCCACACTAAACCCCATGTCATTAGAGATAATCCCCAGAGAATTACATAGGTCCAGTCAGGGGCAGGTCAGGGGGCGTGTTGGGTCAAAGGTCACCTGTAAACTGTCAGAAAAGAAATTGATCCTTAGTGACCCCCTTCCTCTCTAGCAACACCGTAGCAAGCTATAGGATGTGACCTCCTCAAAAAGGCAGTGGCTGATTACTGGAGGTGAGGGTAATGAAGCAGCTGCTGCTGATCAGCTGATTAGCAGGAGAGAGAGACAAGTCAAAATACGACACTTTCATTCATTCTTTCATTCATTCCCATAAAAAAAAAACACATTAATGCTTAGTAACTCTGTGATGAAAACGAAAATGTGGATTGAATAATAAAAAAAACAACTATTTAGTGTATCATCATAGACTATTATGATTTTTTTTTAAAACGATAGGTGATTATGACTGTTACAACTCTTTCAATGAAAATAATAGAAAATCCCAGCAGATGCCGTTTCCTCATAGGCTCCGGAACTGTGCGATTTCAAAAACTGCCACTCAAATAGCATTAAACAATGCACTTCTGATGACAGACTTTCTTTTTCCTGATCAAAACCACATTGTCATAAAATGCACCACAAGAGCAATGCACATGAGATTGCATGCACCAAACCTCTTTGAAATGACTCTCCACCTCCCAGTGCAAAGCCAGCACACTGTCTACTGGCAATTGGCTGGCATACCGCAAAGTGTAAAAAACAGACAATGCGCTGACAGAAATTAACAAAACCACTGGTGTAAAGTGGGAAGTCTGGCACAAAAACACACTGATGACCATTCGGTCAAAATACGGTTCTAAATCTCTGTGATTTCTAAGGAGCATCCACAGAAGAGCTGAAAGATATAGAGAAAAAGGTCTGGGCATCTCTTCTTAGATAAGTCACAGAAACATTCATCTAACAAGCCTCCTTAGTTATTCTACCAGTCAATATGTTTGAACTCTTTTATAAATTATTTTGTGGGTACAATTATAGACAATACAGAATCTATCACTGAAAACAAACCATGAATATTAGTGATAATAATTAGCCCCTGATGTACTGACTTGAGCATCAACTTTTCAAATGTAACCATATTTGTTCAGTCTATGCCATAAAACTACAGTACAATAAATTGACTTTTATAAATGTGTGCAGCATATAAAATTCAGCAGTCCCAATTAAATGCAAATTTATTACAACAGTTTGCATCTTGAAGATTCCAAGCTGTAGAGGAAATCTATACCTTTTCTCTCAGCTGCATAAAGAGAACAGGGCTCCCAGTGTTGCCATAATGCTTGGTTGTAATGACCAGATCTATTTAGTGATTTAGCTCTCATCAAACAGACCCACCTCACTGAACAAAGAGAGTCCACCTCATTTATGGATCCATTGCAGTGTTATCTGCTCCCTCACAAGACAAATGAGCAAGAGAGGGGGAGAACTGGAGAGAAATGGAGGTTGAAGAAGTCAAAGCACCAAAGGAAGTTGCAAAAATATAAGAAGACCTTTCATTAAGCTTTTTTTTAAAAAAAAAAAATAATACATTTTCTTCCTAATTTTGTCAGGAGGTAAGTTTTTTTTTTCTTAATTTGTGAGCAATTTAGTAACTGGCGTAGATAAATATTTAGACTGGGGCTCAGTTATTTTGGCTGTCACTGAGGTCAAATATAAAACACGGCAATACAGATATCGGCTGATATATTTATATTAGATCAGGTTATCATCCACAGGTATTTATTCAGTTTGGGAAGGATATGTGTTTATCTTGACAAAAACTAATGCAACAATTCTCACCTGCTTACTTGATTAGGTGGTAGGTTGCCTTGCAGGTACCAAGCAAGATCCACTAATCAGCAACACTGGCAACAGAGGAGCCCAGTGTGACAATGTTCTCCAAGACCATTTTTCTTTGGAGATCAGTTGCTCCTGCTCCAAGCCTCTGTGAGATATTAACCTGTTGTGTCATCCAGCTTTTAGTTTGTTTTTCTGCACCACTCAAACTGTGCATATGGCACATGCTCACTCAGACTTCTGACCCAGCTGTCAACAGCAGTCAGATGCTATTTAGCTGTACTTCTCCATTTTTTCTTGATGGACATTGTGAAGATGAGTTGTCCCATATTTTTCGGGCGTGAGAAGGTTAAGCAAAGCTTTACTCTGCTCCCTCTCTTTAGCCTTTAGGCATATTCATTGAACATTACAATGGAGCAGAACATTTCTCCATCATGTCAACAGCATATACAGACATCGCTCCTGTTGATACTCTGCTACATGCATAACTTGGTTATGTTTTGATCTGGGATGCACACTGTTGTTCTCATTCTCCTCAGCTGCTGCACCACTCACACTTGTGCCACTAATTTGGCAGCCCTTTTAAAGGGGAGTGTAAACCTGCTAGTCTTCACAGACATATTAGATGACCTGTGTTCAGTCCAGAGTATTCCTCTCGTCTGTGTGCAGCCCAGCTCTTCATTCCATTCTCTTACCCTCTCCTCCAAAATGTGATTTTGTAAGCCTCAACCTTT
Source organism: Pholidichthys leucotaenia (assembly GCA_020510985.1). NCBI lineage: Eukaryota > Metazoa > Chordata > Actinopteri > Cichliformes > Pholidichthyidae > Pholidichthys > Pholidichthys leucotaenia. Next base: position 376,556,645 of record CM035844.1, on the reverse strand, counting down.
TCCCTCACAATTGTTTGTGCTCTCTTCTAGGGTCTTAAAGGCCCTGTCACACCTTGACGATTTAGGCCAACATATCAAAATTTCTCTAAAATGCTGGCATATGACCAAAATTTTCAATTTTGGGTGTATGTATCGCATATCCATAAGGAATTTCATGGTTCGCTGCTACGCTTTACCCGAAGCGTTTGCTAAAATAATGCTATCGCTAATGCCATAGCTAGTCGTAGCACCTAACACCGACACAAAGAAGCGACTCTGTCCCCAGTGATTGGGGCTCGCCGGAGGAACTAACCGAGGCAACAGTTGGACGGGAGCCGGATCGGAGTTCGGGTGCAGCGGTGGTGGGAGACGGGGACAAATGGAGGACCACCAGGGCCCCAGCCGGACAATAGCCTGAGTCGGAGCCCAGTTACAGCGGCGGGGCTCAGCAGAGGATCTACTGAGGAAGACGGCGGTAGGTGGCAGGGCTCAGCGGAGGAACTACCGGGACCCCAGCTGGACAGGAGCAGGATACGAGCTCAACTACAGCAGCGGTGGGTGGCGGGACTCGGTGGAGGAGCGGCTGGTACCCCGGCTGGACAGGAGCTCAATTGCAGCAGGACTAGCAGCGGAGGGGGCTAGCTGAGGCCAAGCTGGATTCGAGGTCGGTCGGATCGGATACCGGCGACACCAGCAGAGATTGTTTTACTATCAACAGGTCAGTAAAAATGCCACCAAAGAAGGAGGAAATGGAAGAGATCAAAAAATCTCTGAACTTCTTGTCAGAAGAACTGACCAAAGTGGCTAGTCAGCAGGCTAAAATATTAGGGCTAATGGAAGAAGTCCGAGAATTAAAATGAACAATTAAGGAAAAAGACAAAAAAAATTGCAGACTTGGAGCGACACGTCGAGGATCTTGAACAATTTTCTCGTATGGATGATCTAATTATAAGTGGACTAGTTATTAAATATCAATCATATGCTCATGCAACAGCAGGATTGAGAGGTGAGGAGGCTCCCGCAAGTGAGTCAGTCTCCCTGGAAAACCAGGTGCTTCAGTTCCTTGATAGTAGAAATATAAAGGCCGAAGCAAATGCAATTTCAGCCTGTCATGCTTTACCCAGAAAGGATAATAAAACAAAGAAATCAATTGTGATGCGCTTTGTGAACAGAAGGGTAAAGAATGACATACTGAGGCAGACCAGAAAACTACGGGGAACAGAAGTTTACCTAAATGAACATCAAACAAAAACTAGTGCTGAAATAGCATGGAAAGCACGGATGTTGAAAAGACAAGATAAGATACAGGCAACATGGACGAGAAATTGTAGAGTTTGGATCAAACTAAATGGAACACCTGAGGAAGCAAAGAGTATAATAATCAGAGATGTTACTGACTTAAATAAATACAGATGAACACTAATTAAGAAAATTAAGAGACTATGAGTTCTTTTGATACACCATGTCAATGTACTTTAAAAAAAAATAAAACTAAACAAAACAAACAAAAAAACTTATGACTGACTTGAGTAGACATCAGTTATCCCCAGCTGGAGGAAGTCATTTGACACAGAGTGAGGAAATTCAAGCTCTGAAAATATGCCATTATGCTGAACATAAACTACAAGAGATGGAGAATGATATTGATCCTGATAACCACTTTTTCAATAATATTCATAATCATTGTGAATATTACACTGAAAAGCAATTCAAAAGTCAAGTGCAACTAGATGGTAAACTATCAATAATACACTTCAACAGCAAAAGTCTTAACAAAAACTTTCCACAGATTCAGGACTATTTAAAACAGCTAGACAGAAAATTTACAGCTATCGCAGTCTCTGAAACTTGGCTTAATGAAGAGCAGGCTCCCCTGATGGCAATAGAGGGATATCAGATGTTTCATATTAACAGATCTCAAAAAAAGGGTGGTGGTATTGCACTGTATATTGATGACCTGTATAGGTGTAAGCTTGTAAATGGAATGTCCTTTGCACTACCAGAGATTTTGGAATGTGTTACTGTTGAGATTGACCAAGATAAAACAAAAAAATCTAATTATAAGTTGTATATGGGTGGTTTTTTTTTGGGGGGGGGGGGTCCAGTGCACTATATCAGGGGTATCCGACTTTCAAGCGCTCTCTCTTTTTCTGTAATTTGCAGATGTCGGTTTCGTTTTTATAATATGCAAGGGAACATAAAAGAGTTTCAGACTTGCATTGCAATTTTTTAAAAAAATCATTGATTTTGCCGTTAGAATCGAAACTATTGGTCGTGTCCCCTCATTTTTCCCATTTTTTGTGTGACATGAAAATCGCATCAATTTCAAAGTACTGTAAAGTGATCTCTGAGTAACTCTTTCTACTCATTTATGCAAGAGATAACAGAGTTGTAATGCAAATTCAAAATAAAACATTCCCCAATGTGATCGGATCTATGGTTTTTGTACGGCGACCCCTGCAAATTTACTCGTACAACATAAATTTCCGTGTCCCCGAATTTACGCAGCAACATGCAAGTTATTTGGTAAAGTAACCAGAAAACAGGAAGTGCTGATGCTTTTCACTTTGCACCTTTCAAATCCCAAACCATACAGGTAAAAAGGAGATCAGTCTTTGTGAAGCTCAGATGTAGAATATTTCAATAAAATCTCAAACATTTATGACACATCGAATATGGTGTCCTTTAAAAAATTTACATCTTCGGTCTTGGTCGGCCGCGCGCAGCCCCATCTGGCGAGGTGACCGCCCTGGGAAAGCACTTTTATTTTCTCTACCCCGGATGTGTTCAACTCATGTGGAGAGGATTAACCGTGGTCACTTTATATTGAAGTTATCGAAGGTCCAAACTTCTGTGTCCCGCGTTTACGCCTTTTGTGATTTTACGTCTTATCCAACAAACAGGGAGAATTTGAAGGTATGTATACACGTTATCACATCTTAATATGTCATGAAAATGTAGCTGTTGATGAGTTTTGATGCGTAAAAAATACTGGAAGTGTTGAAGTTGTTTCGTGTAAAACGTGTGCCATTTCAAAGTGCATTGGCACACAGGGAAACAAAAGCCCGAGTGTCCCGTTTACGTCTCCATTTACAAGTAGTTGAAGTGAGCGCTCATCCTCAAGAGTTCCTGAACGCGAATGCCGTTACGAAAATAGTTAATAGTTTCATAAACCTGACACAATTGGATAGTAATTAGTCAATTTCATGTGCAGATTTGATCAATTTTAAATTTTGCCACCAATGTCACACATTGGACCCCTAATAAATAAAAACACCCATATATAGAATGCCGGGAACTTGCATTGAGACATTCAGAGATAAATTAGTCGAGCTGTACAATAATATTACTAGTAAGAAAATGGTAGTAATATGTGGAGATTTCAATATTGATCTACTAAATCCATATCAACAAAATGTAATTACAGAGTTCATGAATTCTATGTACAGTATGAGTCTATATCCCACAATAACACATCCCAGTAGAATCACAGTTCACACTGCTACACTTATTGACAACCTGTTTGTTAATATTATTGATAAGAAAATAGAAAGTGGATTATTGATAAATGATATAAGTGACCATTTGCCAACCTTTGAACTTATCCATGGCCACACAGGGGCCAATACAGAAATTTTTTTTAAAATCGTTCAGCTACAAATCACAAAATGCAATCAGTTCTTTTAAAGAGGACTTGCTAAAGCAAGACTGGACAAAAGTCTATGTATCAGATGTAAATGAAGCCTATGACACATTTATAAACAATGTAACCACTCTTTATGAAAAAAAATGTCCATTAGTAAAGAAAAAGCTTAAACATAAATTTGTCGATAAGCCATGGTTAACCAAAGGATTACAAAAGGCGTGTAAAAAGAAAAAAAAAATTATATAAAGCTTTTCTAAAGAAAAGGACAAAAGAAGCAGAGCAGCAGTATAAAACATACAAAAATAAGTTAACATATATAATAAGATAAGATAAGATAAGCCTTTATTAGTCCCACAACGGGGAAATTCCAGGATTGCAACAGCACAGGGATAGCAACACTCAGAGCAACAATCAGAAGGCAAGAAAAAAAAACAAAAAACAAGCAAGCAAGAGCAGCTAATATACATATGTACATATTACTATAAAATATATATATACACACACACAGACACACAGTGCAGAGCATTGTAGCTGGATGGAATAAATATATGAATATATAAACACACAGTGTAGAGCATTGTAGCTAGATGGAATAAATATGTAAATATATAAACACCCACAGTACGGAGCATTGCAGCTAGGTGGAATAAATATGTAAGTATATAAACACAAGTATATAAACACATATAAGATGTAGTAAAAGAGACTATTATAGTAAAGAACTGGAGAAAAACAGAGACAATATTGAAAATACATGGACAATACTTAACAATATTCTTGGAAAAAAAAAACAAAAAAAAAAAACAGAAATACAAGCTACCCAACCGATTTTTCAAAAAATAATAAAACAACTCAGAGTGTGAATGCAGTTTCACCTGCAGATGAATTTAATAACTTTTTTGTTAACATTGGTCCTAATTTGGCTCGAGAAATACCCATTACGGTGCCTACAGGTGATACAATAAGCAAAAACACTGCTATAAAAGACTCCATTTTCATAAAGAACACAGATGAGAGAGAGGTCATTGAAATTGTTAAATCGTTTAAAAGTAAAAAATCTACGGACTGTGATGGTATTGACATGCTCTTAGTCAAAACTATTATTGAATGCTTAGTGAAACCACTGACGTATATCTGTAACCTGTCTCTCCAAACAGGTATATTTCCCAATGCAATGAAAATAGCTAAAGTAATTCTGATATACAAGATGGGTGACAGAGGGGAATTCTCAAATTATAGACCAATTTCACTATTGCCGCAATTTTCCAAGATACTTGAAAAAATATTCTATGAGAGAACTGCTAACTTCATAATGAAGAATAATTTATTGTGTGAGCAGCAATATGGGTTCAGACACAAGAGGACAACTGCATTTGCTCTAATGGAATTTATAGAAAAAATATCAACTGCCGTTGAAAATAAAGAGTATTCAGTTGGGGTATTCCTGGATCTTAAAAACGCATTTGATACAGTGGATCATAATTTATTATTAAAGAAACGACAAAATTGTGGTATTAGGGGGGGTAGCACTGTCCTGGTTATGTAGTTACTTAAAGAATAGATATCAGTATGTATGTGTTGGTAACAAAAACTCACAGTTACTGAAGGTTACTTGTGGAGTCCCACAGGGTTCAGTTTTGGGGCCATTGTTATTCAATATGTATATAAATGATATATGTAAAGTTTCAGAAAAAATGGATTTAATATTGTTTGCCGATGACACTAATTTATTATGCAGTGGAAGCAATTTGGAACAACTTTTGGATACACTCGGAAAGGAATTAGGAAAGCCTAAACTTAAACTGGGCTGCATGGTGGCGCAGTGGTTAGCACTGCGGCAGCACAGTTTACCCTTGGCTGGGGGATTGTGGGGATCGTGGGATCGTGGGTTCGATCCCAGCCCCCGACCAACAGTGATCTGTGTGGAGTTTGCATGTTCTCCCCGTGTTGCGTGGGTTTACTCTGGGATTTCTCCGGTTTCCTCCCACATGCCAAAGACATGCATGTTAGGTTAATTGGCTGTTCTAAATTGTCCCTAGATATCTGTTTCCTATAGGCCCTTAGAATAGAGGGTTAGTATTAATGAAAGCGCTTTGAGTGATCTTTGTGACTAGAAAAGCGCTATGTAAGTGCAGGTTAGTTAGTTAGTTAGTTAGTAAACTGTGGTTTGATTCAAACAAATTAACGCTCAATTTAAGTAAGACAAAATTTACAGTTTTTAACAACCATCACAACAACTTAGTATCTAAACTCAGTGTAAATGGTGTAGAGATTGAAATGGTATCCAAAACTAAATTTCTTGGAGTAATAATTGATAATAAACTGTGTTGGAAGTTACATATTAATTATATTAAAGGTAAAATATCCAAATCAATTGCAATACTACACAGAGTGAAATATTTGCTGAATCAACCCACACTATATACCTTGTATCATTCATTAATACTCCCATACATGACATATTATACTGAAGTATGGGGAAATACATATAAAACAAACATATATCCAATCTTTATGCTTCAGAAGAGAGCTATTAGAATAATAAACAAAGCTGCTTACAGGGAACCAACAAACACACTTTTTCTTAAATTAAAAACTCTCAAGTTGAAAGATCTGGTTGACTTTAAAACTGCAGTAACAATGTTTAAAGTGAAGAATCTATCACTGCCCGCAAATATCCAAAAGTTGTTCCAAATAAGGGAGAAACAATATTATTTCAGAGGAACATGTATATTTCAAAAACCTTCAGCGAGAACTACCACCAAGCAACACTGTGTTTCAGTGCAAGGAGTCAGATTATGGAACGATTTTGGACCTGAATTAAAATCATGTACAACGCTTGGACAATTTAAACAAAAACTAAAGGAAGAAATACTCCAAACATATATACAAGATGACATTTAAAATCACATAAGGATTGTCATATCCAGTCTGCGTTGTGTTGTTGCTTAGTTTTTTGTCACATTTTGTCTTAGCTATGTTCTGAATTGTAATCGCTATTGTTTTGTTTTTCTTTTGAATTCTTGGATGGAATATGGGTGGGCAATATAAGCTGTGGCTTCAGCCATCACCCATTTTGGATAACTTATGTTGAACTGTATAATCAGAGGAGTTATTGTCTAATTTGACCTTGTTGGATTTTCTTTCCCCCTTTGTTATATTATTCTGTTTCTTTTTAATCTGTACTTTTAATCTATCTGAAATAAAGATTCATTCATTCATTCATTCATTCAATTGGACATATACTGTACATAACTTATTAGTAGCTCATATAGAACATTTCAATAACTTATAGACAAGTTATACCAACAAATGCCTAGCATGATGCCGGTGTTCACAACTTATGCCCAACAATAGTCTAACTTATGCATAGCACAGTCATGTCAAACTGCCATCGCCTCCCGATCCATGAATCCTAGGTGTGCGAGAGCATGAAAGCTCCATCATCTCGATTCCACCAAGATGATTCTCTCCTCCAAAGACCATCACACAGCTGGGGGCATGATCAACTTGGCAGATCTGTCAAATCTGTCAGGTCGGTCACGCCTTCGGAAAGGATAAAACAACTGATGTGAGATCTCACAAACATGTCAAGGTATGAAAGATCTCTTTACTTTGTCTGAATAGGAGAACAAGACCAGTTTGACATTGACATCTGCTCACCATAGAGTCTTGACGATTTCCTCCTGTGAACCAATGCTGCCAATAAGCCATTATATGGGAACTGTTAATTAGAAACACATTCAGTAAGTTACACATAGGCTCAAAGCATGTTACTCATAGGTTAAAATAAGTTTTGGGTACGCTAGACATTATCTCGACATATTTTGACTTATGAGTAATTTACAAGTAGCGTATGTGAACGTGTGTCAACGATCAGATAGCTTACCTACAACTTAAGGCCCGCATATGCTAGACATATAATCCCTAAGCTAGATGCATCGAAAAGTTGACCTTGCCTTAGTTGACCTTGCCGTACTACAATGTATACTAGTGTGTTTCAGGGCACTCTTAATGTATACAAAACTTACCCATAGCTTATTCGATGTACGCCAGCATATTTACCAAATTTTTTAAGCATCAGCATTTGTTGCCTAAATAATCAAGGTGTGACAGGGGCTTAACCCAATGACTGCCTGTGGCACTCCATTGCACCATTTCCTCCACTCCCGCTGGTGGTCAAGATTTTTTTGAAGAAAATATTCAGTTCAGATGTTAGCGATCTCCAAAGCTATAACTTGAAAGTGGTAAGAGATAATGGCTTACTGTCAAATAGAAAGATATAGAATATGATCCAAAGTTTGAGATAGGAGTAAATTTACATATCTAATTTCCATAATGCCATGGCAGCCATATCAAATTACATAACTTTCAGTCAAAAGTGGACTTTGGACATATTTACACAAAGGATGGTTTTGTTTTGTTTTTTGTCACCGTTTGTTGTTTTGGGCATTGTGTTATCTTATCTTTAAAGTATATGAAGCAGAAAATCAGTTACAATGTAAACAAACAAAGAAATTTGTCACTTACCGCTAGCCAGGCGGCACGCTTCATCCATTTTTGTCCCTCCTGGTCGTTATTTTGTCTTCTCTTGGTCATTTTTGCTTTCTCTCCCACATCCAGAAACTATTATGATTATTCCACCGCAATTTTGCTTTTATTCCGTCGCAATTTATCTCATATGATGATCGGGAAATGGCGCGATTGTTCTGTCCAGTCACATGGTGCTGGGGGTCAATGGCAGGTGCAAATCAACCAGCTTCGGCACCCTCTGTTATAACAAAATATAGATATTTGTCGTCGTTACAGATCACTGAAGGTCAAAACCACCCATCACAGGAACAGTTTCTTTCCTCAAGCCATCACTCTGATGAACTCCTAACATTCACCTAGTCCTACCTGTTGCTGTACTCATGACTTTTCATCCATTCTTACATTGCACGTAACTCTCACACTGCTTTTTACTTCATTCACATTATATCACTGAATCTGAGTTCACATTGAAATACTGTATGACTGTATATTTTTTCATATATTTCTGCAAAGGGTGGATAGTCTGAGTAAATAACTGCATATATTCCTGTATATATTTTCATCCTTTTATAGAAATGTGGACAGACTGTAATTTACTGTACATACTCTGTTGTCATTGAATCCTTATTTAAATCTTATTTAAATCCTCCACCTGAACAACGAGAGCAAGTTTTTAGCCAAAGTCAAATTCCTTGTATGTGTTGTGCATACTTGGCCAATAAAGCTGATTCTGATTCTGATTCTGATTCTGATATTTACCTTCATAAGCTAAATAATCTCTTTCTGGAATCATAGTTGGCAAATTTGGGAACAAATGCCTCCTCCGTGCTGCGATGGTGATCATCAAGATTCGTTTACAAACTCTTCTTCTCTGGTGTCCAGAAGTGACATTTTGGGAGGGGGTTCTTTGGGGGCCATTGGTCCTCCAAGGCAAGGGCAGTAAGTTAAATGTGTCTGCCACCTTTTGAGGTGGAATACTTAGTACAACTGGGGATTTTTATTACATCACATGACAGGTGCCGAACTGCGACAGAGACAGTGAGGGCGCTTTCTATGTCCATAAAACGAAGGATGTTAATGAGTTAACCTACGCACAGTTGAACCTTAATCTCCCTAGTGGATTGTGGATGCTTCTGCTACCACTGTTCTCCCCGGCCGGGGCAGCTCCCTTCACCAGACCACTCAGGAAGATGCACACTCACCAAATCAGGAGAGCAGTATTGGCGAGCTTCTGGGTTTTTCAGCTGTTCAGATGGTATCATCCAATACCAACTGTAAGACAACACAAGCAGTTAATTGCCAGGTTAACCTGTCTTATACTCACCATTATTCTTCTCAGCCCACAGGGTTGCCAGATTCTTCTGTTCCTGAATTCAATAAACATTATTGTAATTTTTTTACTCATATATGCGTGGTGTCTGCAACTGGGCCAAAACTAAAAATCATGTCAGGTCAGTGACATGTATACACTTTTTTGTGGTTTGTTCTATACAGAATAATGTTCATTCAGTATTTTCAGAGCTTTTCTGCCAACATCAATCTTCATGTCATATTGGTGACAGGCGTTTATAGTGAACCAGTCTTTAGCTCAGCATAGCAATCATTTTTCCTTCTGTCTTCAGCTAGTTGCTCTTCACCAGCTGGTAGATGCAGAAATAGTCTTGGCAACAGAGTATGCAAGTAGCCTAGGAATCTTGCTACCCAAAGGTCATACTTGTCTTCACATCCACTGAACAAAAGCTGCTGCATTGGAACAGTTGTTTGGGATCATTCTGACATGCTGCATCTGCTATATTGTTAACTTCACTGGCTAACTCTGCTGCTACTTTCTACTAAGACAAGCAATACACAGCGAGTCAGACAGGGAACCAGAAACTAAACAATACTTGGTTACATACTTACATACATACACAATACTTACATTCTGAAGTGCTGCAATACACCCAGTAGCAACAACAGAACGGCTGATACGGTAACACAGTGAGTAAGGGCACCAATGAATAATGTTGAACAGAAATGCTGCCTGCTTATTTGTGACATTAACATGACCATGATGCTGATTGTCAGAATTTGAAACTCAAAGTCATGACCATGGGGTTTCAGTTATACAGAGACATTAAAGATGCAACATACAAAGAAAACAAAAGTCTGTATATCTTTATGATTATGATCTTTAAAACTTTTTTTTTCAGTGTTAATGCATGTACAGTGCATCCGAAGAGTATTCACAGCGCTTCACTTTTTCACATTTTGTTATGTTACAGCCTTATTCCAAAATGGAATAAATTCCATTTTTCCCTCAAAATTCTACACACAATACCCCATAATGACAATGTGAAAAAAGTTTTATTTTTTTTTAAGATTCCTGCAACTTTGTAAAAAAAACCCGAAACAAACAACCCCCCCCCCCCACCCAAGAAATCACATGTACGTAAGTATTCACAGTCTTTGAACAAGACTTTGTTGATGCACCTTTGGCAGCAATTACAGCCTCAAGTCTTTTTGAATATGATGCCACAAGTGGCCCACCTGTCTTTGGGCTGTTTTGCTCATTCCTTTTTGCAGCACCTCTCAAGCTCCATCAGGTTGGATGGGAAGCATTGGTGCACAGCCAATTTCAGATCTCTCCAGAGATGATCAATTGGATTCAAGTCTGGACTCTGGCTGGGCCACTCAAGGACATTCACAGAATTGTCCTGAAGCCACTCCGATGATATCTTGGCTGTGTGCTTAGGGTTGTTGTCGTGCTGATAGATGAACTGTCGCCCCAGTTTGAGGTCAAGAGCACTCTGGAGCAGGTTTTCATACAGGATGTCTCTGTACATTGCTCCATTCATCTTTCCCTCTATCCTGACTAGTCTCCCAGTTCCTGCCACTGAAAAGCATCCCCACAGCATGATGCTGCCACAACCATACTTCACATTAAGGATGGTATTGGCCTGGTGATGAGCGGTGCCTGGTTTCCTCCAAACATGACGCCTGTCATTCACGCCAGAGAGTTCAATCTTTGTCTCATCAGACCAGAGAATTTTGCTTGTCATGGTCTAAGAGTCCTTCAGGTGCCTTTTGGCAAACTCCTGGTGGGCTGCCATGTGCCTTTTTACTAAGAAGTGGCTTCCGTCGGGCAGTTCTACTATACAGGTCTGATTGGTGGATTGCTGCAGAGATTGTTGCCCTTCTGGAAGGTTCTGTTCTCTCCACAGAGAAATGCTGGAGCTCTGACAGAGTGACCATTGGGTTCTTGGTCACCTCCCTGACTAAAGCCCTTCTCCCCCAGTCGCTCAGTTCAGACTCCCGGCCAGCTCTAGGAAGAGTCCTGGGGGTTCCAAACTTCTTCCATTTATGGATGATGGGGGCTACTGTGCTCATTGGGACCTTCAAAGCAGCAGAAATTTTTCTGTACTCTTCCCCAGATTTGTGCCTCGAGACAATCCACTCTTGGAGGTCTACAGACAATTCCTTTGACTTCATGTTTGGTTTGTGCTCTGACATGCATTGCTAACTGTGGGACCTTATATAGACAGGTGTGTGCCTTTCCAAATCATGTCCAATCAACTGAATTTACCACAGGTGGACTTCAATTACTGTAAGCTGTAGAAACATCTCAGGGATGATCAGTGGAAACAGGATACACCTGAGCTCAATTTTGAGCTTCATGGCTGTGAATACTTATGTACATGTGATTTCTTAGTGTTTTTGTTTTTAATAAATTTGCAAAAATCTCAAAAACTTTTCTCACATTGTCATTATGGGGTATTGTGTGTAGAATTTTGAGGAAAACATGTTTTTAATCCATTTTGTAATAAGGCTGTGTAGCTTTAACTCGTGGGTTCCAATTTTTTAAAATCATTATTTGCTGAGGAGACATTGTTTCACCCCAAAAGTCTGGTCATGAATTGCTTTTCTTCACCCAAGACCAAAAGCTGTGAAACACTACCTATTGGCCATAAAAGTGAAAGTTAATCCCTGCTTCAGGATCTGGAGTCATTTCCCCCTTTGATCTATTTACCAAAGGAATGCCCCCAGTGACAGGGTTATGGCTGATGGTTCACAGACATGACTCGTACGATTCTTCATCAAAACTCAAACAGTCTCACATTGCTGTCCGGTGAATAACTCAGGAATAATTTTTTTCTCTCTCTGCAGTTGAAATTATGAATTGTGGCTAAGGAATTAATTCATATTCTCCTCTCAAGACTTTAATTTTTCACAAGATACTTCTCAGGACACTATTGAAGACATGGCTGGACCCTGTGATGGACAATTGTGGTTTGAAATGCTTTATTGATATGATTTGAAATGTGTTGCTTTATTTTCAGGAAGAACTTGTAGGCTGCCTTGCTCGTACACATCTTTTCAGCTCTGCCCACAAATTTTCTATGGCATTTAGATGATGGCTTTGTGATGGCCACTCCAAAACATTGACTTTGTTGTTCTTAAGCCACTTTGTAACTATTTTAGCAGCATGCTTAGGGTCATTGTTCATCTGGAAGACTCATTTGTGCCCAAGCTTTAACTTCATGGCTGATGTTTTGAGATGTTCCTTCAATATTTCCTCATAATGTTCTTTCCTTATGCTATCTATTTTGTGAAGTACACCAGTCCCTTCTGCAGCAAAACAGCCCCAAAACATGATGTTGCTACTGCTGTACTTCACAGTTGGGGTAGTGTTCCCTGGTTTGCAAGCTTGCTTTTCCTCCAAATGTAACAATGGTCATTATGGCCAAACAGTTCAATTTTAGTTTCAGCAGACCACAGGACATGTCTCCAAAAATTAAGATCTTCATCCCTGTGTGCATTTGCAAACTGTAATCTGTCTTTTTCATGTTGCTTGGAGTAATGGTTTCTTCCTCGCCGAGTGGCTTTTCAGTCCATGTTGGAAAAGGACTCATTTCACTGTGGATAATGACATTCTTTTACCAGCTTCAGCCAGCATCTTCACAAGGTCTTTTGGGTTTGTTCTGTGGATGATATGCACATTTCATACCAAAACAGGTTCATCTCTTGGACACAGAACCTGTCTCCTTCCTGAGCAGTGTGATGGCTGGACATTCCCATGGTGTTTAAACTTGAATATAATTGTTAGAGAAGATGAACGTGGCACCTTCAGGCATCTGGAAGTTGAACCCAAAGATGAAACAGACTTGTGGAGGTCCACAACTCTTTTCCTGATATCTTGGCTGATTTCTTTTGATTTATTTATTTTTGATACACACATTTCACACCAAAACACATTCATCTCTGGGATACAGAACCTTGTCTCCTTCCTGGGCGATGTGATGGCTGGACATTTGCATGAACCACAGTTATCTTCCTGATATCTTGGCTGATTTCTGTTAATTTTTTTCCACATGCTGTCACATAAGGAAGCAACGTATTTGAGGTGTGCCTTAAAATACATCCACAAGGTGTGCCTCCATTTAACTCAAATGTTGTCAATTAACTTATCAGAAGCTTCCAAAGCCATAACATCATCATCTGGGATTTCCCAAATTGTTTAAAGACATAGTAATCTTAAGCTGTGTTCAGAATGTTCACTCATTCACTCCCTCCTTATTCGCAATATAGTGAAATTAGACATAGTGGACTATACAGTAAACTCAATATAACAAAAAATCAATAGCTTTCAGGCATGACTGGACCTGTTTTCGTGGCGCGGTTAACCTCTTGCACTCCGGGATACCGCGGGTGGTCACGTCTCTGCGTCCTAGGGCGCACTGAAAAAAAACAAAAAAAACAACTGCATTTCCATCCTTCCACTACAGACACAGCTGTGAACAGAAAGCCAAAGGAGTGCTTTGATTGGTTTAGATTTGATTGACCTCTCATTCGACTAATAAGAGCCTTGAATTGGGTTTCTGAAACCTTGAAGAACCAATGACTGAAAACCTAGCAAAAAGGACCCGCCTACCAACGGCTGCAAATACAGCGAGCCAATTGAAGCAGAGAACTTCGACAATTGAAAGCGTACGTCCAGTGCGTAAAATCTGTTTTGTGTAAGCCGCTGGGTGACACACACGCGTTCGCCAGTCTTTTTTTCTTACTACTGTTCTTATTTGTTTTGAAAAATCGTTCGCCAAAACCGCAATCATGGAAGTGCAAAACCGCAATAATGGAATTATGGTTTGACCGGGTCGCGTGACCAGAACCATGAGTCCGTAACAAGTGGACCAGCGTCATGCTCGTCTGACAATGAAGAAGAGAAGTTTGCCAGCGACACTGCTGTTGTGGACAGGTAAGTGTTATAAGCTAAATTATTCTTTATCCCTGAAAATTGTAATCAAAATGACTTTTGACCGATCGGTAAATTACAACTGTGCGTCATCGCTACATGACGGACCGCGGCGACCCGTGCGCCGCGTCCGGACTGTGAACGCCCCCTCCCCCGCTACTCTTCTGTAGCAGATTGCAGATATTATTGCAGATATTTTAGTACAACTGTGCGTAGTAGACCGCGGCACACCATCACCGCGGTCCATCATGTAGCGATAGGCGATGTCCGTCCTCTGTAGCAGGGATGGGGGTTGGGAGTTGTTATCCTCTACATTACAGATATTTTAGTATAATTTTTAGTGCACTGTAGGTTATTTTTTCTTGTAAAAAAAAAAAGCCACACATTTTTTACGTGGCATGCTTCTTTGTGTGTGGGGGCTTGTTTGTTCATTCATTCATTCATGAATGAATAAGCAACCCCCCCCCCACACACACACACAGCCCTTCACCTTTCATTAGAGCCCAAGATCAAGCTTCTATATTGAATCATTCAAAAGTTACAGACGTTTTTCCAAACTGTGCCATTTGGCACAATTTGGCACAGTTCAAAAACGCCTGGGAACAACCTGAGGAAAAAGCTGTGTAATATATTCATTTTTTGTGGTATTGTTACAAAATTTTGACCTCAGCTGGATAACACTTGGTTCTACATTTCTGTTGCATTTTCCAGCCCGGATCTGACAGCTGTGTGTTATTTGCAAGCATTTGTATCCAAAAAAACACCGAGGCGAAATTTATTTTCTTCAAGTTCAGTAGTTTAGATGACTGTTACTCAGTGGCAGGAGCACTTAGAGAGATTATGACTGTTTTGCCAAAAAATTCAAAGTGTTTTCTTTTAAATGAGACCAACCCCATGAAGATGCTTCAAAGGGTTGAAAAACAGCTTTTGATTTACTTTGGATACGTTATTTTTTGGTGTTTTTAGGGAAATTGACCAGAGTGCAAGGGGTTAATAACATCATCAAGGTGCGACGGTAAAACATAAATGAATACCTGCATGAAATTTCTAGTAAATATCTCTTAAATCAAATTGTTTTTGCTAAATTAATAAATATAAATACCTTAAGGTAGTTTATGTTGTGATGTGAAGCTCTCCTCTTGCTGCTTGTCATGGTAGAGAGAATGGTCAGCTCACGTGCAGGGTACTACACCAGTGAACACACACGACACAGAGAAGCTACGTTTAAACACAATTTTATTAACCAAAGTGAACACGAAGTTAGTGAAAAGACGCCACTCACCAGAGGAGAACCCAGCCTGTAAGAGGGAGACATGAGCTGGTTAGTAAGGAGGAGGGAGACTGGGAATAGGGAATTACAAGGATATAACTTACGAGAGGCGAGCAAAGAACCTGACAGAGGGACCAAGCAGGAAACAAGAGAACCAGCGGGATGGAGCTAGCAGAGAGTAGAGGAGACGTGGAGCTGGGTGAAGTGTCTGATGGGGTCAAGATGAAGAACCTCCCACAGAAAGGAAGGGGGGCACACGCTCACCTGATCATGACACTGCTCTGTTGGCTGAGTATTGCATTATGGGATATACTGGCTAATGTAGTGACCATCCGTTGTATACTACTTTTCAGAATGCTTTGTGGGATATTTTGAATGTACTATATAGTGAATGAAATTTTCAGTTAAGATTTCGAACAGCACCACAAAATGGCTGATTCACTATGTATGGGAAAGGAGTGAACATTTCAAAAACAATATTAGTGTATGTAAACTTTTGTCTCTGAAAAAAGTAATAAAAAATTCTCTAAAAAATTATTTAGTAAATATAAAATCCACTACAGTTTGCCTACCAGTATGGCATTGGGGTGGCGGATGCAGTGATCTTCCTCCTACATCGTTCCCTGTCCCACCTGGAGAAGCCTGGGAGCACCATGAGGATCATGTTCTTTGATTTCTCCAGTGCTTTCAAAACCATCCAACCAGTGATCCTGAGGGACAAGCTGTTGTGTGCCGGGATGGACCAGCACCTGTCATTGTGGATCCTGGACTACCTAACAAACCAACCACAGTTTATGAGAACCCGGGACTGTGTGTCTGATACCATCATCTGCAGTATGGGGCCCCCCAGAGAACAGTTCTGGCTCCCTTCCTGTTTACCCTCTACACTGCAGACTTTTCACACAACACACTACACTGCCATCTACAGAAGTTCTATGATGACTTTGTGATCGTCGGCTTCATCTCTGATGGGGATGACGCGGAGTACAGAGGACTTATCCAGGACTTCATGGGCTGGTGCCTATGGAACTGCCTCCAGATCAATGCGAGGAAAACCAAGGACTGCCACAGGCGAGAACAACCCCCCACAGCACTGGTAAACATCCAGGGAACAGAAATTGAGATGGTGACATCTTACAAGTACCTGGGTATTCACCTGAACAATAAACTGGACTGGTCACACAACACCAACGTGCTCTACAAGAAGGGGCAGCGCAGGCTTTCAAAACCAGTATGCTGTTTGGGTTCATGTACCAGTATGCTGTTCATGGTTCATGTACCAGTATGCTGTTCGGGTTCATGAGGCTTCATGAGTGCCCCTTGCACTCATGAAGCCCTTCTACGATTCGATGGTAGCATCAGCCAACACATTTGGAATGGTCTGCTGGGGCAGTGGCATCACGGCAGCTGACAGGAAGAGACTAAACAGGCTGATCAAAAAAGCTACCTCTGTTATGGGGTGACACCTCGGCCCAGTGGAGAAGATGAGGATGGTGGCTAAGCTGTCATCTCTGCTGGAGTTTGAGTCCCATCCCATGCAGGAAATGCTGAATGCACTGAGGAGCTCATTTAGCGGTAGGCTGTGCCATCTTAGGTGCACGAAGGAGAGGTTCCACAGGTCCTTCCTACCTACGACTGTCAGACTTTATAACCTAATCAGGGCTCCTCATAGAGGTTGTGTTTAATGTACTAAACATAACATCTTTGCACAATAGAGATCATCCCCTCTAATACACAACTAGGACAATAACAGTCATTATTGAGGGTGGCAACAATACTGTTGATTAATATGCAAAATATACTGTCTGGGTACATACAGTATTCATATTCTGCAGGGTAATTTAACAAACCATAATGCTGTTCAAACCATCTAGCTGCAGTGGTCCTGCCTATATACAGTAACTGTGTACATATAGGTGGCGGCTGTGACACAGGTGTAGTGTGGTCGACCACTGATCAGAGGGTCAAAGGTTCAATTCTCACTCTTTCTGCTGTCTTCATGTCAGAGCGTCCTTGAGCAAGACATTGAACCCCCAAGTTGCTTCTGGTGGGTCAGCCTAGCACCTGTGTATGGCAGCTCTGCGGCCATCAGTGTGTGAATTGGTGGATAACAGGATCTGTAAAACACTTTGGTCATCTAGAGATGAGAAAAAGCACTATATAAGTGAATGCCATATACCATATGGATATTCATTTACTGCTTTGGCTGACCAGTTCTTAAATTATTTACTGTTGCTCTGCTATCCCGTTGCTGCTGTAATCCTGGAATTTCCCCCATTGTTGGACCCAATAAAGGTTTATCTTAAATTATAAAATTAATTTTGCAAATAGAAATAATTTTAGTTATCCTAACTGACCTAAAAAGGAAATGTTTAGTTTGATTTAATGTCACTGAGAAAAAAAGCTTGCCTTTTTATACAGTGTATGTAAACATCTGTTTTAAATTGTATTTGTATTTTATCAATTGTTACTTCTGCATGTTTGAAAAATTTCCATTTTAAGTTGTATTACAGAGTAACAGTGTTTAAATGCACTTTAGTCAGTTTTGTACAATCACTTCCTAGGTTAGGTGATTTCCCAATCCGCTAACTGTCATGGTCGCCCCTCACGGGGCAGATGGACAGACTCACTTGTGGGGTGAAGTTGAAGCATATTTTATTGGAGGAAAACTGCAGCATGGAAGCTGAACATAAAGTAACAAATTACCACTGAAACTGGTATGCTGTGGGGCGGAACCCGAACAGCAATACGACAGAAATAATAAGTGAGACATACAGACAATGATACTCACAACTGAAAGTAATGACGCGAAAGTAATGATGAGGACCCAACACCGGAATGAGGGAGTGAAACCCAATAAACAGGAATTAACACAATGAGACTAATGAGCAACAGCCCTGACCAATAATGACTGACATAAGGATAAGCTGTGCTCAAAAGGAAGTAAACACTGTCAGAATAAAAGCCCAATAAGAAACAAATGATGAACAGGAAAAACCAAACATACAAATGTAGCTGTGATGGATAATAATAATAATAATAATAATAATAATAATAATAATAATAATAATAATAATAATGAGACCAAGATGGAAACAAAACCCCAAAGAAGATAATAATGAAGACAGAATAATAAATACTGAAGACAACAAAGTGTGGCCTTTTCTGACCCAGCCCAGACCACCACAGTACCCCCCCCCTTTAAGGGTCGGATTCAAGACGACCCAGGGAACATCAGAAAAGGAAAAAAAAAAAGAAAAGAAAAAAAATCTTAACAGGGTGGGGAGTGAGGGGAATAGGCCAGGAGGGCCGAAATAGACCCCCTACCGACACAATACCAACAAAAGAACCTAGGATAGAAAATACATGTGCCCCAACATTAAGGGAGAAACATGAAAACCCACAGCCTAGGGGGCAGGAAAAACAAAATTCACAAAAGAACCCTAGGACTATAAATAATGTGCTCCAACCTCAGGGGAGAAACAGCACACAAACCTACAGCCTAGGGAGACCCCCCCCCCCACCCCCCACCCCCCACACACAAAATAGTAACGGTAAATGAGAGCCCATAGGGCAGGACATGCCAGGAGCCCCTTTACTCAAAAACAACAACAACAAAAAAAAACAAAAACAAAAAAACCCAAAACAAAACATATGCTCCAAACTCAGGAAAACAACATGAAAACTTTAAACTGAGCAGGTAAGGAAACCTCAAAAAATACGCCTCAAAAAATACAAAAGAAAAGGTGAGCACTTGAGAACATTCGTCGGCCTCCGTCAGTCTATGATGACCATGGAAGAGAATCCTAAACGTCTACTCTGCTGGAACAGTACCGCCTGTGGCTGAACAGGCCGATGCACGAATGGCAGTCCCTGTCACACAGGTCGCACTTGTGGGTGATCTCCGTGCTGCTGGGTCTGTGACGGTTCTTCCTGCGGGTCCTTTTTTCATCTGCTGCAGCAGTCAGTCTCTCTTCACCCGCCTTGAGCTGTCTGGTCAGGGTGCCTCTCCATTTGGAGCGATCCGTTGCAAGGTCCTCCCAGCACTCTGTGTTGATCTCCAGTGCCTTCATGTCTCTCTTGCAGACGTCTCTAAAGTGCAGCTGTGGGCAGCCAACGTCTCTCCTGCCAGTTGCCAGTTCTCCGTAGAGGACGTCTTTGGGGATTCTGCCATCCTCCATACAGTGAACGTGGCCTAGCCAGCGGAGCCTGCGCTGCCTGAGTAGAGTGAACATGGAGGGAAGGCCGGCGCGGGACAGAACTTCTGTGCTGGGCACTTTGTCCTGCCAGGATATGTCCAGGATGTGGCGAATGCAGCGCAAGTGGAAGGAGTTCAGTCTCTTTTCCTGCCGGGCGTATGTTGTCCACGTCTCACTCCCATAGAGCAGTGTGCTGATGACGCAGGCGTTGTACACTGCCATCTTCGTCTTGACAGAGAGTTTGGGATTCTCCCACACTCGTGTGGTGAGGCGAGCGAGTGTGAAGGCTGATTTTCCAATCCTCTTGTTGATCTCTGTATCAAGGGAGAGGTTGTTGCTAATCGTGCACCCCAGGTACGTGAACTGATTCACGAACTCCAGCTCATAGTCGTCGATGGTGATGGTTGGTGGTGCTTCCGTGCCTTGCTCCAAGACGTTAGTCTTCTTCAGGCTGATGGTAAGCCCGAAGTCCTTGCATGCCTGGGAGAAGTGGTCCATCAGGGTCTGAAGCTCCTGCTGTGTGTGGGTTGCGTCATCTGCGAACAGCATGTCTCTGATTAGAGCCTCGCGTACTTTGGTTCTGGCTTTCAGGCGGGCGAGGTTGAAAAGCCTGCTGTCAGATCTTGTGTGCGGTAACGATAAACATAACAGTGAAACTGATTACCCATGCTCCAAAAGGTAACACACATACAAAAACATACACTACAGAACAGATAAGTAAGCTACAAACTCCCAGTAGACCTGGACATAGGAGGAGGGAGAAATACAAACTACGAATTCCCAGCTGAGCTGGACTTAAGATACAACTAGGGAGAAACAACATCCAAACTTTAGCCTGATGAAGAAAAAAAATCATAGAGGCGCGCTGACCCCCGAAAGGGAACAGCGGGAGAGCGCCGACCTCTGGCTGTCAACGACTGGGGTGCGATGATACTGAACTCTGGTGGTAGGAGTGTGCTGACGTCTCGAAGAGACGGCTGGAACGCGTCCGACCCAGTTGCCCAGGAATCCCTCTCCACCCAAGTGCCCTGGAAAGGGAGGAGAGGAGCAGGTGGAAGGAAGAAAAAAACAAAAACAAAAAAAAAAAACATCACATCACCACAGTCAGTAATAAACAGTACATGAAAACTTAGCAGTAAAAAAAAAAAACACTGCTGAGTCCCGTCACTGGGGACAAGGCAGCACCTCATTATTAAAAGGTAAAAGAAATGAAAATGAGCACTTGTCTTGCCCCCGCTCTGTCTTTGCTGAAGCAGCTGAAAAAATCCGCAGCTGGAGGACCAGACGAATGTTCCCGGGCCAGCGATGACAGTCTAGCATAGCGGCGGGGTGTAGATGTAGATGGAAGGGGAAGCGTGGAAGCCAGGGGAAGCTGGGCCGTCGGCACAAGCCTCCGGGTTGCCGGGGCTGGCAAGGAGGCACATGGAAGGCACGATGACAAACGGAGACAGGGGACGCTGAAATCGTCAGCACAGTCTCCGGAGTCCCGCGTAAAGTCCTCTTCCAACCCCGTAATCTTCAGCCCGGCACATGATAAAAAGGTGGCTGCAGATGATGATACGGCGGGGAAGGCCACACCACGTCAGACAGCAGGAAACAGAATAAAAGTTCAGCAGCAATGGAAATGGCTGCTGAGTCCCCTCCTCGGAGACAAGGCAGCACCCCCTATTATTAAATAAAACCAGAAATGAGAAAGAAAGCACTTGCCTTGCTCCCCGCTCCGTCGTCGCTGAAGCTGCTGAAGCATCCTGCTCTGGTGAACCAGACGAATACTCCCAGGCAGCGGTGTCTGTCTAGCCGAGGGCTGTTGCACTGCGGTGAGGTGCTGATGTAGAGAGGAGGGGAATTGTGGAAGCCAGGGGGCGCTGGGTTGTCGGCACATGCTTCCAGGGTGCCTGGACTAGTGAGGAGGCACATGGAAGCCAGGGGACGCTGAATCGTCGGCTCAGGTTTCCCAGGTGCCGGAGCTGGCGAGGAGGCACGATGACAAACGGAGGCAGGGGACGCTGAAATCGTCGGCACAGTCTCCAGAGTCCCGAGTGAATTCCTCCTCCACCCCTGTAGTCCTCAGTCCGGCAGGTGATGAGGAGAAGGCTGGTGATGTTAACACAGCGGGGTAAGAGAGCCCCTCTGGCCAGGGAAGAGAGTACAGATTTAGCCAAGCCCCCAGGAAACTGCAGCTCGACGAAACAAAACTCCACAGTCTGTTGACAGCCAGTCACTCTCCTCCCCTCTGGCTCCTCCTGGTCCTGCTTCACTTCTACTGTTGAGTCTTGTTTTGATTGGGTCCTGCTGTCATGGTCGCCCCTCACGGGGCAGATGGACAGACTCACTCGCGGGGTGAAGTTGAAGCATATTATATTGGAGGAAAACTGCAGCATGGAAGCTGAACATAAAGTAACAAATTACCGCTGAAACTGTATGCTGGGGGGTGCAACCTGAACAGCAATACGACAGAAATAATAAGTGAGACATACAGACGATGATACTCACAACCGCAAGTAATGACAGGGACCTAACACCGGAATGAGGGAGTGAAACCCAATAAATAGGAATTAACACAATGAGACTAATGAGCAACAGCCCTGACCAATAATGACTGACATAAGGATAAGCTGTGCTCAAAAGGAAGTAAACAAGCATTGTCAAAATAAAAGCCTAATCAAAAACAAATGATGAACAGAAAACAAAACCAAACATACAAATGTAGCTGTGATGGATAATAATAATAATAATAATAATAATAATAATAATAATAATAATAATAATAATAATAATAATAATTGTGGGCTATATTAATCATATATTCCATAACCTACATATGTTGAAGCATGTGGAAATGTTTGGTAATTACATATGTAAAGCAACGGTGGGCTGCACGGTGGCGCAGTGGTTTAGCACTGTGGCAGCACAGTTTTACGCTCGGCCGGGGGACCGCGGGGATCATGAGATCGTGGGTTCGATCCCAGCCCCCGACCAACAGTGAGCTGTGTGGAGTTTGCATGTTCTCCCCGTGTTGCGCGGGTTTACTCCGGGATTTCTCCGGTTTCCTCCTGCACACCAAAAACACGTAGGTTTAGGGCGCTCGCGCACGCAGCGACCAGCAGCCGGTGGCTTGTCACCAGACTAGCCAGACCTTGGTAAACCAAGTCTACCTACGGGTACAAATAAGTAACAAAAAAAAAAAACAAAAAAAACAAAAAAACTTCACACCTCTGAAAGGACAAAGGCTCTCAACCGCCAAGTGAAGAACAAAGACGTTCCCAGACACTGCGGTGGAGACCGGAGGAGCTACCCTCACCCCCTGGGCGAGGAGAGGAAATACCAAGACAATGGGGGGATTAAGATAATGAGGGATGTCAGCCTTTGTTATGCATGTCTTTTGTTATGTGCAAGTATAAAGTCAGTGAGCCGGAGATATTCGGCCTCTTTTCCTTCTGCTACCTCTGCACTAGAATGAGACTTGTTAGGAGAGCTGATAAATAAACTTTGGTTTATATATCAAATCGCCTCATCATTTCAAGCTCTTCTACAATAATAATAATAATAATAATAATAATAATAATAATAATAATAATAATAATACTTATAATGACAACAACAACAACAACAACAATAATAATAATAATAATAATAATAATAATAATAATAATAATAATAATAATAATAATAATAATAATAATAATAATAATAATAATAATAATAATGAGACCAAGATGGAAACAAAACCCCAAAGAAGGTAATAATGAAGACAGAATAATAAATACTGAAGACAACAAAGTGTGGCCTGTTCTGACCCAGCCCAGACCACCACACTAACCAATTACATACTTAACAAGAACAAAAAACTACTGGAGAGCTAAGAAATATTTTTGTGTTTTTGTTCACAGAAACAAATTTTTACATCTTACACATTCTACTCTGACTACTGTTTTTGATAATCTAGCTTGAAATCAGTTTGGGATTGCAAGAATAGAATAGAACAGAATAGAATAGAATAGATTTTATTGCTATTGTACAGTTGTAAAGTATAACGAAATTGTGGGTGCTCCACCTGGTTACTGTGCAGTAAAAGTTTGAAAAATATAAAAACAGAGATATAAAGCGCACATTTGAATAAAATAGCATACATTAAGTAAAATGAATAAGATGTATAAAAAATATACACATTGGTATAGGCTCAGCAGATGGATCAATGTACTGAAAAGTGCAGAGTTCAAAAACAGGTCAGATGGGTTTTTATTTAATGATAATTAAAATGTCCTCAGTTCTATGTATGTGAGAGTTGTGGGGGGAGGAGGAAGGACCTCTGGCTGTTTGCAATCCAGATGGCCCAGGGGAAGAAACTGTTTGTCAGTCTGGAGGTGTGAGACCTGATCGATCTGAACCGTCGGCCACAGGGAAGCAGGTCAAACAGGTGGTGGGTGGGATGTGAGGGGTCTCCTTTGATGACCTTGGTCTTCCTGAGACAGGAGGATCTGGAGATGTCCTGCAAGGAGGGCAGCGGGCCCCCAATGATTTTTTTTGGGCAGTGTTGATAAAACTAAAACTTTTATGACAGCGCCTTTACAGTGGTATGAAAAAGTGTTTGCCCCGTTCTTGATTACTCATTTTTTGGAATGTTTGTCACACTTTAATGTTTCAAATCATCAAACAAAATTAAATATTAGACAAAGATAACACAAGTAAACACAAAATACAGTTTTTAATTGAAGGTGTTTATTATAAGGGTAAAAAAAAATAAATCCAAACCTACATGGCCCTATGTGAAAAAAGTGATCCCCCCCCCCCCGTTAAGACATAAATTAACTGTGGTTTATCACATCTTTGGAAAGCTGAGTTCAATTTCTCTACCCACACCCAGGCCTGATTACTGCCACATTTGTTCTCAATCAAGAAATCACTTAAATAGGACCTGCCTGACAAAGTGATGTAGACCAAAAGATGCTCAAAAGCTAGTCATCATGCTGCAATCTAAAGAAATTCAGAAACAAATAAGAAATAAAGTAATTGAGATCTTTCAGTCTGGAAAAGATTATAAAGCCATTTCTAAAGTTTTGGGACTCCAGTGAACCACAGTGAGAGCCATTATCCACAAATGGCGACAACATGTTACAGTGGTGAACCTTCCCAGAAATGGCCGACCGACCAAAATTACCCCAAGAGTGCACCGACGACTGGTCCAAGAGGTCACAAAAGACCCCACAACAACATCCAAAGAACTGCAGGCCTCACTTGCCTCAGTTAAGGTCAGTGTTCATGACTCCACGATAAGAAAGTGACTGGGCAAAAATGGCCTGCATGGCAGAGTTCCAAGATGAAAACCACTACTGAGCAAAAAGAAGATATAGGCCGTCTCAGTTTTACCAGAAAACATCTTGATGATCCCCAAGTTTTTGAGAAAATACTCTGTGGACTGATGAGACAAAAGTTGAACTTTTTGAAAGGTGTGTGTCCCATTACATCTGGCGTAAAAGTAACACAGCATTCAGAAAAGGAACATCATACCAACAGTAAAATATGGTGGTGGTAGTGTGATGGTCTGGGGCTGTTTTGCTGCTTCAGAGCCTGGAAGACTTGCTGTGGTAAATGGAAGAATGGATTCTGCTGTCTACCAAAAAATCGTAAAGGAGAATGTCCGGCCATCTGTTTGTGACCTCAAGCTGAAGCGCACTTGGGTTCTGCAGCAGGACAATGATCCAAAACACACCAGCAAGTCCACCTCTGAATGGCTTAAGAAAAACAAAATGAAGACTTTGGAGGGGCCTAGTCCAAGTTCTGACCTGAATCCAATTGAGATGCTTTGGCATGACCTTAAAACGGTGGTTTATGCTCGAAAACCCTCCAATGTGGCTGAATTACAACATTTCTGCAAAGACGAGTGGGCCAAAATTCCTCCACAGCACTGTAAAAGACTCATTGCCAGTTATCGCAAATGCTTGATTGCAGTTGTTGCTACTAAGCGTGGCCCAACCAGTTATTAGATTTGGGGGCAATCACTTTTTCACACAGAGCCATGTAGGTTTGGATTTTTTCCCCCTTATTAATAAACACCTTTGTTTAAAAACTGCATTTTGTGTTTGCTTGTGTTATCTTTGTTATATTTAAATTTGTTTGATGATCTGAAACATTTAAGTGTGACAAACATAGAAAAAAATGATAAATCAGGAAGAGGGCAAACAGTTTTTCACACCACTGTATGTTTGTTTGTGTGTGTGTATGTGTGTCTCTGTGTGTGCACCTTCAAGTAAGGCTGTACCCAAATGCAGTCAGTGGGCAAGAATACACAAGAAAAGAGGAAGAAGGACACGGCAATGGCAGAAGTGGGTGTGTTGCTTAAATACACACACATAGTCAAAGACAGGCCTATTCCATGAGTAGCAAAATGGACAGCAGCTGTACAGCTCCGAAGGAATTAACAACCGGAAGCTGCACAGCGCTGTCAAAATAAGCAAACCGGAAACATAAAAATACAAACACAACAGAGCTCAACCACCATCATAATAATCTTATAGATAACAGTAAACAAACAGAAAAATGCTCACAGGGCAGAGAAACGGGGCATGGCTCTAACCTGTGCCCTAGGATCATGACACAAACATACAAAAGAAATGAGAAATCAGGGAGGGGGCAAACACTTTTTCACACCACTGTATATTTAGTTATCATCTATTAAATAGACATCACTTTTACACTCAGAGTAAATTGATACCTCATGTATAATTAAAATACTAAGTAGCTTAATTCATTAAACATTTAACTGAAGTATTTAACGTGAATCAATGTATTTAGTATAGATATCACTCTTTGGATTTCTCGATTTTTTTTTTTTTTAAAAAGATCTTTTACTGAAAGATCATTACCCAGATCCCAAATGTTGAAGATTTTACAAACCATCCGGAACTGATCTTCCTCAAAACTTTTGCCACTAACATTATACAGTACATATCAGGGAAAAATTTAGGGCATTTGACTCACAAAATGCAGCTGCTCATCTGAAAGAGCAATCCCCGTGATGCTCCATTTATTATTCAACTGTGTGAGGATGGGAATAAGATGATGAGAGGGCAGAAAACGATATCTGAAACTTTTAAAGATGAGGCAAAGTGCTGACTTCTGAACAGTGAAACAAATATGAGTACAGATCTGAATACAAACAGGTGGAAGAGAGGGTTGTATAGTAGAGGGTGCCAGAACCCTTTGTAACCATTAAGCAAGAGCTGTGGTACACAGTTTAATTAACTCGAGAGCCAAGCAAGTGGCTCAAATTAGGATGAGACTTTCAGGGAATAATAATCAAAAATGGGCACTGGAAGGAGTAATGAATGGTAGCAGTGATTATGCTTTATACAGCTGGAGCTTCATAGAGGGCAGCTGGATGTGGTCCCTAAAGCACCCTGATTCAGAAAAGTTTATGAAACCAAAGGAGAACACCAAATTATTTCTTACTCATTTACCAATTAGTTTAAAACCCTGCCTGTTTTTTCTGATCTAGTAAACTCGTGGATAAAGAGAAATTTTTCCCCCATCTGTCTGCAGGTTGTGTGTATTTAAAAATCACATTATTCAATCCCCCGTGCCTGGCCTCTTACAAAGATACTGTTTGTCATTTTTCTGTCTTTGTAATGCTGCATTGCACAAACTGGAGTTAAAGGCTGTTGCCTCCGGCTCCTCATGCTAGTACATTGTGACAGTTTCTGCTTGTTCTAGTCCTCACTAAGATATTTAAAACTGAATTGCCAACACAATACATAGAAAATAAAGATATGATATTCCAAGAGCATGTATGTTTTTAATTCAAGATTGCACATCTCAAGCAATGCAATTAAAAAAAAAATTGTGCGATGCAACAAGTAGGAGAGCTGTCTGCCATCTATGTTGTATCTTCTGCAGTTCTAGCATGAACAGCACTGTCTTTTTGGCTTTTAGAATTCCATGAAAATGTCATGTTTTGCCTATGCACATTTTCCTGCATCATGCCTCTGAAAGCACACATGTAGCTCCATATTCATACTTGGGAGAAGTAGACTTAAAGGCCCCATATTGTGCAGTTTTCAGGCATTACATTTACAAAGTCCAATTACAGAGAAGTTACGATGCTGTGTATAATATAAATCAACAAAATACAGTGACTTCAAAATCTTTTTCCATGTATATATTCAATAGAATGCATTACAAAGACAAGATCTTTAATGTTCAAGCTGAAAAATTTTATTGTTTTCTTTTTTTGCAAATATTTACTGATTTTGAATTTGATGTCTGCAACATGTTCCAAAAAAGCTGGGACGAGGGCAATTTTACCACTGTGTTGCATCACACTTCATCACTACATCACACACTCCAGCAGGGCTGCCCTTTGTCACGTATCCTGATCATAATTTTGATGGACAGATTATCTCGACGCAGCCAAGGATTGGAAGGTGTCATATTTGGTGACCACAGGATTTCATCTCTGTAGTTTGCAGATGATGTTGTCCTGTTGGCTTCATCAAGCAATGACCTACAGGTCTTATTGGGATGGTTTGCTACTGAGGGTGAAGCGGCTGGGATGAGAATCAGCACCTCCAAGTCCGAGTCCATGGTCCTCAGCCAGAAAAAGGTGGATTGTCCTCTCCAGGTTGGAGACAAGCTCCTACCACAAGTGGAGGAGTTTAAGTATCTCATGGTCTAATTCATGAGTGAGGGGAGAATGAAGCACAACATTGACTGACAGATCAGAACAGACTCTGTTGTGGTGAAGAGGGAACTGAGCTCTAAAGCAAAACTGTTGATTTACCAGCCAATCTATGTTCCTACCCTCACCTATGGTCATGAGCTTTGGGTAATGACCGAAAGAATGAGATTGAGGATACAAGCAGCTGAAATGAGCTTTCTCCATAGGATTGCTGGACTCACCCTTAGAGATAGAGTGAGGAGCTCCGTCATCCGGGAGAGGCTCAGAGTAGAACCGCTGCTCTTCCACATCGAAAGGAGCCAGTTGAGGTGGTTTGGGCATCTGATCAGGAGGCCTCCTGGACGCCTCTCACTTGAGGTGTTTCGGGCACATCCAATGGGAAAGAGACCACGGGGTGGACCCAGGACACGCTGGAGAGACTATGTCTCCCAGCTGGCCTGGGAACATCTTGGTATCCTCTTTGAAGAGCTGGAGCACGTGGCTGGGGAGAGGGAAGTTTGGGATTCTCTGCTTGAGTTGCTGCCTCCGTGACCTGGACCTCCTGTTACAACTCGCCGCTCATTAGCGGCGCCAGCTGAGCGCACACCTGCACCTCGTCAGCAGCGTGGCATATAAGCCACTCTGCCCTGGGCCTCGGCCTGAAGCCGTCTGTTCCCTTCGGCTACTTGCTTCAGAGGAACCCCCTCGCCTTCCAGCAAGATTACCCGCGTAAGCATACCTCCTCTTGTGTTCCAGTTTCTCCCCTGTGCACAGGTGGATCTTCCCTGGCGGCGGACTCCGCCTCTGCATTACCATCTCGTTGCTGCTGTCAGGTGCATCGTCAGGTTGCTGTCTCCTGGACTCGCCCTTGTGCACGCCTGCCACCTGCCCTGCCAAGTAAGCCAACAAATCCCTTGTTACCTGTTGTACTGGTTTGGTGCCCGTCACCTTCTCCCTGTGCTCTCTCCCCAGGGTTGTCTGGCTGTACGGTTTCCTGTCTCCGTGCCTGACGCTGACGTCCGCCATCAGTACATCCACATACCACAGACACGCATCCACACACTCACTTGCTGTTAAATAAACTGTTAAACCTATTCTGAGCCTGCGTGTGTGTCTCCTGAGCCGTGCATTATGTCAGTACGGCTTCAGCAGAGCGGCTCGGCGGACAGCGGGCTCACGCGCCGTCTTACCATCTTAGAGGCTCAAGTAGATTTGATAGTTTATCAACAACAGGTGATGTTGAATCAATTAATTAAGATTACTGACCGGTTAGACCGCCTGGACCCCCGTCAGCCGTTCCCGTCTCCCGTTCTCGTCAGGGAGGCACAGCTCCAGCTGCTCCAGCGGCCGTCCAGCCTGCTCCGGGTGGCCCAGCCCGACTCACTCCTATCCCGACCCCCGCCCGCTTTAGCGGTAAGCTTGGTGGAGCGCGGGGGTTCATTATGCAGTGTGAGTCAGTGTTCCTGCGTGTCCCCGGAGATTTTCCCTCAGACCACAGCCGAATTGGCTACATAGGAAATCTCCTGGAGGGTCGTGCGCTCACCTGGGCTTACGCCGTAATGGCGAAGCCCAGCTACGCCACCCTCACCTATGGCCAGTTCGTTAACCTATTCCTGGAAGTCTTTGATCACTCTCGTTTTGAGAGTGTCCAGGTCGATCGCCTCCTCAGCCTTCAGCAGGGGAGCCGATCGGCCGCCGATTACGCCATCGACTTCCGGGTTACAGCGGAGGAGGTTGGCTGGGAGGAACGAGCCCTCTGTGGCATCTTCCTCCGCAGTTTGAACTCTGGTCTGAGGGATGAACTGGCTGGTCGGGATCTCCCTGGAACATTTGCGGAGCTAATCTCTCTCACCATCAGCTTGGATAACCGGCTGCGCAAGCGCGCCTCGGAGCGGAAGTTGCCTTCTCACTCGCGGGGTGCCTCGTCACGCCCGTCCCAAGCTCGCCCCCTAGCGTTACCGCCATCGGAGGTTTCCGAGGAGTCGGAACCTATGGTGATGGGCCGGGCAACGCTCCCCCTTGTGGAGAAACAACACCGCCGTGAGTTGGGTCTCTGCATGTATTGCGGAGACAACCAGCACACTGTGGAGCGTTGCCCGGAGAAGCCCAAACGGGGAGGTCCGCGAGTCACCTTAGGGGCCCTCGCGCATGCTAATCAGTCAGTTCCTCTCACTCATTTGTCGCTGCCCATCCGTTTCTGCCACAACATCACAGGGCATCTCACTCATGCACTGGTGGACTCAGGCGCGGAAGGCAGCTTCATTTCACAAAGCCTGGCAACCCAATTGGGCATCCGTTGCCAGTCCCTTAAAACTCCTCTCACCCTCATCAACCTCTCCCGTGCATCTCTGGGGAAAGTGACCCATCGGACAAACCCCGTCTCTGTCCTCGTCTCTGGAAATCACCGGGAGGAGATCTCCTTTTACATCTTGCCATCCTCTGTGTCTCCGGTGATCCTGGGTTATCCGTAGCTTCGTCTCCATAACCCCGTCCTGGATTGGAAGACCGGAAGGGTGACAGCCTGGAGTACCTTTTGTATGAGCACCTGCCTCCAATCCGCTGCCTGTTCTCCATCCTCTCCTCCCGTGGTCAAGGATGCCGCGCCCCCGGACCTCTCCCTGGCGCCCACGGAGTTTCACGACCTGGGCGCAGTCTTTAGTAAGTCCAAGGCAATGTGTCTTCCTCCACACAGGCCTTACGACTGCGCCATAAATCTCCGCCAGGGGGCGCCTCTTCCCTCGGGACGTCTCTACAGCCTGTCAGTGCCGGAGAAGGAGGCCATGAACTCTTACCTTAAGGAATCTCTCAGTGCAGGTATTATTCGCCCATCATCATCTCCATTAGGTGCAGGGTTCTTCTTCGTGGGCAAGAAAGATGGCTCTCTTCGTCCATGCATCGACTTCCGTGCCCTCAATGACATCACGGAGAAGGACCGTTACACCCTGCCCCTGATGGACACTGCCTTTCACTCCCTCCAGGGGGCGACCTGGTTTACTAAGCTGGATCTCCGCAGCGCGTACCACCTCGTCCGGATCCGAGAGGGAGATGAATGGAAAACAGCCTTCCGTACCCTGAACGGCCACTTTGAATGCCTGGTCATGCCGTTCGGGTTAACCAACGCTCCAGCCGTCTTTCAGCGCATGATAAATGACGTTCTCCGGGACTTCATTGGCCTGTTTGTGTTCGTTTACCTGGATGATATTCTCATCTTCTTCAAGTCCAGGGATGAGCACCAGGTGCATGTGAGACGGGTCCTTCAGAGGTTACTGGAGAATCGGTTGTATGTGAAGGCAGAGAAGTGCGAGTTCTATGCCAAGAAGACATCATTTCTCGGGTTTGTCATCTCCCATGACCAGGTGCTCCCAGACCCAGCTAAAATTAAAGTGGTGGTAGATTGGCCGACTCCCACATCTAGGAAGCAGGTGCAACAATTCGTCGGCTTTGCCAACTTCTACCACCGCTTTGTGCCCAACTTTGGAGCCATCGTCGGCCCTCTGACCCGTCTCACCTCCCCTAAAACCCGGTTCCAGTGGACTGAAGAGGCCGCGGCGGTGTGCTGAAGGCGGAGTTTTCATCCTCCCGGGTCCTCAGCCAGGTCGATCCCTCTTTGCAGTGCATCGTGGAGGTCGACGCTTCGGATACGGGGGTGGGGGTGGTGCTGTCTCAGCGGTCACCTGCTGATGGGGTCAAACGGCCTTGCGCCTTCTTCTCCCGGTGCTTGTCCCCGGCGGAACGCAACTACGACGTGGGGGACAGGGAGCTTCTTGCCATCAAGCTCACGCTTCAAGAGTGGCGTCACTGGCTGGAGGGGGCCATCCTGCCCTTCGTGGTGTTAACGGATCACAAAAACCTGGAATATTTAAGAACTGCCAAGCGTCTGAACGCCCGCCAGGCCCGTTGGTCCCTGTTTTTTGCAAGATTCCGTTTCATCATCACATTCAGGCCGGGCTCCAAGAACGGACTCCCTGACGCCCTCTCCAGGCAATTCGCCCCTGAAGACTCGGGGGGCGCGGTTCACACCATCCTTCCCGGGTCGTGCATCGTGGGGGCCGTTACCTGGGAGATCGAGGATAAGATCCGGAAGGCGCAGGAATCGGAGCCGGACCAGGGTGGCGGACCGGAGGGGAGGCTCTTCGTTCCATCTTCCGTTCGGGGGGAGGTCATCCATTGGCTTCACACGTCCAAGCTAGCCTGCCATCCTGGGACCTCCCGAATGATTGACCTGCTCCAACGCTCCTTCTGGTGGCCGGGACTGCGCAAGGACGCTGCCCGCTACGCCCGGGCCTGCCCCATCTGTGCCACCAGTAAAACTGGCAACTCCCCCCCTGCGGGTTTGCTCCAGCCCCTGCCCGTTCCTGGGAGGCCCTGGTTGCACATCGCTTTGGACTTTGTCACCGGTCTCCCCGTCTCTAACAACTTTGACACTGTCCTGACCATCGTCGACTGCTTCTCCAAGGCTGCCCATTTCGTGCCATTACGGGGGCTTCCCTCCGCCTTGGAGACGGTAGATCTCCTCATCCAACACGTGGTCAGGCTGCACGGGATACCGGCTGACGTGGTCTTCGACCGGGGTCCCCAATTCACCTCGGACGTCTGGCGGGGTTTTTGCAAGGCATTAGGAGCCCAGGTAAGCCTCTCCTCCGGCCATCACCCCCATCTAATGGGCAGTGTGAACGGACCAACCAGGAGCTGGAGGCTGCTCTCCGCTGCGTCACCGCCTCAAAGCCTGCGTCATGGAGCAAACACCTTGCCTGGGTGGAATACGCCCACAACACCGCTCGCTCCTCAGCCACAGGGATGTCCCCCTTCAAGGTGTCCCTGGGTTACGACCCCCCTCTGTTTCCCTCGCTGGAGAACGAGTCGGCAGTCCCCACGGTTCAGGCTCACCTCAGGCGGTGTCGCTCCATCTGGACAGCTGCGCGTAATGCGCTTTTACGCACGGCAGAGCGCAATAAGGCCACGGTGGATCGGCGTAGAAGACCTGCTCCTGCCTACCAGGTTGGCCAACCGGTCTGGGTATCCACGCAAGATGTTAACCTGAAGGGTGAGAGGAGGAAGTTGGCTAAACGTTTCATGGGTCCATACCCCATCACCAAGATTATCAACCCGGTGGCTGTGCGTGTCGCTACTCCCCCCTCCCTCCGCATCCATCCCACCTTCCACGTCTCCAAGGTGAAACCGGTGGTGTCTGATCCCATCTGCCCTCCTCCTGCTGCGCCGCCCGCGCCTCGGATGATTGATGGCCATCCGGCTTGGACTGTCTCTACCATCTTGGACTCCCGACGCCGGGATCACGGGCTACAGTATTTGGTGGACTGGGAGGGCTGTGGTCCAGAATGGAGGCAGTGGGTTCGCCCCTCGTTTGTGTTGGATCGCTCTCTCATCACCGAGTTTCACCGGAACCATCCCGATAAACCATCGTCAGGAGGCGCTGCTAGAGGGGGGAGTACTGTTACAACTCGCCGCTCATTAGCGGCGCCAGCTGAGCGCACACCTGCACCTCGTCAGCAGCGTGGCATATAAGCCACTCTGCCGTGGGCCTCGGCCTGAAGCCATCTGTTCCCTTCGGCTACTTGCTTCAGAGGAACCCCCTCACCTTCCAGCAAGATTACCTGCATAAGCATACCTCCTCTTGTGTTCCAGTTTCTCCCCTGTGCACAGGTGGATCTTCCCCGGCGGCGGACTCCGCCTCTGCATTACTATCTCGTTGCTGCTGTCAGGTGCATCGTCAGGTTGCTGTCTCCTGGACTCGCCCTTGTGCACGCCTGCCACCTGCCCTGCCAAGTAAGCCAACAAATCCCTTGTTACCTGTTGTACTGGTTTGGTGCCCGTCACCTTCTCCCTGTGCTCTCTCCCCAGGGTTGTCTGGCTGTACGGTTTCCTGTCTCCGTGCCTGACACTGACGTCCGCCATCAGTACATCCACATACCACAGACACACATCCACACACTCACTTGCTGTTAAATA
Organism: Pholidichthys leucotaenia; assembly: GCA_020510985.1. Lineage (NCBI taxonomy): Eukaryota > Metazoa > Chordata > Actinopteri > Cichliformes > Pholidichthyidae > Pholidichthys > Pholidichthys leucotaenia. The sequence continues at coordinate 376,522,166 of CM035844.1, read as the reverse complement.
AACTGTTAAACCTATTCTGAGCCTGCGCGTGTGTCTCCTGAGCCGTGCATTATGTCACCTCCGGAAAAGCAGTAGAAAATGGATGGATGGATGGATGGATGGATGGATGGAGGGTGTTACATCACCTTTCCTTTTAACAACACTCAATAAGCATTTAGGAACTGAGGACACTAATTGTTGAAGCTTTGTATGTGGAATTCTTTCCCATTCTTTCTTCATGTATGACTTCAGTTGCTCAGCAGTCCGGGGTCTCCGTTGTTGTATTTTGTGTTTCATAATGCACCACACATTTTCAATGGGAGACAGGTCTAGACTGCAGGCAGGCCAGTCTAGTACCAGCACTCTTACTGTGAAGAATGTGGTTTAGCATTGTCTTGCTGAAATAAGCAGGGACGTCCCTGAAAATACTTTGCTTGGATGGCAGTACATGTTGCTTCAAAACCTGTATGTACTATTCAACACTAATGGTGCCTTCACAAATGTGCAAGTTACCCATGCCATGGGCACCAACCCCCCCCCCCACACCATCACAGATGCTGGCTTTTGAATGTTGTGTTGATAATCTGGATGGTTATTTTCCTCTTTAGCCCGGAGGACACGATGTCCATGATTTCCAAAAACAATTTGAAATGTGGACTCATCAGACCAGAGCACATTTTTTCTACTTTGCATCAGTTCATCTCAAATGAGTGTAGCATCATCGTCTCCTCAAACCAAGACAGAAGATCACTTCTCTCCAGTTTACAGGAATTTCACTTTATTCATTACACAGAAATACTACTTTTCTGCCTTTTCAGGAATATCACTGGCTTTTATGTCGACTCATGCAGGCCTCTTCCGGGCCTGACCAAAGATGCTTGCTTTCCCAGGACCCCAATGTAAACAGTTGCCTCTTGCAGAGATTGTAAGGATCAGAATTTGCTTTTAAAGGCTCAAAGGAACATAAAACTCAGGAGACCAGACCTCTCAACATGAACACTGCATTTGATAACGTACCTTTTCACAGGAAACAAATGTTCTTAAAAGAGTCATAAACCACTTAATCTGACGGGTTTATAGCACGATACTATCCAGGTCTTCGCCCAGATACTAAAGGAAATCATCTACAGCTCAACAGTACCTCCTAGCGGATACCTACGGAATGTGTTTTCAGTATGTAGGATGACTTTTAATTTGTTCTAAACATTAAGTTTCTTTCAGCTTATCCTCTGGATCCTAAGGACACTGAAAATCATCCCTCTTTTATCACCAACCATGGTTTGCTGCATGTTTTGCTGCATTTTGATCTAAATGTGAATTCATGTGTTATAATTATGTATAAGAAATGTTATATTCATGAGTGTTATTGGAGTAATGGTATAAACGCATGGTCACCAAATATTAGCCAAGTCATTTAATTTAGTTAGATTTTATATTGAGTACCTAATTTCATAAGAACTGACTGAGTGTTGATTTTCCCTCTGCAATTTCGTGGGATGGTGTCTTCATTTGATTGGCTGCTCTCAAACTAAGAAATGTCCTCACATTGGATAGCAGCCATTTCAAACTGCTTCTGAAAAAGTCGATTGGTCAGTCTTGCGATCAACATCATCAGTTTTACGACCCGGCGAGGTAACTTTAAAAGAGAGAAGTTAGATTTGAGTTTAGTAAGAGAAAAGTAAGAGAGAAGAACAGAGAAGATCAGAGATCAGCAGAAGAGCAAAGAGTAAGAAATAAGATCAGACAAAGAACAGGCAGGAAGATTAGCAAGAAGCAAGATAGAGAACGGTGATAGAATTAAGAATTAGAAACACAGAAAGAAGAAAGAAAGAGATTTTGAGAAAGATTAGGAACTAAATTAAGATTAAAGAAGCAGAATAGTAATCTAGATCTCAGAAGAAGATTTTATTCCACCGTTTCAAGGCCCTGTGAAGTTTTATTTTATTCTCTGTGAAGTTTGTCAAGTCTTTCTGGTTACTGAGGAGAAACCACCTTTTTCTTTAGAGCTCGTCCTTTTAGAGAATCAAATTCTCAAACTTTTTCCTTCACCTCAGAAGCCATTCTTATCCGAGTAAATGCTTTTCTCATTTTTTTTCATGACTTTTCACGCCATTAAAGTGGACCTTTAATTTGCCTAATTTAAAGTGAACAGAGACTGAGAAGTTTCTCCTTCAGTTTTTGGGTCGATCCCGCTACAAGAGACCCCAAATTTGGACTCTTTTTCCAAGGACTTTTCACGCCGCCCTGAGACAAACCATCCACGGCTGCTACGGTCTCCTTGTAGGGCCCCCAGCTGAGTTATCACTTCCACGGCTGTGAGGACAGCAGCCGCTTCCTCCGACGTCCTAACTTCAAAACCCAGCGGTACCGACCCGCGGAAACGTGGACCTACGGCTGTTGTGTGAGTGAAACTCTTATTTCTCCTATCTGCTGGGTTAAAACGTGATGTCCTAGCAATTAAATTACAATTGAATATGGCCCGTATTTCAGGGCTCAATTAGTCTCTCAGCCACAGGATAGAGCTATCAACTGAAGGAAAACTCTTAGTCATTTTTAAGTAACTGCCCTTAAATTTTTGTAGATTAATTCAGAATTCATTTTTAGATAATTAGCTTATGAATTTTCCCCATAAAATTGCGTTGTTTTGTTAAAACATTCCAGCCTCATTTACCGTTGAAACATAAGTCTGGTTTCTCCTTGGTTCTACAGAGGTGTAATGCTGGATTTTATGTTCAGGAACCCAATATCAGTTGATGTGATATTTTACGCTGTCATCATCTGGTTCCAAGGTTGTCATAGCCAGGAGCGGCACTGGGGTTAAGCTCCCAGTGCTCATAAAATGCTCCTTATGGCGTGCGTCTCGAAAAGCCTCTGGCAACTAAGTCCAACTCCTAGCCTGCCCGTGTGGTTTAGTCTCTTAGCCCGGCGGAACTGCTTTTACTAATAGGAGAAGGGGCGAGGGCAGATCTCTGGCGCCTTAAAACCAGATGCTTCGGGTAGATGGTGGCTCGTCAACCTGGGAAGGTAGCCCATCTAGGGGAAGGTAAACCCTGATTTCAAACCTCTGCTGCCTTGCGGCATACCCGGTCACGGGAAAGGCTTCGGGAGTCAACCCTGAGGAAAAATCCGGAGTCGGAGCCCCTAAGGCAGTTCTATGTTGTGCTCAACATCGTTCTGGCAGCTCCTGCAACGGCGCTGGTGCCAAACTGTAGCAGCCCTGCTGTTCCTTTGGATTCATCAGTGACGTGGAGAGGGGGGACATGCTGCATGGGCAACATCTTGTCCTCCATATCTTCCTGCCCAGGCTTGAATCCTACCAACGCCCAACGCTGGAAGGTAGAACACCGGATCACTGGAGAGGACACTCCAGCTTCGCCTTTGGCGTAGACAAAACACGGGGAATGACAGTTACCGGTTATAAGCCACTGCTCAATTGGCGTAGAGCGTGGCGCCAGGGGTTGTTCCCGATGGTGGGAGGGATCATCAGATCTCACTGGACAGCTACCGCCCGCCTCAAGCTGGGCAGCCTCCAGCCAGTAAGGTGTTGTCCCGCCACAGCTTGCTTTCCTCATTGGGTGCATGGGGATAAGGAGAAATCCAAACAGCAGGCTGAGAACCTTCGCACCAGGCAAGACAATAAAACAAAAGAGACCAACTCTAAAACTGGGAACTTGGAACGTCCGCACTATGATGACAGGACTCGCTGCTAACCTCAAGGACATCAACGACACCAGGAAGACTGCCATCATCAATAATGAGCTGAAGAGACTGGGAGTGGATATCGCCACTCTCCAGGAAACACGGTTAGCTGATGCAGGCACACTGAGAGAGAAGGACTACACGTTCTACTGGCAGGGAAAGGGCAGTGACGAACACAGGGAACACGGAGTGGGCTTCGCAGTGAAGAACACTTTGCTGAAGATGGTGGAACCGGGCAGCACTGGCTCTGCACGACTCCTCACCCTCCGCCTGAACACCACTCAAGGCCCAGTCACCCTCATCAGTGTGTATGCCCCAACACAGACAGCCACACCAGAGGCAAAAGACGAGTTCTACGAGAATCTCACAACAACTGTCAGGATCATCCCCAACTCTGAACAACTCATTCTCCTTGGAGACTTCAATGCCAGAGTGGGTGCTGACCACGACTCCTGGCCCTCCTGTCTTGGACCTTTTGGCGTGGGCAGAATGAATGACAACGGACAGCGGCTGCTCGAGTTCTGCACATATCACGATCTGTGCATCACAAACTCGTTCTTCAAGACCAAGCCCCAACACAAGGTTTCCTGGCAACATCCGCGCTCAAAGCACTGGCACCAGCTAGACTTGATCCTGACCAGGCGCACCTCACTGAAGAACGTGCTAATCACCCGTTTGTTCCAGAGTGCAGATTGCGACACAGACCATTCATTGGTGTGTTGCAAGGTCAAGCTGCAGCTGAAGAAATTCCATCGTGCTAGACAACCTGGAAAGGCACGGATTGACACCAGCAAGATGGCCCAACCAGAACTTGTTGAGCAGTTTGCCTCCACCTTTGAGAAGGAACTTGGTGTACCACAAGGAGGAGAATCTGCAAAGCAGAAGTGGGAAGAGCTGCGAAACACCATCTACCGCACAGCCTTGGCTACCTTATGGAGGAAGACCTCGAAGTCACAGGACTGGTTTGATGCCAAGTTGACCGAGATGACCCCCGTCATTGAAGCCAAGCGCTCAGCACTTGCTGAGTACAAGAAGTACCCAAACGAGAAGAATCTCCAGATTCTCAGGGCTGCGAGAAGCAAAGTTCAGCAGACTGCTCGGCGCTGTGCCAATGAGTACTGGACTCAGCTCAGCCAAGACATTCAAACCGCTGCCATAACAGGGAACATCCGTGGTATGTACGATGGCATCAAGAAAGCACTTGGTCCGGCTCAGAGCAAGACGGCCCCCCTCAAATCTTCCACTGGGGAGATGATCACAGAGAAGAACAAGCAGATGGAGAGATGGGTGGAACACTACTCCGACCTCTACTCTAGACAGAACACCGTGACACTGTCAGCCCTTGATGCCATCGACTGCCTGCCATCCATGGACGAAGTTGATGCCGAGCCAACCATCGACGAACTCAGTAAGGCCATTGATAGCTTGGCCGCTGGCAAGGCACCCGGCAACGACGGCATACCCCCTGACCTGATCAAGCACTGCAAGACCGCCCTACTGCTGCCATTGCATGACGTCCTCTGCCAGTGCTGGAAGGAAGGTGCCGTACCACAGGACATGAGGGACGCCAAGATCATCACCCTCTACAAAAACAAAGGGGAGAGAAGCGACTGCAACAACTACAGGGGCATTTCCCTCCTCAGCGTTGTTGGCAAAGTCTACACACGAGTTGTTCTCGTTCGTCTACAGAAGCTTGCCGAACGTGTCTACTCCGAGTCTCAGTGTGGCTTCCGCGCTGAGCGATCGACGGTAGACATGATATTCTCCATCCGCCAACTCCAGGAGAAATGCAGAGAACAGAACATGCCTCTGTACGTCGCCTTCATCGACCTCACCAAAGCGTTCGATCTGGTCAGCAGAGAGGGCCTTTTCAAGATCCTGCCAAAGATAGGATGCCCACCAAAGTTGCAAAGCCTCATCGAATCGTTTCACACCAACATGCAGGGGATAGTGCAGCATGATGGCAACGTCTCAGAGCCATTCAACATACGCAGCGGAGTGAAACAGGGCTGTGTACTTGCGCCAACCCTCTTTGGGATTTTCTTTGCTATGCTCCTGAGGCATGCCTTCAGCACAGTAACAGAGGGAATCTACCTGCACACAAGATCTGACGGCAGGCTTTTCAACCTTGCCCGCCTGAAAGCCAGAACCAAAGTACGCGAGGCTCTAATCAGAGACATGCTGTTCGCAGACGACACTGCAGTCGCAACCCACACACAGCAGGAGCTTCAGACCCTGATGGACCGCTTCTCCCAGGCATGCAAGGACTTCGGGCTTACCATCAGCCTGAAGAAGACTAATGTCTTGGCGCAAGGCACGGAAGCACCACAAATCATCACCATTGATGACTACAAGCTGGAGGTCGTGAATCAGTTCACATACCTGGGGTCCACGATCAGCAACAACCTCTCCCTTGATACAGAGATCAACAAGAGGATTGGAAAATCAGCCTTCACACTCACTCGCCTCACCACATGAGTGTGGGAGAATCCCAAACTCTCTGTCAAGACGAAGATGGCAGTGTACAACGCCTGCGTTATCAGCACACTGCTCTATGGGAGTGAGACGTGGACAACATACGCCCGGCAGGAAAAGAGACTGAACTCCTTCCACTTGCGCTGCATTTGCCACATCCTGGACATATCCTGGCAGGACAAAGTGCCCAACACAGAAGTTCTGTCCCGCGCCGGCCTTCCCTCCATGTTCACTCTACTCAGGCAGGGCAGGCTCCGCTGGCTAGGCCACGTTCACCGTATGGAGGATGGCAGAATCCCCAAAGACGTCCTCTATGGAGAACTGGCAACTGGCAGGAGAGACGTTGGCCGCCCACAGCTGCGCTTTAGAGACGTCTGCAAGAGAGACATGAAGGCCCTGGATATCACCACAGAGCGCTGGGAGGACCTTGCAACGGACCGCTCCAAATGGAGAGGCACCCTGACCAGACAGCTCAAGGCGGGTGAAGAGAGACTGACTGCTGCAGCAGATGAAAAAAGGACCCGCAGGAAGAACCGCCACAGACCCAGCAGCACGGAGACCACCCACAAGTGTTACCTGTGTGACAGGGACTGTCATTCGCGCATCGGCCTGTTCAGCCACAGGCGGTGCTGTTCCAGCAGAGTAGACGTTTAGGATTCTCTTCCATGGTCATCATAGACCGATGGAGGCCAACGAGGTCATCTGAATCTGTTTATTCATCATTTGAACGCCATGCCATGTAAACTGAATGAGTTTAATAAAAGGGTGAATGTGAGAAGTTGAAGCGTTTTCCTTTCGCATATACAGGTTTCCAAATCACGGCAGGACAAAAACTCACTGAAACTTTGAGACTGATTCATTAAGTAATTTAAGGTACAAAATTAATTAAAATTAAAGTTAATGTTATTGTCCGTTAGGACTGGTGCCCCTTTTACGAGTGCTTTTATTTAATTTAGCGGGTGTAGAAGTGACGGTTTAACTCCGCCCCCTTTCACACCCACTATTAAATAAAATAAATAATTCCTGTACCTTATGACAAATATTTTTATAGGCAATTCACGCTACATGAGCTCAGACCCAAAGCAACCAGAGGCGTTTCTGGCTGCTATTGATATGGCTTTTGCACTGCATGGTAGAGTTTTAACTTGCACTTGTAGATGTAGTGATGAACTGTGTTAACCGACAATGGTCTTCTGAAGTGTTCCTGAGCCCTCGTGGTGATATCCATTACAGAATGATCAGAGGGATCAAAGGTCACGGGCGTTTAATATTGATGTTTGGCCTTGCTGCTCACATGGAAAAATTTCTCCAAATTCTCTGATTCTTTTAAGATAAGATAAGATAAGCCTTTATTAGTCCCACAACGGGGAAATTCCAGGATTGCAACAGCACAGGGATAGCAACACTCAGAGCAACAATCAGAAGGCAAGAAAAAAACAAGCAAGCAAGAGCAGCTAATATACATATGTACATATTACTATAAAATATATATATATATATACACACACACACAGACACACAGTGCAGAGCATTGTAGCTGGATGGAATAAATATATGAATATATGAACACACAGTGCAGAGCATTGTAGCTAGATGGAATAAATATGTAAATATATAAACACCCACAGTACGGAGCATTGCAGCTAGGTGGAATAAATATGCAAGTATATAAACACACACAGTGCGGAGCAATGTAGCTAGATGGAATAATATGTAGATATATAAATATATAAACACACCCAGTGCAGAGCATTGTTGCTAGATGGAATGAAACAGCATAACCGTCTACTTAGTTATCCTACATGGTATGATTATGTGCCCATACATATTCTCACCCTCCATAGCGACCGGTATGTTCCTAGTTGTATGCCGGAGGGGACCATTGTGTAAGTCTATTGCATCTTTTGCATTCAAAAAACTATTAGTTTGTTACGTCTTTTTGCTATCTCTGTGAGCAGCCCTGCTTAGGTTGTACAGTCTGACAGCCGTTGGTAGGAAGGACCTACGAAACCTCTCGGTTGTGCACCTGGGATGATGTAGTCTGCTGCTAAATGAGCTCCTCAGTGCATTCAGTATGTCCTGCATAGGGTGGAACTCGGACTCCAGCAGAGATGACAGTTTAGCCACCGTCCTTCTCTCTCCTATCTCCTCCATCGGATCAAGGTGCTGCCCCAGGACAGAGCTAGCTTTCTTAATCAGTTTGTTCAGTCTCTTCCTATCGGCTGCAGTAATGCCACTGCCCCAGCAGACCACTCCAAAAGTGATGGCTGATGCCACCACCGTGTCATAGAATGACTTCAGCAGCGCCCCTTGTACACCAAAAGACCTGAGTCTCCTCAGCAGGAACAGCCTGCGCTGTCCCTTCTTGTAGAGTGCATCGGTATTGTGTGACCAGTCTAGTTTATTGTTCAGATGAACACCCAGGTACTTATAGGATGTCACCATCTCGATGTCTGTTCCCTGTATATTTACTGGGACTGTGAGGGGCTGCCCATGCCTGTGGCATGGGCAGCCCGGCAGTTTTGATAATATTATGGACTGTAGATGATGAAATTCCTATATTCCTTGCAATTTCACATTAAGAAAGGTTCTTAAACTGTTGGACTATTTGTTCACAAATTTATAGGTGTTCACAAACTGATGAATGTCACCTCATCCTTGCCTGTGACGAATGAGCCTTTCAGGGATGTTCTTTTAAACCCAATCATGACACTCACCTGTTTCCAGTTAACCTGTTCACCTGTGGAATGTTCCAAAAAGGTGTGTTTTTTTTGTTTTTTTTTTAGCATTCTTCAGTGTTCCCAGTCTTTTCTTGCTCTTGTTCCAGCTTTTGTGAAAATCAAACTTTATCAGTTTAAACATTAAATATCTTGTCTTTGCAGTGTATTCAATTGAATATTGGTTGAAAAGGATTTGAAAATCATTGTATTGTTTGTTTGTTTTTTTACACAACTTCCCAACTTCATTGGAATTAGGATTTGTAAGTTTTGAAATCATCAGTGCACTGTAAGTCAATGACAGCACATGCAGAGTTTAACAGCCATAGGACTGTGACTGGAAGGAACCTTGAGGCTTGCTTGTTTGTAACATCACAAAACCTAGGAAGTGAGTGCAGTTTGTGTTGTGTGGTGTGTGACCCGTGGGGCTTGCCATACCCGCCCTGGGAGTGACGGGCTGCAGCACCTGTATATAGTTCTGTGAGTGTTCAAGAAAGGGTGAGTTCACTGCATTGCAAAAGACAGACTCCAGACTCTTATTACCGACATAACATTTTGGCGACGAGAGAAAACCATGGAGGCGTATGGGCTACCTCCACCTCTGCTGTCGTTTCTGGAGTGTCCGGGAGATCCAGCGATCCCGTGGCTGGAGTGGATGGCCATGATTGGGGGATACATCACTGAGCTGGGCCTGGGTAGACTCGACGGAGACCAAGGACTGGCGGTCCTGGTCCGTCGTCTCGGCGTGGAGGGTCGGAGAATTCTTGGCATGTTGGGAGAGACGGAGTTTTATGTGGATGCTGTCAGGTGGCTGGCTGGAGATTTTGCCGAACGTACAAGGGACACAAAGCGGTGGGTAGTGAGGCTGTTGGCGCCAAGGGAGTTGCGAACCAAAACTAAGCTACAAGCTACCAGCTAGGTTTCGAGGGGGGACTGGAGTCACGAGTGGGAGAGCCCCCGGTCACCGAGAACAGCAAGCCAGCCGAGGAGTTCAACACGGTTCGTGACCGTAATGCTGGTGGTGATGACGGAGCGGCAAGCAATAGCAGCATGGAGGGACAGCAGCAACGGGACTCAATTGTTTTCCCCGCAGCTGGAGTCCAGGCTGCGGGAGAGGGAGAGCAAGCATGCTGAAAGCCCCTGGAAACAACAGCAGCAGCCGGGCACAGAGGCAGCGCAGCGGAGCCTCTTGGACGAGGGTGCTGGACGCAGTGGCGAGGTGCCTGGGTTGATGAGCGACGCTGACGAGCAGGCTACAGTCTTTCCCGGAGTTCAGCCTCAGGGGGCTGGAGTTTCTGGGGCAACAACGGCGGCAGCTGCGGTGGTTGTGAAGACAGTCGGGGGCGGACAGACATGCACGGAGGGACTGCGAGCTGGGCAGCAGCACTGCGGGTCCAGATGAGAGAAGCGGTCAGTGGTGAGATGGGACATTCTCTCTAGGGAGGTCTGCTTCAATCCTGGGTTCAGACAGCTGCCAGGGGTGCACATGCCGTGGGCCCCCGAGTCCGTTTTACCCTTAACTGCCAGTGGACATTGGTGTAACATAAATGACTTTATTGAAAATATGTTCATATGTGCATGTGTTGTAAATAATAGTGTTTGGAGTGAGTTTTGAATGTGCATATGAATGTGTTATTGGGGACTGATTTTTTTTTAATGTACTTTGTTTATACTTCTTTGTTCCAGACCTGGTGAGTCTGGAAGCGCCATGTTAGGTAGCATGCCGCCATCAGTGTGTGAATGTGTGTGTAAATGGGTGGATAGCAGGATCTGTAAAGTGCTTTGTCATCAAGAGATGAGAATAAAAGCGCTATATAAGTGAATGCCATTTACCATTTATCAATTGTTTATTGTAGAGACACAGCAGTATTTTAGTTTATAAATGGACTGTTTTTTTTATTTAGGATAAGCGGCAGAATAATCTGCTTTGTCGTGTGGGGTGGGACAGCAGTTCACGTGTTCTCCCTAGTTTTTAGTTGTTTTTGGGTGAATGTGTTAGGCCATTATAGTTCATTGTTCCCCGTTATTTTCTTAGTGCATGATTAGGGTTCTAAGTTGGGGTGGGTCTGAATTGTGTGTACGTGTTTTGGACTTTTGTAAGGGAGAGGGGAATGTTCTGTGGTGTGTGTGTGTGGCCCATGAGGCTTACCGTAGCCGCCCTGGGAGTGACGTCAGGCGGGCTGCGGCACCTGTATATAGTTCTGTGAGTGTTCAATAAAGGGTGGGTTTGCTGCATGGCATAAGACAGACTCCAGACTCTGGTTACCGACATAGCAGTTTGCATGTTCTTTTTTTAAGCAATTAACTAAATAAAGGCAGCGCATATGGTCTTGTGAAGTGAACATTTTAACGTTTTAATGGTCTACATGTGAGACATACAAATACTTTGCAAAGCTAAAAGTCATAACTAAACTGTTTTGTACTACTTATGTCCTTACATGAAAATTGCTAAAAATCTTTAGTGGAAAAAATAAAAAATCATCAAATCATACCAAAGAAATCAGTTTCTTTTCATGGGAATATTACATATATACACAGAGATGCCCTGTGTGCATACCAGAAATTGAAATTACACTAAAGGGATGCACTGATGTGAGCGTTATAAGGACACATCTGTAAGTTGACCACAGTGAAAAGAGAAGTAGAAATAAAGGTTGCAGAGGGCACTTCAAGAGTAACAGGGATCTTTTGGTTATTCATGGCTTGGAGGACTCTATCCATCCATGTCTATGATCGTTTATTTATCTCAGGGGCATGGAGAGGTCAAGACCAACTGTGATAGAGCAAGAGGTCGAGGACATCTTGCACATATCGACAATCCATCTCAGAACCTACACAATGAGACAGACAAGCACACACTCTTACAAACACACCTACTGTACAACCGATTTAGATTCACTAAATAACTGACTGAATCATATATATAATTTTGGGCTGCAGGAGGAGACTCCTAAGTTCTCTAAGGCTAAAAAAACCCCCACACAGTCTCCAGATTCTCTGTCTTGTTCTTCATCTCAAGAGGTTTTTACTTTATTGTGCCATGTTTAGGATTTTTTTTTTTTTTTAAATATTAGCCCCATATAGAGAAACATTGAGCAAATGGTGGGTGGCCAGGTGAGATAAGGACACATTATTGCTGAACGGGAGGCAAAGTGGACAAAAAAGAAATGGGCCAGTGGAAAGTAATGAATCTTATTACATCACAACTTTTTTCTCCCCTGAGAGAAGGTCAAAAGTCATGTTGCTGGAGATGGAGCTCATTTCTGAGCTCTGAAGCTCTGGTCTTAGTGATCGAGTCATGCAATATAATTTTGGTACATTTTTGTTGGTAAGCAAACCTCTTTATCTGAACAATATATAGGTACATCTCAAAATATGAGAATATCATGAAAAAGTTCAATATTTTTTGTCACTCATTTCAGAAAGTGAAACCCATATATTATATAGATTCATAACACATGGAGTGAAATATTTCAAGCCTTTATTTCTTGAAATTTTGATGATTATGGCTTACAGATAATGAAAACCCAAAATTCAGTGTGTCAGAAAATTAGAATATTGCATAGGATCAACAAAAAAGGGATATTTTAAACGGAAATGTCAGGCTTCTGAAAAAGATGTTCATTTCTATGCACTCAATACTTGGTTGCTCTCCTTTTGGATGAATTACTGCATCAGTGCGGCATGGCATGGAGGCGATCAGCCTGTGGCACTGCTCAGGTGTAATAGAAGCCCAGATTGCTTTGATAGCGGCCTTCAGGTCGTCTGCATTGTTGGGTCTGGTGTCTCTCATCTTCATCTTGACAATACCCCATAGAATCTCTATGGGGTTCAGGTCAGGCGAGTTTGCTGGCCAATCAAGCACAGTAATACCATGGCCACTGGACCAGCTTTTGGTACCTTTGGCAATGTGGGCAGGCGTAAAGTCCTGATGGAAAATGAAATCAGCATCTCCATAAAGCTTGTCAGCAGAAGGAAGCATGAAGTGCTCTAAAATTTCCTGGTAGATGGCTGCATTGACTTCAGAAAATACAGTGGACCAACACCAGCAGATGACATGGCAGCCCAAATAATCACTGACTGGGGAAACTACACACTGGACTTCAAGAAACGTGGAATCTGTGCCTCTACACTCTTCCTCCAGACTGTGAGACCTTGATTTCCAAATGACCTGCAAAATTTACTTTCATCTGAAAAGAGTACTTTGGACCATTGAGCAGCAGTCCAGTTCTTTTTCTCCACAGCTCAGGTAAGACACTTCTGACATTATGTCTGGCTCAGGAGTGGCTTGACACGAGGAATGCGACATTTGTAGCCCATGTCTAGGATTCATCTGTGCGTAGTGACTCTTGATGCACTGACTCCAGCCTCACTCCACTCCTTGTGAAGCTCCCCCAAATTCTTGAATGCTTGACAATCCTCTCAAGGCTGCGGTTATCCATTTTGCTGGTGCACCTTTTCCTACCACACTTTTTCCTTCCACTCAACTTTCTATGAATATGCTTGGATGTAGCACTCTGTGGAAAAAACAGTTTCTTTAGCAAGGACCTTTTGTGGCTTACCCTCCTTGTGGAGGGTGTCAAGTCAGCAGTCTTCCCATGATTGTGTAGCCTACTGACCCAGACTGAGAGACCATCTAAAGGCTCAGGAAACATTTGCAGGTGTTTTGACTTAATTAGTTAATTAGGGTGTGACACCATGGCTTTCCAATATTGAACTTTTTCCACAATATTCTAATTATCTGACACTAAATTTTGGGTTTTCATTATCTGTAACCCATAATCCTCAAAATTTCAAGAAATAAAAGCTTGAAATATTTCACTCCATGTGTTATGAATCTATATAATATATGGGTTTCACTTTCTGAAATGAGTGACAAAAAATATTGAATATTGAGCAGGATGTGCTCAAACAGTTCTCCAGACTGAACCCGCGCAAGGCCCCCGGCCCAGACGGCGTGTCTCCCTCCACCCTGAGACTCTGTGCGAAACAGCTGGCTCCTGTCTTCACAGACATTTTTAACACCTCCCTTAAGTTATGCCACGTGCCGTCCTGCCTCAAATCCTCCACCATCATCCCTGTCCCCAAGAAGCCACGGATCACTGGACTTAATGACTACAGACCTGTAGCGCTCACCTCTGTAGTCATGAAGTCCTTTGAGCGCCTGGTCCTGTCCCACCTCAAGTCCATCACCACCCCTCTCCTGGACCCGCTGCAGTTTGCCTACCGAGCCAACAGGTCTGTAGACGACGCAGTCAACCTGGCCCTCCACTCCATCCTGCAGCACCTGGACTCCCCGGGAACCTACGCCAGGATCCTGTTTGTGGACTTCAGCTCCGCATTCAACACCATCCGCCCCGCTCTGCTCCGGGACAAGCTGTCCCTGCTCAACGTGCCTGACTCCCTCTGCAGGTGGATCACCGACTTCCTGACGGACCGGAGGCAGCATGTGCGGCTGGGAAAGACTGTCTCAGACTATACTAGCATCAGCACCGGATCACCCCAGGGCTGTGTACTTTCCCCCCTACTCTTCTCCCTTTACACCAACTCCTGCACCTCCAGCCACCAGTCTGTCAAGTTGATCAAGTTTGCGGACGACACCACCCTCATCGGGCTCATCTCCAACGGCGACGAGTCCGCCTACAGGAGAGAGGTGGCCCAGCTGGCGTCCTGGTGCAGCAATAACAACCTGCAGCTGAACGCTCTGAAGACAGTGGAGATGATTGTAGACTTCAGGAAAGTCACTACTCCTCTGCCCCCCCTCACCCTCTCAGGCTCTCCCATCACCACTGCTGATTCCTTCCGCTTCCTAGGCACTACCATCACCAGGGACCTCAAATGGGAGCCGACCATCAGCTCACTCATCAAAAAAGCCCAGCAGAGGATGTTCTTCCTGCGGCAGCTGAAGAAGCTCAAGCTACCCACCAAGATGTTAGTGCAGTTCTACACAGCCATCATCGAGTCCATCCTCACCACCTCCATAACCGTGTGGTACGCAGGAGCCACTGCCAGGGACAGACTAAGGCTGCAGCGCGTCATGCGCACTGCTGAGAAGGTGATCGGCTGCAAGCTCCCATCTCTCCTGGATCTGTACATCTCCAGGACCCGGAGGCGTGCTGGCCGGATCATAGCCGATCCCTCACACCCTGGTCACGTACTGTTTGCCCCCCTCCCCTCTGGTAGAAGACTTCGGTCCATCCAGACTAAAACCTCCCGTCACATGAACAGCTTCTTCCCCTCTGCCATCAGACTGCTGAACACTAAGTGACTTATTGACTCTCGTGCACTATGTACAGCAGCTCAACCAGACTCATGTCAATCATCACTGTTTTCTTCCTGCATTACCGACTGCACTATATAGTTCTCCACAGTATCTGCTGCTGGCTAATATATTTTAACTGTTGACCAGTATCACTTAATCTTATCCTACACTTTATTACATGTATAGTTTATTTCTTTTATCTTATCATGTTTAATGTTACAGCATTGTACCGAGACAAATTCCTAGTTTGTGTACTACATGAACAATGGCAATAAACCTGATTCTGATTCTGATTCTGATTCTGATTCATGATATTCTCATTTTTTGAGATGTACCTGTAATGGGACATTTCAAAATGGCAATATCAGAACATTGCACAGTTTAATGCCACACTCGATTATGGTTCATATGGTTAGTGTTCTAAAACGTTTTGGTTAGGATTAGGTAAGATTACACTGCCTTGCTTGCCCCCCCCCCGCCCCCGCCCCCAATCAACAAAGTTTCTAAAAACCAAAAAGGAGATTAATCTTTGTGAGGTCTCACTTGCTCATTTCCTTTGTGTTTGATAATATACCAGTTTATTTGGTACACTTTGCTGAAACTAAACAACAGAAGCCCTGCAATAAGTGCAATGTTTGTAAAAGCCTGAATTAGTGATTAGAAACTCTAGTATATTGCAGTCCTTTTCAAAATGCTGCAAATAAGCATAAATATGAAAAATTGCTGGTCTAAAACAAAACTTTATAACCTTCATGAAGGGAGGATTTATGGTAAGACTGTTGTGCTAGACTGAATTTATTGAAGTGATGTGCACATTACCAAAGACAATTTCTTTTTCCCCTTTTTCCCTGTTGCTTATTTGGCATTAGTGTACAACAAAAAAAAAAAAAAGAGAAAACATTTTGCATTACGTGGAGAATTACTCACAACCAGGACATTATTATGGGTTTTAACAGTTTCAAAAAGACAAAAAAAGATGCCACATTTGAATGTTGGGAATTATTTCATGGAGATTTATTAAGACAGCACTTTGCTTTCAAATGATTAGCTTAGGAAATCATTTAATTAAGGGTTAATGAAGGGAAAAGTTGGAACAAACTATCTGAACTGACAGGAAGCACCTCTGTTATCCCTCAGTCAACTTCCAACACTATAGTATAGCTGTTTCATGTGTATTAAAAAAGTGCCAGCAGGCCTGTTTTTTCAAAGCCCATGACCTTGGAGAGAACTTAGACAGCAAACTTGTTGAGAATTTTAAATTAAGCTTGATGTGATTCAGATTTCTAAAAGTATTCCACTGGACCTGAGGGGGATCAGGTTCTGCCTCAGCTAGTGTTTTCTTTTTTCTGCACATTGTGTCAAACTGTCTTCTTGTCCACTTTACCGATAGCCAGAGTTTGACAGTACATTCCTATGATTTTCTTATATCTGCTGTTTTAAAGTGCAGTACCTATAAATATTCATAATGGAGACAATTTGGCGTGCCTGTTCTAAAATGCATGTATTCATTGTAAAAAGGGGACATTAAGTCAAAACTGAAATTCTCTGACAAGTTGCATCCATTTTAATGTAGCAATATCATTAACCCTAAAAGCTTATTGAAGAGACAGGTAATATACCTTTCAAAAAAAGAGTCTAAACCGTTCACCCAGTTTTTGCCAATGATTTTGGCAAGGCAGTGTAATTCTCTTTCCCTCACTTTCACAGGAAATTTCTTTTGAATCACATGCTCTTATACTGTGCTTGTTCTCACACCTGCACCCTCAAAGCTCTCCTGTCATCTGCATCAGGCCAGGAGGACTCAACGGAGCTTTGGCTGGCTCATGTTTGATGTGAGATACAGTGGAAAAAATTTCCCACACTTTTACCAGCGATGGTGGCTGTTATCTTCATGTGGCCCCTGAGATGCACAACACTGGGCCTCCCATGAGAAAGTGATTAGGATTATTTAAATGCCAATTTATTTCCTTTGCCCATTATCGAGAACACACTTCCCCTCTCTGACAGCAGGGAATAGTTTCTTGTAAGAAGCCAATGCAATTGAAGTTGACAAATCAAGTTTGATTTCTGGGCTCTGTGGGAAGAAAGAGTCAGGGCTGGGATTTGTGGGGATTTTTTTTCAGGTTGTTTTCATTTCCTCCGTTTCTCATGTCTCTCACTTACAAAAATCCTTGCAAGTTCTTTTCAGAATTTTTACAATAAATGGTCACAATTAAAAAAACAAACAAACATTGGAATACGCAGTAAGAATCATTTCAGGGGCGTAGCGGGGAGGGGGGGCTGAGGGGGCTGCACCCCCCCCCCCCAAAAAAAAAGAAAAAATGGAGAAAAAAGAAAAAAAATGTAAATAAAGAGCAGGTTTTGAGTAGTTTGCATTGAAAATGTTAAGAAATCTGTAGTTGATAGGGGGCTGAAGCTAATGCTTCACCCCGGGCAAATGCCTCGGGCATTCAGAATGGTGGTGGTTGGGGTTCACCCCCCCAACCCCCAAATTCCTGGCTACACCACTGCATTTGTTTCTTCTTTTTCATATGTGGTTCTGATCTGAAAGTAGAAAATATGCTATGACATATTTAGGATCTTTCTTTTTTTTTTTTTGGTACTTATTTGTACCCGTAGGTAGATTTGGTTTGCAGTCTGGTGACAAGCCACCGGCTGCTGGTCGCTGCGTGCGCGAGCGCCCTAAACCTACATGTTTTTGGTATGCGGGAGGAAACTGGAGAAATCCCGGAGTAAACCCACGCAACACGGGGAGAACATGCAAACTCCACACAGCTCACTGTTGGTCGGGGGCTGGGATCGAACCCACGATCTCATGATCCCCGCGATCCCCTGGCCGAGGGTAAAACTGTGCTGCCACAGTGCTAAACCACTGCGCCACCGTGCAGCCCAATCTTAATGGCTCTTAATGGGTCTTGCAGCACTCTGGGACTCCGGGATACCGTGGGCGGTCACGTCTCTGCGTACTAGTGCGCCCTCGTGCGCACTAGGACGCACACTGTGCGTCCTAGCGCGCACTGAAAAGAAAAAGCTGCATTTCCGTTCTTCCACTACAGACACAGCCACAAACAGAAAGCCAAAGGAGTGCTTTGATTGGTTTAGATTTGTTTGACCTCTCATTCGACTAATAAGAGCCTTGAATTGGGTTTCTGAAACCTTGAAGAACCAATGACTGAAAACCTAGCAAGAAGGACCTGCTTACCAAGGCTGCAAATACAGCGAGCCAATTGAAGCAGAGAAGTTCAACGATTGAAAGCGTGCGTCCCGTACGTAAAATCTGTTTTGTGTAAGCCGCTGTGTGTGACGGTAGCATTCGCCAGTGTTTTTTTCTTACTACTGTTTTTATTTGTTTTGAAAAAATCGTTCGCCAAAACCGCAATCATGGAAGTGCAAAACTGCAATAATGGAATCATGGTTTGACCGGGTTGCGTGACCAGAACCACGAGTCGTAACAAACGGACCAGTGTCATGTTCGTCTGACAATGAGGAAGAGATGTTCACCAGCGACACTGCTGTTGTGTACAGGTAAGTGTTATAAGCTAAATTATTCTTTATCCCTGAAAATTGTAATCAAAATGACTTTTGACCAATCGGTAAATTACAACTGTGCGTCTTCGCCACATGACGGACCGCGGCACATGGACCGGACCGGCGCACAGACCGGACCGTGCGCTGAGAACGGTCCCCCCCACCCCACCCCCCCGCTACTCCTCTGTAGCGGATTGCAGATATACACTACCGTTCAAAAGTTTGGGGTCACCCAGACAATTTTTGTGTTTTCCATGAAAAGTCACACTTTTATTTATCACCATGAGTTGTAAAATGAATAGAAAATATAGTCAAGACATAGACAAGGTTAGAAATAATGATTTGTATTTGAAATAATAATTTTTTCCTTCAAACTTTGCTTTCGTCAAAGAGTCCTCCATTTGCAGCAATTACAGCATTGCAGACCTAACATTATTGCACAAGGGTTTTCTAATCATCCATTAGTCTTCTGACGCAATGAGCAAACACATTGTACCATTAGAACACTGGAGTGATAGTTGCTGGAAATGGGCCTCTATACACCTTTGTAGATATTGCACCAAAAACCAGACATTTGCAGCTATAATAGTCATTTATCACATTAGCAATGTATAGAGTGTCTTTCTGATTAGTTTAAAGTTGTCTTCATTGAAAAAAAGTGCTTTTCTTTCAAAAATAAGGACATTTCTAAGTGACCCCAAACTTTTGAACGGTAGTGTATTGCAGATATTTTAGTACAACTGTGCATAGTAGACCACGGTGCACGGTCCCTGCGGTCCGTCATGTGGCGATGGACGATGTCCGTCCTCTGTAGCGGGGGGGGGGGGTGTTATCCTCTACATTACAGATATTTTAGTATAATTTTTAGTGCACTGTAGGTTATTTTTTCTTGTAAAAAAAAAAAAAGCCACACATTTTTTACGTGGCATGCTTCTTTGTGTGTGGGGGCTTGTTTGTTCATTCATTCATTCATGAATGAACAAACACACCCCCACACACACCCCCACACAGTCCTGAGTGCCACCTTTCATTAGAGCCCAAGATGAAGCCTCTATATTGAATCATTCAAAAGTTACAGACGTTTTTCCAAACTGTGCCATTTGGCACAATTTGGCACAGTTCAAAAACGCCTGGGAACAACCTGACAAAAAAGCTGTGTAATATATTCATTTTTTGTGGTATTGTTACAAAATTTTGACCTCAGCTGGATAACACTTAGTTCTACATTTCTGTTGCATTTTCCAGCCCGTATCTGACAGCTGTGTGTTATTTGCAAGCATTTGTATCCAAAAAAACACCCAGGCGAAATTTATTTTCTTCAAGTTCAGTATGTTTAGATGACTGTTACTCAGTGGCAGAAGCACTTAGAGAGATTATGACTGTTTTGCCAAAAAATTCAAAGTGTTTTCTTTTAAATGAGACCAACCCCATGAAGATGCTGCAAAGGGTTGAAGAACAGCTTTTGATTTAATTTGGGTACGTTATTTTTAGGCGTTTTTTAGGGAAATTGACCAGAGTGCAAGGGGTTAATTTTTCTGTTAGTCCCACGATGGAAACAATCTATTTCAACTCTTTTCTAAAAAGATCACCATTTCTACAATGGTGATGATAATTAGAGAACATTACTTGATTTATTCTGAAATATTGTTGTTCTTCATTGTTCAGAATTTGACAGAATATCAGCTGTGGCCTCTCCTGCACTAGCAAGTTTTTTTTTGTTTGGTTTTTTTTTTTAATAACCAAGGCACTTCAACAGAAACATTTATTTTTTAAAAGAAAAGAGCAAAATTAGAGAACGGTGACCGCTGTGTCAGAGAAGATTTAAACAATGTTTTTTTTTTTTTTAGGGCTATTGTGGTATATGGCTATGGTGGAAGTATTTTACTGTGTTTTGGGGGTTTTACATGGTTTTAAGTTTGTCCTGCATGTTTATAACTTTGCACATTTTTGTAGTTTTTTTTATATTTTAACCTGTGTGCTTTTAATTTGAAATGATTGTTCTCTTCCACCCCTATTTGGTGATCTTCAACACCTGTGTTGATTGAAGACACACCACTGGCATAAAAGTTCCCTTGCAGTCCAGAAGGGAGCCTTACCAGATGAGAGTGTGCTGTTGGCCCCCAGTGAATGATATGAACTAGTGATGGCCAGATGAGGCTTTCTGGAGGACTTGAGGCCTTTCATCAAAATGGCTTATATAGACAAGGCCTCATGTGAAACTTTGTTTTCTTTACCAGTCCATCTAGTGGACAAAACGTATACAACATTGAGATTTTTACAATGGAATTATTGGTTTAATGTGTTTTTTTTTTTCATTTCAATAAATGCACTGTCTTTTAAGAAATATCAATGATCATAAGGGAAAAGCAAATAAAAATGGGTTGACTGCAGTGAATGTGCTTGTGCTACTTATCTATTTTTTTTAAAACATATTGAACTTATTTTTTCTGAAGTCAAACCTTTTTTCCCCATTAATGTATGTTTATTAACGAATGTAGTAATATAAAAATACAATATGATGTGGTTGAAATAACTCATGTAGAGACACTGGGAAGTTGATATTAGATATTTGCTTATGTGGTGTTGTTAAAAAAACAAAACAAAACAAAACAAAAAAAAAAAAAAAAGTTTTTTTTTTAGAGAAAACGGATCACTTTATGAAGCTAAGGAGAACAGGACATCTGTAATAATTTGATTATGCTCATCTTGCAAATGTCCATCACATCTGAAGCGATAATCAGACTTGTCTGATATTTTCCCTTTGTTCTGGTTTATTTCTGAGGTCCACGGTGGAGAACCTGCAGGAACCGAGGGTCAGCTGTGGAGAGAACGGGCTGAACTCAAGATTTATAAAACTGATATTTGACTGAAATAACCACAACAAAAGAGTTTTGATGAACTGTTTTATTGATTGTGATTTATTTTAGCAGTTTACTTTACAAACTGAAACAAGCTAAATAAAAATATTTCATGTTTACTGTTAATAGTTAGAAAACTGAATTTCAATGAAGTAATTGTTTTTGAAAAAGATGATTTTTGCAAGATAGTTCCAAAAGAGACGTTCATATATTTATTACACACAGTGAAACATTTTAAACCTGATTTAATATTGATAATGATTATAGTTTTTAAAATTAAATGACAAATCATGATTTTCTAATTTACTGAGGTGCACCAGTAAAACTGAGATGAAGCTGAAGATGGAATCTGTTCTACTGCTGCTGAAAATGATTGAGGGTCATCATCCTGCAGTACAGGACTGTGGTCTGGTATACATATTAAAAGTAATAAAAATTAGTTTATCTATGGTTTTAATTTACCTTAATTTTACCTGCTGACTTTAACATGAGTCAAAGTCTTATTTTATCTTGTCATGGTCATATTTCTGTCAGGTGAAGATTCTCAAGTAAAGGGTAAAGAAAATACAATAATTAAAAAAACATAAAAAATAAAGTTCTCTCTCTGTCAAAAATGGTAGCAAAACAAACCCTCAACTGATGCTGTCATGGTTGCTAGGCAACAGGGTAGTGTGTGATCATGCAAACATACGTCCTCCAAAGACTAGACTGTCTCATTTGACAGTCATAAATCAGCCTTTAGATGCAGCCTATCGACCTTTTGGTCTACGAGGCTGCAACACCTGAACTGAGACAGAGCCATTGAGGCAGTCACGTGATTTCTAGAGAAATGGGGCCTCGTTTGTCTTGAGTGACATGATCTTCTGAAATGTGATACGGGCCTCGACACAAGCCTCATTTGGCCACGCCCCCTTTGCTTGAGACAGGCCTTGGGACTTCAGTGTCAGATGTAACATCACTAGTCATCACCACAGGAGCTCTCTCTGGAACCAGGTCTCCCTGGCGGTTCCTTCTCCATGTATGCCATCTTCTCTCTCCCCAGACCTTCACGTAAGCGACTGCACTACTGGAAATATAACATAGAACCATTCAATACAGGATAAGGCCCGGGAACGTCAGGTTGGAAACCTTACTTCCAAGCACCTCCACACCTACCTGGTCCAAGACCCCTCTTTATACACAAATGCTTATCCTTACATCAAAGACTCTGGTCTCATTTCTACAATTGGGTCCATTATCTGTAATCATGTCACTTATGACAACTTTGTGATAACATCAACTGTGTATTCTGCTTTGAAAAGGGATTGACTTATTGCTGTTCCGAAGGAATATTGCCATTATGTTTACATGCACAGAGTGGGAACAAATGAGTGAATATGTATACATGTGGTAGGCTATACATTAATACTAGTGATATTTTCATTAAACCTTTCTCAACATCCAGACTACTGTCCTGAATTTATTTGTATTGTCAATACTTCATAATTAGAGGGGGGTTTTGTCTGTTTTTTAAGTTGTCAGTTACATGGTTAAAATGGCTTATACCTAAACTATCTATGCAACAGTCAGAATTACTCAGTGGCTGAATTTGCCTCAGCCGCTTTCTTGCAGAAATAATAAAATGTACCATTGATTAGTGCTACATTTGTACTGAAAAACAAAACATTTGAACTAACTCACATTAAGATGTTTGTTGTAGCATTACCAGCTGGTTTGAGATAAGAAAAGGATTCATCTTATTCTTTTGGAGAAGAGCTAAGACCCCCTTTTTTTACCTTTCACCTAAAGACCACCACTTTGAAGCCATATTCCATTGGTAAATTGACCCTCAAATCTCCCCTCCATACCAGGAACAGTTTGGAACCCCCTATCGTAAATTTGATGGAGTACATTCCCACGAGACAGTTTGATGTTTTAATAGCAGTCTGAAATTTACCAGAACTGCAATCCCTTTTCTCTCCAAACTGAAAAGTCCAACATTGCCTGCCGATGGATAACATAGGAATCTCTCTCTCTGAAGTTAAACTATGAATTGTGAACAATGAATTAACTCATCCTTCTCCGCAGACAGTATCCACTACAGAAGATATGGCGGGACCCTGTGATGGACAGTTATGGGTTGAAATACTTTTATTGATACGATTTCATATGTGTTTCTTGATTTTCAGGAAGAATTAATTTTGCATGCCTACTATAAAGAAATTATCACATTTACAATGTAGACACATTGTTCCTCTATTAAGAAGAATATCTTAGTCATGAAAGTTTTAAAGAATTTATGCTTTAATTGGCAGCATATATATGTTTAGGAGGATTGCACTTTTCATATCAGATCCTCTCTCCTCCTCTGTGGGAGACACACAGTTGAAAACTTTGAACTGACCAACCAGCTTCCAAGTCTCCATGCATCTCTTTTTTTTCTGTCAGGTTTATGACCAGTGTTGGACAAAGAGATTCAGTGCAATTGGCCAAATATTACGCTAATAGGCAGATCCAATCCTGATCTTTGAATGTAACTGGTCAAGCTCAAGTGTCATCAGATTTATAGTGCCATCCTGCCACACCTTGAAAAAAAACTTTCCTTTGTCTCCAGTGAGATGGTTGAAAGTTGGGAGTGACTCTGGATTGAGCAGTTTCTGTTCTTCCCTTTTTCCTTTTTTTCCAAGAAGGCAAAGTGCTATGCTCTGTGTTAACTGTTTCTTTTTCTTTAAAATATCACTTTTCCCTATTTTACTCCTTTTCTTAACCCTCTGAGTGTGTATGTTGCAGAACTGCGACATAACCCCAGTGGTCAAGAGTGGTAAATATTTTTTGTCAATAAAATAGTTCAGATTTCCAAGGCTATAACTTGAAAGTGGTAAGAGATAATGGCTTACTGTCAATTAGAAATATGTAAAATATGATCCAAAGTTTCAGATAAGAATAGATTTATGCATCTAATTTGCATAATGTCACAACACCTCTTTAACCTCTTGCACTCCAGGACACCGCGGGCGGTCATGTCTCTGCGTCCTAGGGCGCACTGAAAAAAGAAAAGCTGCAGACACAGCCGCGAACAGAAAGCCAAAGGAGTGCTTTGATTGGTTTAGATTTGATTGACCTCTCATTCGACTAATAAGAGCCTTGAATTGGGTTTCTGAAACCTTGAAGAACCAATGACTGAAAACCTAGCAAGAAGGACCCGCCTACCAAAGGCTGCGAATACAGCGAGCCAATTGAAGTTCCACGATTGAAAGCATGCGTCCCGTGTGTAAAATCTGTTTTGTGTAAGCCGCTGGGTGACACACACACGTTCGCCAGTCTTTTTTTCTTACTACTGTTCTTATTTGTTTTGAAAAATCGTTCGCCAAAACCGCAATCATGGAAGCGCAAAACCACAATAATGGAATCATGGTTTGACCCGGTCGCGTGACCAGAACCACCAGTCGTAACAAGTGGACCAGCGTCATGTTCATCTGACAATGAGGAAGAGAAGTTCGCCAGCGACACTGCTGTTGTGGACAGGTAAGTGTTATAAGCTAAATTATTCTTTATCCCTGAAAATTGTAATCAAAATGACTTTTGACCGATCGGTAAATTACAACTGTGCGTCATCGCCACATGACAGACCGTTGACGGACCGGTCCGTGAGCCACGTCCGGACCGTGAACGCCCCCCCTCCGCTACTCTTCTGTAGCGGATTGCAGATATATTGCAGATATTTTAGTACAACTGTGCGTAGTAGACCGTGGCGCACCGTCACTGTGGTCCGTCATGTAGCGATGGGCGATGTCCGTCATCTGTAGCGCGGGGGGGGGGGGTAGTTGTTATCTTCTACATTACAGATATTTTAGTATAATTTTTAGTGCACTGTAGGTTATTTTTTCTTGTAAAAAAAGCTACACATTTTTTACGTGGCATGCTTCTTTGTGTGTGGGGGCTTATTTGTTCATTCATTCATGAAGGAATGAATAAACACTCCCCCCCCCCCACACACACACAGCCCTGAGTGTCACCTTTCATTTAGAGCCCAAGATGAAGCTTCTATATTGAATCATTCAAAAGTTACAGACATTTTTCCAAACTGTGCCATTTGGCACAATTTGGCACAGTTCAAAAATTCCTGGGGACTACCTGAGAACAAAGCTGTGTAATATATTCATTTTTTGTGGTATTGTTACAAAATTTTGACCTCAGCTGGATAACACTTGGTTCTACATTTGTTGCATTTTCCAGCCCGTATCTGACAGCTGTGTGTTATTTGCAAGCATTTGTATCCAAAAAAAACACCCAGGCGAACTTTATTTTCTTCAAGTTCAGTATGTTTAGTTGAGTGTTACTCAGTGGCAGGAGCACTTAGAGAGATTATGACTGTTTTGCCAAAAAATTCAATGTGATTTCTTTTAAATGAGACCAACCCCATGAAGATGCTGCAAAGGGTTGAAGAATAGCTTTTGATTTACTTTGGGTACGTTATTTTTAGGCGTTTTTAGGGATATTGACCAGAGTGCAAGGGGTTAAATTCCATAACTCAGTCAAAACTGGGCACTGGCCGTATTTACACAAAAAATGGTTCAGTCTTTTGACACCGTTTTTTGTACAGCGGTACCTCATCATCTTATCTTCAAAGTGTATGAACAAGAAATCAGTACATTTAAAAAAAAACCCAGAAATTTCTCACTTACTTTTGACAAAGTCAGAGTGAGAAGGCAGGGGCAGTGCCGCACTCTGCCACTAGGGACACACAAATTCTCACACTCAAAGGGTTAAATTACCATATTAAGAAGATTTTGTTGGATTTTTACTAAGCTTAAATCAACTTTGTTCTGACCACAACACATCGGAAGAAATGGATTTGTGTTTTTTTTTTTTCTCAAGTTTGCTCTTCTGATCGAACTTCAAACGATAAATAAATATTATCTGGAATTTGACAATGATTGGTTAAAATTGAATTAAATGAGAGTAAGTCAAGAATTCAAAAGGCAGATTCTGAGTTATGAGCCATTTGTTTTTGGCCAGGAGAAAGAGTACATAGAACAGCCCACAGAGTTGTTCATGCATCTTTCTAACCATACATTCTGAGCTTGGTATTTTTTATAGCCCTAAGAACAGATAAACAAATAAGGAGACATCCTTGGGGTACATCTGGAGACTGGCAAAGTCTCCATAAATCTAATCTTTATGAACTGGGAGCTTTAGCACATTCCGTGGTCTCAGAAACTAGCAGAGCAAGTCAATAAAAACAGAGATTATCAGTGTAGCCTCGGTCATCCTGTACGTCTCTGCTGATCTACCCTCACATGCATTCACACGCACATCCGCTCAGACTCTGGGACATGAAAGCCATAGAGAATAATTGCTCATAAAATGCACCAAAAATATATGAGACATAAAATAGAGAAAAGTCATGGAATAATATAAGAATAATAAAACAATAACATGGAATTTTTCTATCATACCCCCCCCCCCCTTGATGCTTAATAAAGCATCACAATTAAAAGAAAAAAAAACAATCAAAGTGGTAGTAAAGTAAATTGAATAATAATGAATAGTAATATAAAGATATATATGTGTAAGGATCTCCACCAGGACTCGGTGGAGAGACTATGTCTTCCAGCTGGTCTGGGAACGCCTTGGTATCCTCTCTGAAGAGCTGAAGCAGGTGGCTGGGGAGAGGGAAGTCTGGGCTTCTCTGCTTGAACTGCTGCCTCTGCGACCCGGACCTCCGGAAAAGCGGTAGAAGATGGATGGATGGATGGATGTGTAAGGATTAACATGTTATGTGTCTTTGCAGACTAGCAGCAATTTAATGAGGTAGTTTAAACTTAAACAAGGCTATGATAGCGTGTGTAGCAATAAAAGTGAATATGTCATTAAAAGTGATAAGTGTGAATATAATCCAAATCAATGAATGAATCTGTATTTTATTTTGGATAGATTAAAAGTAAAGATTAAAAGAAAGGAACAGAATAATATAACAAAGGGGAAGGAAAAAAAAACATCTTACAAGGTCAAATTAAACAATAACTCCTCTGATTATACAGTTCAACATAAGTTATCCAAAATGGGTGATGGCTGAAGCCGCAGCTTATATTGCCCACCCATATTCCATTCAAGAATTCAATTCAATTCAATTCAATTCAACTTTATTTATATAGCGCCATTTCACAACAACAGTCATCTCATAGCACTATCAACTGTAGGGGGGGACCCCCACAGTTGCAGAAAGACCCCAGCAATCAGGCGATCCCCTGTGAGCAAGCACTTGGCGACGGTGGAGAGGAAAAACTCCCTTTTAACAGGAAGAAACCTCCAGCAGAACCAGGCTCAGGGAGGGGCAGTCATCTGCTGCGACTGGCTGGGGGGTGAGGGGATAGAGAAGAAGAAAGGAACAGACATGTAGAGAGCAAACAGCACAATGGGGACTCAATCTATGGGAGAGAACAAACAAATGTTAATGACCAGCAAAAAAAAAAATGTTTCATAGAGAGTGAGGAAAGGAGTGAGGCCCAGTGCATTACTGGAGGTCCCCCGGCTGACTAAACCTATTAGCAGAATTCAAAAGAAAAACAAAACAAGAGCGATTACAATTCAGAACAAGGCTAAGACAAAAAGTGACAAAAATCTAAGCAACAACACAGACTGAATATGATAATCCTTATGTGATTTTACGTGTCATCTTGTATATATGTTTGGTGTATTTCTTCCTTTAGTTTTTGTTTAAATTGTCCAAGCATTGTACATGATTTTAATTCAGGTCCAAAAGCATTCCACAATCTAACTCCTAGCACTAAGACACAGTGTTGCTTGGTGGTAGTTCTCACTGAATGTTTTTGAAATATACATGTTCCTCTGAAATCAGGTTCAGGTTCAGATTACTTTATATGTACCCGTAGGTAGATTTGTTTTGCAGTCAGGTGACATCCATATTTGCAAACCACAATTACATTCAACATGAACACAAACACAGGCACACATGAAGCTGACTATAAACACAACAAAAGTACTCAAGGCTCCACCAATCAGGACATAGGACCAAGAGATGAGAGAAAAAAAACAAAGAGATAAGAGAGAAGGGTCATATTCAAAAGTTAGAGACTAGTCAAAGAGGTTA
The DNA here is from genome assembly GCA_020510985.1 of Pholidichthys leucotaenia. Taxonomy (NCBI): domain Eukaryota; kingdom Metazoa; phylum Chordata; class Actinopteri; order Cichliformes; family Pholidichthyidae; genus Pholidichthys; species Pholidichthys leucotaenia. Next base: position 376,493,555 of record CM035844.1, on the reverse strand, counting down.
AGAACTCAAAAGTCTAAAACCCAATAAAAGATTTACAGCCATGGACAAAATTGTTGGTACCCCTCTGTTAATGAAAGAAAAACCCACAGTGGTCACAGAAATAACTTGAATCTGACAAAAGTGGTAATAAATAAAAATTCTATAAAAATTAACCAATGAAAATCAGACAATGCTTTTGAATTGTGGTTAAACAGAATTATTTTAAAAAACAAACTCATGAAACAGGCCTGGACAAAAATGATGGTACCCCTAACTTAATATTTTGTTGCACAACCTTCTGAGGCAATCACTACAATCAAACGATTTCTGTTACTGTCAATGAAACTTCTGCACCTCTCAGCAGGTATTTTGGCCCACTCCTCATGAGCAAACTGCTCCAGTTGTCTCAGGTTTGAAGGGTGCCTTCTCCAGACGGCATGTTTCAGCTCCTTCCACAGATGTTCAATAGGATTTAGATCAGGGGTCATAGAAGGCCACTTTAGAATAGTCCAATGTTTCGCTCTTAGCCATTCTTGGGTGTTTTCAGCTGTGTGTTTTGGGTCATTATCCTGTTGCAAGACCCATGACCTGCGACTGAGACCAAGCTGTCTGACACTGGCCAGCACATTTCTCTCTAGAATACCTTGATAGTCTTGAGATTTCATTGGACCCTGCACAGATTCAAGACACCCTGTGCCAGATGCAGCAAAGCAGCCCCAGAACATAACATAACCTCCTCCATGTTTTACAGTAGGGACAGTATTTTTTCTTGGTATGCTTCATTTTTGCGTCTGTGAACATAGCACTGATGTGCCTTGCCAAAAAGTTCCAGTTTTGTCTCGTCTGTCCATAGGACATTCTCCCAGAAGCTTCGTGGCTTGTCAACATGCAGTTTGGCAAATTCCAGTCTGGCTTTTTCATGATTTGTTTTCAACTGTGGTGTCCTCCTTGGTTGTCTCCCATGAAGTCCACTTTGGCTCAAACAACGATGGATGGTGCAATCTGACACTGATGTACCTTGACCTTGGAGTTCACCATGAATGTGTTTAGAGGTTGTTCTGGGCTCTTTTGTTACCATTTGTATTATCCGTCTCTTCCATTTTTCCTCCTGCGGCCACGTCCAGGGAGGTTGGCTACAGTCCAGTGGATCTTAAATTTCTGAATAATATGTGCAATTGTAGTCACAGGAACATCAAGCTGCTTGGAGATGGTCTTATAGCCTTTACCTTTAACATGCTTGTCTATAATTTTCTTTCTAATCTCCTGAGACAACTCTCTCCTTTGCTTCCTCTGGTCCATGTTTAGTGTGATACACACCATGTCACCAAACAGCACAGTGACTACTTGTCACCCTTTAAATAGGCCGACTGACTGATCACAAGTTTGTAGACACCTGCGATGTTAATTAGAGGACACATCTTGGTTGATCATGTCCCTATGGTCACATTATTATGTAGCATCATCTCACTTTGGCTCAGCAACAATTATTGTTCTGCTTAAAGACGTTTTTGTTTCATCCAGGAATAATGCAAAGAAATGGATTTTCTTCCCCCAGACCACGGCTGAAATCCCCTTCTTTTGTTAAAACCAGCCTAAGGAATTTCCCCCAATGTCCAGCTTCACTTTTATTGCCCCCATAAAACCTACACAGATCCACGACTCAGCTAATTTCCTTAAACTGTGGACATGCTGGATTTAAACAGTAAACAACTTTAAAGTACATTATTACAAACTCAATTCTAAACCTTCATTCTTTTCAGGACTATGAAAATGCAGATGGACTCTGATGTTTTTGATGTGGAAAATATGTGTGAAATGCATTAATCTGTGATTTTATATATATATATATATATATATATATATATATATATATAGGCATGCTAATGTTTATATGAATGTTTATTCCTGCATGTTGATTTAGAAGCACTGCTTATAATTTATACTAATCACTAAAGTTATCTTAGTTTAATACATAAAGGGAAATTTTAACTTCCAGTATGTATGAGTCTGCCTCTAAAACCATGTGACTCCCACAGCCAATCTCTGCACGACAACTCGTCACTCCAAAGGACTCCGAACAATAGACTGTTTGTTCATTGGACTAAAAGTTCATCGAGCCCGCCCACGAAGGATGCTCATTGGCTGAGATTCCGGTCAGGCCAGAATCCCGCGAAACTCAACAGAGCTTATAAAAAGGAGAGAGACTCTTTTTCCAGCCTCTTTCTGCTCCGGACCTCTTTTCCTCCCCGGATTTCTTTCCGGCTGCTCCCTTTTTTTCTGATCTCCTCCATTGTCTACACACAGCAAGGGAGAACAAAGGACCACATGGCGCTTTTCTGAACACAGCAGATAATTTGTTTATGTAACTTTGTATTTTCTTCTTCTCTTAAATGCCTAGGAATTCCTTTTTCTTTGAGCTCAATTCTTAATCGGAGTCAAACTCCAATTCTTAATTTATCACTTTTTGTTAAACTTTCTGTAAAACCGCTGTTTGTTTAATTTTAAGGTAAACTTTAATCTTGACTTTATTTTTATAATATTTTTCTTGACCAAGCACCTCCCAGAAACTATTTTTATCTAAAGTCCGAAAGTTTCTTTTCTAATTTGAAATCGGTTTAGATATCTTTTAATTATTACCGAAGACCTCTTGAAGAAAGACGCAGCTCCCACATAACGTGCAGCTGTAGGATCAACACACAGCTGTCCCACATCACTCTGAAGAGACGTCGGCACCATCTGACTAAGACCCGTTTCAACTGTGGGTCTTACAGCCCAGAATCCAGCCTCCTTCGACCGCTTGAATCTAAAGGTCGAGCTGTGAACCCTTGAAGTATCTGCTGGCAGATATTTCCCTCACATCCACAAAGTCTTGGGCTGAAAAAGGACGACAGAACTGCCATCACTGAGGATCACGTGAGCTGAAAAAACTTTAATTCATCTGCTGAATTAAACTTGAGGTTCGGTACTAATTTATATATCTAATCAGATGCAAATTAAGAAGCCCTTAACATAACTCTCCTTTTCATTAAAATTCCGTTTTTATTTTCTTAAGATTAATTTAGGACTTTTTCATAATTAGCAAACTTTCTCCATAAATTTGCGTTGTTTTTGATAATCTGTTAACTCAAACTGATAGAAATTCGTTTCTCAGTTTAACCCTGGTTCCGAAAACATTGACATTGTTAATCTATCATTTACAAGACTGATTTTATGATTAATGAAATTATTTCGATGTCTATTAATCATTTCGTTTAATAAATATTTAAAAATGAGAAGTTGTTGGGAATTTATTTCATTCTGAGTCTGTTTCAAGCCCAGGTATCGAATTCATGGAAAATTTTTGAGACTGATTATTGATTAATTTGAGTGATCAAACAGGTATAAAGTGAAATTAAAGATCAAATTGCTTCTTAAAGATAGAAGCTGGTGCCCCTTACGAGTGTTATTAACTTTTCTGATGTATATGAAATGAGATTTGAGCTCAGATTCCAATACATCAATATAAATTAAATAATTCATACCTGATCATATTTATTATTTATTAATATCCATTTTCACGTTACAATTATCTTTTCTAGGGGTACCATCATTTTTGTCCAGGCCTGTTTCATGAGTTTGTTTTTTAAAATAATTCTGCTGAACTACAATTCAAAAGCATTGTCTGATTTTCATTGGTTAATTTTCATAGAATTTTTATTTATTACCACTTTTGTCAGATTCAAGTTATTTCTGTGACCATTGTGGGTTTTTCTTTCATTATGGACATATGTTTACTAGATGTTTTTTTCTTGCCTTCTGATTGTTGCTCTGAGTGTTGCTATCCCTATGCTGTTGCAATCCTGGAATTTCCCCATTGTGGGACTAATAAATGCTTATATTATCTTATCTTATCTTATTAACAGAGGGGTACCAACAATTTTGTCCACGTGTGTAGAACCCAAATAAAAAACCGACAAAAATAAGTAAATATAAAATAAAATTAATAAATAGGTAACTAAATTATGTGCAATATATTGTTACATCTTGTTCAACTCTTTGACAGCAGCAGGAACAAAGCTGTTTTTGTGGCGCTGGGTTTTACTTTTTGGGACAGCAAACCTCCATCTGGAGGGAAGAAGCTGAAAGTGGCAGTGCAAAGGGTGGGAGTCATCATTTAAAATGGAGGGAGCAATCCTCTGTACCTGTCTGGTGTACAAGGATGTCAGGCTCAGCTGTGACTCACCAAGCAAACGACTGGACCATCTAACAACCTGATCCAAGGATTTCCTCTGTTTCAGTTTTATCTGACCAAACCATAACACTAAAGAAAAAGATGAAAAAGATTCAATAAAAGCCCGATAAAACATTGTCATTATGGTTCAGTCAATTTGGAAGCGTGCAAGTTTCCTTAAACAATACAAATGTTGCTGACCCTTTTCGTACACCCTTTCACAGTTCTCTTCAAGGTTTAAATTACTATCAATAATCGTCCCAAGATATTTGTAGGATTGCACACATTCAGTGGTCTGGCCTTTTAGTACAGTGACTTTGTACCTGGGAGTTTTCCTCCTAAAGTCAATAATCACATCTTTAGTTTTTTTGTCGTATTCAGCTGCAGGTAGGAATCCTCACACCAGTGAACCAAATCATCAACTACTGGGCTGTGGCCACTCTCACCATCCTGGAGGAGACTGACAACAACTGAATCATCAGCATACTTTACAATGTGTCTGTTGTCATGTCTGCTGTGACACATGTTTGTGTACAGGATGAAGAGTAGTGGTGACAACACACACCCCTGAGGAGAGCCAGTAGAAGAACACTTTTGGTCAGACAATGTACCATTGACCCTTACTCTCTGTGTCCTATTGGTTAAAAAAGCCAGAATCCAACCCACCAGATTATTACTCAAATCAAATTGTTGCAGGAGCCTTTCAACTAAAATATGAGGTTGGATTGTATTAAAGGTGGAAGAAAAGTCCACAAATAAAAGCCTGGCGTGTGTCCCATTAAAATCCAGATGTTTAAAAAGCATGTTAAACAGAGTGATAGTGGCATCCTCCACTCCTCTGTGAGGCCTATAGGCAAACTGCAAAGGATCCAATGCATGCTCAGTCTGCTTTAGGACCTCAAATCTGACCAGTTTTTCAAAAATTTTCATTAAAATTGAAGTCAAAGCAACTGGTCTAAAATCATTTTACCGTTTTTGGACAGCTGGATTTTGGAACCGGGACGATCACAGCCTCTTTCCAGATCTTAAGCACATGTTGTGTCTGTAAGGACTTAAAATGTAGTAAAACACAGGACTCAGTTCATGTGCACAGGACTTTACCAAGTGTCCACATATATTATCAGGGCCCTGACTTTTGTTCACTTTTACAGTGCGGAACTCCCTTTTAACATCCTGCATCTCAATATTAAAGTGCTGATTGTCTTTGAGTTTCTGTTTCAAATCTTGGGTTTCTGTGCTAAAATCAAAGGAATCAAAACGACCATAAAAACAATTAAGAGCATTAACCAGCTCTAAGTCTGAGTTAAAACCATCTAAAAACATACGATTACTGCTGTGCTCTGAAGGCCTGCAATAGTTTTCATACTAGCCCAAGCTAAACCAAGCATCTTTGTTGCCATCTTGTTCTCCAAGTCTGATTTATAATTCTGTTTTGCTCTTAAAATTTCAGACTTCAGCTCTTTTGTGGCAACCTGCAGCTCAGAAACAACCCCCTGTTTAAAGGCAAGTGCTTTCCTCTGTAAGCAGGATTTAACTGATTTAGCAACCAGTAACCATGGGCGGCAGCGGCTCAGGAGGTAGAGCAGGTCGTCTAATAATCCGAAGGTTGGCGGTTCAAATCCCGCTCTCCCCAGATATCCTGCCGTTGTGTCCCTGGGCAAGACACTTCACCCGCATTGCCTCCAGTGCCCATAACACTGGGTATGAATGTGTAAAAATGTTTAAATGTTCGGTGGTGGCCGTTGGCGCGGATTGGCAGCCACGTTTCCGTCAGCCTGCCCCAGGGCAGCTGTGACTACAGTAGTAGCTCGCCACTACCATTGTCTGTCTGGAGTGAATGAATAATGTATCTACTTGTAAAGCGTCTTTGAGTGTCTATGATAAAGCGTTATATAAATCTGATGCATTATTATTATTAACCCGTGGCTTGTTGTTGGGATATATTTTGACACGTTTACGTGGAACGATCATGTCCCTGCAGAAAGCCATGTATGAGCATGTCACATCCAGTAAAGAGTCCAAAACTTCTCCACAGGCCAGTGTGAACACCTCCCAGTCTGTACAGTTAAAGCATTCCTGGAGGCAGCGCACTGAATCCTCTGTCCACACGTCTATGTCTCTGGTCTTCACCTTGTCTCTTCTGAGAGCAGTTTTATATGTGGGCAGCAAATGTACACAGTTGTGATCTGAGGATCCTAAAGGAAGAAGGGGAAGAGATTTAAAGGCCCTCTCTACGGATCCGTAGCACAGGTCCAATGTCTTTTTTAGCCTGGTTGGGCAGGAGACATACTGATAAAAGTTTTTAAGTGTGTTCTTTAGAGACACATGGTTAAAATCCCCAAGGAAAAAAATTGGAGCCTCTGGGGAAATCGACTGCAACCGCTGTACTACATCAAAGACGGTGCTGGAGGCGGAGGCAGCATCCGCTCTCGGGTGAATGTACATAGTTATTATGAAAAGTTGGGGGAACTCATGGGGCAGATAAAAAGACCGTAGTGACACGGACAGAAGCTCCACATCTGGTGTACAGATGCACTCTCTGACCGTGACAGATGTACAGTACTGTTTATTAATATATAAACATACGCCACCCCCACCCCCCCGACATTTCCCCGTTACCTCTTCCTGCCGATCCATGCGAAGTGGGGCTCCAAAGCCATCAATACACAGGTCCAGGTCCCAGGTCATGCGCCATAAGCCACGTCTCCATGTAAGCCATGACACAGCAGTTCTTGAAATCTTTCTGATATCATACATTTCCTTGAATTTCATCCACTTTATTTCTCAGGGATTATACGTTCCCCATAATAATGGAAGGAAGAGGAATGCGGTTAAGCTGACGCATCCTCAGGTTTAATCTTATGCCTCCACGCTTTCCACGTTTCCTCCTCTTGTCTCTCTTTTCATCGCTGTGTCCATGAAAATCTCTTAAAATAAAGTCCGGCAGTTGCAGCACAGACTAAAACACAGATGCTGCATTATCCATGTTTAAATGCAGTAACATGTCTCTGGAATACTGTGTTCTCCCTGGCGTGATCGCGATCGTGCTTACCTCCAAGACAAAGAGCCGGTAACAAAGAAACAACAGTGCAAAAACAAGAAGGAAATCCATACTGATGGGACAAGGGAGCTCTTCGTTATTTAGTCCACAAACATTCAAGGACAAAAACGGCACAGAGAATTACGTTAAAACACATTAAAGTGCATAAAAACAGAAACACAGATGTCAAACTTTTTTCACCCGCTGCTGGTCGCTGCATGTGCATTGATTCTCCCTTAATTGGAACAGCTTTTGGATATTTGCGGGCAGTGATAGATTCTTCACTTTAAACATTATTACTGCAGATTTAAAGTCAACCAGATCTTTCAGCCTGAGAGCTTTTAATTTAAGAAAAAGTGGGTTTGTTGGTTCCCTGTAAGCACCTTTGTTTATTATTCTAATAGCTCTCTTCTGAAGCATAAAGATTGGATATATGTTTGTTTTATATGTATTTCCCCATACTTCAGTACAATATGTCACGTAAGGGAGTATTAATGAATGATACAAAGCATATAGTGCGGGTTGATTCAGCAAATATTTCACTCTGTGTAGTATTGCAATTGATTTAGATATTTTACCTTTAATATAATTAATATGTGACTTTCAACACAGTTTATTATCAATTATTTCTCCAAGAAATTTAGTTTCGGATACCCTTTCAATCTCTACACCATTTACACTGAGTTTAGATACTAAGTTGTTGTGATGGTTGTTAAAAACTATAAATTTTGTCTTACTTACTGTAAATTGAGCGTTAATTTGTTTGAATCAAACCACAGTTTAAGCTTTCCTAATTCCTTTCTGAGTGTATCCAAAAGTTGTTCCAAATTGCTTCCACTTCATAATGAATTAGTGTCATCGGCAAACAATATTAAATCCTTTTTTTCTGAAACTTTACATACATCATTTATATACATATTGAATAACAATGGCCCCAAAACTGAACCCTGTGGGACTCCACAAGTAACCTTCAATAACTGTGAGTTTTTGCTACCAACACATACATACTAATATCTGTTCTTTAAGAAACTACATAACCAGGACAGTGCTACCCCCCTAACACTATAATTTTGTAGTTTATTTAATAATAAATTATGATCAACTGTATCAAATGTTTTTTTTTAAGATCCAGGAATACCCCAACTGAATACTTTTTATTCTCAACTGCAGTAGATATTTTTTCTATAAATTCCATTAGAGCAAATGCAGTTGTCCTCTTGTGTCTGAACCCATATTGCTGCTCACACAATAAATTATTCTTCATTATGAAGTTGTCAATTCTCTCACAGAATATTTTTCTTAACTATCTTGGAAAATTGGGGCAATAGTGAAATTGGTCTATAGTGTGAAAATTCCCCTCTGTCACCCGTCTTGTATATCAGAATTACTTCAGCTATTTTCATTGCATTGGGAAATATACCTGTTTGGAGAGACAGGTTACAAATATATGTCAGTGGCTTCACTAAGCATTCAATGATAGTTTTGACTAAAAGCATGTCAATACCATCACAATCCGTAGATGTTTTATTTTTAAATGATTTAACAATTTCAATGACCTCTCTCTCGTCTGTGTTCTTTATGAAAATGGAGTCTTTTATAGCAATGTTTTTGCTTATTCTATCACCTGTAGGTGCCGTAATGGGTATTTCTCGAGCCAAATTAGGACCAATGTTAACAAAAAATGGATTAAATTCATCTGCAGGTGAGACTGCATTCACTCTGAGTGCATTCACTCTGAGTCATTTTTTTTTTTTTTTTTTTTTTGAAAGATTGGTTGGGTAGCTTGTATTTCTGTTTTTATTTCCAAGAATATTGTTCAGTATTGTCCATGTATTTTTAATATTATCTCTGTTTTCCTCCAGTTCTTTATTGTAATAGTCTCTTTTACTACATCTCATTATATATGTTAACTTATTTTTGTATGTTTTATACTGCTGCTCTGCTTCTTTTGTCCTTTTCTTTAGAAAAACGTTATATAATATTTTTTTTCTTTTTACACGCTTTTTGTCATCCTTTGGTTAACCATGGCTTGTCAATAAATTTCTGTTTAAGCTTTTTCTTTACTAATGGACATTTTTTTTTCATAAAGAGTGGTTACAATGCTCATAAATGTGTCATAGGCTTCATTTACATCTGATACATAGACTTTTGTCCAGTCTTGCTTCAGCAGGTCTTCTTTACAAGAAGTGATTGCAATTTGTGATTTGTATCTGAAAGATTTTAAAGTTTTGTTTTTTTTTCTGTATTGGCCTGTGTGGCCATGGATAAGTGCAAAGACCGGCAAATGATCACTTATGTCATTTATTAATAATCCACTTTCTATTTTCTTATCAATAATATTAACAAACAGGTTATCAATAAGTGTAGCAGTGTGAACTGTGATTCTACTGGGATATGTTATTGTGGGATATAGACTCACACTGTACATAGAATTCATGAACTCTGTAATTCCATTTTGTTGAAATGGATTTAGTAAATCAATATCGAAATCTCCACAGATCACAACCATTTTCTTACTAGTTATATTATTGTACAGCTCAACTAGTTTATCTCTGAATGTCTCAATGCAAGTTCCCGGCATTCTATATATACAACTTATAATTAGATTTTTTTGTTTTCTCTTGGTCAATCTCAACAGTAACACATTCCAGAATCCCTGGTAGTGCAAAGGACATTCCATTTACAAGTTTACACCTATACAGGTCATCAATATGCAGTGCAACACTACCACCCTTTTTTTGAGATCTATTAATATAAAACATCTGATATCCCTCTATTGCCATCAGAGAAGCCTGCTCTTTGTTATGCCAAGTTTCAGAGACTGCAACAGCTGTAAATTTTCTATCTAGCTGTTTTAAATAGTCCTGAATCTGTGGAAAGTTTTTAAAACTTTTGCTGTTGGAGTGTATTATTAATAGTTTACCATCTAATTGCACTTGACTTTTAAATTGCTTTTCAGTATAATATTCACAGAGATTATGAATATTATTGAAGAAGTGGTTATCAGGATCAATATCATTATCCATCTCTTGTAGTTTATGTTCAGCATAATGGCATATTTTCAGAGTTTGAATTTCCTCACTCTGTGTCAAATGACTTCCTCCAACTGGGGATAACTGATGTCTAAAATCAGTCATAAGTTGATTTTTTTTAAAGTACATTAACATGGTATGTCACAAAGAACTATTCTTGCTCTGTGTGTGAATATGGATTATCATAGTCTCTTAATTTTCTTAATCAGTGTTCATCTATATTTATTTAAGTCAGTAAGATCTCTGATTATTATGGCCTTTGCTTCCTCAGGTGTTCCATTTAGTTTGATCCAAACTCTACAGTTTCTTTACCCTTCTGTTCACAAAGTGCATCACAATTGATTTCTTTGTTTTATTATCTTTTCTGGATAAAGTATGACAGGCTGAAATTGCATTTACTTCAACCTTTATATTTCTGCTTTCAAGGAACTGAAGCACCTGGTTTTCCAGGGAGACTGATTCATTTAAGGGAGCCTCCTCACCTCTCATTCCTGCTGTAGCATTGGCATATGTTTAATATTTAATGTCTAGTCCACTTATAATTAGATCATCCATACGGGAATATTGTTCAAGATCCTTGATGCTTTGCTCCAAGTCTGCAATTTTTTTTCTCTTTTTCCTTAATTGTTAATTTCAATTCTCAGACTTCCTCCATTAGCCCTAATAGTTTAAACTGTTGATTGGCCACTTTGGTCACTTCTTCTGACAAGAAGTTCAGAGATTTTTTTAATCTCTCCCATTTCTTCCTTCTTTGGTGGCATTTTTACTGACCTGTTGATAATAAAACAATCTCTGCTGGTATCGCTGGTATCCGATCCAACCGACCTCGAATCCAGCTGGGGCCTCAGCTAGCCCCCTCTGCTGCTAGTCCCGCTGCTTACCGGTGCTGTAATTGAGCTCCTTATCCGGCTCCTTTCCAGCTGGGGTCTCGGTAGCTCCTCTGCTGAGCCCCGCTGCCTACCGCCATCTTCCTCAGTAGTTCCTCTGCCGAGCCCTGCCACTGTAACTGAGCTCCGATCCGGCTCCTATCCAGCTGGGGCCATGGCTGCTCCTCCACTGGTCTCTGTCTCCTACCGCCACTGTAGTTGAGCTCTGATCTGGCTCCTGTCCAGCTGTTGCCTCAGTTAGTTCCTCCGGCGAGCCCCAATCACAAGATTCTAAGAATCTGTGCGGGAGGCTCAGCCGTCATCTACCGGGCGAATGCCGAGTCAGTGAGATGAACCTGATAGATCTTTGAAAATGTCTGTGGCTGAGCACATCACGGTTCTGGAGGATTAATGAATGTTAACATGTTATTTTCCATCCGTAGCAGAGCTTCATTTTCAAACTGTGTGATCTGCCAAAAGTGGTATATGGATGTCAAATAAGAACGTTTCAAATAAGAACGTAGAAAATGATATGGAAAAACTCAAAATAGATTTAGATAACACTGCAAACCACACATTTTAAGGGTGGTATTGCCCCTTTACCATCCTCATCATCTGCAGCAATTGTATGAAGACATATCACTAAGTTTTCATGAACCAGCCTCATCATCATATTACGGACGCAAGGACTCACACAGGAAAATACCAAAATTATCACTATAAAAATCACTAGCAAATTCATGATGAGACTTCTCCATGGAGAGAATCACCAACTTAATCAATTTTGTGCATCAGTGACATTATTCTCGGCCGCAGCAGCCTGCAAAGCAATGAGGCTGTGTGTAAATGAAGTAATAATATGACCATTTGCATTATTTTCATGGATAAAAGTACATCAATAACCTCTTATAAAAGGGCACATGCCCCTACGGGTGGCAGTTAATTGACCAAGAACCATTCTATTTTGTGTCATAAATTTTACAAATGGTTGTAGCCTATAATTAAGTGTTTCAATCCAAAAGGTATTTTTGCCCACTCTCCCCAAAGGAAACAGTGAATGAAGGACCCTCACTCCTGTGCTTTCCATCTGAAATTGCTCTGGTACATCTGTGCCCCAAATGGCATCATGTAACAAAAAGGGTAGCATCCTGTGGTAAAAAAGCATCTCACTACACCCTGCTCACCTGGCCTGCCGACATAATGAGGGTACGATCAGCCGCCAAAATGGGGTACACAACCCTGCCAAATTCCTGGCCAGGTGTGGGTATGCCCAACGACCACCATTCCCCTATATTGATGATGTAGATCTTCAGGATAACACTAGCCCACTTCGTTGGTCAAGCTGGTAGCAGTACAGGGGAGAGATGCACACTTACAGTGCATCTCTCCCCTGTGGCGCAAAGGGACATCACCACTTTCAGAAAGGAGAAATTCCCTGATGAAATTAACTTTGCCTTTGCAGAGTAAGAAGTGTCATCATGTTTCCGATCAGTGGTGTGATTAGTGTTGACAGGTGTGATTCAAAGTAATGTTTGTTGTGTTATTCCTGTATATAGCCTCTCTTAAGAAACAAACAGCCTGTGGTAGTTGCATTTTTTAGCAGTAGCAGATAATTTGTCCAGCTGATAGTGGCATTAAGGAACAAATAAAACAATTCTCTATGGTGTATAGGCAGTGGGACAACTTAAAAAAAATAACCAAAACAAAAGTGTTACTATGAGGATGATGAGGATGAAAAGGCAACAACACCAACCACCTTCAGTTGCCAACCTTCTTTCCCTTGCATTTTTGCCCCTCCATGATAAACAAACAGTTGCTTCGCTGTGTAAAAGCTGTTACTGGACACCAGGGGGCGCCGTCAGCCGACACTTGCATAGAGAAACAGTTAAACAGTCACTTGTTGAGGGTTTTTTTTTTCTTTAATGATTTCATAATGTGTATTAAACAGTCTCTTGCTGAGGGTTCCAAGTGGGGTTAAACATTAGATGCACCCAAGTGTCACGTCCTTCGCCTTTCACAGCTGTTGGTGTTGCCAGGGTAACTTTTGTGTGGTCCTTGCCAGGGAGTCAGTTTTCTTTGATGACCAGATCCCCTAGTTTGGCCAAAAGATGGGTGCACCTCCCATGGTTCCTTGGTCACATCGTCCCTCCTGGGAAGGGCAGTATGGATAACATCTCTGTCAGTTGTCATTCTTTGCATGTAATCAACCAGAAACCCTTCCTCATCACCCAAGTTTAAAGGCTTTGATAGTAGGGTTTGCCATTCATAATTTTCCTATTTTTCTTTGTCACTATTTCCCAGGTCCATCTTTCATTATCCTATTTGTGCATTATACTGAGCCTGTAGATTGTTGATGGTAAACTAAATGGTTTCCTAGGTAAATGTTGGGTACTAACAATTTGGGTACTGTACCTAAATGTGATATGATTTGATTTACAAAGTATATTCATTCCATTATTTAAGTAAATCATTTCAGCTATTTGCAATTTTGATATTGTTTCAGTTAACCCTTTGAGTGTGTATGGCACACTTCTGCGACTGTCAGCTGATCAGTCCAAACAAAGCCTGTACAGCTGAATAGAGTGTGAAATGTACAAACCTTTTAACACCACTTGGTGGCCGAGAGGTGTGGCTTTTCATTTACCGTGAGAACTGGAAATGGTCCAATGCAATAAGTAGGTCAGATCAGCGTTTGAAGCCTGCCCTCTTTCATTCTGCTGTTTGACACGGAGGAAACAGGATGGCGAGGAAAACGCTCTCAGCTGAAGAGGTATTAGCACTGGTATTAACTGCTCCTGGGTCAGAGGAAGAGCTTAGCCCTAGTTCGTCATCTGTGTTAGAGTCCAGCTCTGATTATGCGCCTTCGGACAATGGTGCAAGCAGTTCTTGTTAAAGTAGAGATGGACATCTTGCACGCGATGCTGCAGCTGCATTTTCTGTGTCCAGCCATGCCCAAAATGGCACAGGAGCCTCGTCTGCAGATTGTTCTGCTTTGCCAAACCGTGGTTGTGGAGCAAAAAGGTCCAGAGCAGCCCATGGGTGACATTTGGCTGGGCAAGAGTGCACTGCCGGTGCGCATCGACGTGTGCCACGTGTGCGCGGTGGCAGGACAATCAGTAGTGGCGATGCGGCGGAAGGTTTGGACATTGACAGCTGGGAGCTTCTTAGAGATGAAGAAGTTTATCAGCTGTGGCTGAAAGCATTTGAACAGCCAGTTGGATATCGTAGAGAGAAGGACCTGTCATCTGTGCCCGCCACTGATTTTGTGTTGCTTTTTTGAACACCGGAATTCTGGATGCTTGTGACCGACAAAACAAACAGGTACATACAGTATTTGTTGCATAAACTGTGTTTCATTTGCTTCATTTTAGTTTAGTGTGAAACAAATGTGCCATGAGATTTGTGTTTTTTTTAACGATTTTTAGTAATTTTGTCAATGATGGGACAAAAGGCTATGTGGTGACAGTGTGTCAAACAAAAATTGTCCATCCGTCCATCTTCTCCCGCTTTTCCGGAGCGGTAGAAGATGAAGCGACAAATAAAGGGACAAAAGGCTATGTGGTGACAGTGTGACACCAAAATTGTTTTTGTTTTGAATGATTTTTAGTAATTTTGTCAATGATGGGACAAAAGGACCATGTGGTGACAATGTATGAAACAAAAATTGTCCATACATCCATCTTCTACCGCTTTTTTTTGGAGCAGTAATTAGGTCCAATTATGCACAATGCATGGATGCAAGTTCACCTAGCAGACGCTTGGGTACCTCTGCAACATTTTTGTAATTGGGACTTTGCATCTAACTATTACTGTTCTGGAGCTGAAGTGTTGTAAAATCTGGATTGTTGCAATATGCAAATTAGGTCCAATTATGCACAATGCATGGATGCAAGTTCACCTGGCAGACACTTGGGTTCCTCTGCAACATTTTTGTAATTGGGACTTTGTTTCTATTACCGTTCTGAAACTATAAGGTTATAATAAAATTTGGATTGTTGCAATATGCAAATTAGGTCCAATTATGCACTATGCATGGACTCAAGTTCACTTGGCAGACACTTGGGTTCCTCTGCAACATTTTTGTAATTGGGACTTTGCCTCTAACTATTACTGTTCTGAAGCTATTGTCATTTGAAAATTTGAGGTCAAACTCTGCGTTTTCCTGACAAAAATTCTACACACTCAAAGGGTTAAGGGTTTCATTGTCACCATAGCAGTATTTGGATTAGTGCAAGGGAAGGCCTTTGTGTATTTAGTAAGGATGTCAATAATTACCAAACAACATCTTTGCCTTCACACTTATTTAACTCAATGAGATCCATGCAAAGGTTTTGAAAATAATAAGTTTATGTAGGAAAAATCAAATGATTTTTGCTTTGAGTGTCATGGTGGCCTCTGGGCCGTCATTGGCGTCATCAACTCCAGCTGCGCACAGACCAACAGGTGCCAATCAACGGCTGTTAAAAGCCAGCGTCGCTGACAGCCCGTCACGGAGTCGTCTGTCCTCCTTGTCGGAGTATGAGCCTGAACTCCGTTCTCTTGTCTCGTCAGGAACCTCTCTTGTCTCATCAGGAACCTCTCTTGCCTCGTCAAGAACCTCTCTTTCCTCATCAAGAACCTCTCGTCAGTTTCAACCAAGTAAGAGAACAATTTGTTACTCAACCCCTTGTCTATACCCCTGTGCACAGGTGGACCTCCTAGGCGGCGGACCTGCATCCCCAGCTGACGGGGCAACGCCATCTCGCCCACATAGCGCTTCGCTACCACCGCGACTACCGGTACGTCTTGTTCCTCCACTTCAAGAACTACTGTTGTCTCAGTTGCAGGAGTATTCGCCACCGCTATCAGTGGAGTCCCTGTCATCGTTATCAGCTGTATCATCATCACCACGTTCAGTGGAATCACTAACCTTGTCATCGTCTGGATCATCGTCATCCCGGTCTGTGAAGTCACGGCCGGTGTTATCACAAGGATTTCCCTCGTCACAGCCACGGGTGGTATCTCCAGCACGTTCACGGACACCTTCACCTCCACGCTGCATGGCCGCTGGAACTCAGCAGGGCGAAACCTGTGCTTCACTCAAGTAAGCCTCTCCACCTGCAGCTCTTCACGAGTGTGGAGCAAAAGTAATTATTTCTGCTTGTATGTTCCAGGGTTGCCGGGTCTCCGTCCAGGCTGCTCAGCTCCAGTGACCAGAACACGATCCATGCACTCACTCACGCACTACACTCTCTCACTATTAAATAAAAGGATTATTGTCACAATCTGCCCATGTCAGTGTTTGTCTCCTGGGTCCTAAAACATGTCATTGAGCTCCCTTAGCATTGCTTTCTTCTTACATAATTGAGTAAAAATCTGTTTTGTCTTTGTGGCAGATTTTAAATTGAGTCCTACAGTAAGCTTCATCAGCATAAATTGGACTTTCCTTAGACATTTGGAACTTTTCCTATAAATTTGCATGGTTTTTCTGTTTCCTTATTAGTTTATTTCTTATAAGCATGATATATTTTTTCTTTTCTTTTTCTCTTCTCACGGCTGCACGGTGGCGCAGTGGTTAGCACTGCGGCAGCACAGTTTACCCTTGGCCGGGGGATCGTGGGATCCTGGGTTCGATCCCAGCCCCCGACCAACAGTGATCTGTGTGGGGTTTGCATGTTCTCCCCGTGTATGTGTGGGTTTACCCCGGGATTTCTCCGGTTTCCTCCCACATGCCAAAAACATGCAGGTTAGGTTAATTGAAGACTCTAAAGTGGCCCTAGGTGTGAATGTATGTGTGAATGGTTAAGGGATAGCGCCGTATCGTGGCTGCTTCATCCATCCAGGTGGTGGATGACCCTCAATTTCCCCTCTGGAGATCAATAAAGTATAGTAAATCTAAAATAAAGTCTTAGGATCCCTTTTTTTTCCCCTTTTCACAATAATCTGCAAATATTTTTCAGCACATAATTTCTTAAATACCTGCAAATTTATTGATGTAAATTTAACTTCTCCTATTGAATGTTGATGGTGTCAAGAGCTGAGCATAACATTTACCCTCGGGGACTCTCTCATCCCAGGGTCAACAAACAACTTTTTTTTACCCTCGGGGACTCTCTCATCCAAGGGTCAATCAATAAATAAATGTACTCACACTCAAGCCGCCTGTAGGGTTCTTGGACCCGTCATCCAGTCTGTTTCAGCGCCTCGGCTCCGAATGCCTTCACTGCAGTAACACTGAGTCGTTGGATTCAGCCTGGGAAGGTCTTTCGTCAGCTGTGCACTCATTGAAATCAGGCAGAGGCGCCGGAAGGACAGAGTTATCTGGGTCCCTGTTCAGGCGCCAAATGATAGGTTAAATTTGAATTAAATGAGACTGATTCAAAAATTCAATAGGTGGATTCTGAGTTATGAGCCATGTATTTCTGGCCAGGAGAAAGAGTACATAGAACAGCCCACAGAGTTGTTCATGCATCTTTCTAACCATACATTCTGAGCTTGGCATTTTTATAGCCCTAAGAACAGATAAACAAAGAAGGAGACATCTTTGGCATACATCTGGAGACTGGCAAAGTGTCCATAAATCTAATTTTCATGAACTGGGAGTTTTAGCACATTCCTTGGTCACAGAAACTAGCAGAGCAAGTCAATAAAAACAGAGATTATCAGTGTTGCCTGGGTCATCCTTTACGTCTCTGCTGACCTGTCCTCACATGCATTCACACGCGCATCTGCTCAGACTCTGGGGCTTGAAAGCTATAGAGAATAATTGCTCATAAAACACACCAAAAATATATCAGACATAAAATAGAGAAAAGTCATGGAATAATGTAAGAATAATATAAAAATAATATGGAATTTTTCTATCAGACAACCTGGCAAAATTCCTTTTTCTGTGCATAAAAGACTGCAGCCAGTGGAATGAGAATCGCGCTTCCATGTTTGTGATCCCAGGGGTAGGCCAAGCCGTGGGGCAGAACCTGTCTGTCATTCTCTCTCAGCAGAATCCATGCCTATCTAGCTGGATCAAAATGGTTCCAGACTGCCTGCTACCACCAGGGGACACAATCTCACTCTGCTGTGCTGAAGGTCTGTTGTCCAAATTAGATTTAACTCTTCAGAATATTCCTGGCATAACTTCTATAAACCTAATATTTTTGAACTCCTTTCAGAACTTTAAATACATTTGTCTTTTCATTAATCTCCATTCCCTTTCAGAGTAACACAAATTTTCCTTCTTATGGAATAGTTTAATCATCATTTTCATCATAAAATTGCATCCATTTTTCTTAACCAATGCTATTTTATTTTTTCTCATTTTCCATTACATTGCCAATTTAAGCTATGGTTTTCTTTGGTTCCACAAATGTTTGATAATACACGTTATGCTCAGTAATCCATTACCAGTCTAATGTGATCATGATACAGCTTGAATTCCCTGTCTTGAAGTCATCCAAATGTGTTCATCTATCCTGAAATTTCTTATTAAACTATTAAAAAGACATCTGGGGGTTATTGTTTGATTTCATGTCCATCTGCTTGATTAAAAGCAGACAAGAACTCACAGGGTTGTTTTTTTGTTTTTTTTTTAGATAGGTTCATCATTGGTACAAATACAGAATTATTAATGAAATTGTCCATTCTTTTGTACTGGTGCCCAACAAGCTTATTTGTGTTTGTAATGAAAAGAAATCTGCATTCCTACTCACATGCATATTTACCTTAATACTTGTACCATCAATAAACTACAATATAAAACCCTACATTGTCATGGATCTGGGTAAGCACTGCACATTCTAATTGCATTCTATAAGCTGGTTTACCTCCAGCTCCAGGAGCAGTAGGTACCCTAATCGCCTACAGCTGCAGCCAGTTGCCACACTTGCTTCTGACTGTCTTACACTGCTTGGCTTCACTGGGAGCTTGTAGTAGTGTAGGATTGTCATGTTGGACTACTTTCTGCCTGCCTATCTGTCATCTCCTGTTCTCTAAGCTCCTGGTGCTCACCTAGCTTGCGTGGCCATTATCCCTGTCTCCTACCTTGGCCTAAAGACATGAAACCCCACTCTTGGACCTGCCACTCTCTCAAGACACTTAGTAGGAGAATATTTATCCTTCTGAAATATCACTCACCATCTCCTCAGGATCCCCACTGCCATACCTCACCTGCTCAAACCTCCCCCAGTGGCTTCACAGAACTAAAGAACTTAATCACTATCTCATATCTGTCACTTACACATTTCCTCTTCTCCTCCCTACAGGAGCAAACTTCCCACTCAACAGGCTGAATCCATCAATGCCAATCTTTGCAACGAAAACATTCCTTCGCCTCTAGATTTTGTATTTGTGTCTGCTATTTGGTAGTGATATATAAAGCGGAAGTGTCATGACCAGTGCATCAACCGCCACAGTCACGTGACCGTAGCAAGCAAAGCCACGTTATGTCAGTCACGTCACGAGACTTGAGGCCTCACAGGAAGTTTGAGTGGAAATTAGTTTTGTTTTTATTTTTTTTTTGTTTGCTTTGTATTGTTTGTTCCTGCCATTCAGTTTTGAATAGACCTTGGATGGCCAAATGCTCAAAAACAAAAAGGCTTGAGATTTTTTTCAGGTTTTCCACTCAGATGCAGTTCTGACAGTCAGTCACCAGATGGCAGTCTTTATTAGATGTTTCATAACACCGTGACACTCATGTTACCAAAATGGCCGACTTTACCTGTCCATTATCACTATAGAAGCTTCTAACCTGGTGCAGTGAAGAAAATGTTAATCCAGCCCATGCAGTTGTTGTGAGTGGTGTGCCAAGCGACACAAATATTGCTGATGTTGAAGAGGTGATTGAGACCATCAAAGCTTTTGGCAAAGTCAGAGTCAGAGCTCAAAAGTCGAGCCCACAAGTTAAAGGCGACATGATGCTATGTGAAACCCACAACAAAGTTGAACCAAGCCAAGCTTCTCCTGAAATACTCCCACCATCTCTTGAGTCACAGTGGAAGCTAACCCTGATTGTTGAAAATACTGACAATAAACCTGATGAGTTTTCTACTAAGCTACTGAGTCTACTTGCAACTGAAGGCAAAACCCTTGCAGCTATTGAGCCGCTACTCACTCATGCTAAAACTGTCAAAGAAGAGGACACTTCATCCATTATACATGCTGTTGGAGTCCTGCTGGAGAAAGTAAGGCTCCCTCAAGAGAACAATGCCTTCCGCCGCCTGCGTGTCTTTCCTGGCATTAACCCGACACCTGCTGGAGAAGAGACCCCTGAAACCTGGCTGGAACAGGCGCAGCTGATGTTAGATGAATGTGATTGCTCATCAAAAGAAAAGAGAAAATGGACTGTGGAAAGTTTAAAGGGGCCAGCACTCGAGATAATAGAAAGCCATCCACTGCAATGATCCTGATGCAATCGCTCAAGCCTACCTCACTGCCATTGAAAATGTGTTTGGCACTTCAGAGTCTGGTGAAGATCTATATTTCAAGTTCCGCACCATGCAACAAAAACCAAATGAAAGACTTTCAGATTTTCTGCCAGGACTGGAGAAGGTGCTCACCAAAGCTGCTCAAAAGGGTGGCCTCTCCCTTTTCCTAAGAGATTGCGCACGTGTTGAGCAGTTGCTGAGAGGAGCAGTTGAGTCCGACATTATGTTGCTGCAGCTATGCCTCAAAGAAAGACTCAACAACCCCTCTTCATTCATGACTCTGCTAAGTGAAATAAGGGCCGAAGAGGATCAGAAAATGACAAGACAGCATACAAGTACAAGCGTGAGACAACTTAGTGCTGCAAACACAAAGACAGAAAACGTGGAAGCTGACAATCTCAAGCTCCAGATTCAAGAGCTTCAAAGTCAAGTGCGGCAGTTAACTGTCGAAAGCAAAGACTCGCTCCAACAGACTCCAAGAGCCCTTACTACTTCTGCTGCCCACTCAGATCCTGACGTCCATGCCCTCAAATAACAAGTCCGCAGCCTACAACACCAACTCAGTCAAAGAGACCAGCCATCCAAAGCTCCTGCTGCTAAAGTGAGACAGAAAAGAAACTCCGCCCACAAGCCAAATAGTCAAGGCCGAGCCAAAGAGCCCACAAAGTTCACCAAAGAAAGCTCTGAAGTGTTCTGTTATCACTGTGGTGAAGACGGGCACATCGCCACAAACTGTGCCAGTTCTGAAAATTCCACCAAAGTCATCTGCAAGCTCATCCACACCATGCGTAAGCTTCAAAACAGGCAAAAAGAGGCCAAAGCAAGCTCCTCAGATCCAAGAAGAAAAGGTGGCCAAGTCACTCTAAACAAAATTAGAGTGAACAAGATGAACTTAGATGAACAAGATGGCACCAGTGTATGGGGCTGACCGTCTGTCTCTGACAGCTTTGCTTGTTTTTTTACTGTTTTTAACCATTGGCATTCAAGAAATCAAGTCCTTACTTGTGTACGACCGCCAAACATTGTTGGATCTTAGACTTTCTGCTGAGGATTTTACTTCATCTGATTATGGTGGACAGAAGCCTCCGCTCTTGTCAGATATCCCGCCTTACCTGTATCGGGCCTCAGCCCCTCTCTCCGAGCGAAGGCGAAGGCGGAGGAAGAGGCCTCACCGTCGCCGTGGGAAATGCAGCGGTCGGCTAGTGAAACTGAAGGCCCACCTGGCACAGTTCTTCTCTGTTCCCCGGACTCCGGGTGGATTATGTTCCCTGGATCCTGCTGATGCCTGCCTGGTCCCTGTGACTGGCCCTGGTGAGGTGTTCCGGCCCCGGCGCTGCTACTTTCCCAGGCCCTGACAGCGTGGGGTAAATCCCTGGCACCTGAGACCGCTGCGGCACGTTTCCTGCTCTGCTGAGGCCCAGGCTCCAGCTCCAGCCCGGATTGGCCTGGTAAACACCAGATCACTAGCAAATAAAACTTACATCCTGAAGGATTTCATCAGCTTCCGGGAACTGGATTTCTTTTTTGTTGCGGAGACCTGGCAGACTGTGGGTGAACTCTCTGCTCTGTCCGAAGTTTTACCCCCAGGTTATTGTTATTTTAATTCCCCGCGGACAACAGGATGAGGAGGAGGAATGGCAGCTGTTTACAAAAATGACTATAAATGTAAGCAGCGCTTTTTACCTTTTCCATTCTCCAGCTTTGAACTGACTTTCTTTGAGGTGGGTTGATTAAACCCTGTACTGTGTGCTGTCATATACAGACCACCCAAATATAATAAGGACTTTTTAAATGACTTCGCCATTTTCTTGGCTGGTATTGTTACAAATTATGATTGTGTTCTTATCGTTGGAGATTTTAACATACATGTGTGTTGTCCTGATAAGCCGCTGGTGAAAGACTTTTTAAATATCATTGATTCTCTAAATCTGGTGCAGCCCATGACTGGTGGCGCTCCACACGAGCACGGACACACGTTAGATCTTGCCCTCTCGCATGGCCTGTCTGTTGTTAATTTAGAAATCTGTGACACTGTATTGTCCGACCATCTGCCTGTATTATTTAATGCTGATCTGTCACGTGCTGCAGCTAAAACATGCGTTCCTGCTCAGCGCTGCTGGATTTTTAACCCTTCCACTGCCGGTCAGTTCTCCGCTGCCTTTGACCAGCTCTGTGTCCCTCCTGGTTCCATCTCATCTGTGGAGGAACTCAGCTCCTGGTTTCACTCCTCCTGCCAAACCATCTTGGACTCTGTGGCTCCACTGAAAACCAAGCAGCCTCGATCCAAACCTGAGCCGTGGTTCAATGACAGAACTCGTGCAGTCAGACAGGAGTGCCGCAGAGCTGAACCCAGATGGAAGAAAGAAAAACTGCAGATTTTAAAAGACTGCTGGCGTCAGTATCAAAATACTGTCAAGCAGGAAAAAAGCAAATATTTTGCAAACATTGTTTTATCTCACTGTCATAACCAACGTGTTTTATTTAACACTATTGACTCTGTTCTTAACACCCCACAGACTGACTGTTTGGAGGCCTCCTCTGAGTTATGCAATGATTTTATGAACTTTTTTATTAATAAGGTGGCCACCACCAGGGCTCTCATCTCACCTCCTGCCTCTGATCCCTCTGTCTCTGTCCCTTGTTCTGCTGTTTTTGATCAGTTTGAACCTGTGACTCTGTCATTTCTAGAGGATGTGGTTGGCCACATTAAGCCCTCAGGGTCTCCCTGTGATCCTGTCCCTCCTAGACTTTTTAAAGAGGTGCTTCCCAGTATAGGCCAGTCAGTTCTCACCATCTTGAACAGCAGCCTGTCATCTGGTGTGGTTCCTGCAAATATTAAACACGCAGTAGTACAGCCCTTGATTAAGAAACCTGGTCTCGATCATACTGTGTTGGCAAATTTTAGGCACATGAATTTTTTACTGTGGTTCTTGTGTTAGCGCCCTTTGTGTTAGTGCCCTGCTTTTATGTTCTCTTGCTGTACAGAACTTTGTGTAGCGAGTGTTGCTTTTAAAGTGCTTTATAAATAAAGTTGATTGATTGATTGATTGAAAATTGGTCCTCCTGAGTCCAGCCACATCCCAGCCGGCTTAAATGGGGCACCCACAGTTGGCCGCATCATCATTGAGGGAAAGTCTTGTGATGCTCTAATGGACAGTGGCTCTACAGTTTCCATCATATTTGAAGAGTGGTACACCAAACACCTGTCTCACCTGCCATTGCACCCCGTCTCCAGTCTTGACCTATGGGCCTTGGCCAGAACAGCTATCCTTACAAAGGCTTCATCATTGCTCAGATTCAGTTTCCTGACGACGACTCGCAGTGTGAGCACTGCACCGTTTTGGCCCTCGTCTGGCCAGAACCTAATGGCCCAGAGCAGCAACCTATCATCAGTGGCACCAACGCTTGCTCTTTTGATCACAAGCCACCGCCAAAAAGCCACTTCAAGAATGACAAAACACAGTCCATGCGAGTCTGCACTCAGTCCTCTCCACCAGCCAAGTGGATGCGGAACAACCAAGAAGTGGCTAAAGTAAAATGGGCAGGGCCTGGTCCTCTAAATATTCCTCCTGGTACTGAACTCTCTGCTGTTTGTAAAGTATCAAGTTCAGAGTCACTCGATGACAGCATCCTCATGATCAAGAATCCTCCCATCGGTTCACTTCCTGCTGGTGTGCTCATGCCCCCTTGTATCCTCCTTTCCACTGAAATGAACATGAACAGATTTGCTGTTTCTGAAAAATGAGTCTGTCAAGTCCAAGTCCATTCCCAAAGGCACTGTCCTCACTCATGTCCACAAAGATGATATAGTCACCAAGTCTGTCCCAGCCAAGTACTATCTCAAAAGTTTGACCCGGCCCTCTTCAGTTTTGGTGATTCTCCCATTCCTGAACAATCTTTTTTTTTTTTTTTTGTTACTTATTTGTACCCGTAGGTAGATTTGGTTTGCAGTCTGGTGACAAGCCACCGGCTGCTGGTCGCTGCGTGCGCGAGCGCCCTAAACCTACATGTTTTTGGTATGCGGGAGGAAACCGGAGAAATCCCGGAGTAAACCCACGCAACACGGGGAGAACATGCAAACTCCACACAGCTCACTGTTGGTCGGGGGCTGGGATCGAACCCACGATCTCATGATCCCCGCGATCCCCAGGCCGAGGGTAAAACTGTGCTGCCACAGTGCTAAACCACTGCGCCACCGTGCAGCCCGAACAATGGAAAATAAGACAGAGCAGAGCGTCCAGAAGTATTATCACTCACAGAATGGGATGTTTGACTAGCAAATGGGATGCAGCATAACATCAGGCTCAAAGATCCAAGACCCTTCAGAGGGAGAGTCAGGCGGTTGGCCCCTGCTGATATCCACAATGTCCGCTGTCACTTACAAGAATTGCTGGCTGCAGGCATCATCAAAGAGTCTCGCTCACCCTACGCCTCACCAGTCGTCAATGCAAGAAAGAAAAATGTCAAAATAAGAATGTGCATTGATTATCGCACCTTGAATGCAAGAACAATACCAGACCAGTACACACTCCAGAGAATCAACGATGCTTTGGCATCCCTCACCAGAAGTTGCTGGCTCTCTGTGCTCGACCTTCGCAGCGGCTATTACCAAATCGCCATGTCTGAAGAAGATAAAGAAAAAGACAGCATTTATCTGCCATCTGGGGTTTTACCAGTTTGAACGCATGCCCCAAGGCATCACAGGGGCCGCGGCCACGTTTCAAACATTAATGGAGAAGGCCATGGGAGACATGAATCTGCTGCAATGTCTCGTATACCTCAACAGTCTCATTGTGTTTGGTCGCACTTTAGAAGAGCACGAAGAGTGCCTTCCTAAAGTCCTTGACCATCTGGAGAGCAAGGTTTGAAACTCTCCATCGACAAGTGCAAGTTTTGTAAGCCCCAAGTCAGATACTGACCGGAGTGGTGGCTCAGTTGGTAGAGCATCCGCCCCACACCCGGGAGGCAGGGGTTCAAATCCCGGCCGGGTCATACCAAAGACCATATAAAAATGGTGCTTTCTGCCTTCTAGCGTGGTGCTCCGCATAATGGAATGGGGAAAGTAAAGTTACACACAGAGCTACCAGAGGACTGACCCCCCGCTGTAGCTTTCACTACTTACAGTAGCTGTGTGGCCTAGGGTCAGAGAAACGGAGATAGGCGCCGCCCATATACACCTTCAGGTGTGAAGGGATTAACTAACTTAACTAAGTCAGATACTGTATGTTGGCCATATTGTTTCAGCTGCAGGCATCGCCACAGATCAAGACAAGATGGTGCAACGCCAGCCTTCCACTGTCCTCTGACCTAAGAACACCGAAGACTGCCTCACTAAACAATGGCTAGTCAAAACATCAGAGTGATTCAGCTGTACATGTACACGCCGCCAGCTCCCACCAAAGCAAGCTGGCTCTCAGCGGTCCCACATGGGGTTTGACGGGTGCCCATCGGGCCGTTAGCTGGGGGCTGTTGGTCCGATGCATCAACCCACCCACAACCTCAGTGCGGTGCGCACCGCCTAGCCCCGGCCCTTGCACCATGCACCCCCCGGATGCCCAAGTCTCCTCCCTCCTCCAGAAGGAGCAGGCAGTTTAATGTCTCCTCCTCTGTCCTCTCTGGCGAGGACGGAATGAAGCATCTGGGGGGGGGGGGGCGGTGTCCCGTCAAAGGCAAAATGGACAGGTGGGGGTCTTGGCGCCTTTGTCTCCCTCAGAGCAGACGTCTCTCTCTGGTTTGGCTTTCCAACCATGTGCCTCCCATTAATCCGTGGGCACCTCTGGGACCTCACATGTGCAGGCGTGGCAGCCAGTGGACTCTAGTCTCTGAGCTGACCAGTTCCCGCATGCGCTACGGGGTTCCAGAATATGGTAGCCCCAGTGGTGGAAAACTACGGGCGGCTGTTTTCGAGCCATCCTCCGAAAGGGACACTGATTGACACTGCGAGCCTCCATCAACAGAGCTATGTCGGCTCCTTCCTCTTTCACTGGCGGAGTAAATTCAGGTGTTTTGTCATGCCCAGTGCTTAGCCTGATTGGTTATAACATGAACCAATCAGGCTAAGCACGAATGCTTAGGTAGCTAGAAATGCTCTGTCCAAATTGCCCTTTTGGGGGTGGGGTGGGGGTGGGGTGGACATTCCCAGCAGAAAAACAGACTTGGGACTGATTTTGGTCTTGATGCAGTATGTCTTGTAAGTCACAAAAAAAACAAAAAACATGTTACAGACATGTTAACAACAGAAAAAACTTTTTTATTTTGGCGGAGTGTCCCTTCAAATAACCAAGACACTTCAAAACGAACAGGGAACAAAATTAGAGAACAGTGACCACTGTTGTCAGAAGAAGATTTAAACAATGTTTTGTTAGGACTATAGGATTCAAAAATTAATAGGAAGTGTAGAGGCCCTTGCTTTGAATGACTTTCAAAGCCAATTGTAGAAGTCGCAGGGGTGGAGGAAGTGGCACTCCGGTTTTCCCTCTCTCCAAACACGGTACACAGTTCTTAACTATAGTCTCAATGTCTTTATCAATGCCAGGCCACCAAACCAAATCCCTGCATCGATGTTTCACCCTAACCACCCCCAGATGACCCTCATGGAGCATAGCCAAAACGTGCGATCTCAGCGACGCCAGAATCAATGTGCAGTGTTCTCTCACCACGCACACGTCGTTCCAGCAACCAGTTCATCCCTGAACCTGTGAAAAGGTGCCATGTGGGCCAACCCTCTCTGATGAAGGAGTGCAGTTACAAAAAAGTCGTGTCCCGTTCCGACTCTACCTGGAGTTCCTGGAGCAACACCATGTTCCGGAGGGGCTCGTGCAGCTTGTTGATCAGATCCACCTCCAAGGAATCACTGTCGTCCTGTTGCGCATTGCTGACTGTGACACGGGACAGGAGGTAAGCCACTATGTTTTCTTTGCCAAGGGTGAACTGAGTAGTGAAGTTATAGGCCCGGAGTTGTTCCACCAACCTGTGGATCCACAGGGGCCTGTGTCCTGAGCCAGTCATTGCCAGCAGTGTCGTCAGCACCTTATGGTCCATGCATAGGGGAAAACGGCATCCAAAGAGGTAGATGTGCCACCGTCCCATGCCCAAAAACATAAGATAAGATAAGATAAGATAAGATAAGATAAGATAAGATAAGATAAGCCTTTATTAGTCCCACAATGGGGAAATTCAAGGATTGCAACAGCACAGGGATAGCAACACTCAGAGCAACAATCAGAAGGCAAGAGAAAAACAAGAGCAGCAACTCCCTCTGGTTATTTAAACTGTCAAAATCCCAGAAGTTCTGGTCGTGGAGGAGGAGTAGCATCAATTTACCATTCCAAATTACTAGTTAATGTAAAGCAAAAAACATGTTATAATTCCTTTGAGGGCCTGGTCCTCAGTATTGGGCACTTTAGCAATTCCAGGTTAAACCCAATTTTATTTGCCATAGTTTATCGTCCCCCATCAACCTATTCAGAATTTTTATCCGAATTTCCTGATTTCTTAGCTGATTTAGTGCTGAAATCTGACAGAATAATTATAGTAGGGGACTTTAATATACATGTGGATGTAGATAGTGACTGCCTTAATGTGGCTTTTAATTCAATATTAGACTCGATTGGGTTTTCTCAGAAAGTAGGAAATTCTACTCATTACCTCCACCATACATTGGACCTTGTTCTGACATATGGCATAGAAATAGAAAATCTGGTAGTGTCTCCTCATAACCCTGTACTGTCAGACCATTGTCTGTTAACCTTTGATTTTACTATTTCTGACTATTCGGCGCCTAAAGAAAAATATTATCACAGTAGATGCCTCTCAGATGATGCTGTTTCCAAATTTATGCAGATTGTTTCCTCTATGCCATGTGTCAACACAACGGAAATAAGCTATAGACAGCTTGCTCCTTCTGTAATTGATAACATGGTGGATAGTGTTTCAGCTTCTCTGCATCAGGCTCTAGACTTGGTGGCCCCCTTAAAAAAGAAAAAGTCTAATCAGAGATTTTTAACTCCTTGGTTCAACACAGAAACTCGTAGCTTAAAACAGAAGACTCGTCAATTAGAAAGAAAATGGCGCTCTACTAATTTAGATGAAATCTATTTAGCTTGGAGAAATCATCTTTTAATTTATAAAAAATCTCTTAGAAAAGCTAGAACGAGTTATTACTCTGCATTAATAGAAGAGAACAAGAATAATCCCAGGTTTCTTTTCAGTACTGTAGCCAGGTTGACAAAGAGTCAGGACTCTATCAATCCTAGCATCCCCTTAGAGCTTACTAGTCAGGACTTTATGAACTTTTTCAATAATAAAATTTCATCCATCAGAGATAAAATCAATCAGATTCTTCCCACAGTTAACTTAAATACTGTAACTACTACAACTCCTTCTATTGATGTCTGTCTTGATGAGTTTACTCCAATCGACCTTTGTGAGTTAGACAAAATAGTTTCCTCATCCAAACCTTCAACTTGTCTTTTAGACCCTATTCCTACCAGGTTATTTAAAGAAGTCTTCCCACTTATTGGTAGCTTTATTCTTCATATAATCAATTCTTCATTAACTTTAGGCCATGTACCGCAGGCTTTTAAAACGGCTGTAATTAAACCCTTACTCAAAAAGCCAACGCTAGATCCAGGAGCTTTAGCTAACTATAGACCAATCTCTAATCTCCCTTTCATTTCAAAAATCTTAGAAAGAGTTGTTGCTATGCAATTATTTGACCACCTGCAGGGAAATGGTTTATTTGAGGAGTTTCAATCTGGGTTTAGAATCCATCATAGCACTGAAACAGCCTTAGCGAAGGTCACTAACGACCTCCTCATTGCATCTGATAATGGACTAGTTTCTGTACTTGTCCTTTTAGATCTTAGTGCAGCTTTTGATACTATTGATCATAATATTCTACTTGATAGATTAGAACACTATGTTGGACTTAATGGAACTTCGTTGCAGTGGTTTAGATCTTATTTATCTGATAGGTTCCAGTTTGTTCATGTAAATGATGAGTTTTCTCTCAGCTCAAAGCTTAGTCATGGAGTTCCACAGGGATCTGTGCTTGGCCCTACTCTTTTTAGTTTATATATGCTTCCGTTAGGCAACATTATTAGAAAGCACTGTATACATTTTCACTGTTATGCAGATGACACACAATTATACCTGTCAATGAAGCCAGATGATATTAATCAATTAGCCAAGTTAGAAGCCTGTCTTAAGGAAATCAAAGTTTGGATGACTTGTAATTTCCTGCTATTAAATTCAGATAAGACTGAAGTCATTCTTGTTGGTCCAAAAAACCTTAGAAATTCCTTTCCAAATCAAACTTTCAGTTTGGATGCAGTTACTCTTTCTCTTAATAGCTCTGTGAGGAACCTTGGAGTTATTTTTGATCAGGATTTGTCCTTCAATTCACATACTAAATTTGTTTCTAAGACTGCCTTCTATCATTTGCGTAATATTGCCAAGATTAGGAGCATCTTGTCTCAGAGTGATGCTGAGAAGCTGATCCACGCTTTTGTTAGCTCGAGATTAGATTATTGTAATTCTTTATTATCAGGTTGTCCTAAAACATCTTTAAAAAGTCTTCAGCTGATCCAAAATGCTGCAGCAAGAGTTTTAACAGGTACTAGAAAGAGAGTTCATATCTCTCCGGTTCTGGCCTCCCTTCATTGGCTTCCCATAGAGTTTAGAATTAAGTTTAAAATCCTTCTTCTTACTTACAAAGCTCTAAACAATCAGGCTCCTTTTTATTTAAAAGATCTGATACTACCGTATCATCCTAACAGAGCACTACGCTCCCAAAATGCAGGTTTACTTGTAATACCTAGAATCTCCAAAAGTACAATGGGAGGCAGAGCCTTTAGTTATCAAGCTCCTCTCCTGTGGAATCAGCTGCCAATCTGGATTCGGGAGTCAGACTCGATCTCTGTTTTTAAGAATAGGGCTAAAACCTACCTTTTTGATATAGCCTACAATTAGGGAGGGATCATGTGTTTTCTGAACCCTCCCTTAGTTATGCTGCTAATAGGTTTAGTCAGCCGGGGGACCTCCAGTAATGCACTGGGCCTCACTCCTTTCCTCACTCTCTATGAAATATTTTTTTTTTGCTGGTCATTAACATTTGTTTGTTCTCTCCCATAGATTGAGTCCCCATCGTGCTGTTTGCTCTCTACATGTCTGTTCTTTTCTTCTTCTCTATCCCCTCACCCCCCAGCCAGTCGCAGCAGATGACTGCCCCTCCCTGAGCCTGGTTCTGCTGGAGGTTTCTTCCTGTTAAAAGGGAGTTTTTCCTCTCCACCGTCGCCAAGTGCTTGCTCACAGGGGATCGCCTGATTGCTGGGGTCTTTCTGCAACTGTGGGGGTCCTCCCTACAGTTGATAGTGCTATGAGATGACTGTTGTTGTGAAATGGCGCTATATAAATAAAGTTGAATTGAATTGAATTGAAGTATACATATGTACATGTAAATATATATATACATATATATATATATATATATATATATATATATATATATATATATATAGACACAGTGCGGAGCATTGTAGCTAGATGGAATAAATATATAAATATATAAACACACAGTGCGGAGTATTGTAGCTAGATGGAATAAATATGTAAGTATATAAACACACAGTGCGGAGCATTGCATCTAGATGGAATAAATATATGAATATATAAACACACAGTGCGGAGCATTGTAGCTAGATGGAATAAATATGTAGCTATATAAACACACACAGTGCGGAGCATTGTAGCTAGATGGAATAAATATGTAAATATATAAACACACACAGTGTGGAGCAATGTTGCTAGATGGAATAAATATATAAGTATATAAACACACACAGTGCGGAGCATTGTAGCTAGATGGAATGAAACAGCATAACCGTCTACTTAGTTATCCTACATGGTATGATTATGTACCCATACATATTCTCACCCTCCATAGCGACCGGTATTTTCCTAGTTGTATACCAGGGGGACCATTGTGTAAGTCTATTGTATCTTTTGCATTCAATACTATTAGGTTGTCAGATCTTTTTGCTATCTCAAAAGAGATAGCCCTGCTTAGGTTGTACAGTCTGACAGCGGTAGGTAGGAAGCACCTGCGAAACCTCCCGGTTGTGCACCTAGGATGATGTAGTCTGCTGCTAAATGAGCTCCTCAGTGCATTCAGTATGTCCTGCATAGGGTGGAACTCGGACTCCAGCAGAGATGACAGTTTATCCACCATCCTTCTCTCTCCCATCTCCTCCACTGGGTCAAGGCGCTGCCCCAGGACAGAGCTAGCTTTCTTGATCAGTTTGTTCAGTCTCTTCCTATTGGCTGCTGTAATGCCACTGCCCCAGCAGACCACTCCAAAAGTGATGGCTGATGCCACCACCGTGTCATAGAACGACTTCAGCAGCGCCCCTTGTACACCAAAAGACCTGAGTCTCCTCAGTAGGAACAGCCTGCGCTGTCCTTTCTTGTAGAGTGCGTCAGTATTGTGTGACCAGTCTAGTTTATTGTTCAGATGAACACCCAGGTACTTGTAGGATGTCACCATCTCGATATCTGTTCCCTGTATATTTACTGGTGCTGTGAGGGGTTGTCCTTGCCTGCGGCAGTCTACCACCAGCTCCTTAGTTTTCCTCGCGTTGATCTGGAGGCAGTTCCGATGGCACCAGTCCACAAAGTCCTGGATAAGCCCTCTGTACTCAGCTTCATCTCCGTTGGAGATGAGGCCAATGGTCGCAGAGTTGTCAGAGAACTTCTGTAGATAGCAGTGTGTTGTGTTGTGTGAGAAGTCCGCAGTATAAAGGGTGAACAGGAAGGGAGCCAAAACTGTTCCCTGGGGGGGCCCCGTGCTACCGATGATCGTGCCGGACACACAGTCCCGGGTTCTCACAAACTGTGGCCGGTTCGTGAGGTAGTCCAGGATCCATGATGACAGGTGCTGGTCCACCCCTGCGCACAGCAGCTTGTCCTTCAGGATCATCGGTTGGATGGTGTTGAAAGCACTGGAGAAGTCAAAGAACATGATCCTCACCGCATTCCCGGGCTTCTCCAGGTGGGACAGAGAACGGTGAAGGAGGAAAATCACCGCATCCTCCACCCCAATGCCATGCTGGTAGGCGAACTGGAGTGGATCCATCGCTGGTCCCACCAGGGGGCGAAGGTGAGCAAGGGGCAGTCTCTCCAGGGTCTTCATCATGTGGGACGTCAGGGCCACTGGTCTGTAGCTGTTCAGATCTTTGGGGTGGGAAGTCTTTGGTACAGGTACCACACAAGATGTTTTCCACAACTGTGGTACCCTCCCCAGCTTCAGGCTCTCTGATCTTTCTCCTCAGCTCCCTCTGTATAGACTTCAGCATCTCCCTGTTCCCCGACCTGAAGATCCTCTTCTTCTCTCTCAGAAGTGTTTTTATCTCAGGGTTGATCCAGGGTTTGTTGTTTGAGCAACACCGTATGGTCTTGGTGGGAACGGTGTTGTCCATACAGAAGCTGATGTAGTCCGTGATGGTGTGAGTGAGGCCATTGATGTCCTCACCATGTGGATTGCAGAGCTGCTCCCAGGCAGTGGTTTCAAAACAGTCCTTTAGAGTGTCCATTGCCTCCTCAGACCATAACTTCACTGTACGCATGACCGGAGGTTGTCTGTGCACTAGGGGTTTGTACACCGGCCAGAGATGAACCAAGTTGTGATCCGATCTCCCGAGTGGGGGAGTGGTGATGAAGTGTACGCCTCCTTAGTGTTTGCGTCGAATAAGTCCAGTGTTTTATTGTCTCTAGTGTGGCATGTGACATACTGGGTAAACGTGAGTAGAATGGGAGACAGTGAAACATGGTTGAAATCGCCTGAGATGAGGAGAAGAGCATCTGGGTGTTCTGTCTGCAGCCTGCCAGTTACTGAGTGGATGACGTCACGCGCTGTCCCAGCGTTCGCCGTCGGATTTGCATAAATAACAATGCAGATCACGTGTGAGTATTCCCTTGGGAGATATGTAGGCCGCATGCTAACAGCTAGCAACTTGATGTCTTTGCTGCGGTGTTGTTGTTTAACAGTGATATGTCCCGGTCTGCACCAGTTGTTGTTAACATACATTATCACTCCACCGCCCCTTGCTTTGCCACTGTCTGGTGTTCGGTCTGCCCGTATCGCGTGGAAACCCTCCAGTTCAATGTTAGCATCTGCTGCTAGTTCAGTTAGCCACGTCTCAGTAAATAATAGAAGGCAGCACTCCCGGTATATGCTATCGTAGCGGGAGATAGCTGATAGTTCATCTACCTTTCCCGGTATCAACTGTACATTCCCCATAACAATGGATGGGAGGGTGGGTCTGTACCTTATATTTCTTGCCCGCCGTCTTACTCCAGCACGACACCCATGTCGTTTTCGCCTCAGTTCTCCCGGTATGTCGAGTTTTTCCGTTAGCACCGAGTGGCGGTTGAGTGTTAGCAGCTGTTCCCTGCTGTACCGTCTCCTGCTATAAACAGGAGACGGTATAACAGTTGTAATGGGATTGTATAATAAAATATTTGTCATAAGGTACAGGAATTATTTATTTTATTTAATCATGGGTGTGAAAGGGGGCGGAGTTAAACCGTCACTTCTACACCCACTAAATTAAATAAAAGCACTCGTAAAAGGGGGCACCAGTCACAATGGACAATAATATTAACTTTAATTTTATTTAATTTTGTACCTTCAATTACTTAATGAATCAGTCTCAAAGTTTCAGTGAGTTCTTTTCCTGCCGTGATTAGGAAGCAGATATATGTGAAAGGAAAACTCTTCAACTTCTCTCATTCACCCTTTTATTAAACTCATTTAGGTTACATGGCATGGCATTCAAATGATGGATAAACAGATTCAAATGATAACAGTGTACGATATCACATCAACTGATATTAGATTCCTGAACATAAAATTCAGCGTTACACCTCTGTAGAACCAAGGAGGAACCAGACTTATGTTTCAACGGTAAATGAAGGTTGAAATGTCTAACAAAACAACACAATTTTATGGGGAAAATTCATAAGCTAATTATCTAAAAATGACTTCTGAATTAATCTACAAAATTTAAGGGCAGTTACTTAAAAATGACTAAGAGTCTTCCTTCAGTTTATAGCTTTGTCCTGTGGCTAAGAGACTAATTGAGCCCTGAAATACGGGCTATATTCAATTGTAATTTAATTGTTCGGACATCACGTTTTAACCCAGCAGATAGGAGAAGTAGGAGTTTCACTTACAAAAACAGCTGTAGGTCCACGTTTCAGCAGGTCGATACCGGCCGAGTTGGGAGTTAGGAAGTCGGAGGAAGCGGCTGCTGCAATGCTTCCTCACAGCAGTAGAAGTGTAAACTCAGCTGGGGGCTCTCCAGACCATGGCAGCAGTGGGTGGTCTGTCACCGAGCGGCGTGACAAGTCCTTGGAAACGAGTCCGAATTTGAGGTCTCTTGTATCGGGATAGACCAAAAAACTGAAGGAGAAACTTCTCAGTCAGGCAGGTATGAGGCCGGAAAGAGAGTCCAAAAAACAGTCTCTATTCACTTTAAATTATGAAAATTAAAGGTCCACTTTAACGGCGTGAGAAGTCATAAAAAAACGAGAAAGACATTTACTAGGGTAAGAATGGCTTCTGAGGTGAAGGAAAAAGTTTGAGAATTTGATTCTCTGAGAAAGCAAGCTTTAAAGAAAAGGTGATTTCTCCTCAGTAACTAGAAAAACTAAAGCAGGATTTGACAAACTTCACACAGAAGAATTTAGATAAAATAAAACTACACGGAACCTTGAAACGGTGGAATAAAATCTTCCTCTGAGATCTAGATTACTATTCTGCTTCTTTAATCTTAACTTAGTTCCTAATCTTTCTCAAAATCTCTTTCTTTCTTCTTTTCTGTGTTTCCAATTCTAACTTAACCCCTTGCACTCTGGTCAATTTTCCTAAAAATGCCAAAAAAAATGTGCCCAAAGTAAATTGAAAGCTGTTCTTCAACCCTTTGCAGCATCTTCATGGGGTTGGTCTCATTTAAAAGAAATCACTTTGAATTTTTGGTCAAAAAAACATGATCTCTCTAAGTGCTCCGGCCACTGAGTTACAGTCATCTAAAGATAGTGAACTTGAAGAAAATAAATTTGGCCTGGGTGTTTTTTTGGATACAAATGCTTACAAATAACACAGAGCTTCAGATCCGCGCTGGAAAATGCAACCGAAATGTAGAACCAAGTGTTATCCATCTGAGGTCCAAATTTTGTAACAATACCACAAAAAATGAATATATTACACAGCTTTGTTCTCAGGCCGTTCCCAGGCATTTTGGAACTGTGCCAAATTGTGCCAAATGGCACAGTTTGGAAGAACGTCTGTAACTTTTGAATGATTCAACATAGAAGCTTCATCTTGGGCTCAAATGAAAGGTCACATTCAGGGCTGTGTCTGCATGTGTGTGTGTGGGGGGGAGGGTTGTCCCCCACCCCCCACCCCCGCTACAGAGGACGGAGATCGGCCCTCGCTACATGACGGATTACACTCGGATGTGGCATGTTTCCACAGCAACGCTGTCACCGCGGCTCCCCCCACCCCCGCTACAAAATCGTAGCGGCGGGGGGGGGGGGGGTGTTCACGGTTCGGAGGCGGCGAAGAACCGTGTAACGCGGCGCACGCACTTCGTACTTCGTGCGCCGTACAGTTGTAATTTACCGATCGGTCAAAAGTCATTTTTTGATTACAATTTTCAGGGATAAATAATGATTTAGCTTATAACACCTTACCTCTTCACAGCCACATTGTCCTGGCAAACTTCTCTTCCCCATTGTCAGACGAATGCGACGCTGGTCCGCTCGTGGATCCCGGTCAAAACATAATTCCATTATTGCAGTTTTGGCGAATGATTTACGACCTTTGTCATCGGCCTCCATCGGTCTATGATGACGGAACAGAATCCTAAATGTCTATTCTGCTGGAATGAGTGCAGGTTGCACTTGTGGGTGGCCTCCGTGCTGCTGGGTCTGCAGCAGGTTCTTCCTGCATCCTTTTTTTTCATCTGCGGCAGCAGTAAGTCTCTCTTCACCCAGCCCGAACTTCTGTGCTTCAATTGGCTCCTGCATTCACAGTAGGCGGGTCCTCCTTGCTAGGTTTTCATTCATTGGTTCTTCAAGGTTTCAGAAACCCAATTCAAGGCTCTTATTAGTCGAATGAGAGGTCAATCAGATGAACTAATCTGTTCGCGGCTGTGTCTGCAGCTTTTATTTTCAGTGCGCGCTTGGGCGCCATACACCACCTATATCACAATCTCCATGATGCGTCCTAGAGTGCACGAGAGCGCTCTCGTGCGCTCTCGTGCGCTCTAGGATGCAGAGACTTGCCCGTCCGCGGTACAACGGAGCGCAAGAGGTTAACCTTTCAACTGCATAGCTTGTCTCTGTGTAGGTGCTTGTCTTGCTCTCCTGACTTAACTTTTCTTTCATCTTTGATCTTCTCTTGTTCTCTCTTACATAACTGTAACTTAACTTACATCTGTGTGTTTTTTCCTGAATCTCTCTCTCTCACTTGCAGGGCAGCTTCTACTACTTTTTATCTGACCCCGCCTGGTCATAAACTGGTGATGTCGATTGCAAGACTGACCAATCGACTTTATCAAAAGCAGTTTGAAATGGCTGCCATCCAATGTGAGAACATTTCTTTGTTTGAGAGCAGCCAATCAAACGAAGACACCATCCCATGAAATTGCAGAGAAAAATCAACACTCAGTCAGTTCTTATGAAATTAGGTGCTCAATATAAAATCCAACTAAATTAAATGACTTGGCTAATATTTGGGGATAATGCATTTATACCATTACTCTAATATTACATTTGTTTGAATAACACTCATGAACATAACATTTCTTATACATAATTATAATACATGCATTCATATTTAGATCAAAGCTTAATGTAGTACAGCAAACTATGGTTAGTGATAAAAAGGATGATTCTCAGTGTCCTTAGGATCCGGGGGAGAAGAGGATAAGCTGAAAGAAACTTAATGTTTAGAACAAATTAAAAAGTCATCCTACATACTGAAACACATTTCGTAGGTATCCGCTAGGAGGTACTGTTGAGCTGTAGATGATTTCTTTTAGGTCCATGGGATCTGGAAGAAAATCTGGAAAACATTGGGGGTTATAAACCTGTCTGATTAAGCCGTTTATGACCCTTTTAAGAGCATTGGTTTCCGGTAAAGGAGGATGTTATCCAAATGCAGTGTTCACGTTGGAGGTCTGGTCTCCCGAGTTTTATGTTCCTTTGAGCCTTTAAAAGCAAATTCTGATCCTTACAATCTCTGCAAGAGGCAACTGTTTACATTGGGTCCTGGGAAAACATCTTTGGGTCAGGCCTGGATGAAGCCTGGATGAGTCAATATGAAGGCCAGTGATATTCCTGTAGAATGCAGAAAAGTGGTATTACTGTAGAAGGAATAAAGTGAAATTCCTGTAAAATGGAGAGGAGTGATCTTCTGTCTTGGTTTGAGG
The DNA here is from genome assembly GCA_020510985.1 of Pholidichthys leucotaenia. Lineage (NCBI taxonomy): Eukaryota > Metazoa > Chordata > Actinopteri > Cichliformes > Pholidichthyidae > Pholidichthys > Pholidichthys leucotaenia. The sequence goes on along the minus strand of CM035844.1, from coordinate 376,455,535 downwards.
AGACGATGATGCTACACAGGAGACTGCTATAAACATGCAAGCACTTTCTCTCACCCATGGCGTACTTCTGTTCAGCTGACATGAGGGACCTTGACGCGAATGCTACTGGACGTTCTGTACCATTTTGTACTTTATACATAACTGCCCCCACTGCTGAACCAGACGCATCACAAGTCACAAAAATGGGCCATTTGGGGTCAAAATGTGCCAACACCAGCGGGGACGTGAGTTGAGATTTCAGTTTAGTGACCGCCGCTGAGCAGGCAGGGGTCCATTGCCACAGAGTGTCCTGCTTCAGGAGGGCTCAGAGAGGCTTGATAGTCTCTTAATAATGGGGAATGGAATCTCCGTAGAAGTTCACCATGCCCAGAAATGAGGAAATCTGTGCAGGCGTCGTGGGGTCCGGGAGTCGCAGGACTGCCTCCACGTTCGAGTGCAGTGGACTCAGGCCTTCAGCCAACAGCCGGAACCCAACAAACTCACTGGATTCAGCTGCGAAAATGCACTTTTCCCCATTCGGCATAACCCCATGCCTCAGCAGCACCTCCATTACATGTCCCAAGCGTTCATCGTGCACCACCCGTGATGCGCCATGGACCACAATGTTGTCCAGATACGCTACAACACCCCTGAGGCCAGTGAGGATTGTAGACATGATTCTCTGAAAACAGCTCGGCACCAAACTCAGGCCAAAAGGCATGCGGGTGTATCTAAAAATATCCATGTTGGTCACGAATGCCATCAGGTCATGGCTGGCTGGGTAGAGGGGCACCTGTAGATAACCTTGGCGGAGGTCCACTTTCAAAAACACTGAGCCGCTGAACATTGCAGTGAGTTCCTCCATTGTGGGCAGTGGGTATTTGTCCAGAATGATTGCTTTGTTAATCATTCTGAGGTCAATGCACAGTCGGATGCCGCCCGGCTTCATCTTGGATACCACAATATTCGAGATCCATGGCAAGGCATCCATTTTCTCGATAATGTCCACAATGAGTAGCTTATTTAGTTCTGCCGTAACGTCATCCTGCAGGGCGAGGGGTAGCCGCTAAAGAGGTTGGATTTTGGGTGTCACACTCGGGTCGATAAGCAGCCGGTGGTTGAAAGCCTTCACGCAGCCCAGGCCTGCAAACAATGCTGGCCGGCGAACATGCCACCCGGGAGAAGCAATCAACACCGTGGAGCCCGCTGGGTCCGTGATGGAGAATTCTAACTCTCCCAATAAGTCAATACCCAACAAATCAGCCCCATGGCGCAAAACCTGAAAGGTAAATGTGGGAATAGTCTTTGATCCACACACCACCGAGAAACTGACCGTGCCCACCATGTCAATCTTCGCATGTCCATAGCCAAACATTTTCACAGCGTCGGCCTTAATAGGTTTCTTTGGAAAAAGTTTTCTTACTGTGGACATGCTTAATTTGGATTTGCCAGCGCCCGAATCCACCATGAGCAGCACATCAATGCCATCGAGCTGCAAAATGTGCAACTTTAGCGGCAGACTCCTGGCACCTGCTACACACACCGAAGCTATGCCCACAAGTCCCATGCTCTTCTATCTTTCTTCGTCTGCGCCGCCCAAGCCAGCCGAGACAATGTAGGCATCAAACACCTCCAACCTGTGGTGCCACAGTGTAGCTGGTACACCCGGTGACTCCAAGAACAGAGGAGGTGGTCTTGCGCACGTCCCCATGGTGTAATCCTCAGTCACCAAATGTTATGTATTAACAGAGCGAGAAGTGAGCCATGCTGTACTGAGCAACGAACTGAACTTTATTGAGCAAAGCCTCAGATATACATATTGGCCGTAGCCCGCCTGACGTCACCACATCGAATGCCTGGCCCTGGCCAGGCCTATGGCAAGCCTCAAGGGCCAAATCCCCACACAATACCGTTAAAAGCCTTGCCACAGCATTCTGAACAGCATGTAGGTGGTTTAACAAACCATTGTTAAAAAAGGTAAAAAGAGTTTTGCAGTTATCAATTCTGAATGAAATAAAAGTGTGAATAATTATCTCTAGATCTGAGCTTGATAATACATTTTTGAGTTTAGAAATGTTCCACAGGTGGAAAAAGCAGTTTTGACTAGTTGCTTTGAATGACTATCCAAGGCCATTGAACTGTCAAACAGCACCCCCAGGTTTCTGATGCTTGACCATACCGTGGAGCCCAGAGATCTGAGGTGCTGCTTGATGAGATGAACTTTCACGTCAGGTGCAATGATCAGTGTCTCAGTTTTATCAGAGTTCAGATAGAGGAAGTTATTTTTTAACCATTTTTTGATGGTAGACATAGAGTCAAGCAGATTAGATAGCTTGACGCTACGTCCCTCTCAGCATCGGCGACCATTTAGTGGAGAGAGTGGAGAACATCAAGTTCCTCAGAGTGCAGATCTCACAGGACCTGACCTGGAGCAAGAATTCCTTGGGGATCAGGAAGCGGGCCCAGCAGAGACTGCACTTCTTGAGGAAACTCAAACAGGCCTCTCTCCCCATTTGCATCCTCAGGACCTTCTAGAGAGGTGTGGTGGAGAGTGTTCTGACGTACTGCATTGCAACATGGTACTCCAGCTGCAGTATGTCAGACAAAAAAGCCCTGCAGATGATAGTTAAGGGAGCTGAGAGGGTAATTGGAGTTTCCCTCCCCTCAGTCCAAGAACTTTTTCACAACCGTTGTAGGAGCAGGGCACTGAACATTGTCAAGGACCATTCTCACCCTCTGCATAAACACTTTGAACTTCTGCCATCTGGCAAACGATTCCGGAGCATCAGAGGAAGAACCACCAGACTGATTAACAGCTTCCTTCCACAAGCTGTTAGGATGCTGAACAGTTGATCCGGAATCTCTCACACATACTACTGCACCTATGGACATTATGTAAATTATTTGTATATTATAGTTCTGGTTAGTTTTCAAGTATGTCTCAGGGATGTGTGAATGGCTGTGTTGGGGTGGGGGGGTGAGGGTGTGTGTGAGTGTGTCTTAAATTATGTTTTTTTTACTTATATGGATGCCAAGAGAAACACAATTTCATCTTGCCTGCACTACAGTTGTATGTACAGCAATATGACAATAAAGGTTGATTTGATTTGATTTGATCTGATTTGATTTAAGTCAAATTCATGAAATGAGCAATACAGCTGAATATAAACTGCATAAAAGTGATAGGACACATCCTTCAAAAGAATTATAAGCCTTCCAAAAGGGTTCATGTATAATAAAAACAGGATAGGTCCTAGGACTGAACCCTGAGGTACACCACATGAGAACTCACTTGGCTCAGACATAAAATTGTTTACTGCAACGCTAAAAGTTCTACCAGTAAAATAGGAGGCAAATTAGGTGATTGTAAAATAAATATTTGATTATAATGCAATAAATTACAGATTACGGTTTGTGTTGATTTAAAGAGAAAAAAATATGAGTTTTAGGGGAAAGATACTTGTATTTTGTCAGCATAAACATCAACTCTGTTAAAAAAAATTCAGTGATCGGATAATACTGACATGATGTAATTGCTTCTATCAGAAGAGATTGTTGCTCCTTGTTATCAATCCAGCCATCTGTGCTTCACACACTATCAGTGAAAGTACTTTCAGTTTGAGTGTGTAACCACAGTAATGGTGTGATTACTTATGAGTGTGGCACATAAATCATTGATCTGTCTGTAGTGAAGCACACTTAAAGTACAAAAATTATTACCCATTGGGAAGGTTATGCTTCATTGAACTCACCCCTACCTTCCTGTAAGACTGCACATAAAAATAATCCTCTTATCTCTAAATTTTGACCTGTGTTATTTCTGCCTCCTAATGATTCAAGATTGACTTTCCAGGAAAAGACAACTATCTCTTTGTAACACAAAACTATGTAAATAAAGATATACGTAAACATATTAGCCCTTGGGTTGAAAGGTCTAAATGCTAATAACATTCACACCCATAGGCTTTGATTCATTAAAAAAGTTAAGGACATTATTCTTTGTCCCAGATCAGTGCAATTTCACAACAAAGAATGATTGATACCGATGGCTTCAAAAGCAGAGTGTGCTTTAACTAAATAAAAGAAAGAAGAAAACAAAAAGGTCATCCTTGACTGTTAGCCATTTCAGCATTTAGTTTTTTTGGAAACAGAGAAACAACAGAGAGACGGTGAGCACAGCACTAGTGCGTTTTACCATCTTTGATGGTGCTGAAAAGGGAGTGTTCTGTATCGACAATTCATGCCTCTGGTAAAATTCTTTCATTGTGTTTAATTTTTAAACCAGACTTTCCTCCAGTCTCCCCTTCCCACTGCTTTATTCACATTCATCTCCTTTCCTTCTATGCTTCATTCCATTTTCTTTCTTTTAGGCCCTCTCTTCCCTCTGCCCATGTCTCAGTTTCATTTTAGAAACCACTCCTTCTGCCTTTTTCACATTTCTCTCCAGTCATTTGAAAATTCTCTTTTCTGTTCCATGCATCCTTCATCAGCTATGCTACCCCACCACCCTTTGTTGTTTTCTGTCCTTTTCTTCATGACAAACCATGTCATCTTTTAGGTGGATGGAGTGCTGTCCTCATGCGTGCAAACCCCCTGAAAATCTCCTCCAATATCTGACTGAGCACCTGGTCACACTAAGCCGCAGAGACCAATCCGTTACCTTTGCTGGCTGTTAAGCTGGGGTCCTATTCAGAAGCTCGGTGTGACCACACTCCAAGCAGTCTCAAATACAGTCATCTTCCAAAATGTGTGCAGGATGAATAGGGAAATGTGAGCTTACACTGCATTTGTATGGAAAGAAAGAACAAAGTTGTGCAAATGTCATACCCCAAGGTTTTCTAGTTTTGTATTTATATGATGTGCTTATTGTCAGGTTCTAAGCATGGTCAGGGAACGATCTTTAAGTTTATTTCTGTTATTCTCTGTGTTTTCCGCACCTCACCTTGGTTTGGTTATTGTGTTTATTTTCACAATCATGCCCCTATTTACAGTGGTGTGAAAAAGTGTTTGCCCCCTTCCTGATTTCTCTTTTTTTTTTTTTTTGTTTGTCACACTTAAATGTTTCAGATCATCAAGCAAATTTAAATATTAGTAGTGGTCTTCCCCCACCCCTGTTGCCCTTCTCCTGCTGGGGGCCTGGGACCCATCATGTTGTCAAAATCCCTGGATGCTGCTGAATGTATAGATACAAGCAAGGAAGTGAGAGAGAGAGGGACTGAATAAGAGAGTAAGCGAGAGTGAGGGAGTGATGAATGGAGATGGTGATCGTGGGTCAGTTTTGTGTGCAGCTTTGCGTGTCAGGTGGCATCTTGGGGCGCCTGCGGTGATCTGCTGATCAGTCTCTCGGGTGGGCACTAGGGGTGGGGGTCTGCTTCTGTGGCCGCGGATGCCCTGGGGTGGGTTGGCGGGGGGGTGGCCGCTGGCCTGCACCGGCAGTCTCCCCGGCCACTGCCCGCTGCTGGTCCACATTCAGGATCGCTGCATCTGCATTGCAGTCACCCTAAGAAATAAGGGTAACTGAGGGTGGGTGAGTGTGAGGGGGAGAGCACAAATGGATGTGAGTAGGTTGGAGTGTGAGTGAGAGTTCATGCGTGAGTGAACGTGAGTGGGTGTAGGTGACCCTGAGGGCAAGTGGGAGTGAGACTGAACAGGTACAGGAGTGAAGAGAGAATGGGTAGGCCAGGGAGTGTGAGAGTGGGTGAGTGAGAGTGAGGGAGTGCACGTGGGTGCATATGAGAGCATGAGTGTGTGAAGGTGTGGGGATGGGTGTGTCTGCGAGTCGGGAGGCGCTGGATTGAGGGGAGTAGTGCCTCTCGGCTATGTGGGCTCCCTGGGCGGGGGGGACTTCTTTGGGCAGGGGAGTCTCCGGGGTGTGTGGCGGTGGCCCTGGGGGGGCGGACCCACTGTGGGGGTGCCTGGGGGGGCTTGTGCCAGGGGTGTGTGCCGGTCTCCGGCCCGGGTGGTGGTGGCGCTGGCCTCCTGGCGCCTGGGGCCCGGGGACTGGCGTTGGCCCCACTGGGGGGTGAGGGGTTGGCGGGCCGAACGGCCTGGCCTCCCTCGGTGGTCCCTCCTGGGGCGGATGGGCGGATTCTTGGCTTTCCTGGGGCTTGTTGACCTCGGGCATTTGTGCCCTGGGGGGGTTGGTAGCGCTGCCTTGCCTGTTCGGGGTTTCTGGGAAGGGGGAGTTGGTGTGACCGGTCCCCCTCTTCCTATATTTCCTGACAAACCACTCACATGCACACACTTATTTTGTGCACTCTGTCACATATACGCACACGGACGCAGATGCACAAATGTCTCTCCTTTAACAGGTGTGGATACCAGACTTGTGTTGAGACATCTTCAGTGAAAGAAGCAGTTTGTCTTCTGTTTGTTTTAGTTGTTGGTTTGTTTGTCTTTTTGTCTGTTCCCCTCCCTTTTCTTTCCCCCTCCACACCCTTCCTTTCCCTATTCCCCATCCTGTCGGGTCCTCCATGTTAAAATAATTTAAATAAAGTATAAACGTTATTACAGGAGGAGTTTACAACTTTTGGCAAAGTAAATCTGTTTCGGCACAATAAGGGTAACAGATCTCTGTTCTGTTTGCCTAGCTGCCTGACAGGAAAAGGAAAAAAAAGGAAAAAGAAAAAAGGAAGAGCTAACACAAGTAAACACAAAACGCTGTTTTTAAATGAAGGTGTTATTAAGGGGAAAAAACCCAAACCCATATGGCCCTGTGTGAAAAAGTTATTGCCCCCAAACCTAATAACTGGTTGGGCAACCCTTTGTCATGATTTGCCCCTCGGGGCAGAGAGGAAAAACGCAGGTGCTGGACTGCAGTTTGTGAGATTTATTCAAGGAAAACATAAAGTACTAAGTGCACAACAAAATAATAAGTCACAGAGACAATAACACGTGAACTGAACAAGAAAACTGAGAATGACAAACTTCAGTTCCGAAGTCATAAACAGAAGCCAAGACTGCAGCAAGGAATGCAAGGTGCAGCGGTCTTAAATAAGGCATAACACAGTAGGACACAGGTGTGGATATCAGAGCAGGCAGGAGAAAACAATGATTAATAATCTGGACCAGCTGGGAGGACCGGAGCTGACAGCCGACCGGAGCTGACAGCTGACAGGGGCGACGCCCACATGGAGCACAAACCCGGAAACGCCACTGACAGTTGTCAGCCCAGAGAAAGAATGCAACAGTAAGGATATAAAGAATAAAATATCAACAAATGCAGACTAAGATATAAATACAAATTAATACAAAATAAGAGCATAACAAACTAAAACATAAATGGAGAAATAGAAAACAGTACGAGAATAACAGAAACCAAAAAGCACAAAATACAATAAATATATAAATATAGAGAAAAAGCCATGAGACTGAGCATGGCGGAACCTTCCAGTGCTCAGCTCATGACATCCTTAGCAGCAACAACTGCAATGAAGTGTTTGCAATAACTGGCAATGGGTCTTTTACAACGCTGTGGAGGAATTTGGGCCCACTCATTTTTGTAGAATTGTTGTAATTCAGCCACACCTGAGGGTTTTTGAGAATGGACTGCCTTTTTAAGGTCATACCACAGCATCTCAATTGGATTCAGGTCAGAACTTTGACTAGACCACTCGAAAGTCTTCATTTTGTTTTTTGTAAGCCATTCAGAGGTGGACTTGCTGGTGTGCTTTGGATCATTGTCCTGCTGCAGAACCCAAGTGCGCTTCAGCGTGAGGTCACGAACAGATAGACGGACATTCTCCTTCAGGATTTTTTTTTAGACAGCAGAATTCAAGGTTCTATTTACCACAACAAGTCTTCCAGGTCCTGAAGCAGCCAAACAGCCCCAGACCATCACAATACCACTATCATATTTTACTGTTGGTACGGTGTTCCTTTTCTGAAATGCTGTGTTACTTTTACACTGGATGTAATAGGACACACACCTTCCAAAAAGTTCAACTTTTGTCTCGTCAGTCCACAGAGTATTTTTCCCAAAGTCTTGGGGATCATCAAGGTGTTTTCTGGCAAAACTGAGACAAGCCTTTACGTTCTTTTTGCACAGCAGTGGTTTTCATCTTGGAACTCTGCCATGCAGGGCATTTTGCCCAGTCTCTTTCTTATGGTGGAGTCATGAACACTGATCTTAACTGAGGCAAGTGAGACCTGCAGTTCTTTGAATGTTGTTGTGGGGTCTTTTGTGACCTCTTAGATGAGTCGGTGCTGCACTCTTGGGTAATTTTGGTCGGCCGGCCACTCCTGGGAAAGTTCACTACTGTTCCATGTTTTTGCCATTTGTGGATAATGGCTCTCACTGTGGTTCGCTGGAGTTAAAAAGCTTTAGAAATGGCTTTATAACCTTTTCCAGACTGATAGATCTCAATTACTTTGTTTCTCATTTGTTCCTCAATTTCTTTGGATTGCAGCATGATGTCTAGCTTTTGATGATCTTTTGGTCTCCTTCACTTTGTTAGGCAGGTCTTTTTTAAGTGATTTCTTGATTGAGAACAGGTGTGGCAGTAATCAGGCCATGGTGTAGCTAGGGAAATTGAACTCAGCTTTCCAAAGATGTGATAAACCACAGTTAATTTGTGTTTTAACGTTGGGGGGGGGGGGGGACTTTTTCACACAGGGCCAAGCTGGTTTGGATTTTTTTTTTTACCCTTAATAATAAACATCTTCATTTAAAAACTGCCGTTTGTATTTGTGTTATCTTTGTCTAATATTTAAATTTGTTTGGTGATCTGAAACATTTAAGTGTGACAAACATACAAAAAAATGAGAAATCAGGAAGGGGCAAATGCTTTTTCACACCACTTCATGTTCCTCTGAATTTGCTCATCATTTAGTTCTGCCTATAGTCTTAGTTTAGCTCCTCATAGTCCTGTTTATTAGTATTATTATCATGGCTATGGTTATGTTTGATTTATTTATGTCTGCCTTTAATCAGGACATGAATCAGTCCATGTCTCCGATTTAAGTTTATGTTATTAGTGAAAGCGCTTTGAGTGGTCTTTGTGACTAGAAAAGCACTATATAAGTGCAGGTTAGTTAGTTAGTTAGTTAGTTTATAGTTTGTTTCATGTTTTTGGTTTTGTTTGGGTTTTATTGACATGGTCAGGGTTATGTTTGGTTTTGATTCTCATGGTTATGTTGTCATGTTTACTTCTGTCTTGATTTTTGGCTGGGTTTTTATGTTGACAACACCTTCTGTTATTCAGTGTCCACAGCTGTGTTGAGGTTTTGATTACTGATTGTCCACGGGTGTTGTTAATTTGCTGCGCTATGTACACACGCTGTGCACTACCCTCAGAGCAATGATCTACTGTTTTCATGTCATGTCATGCCAAGTTTATGTCACATTTTGCCAAGTTCATGCCACGTCTTGCTTTTTATTTTTGTCTGGAATAAATCACTGTAACCCACAGCTCCAGTGCTTGGGTCCAGCTTTTCTGTTTGTGCGCCACGGAGGGGCACATTTTATGACACCGATATATCAGCTAATATATGTATTGGTACTGGCCCATAGTCACCATGTTTACTGATAACAACCAGTAAATATGATACGAATATTCACCAGTGACAGTGGTCAATATTTATCCAGTGTGACCCAATTCTGTGGAATTGATTTTGCTGTCAAACAGAGTTTCCTACAGCTGCAAACTAAAAATACAGCTTAGACTGAACCATTTTAAAGTATTTCAGTTCAGTTATTATTTATATAAAATACTTATTGTCTCCCTGACATTAAAGGTGCGAGAGATAACATTCTGACCTCCTGGCCAGTAGAGGTACGCTTGCACTTACACTAACTGGTTTGTAAAGACACATGACATCAACCCAGTCAGGCTATTGGCTGAGAACAATGTATTAATACTTGATTTATTCTGAAATATTGTTATTGTTCATTGTTCAGAATTTGACAGAATATCAGCTGTGGCTATACCACAGCTGTATCAACATGTTGTTGTTTTTTTTTTTAAATAGCCAAGGCACTACAACACAAACATTTATTTAAAACAAACAAACAAACAAACAAAAAAAACAGTGAGCAAAATTAGAGAACCTTAACCACTATGTCATAAGAGTTGATTTAAACAATGTTTTGGGTTTTTTTTAGGGCTATGGGGATTAAAAGAATCATAGAGGCCCTTGCTTTGAATAACTTCAGCACATCTGCCCCCACAGGACATTACTAGTTTCTCACACTGCTCTGGTTTGATCATGGTCCATTCTTCTTGAAGTCTCTTCCACAGTTCAGTAACTGAAGTGGATTTCTTAGCCATTACTTTGCCGCTAAGAATTTTCCAGAGATTCTCGATAGGGTTTAGATCTGGACTCTGGGCTGGCCATTTCATTGTTTCAATATTGTTAGATTCAAGGAACTGTTTAACCCATTTTGCAGTGTGACAGGGGGCATTGTCTTGCATGAAAATTATGGGCAGATTGGGAGATAATTGCAGTGAAGGAATGGCATGTTGCTGAATGAGGTTCACATACACATTTGCATTCACCCTGCCATGTAGCTGTACAAGAGGCCCAACTCCTGCTGCAGAAAACATTCCCCAAACCATGACACTTCCTTCCTCAAATTTAATTGACTTCTTTACACACTTTGGCTTCACTCTTTCTCCAGTTTGAGGCTGAACATATTGTTTCCCATCCATCCATCTTCTACCGCTTAATCCTTTTCGAGTCGCGGGGGTAGGTGGGCTGGAGCCTATCCCAGCATCTTTGGTCGAGAGGCGGGGTACACCCTGGACAGATCCCCAGTCCATCGCAGGGCCAACACAGAGAGACAACCATTCTCTCTCACATTCATACCTAAGGACAATTTAGAATCCCCAGTTGATACCAATTAATCTAACCTGCATGTCATTTTCCTGAGGGAGGAAACCGGAGTACCCAGAGAAAACCCACATAAACACAGGGAGAACATGCAAACTCCACATAGAAGGGTCACCGATGGTCAAGGGGTGGAATCGATCCTGTGACCTACTTGCTGTGCTGACACAGTGCGAACCACTGCACCACTGTGCTGCCCCCATAGTGTTTCCCATCAGACCCAAATAAATTGAACTTACTCTCATCACTGAAGAGCACTCTGGATCAGTTCTCCTCTGTCCACACAACATGCTCCTCAGCAAAGGCAAGTCTAGCTTTGTTATTCTTTCTGCTGATGAGAGGTTTGGTCACTGCACAATGAGCTTTGCGTCCAAATTGTCTTAAATGACAAGACACTGTGTGCCAAGACAGATTCTTGCCCTGGCGACCAATTCCATCTGCAGTGTTGAAGCAATTCTCCATTGAGAGCCGTCGTATAATCAATCCTGTACTCCAAACAAGAGCAGTGTGAAAACCTAGAGATGTCCTGTGGGTGCAGATGTGCTGAAGTCATTCAAAGCAAGGGCCTCTACACTTCCTATTCATTCATGAATCCTATAGCCCTAAAAAAATTGTTTAAATTTTCTGACAGAGTGGTATCTGTTCTCTAATTTTGTTCACTTTTTTTTTTTAAATAAATGTTTGTGCTGAAATCCCTTGGTTATTTAAAAAAAAAACAACAACAAACAAAACATGCTGCTACAGCAGTGGTATAGCCACAGCTGATATTTTGTCAAATTCTGAACAATGAAGAATAACAATATTTCAGTAAATCAAGTTTTAATACACTGGTCTCTAATTTTGATCTCCACTGTACAGTATATACATGAGACAGAACATAGCTAGCCACAAGGCTAGTCATATTTTATATTCATAGCTTACTTACATGATTACAGTAAATACAGCTAATATTTGTTTGTGTATCATGTTATCACAATGTTAAAGGTGCTGTCAACCATTATAATTATGCCTCGGTGAATGGAGGCATACGGTAATCACACAGAATGTCTGTGTGTGGATCTGGCCATTCAGTGCATCTGTGTGTGGAACTGTCCATCTGTCTGTTTCAGCTCATCCTGTCAAAATTAAGTGGAACTAAAGGTTTATCATTGTATCACCATATTTTCTCAACTTTTAATTTGACAAAATTTCCATATAAGGCTTTGTTTTCAAAATAAACACAAATTTAACTCACCTTTACCGTCAATGGAGCCGGGAAAAAAGATATTGTAATAACTATTCTGGGCCACAAAAGGGGGCAGTGCAACTTTTTTACAGCACACATATGACTCACTTTATGTCACAGTTGATTAGGGCTGGGTGATATACCGAATATATTCGTTGTATTGGTACATTTGGCCAACCGCGATCCATAAATCATCATCTCGCGGATACTCGCATATTTATCATGATGAATAAGCGAGCTGCTGCTGCGAGACAGGTTTGTCTGCTGCTTGGCTGCTGAAGTCTGAAAGCGGAAGCTCTCTAGCTCATTGTGGCTGCCCCGCCCCTCTGCATGCTCACAGAGAAATCTAAACTGCAGTGAGCAAAGATGAAAAGGAAGGTAACAGAATAAGCACAGGCTCACCTTAAGCACAAGAAACGGGGTGGTAAACTTCAACATTACTGCCCATGTAGACACACTTGATTACTTGACAATGTGAGTTCTGTTAAACAAAGGAAACTAGAAAAGCACTCGGAGAGCGCAGATCTCCGCCAAGCGCCACAGTTCCCCCCCATACAGTGTTTGTGTGTACGTTTTCAGATTCCTTGACCATGAAAACATATGACTAGCAATTGGATTCACAATGATAGGATTAGTGGTTCAGTAGCAAAAAATTACCTCCTTGGCGGAGGTAATAAACTGAAGTGTTGCTGTTGTGTCCATCTCCTCCATTTCCAAACTCCCAGGCTGCGGGCGTTGCAATTCATCGCACAACCGCGTACAACCCACAGGCCAATGGGTTATGCGAGCGTTTTCATAGATCACTGAAAGCAGCACTCAGGGCTTCACTGACGGATGCAAATTGGGTAGACAGGTTGCCGTGGGTTTTATATTGGGGTTGCACTCTGCGGCAAAAGAGGATTTGGAAGTTTCCCCAGCAGAGAGCTTGTTTTTGCGCAGCCCCTATGGCTGCCCGGGGAATTTCGGCCAAATAATCCCACGCCGGACAGCTGCCCGTCTCAGCTTTTGCAGCGTAGCGCAAACACAGGCACGCTGCCGGGCCCGGCCCACCACTGTTTTCCGCGTGCTTTTGTGCCTAAAACTTTGAAGAATGCGGAGTTCGTGTTCGTCAGACACGACGACCAGCACCCTCCATTGCGCCTGCACACATGTTGAAAATGGCCGTATCTCACAATGTTAAAGAATCCTTTAAAAAATTCCTGTATCCAGACGGTGATCTGGATCATCCCCAAAATTTAATCAGTTCTTCCTTGTACCATTTCCAACAACGCCTGAAAGTTTCATCGAAATCCGTCCAAAACTTTTTGAGTTATGTTGCTAACCAACAGACAGACAGACAGACAAACAGACAGACAGACAAACAGACAGACAGACAAATGCTGGCAAAAACATAACCTCCTGCGGCCTGCGGCCTGGCGGAGGTAAAAAAGACACTTTGCTCAGTTACATATTGTTGTGAAGAATTTTCTCTGACATAAGTTTTCATTTTATTATTCAGCTTTTTCATAAGTGAAGTGAATATAGTTTATTTTAGTATTCAACTTTTTCATAAGTAAAATGAATATATACCATAAGTTTCTAATAAAAATGTAAGTAAAACACAATTTTAAAAGGAGGCTGAGCCGACCAATCACAGCTCTTGCAGTTTGCATTGCTGCAGTGCATAGTTACACTTCTGCAAGTATTGGGATACGATGTGACTACTGCATTGTGTACACCATTTTTTGATGCAGGGGGAATGTCCACCAAACACGTTTTTTTCTGCTGTGAGTGACTACTTTTTTATTCATTCTCTGTTTATTTTCTCGACGTTTAATTTGCCACTATTTCCAGACAAGGCCTTGTTTTCAAAATAAACACAAATTTCATTCATCTTTACCATCAATGCAGCTGCGACAAAAGCTACTGTAATAGCTATTCCCGCACACTAGAAGAGGCAGTGTGACTTTTTTACAACCCCCCATGCTACCATGCCACAGGCACCGAGGCATCATCATCTTGGTGCATTCATTACCTATGGCACCTCTGTTTGTCAGGGAAATGTTAGCTATGTCCAGTCTAGGGTCACTGGACTCTAGGGAGACTGGAATCTCATCGTACAACTGCTCAGCTGTACAGCTGATATAAAATGTCAACACACCCCTGTTCATATGTCAGGATTTTGTGATCTAAAAAAATGAGACCAAGATAAATCATTCCAAAACTTTTTCCACCATTCATGTGACCTATAACCTGTACAACCCAATTGAAAATCAAACTGAAATATTTTAAAGGGAAAAATACAAAAATAAAAAAAAACTTACCTGGTTGCATAAATATGGACACGTTCTTATAACTGGGGATGTGGCTTTGTTCAGAATTAACCAATCACATTCAAACTCATTTTAATGGGAGTCAGCACACATCTGCCACTATTTAACCTGTTGCACTCCAGGATACCGCGGGCGGTCACGTCTCTGCATCCTAGTGCGTCTCAGTGCGCACTGTACATCTCAGTGCGCACTGAAAAAAAAAAGCTGCATTTCTGTTCTTCCGGTACAGACACAGCCGCGAACAGAAAGCCAAAGGAGTGTTTTGAATGGTTTAGATTTGATTGACCTCTCATTCGACTAATAAGAGCCTTGAATTGGGTTTCTGAAATCTTGAAGAACCAATGACTGCAAACCTAGCAAGAAGGACCTGCCTACCAACGACTGCGAATACAACGAGCCAATTGAAGCAGAGAAGTTCGACGATTGAAACGCGTGCGTCCCGTGCAAAAAATCTGTTTTGTCTAAGCCGCTGGGTGACACACATTGAGACCTGTGTGTAACGGTAGCGTTAGCCAGTCTTTTTTTATTACTACTGTTCTTATTTGTTTTGAAAAATCGTTCGCAAAAACCGCAATCATGGAAGCGGAGATGGTTTGACCGGGTCGCGTGACCAGAACCACGAGTCCGTAAGAAGCGGACCAGCTTCATGTTCGTCTGACAATGAGGAACAGATGTTCGCCAATGACACTGCTGTTGTGGACAGGTAAGTGTTATAAGCTAAATTATTCTTTATCAATGAAAATAGTAATAAAAATGACTTTTGACAGATCGGTAATTACAACGGTGCGTCATGGCCACATGACGGATCGTTGACGGACCATTTTTTTGTGCGCCGAGCTCCTCTGTAGCGGGGGGGTGGGGTTGTTATCCTCTACATTGCAGATATTTTAGTATAATTTTTATTGCACTGTAGGTTATTTTTTCTTGTAAAAAAAGGCCACACATTTTTTACGTGGCATGCTTCTTTGTGTGTGGGGGGATTGTTTGTTCATTCATTCATTCCATCCATCCACCCATCCATCTTCTACCGCTTTTCCGGAGGTCCGGGTCGCGGAGGCAGCAGTTCAAGCAGAGAAGCCCAGACTTCCCTCTCCCCAGCCACCTGCTCCAGCTCTTCAGAGAGGATACCAAGGCGTTTCCAGACCAGCTGGGAGACATAGTCTCCTCCCAGTGGGACGTGCCTGAAACACCTCAAGTGGGAGGCGTCCAGGAGGCATCCTAATCAGATGCCCATACCACCTCAACTGACTCCTTTCAATGTGGAGGAGCAGCGGTTCTACTCTGAGCCTCTCTCAGATGACTGAGCTCCTCACCCTATCTCTGAGGGTGAGTCCAGCAATCCTACGGAGAAAGCTCATTTCAGCCGCTTGTATCCGCGATCTCGTTCTTTCGGTCATTACCCAAAGCTCGTGACCATAGGTGAGCGTAGGAACGTAGATTGACTGGTAAATCGACAGCTTTGCCTTAGAACTAAGCTCCCTCTTCACCACAACAGACCGGTACAACGTCCGCATCACTGCAGATGCTGCTCCAATCCGTCTGTCGATCTCTCGCTCCATTTTTCCCTCACTCGTGAACAAGACCCCAAGATACTTAAACTCCTCCACTTGGGGCAGGAGCCTGTCCCCAACCCGGAGATGACAATCCACCTTTTTCCGGCTGAGGACCATGGACTTGGACTTGGAGGTGTTGATTCTCATCCCAGCCGCTTCACACTCAGCGGTAAACCGTCCCAGCAAGAGCTGTCGGTCATTGCTGGGTGAAGCCAACAGGACAACATCATCTGCAAACAACAGAGATGAGATCCTGTGGTCACCAAGCATGACACCCCCCATTCCCTGGCTGCGCCTAGAAATCCTGTCCATAAAAATTATGAACAGGATCGGTGACAAAGGGCAGCCCTGGCGGAGTCCAACTCTCACTGGGAATGACTCCGACCGAGTGTTGGCATCCATCCATCCATCCATCCATCCATCTTCTACCGCTTTTCCGGAGGTCCGGGTCGCGGAGGCAGCAGTTCAAGCAGAGAAGCCCAGGCTTCCCTCTCCCCAGCCACCTGCTCCAGCTCTTCAGAGGGGATACCAAGGCGTTCCCAGACTAGCTGGGAGACATAGTCTCTCCACCGAGTCCTGGGTCTGCCCCGGGGTCTCCTCCCAGTGGGACGTGCCTGAAACACCTCAAGTGGGAGGCGTCCAGGAGGCATCCTAATCAGATGCCCATACCACCTCAACTGACTCCTTTCAATGTGGAGGAGCAGCGGTTCTACTCTGAGCCTCTCCCGGATGACTGAGCTCCTCACTGTCACGCCGCGCCATTCATCAGCGGCGCCACCTGCTCACGCACCTGACAATCATCAGCGGCGAGGGATAAAGGCCGTCTCGCCCGGAGGCTCGGCCTGAAGCCGTCAGACTTCGTCCCTCACCGTTGTGAGCATACTTCCCTTCAGCGTCACCATTTCGGTAAGAAGATCGCTTACCTCTTTTCTTCAGTCTTCTCCCCTGTGCACAGGTGGATTCCCCAGCGGCGGACATCTCCACTCCATCGCCCAATCCTCGCTGCTGTACGGAGCTCTCCAGGTGGCTGTCTTCCGGGCTTCGCCCCCTTGTTGTGCCAGCTGTCCTGACCCACCAAGTAAGTCCTTCTCTCGCCATAAATCCCTCCTGTGTTGGTGTATGCCCGTCACCCTCTCCCTGTGCTCTCTCCATAGGGTTGCTCGGCTGTACGGTCACCTGCCTCTGTGCCTGGAGCAGACACCATCACCAACACATTTACATCCCGCAGACACGCACTCATTCACTCCTGCTGTTAATAAACTCTTTGAACTACTCTAAGCCTGTGTGTGTGCGTCTCCTGAGCCGTGCGTTATGTCAGTACGGCTTCAGCAGAGCGGCTCGGCGGACGGCGGGCTCGCACACCGGTTTTCCACTCTCGAGGCTAGAGTGGATCAAATAGCTTATCAACAACAGGTGATCTTTAATCAATTATTGAATTTAACTAACCGGTTGGGCCGCTTGGATCCTCAACAGCCGTTCCCCCCGGCTCGTCAGGGTGGCGCGGCTCCTGCTGTTCCAGCGGCCGTCCAGCCGGCTCCGGTGGCACCGGTTCGGCTCACACCGATTCCGACCCCCGCCCGCTTTAGCTGTAAGCTCGGCGGAGCGCGGGGGTTCATTATGCAGTGTGAGTCCGTGTTCCACCGTGTGCCCGGAGATTTTCCCTCGGATCACAGTCGGATTGGTTACATAGGGAATCTTCTGGAGGGGCGTGCGTTAACTTGGACCTACGCCGTAATGGCGAGGCCCAGTTATGCCACCCTCACCTATGACCAGTTCGTGAGGCGCTTTCTGGAGGTCTTTGACCATTCTCAAACCGAGACGGTCCAGGTCGATCGGCTCCTCGCTCTCCAGCAGGGAGGCCAGTCGGCAGCGGACTACTCGGTCGACTTCCGGGTAGCGGCGGAGGAATTGGGCTGGGAGGAACGCTCCCTCTGTGGCCTGTTCCTCCGCAGCCTCAATAGTGATCTGAGGGATGAACTGGCTGGACGGGATATCCCTGGGACGCTAGCGGAGCTGACATCCTTAGCGATAAGTTTGGATAACAGGCTGCGCGAGCGCTCCTCGGGGCGGAAGTCTTCTTCTTCTCGCCCTCGTGGAGTCTCGCCGCACCTGTTCCAAGCTCGCCCCCTGGCGGCGCCGCCAGCATTGTGCCCCGAGGAGTCGGAGCCGATGGTGACGGGCTGGACTAAGCTTTCCCCTGCGGAGAAACAACGCCGCCGTGAGTTGGGCCTCTGCATGTATTGCGGAGGTGACCAACACACTGTGGAGCGTTGCCCGCGGAAAGCCAGTCGGCGGGGTCCGCGAATCGCTGTAGGGAGCCTCGCGGATCCCAACCGGTTAGACTCTCTCACTCAATTAAAGCTGCCCATCCGTTTTTGCCACAATCCCACTGGGCACCTCACCCACGCACTGGTGGATTCGGGCGCAGAGGGCAGCTTCATTTCACAAGGCCTGGCAACCCGATTGGGCATCCGCTGTCAGGCATTAAAACACCCCATCTCCCTGGTCCATCTCTCCCGTGCCTCCCTTGGGAGAGTTTCTCACCAAACCATGCCTGTCCCAGTCATCATCTCAGGGAACCACCGGGAGGAGATGGTATTTTACGTCCTGCCCAACTCTGTGTCGCCCGTCATCCTGGGGTATCCCTGGCTACGCCTCCACAACCCTGTCCTGGACTGGAGGTCCGGTGGGGTATCGGCATGGAGTACCTTCTGTATGGGCACCTGCCTTCAGTCCGCTGCCTGCTCCCCATCCGCGGCTCCCCCTGTGGCGGATACAGCACCTCCGGACCTGTCACTGGTGCCTCCAGAATTTCACGACCTGGGTATGGTATTTAGCAAATCGAAAGCTATGTCTCTTCCCCCGCATCGACCATATGACTGTGCCATCAACCTCCGCCAGGGGGCTCCCCTGCCATCTGGTCGGCTCTACAGCCTGTCGGCGCCGGAGAAGGAGACCATGAATACATACCTGAAGGAATCTCTGAGCGCTGGGATTATTCGCCCATCGTCGTCACCCGTGGGGGCAGGGTTTTTCTTTGTCGGGAAAAAGGACGGATCCCTCCGCCCCTGCATAGACTACCGAGCGCTGAATGACATCACTGAGAGGGACCGTTACACCCTGCCCCTCATGGACACTGCCTTTCACTCCCTCCAGGGGGCGACCTGGTTTACCAAGCTGGATTTACGCAGTGCTTACCACCTCGTCCGGATCCGGGAGGGAGATGAATGGAAGACAGCCTTCCGTACCCCGAACGGCCACTTTGAGTATCTCGTCATGCCGTTCGGGCTGACCAACGCTCCTGCCGTCTTTCAGCGCCTCATTAATGACGTCCTCCGGGATTTCATCGGCCTTTTTGTGTTCGTCTACCTGGATGACATCCTTATCTTCTCCAGGTCCAGGGACGAGCACCAGGTCCATGTGAGGCGGGTCCTCCAAAGACTGCTGGAGAATCGTCTGTACGTGAAGGCTGAGAAATGCGAATTCTACGCTAGGACCACATCCTTCCTGGGATTCATCATCGCTCAAGATCAGGTGCTCCCAGACCCAGAGAAGGTGAAGGCAGTGGTGGAGTGGCCTACTCCCGCATCCCGGAAGCAGGTGCAACAGTTTGTTGGCTTCGCCAATTTTTACCGCCGCTTTGTCCCAAATTTCAGCTCGATCGTCGGACCGCTGACCCGCCTCACGTCCCCGAAGGTCCCGTTCCGGTGGACTGAAGAGGTCGCTGCTGCCTTTAGGGCGCTGAAGGCGGAATTCTCCTCCTCCCGGGTCCTTCGCCAGGTCGACCCCGCGCTGCAGTGCATTGTGGAGGTGGACGCATCGGACACGGGAGTGGGAGCAGTGTTATCCCAGCGGTCACCTGACGATGGCGCTAAATGGCCGTGCGCCTTCTTCTCCCGGCGCCTGTCCCCGGCGGAGAGGAACTACGATGTGGGGGACAGAGAGCTCCTGGCCATTAAACTCGCCTTACAGGAGTGGCGCCACTGGCTAGAGGGGGCGGACCTGCCGTTTGTGGTCCTGACGGACCACAAGAACTTAGAGTATTTACGATCTGCCAAGCGCCTGAATGCCCGCCAGGCGTGCTGGTCTTTGTTCTTCGCCAGGTTCCGCTTCTCGATCACCTTCAGGCCGGGCTCCAAAAACGGCCTGCCTGACGCCCTCTCTAGGCAGTTCACCCCCGTGGAGGCTGAGGAGACGCCCCACACTATCCTGCCCAGGTCGTGCGTCCTCGGTGCCATCTCTTGGGACATTGAAGACAAGATCCGGAAGGTGCAGGAGGTGGAACCTGATCCTGGCGGCGGACCGGAGGGAAGACTGTTCGTCCCATCTGCGGTCCGAGGAGAGGTCATCCACTGGCTCCACACCTCCCGGCTCACCTGTCATCCCGGCACCTCTCGGATGATCGGCCTCCTCCAACGGTCCTTTTGGTGGCCAGGCCTGCGGAGGGATGCAGCCCGCTACGCCCGGGCTTGCCCAATCTGTGCCACCAGCAAGTCGGGAAATGCCCCCCCAGCGGGTCTGCTCCAGCCTCTGCCCGTCCCCGGCAGGCCCTGGTCGCACATCGCACTGGACTTCGTCACCGGACTCCCCGTTTCCAACTCCTTTGACACCGTCCTGACCATTGTGGACCGTTTCTCCAAGGCTGCGCACTTCATTCCCCTGCGAGGTCTCCCTACTGCCCTGGAGACGGCGGGCCTCCTCGTCCAACACGTGGTCAGGCTGCACGGGATTCCGGTGGACGTGGTCTCGGACCGGGGTCCCCAATTTTCATCCGAGGTTTGGAGATCCTTTTGTAACGCCATCGGAACCAAGGTGAGCCTCTCCTCCGGCCATCACCCCCAGTCTAACGGGCAGTGTGAGAGGACCAATCAGGAGCTGGAGGCTGCGCTCCGCTGTGTTACTAGATCCAAGCCGACGTCCTGGAGCAACCATCTCGCCTGGGTGGAGTATGCCCACAACACCGCCCGCTCTTCTGCAACGGGGATGTCCCCCTTCAAGGCGTCCCTGGGTTACGACCCCCCGCTGTTTCCAGCGCAGGAGACCGAGGTGACTGTCCCCTCTGTTAGGGCGCACCTTAGGCAGTTCCGCTCCACCTGGGCTGCCGCGCGTCATGCGCTTTTACGCACGGCGGAGCGCAACAGGACCGTGGCGGACCGGCACAGAAGACCTGCCCCGGCGTACAGAGTTGGGCAACTCGTGTATGTGTCTACCCAGGACGTCACATTAAAAGGCGAGAGGAGGAAGCTGGCACAGCGATTCATGGGTCCCTTTCCCATCACCCGGATCATCAACCCGGTGGCTGTGCGCGTGGCTATTCCCCCCTCCCTCCGCATCCATTCCACTTTCCATGTGTCGAAGGTGAAACTGGCAGTCACTGACCCCCTTTGCCCTCCTCCTGCAGCGCAACCCGCGCCCCGGATGATTGGTGGCCATCCGGCCTGGTCCGTCTCCTCCATCCTGGACTCCCGGCGCCGAGGTCGTGGGTTGCAATACCTGGTGGACTGACCTGGTGAACTTCCACCGAGCGCACCCGGATAAGCCATCGCCAGGAGGCGCTGCTAGAGGGGGGAGTACTGTCACGCCGCGCCATTCATCAGCGGCGCCACCTGCTCACGCACCTGACAATCATCAGCGGCGAGGGATAAAGGCCGTCTCGCCCGGAGGCTCGGCCTGAAGCCGTCAGACTTCGTCCCTCACCGTTGTGAGCATACTTCCCTTCAGCGTCACCATTTCGGTAAGAAGATCGCTTACCTCTTTTCTTCAGTCTTCTCCCCTGTGCACAGGTGGATTCCCCAGCGGCGGACATCTCCACTCCATCGCCCAATCCTCGCTGCTGTACGGAGCTCTCCAGGTGGCTGTCTTCCGGGCTTCGCCCCCTTGTTGTGCCAGCTGTCCTGACCCACCAAGTAAGTCCTTCTCTCGCCATAAATCCCTCCTGTGTTGGTGTATGCCCGTCACCCTCTCCCTGTGCTCTCTCCATAGGGTTGCTCGGCTGTACGGTCACCTGCCTCTGTGCCTGGAGCAGACACCATCACCAACACATTTACATCCCGCAGACACGCACTCATTCACTCCTGCTGTTAATAAACTCTTTGAACTACTCTAAGCCTGTGTGTGTGCGTCTCCTGAGCCGTGCGTTATGTCACTCACCCTATCTCTGAGGGTGAGTCCAGCAATCCTACGGAGAAAGCTCATTTCAGCCGCTTGTATCCGCGATCTCGTTCTTTCGGTCATTACCCAAAGCTCGTGACCATAGGTGAGAGTAGGAACGTAGATTGACTTGTAAATCGACAGCTTTGCCTTAGAACTAAGCTCCCTCTTCACCACAACAGACCGGTACAATGTCCGCATCACTGCAGATGCTGCTCCAATCCGTCTGTCGATCTCTCGCTCCATTTTCCCCTCACTCGTGAACAAGACCCCAAGATACTTAAACTCCTCCACTTGGGGCAGGAGCCTGTCCCCAACCCGGAGAGGACAATCCACCTTTTTCCGGCTGAGGACCATGGACTCGGACTTGGAGGTGCTGATTCTCATCCCAGCCGCTTCACACTCAGCGGTAAACCGTCCCAGCAAGAGCTGTAGGTCATTGCTGGATGAAGCCAACAGGACAACATCATCTGCAAACAACAGAGATGAGATCCTGTGGTCACCAAGCATGACACCCTCCATTCCCTGGCTGCGCCTAGAAATCCTGTCCATAAAAATTATGAACAGGACCGGTGACAAAGGGCAGCCCTGGCGGAGTCCAACTCTCACTGGGAATGACTCCGACCGAGTGTTGGCAATGCGAACTAAACTCTCACAACGGTCGTACAGAGACCGAATAGCTCGTAACAACAAGCCCGATACCCCATACTCCCGAAGCACCCCCCACAAAAATCCACGAGGGACGCGGTCAAATGCCTTCTCCAAGTCCACAAAACACATGTAAACTGGTTGGGCAAACTCCCACGAACCCTCAAGAATTCTCGAGAGGGTAAAGAGCTGGTCCGATGTGCCACGGCCAGGACGAAAACCACATTGCTCCTCCTGAATCCGAGGTTCGACCAACGGCCGGACTCTCCTCTCCAGTACCTTGGCATAGACCTTCCCAGGGAGGCTGAGGAGTGTGATCCCTCTAAAGTTGGAGCACACCCTCCGGTCCCCTTTTTTGAAGAGAGGAACCACCACCCCGGTTTGCCATGCCAAAGGCACTGCCCCCGACCTCCACGCAATGTTGCAGAGGCGTGTCAACCATGACAACCCAACAACATCCAGGGCCTTGAGGTACTCGGGGCGAATCTCGTCCACCCCCGGGGCCCGGCCACCAAGGAGATTTTTAACCACCTTGGCGACCTCAGCCCCTGTGATAGGCGAGTCATCCCCCTTGTCCCCAAACCCTGCTTCCTCTGTGGAAGGCGTATCAGTGGGATTGAGGAGATCCTCGAAGTATTCCTTCCACCGCCCGACGATATCCCCAGTTGAAGTCAACAGTGTCCCATCCGCACCATACACAGTGTGGACGGGGAGCTGCTTTCCCCTCCTGAGCCGCCGAACAGTTTGCCAGAATCTCTTTGAAGCCGACCGAAAGTCTTGTTCCATGGCCTCACCGAACTCCTCCCATACC
The DNA here is from genome assembly GCA_020510985.1 of Pholidichthys leucotaenia. NCBI lineage: Eukaryota > Metazoa > Chordata > Actinopteri > Cichliformes > Pholidichthyidae > Pholidichthys > Pholidichthys leucotaenia. Next base: position 376,432,030 of record CM035844.1, on the reverse strand, counting down.
CGGGTTTTTGCTTCAGCAACCACCCGAGCTGCACTCCGCTTGGCCTGCCGGTACACCTCAGCTGCTTCGGGAGTCCCACAAGCCAACCAAGCTTGATAGGACTCCTTCTTCAGCTTAATGGCCCCCCTCACCACTGGTGTCCACCACTTGGTTCGGGGGTTGCCACCACGAGATGCACCGACCACCTTGCGGCCGCAGCTCTGGGCTGCCGCTTCAACAACAGAGGTGGAGAACATGGCCCATTCAGACTCCATGTCTCCAGACTCCCTCGGAATGTGGTTGAAGTTCTTCCGGAGGTGGGAGTTGAAGACCTCCCGGACAGGGGCCTCAGCCAGACGCTCCCAGCACACCCTCACTATACGTTTGGGTCTACCAGGTCTGAATGGCTTCCTCCCCTGCCATCGGATCCAACTCACCACCAGGTGGTGATCAGTTGACAGCTCTGCACCTCTCTTTACTCGGGTGTTCAAGACATACGGTCGCAGGTCCGAGTGTTGGCAATACGAACCAAACTCTCACAACAGTCGTACAGAGACCGAATAGCTCGTAACAACAAGCCCGATACCCCATACTCCCGAAGCACCCCCCACAAAAATCCATGAGGGACGCGGTCAAATGCCTTCTCCAAGTCCACAAAACACATGTAAACTGGTTGGGCAAACTCCCACGAACCCTCAAGAATTCTCGAGAGGGTAAAGAGCTGGTCCAATGTGCCACGGCCAGGACGAAAACCACATTGCTCCTCCTGAATCTGAGGTTCGACCAACGGCCGGACTTTCCTCTCCAGTACCTTGGCATAGACCTTTCCAGGGAGGCTGAGGAGTGTGATCCCTCTAAAGTTGGAGCACACCCTCCGGTCCCCTTTTTTGAAGAGAGGAACCACCACCCCGGTTTGCCATGCCAAAGGCACTGCCCCCGACCTCCACGCAATGTTGCAGAGGCATGTCAACCATGACAACCCAACAACATCCAGGGCCATCCGGATGGCCATCCAGGGCCATCCGGGCAGCTGCTTTCCCCTCCTGAGCCGCCGGACAGTTTGCCAGAATCTCTTTGAGGCAGACCGAAAGTCTTGTTCCATGGCCTCACCGAACTCCTCCCATACCCGGGTTTTTGCTTCAGCAACCACCCAAGCTGCACTCCGCTTGGCCTGCCGGTACACCTCAGCTGCTTCAGGAGTCCCACAAGCCAACCAAGCATGATAGGACTCCTTCTTCAGCTTAATGGCCCCCCTCACCACTGGTGTCCACCACTTGGTTCGGGGGTTGCCACCACGAGATGCACCGACCACCTTGCGGCCGCAGCTCTGGGCCGCTGCTTCAACAATAGAGATGGAGAACATGGCCCATTCAGACTCCACGTCTCCAGACTCCCTCGGAATGTGGTTGAAGTTCTTCCGGAGGTGGGAGTTGAAGACCTCCCGGACAGGGGCCTCAGCCAGATGCTCCCAGCACACCCTCACTATACGTTTGGGTCTACCAGGTCTGAATGGCTTCCTCCCCTGCCATCGGATCCAACTCACCACCAGGTGGTGATCAGTTGACAGCTCTGCACCTCTCTTTACTCGGGTGTCCAAGACATATGGTCGCAGGTCTGATGATACGATAACAAAATCGATCATCGACCTGCGACCTGGTGCCAGGTGCACATATGGACACCCTTATGCTTGAACATGGTGTTTGTTATGGACAGACTGTGGTTAGCACAGAAGTCCAATAACTGAACACCACTCAGGTTCAGATCGCACTCGGGCATTCATGAATGAATAAACAACCCCCCCATACACACACAGCCCTGAGTGTCTCCTTTCATTAGAGCCCAAGATGAAGCTTCTATGTTGAAGCATTCAAAAGTTATAAACATTTTTTCCAAACTGTGCCATTTGGCACAATTTGGCACAGTTTAAAAACGCCTGGGAACAACCTGACAAAAATGCTGTGTAATATATTCATTTTTTGTGGTATTGTTACAAAATTTTGACCTCAGCTTGATAACACTTTGTTCTACATCTCTGTTGCATTTTCTCAGCCAGTATCTGACAGCTGTCTGTTATTTGCAAGCATTTGTATCAAAAAAAAAAACACCCAGGCGAACTTTATTTTCTTCAGATTCAGTATGTTTAGACGACTGTTACTCAGTGGCAGGAGCACTTAGAGAGATTATGACTGTTTTGCCAAAAAATTCAAAGTGTTTTCTTTTAAATGAGACCAACCCCATGAAGATGCTGCAAAGGGTTGAAGAACAGCTTTTGATTTACTTTGGGTATGTTATTTTTAGGCATTTTTAGGGAAATTGACCAGAGTGCAAGGGGTTAAAGGACCTCTGATTAACCCCAAATAAAGTTCAGCTGTTCTAATAGGCTTTTCCTGACATTTTTGTAGTTACATCTTACAACACAAGCCATGGTCCGCAGAGAGCTTTCAAAGCATCAGAGGGATCACTTTGTTCAAAGGTATCGGTCAGGAGAAGGGTACAAAAGAATTTTCAAGCCATTAAATCTACCATGGAACACAGTGAAGACAGCCATCATCTGTCACAGCCCACTCACGCCTGTCATCCGCCCCAGCTGAGCGCACACCTGCTCCTCATCAGGCCGCGCCTATTTAGCCAGCTCTGCCCAGGGCTTCGGCCTGGAGTCGTCAGCTCTCCTCCTTGTGATGTTCTGCGTTCGCCTACTACTACGGCCAGCGCTCCTTCTCGTCCTTTGCACGTAAGGTCATCCACTCACCTGCTCTCTCAGTTCATCCCCTGTGCACAGGTGGACCCTCCTGGCGGCGGCACTCCTTCCTCATCGCCGTACCTCTCCTACCCTCGACCCGTGGAGCTGATCAGAGCACTGTCTTCCAGGCGTGAGCCGGTCTTGCCAACGTCAGCCACCAAATCCCTGCAAGTAAGCCACACTCATTACTCATCATATCCCTGTGTGTGTTCATCTCACCCTTGTCTTCTGCTTGTCCTTAGGGTTGCCTGGCTGTACGGTGTTCTGGTCCATTCTCGGCACTCCTGTCCCCAACAAGACATTCACATTCCACATTCACGCATTCATACACCTGCTTGTTAATAAAGACTCTGAAATCTCACCCGAGCCTGCGTGTGTGTTCCTTGGGCTAGCTAAACATGTCAGTACGACTCCAGCATAGTAGCCCAACGAACAGCGGGTTCGCACGCCGTCTTTCCACCCTCGAGGCTCGGGTGGATTTGATTGTCCCTCAGCAACAGCTGATTCTGAATCAATTAACCTCTATGACTCACAGTTTGGATCGCCTTACCCCCCCGCAGGGATCTCAGCTCGGTGGGTCAGCTCCTCCCGTACCTCAGGCCGGTCAGACTGCCCTGGGTCCGCCGACCCATCTCACCCCTGTTCCAACCCCCGCGTGCTTCCACGAGAAGCTCGGGGAAGCGCGCGGATTTATTTTACAATGTGAGACGGTGTTTCAGGGCTTACGCCGTTATGGCGAAGCCCAGCTACGCAAACCTAACCTATACCCAATTCGTGCAACAATTCTTTGAAGTCTTTGATCATTCCGGTCGAGATAGCGTGTTGACCGAGCGGCTACTCAGCCTTCACCAGGGTAGCCGCTTAGCGGCCGACTTTGCTGTTGACTTCCGGGTGGCTGCGGAGGAGGTTGGTTGGGGCAATGCCTCTCTTTGTAGTTTATTCCTCCGCAGCCTGAGTTCCAATTTACGGGATGAGCTGGCCTCCCGGGACCTGCCGGATCAGTTGCCTGACCTAATCTCCCTAGTTATGTCCTTAGACAATAGGCTGAGGGAACGGGCTGCCGAGTGGAAGTCCCATGGCCGCTCGCGCGGAACCTTCCTCAGTCTCGCCCCCTGGCGTTGCCTCCTCCGGAGGCCACTGCCAACCCTGATTCTATGGTAATCGGGCGGGCCAAACTTCCTTTAGCGGAGAAACAGCGCCACTGAGAGTTGGGTCTCTGCATGTATTGCGGAGACGACCAACGTCTCGTGGAGGTCTGCCCGGTGAAGCCAAAAGGGGAGGTCCGCAAGTCGCTGTAGGGGGTCTCGCGGACGTATCCCAGTCAGATCCCCTATCTAAGTGCCAAATTCCCATCAGATTATGCCATAACTCCATTGGACACTTCACTCACGCACTGGTGGACTCGGGGGCGGAGCAGAATTTTATGTCTAAGAGTCTGGCAACCCGCCTGGGCAACCAGTACCAAGCGATACTCTCCCCTCTCCATCTGGTTGCCCTCACCCGCTTTCCCCTGGAAAAAGTCACCCATAAGACCCAACCCATCCCTGTCATCATCTCCGGTAACCATCGAGAAGACCTTAGTTTTTATGTCCTCCCCTCTTCTACGTCACCTGTCATCCTGGGCTACCCGTGGCTTCGCCTCCACAACCCCGTATTTGATTGGCAGACCGGCCGCGTCCGCTCCTGGAGCACTTTTTGCCAAGGAACCTGCCTCCAATCTGCTGCCTTTGCCCCGTCTGTGCCCCCCCACCCATTGTGGACCCCACCCCACCGGACCTCTCCTCAGTTCCGCTGGAGCTCCATGACCTGGGCACCGTATTTAGTAAGTCAAAGGCGCTTTCCCTCCCACCCCACCGCCCCTATGATTGTGCCATTGACCTCCGGGCAGGGGCGCCTCTCCCATCCGGCCACCTATACAGCCTCTCAGCCCCTGAATGAGAGGCTATAGACGCCTACCTCCGAGACTCCCTCAGTGCCGGTATCATTCGCCCATCCTCGTCTCCCCTGGGTGCTGGATTTTTTTTTTTGTTGCGAAGAAGGACGGGTCCCTACGGCCGTGCATTGATTTTAGGGCCCTTAACGACATCACCATCAAGGACCGCTACACTCTGCCCCTCATGGACTCAGCCTTCAGCTCCCTCCAGGGGGCATCCTGGTTCACCAAATTGGACCTTCGCAGCGCTAACCACCTCGTCCGGATCCGGAAGGGTGATGAGTGGAAGACGGCTTTTCGCATGCCCAGCGGCCACTTTGAGTACCTTGTGATGCCGTTTGGACTCACCAACGCCCCTGCCGTCTTCCAACGTTTAATCAACGACGTTCTTCATGATTTCTTGGGGGTCTTTGCTTTCGTCTATCTTGATGACATTTTAATCTTCTCTCACTCTCGGGAGGAGCATCTACTCCACATGAGGCGGGTCCTGCAACGCGTTTTGGAGAATCAACTCTACGTCAAGGCTGAAAAATGCTAGTTTTTTACTGACAAGACCTCTTTTCTAGGCTTCTTTGTCTCGCATAATCAGCTCATTCCTGACCCGGCCAAGATTAAAGCGGTGGTTGAATGGCCCACTCCCTCCTCCAGGAAGCAGGTCCAGCAATTCCTGGGGTTCGCTACCTTTTACCGCCACTTCGTCCCGGGTTACGGTTCCATCATCCCTCCCCTGACCCGTCTCACCTCCCCGAAAGTACGCTTTGAGTGGACAACGGAAGCAGCGGCTGCCTTCGAGACCCTCAAGAAGGAATTCTCATCCTTCCCGGGTCCTCACTCAGGTGAACCCAGCGTGGCAATGCCTGGTGGAGGTGGATGCTTCTGACACCGGGGTGGGGGCTGTTTTGTCACAGCGCAATCTGGTGGACGGGAAACAGCGCCCCTGTGCCTTCTTCTCCAAGTGCCTCTCTTCGGCCGAACGTAACTATGACATCGGTGACAGGGAGCTCCTCGCTATCAAGCTCACCTTGCAGGAGTGGCGCCATTGGCTGGAGGAGGCAGCTGAGCCTTTCGTGGTCTGGACCGACCATAAAAACCTGGAATACATCAGGATGGCCAAACGCCTGAATGCCCACCAGGCGCGCTGGTCATTGTTCTTCAGTAGGTTCAGGTTCACCATCTCCTATCGCCCAGCTTCTAAGAACACGAAACCAGACACGTTGTCCAGGCAGTTTGCCCCAGAAGTCCCTGAGGAGGAGGTCCACACCATCCTGCCTGCATTGTGCATTGTTGGGTCTGTCTCCTGGGCGATTATGGACAAGGTCCGGAGGGCGCTAGAGGTCGAACACAATCCAGGCGGTGGTCCTGCAGGGAGATTATTTGTGCCCTCGTCGGTCCGGGGCAACATTATTCATTGGGCACACACGGCCAAGTTCGTCTGCCACCCGGGGGTCGTCCGATCAGTAAAACTCATCCAGAGGTTCTTCTGGTGGCCTGGGCTTCGGACCGACGTCGCCGACTACGTACGTGCCTGCCCTCAGTGTGCTATGAACAAGTCATCCAATTCGCCCCCTGCGGGGCTCTTCCATCCTCTGCTGGTTCCGGGTAGGCTCTGGTCTCACATCGCCCTAGACTTTATCACTGGTCTTCCCCCCTCTCATGGAAATACGGTCATTCTGACCATTGTAGACCGGTTTTCAAAGGCCGCCCACTTTCTGCCACTCTCTAAGCTCCCCTCGGCGCGTGAGACTGCTAATCTGCTAGTGCAGCACAATGTCAGACTTCACGGCATCCCCACTGACATTGTCTCCGACCGGGGGTCTCAATTTACATCAAGCGTCTGGAGGAGTTTTTGCAGTGCCCTTGGAGCCACAGTCACCCTGTCCTTAGGACACCACTCTCAGTCTAACGGACAATGCGAGCGTCCCAACCAGGAGCTGGAGGCCACCCTGCGCTGCGTAATCTCCTCCATCCCCTCCTCTTGGAGCACCCATCTCCCCTGGGTGGAGTACGCTCACAACGCTCACAACGCCACCTTCTCCTCGCCCATCGGTATGTCCCCCTTCCAGGCATCCTTGGGGTACGAACCCCCGCTGTTCCCTGAGGAGGAAGGAGAGGTGGCTGTCCCATCCATCCAGGCTCACTTGAGACGGTGTCGGCGGCTGTGGACCAGGACCCGGCAGACCCTGTTACGCACTACAGCTCGCAACTCTTCCTCTGCGAATCGCCGCAGGAGGCCCGCTCCACAATACCAGACGGGACAACAGGTGTGGCTCTCTACCCAGGACATTAACCTGAAAGCTGAGAAGAAGAAGCTGTCTCAGCGCTATATCGGTCCCTAACCTGTTGAGAAGGTGGTCAGTCCAGTGGCTGTGCGCTTGGATCCCCCCCCCCCCCCTTCGTGTTCATCGCACGTTTCAAGTCTCCCAAGTTAAACCTGTAGCGTCTAGCCCTCTCTGCCCCCCCCCAGGGCACCACCCCCTCCCAGGATTATTGACGGCCACCTGGCTTGGACCATTACAGCCATCCTGGACTCTCGAAGTCGGGGCCGAGGGATACAGTACCTGGTGGACTGGGAGGGTTATGGTCCAGAACATAGACACTGGGTGCGCTCCACCTTCGTGTTGGATCAACAGCTCGTTGGGGAGTTCCACCGTGCTCACCCAGACAAGCCAGCACCAGGAGGCGCTGCTCGGGGGGGGGGGGAGTACTGTCACAGCCCGCTCACGCCTGTCATCCGCCCCAGCTGAGCGCACACCTGCACCTCATCAGGCCACGCCTATTTAGCCAGCTCTGCCCAGGGCTTCAGCCTGGAGTCGTCAGCTCTCCTCCTTGTGATGTTCTGCGTTCGCCTACTACTACGGCCAACGCTCCTTCTCGTCCTTTGCACGTAAGGTCATCCACTCACCTGCTCTCTCAGTTCATCCCCTGTGCACAGGTGGACCCTCCTGGTGGCGGCACTCCTTCCTCATCGCTGTACCTCTCCTACCCTCGACCCGTGGAGCTGATCAGAGCACTGTCTCCACATTCACGCATTCATACACCTGCTTGTTAATAAAGACTCTGAAATCTCACCCGAGCCTGCGTGTGTGTTCCCTGGGCTAGCCAAACATGTGGAGAAAATATGGCACAACAGTGACATTATCAAGAACTGGACAACCCTACAAAATTCGTGAAAAGACGAGAAGAAAACTGGTCAGGGAGGCTGCCAAGAGGCTGACAGCAACATTGAAGGAGCTGCAGGAATTTCTGACAAGTACTGGCTGTTTAGTAAATGTGACAACAATCTCCTGTCTGTGGTGGCAAGACGGAAGCCTTATCTTACAAAGAAAAACATCCAAGCCCAGCTACATTTTGCAAAAACACATTTGAAATCTCCCAAACACATGTGGGAAAATGTGTTAGGGTTTAATGAAACCAAAGCTGAATTATTTGGCCATAATTCCAAAAGGTATATTTGGCACAAACACAACACTGCTCATCACCAAAAGAACACCATACCTACAGTGAAGCATGGTGGTGGCAGCATCATGCGTTGGGGTGGTTTTTCTTCAGCTGGAACTGGGGCCTTAGTCAAGGTAGAGGGGATTATGAACAGTTCTAAATACCAGTCAGTGTTGGCACAAAACCTTCAGGCTTCTGCTAGAAAGCTGAAGATGAAGAGGAACTTCATCTTTCAGCACGACAATGACCCAAAGCACACATCCAAATCAACAAAAGAATGGCTTCACCAGAAGAAGATTAAGGTTTTGGAATGGCCAGCCTAGCCCAGCAAGAGTCAAGACCTGAATCCGATCAAACATCTGAGGGGTGATCTGAAAAGGGCTGTGCACAAGAGATGCCCTCGCAATCTGACAGATTTGGAGCATTTTTGCAAAGAAGAGTGGGCAAATATTGCCACATCAAGATGTGCCACGCTGATAGACTCCTACCCAAAAAGAATGAGTGCTGTAATAAAAGCCAAAGGTGCTGCGACTGACATAGTTTTCCGACCCAGAGAGCAGACTCAGACTCCAGAGTAGATACAATTATCTTTATTATGTTCTGTGTGTCTGTGCGTGCGTGTGTGTGATAGTGTAGCAGCCGGGGCCGAGCAGAGCACCGTGCAACCTGGCAACCCTATGGACAAGCAGAGACAGGGAGAGTTAGTGTTGGACCCTAGAGGGGATGTACAGAAATGTCCAGTGCTTACTGTCTGCAGAGATGAATTTGGGCTCAGGTTCAGCTCGAAGGCTCCGGCCAGGAAGACAGCGCCCGCTGTCCCGGTTGCAGCTGGAGATGTTAGGAGAGTTCGGGAAATGTGCAGTGCAGCTCGGTCCGCCGCCAGGAAAGAGAGAGGTCCGCCACCACGGATCTCCGCCTGTGCACAGGGGACTATAATACTAACATACTAATAAAGCAAACTTACACATAGGAGAATTACAACAAACTCACCAGAATGGGAAAAGGGTTCTGTTGGTGAGGAGGAAGTGTAACTTAAGACTGTGGCAATGAGAAATGAAAATAACCACCCTTAAATAGAGTCAGAAACAAATCACATAAGTAATGACAGGTGTAGGTCACGTGAGTGGGCAGAAGGTAACAATGATTCATAATTTGGCTGGGAGCAATGAGAGGGGAGAGACCTGAGCTGACAGCTGACAGGGGCAATGCCCACACAGAGCTCAAACCTGGAAACGCCACTGACAGCTGTCAACCCAGAGGGAGAACACAACAGTAAGGGATATAAAGAATAAAATATCAACAAATGCAGACTAAGTTATGAAAACTAATTAATACAAAATAAGAGTGTAAAAACTAAGACATAAACAGGAAAATTGAGAACAGTACGAAAATTACAGAAACCAAAAAGCACAAACTACAGCAAATATATAAATATAGAGAAAAAGCCATGAGACTGAGCATGGCGGAAACCTCCAGTGCTCAGCTCATGACAACTTGCCCTTGAAAAGTAGTGCAATGACCTGATTGAGATGCAGGGATGGTAACTGATTCTTTTTCTGTGAAAAGCTGGATAGGATAATAAGCAGATTTGGGGCGGATTATGTCAAGATAATGGAATCATCCAGATCAGAAATGGAAATGGGCATTTTAGGCAGCTTCACATCTTACATACTTTTCGTTCTCACTTCCTATCCCGATCTCTCATTTTCTTCTCCCTTGTCTGCTTTATTCATACAAACACACATGCCCTTCTCTATTTACTGTTCTGCACTATTATTATCTCTTGAACTTCCGATATGGCAATGTGGAACAGAACCTGCATAGAAAGTAGTCCCCCAATTAGGAGCTGTTGATGCATGAATGAAGAGGAGAAGAGCCTAGGCTATGTACACTCTCAGTGCATCACTTTCATGCAATTGAGCAAGGGTCCACAAATAACCACATCTCTAAAAAGTCAGTTCCATCCTAGATACTCAGTCCCCCATATGCATTATTGCTCTCCTTAAAGGCAATTTGAATATAGAACCTTTGCATTTGCAACAGAGAGGAACTAAACCATTTAACGAGCATTTTCATTACAGGTACAGTAATGACCTTCATAATCATTCAAATTTTAAAAGAGTTTAGAGTGGAGAGCAACTCCTTTAAGGTAGATATATGCCTGAAGTGAGTTGACATAAATTCTGCCCAAGGCAAAGTAAAATCTGTGCAGCTTTTTGTAAAGAATTTGATTGTTAAAGTGAATGCGGCATAGCTTCCTCTAGTGGGACTCGATAAAAGTGGGGCTGCAACTTTGATGCTGAAGATTGAACATCATACTGATTGGAGATGCAGCACCATCGTTTTCTCTGCCGGTTTGTCTGTCTGCTTTCCTCTTTGTAAACTTTAATTTAGAGCACAGTATCTCTCCCAACAATAAAGTGGAACAGAAACCAGCAGCTACTGAGATTGATGTTTATTTGGTGGCATATTTTCATATTACTGTTGTTGCTATCACATTTTTTTTTGCCTGGCACAAGCCTTATCCCTAGATTCTCTGAGTCAGACAAAACCATCCGTTAAAACCTCTATGGGGCTTTTCTACATGGTGGAAATATATCAGCCAGCCAGGCAAAACAAGGGGGATTTGGCTGTATTTACAGCCACGTGGGGAGAAAAAGCAAAAGGAGCCAACTGGGAAAAGACAATTATTCAGAACCTGCCAGATTTATTCTCAGAGTTGTCTTTTATGCCTCATTCCCTGTGGTGAAGGGTGAACTTAGTCACTCAAGCTGTGACCATATATTTTGGAGGCCTGAGATAGCATGGTCTTCTACTATAACACAAGCACATTTAGATGTTTGCACTGGGATCTAAACGACACTAGGAACACATCTTTTTTGTTTGTAGGTACAGAAAAAGACTATTGAGACCTAAGAAGATTTGCTTAATATACTTAACTAATCATGATTACCACATGTGGAACTGAAAATAATATATATAAAGAGAGATGATTTGTTTCTTTAATGAATCCCATAAACACCAGCCCTGACTGCTGTAGAACGTGTGTTATTGGAGATTCAGTATGCCTTTTTTGAGGACTTGTTTGTGGCCTTATTTAGGGAGGAGCATTGAAGAACAGGGTAAGAAACACACTGGAGGATAGCTTCAACTGGGAATCAAACTGGGTATGGCAGCAGAGCTCCATGTGATATGCTTCCTTATGTCTTAATAGTGCTATCATAATATATACAGTATTATCATAATATATATTGACCATGAGACTTATCTTCATCTGCCCCAAATTGTCTCTCGGATATATCATATTCTGTTTTGGTACTGTTTTGTTGCTCAATTTATGAACTTTGAAGACTTTAACTCTGCTCCAAGTCTCATCAACCCCCACAGGATCCAGTTGTGACTGAGTGCCACTCCCCACCACCCCCACCCCTGGCCCTCTTTCTCACCACAATCACACAGACCTTTCACACCTTTAGCCCCTTTTCCACTAGTGTCAGTTTGGTACGGTACGGTTTGCCGGCTTTTCCATTAGGGACTGTAACGGTAATGGTCCCGATTTTTCGGACCCGCAGAAGAGGGGTTCCAAGCATACTGTTCCGACACCAAAATGTGACGTAAACACTGCAGGCCACTGATTGGTCCGGGCGTAACGTCATGAGAGCGGCGTTTAAGGCTGAGTTTACAGAATCGCGAGATGCCATTTGCAAAGATTCTTCCGTGAGCCAGCAAGCAAGGGATATAAACAACAATGATAGAATGGCTTCACAGAAATCAGACCCACAGAAATCAACACCGCGGTCCAGTAGAATTTTCTGTGCATTTCTGCTGATGAGAGAATACAGAGGGAACTAGACAGAGCCACCCGAACTGAATGTACGGCCGCCGAAGCACCCTACTTCAGCAGTTGAAAGCCGTGATATTAGGATATAGAGGATGGTGAGTGATGTGATATGATGTGATATTATGCTTGTGTTCAAACGATAAGCTAGCTAGTTAGTCGTCAATGCTAAGTCCATCCTTGTATTTAGTGCTTGTGTTGACAATATCTGATGAAATAAGCTAGTTGTAATCCTTGTTAAAAAGGTGTTTTTTTAAATGTTGCACTTCTGTGCTGTGCATGTACTTAAGTTGTGTGTATTTTCGTTGTAGAGTCCGACCAGGATCTGCTCTGACAATGGCTACGTTTGGCACAACACAGCAATGTGTTATGACTGGTAAGTTGCACATCTTGTTATTTATAGACAAATCTTTTGCTTTTTAAGTTAAAGAATAGGTAAAGTGTCAGATTTAAAGTAGTACAATTTCCACTTAATATGAAAGGGACTGAACTGAGATTTATTTGACTGTGTGAATATTAATTACAGAATAACTGAAACTGAAAATGAATGGCACATCCAACAGCAGCCACTGTAAAATAAACCGCTTGTTTATTTATCTATTTTTTTTATTTATTTATTTTTTTTATCAGATCACTTCTGTGATCCTTTATGAGTTATATTCATAATAGTGTATCTTGCACTTTGGGAAGTCTTTCGTCAATAAACTCATGCAATAACAGGACACATTACAAATATTTGAGACCCATTGTAGTACTTCATTTTATATTTTAGCAATACAAGCACAAAACACCACCCACACTAGAAACCAGGGCGACACAGCGGTGGCTAAACTTTCATTGATAACAAGTTTATTTCTCAAATATGTTTTAAACTTGCTTTAGTTCATCACCACCCATTTCTGTCTTTCATCTAGGAAAGAGGAAAATGATCCATCCCAAACCGGACCTTGCCTCACTATTTACAGAGATGCAGGCTGAAGATCTGCTGAACCGGGACAGCGGGAGCGCCACATCCAGTTGCTTCTCAGTGACGCAACGTGGCCGGCGTGTTTGATTCATTGTGATTTCTTTTTTTTTTTTTTTACAGTTTGAATTCTACACATTCTAAATAATCTGAAATTTGCTGTTGATTGTAATAAACAATTTAGTGACTTATGTGTTTGCATCATGATTTTCTATTTTGTCTGTTAAGACACCAGTGGGAAAAGAGTCAACAATACAAACCATTTATCAGTGACGCTGAAAACAATGGCTCATTTTTAAGAAAAAGTAACCAAAAACAATTATTTTATTTACTGAAGACTATTGTTGGATGTGCCAGTGCAGAAGACACTGCACACTTTAGTGATAGTACCAGTATATGGAGGAATTCTGGACCATATTAGCATCTGGATTTCCTAATAATGAGTTAGGGCAGGGGTGTCCAATCATGTGCCTTGGAAGGCCAAGACCCTGCAGGGTTTACCTCCAACCAGTGTCTTCATCAGCAGATTCCACTGAATTTCTTCCACTGATTGCTGATCTGTGAAAACACCTGCTGAAGAGACTGGGTAGAAGAGAGAACCTGCAGGGTTTTGGCCCTCCATGGCACATGACTGGACATCCCTGTGTTAGGGCTTAATGGGATTTAACATTTTAACACAAACTGCTTTTTGGTTCATAATTTTGTTGGCAGGCTTCCATCAAACCAAAAGTGATTTCTCAGACTGCTGGATTGTTCTGAGACAGCTCTTCCAATCTTTTAGTATTTAATTTGTTTCACTTGGTGGTAACCTTCACACATAAAACAAAAGAAACACATCTGCAAAAAGTACAAAGGTTTATTGTCAAAATTCCCAGCGCTATACTACATGAATACATGTATAGTTCACTGTTGATGCAGACAATATATATACAGTATCTTCATGTAGTCAGCAATACTCAATATGATATATATCCAGTTAATCCATATATTTCTCTATGTAACCTTGTGACTGTGTTATTTTAATTGCTTTTAATCCTAGATCCATTTGTTTTGGCTTAAATGCATCATAATTGTTAAATATATCTTATTATACCAAACTCAGTAGTTTACCTGTTGAAATATATACAGTATTTTACGGTTCATATACTACAATATGTCATGTCCACTGCGTAATTGTGTAGCAAACAAATTAATTGGTTTGAGCCCAAAGTGCAGCAAAGTAAGCGTATTTATTGACAGGAAAGAGAAAAACACAACATGTTCATGTAACAGTCCAAATGGAGTAGTAATGATGAGACAACTGGCTTCAAACTACGTTGGTTAGGGTGAGATGCCATACGTGCTCCAGGCAGAACAGGAGCGGAGAGGAAGGGCATTAATTAAGGATGACCTACATGAGCGTCGGAGCAGGAAAGCTCTGGAATAACAACACCCAGTCAAAAAGGAAGGAAGTCAACAACCAGCGAGCCAGGAAGTCCAATGTTGACTAAGCCGCCACACTGACTGATCACACTGCCTCACATAAGTACACAGAACGCTAATGAGGGCAAGTGGACACAGCAGTGTGGCTAAGCAGGTGCATGAAGGACTGAATGTGTGTGTGTGTGTGTGTGTGTGTGTGTGTGTGTGTGTGTGTGTGAAAGGGTGTGTGAAAGGGTGTGCTGAATGCGTGTGTGCGTGCATGTTTGTGAATGTGTGTGGTGAAGACACACAGCCGGTGAACATCTGGCATGGAGGAAGAGCGAGAGAAGGAGGCGTGGCCGTAGGACTGGTAGAGAGCAGGGCTCAAATAATCTGCCAGCAAAAATTAATAAGCAACAATCAAAGACCTACAGCCACAGAACGTGTGGGGGGGGGGGATTGAGAACAAACCCGCACATGACACAATATGGCACCTGGCGATCAAGTTTGGCAGCTGATCATGCTTTGCCACGATACCACCAACTGGAGCAGGTAAATCCCATGACGTCAACAGTCTCCATGATTTTGACACAGATCAGAGCAATTTGTTGCACAGGAAGCTAAATATTTCTACAGACATTCTGCAGTTCTGTAACCACTTCACATTCGTGAAGCTGGGGTGACATCACTGGGAACCTGTGTTGAACGTACAGACCCACGGTTTGAAACAATAATTTTGCCACGAGAGCCATCTGAAACACACACACTCACAGAATACATTTTAGTACCTAATAGTGATAACTTGCCGACATTACAATGTCGTACGGCGGACTTAACGCAAAATAGCATTAGCAATCATTAGCTTACCTTCATATGTGATGTAGTTCATGTCCCCATGTCTTCCACTTTATACTGCTCTACATAGTTTCCTAAATGCTCCAGTACTTTTCCAGAGAGTGTCATCTCGCCGCCTAAAGCCTTCTGTTCTCCTTTGTTAGCTTTACTCTGGCAAAAAAAAAAAAAAAAACAAGACAGAGAACGCAGTCGCCTCGTATCCCGCCATCTTGTGCTTTTCCTGCGTCGCTTCTTTTATGTAACGTTATGCTTGTTTTACGCTCATTACGCTTGTTTTACGTAACGGGAGGGTTGCGCCACCTCCCTGTAACAAATCCCACCCACATCAAGTGGTACTCTCGGTGTAATGGAAACACAAGGGTACTGAAATGAACTGTACTGTACTGTACTGTACTGTACCAGGCCAAAGTGCCACTAGTGGAAAAGGGGCTTAAGTTATACATGTCTGCCACCTAGTGAGGTGCAATACTTAGTACAACTGGGGATTTATTGTGGTTTAAGGCCACATCACATGACAGTTGCAGAACTGTGACACAGGCACTCCACAGCACTACCTGTGCATGAACCAAGGCAGTCAGAAGGTTAAAACAAACTACCATAAGCAATCATTAGCTTACCTTCACATGTGATCTAGTTCGTATCCTCACGTCTTCAGCTCTGTGGCTTCCTAAACACTCCAGTACTTTTCCAGAGTGTTTCATCTTACTGCCTGTACCCTTGTCAGGCTGTCCTTTTTTGTCTTTACTCTGACAAAAAGCCAGACACCGAGCAGTCGCCTCGTAAGCCGCCATTTTGTGTTTTGCTTGTGTCGCTTGTTTTACGTCATGGGAGTGTGGTGCCGCCTTGTTGTAAAAAATTCCCACCCACCCCAAGTGGTATTCTGCTGTAATGGAAACAAAAGCGTGCTGACCAGTGTAAAGCCGTGTAGAGGCGTGTAGGGCTGAGTGGGGACTAGTGGAAAAGGGACTTTCTTTTGCAGTAATGTGCTGTGTAACGAAATTCATCATCATCATCATCATAGCAGTCTGTCGGGGGCGACAATGACTGTTTCATTTAGGTCTGATCAGATTCCTCCACACAGCTCTGTAATTCGCCTTCCGCTGCTAGGAACTCCTGACCTTGTTAACCCGGGCGACGTCCAAGCCGGTATGAGTTGCTTTCTGACTGACCATTTCATGAAACTGCTTGCAAAGTATTTGAGTACCGCTAGCTTTTGCTGGACTAGTGGCACATTCTTGGCAGATAGAGGTATTATCAGTGGCAAGGAAAAGCCAAGACAAACTGACTCCAGTATCTGTTGCAGTGACTGACCAGACAACAGGTTTGTTTATCTCTGCTCTTTGTGTAGTGCATGTCACAATGCACCGACTGGCAAAAGTCCACCACAGACCTTGCGACAGATGTGCTTATCTGCCAGGATGTTCAGTCTCACCCCGTGTAACTGGGAATGGTCCACCACAGACCTTTGATAGATATTGTTTTTAGTTCTGCCAGGATGCCCAGTTTCACCTTCCACACCCTCGGAAGGGCGGGGTTGCCAGTTTAGTCGCCGACTACCCGACCCATGAGACAGGTAGTACCGGTTTTCATGGTTATCTGGTAGCAAGCAAACCAATGCCTGACCTGACAGTTATCATAAATGTGCTGCTTCTCATAATATGTGATACTTCTTTTACTCATAAAAGTAGCAAATCAGTGTAAATTTGTATCTTTCTTCTAATAAATTTGGAAGTTTTTTCTTCAAAAATTTTCAACATGTTTTTTTCAGGTAAACCTACAACTTTTATTCTGGACATCTGTGACACTTCTTGCAAATTTTCTCATAAATTTGTAAATTTGAGTATTTCTTCTCAGAACTTTGCAACTTTTTTGTAAAATTTTAAGCAATTTTTTTTTTTCTGGTAAAATTTTGCAAGTACATCTGTGACTTTTTTTTTGCAAATGTACTGTATGTCTTCTCATAAATTATACATTCACTACTTTCCTTATAAATTTGTGAGAGTTATCATAAATTTACAACCTTTTTTGTTTTGGCATTTTATTATCCTCTCTGAAGACCTGGAGCAGGTAGCTGGAGAGGGAGAAGTCTGGGCTTCTCTGCCTGAACTGCTGCCTTTGCAACCTGGACCCCTCGGAAAAGCAGTAGAAAATGGATGTATGGATGGATACTCAGACACAATGAAGGCAGACATGAAATGAGGTGGACAGCAGTGGGGAGGAAAACATGCAGGAAAAAAATGCACGGGCCGGGACTCAAACCTGCGCTGCCTGCATGAACAGCATGTTCAAAGTGGTGTGCACCACACTGTAGACTGCTAAGCTATTGGATGCCCCCATGTAACTTTGTTCTTCATTATAAATCCCCTACTTTGTTCTTAAACATTTATCAATTCATTTCTCTTTTTTGTGGGGACTATACATAGCATAATATCCGATATACTAAAGTAAATTGTACATAACAGTGACTGAGCTACAGACCACAGTCAAATTCCCACATACTGGCAGGCCAAGCCCTCGCTGGAGTCATTTCTGTATTAGTCTGACAAATTTAACATGAAAGTCACATTTAAAACCTGTTTCACTGCAGTCTTACCATACAGGAGAGCCTCATCTGTGTGTTGGTTCCACAGCAGGGGTACTGTTTAAAAAATCAGTAATGCGTTACAGTTACAGAAATTTGATCAGATGCGTTACTCGTTTTATAAATATGGATAGATATTTTTATTGCAAATAGATAATCATATAACTTGCAGTTGCTACACACCCTCCTCTCATCAGCTGCCAACTGGGGATGAATACACAGTTTCGGTGTTTATTGGCGGGACAACTGCTATCCCCAGTGCCACCAGTGGCCTCAAGCCACTGGAGGTTGTCATGCCAAAGGCAAAGGCAAGCAAATAAATATAAACTGACCCTACCATAACTAACGCAGCCGTCACACAGTTTCCTGTCCCGCCCCAGTTCACATCACAACCCGGTGCAGAAATGCTGTGGCGGTGGTGACTTGTCATATCCAGCCCTGATCGCCTGTTGTCTGAGCGGTAAGTAGCCCCTAACAGCTCCTACCTCTGTGGTTAAACATGAATATTTTTTGAGCAAGAAGCCCACATTTAATGTCCGCATAAAAAGCATTTAAAGTTTTCTTGTGCACAGAGAAAAAGTGACTGATTTCTTGCAGTAAAGAACAGCTTTTAAGTGGTGAACTTTCATTTAGCTGTGCTTTCTATTTTATTTTATCTCATTCATTTACATGCTGTTGTGATATGCAACTATTTCATGGAAGTAAATCCTCTAAATATGCATTTTTTAATGGGCTGGTCCAGGCGTGTCAAACATACGGCTCATGGGCCAAAAACGGCCCTCCAGGGGGTCCAAAATTTTCTCTGTGAATTCACACTTTTACTTCCAGTAAATTTCTGACTTTCTACTGATTACAATAGTTTGTGTAAATCTGAGACATTTATCTCTGTAAGATGAGACTTTTTTTTCTCGTTAGTTTTCTTTTTCTTTTTTTTCTGATGAGAACAAGGGGCCCTTGATCTTGCTGTGATTGCAAGATGATTTAAGCATGCATTTAAAAGTAACGTGAAAGTTACTTTTCCAAGTAACTAGTTACTTTAATCATGCAGTAACTCAAAAGTAACTCAGCTACTTTTGAAATGAAGTAGCTATTGTAGCGTTAAGCCTTTTGGTTCCAATTTATAAAATCATTCTTTGCTGAAGATTGTTTCAACTCAAACGTCTGGTCATGAAACTGTTTTTCTCACCCAAGCATCAAAGCTGTAACACAACCCATCGGCCATAAAGTGGAAGTTAATCCCTTCTCCGGGACTTAGAGTAATTCTGCCTTTTCATCTATTCACCAAAGGAATGTTCCATATTAACAGTTCTGGTTGATATTTTCCAGACTGGGAACTCAAGATTCCTCAATAAACTCAAACAGTATTGCATTGCCCTCTAATGGACAACACAGGAATATTTCTCTCCGAAGTTGAAAGTATGAATTGTGGACAATAAATTAAATATTTCTGTTCTCAAGATTCTGATTTTCCAGGAATTATTTCTCAGGACAGCATTGGAGACATTGCTGAACTCTGGAATGGACAATTGTGGTTTGACATGCTTTTATTGATATGATTTTACATGTGTTGCTTTATTTTCAGGAGGAAATTAACTTTTGCATGCTTCCATAAAGGAATTAATCACATTTACAATGTAGACATGGTTGATTCCCGTATTATTAGGTAAAATATCTTAGTCACTAAAGTTTAAGGAATTTATGCTTTCACAGCAGCATACTGTATATGTGCTTTAGGGGGAACTTCACTTCTCATATCAAGTTTCATCTTAGATTTCCCCCTCCTCCTTCTGCTGGGAGACCCACAAAGCCCTGAACTTTGAAATGATCAATGGGCCTCCAGGCTCCAACACATCTCCTTTTTTGACCTACTTTATGACGTCTGTTGAACAAGAAACTCCGTGTAATTGATTCAGCTCAGTTTTCATGAAAGCCAGTGAAATTCTGCCACACCCCAAAAAAATCTTCCCTTTTGTTTAGGTTTTGGGCGGTGTTAAAGCTTTAAGGAGCAGGACTTCTCATTCTCATCATTTTAAGTAGGCCCAGAGTATTTCATGTTCTGTGAAAATCCTTTTTCTTTTCTTTAAATTCACTTTTCCTTATTTTATTGCTTTTCTTTAAATCACTGTGCAAAAAGATTTTTTTTCTAAGCCTAAACCAACTCATTCAAGCCACAATACATCGGAAGAAATGGGTCTGTGGCTTGTGTTTTTCTCAATTTGACTTTCTGATGGGACGTCGTACAATAAACAAATTCCTTTTCAGTGCATAAGAGAAGACCTCGCCCAGCATGCTGAAGAACAGCCCGATTGAGATCTTAGGAGCACGGCCATGTGGGAGAATCTGTCTATCAGCCTCTCCATCAACAGAATCCATGGACATCCAGCTTAATCAAGGTTGGCATGTGGGGGCCCTGCTGCCACAAGGGACATGATCTGACTCTGTGGCTGATGGTCTGTTGTTCAATTTAAACTTAATTCTTCAGAATATTCCTGGTATAGGCCTTTTAAACCTATAGATTTGCAAACTTCCTTCAGAATGTCAAATGCATTTTGTCTTTTCATTAATCTACGTTCCTTTTCAGAGTAACACCAATTTTTCTTTTATAAATAGTTTAATCATCATTTTCTTCATAAAATTGCATTCACTTTTCTTAACCAATGCTATTTTTATGGTTTTACAATTTCCAGTGTACTGCCAAGTTAAACTATGGTTTCTTTGGTTCCACAAATGTTTGATTCACATGTGATGCTCACTAATTCATTAACAGTCTATGATGCCCATGATACATGTTGAATTCTTTGTTTTAAAATCATCCAAATGTGCTAACCTATTCTGACATTTCTCATTAAACTACTGAAAGACATATGGGAGTTATTGTTTGATTTCATGTCCATCTTCTTGATTATAAGCAGACAAGAAACAAACATTGAAACAAGTTTGGTTTTTTGTTTGTTTTTTTTTTAGACTGATTCATCATTGGTACAAGTAAAGAATTGTTAATAAAACTGTCCATCATCTGGACTGGTGCCCCAACAAGCTATGAGTGTGTAACGAAAGGAAATGCTCATTCCTACTCACATTCATATTTACATTAATACTTGTACCAACAATAAAACACCTATAAATCCATCAATCTAAATCCACTACACTAGTGACTGTAACTAGTTACTATTTTTTAGTAACTTGCCCAACACTGATTATCTGTTGTTATAAATATTTGATTTGTGTATGCTTTTCTTAATTATGAATCCTTATAGGGTAAGCCAAATCATGTAGAAATGTGTTTTAGACACCTTGTGCCTAGTTTTGTGATAATTTACCATTTCTGAGAATTTAGTTCAAACCAATTTCTGGTCCCTCTCCATTCTTCTCCCAACTGGAGCAGGCCAATTTGCATAGACATCTGGGAAAATAAGCTCACACATGGGGTAGAGAGTTAAGCTGGATTCATGCTGCACCTCCGCTGTCCGCGTATGTGCAACCGTAAACCTCGTGTGATGAAACTTACGTCATCGTCTTCATTCCGCTAATGTATGCAGGACTCTACCGCAGACGACCGCATGCAGCCCACATTTTGTGACCGCACGGCCTGCCCATGATCTGAACGCGTTGAAAGAGCATACGCAAGACTGAAGGTCCCATTCACGAGATGGCACTATCAACACAGCATACAAAGACAAAGTAGACAAGGGAGACAATGAGGAGGCGGAAGACGAGAATAAACATACATGAAGCCTTTTGCAGCAGGAGCAGCTTGAGTGGAGAAGAGCACCGGAAAACAATAATTCCTCTTGTTCATTGAAACAACGCCATTGTTGTTGCTACAAAAAAATGTGTGTCGCTTGTGTGTTTATAGCCGGTGAACAAACTGGCGTGTTAGCACATTTGCACTATCCATAGGGCTGGGGCGAAACTACAAATAACAGTTGTGTGCATGTGTCAATTGCTTGGCCTGGTAGATGAAAAAAGTGAGCATGTACAACGCCGTGAGCACACGCTGGGCTCATCCAAACCTCACGTGGACCAAAGTAGACTAGATGGGTAATGCAGCATGAATAAGGCTTCAAACTGGATTCGTGCTGCACCTCCACTGTCCATGTACATGCAACCGGAAGCCTCATGTGACGAAATTTACGTCATTGTCTCCAGCCTGCTAATGTCTGCAGCGCTCCTCCGTGGATGACCACATGTAGCCCAAATTTTATGACCGTGTGGCCTGCCCAGGATCTGAATGCGTTGACAGCGCATGCGCAAGACTGAACATCCCATTCATGAGGTGGTGCTACCAGCACAGCATGCAAAGACAAAAAAGAAAAGGAAGACAATGAGGACATGGAAAACAAGATTAAACATACATGAATCCTTTTGAAGCACCAGCAGGTTGAGCGGGGAAGAGGACATGGAAAACGGTAATTCTGTCATGCGGTGATCCTCGCGGGGCACCATAAGACACCAAAAGTCACCAGTGAGCTTTGCATAGATGTTTATTTAACAAGACAAGACGAGAACATAAAGCTATGAGCCACTGTGGGCAAAAATACACTACACAGGATACAAGGGATCGTAGGGCCAACCCCAGCCACTATGACCTAAACTATGACATGAACACATGCTACAGAATACGAGGGATCATAGGGCTAACCCCAGCCACTACGACCTTAACTATGACATGGACAAGAACACGAACCTGACATGAGCGTGCTGACACACCAGGAATCTCTCAGGATGTTTTGACGATACTCCAGCATCAACCAGCTGTCAGTGCCCGCTAATAAAGCCGGCGACTAACAAGCGGTGATGCAGAACAGCTGATCAGCTCTGACAGCAGGAAGCCCCACCAAGCGCTGTCACAATAAGAGCCCGGGGAGCCAGAATGTAATCCACTGCTGTCAAAGCCGGCAGAGATGATGCATAGCCCGAGCACGGACGAGATTGGCGCTCGGGTCATAACAGCACCCTCCCTCTGAGGGCGGGCTCCTGAACGCCCATAGACATCCAATCCCCCCACCCACCCCCAGCGTGGGCGGATGGGGCAGGAGAGGACCAGACCACAGATCGAGAACAAGAACACAGACAGGGAAAAAAAAAAAAAAAAACGACTCCAAAAAATACATGAAACAGTCACACAAACATGAAATAACAGAAAAAAGGAAAAACTCCCTACAGTACAAAACATGATGACAGGACAAATAAGGCAACTGCAGAACACAAATCAAACTCCCAAAAAGCAATGGCAAAAAAAAAATGGCAACTACAAGAAACAAAACACAGGACAGCAAAAAGAACAAATTACAGGACCAGACCACATTCCAAAATATATACATGAAACACAATTACACGGGTATGAAAACAAAAATACCACGCTCTTAAGTCAAAAGTGAGAACAACACAGGACAGAAAAAAAACAAAAAACAGAACAATTACAGGACCAGACTACACTCCAAAATACATGAAACACAATTACCCAGGCATGAAAACAAAAATACCACACTCTCAGGTCAAGAGCAAATACAACGCAGGACAGAGAAAAAAAACAAAACAAAACACCGAACAATTACAGGGCTAGACTACATTCCAAAATAGATGAAACACAATTACCCAGGCACGAAAACAAAAATACCACACTCACAAGTCAAAGAGCAAATACAACACAGGACAGAGAAAAAAAAAAAACACAGAACAATTACAGGGCTAGACCACCAACAGGGAAGACCTCTACCCCCGACAGTTCACGCCGACCGGCGGAGACCAAACGCCACGGGAACAGTTCAGGCGGTCTCCCCGCGTCCAACGGCCGACGGGTGGTCATGAGGGGTGGAACATGACCGGGCGGCATGCCACGGTCCCAGGCTCGGAAAGTCCACTCCTCAGGGGGCCGAACCAGATTGCCCAGTGAAACACATAACATGTCGGGTGGCCGACCCGAGGCGCCGAACAGTGGCGCGAAACAGTTCCTCAAGTGGCCGACCCGCGTCCCTCAGCAACCAATACCAGGGGAAAACAGCCTGCGGCGGCCTCCCTGGCGAGGACAAAACACGGGAGAGCCGGGGCGAGCGAAAAGGGACCCCCACGGCCCCCCGCGATGATGCGCAGGGGCGATGACTCCCTAGAGGGGACAGAAGGCAAGGATGAGCCCAAACTGGGTCAGGCGGCGAAGGGTCTGCAGCTCCTCCACCGTCCGTGGACCACACCGGTGCTGCACCTCCGCTGGACCCCGATTGGGTCCCGGCTGCACCCACGTCGGACCCCGATTGGGCCAGAACAGAACCTGCGGTGGACCCCGATTGGGCCTCTGGCACACCCACGTCTGACCCCGATTGGGCCAAAGCAGCTCCCGCGATGGACCCTGATTGGGTCTCGGATGCACCCCCGTCGGACCCTGATTGGGCCACAGCAGCCTCCACAACGGACCCCGACTGGGTCGGTGCAGCTCCGCTGACGACCTCCACCCCCGAACCTGGAGCCTCAAACTCACCGACCACGACTGGCTCTGCGCCGGTGACACTGCAAGGAAGCTCAGAACATACAGAAAAACCGGAATCAGTATCACCGGCAGCAACAGAACCCAGCGAGACGAGTTCGGGCGCAGCAGGCGGCTGCCCCTCACTCGCCTCCCCGAGAGGCAGGCAAAAATGCTCCAACACAGGGGACAGAGATACTAGAGGGAGCACTTGCCTGCACCCGGGTTCTGTTGCCGTTCAGGACTCCGTCGATCCAGGCTCAGGGCGAAGAGGTTCATGCATAGGCTCCAACTCAGCTGTGTCGGGCTCCACAGCTGGCAAGATGGATTCCGCAGTCTGAGGTTCCTCTTGCGCTGATGCCCACGCTGATGATCCGTATGGCGTGGGGGCAGGGGACCCTCGACCCACTGGTTCGGACCGCTCCGGCGAGGAGACCCAGGGATGCTTCATCATCGGCACAGGCTCCAGGCTGCAGTCCACTCTTCTCCTTTGTCCACGGCGTGGCTGCGGGGCTGGATCCAGGCTCTCCAGAACCGCAGGCCCCCTCCTCATCCGGCGACGTAGGCCTGGCGTCATGGACCGCTCAGTGGAGGAAGACACAGAGGCAGCAGGTTTCGTTATTGTAACTACAGCAGGTGGCAGGAGCTCGGGGGACTGCGAACCCCGAACTCCGCCCCCAGGAGTCAGACAAGGCAGATCACAATTACCATGTAAAGAATGAACTAGCACTTGCCTTTCTCCTGGAGGGAGGATGGTGCCTGCTGTAGGTGACGTAATTCCTCCCTCTCCCCGCTGGATGGCGACAGAGGGCCCCCTGGAAGGACGAGGAGGAGCCACTCTCGGAGGTCCGCTGACGGGCCTTGTCGGCAGCGGGTCCAGCCGGGGATTCTGCTGAGGTTCACCTTGGCCGTGGCACCGACGTCTTCGACTGCCCCCAGATGGCACGAACTCCTGGAACGGATCCGGGACAGGAACGGGATTCCAACGCGGGGAGCGAGGATGCCTCCTCCTCTGCTTCCTGCTGTCTTCCTCCTCCAACCCACAGAGTATCTCGCGCTGTGCGGCGAGTTCAGCCCTCCTCGCCATCACCTCCGGGTGGTAGTAGTAGTGGAGAGGAAGGTTGTCGAGAAGAACCTCAGCATAGTCCAGGTGCCGGCGTATGTTGCTGGGAGTGTCGTAAAGCGTAGCAGTGAATAGAGTTCCATCCACATACTCCAGAGCCTCCGCTAGCTCCTTGCCCAGGCACCGACCGCGGCCCCTGGTTGACGGCATTCTCCCAGCAAATGACACCCAGACAGGGAAGAACAATAGTCCAATTTACGCAAAAACTCACGGTGAACAGGCATCTCGGTGTGGCGTCTCCGTTTAGACGTCCTAGCTGGAGTATACTGTCATGCGGTGACCCTCGCGGGCGACCATAAGACGCCAAAAGTCGCCAGTGAGCTTTGCATAGATGTTTATTTAACAAGACAAGACGAGAACATAAAGCTATGAGCCACTGTGGGCAAAAATACATTACACAGGATACAAGGGATCATAGGGCCAACCCCAGCCTCTACGACCTAAACTATGACATGAACACACGCTACAGAATACGAGGGATCGTAGGGCTAACCCCAGCCACTACGACCTTAACTATGACATGGACAAGAACACGAACCTGATATGAGCGTGCTGACACACCAGGAATCTCTCAGGATGTTTTGACGATACTCCAGCATCAACCAGCTGTCAGCGCCCGCTAATAAAGCCGGCGACTAACAAGCGGTGATGCAGAACAGCTGATCGGCTCTGACAGCAGGAAGCCCCACCGAGCGCTGTCACAATAAGAGCCCGGGGAGCCAGAATGTAATCCACTGCTGTCAAAGCCGGTAGAGATGATGCATAGCCTGAGCGGGGACGAGATCGGTGCTCGGGTCATAACAAATTCCTTGTTTTCCTTGAAACGATGCCACTGTTGTTGCTACACAAAAATGTGCGTCAGTCTCGTGTTTATAGCCAGTGAACAAACTGGCATGTTAACGCATTTGCACTGCCCATAGGGCTGGGGCATAACTACAAATCACAGTTGTGTGCATGCCTCAACCGCTTGG
Source organism: Pholidichthys leucotaenia (assembly GCA_020510985.1). NCBI lineage: Eukaryota > Metazoa > Chordata > Actinopteri > Cichliformes > Pholidichthyidae > Pholidichthys > Pholidichthys leucotaenia. The sequence continues at coordinate 376,405,747 of CM035844.1, read as the reverse complement.
CCTGGTAGACAAAAAAAAGTGAGCATGTACAACACCGTGTGCGCGCCAAGCTCATTCAAAGTACACGTGGACCAAAGCAGACCAGAGGGGTAATGCAGCATGAATAAGGCTATAGTCATGTAAATCCCTGATTGGCTGGACACAGCAAGTACAGCCCCTGTGTGTGTTTGTCAATGCATTTGGTCCCCCTGAGACCAGAATTCACACTCTTCTTCTTCTTCTGGCTTCCCGGGAGGGAGCATGGCCTGCGTCTCACTTCCTCTCCTTTGGGCCTACAGGCCTTCATCACAGCTTTTATTTTCTCAAGATAAAACAAAGCTTTATTTTTGTTCCTAGTATTCCTTAGGCACTTAAACTTTGATATGTTTTGAATTTTCTCTAAAGCTTTGCCACCTTCTCTAGGAATCAGTGACTAATGGAAGTAATCCTCAGTTGTTCCTTTTTCTTAAGCAACCCAAGCTTTGATATTTTTCTTTAATCTTAAATTTTCTGTAACTCAAGTGTGGCCACACATCTTAGAGCTTAATCCATTTTTAAATCTTTCTTCTGAGCTGTCCTCCACTGCCAAATGCTGTCCTAGTGGGCAATCCATTGTTCTACAGCAGACTCCAGCAGATTCAGGCTACTGCCCCAAGCCAGGCCCTCGCCTGTGAGAAGGCTCCCAGCTCAAGACCCCAGGGTGTAGAACCACAGAGAGGACTCCTGCCATCAAGGCTCCAACCCAGGTTGGACAAGCTAGGCTTCCAGAAGCCCCAATCCTCCAGTGTCTGCAACTCAACGATCAGGTTCAGGTTGAGGTTGAGGTTCCTTTATTTGCTTGACTATTTCATTGTGGTTTCTGTCCGAGTCTCTTGTGAACCCAACAACTCAATTGAATTAGCTTCAGGGACAGACTTAAACACCTCAACCATAACTTTTTCTGTAACTACCATTACTTTTTGAGCATAAGGTAAAGTTAATCTGTTTTTTTTTCTTTTTCATAACTTTTTTTCCAAATTCCCTTTTCATTAGCTTTGCCTTATACTTAATTTTTGTCACTATTATCATTTCACTATTTCCCTACTCAGCCACATAATCACCTTTCAACTTTATTTCACATATGGAAGACCTGTAAATATTGCTTTTCCTTCATATATGCAAAATTACCACTGTTCATGCTTCAGTTATCTTCCCATTTTACAAGCTATACAGATGTTTTGGTGGCATCAGCCATCGCATTTGGAGTGGTCTGCTGGGGCAGCGGCATCACGGCAGCCGATAGGAAGAGACTGAACAGGCTGATCAAAAAAGCAAGCTCTGTTCTAAGGTGCCGCCTCGAGCCAGTGGAGGAGATAGAACAGAGAAGGATGGTGGCTAAGCTGTCATCTCTGCTGCAGTCCAAGTCCCACCCCATGCGGGACACACTGAATACACTGACAAGCTCATTTAGCGGTAGGCTGTGCCATCCCAGATGCTCGAGGGAGAGGTTCCACAGGTCCTTCCTACCTACGGCTGTCAGACTTTATAATCTTACTGGTGCTGCTCGTACAAGTCATATCAAACTTAATAATTGTCACAACTTTGCACAATAGAGATTGTCCCCTACATATTGATATTCTGCCGGGTAATTTAACTAACCCTAATGCTACTGATGCCATCTAGCTGCAATACTCCTGCACTGTGTATATAACTGTGTACATATGTATACGTATTTACTGCTTTGGCTAACCAGTTCTTATCTTAATCTTATTTACTAGTGCTCTGAGTGCTGCCATCCCTTTGCTGCTGCAATCTGGGAATTTCCCCATTGTTGGACTAATAAAGGCTTATCTTATTTTATCTTATGTCTATTGTCACTTTGGTTTTCTTTATTAAACTTACTAAACTGTTTACTGGTGTCCTTTCTCTGTCCAGACTTTAGAATCACAGTGTCAAGAACTGACACCCAGATCATGAGACTGATCAAATAATTGCTAATTAAATGATTAGTTAATGCTTTCCTTAGTAATTGCCAAATTTCTAAGCTTGATTATTTGTTCATAGAGTCCCTACCTTTCTGTCCAAAGGTGAGTGGTGCTATTTAGTGTTATAATGAAGTAATGCAATAATTATTATTAATTATTAATTCCAGTTATTAATTATTAATAATCCTATTAATATAATTGTAGTGTCAACCGCTACATTTTGTTACACCCAGGAGGGGCGAAGGGGAGGAAGGATGATAGAGCCAAGCTGTTTAGACTTTGCAGCGACTGTTTATTGACTTCTCCCAGCTCACACGGCACGGCACATCACTTACACAGCACATCGCTAGACACCATCTTGTCTCAACACTCTCTCTACACTCTCTCTCTCGACCATTCTCTGGAACACACTCACTAGAGCGCCTACACTCTTCTTCTATGGTGTTCTCTAACACTACACAGTGTCTTAACATTACTGAGCGCCACCTCTGGCGTAGAAACGCTACTACTTCCATTGACAGCTCATATCTAGACAGTGCATATTCAGTCCTTTAATACATTCCCTATAAATGCTCCCATTTACTATTAATCATTAAATTATAGTCTCTTAGGTACATTTATTAAGAATCTTCACATTTGCCATTAGCATCTAATCCACACTGTTTCTGAGGGTTCACAAGAGGTTATCCAAAATTAACGTTTTCCTACACTCACCCCTCAAAAAGTTAATGTCGTCCCGACATTACATCTTTCTTAAAAAACAGTAGTTTTTTTCTCTCTTTTCTTCTGTCAGTTCACATTTGGTAATCATGCATTACATGTTAAGTAGGGTATCACTACACAGGAGTCAGAGTTCATTAAAGTCTATAAAGATGCCACTGGTAATTGTCCATAGTACAGCATGTATCTCCTATTCCATGCAATACATTTGCAGAAGAGGTCTTTGTGCACGATAACCTTCAACCGCTCCATCCATCATGGTGGGTATCTGCATCTTTCCTGAGAGTAAGGATACTCAATCTAGTCATAGCCTACCAAATAAACCTTTGTGTGATGCCTGTGCCTTTGTAACATACTGCAAGTCTCTTTTTGTGTTTTTAAATTTTTTTGTTCTTTATTTCAATTTTTTTATCAACCATCACAGTAACTACCAAGTTACTTTTCAAGACAGTTATGTCTGACCAATGGTTATCTTTAGCTTCTACACCTCTGTTCTAGACAGATGAAATGCAATGAAGTGCAAGGTTGGCCTAACTTATCATAAGTCAATCTCAATGGCTGTTTTCTTATTCTTGAAGGATACGTTTTAGCAGGAATCTCGTCAGGTCCCTCCTGGTCACTGGAACTGGACTCCGACACCTCATCACTCTGGTCCTCGTCTGCCTCAGCTGGATCTGGAACCACCGGATCGTCGACCTCTGGTGCCAGCTGCACCTGCGTGACGTCATCTGGGTCCTGGTCCTCATCCTCCGGAGTAGTGTCATCATGCGGGTAGAACTCCGGTGCATCTCAGTGCTCTCAGTGGACGCTGCTCTTGATCCTTCCCAGCTCGTAATCCGATTATGGCATTCCAACCCTCTTCATCTTCATCATCATCCGTGTTGCTTTGTCTGTCCACATGCCTTTGTCTTTTAGAGTCTCTTTCTCTCATTTTCTTAGAGGCATGTTTCACTGTTTCCATGGGAAGAAAGTCACATGGTAACAAAAGGTTTCTGTGCATGACCCGAGTGCGTCCCTTGCCAGTTTCAGGTCTGATTTCATATACTGGACTGTCTGGGTACTTCTTTTGGGTCACGACATACACCTTGTCTTCCCAGTATGATCTTAATTTTCCTGGCCCACCTTTTTCAGTCAAGTTTCGAACCAATACTCTGGATCCAGGGAGTAACTCAGCACCGTGAACCTTTTTATCATAAAGTGCTTTACTTCTCATCCCTTCTTTGTTTGCTGTTTTAGAAGCAAGTTTGTAAGCTTCAGTCATTGTAGCTCTCCACTTCTCAGCATAGTCTTGCTGAGAAACACTCTGCTCTCTTGTTGTGAGGCCAAACATCAGATCAATAGGCAACTTTGGACTACGACCAAACAACAGAAAATATGGTGCGTACCCCGTAGCTTCACTACGCGTACAATTATAAGCATGAACCACTTTTGCCAGAGAAGACTTCCAGTCTTCCTTAGCTGCTTCGGGCAAATTTCTGAGCATTGCCAGCAGTGTACGATTAAATTGTTCCACCTGCCCATTCCCTTGGGGATGGTAGGGCGTTGTTCGGGACCCCTGCACACCACTGTACTCTTGGAGTTTTGCAAAAAGTTTATTTTGGAACTCTCTTCCCTGATCATGATGGAGTCGTGTGGGGAAGCCAAACTTGAGGGCAAAATCTCCAAAGATCTTCTCAGCAGCGGTGTGGGCAGCTTTGTTGCGACATGGGTAAGCCTGGGCAAAACGAGGGAAATGGTCCATTACAACCAGGATATACTCATATCCTCCTTTGCACTTCTCCAAATGCAGGAAATCCACTGACACTAATTCAAATGGGTACGTGGTGACAATGTTAGTCAGTGGTGCCCTTGTTATCTTATTGGGACGTTTGTTCTTTAAACAACTGCAAACTTTAGTGATGTAGTGCTCCACATCTCTTTGCATATGAGCCCAATAAAAACGCTCTCTTATCAAGTTCATCACTCTCTCTACCCCTAAATGGCCCATGTTTTCATGGAGCTCTTTGAACACGAGTTTGTGAAACTTCTGGGGTAGGAGTAGCTGGTCATGTGTTGCCGTTCTCCTGTAAAGCAGTCCATCATCTTCCAAGTACAGCTTGTGTTTTTGCCTGACTAGAGCTGCAATTTTACTGTTCTGCTGCTTTACACTTCTTGGCCATTGTTTTGATAACACATAGCGCAACACCTCTCCAATCACGGAGTCTTCTTCTTGAGCTCTTTTTATATCAGTCTTTGATATTTCAGCTATAGAGCTGGCTTCTTGATCTGCTTCACTGATGAGAGTAGAAATGGTGACTGGGCAGAGCCATGGTTCACTTTCTTGTGACTTCACCTTGACTGCCTGTGTCACACAATTCATCACATCAGGATCAACATTCTGGGTGCATCTGTTCATGTGCTGCTCCATATCTAGGGGCATACGTGAAAGTCCGTCTGCATCTCTGTTTGCTTTTCCATGGCGATACTTAATCACAAACTGGAAATCAGCTAGTTCTGCTACCCACCTCTGTGTGGTTGCATTTAACTTTGCGGTGGTGAGCACATACGTTAGGGGATTATTGTCCGTATAGACAGTGAATGGTGGAGAATAGTACAGATAATCCCGAAACCTCTCACAGATGGCCCACTTCATGGCAAGAAACTCCAGCTTCCCTGAATGAAGGTGATAGTTCTTCTCTGAATTTGACAATGTCCGGGAGCCATATGCTATCACCACCAGTTCGTCTTGTTGTCGCTGGTATAACACCGCCCTAAGCCCCTCCTGTGAAGCGTCACAGTGTAAAATGGAGGGTTCTTCAAAGTTCGGGTAACCTAACACTGGGGGTTGGGTAAGAAGGTCAACAAGCTGACAAACTACTGCTTGATGCTCTGGGTGCCACCTGATCACATGGGATGAGGGTAAGTGGCCTCCATCGTTCTTTTTGACATGTTTCTTTGAGTTTTTCTTTGCTTTGTCTGTGTGATCTTTAGCCAGAAGGTCGTAAAGAGGCTTTGCTATACGAGAGAAGTTTGGAATATAGCTACGGTAATATGAAATAAAACCTAACAATTTCCTTAGCTCTCCAACAGTGGAAGGTTGCTGCTGTTTGAGTGTCTGCACTGGGGCAATGTCCGCAGGGTCCATGGTGTAACCCTGTCCTGTTACCATTTTACCAAGAAAACATACCTGCTGCTTGAATAACTCACATTTCCGGGGAGTCAACTTCACTCCATGACTTTGATAGCGGTGCAGGACGCTTCTCAGGTCTCGCAAGTGATCTTCAAAAGTCTGTGAATGAACAAGGTTATCATCGAGGTAAGGCAGACAAACATCATCTCTCAACCCCCACAAGCACTCCTCCATAGATCTTTGGAATGCTGCTGGTGCTGAGGACAAACCAAATGGAATCCTTACCCACTCGAACAAACCCCAGGGAGTGATAAATGCAGTGAGGGGCCTACTCGACTCTTCCAGGAAACCCTGATGATACGCCTCCCCTTGGTCGAGGACTGAAAACCACACACTCCCACTTAGACTGTTCAGCATATCCTGTATGCGGGGAATTGGGTGTCTGTCTGGAATAGACTTCTTGTTCAATTCTCTAAAGTCACAACACAAACGCAGACCTCCATCTTTCTTTCGCACACAGACAATTGGACTGGAATACGATGACTTGGATTTGGTGATCCAGCCCCTGTTAAGCAGGTCTTCTAAATACTCCTTTACTTCTTTATGAAGTGGTTTGGGAACAGAAACATAAGTCTTTTTGACAGGATCGTGATCTTTGAGTCTGATCTTCAACTGTAAAGAGGGAATTGTCTCTACATCATACTCATCACGGGAAAACGCTTGCCGTTCCTCCCGTAGTAGCTGTTTTACTTGCTCTTGCTGTATGGGCGAGAGATGATCAAGGGGAACTGGAGGGTCCCACATGTCCATAGTCTCTTTGACAGCACAGTTCATCTCGGTCTCTTTATTTCTTCCTGTCTCACTCGTCGTTGGATCGACGGTCGCTTGGTTTACAGCAGGGGGTCTAATATCTGCCGGATAAGCAGTTTTAACTCTCTGTGTTTCCCCCAAAATGGTCTTAGCGGGCAGCTGGATATCACGGGACGTACTGTTTGTTATAGGTATTTTGAACATCGATCGCTTCCCTTTCCATAACTGCACCAACCCACTTTGCATCTGCAAACCCTCTGGTAACTGGGTGTACTGACTCGGCTCAAATAAGACGTCTTGTGTGTCTGGAAGTGAGCCTGCTCTGACACAACCTTTGACTGTTTTGGTTTGGCCAGCAGGGATGGTAACCAACTCACTGCCAACTTTTACCCTTCCTTCCCCCAGCCTATCCTCCTCACTTTGCATCACTTTCAAAAACACTTCTGTTTTCTTACAGTCAAATGAGAAGGCTGCGCTAACAGCTTCACTGATGGCGCAAGGGGATTTAATGCCCATCTTCAGGACATGGTCAATCACGTTGAACCCAATGATAGGCGGCTCTGCTACTCCGTCTCCCTTCACCACTAGCACAGGAACTGAGAGTTCCACCGGTGGGCGACTAACTGTCGGCAGCTTAAATGTGACTTCGACCCACCCTGAGAATGGAATCGGTGTCTGGTTCACTGCCCTCCCACTCAGGATAATTGGACCCACCAACTCGGCTAAGTCTCTGACGGTGGTGTGTGGCAGGTGCTCCTGTCTCCAGGTGTCATTCATTAAACAAACCTGTGACCCTGTGTCCCACAATGCTTGTGTCTCCTTGTCATCGAGGAAGCAGGTGATGACATATTTTTTTCCAACCAAATTGAGTAACTGTAATTGGCGATTAGGGGACAGTAGATTAACACGGACCGTTTCTACAGGAGGTGCCTCGGCCCTAGCTACCAGCCTTGCTTCTAACCTCCGAATACTGTCAGTAACGAGCTCATACAGTTCTTGTGTGTTAGCTTGTTCTGATGTAGTTGCGACAGTATTGGCCGCCGTGTCTACTTGCCCTGTTCCTCTTCCGAGTCTCCTCCCTATTCGACATTCCCTTGACATGTGGCCGCTGACTCCACACCTGAAGCAGTGGTTGCATTGTTCGCCATTGCTGGTGGACTGACATCTCTTGCAGCCATGTGTCCTCCTGGCTCTTTGAGCGCGAGGTGCTCTGGGAGACTCACGTATGGCCTTTTTGATCTCCTCCATGTCACTCTTCAACTGCGTGACTATGTTCAGGAGCTCAGATTCCGTACGGGTCACTGTGCTTTGGGATTTAAGGATTTTTCCTTTTGTCGATGGTAGGGGGCGCTCTTGGCCATCCACTTCTCTCTCGGTTGCATACTGACCCGTTAGATCTTCCACTCGGCATTCTCGAACCTTTAGTTCTTTTGTGTGCCTTTTAAATTTCTGATGCCGTTCCCATTCAAGACTGGCTGCTGCATTCATCTTTGAAATCAGTAGCTCGTCGGTGACGGCAGGATCCTCCAAATAATGCTTCAGTTGATATTTCACATCAACACTGATCAGTCCTGTTTCCACCGCCCTCAGAAACTTCCTCTGAATAAGATCAGAACTAAACTGCTCTTCAGTGCCAGGCTCTCTGGATGCTGCTAAAAGTCTTTCCTTTAGCTCAATGGCACGAAACAGGAAATTCTGAGGTGACTCATTACTGTCTTGTGTGAGATTTATCAGACGATGATACAAGTCAGTGGAACTATCTTCTTTATAATGTCCTCACAGGATTATGCGTGTCACGCCGCGCCGCTCATCAACGGCGCCACCTGCTCACACACCTGTCAGTCATCAGCGGCGAGGGATATAAGCCGCCTCGCCCTGAGCTTCGGTCTGAAGCCGTAGACTTCATTTCCCTTCCATGGGCTTCTACCACATTCTCTTCAGCATCCTCGTCACCGGTAAGAAAATCACTTACCTCATCTCTCCAGTCTGCTCCCCTGCGCACAGGTGGATTCCTCGGCGGCGGACAATCCCGTCCCTCGTCTCTCCTCGCTGCTGCACCGAGCCCTGCAGGTGGCTGTCTCCCGGGCTTCCATCCTTGAAGCGCCAGTCATCTGTCCCAACAAGTAAGCTTCTCTCCCTCGCCTATTCTCCTCCTGTGTTGGTGTGTGCTCATCACCCTGTGTCTGATTTCTCCCATAAGGTTGCCGGCTGAACGGTCTCCTGCCTCTGGGTCCGAAGCAGACGCCACCACCAACACATTAACATTCCGCAGACACGCACCCAAACATCCCTGTTGTTAATAAACAGTTTGAACTACTCTGAGCCTGTGTGTGTGCGTCTCCTGAGCCGAACGTTATGTCAGTGCGCAGCTGTGGCAGTGTGAGATCCGACTTAATCTCCAACATAGCGCGCGAACTCAATCCAGGACTCACTGCTTTGACAACAGCCTCAATTATCTCAGCCTCACTGTGCTTTTTCTTTAAGCCAATATCGATCTGGTGAGTGAGATTGGAATAAGACAACTTGTCTTTTTGGCCCCTCTCCCCTATCTGCCCATTTATCTTAAACTCCCGTTTAATGATCACTTCTGGCGGTAGGGGCGCTGTGGGGACCACGGGCTGTATCACAAAATGGCGGCTCGGTGGCGGCGCGGTCTCGGGCTGTGTCTCAAAATGGCGGCCCGGTGGCGGCGCGGCCTGATCATCCGTCAGCCTTATTATTTCCTCTTCAACCCGTTTAGTTGAATCAATGAAACTTTCATGCAGAGCGGCATACTGGCTCTGTAAACTGGCGAGTGCCTCCGCCTCGCGGCTCGTGCCGGCCGTTGTCGCTGCCTGCGTCAACGGTTCACTTAGCTTAGCTTTGTTAGCACATGCTATTAGCCTTAGCAGAAACTCGCGGACAACATCCTCCTCTTCGCGTTCGATGGCTTTCTCCACCTCCTCGATTAACAGTCGTATCAGCGTGTACTTCTTAGACGGTTCGGCTGGGCTTATCTTTGCAAATAAACAGACCTCATTTAGCTGTTCGGCCCGTAACGGCACCAAGGCCTCAGTTAGCTTAGCTTGTAGCTGCTCCAGCTCCATTGTTATGGCCTCTCTTTTTTTTTTTATTTGCACACTCACCGTCTTAGACACGACTGAACCATCCTCTGCTACCAAGTTTTGTTACTCCCAGGAGGGGCGAAGGGGAGGAAGGATGATAGAGCCAAGCTGTTTAGACTTTGCAGCGACTGTTTATTGACTTCTCCCAGCTCACACGGCACGGCACATCACTTACACAGCACATCGCTAGACACCATCTTGTCTCAACACTCTCTCTACACTCTCTCTCTCAAACATTCTCTGGAACACACTCACTAGAGCGCCTACACTCTTCTTCTATGGTGTTCTCTAACACTACACAGTGTCTTAACATTACTGAGCGCCACCTCTGGTGTAGAAACGCTACTACTTCCATTGACAGCTCATATCTAGACAGTGCATATTCAGTCCTTTAATACATTCCCTATAAATGCTCCCATTTACTATTAATCATTAAATTATAGTCTCTTAGGTACATTTATTAAGAATCTTCACATTTGCCATTAGCATCTAATCCACACTGTTTCTGAGGGTTCACAAGAGGTTATCCAAAATTAACGTTTTCCTACACTTGTCTAGATTTATTCTCCCTTGCATTTAGTTTTATTCTGCAATGCCTCTTGTGTTGTTCTGGTTTAGTTCAGTGTAACTTGATTTCCTGTCTTATTTTAACCCCTTGCACTCTGGTCAATTTCCCTAAAAACGCCTAAAAATAACATACCCAAAGTAAATCAAAAGCTGTTCTTCAACCCTTTGCAGCATCTTCATGGGGTTGGTCTCATTTAAAAGAAAACACTTTGAATTTTTTGGCAAAGCAGTCATAATCTCTCTAAGTGCTCCTGCCACTGAGTAACAGTCATCTAAACATACTGAACTTGAAGAAAATAAAGTTCGCCTGGGTATTTTTTTGGATACAAATGCTTGCAAATAACACACAGCTGTCAGATACGGGCTGGAAAATGCAACAGAAATGTAGAACCAAGTGTTATCCAGCTGAGGTCAAAATTTTGTAACAGTACCACAAAAAAATGAATATATTACACAGCTTTTTTGTCAGGTTGTTCCCAGGCGTTTTTGAACTGTGCCAAATTGTGCCAAATGGCACAATCTGGAAAAAACGTCTAACTTTTGAATGATTCAATATAGAAGCTTGATCTTGGGCTCTAATGAAAGGTGACACTCAGGGCTGTGTGTGTGTGTGTGTGGGGGGGGGGGGGTTGTTTATTCATTCATGAATGAATGAATGAACAAACAAGCCCCCACACAAAAAGAAGCATGCCACGTAAAAAATGTGTGGCTTTTTTTTACAAGAAAAAATAACCTACAGTGCAATAAAAATTATACTAAAATATCTGTAATGTAGAGGATAACAACTCCCCCTCCCCCCGCTACAGAGGACGGATATCGTCCATCGCCACATGACGGACCCCGCGGTCTACTACGCACAGTTGTACTAAAATATCTGCAATATTTCTGCAATCCGCTACAGAGGAGTAGCGGGGGGGGGGGGCCGTTCTTGGCGCACGGTCTGGTCCGTGTGCCACAGTCCGTCATGTGGTGATGACGCACAGTTGTAATTTACCTATCGGTCAAAAGTCATTTTGATTACAATTTTCAGGGATAAAGAATAATTTAGCTTATAACACTTACCTGTCCACAACAGCAGTGTCGCTGGCGAACATCTCTTCCTCATTGTCAGACGAACATGACGCTGGTCCGCTTGTTACGACTCGTGGTTCTGGTCACGCGACCCGGTCAAACCATGATTCCATGATTGCGGTTTTGGCGAACGATTTTTCAAAACAAATAAGAACAGTAGTAAGAAAAAAAGACTGGCGAACGCTACCGTTACACACAGCGGCTTACACAAAACAGATTTTACACACGGGACGCACACTTTCAATCGTCAAACTTCTCTGCTTCAATTGGCTCGCTGTATTCGCAGCCGTTGGTAGGCGGGTCCTTCTTGCTAGGTTTTCAGTCATTGGTTCTTCAAGGTTTCAGAAACCCAATTCAAGGATCTTATTAGTCGAATGCGAGGTCAATCAAATCTAAACCAATCAAAACACTCCTTTGGCTTTCTGTTCGCGGCTGTGTCTGTAGTGGAAGAATGGAAATGCAGCTTTTTTTTTTTCAGTGCGCACTAGGACGCAGAGACGTGACCGCCCACGGTATCCCGGAGTGCAAGAGGTTAAAATGCATTTTTCTGTTTGTTTATGATTCCATGGTTACTACTGGGTTTAGTTTCAGGTTTACTTCTGTAGTTATTCCCTTTTCTTGTTTGGATTACATAGTGTTTTTCAGAATGTGCTCCTTTGTAGTTTCGTTGACATGATGTACTGTTCGTTGGTTAGTTACGGAAGCCCTAACAGGTCATACATTCATTCGATTTATTTTAACTGTTTTTCCAAGATTCAATTTTCTTGAGATCTTGAGATAACAAATACTGGTTTCCCAAGATCATGAGATAGGTTTGTTATCCAACTACTTCCCATAGTTGTCATGGCCTGAGCGCCGATCTCGTCCGCACTCGGGTCATGCAGTATTTTCCTCCCATTCGGTAGTATTTCTTATGGTCCCACAGGGCTCTTATTCTGACAGCGTCTCTGCGGGGCTTCCGGCTGTCAGAGCAGAGCTGGCTGTGACAGCTGGAATCAATGGAGTTGATGACTGCCTCATGAGCTGTTTCATCCCCAGCCCTATTTAAGGGAGCAGCATTGGTTACTCCGGGCTGCGACCTCGTCTGACATCATCTGACAATCCTCGTCAGATATTCATCGTCTATATTCTTCACAATAAGTGTTTTCCCTGGGACTCTGTAGCCCGTGTCTAGTTATAACCTTAGTTGTGTTTTTGCCCCCCCCGTGGCTCCTTATTTTGTCATTTGTGTTTCATTAATAAATTATGCAAGCTCATCGGTGGCCTATGGCATCTTATTTGCGGTCCGCGAGGACCGCAGCATGACAATAGTTAGTTTTCTGTTCTGCTGTATGTTTTCCTCACAGCTGTCTGTGTCTTCCTCATTATGGGAACTGATTCCACATGTGCAATCTCCTCAGCTGGCCCCATTCTTAATTACCTCTTGCTTCTTAGTTCCCTCCATGTCTGGGCTCAGTGTCAGGTCCTTAAAGTGACACTTCACAAAAAATTAGGGATGAGCAAATCCGATCCGCCGTATCGGTATCGGGTTCGATCCAGGTAAAATGGCTGGATCAGTATTGGTAAGGAATAAAAGTAATTTACCGATCTGATACATTAATAACATTAAAATGAAGGTGCGATCACGTTCTCAGCCACACTGCATGCGGCCTCCGTAAACAAAAGCAACACGTTATGTGTCACTGGAGCTTGTCTGTTGGATTTGCAGATCAAAATCAGTCCCAGGTTCCAAGTCTGTCCCAGCCAGCATGGCCATGGGGGCCCCACCAAAGGTTGAACCTGGGCTGTCTTCCCATATGTCCCATATGGGTTTGTCGACTGGTTCCATGTTGGCCCCATCTCTGTTTGGCCAAATGGACATTTCCTGTTTACCTCTTTTCAACTTTTTTTCCTCACAAATTTGCTGTTTTGTTGTAAATTTTTGATTTTTTCCCCTAATTTGATCAATTTTCTTGAAAATTTAAGACTTTCTCATAAATTTGCAACTTTTTTTAATGTAAACTTGCAACTTTTTTCTCATAAATTTGTTAGTTTTTCTTGTTTTCTTGTTTGCGGATGACACGATGGTGGTGGGCCTCATCACCAACAACTAGGAGGCCAACTATAGAAATGAGGTGAGCCAACTGGTCCAGTGGTGTAAAGACAATAACCTCTTCCTGAATGTGGGAAAAACCGAGATTGTGGTCGACTTCAGGAGCGGACACACACACAGTGCCCCCCTCTGATCAACGATGGTGCAGCTGTGGAGAGGCTGAGCAGCACTAATAGCCCTTTACCACAAGTACCTGTTTGGCCCTACTACTCGGCATGCTTTGTAGGCATTTCCATCAGGAACTGATACGATTTTCGTCCTGAAATTTTGTGCCCGCTCCAGGCTGGTTCGAAGCATACCATGTCGAGCTGAAAATATGACATGAAAAGACTGCATGCCACTGATTGGTCCGGGAGTAACGTCATGAGAACGCCGTCTTCTGCTGAATCTACAACCGCCATTTGCAAAAAGTTCTTCACCTGGTAGACACTATATATAGTAGAGATGGCTTCAGCTTTCCAAAAATCTACACCGTGGTCCAACGAGGAGGTGCATACTTTTCTGTGCTTAGTGACCGACAATAGAATCAGGAGTTAGATGGAGCAACCCACAATGAAAAAATTTACCAGGAGCTCCCCGAACAGATGGCCATCAGCGGATACATCTGGACATTAAAAGGATGAAGGGAGAACCTGAAGAAAACGAAATGTGATTACCGGGCCATCAAGGACCACAACAGTCAACAGGGTGAACAGAAAGCAGTGCAAGTGGTTCAACCAAATGGACGACATTTACATGGAGGAGATGGCTCAAACTGCTTACTTCCATCAGGCTTTCCTGGCTGTGCTGGGCAACCTCGCAATGAGTGGCCGATGTGTGTGACCCAGTCTGCTCACCCCAAGTGTCTTTTTAACTTGTATACATGTGAAACGAACAAAAAAAAAAAATCAGTAATTGAGCTGCAGCTTGTAATAAACCAGTGACTGTTTGCATCATGATTGTGTTTTGTCTGTTATGACACTGGTGGGAAAAGAGTCAATAATTACATACACATCCTCTCTTCTTACCAAATTTAGCTATAAAGCAGGTTATGTGTCTGTTGTATATTACTAATTTTCTCCAAATTTTTCCCCAATAAAGGTTTGTTGGACAATTTTATTGGAGTATATTATGGAGTATAATAATTATTTAAACATCCTTTAAATGTCAATAGATCAAGGTCAAGGTGTAGGTTGTGGCAGCAGTTTTGGACCAACAAAATCTTGCGGTGCAGTGAATCATGACATTGTAGTTAAAAAAAAAAAAAAAAATTAGACACATTTTGGTAATCCAGCCGTGCAATGTTTTCATGTTATCTGTGTGTAACGGTGAATAATGAAAGATCTTTGTTAACAAAAATTCTACTTTTCCACCCTGGAAAATTGGCAGGAATGCTAAGGGGTTAAGAAAAAGTAAACAAAACATTTAAGTGTTTCATAATAATGGGATAGGGTTACATGGGAATTAACATGTTTAAACACATGATTCATAATTCTGTGAACAGACTTGCATCAAATCAAACATGATTTATCTAACTGCTGGATTACTCGAACACAGCTTCCCCTGTCTTTCAGCATTTAATCAGTCTTTCCTTCACAAATAACCCTTACAAAAAAAAGGAGACTTATCTGAAAAGGGTACAAAATTTTATTTTCAAAATACAGAAGTTGGACATGTGTAGGCACATGAATGGTAAGGGACTCACTGTTTAGTCATTATTGCTACACAAGTACTGCATCACAGAATCTTGTACATCTCTGTACACCTCAAGTAGGAGGCATCAAGGAGGCATCCTGATCAGATGCCCATACCACCTCAACTGACTCCTTTCAATGTGGAGGAGAAGCGGTTCTACTCTGAGCCTCTCCTGGATGACTGAGATCCTCACCCTATCTCTGAGGGTGAGTCCAGCAATCCTACGAAGGAAAGCTCATTTCAGCCGCTTGTATCCGCAAACTCGTTCTTTCGGTCATTACCCAAAGCTCATGACCATAGGTGAGGGTAGGAACATAGATTTACTGGTAAATCGACAGCTTTGCCTTAGAGCTTAGTTTTTCCTCTTCACCACAACAGACCGGTACAACATCCGCATCACTGCAGATGCTGCTCTGATCCGTCTGTCAATCTCCCGCTCCATTCTCCCCTCACTCGTGAATAAGACCCCAAGATACTTAAACTCCTCCACTTGGGGCAGGAGCCTGTCCCCACCCGGAGAGGACAATCCACCTTTTTCCGGCTGAGAACCATGGACTTGGACTTGTAGGTACTGATTCTCATTCCAGCCACTTCACACTCAATGGCAAACTGTCCCAGTAAGAACTATAGGCCATTGCTGGATGAAGCCAGCAGGACAACATCATCTGCAAACAACAGAGATGAGATCCTGTGGTCACAAAGCATGACACCCTCCGTTCCCTGGCTGCACCTAGAAATCCTGTCCATAAAAATTATGAACAGGATTGGTGACAAAGGGCAGCCCTGGTGGAGTCCAATTCTAACTAGGAATGAGTCCGACCAAGTGTTGGCAATATGAACCAGACTCTAACAGCGGTCGTACAGAGACTGAATAGCTCGTAACAACAAGCCCGATACCCCATACTCCCTAAGCACCCCCCCACAAAAAACACGAGGGACGTAGTCGAATGTTTTCTCCAAGTCCAAAAAACACATGTCAACTGGTTGGGCAAACTCCCACAAACCCTCGAGGACTCTCGAGATGGTAAAGAGCTGGTCTGATGTGCCACGGCCAGGATGAAAACCACATTGCTTCTCCTGAATCCGAGGTTCAACTAGTGGTCGGACTCTCCTCTACAATACCTTGGCATAGACCTTCCTAGGGAGGTTGAGGAGTGTGATCCCTCTAAAGATGGAGCACAGCTTCCGGTCCCCTTTTTTGAAGAGAGGAACCACCACCGCGGTTTGCCATGCTAAAGGCACTGCCCCCGACCTCCATGCAATGTTGCAGAGGCATGTCAACCATGACAGCCTTACAACATCCAGGCCTTGAGGTACTCAGGGCAAATCTCGTCCACCCCAGGGGCCCGGCCACCAGAGATTTGTAATCACCTTGGCAACCTCAGCTCCTGTGATAGGCAAGTCGTCCCCCTTGTCCACAAGCCCTGCTTCCTTTGTGGAAGGCGTATCAGTGGGATTGAGGAGATCCTCAAAGTATTCCTTCCACCACCCGACGATATCCCCAGTCGAAGTCAGCAGTGCCCCATCCGCACTGTACACAGTGTGGACAGAGAGCTGCTTCCCCCTCCTGAGCTGCTGGACAGTTTGCCAGAATCTCTTCAAGGCCGACTGAAAGACTTGTTCCATGGCCTCACCAAATTCCTTCCATACCCGAGTTTTTGCTTCAGTAACCACCTGGGCTGCACTCCGTTTGGCCTGCCGGTACATCTCAGCTGCTTCGAGAGTCCCACAAGCCAACCAAGCTTGATGGGACTCCTTCTTCAGCTTAATGGCCCCCCTCACCACTGGTGTCCACCACTTGGTTTGGGGGTTGTCACCACGACTTTCCCTGACAACCTTGCAGCCGCAGCTCTGTGCTGCCGCATCAATGACGGAGGTGGAGAACATGACCCATTAAGACTCCATGTCTCCAGACTCCCTCAGAATGTGGTTGAAGTTCTTCCCGTGGTGGGTGTTAAAGACCTCCCAGACAGGGGCCTCAGCCAGACATTCCCAGCACACCCTCACTAGATGCTTGGATCTACCAGGTCTGATTGGCATCCTCCCCTGCCATCGGATCCAACTCACCACCAGGTGGTGATCAGTTGACTGCTCCGATCCTCTCTTTACCCGAGTGTCCAAGACATATGGTCGCAGGTCTGATGACACGATAACAAAATCGATCATCGACCTGCGACCTAGGGTGTCCTGGTGCCTGGTGCACAAATGGACACCCTTATGCTTGAACATGGTGTTCGTTATGGACAAACTGTGGTTAGCACAGACGTCCAATAACTGAACACCACTCGGGTTAAGATCGGGCAGACCATTCCTCCCAATCACCCCCCTCCAGGTTTCACTGTTGTTGCCCACGTATGCATTGAAGTCCCCCAGTAGGACAATGGAGTCTCCAAGAGGAGCATCCTCCAGCACCCCAGTCAGAGAATCCAAAAAAGGGTGGGTACTCTGAACCATCATTTGGTGCATAGGCACAAATGATGGTCAGGACCCATTTTCCAACCCAAAGGCACAGGGAAACAACCCTTTCATCCACTAGGGAAAACTCCAATATAGAGGCAGCAAGGTGGGGGATACAACAATACCCACCCCTGCTTGCCACTTCTCACCCGGGGCAACTCCAGAGTAGGCCAAGCTCCAGCCCCTCTCCATTAGACTAGTTCCGGAACAGGAGCTGTGTGTTGAGGTGAGGCCGACTATATCTAGCCGGTATCTCTCAACCTCATGCACCAGCTCAGGCTCCTTCCCCACCAGAGAGGTGACATTCCATGTCCCAAAAGCCAGTTTAGGAAGCCTGGGATCAGACCGCCAAGGACTCTGCCTTTGACCGCCACCTGATCCACATAGCACCGAACCCCCATGTCCCTCCTGCAGGTGGTGAGCCCACTGGAGAGTGGACTCATGTAACTCCTTTGAGCTGAGCCCGGCCGGGTCCCATGGACAGAAACCCGGCCACTAGACACTAGCCATCGAGCCCCTCCCCCAGGCCTGGCTCTAGGGTTGTGCCCCAGTAACCCCATACCGGGCAGGGTACACTGAATCCTTGTTCTAATATTTATCATGAGAGTCTGTTGGATCGTTCTTAGTCTGGCCCTTCACCCAGGAACAGTTTGTCTTGGGTGACCCTGCCAGAGGAAAGTTGCCCTGGACAACATAGCTCCTGGCATCACTAGGGCACTCAAACCCCCCAACACGATAAGGTGACGATCCATCAGGGGTGTCAAAAGTCTCTCCAATATTTTTCAGACAGATTATGCAGAGCACATCAAGTCAGCACCAAAGCTTTCACCAGTTGGATGCCATGCAAAACTGGATGGTCACGGACACATGATATTAACAAACAAGACTAAACTAAGAAACAGGAACTCTCATAACCCGACAGAAACAAATGGCAAACTCAGATAACATGATACATCCAACACCAACCAGATATAATACAGAACTGAAATGGGGAAAATACAGAAAACAATCAAATAAACTGAGAGCATGAGCACTGTCCCCCAACCATGCTCCGCATCATGACAGAGCCCCCTGTCCAAGGGGTGGAGTCCAGACACCTCAACTTAACATCAAAGAGAAAAAGGAACCCCCACCCCCACCCCCGAAAAAAAAAAAAGAACAGAGAAATCACCCAACCAGGGAGGGTGGTGGGGGAAAAAAGGCCAGGTGGGTCAAAACAAATTTCTCGCGAAACGGGGAATAAAAGCACATAACAGATCAAGTGACCTACTGAAGTCCCAGGACCACCGGGCAAGAAAAGAAGGCGGTTCAGGTCATCTGCCGGAGTCCCAAGACCACGAGGTAATGAGCTGAAATGTGTCGGGTGGCCCTCCCGAGTCTCTGAGCCACCCAAGCAAACAGCAGAATCTATCAGGTGGTCTCCCAGAATTCCATCACCAACAGATCAGAGAACACAATTTGTTGGGTGGCCTCCCAACGTCCCTGAGCCAGTGGACCATAGAGCACAATACGTCCCCTTTAGGAGGCAGCAGATGGAAAATGTGCTCTACATGGGCTGCAGGGGCTTAGGTGTGGAAACCAGACAATGAAGATGGCTTACCAGCGAGGAAACCAGAAGATAATGACAGCTTAACAGCGAGGAAACCAGGCGACTAAGATGGCTGACCAGTGAGGAAACCAGACGACAAAGATGGCTGACCAGCGGGGAAACCAAACGAAGATGGCTGATCAGGGAGAAACCCAAATGAAGAGGACTGCTGACCTTTGACAAAGCCAGACGAGGAGTACTGATAGCCATCGGCGAACCCAGACAAAGTGGATTGACGACCATCAGCAGAACCAGACGAAGAAGACTGAAGACCATAGGCAAAACAAGATGAAGTGGATTGATTACCATTGGCAAACTCAGGCAAAGGCTGCTGACCAGCAGTGACCTCAGGTGAAGGCTGTTGACCAACGGTGACCTCAGGCGAAGACTGATGACCAGCGGTGACCTCAGGCAAAGACTGATGACCATCGACGGCTTCAGGCGAAGATTCATGACCATCATCAAACCCAGACGCAGTGGACTGATGACCACTGGCAGAACCAGACAACGACTGCTGACCTGTGGCAACCTAAGCTGAAGGCTGATGACCAGTGGTGACCTCAGGCGAAGATTGATGACCATCGACGACTTCGGGCAAAGATTCATGACCATCGTCAAACCCAGATGTAGTGGACTGATGACCACTGGTGGAACCAGACAACTGCTGACCTGTGGCAACCTAAGCTGAAGGCTGTTGACCAGCGGTGACCTCAGGTGAAGACTGCTGTACATTAACAACCTCAGAGGAAGTGGACTGATGACCCCTGGCAAACCCAGGTGGCTCAGGCTAGGGCATCTTGAGTCAAGCAGCCTGGGAATCCATCCTCGACATGGCCACCTCAGATGGGGAGGAAGACACAAACACCAGGTCATTGACACTGGCAGTGGTGGAGCCTGACAAGGAAAACTTAGGAGCAGGTGGCAGCTGCAACTGGTTCTCCCCGTCCAGAGCAAAGCAAGATCTCTCAAATATTGACATAGTAAAGACAAAGAATAGGACTTGCCTTAACTCAGACTCCACCGCCGACCAGGACTCTGGTGACTCTGCTGTGGCTTCCCAAGCAGCAGGCACGATAGCCGGTAATGCTGGTGGAATGCCAGATGTGGCAGCTGACACTGGTGGAACTCCAGACGTGGTGGCAGGAGCTAGCAGAACTCCAGACGTAGCAGTCGATGTTAGTGGAACTCCAGACATGGCGGTTGATGCTGGCAGAACCCTAGATAAGGCAACTGATGCTGGTGGACCTCCAAACGTGGTGGCTGATGCTGGCAGACCCGCAGACATGGCGGCTGAAGCAGACAAAACCCCAGACATGGCAGCTGAAGCTGGGGAACATCTCACCAATGACACCGGGACCTGCGATGCTGAAACCAGGGGACACTCTGTTGTCAGCTCAAGCTTTGGGATACAGGGGGCACTCCTTTCCCATACAGGATGTGGCAGCTGGGCCGGAATAGGAATCTTGGGAAACGCAGGCCCCTCCATCTTCCAACGGCTCCCTCCCAGGACCGGCGGACAGAGGGGAACATGGGAGAAGCAGGTGAGGATAGAGGATAGGATGCAGCAGCAGGCGGTGAGGGCTCAGCCAAAGTGTATGGCTGCTGCTGAGCCCGCCCCCCCCATCCCGGGAATAAGGCAAGACAATTTATTTATAGGTGTTTGAAAATGAAAAGATACTTGCTTTGGTTCCCGAGGAATGGTGGTTGCTGCTACTGAAGGCTCAGATAACTCCCTCTTATTAGCTGCAGCGGGCAAGGGCACCAATGTGGAGAGTGTAGGAGCCAGCACTGCAGGCATGAGGACAGCCGGATTCTCAGCAGCAGGCAGTGACACCGTGGACAAGAGGGGGACAGCAGCAGTGGACAAGGAAGACGAAGCTGACGGGACAGCCGATGAAGAAAAATTCTGGTGCGAGGAGGAGGCTGCTGCTGCGGTTCTCCGAAGTGGCATGGGAGGAGCTGCTGGGGAGGCGGAGAAGTTCCTCAGGTGAGATGCAACTGGGTGGCGGCGAGAGGCTTAAGGTGTCTGCACCAGGGGATGCTCTTTCGTCGGCACAGGTACAGATGGATGAGAGGTTTTCCCCAGCCCACAGAGCATGGGTTGTGGACTGGTGACTGAGACGAGGAGACCCATGAGCTCTGGATAGCCCCACAGGCTAAGGCATGGCTCCAATACCTGTGCCGCACTGTCCAAACAACTCCGGGCTTCTTTGAGAGTGTGAGAGACATGAGCCTCCGACATGATATTCTCCAACACCTCGGCAGCCCAACACTCCAACTCGTTCAGTCTGAGCAAACTATAGTCCATGGCGGCTGACATCCCAACTAAACAGACTTAAACAAAAATAGGTGGGAGGGAAAACACAAAAGAACAAACTCACAGTCCGCTGAGTCCAAACTGTCGGCGTCCTTCTGTCATAAATGCCCAGGAAATGGCGGAATGAAGACCCAATCACAGGAGCTGTGAGTTTGTGAATTTTAATTGAAACAGAACAGTCCAAATAAGGCAAAACAGAACTTACAGGCAGGCAAGAATAACCGGAGGAAAAAGCATGTGGAAACGCTGGCGCAGATATGGGACTCACCTTTGGAGATAAGAAGAATACTGTGGGACGCACATCAGGGTACAAGTGACAATGTTGAAGGACATCGACCCGAACTGCAGGCCGGCATCCCTTAGATAGGACAAAGGAAAAATAGACAAATGATAACAGGTGTGGATAACTAGAGTGAGCACAATAATTGGAATATTAAACACCTGTAGCAAGAAGCAAACAGAAGTAACCAAAGAGTGCTCTCAAAGTAAAAACACGGACCAAAAAAATTAATAGAACATAATCCAGAAATAGAACATAATCCAGAAATTACCAAATGGGAAAATAACCCACCACGGTGAGGACAAAATGAATACAGACCCCAAGAGGTGCAAATAATATAATCAACATACAAAAGCGGACTGAAGTCAAAGGTGAGGGCAGGCTCATGTGAAAACAGGCAGATAATATTTGAAATACCAAACTGGATGGTCATGGATGCATGATATTAACAACCAAGACTAAACTAAGAAACAGGAACTCTCACAACCCGACAGAAACAAATGGCAAACTCAGATAACATGATACATCCAACACCAACCAGATACAATACAGAACTGAAATGGGGAAAATACAGAAAACGATCAAATAAACTGAGAGCATGGGCACGGTCCCCAACCATGCTCCGCATCATGACAGCCACTGGAACTTTTGGAAGCTTACTGCAATCTGTGGGGAAATTGGGTACATGATTTTGGCCTATATGGGTTGGACTTATTATACTTATTATACACATTTCATCATATAATACAGTCTGATGTGCAATGCTTTGTTTCACTTCACTGGTTATGCTACATTTTTGTTTTGTCATATGGACTAGTCTTTTAGCATTTTTGGTTTATTGTGTTTTGTTTATGCATTTCTGTCAAATTTAACAGATTAAAAATGCTTCCTTGAACACTTCTTTCATCAAATTAAGATGATACTTAATACAACTGGTTTATGAGGAATTCAGTTTTGTTTTTTTTTTTTGTTTTTTTTTTACCATAGTAGGGTTGTTTCTCCACCTTTTTCTTCTTGATGTAATGGTAATTGAGCGAGATAAGAGTGAAGTTATCCAGTCATGACGCATGAGTACAGCCTGACATATTAAAAGCATGATAACAGGTCATGTGTGAAATGTTCTGAGACTTGTAGACTTGATATGTGGCATAGAAAGTTGAGCAGCAAGAGATTATCACAAAACTACCTTTGCAACTGGGTCACAGCAAGGGAAAAAGTACAGAAGAAAATAAAATATATCGAGGTGGGGTATGAGGCTCTTTTGGAAAGTGTCTGCATGTGTGGATAGGAGGTGGGGAGGGAAGGCTGATGTGTCTCACTACATTTGACACATTTCCCAGCCTCTGGCATCAGATAAGTCAGTCTGCTGTGAAGGACTATTTTCAAATCGCTAGGCTTATGATAACTCGTGTTGAATCTGCTTAGGTAGAGTTGAAAGATTAATGTGGACCTTTAAAAAGTGATGACTGAAGTCAAAGAAGTTGACTAAGCCTATTCTGACTTTACCGTTCTTTTTAACATTTCTTCTGCAATTTTCCATTGATTTTTTTTTTAAAATGAGGAATAGATATGATTATTTATCTGTCTAATGGTTGGCCAACTGTCTCCTGATGGAGAATTTCTTAGATATTTTTTCCAAGGTAACATTTCCCCTTGCTTTGCTCCAGCTCTAAAATTATTCTTTTAGGCAAGAATTCAGTGCTGAGTGCACAGTATGCTTCAGAAGCATGTTTTTTAGCCTGGATTACTAGCTGACGAGTTGAATTTTGGCTGGTTAAACAGATGTCATCAATTTAAATTTGAGCTGACTGTTGGGTTAGTGAAATACGACTTTAAAGAGGCATCTCTAAGACAAAATGTTATCACGTTAACACAATGTGGACCCTTAGATTACTGTATATAACAACGCTAACATTTCAGGCAAAGCCTGATTTTTACACACGTCAGTGAGTTTTGCTGCCTGTTTTAGGCTTTAGAAGTAGACTTGATCTCTTAAGGATGAGCAGGTTACAGGGAAGTATTACTGATTAGCTTTGCAGCACAACATTACATTACATTTTTGCCCAAGTGAACTGTTTTTCAACTTGAGTTTATGAAATCTGCATAAAATTTTTGTTGATTGGTGTCATTGCGCTGTTGCTTAAGTAACTCCTCTTGTAAGTAAACTTAACGTCACAACTCAGGCACCCAACCATTCTCTCACCCCAGGCATGTGGCATAATATATATCCTTTCAGTCACAGCTGTCCACATCAGTGTTTGAAGAACTCCTGATTTTAACAAAGTCAAAAAGTCCTTTAGGGGAGGATACACAAATCATAAGTCTGCTCAGTAGGAGATGTGCCATCAGTTCTTTGCTTTTTATCTTCTCTTTTTGAGTAGCAGCTTTCATTTTTAATTTGCATGCACACTTTATTAGGTATAAGCTGTAGAACTACTTGTTTCGGGTTAGGAAAGGATTGTGGCTAGTAACTCTGAATGTTGTTACATGATCGTGTAACCATGGCTCTCACTATGTGTATTCAAAGGGCATTTTTTGCATTACACTGTAGGTACAGTGACATCAAGCGCCTGTTTAAAGGTGTATAATTACTAAACCATTATTCTCATTGGATTGCTTTCATGTAAAAGTTTTCTCCTTTACCAGTCAGGTACAAATCAGTGAGAGAAAAGGATTCCTGTTTTGAATTGACCACCACCTGGACGCAGGAGCTTCAGCATCAGCTGTGTTGTTTAAAAACAAAAGAACATTCTTTGGAGGCGCATTTCCAATACTTGTTGCATATAATTGCTAAGCAGTGATGGAAACAAATATTTGTATTTTAGTACCGCTTGTGTTGCCAGTAAGAATTGTAGTGCTACAAAATTAGTAGAACTCCAAAAATGAAAAAAAAAAGAAAGAAACTTTTTCACTTCCAAAATGAAAGAATAGCGACAGGAATAACTGTATAGTGCCTCAAGAAAAACACCTGGGATGGGCTGTTAGCCTCAGTCTGAGTTTTTTTTCCCCTTAGTCTATATTTTGTGGGAGCTTGAGAAAGACTCTGTGTGTGTGTGTGTGTGTGTGTGTGTGTGTTATCCACTGTATTAAAGGGCCTCCTGCAGCATTTCTGTCTGGCTAATAAAATAACTGGAGGCTGCTTCCAAGCCGCCCACAGTGAGAAGCTGCCTTATTCCTTAATCTGTAGACCCCCCACCCCCCCTTCCAGTACAGGATGACCCAGTTCTTTACCCAAAATGCACTGACCCATGAGGTGGACATTTGCATACCCATTTCCAGTATATTTGTTACTGAAAACAACATGGGTGACCTGGGTACATCTGTACAACTCTGCAACAAACAATTCCCCCATGATTTTTATCAAATCATGACCTACCTTCTGCTTACCCAATTGCCACAACAATTACATGGTTAGAAAACAATATGAAATCCTTTTCAAAGTAATTCTAAGATTTTTTTTTTTTTTTGAGGCATTTGAAAATAAAGGATTCAAGTTTTTTTTTTTCTTTTTTTCTGCCTTGGTGTGGTGCAACTGCTGTGCAGACACCTTTGGAGACCCACAGATCTGTTGGTAAACAAGACAATGCCATGTAACCTCCACTACCTTCCAATTATATTTTCCCTTTGGTAGGTTGACACAGAGTAGCAGAGGAGAATTGTGACTGGGAAAAAGCCCACAAATTTCTGCACTGATTAATCTCTATATGACATTCATATTCTTATTTACTAAATATCAACACAACCGGAGTGGTGGCCAGTAGATAGAGCATCCACCCCACAGCCGGGAGGATGTGGGTTCATGCCCCAGCTGGGTCACACCAAAGACCATATAAAAAAAAGGTACTTTCCACCTTTGAGCTTGGTGCTCAGCATAATAGA
This sequence comes from Pholidichthys leucotaenia, assembly GCA_020510985.1. NCBI lineage: Eukaryota > Metazoa > Chordata > Actinopteri > Cichliformes > Pholidichthyidae > Pholidichthys > Pholidichthys leucotaenia. The sequence goes on along the minus strand of CM035844.1, from coordinate 376,380,136 downwards.
ATGGGGAAAGGAAAGTTAACGCACAGAGCTACCAGAAGACTGCCCCCCCCCCACTGTAGCTTTCACTACTTACAGTAGCTGTGTGGCCTAGGGTTAGTGAAACAGAGATAGGCGCATGCTTTTAGTCAAAAATGGACATGACAGTGCCTGGGGGTGATAAAATTCTATTGCAGAAAGAAGAAAAGAAAATTGCTGACCTGGAGGAGGATATTCAACGACTCTCTGATGAACTGCAGCAGAAAAAACAGGCTCCTCTCCAACTTCACCCTACGTCTTCCTCTGCTGTCACAGACGATGAGTCTTTTAGTGGCCCAGGAGTCCAAAAAAACGGCCTTGAGTGACTCAGCCCTCTGAGACACCATCGCCTGGGACCCCTCCGCCTGTCCACCGCCCTCCTCCTGCTCAGCAGCAAATCAGATGGCCTGGTCTGAGGTGATGGTCCGGGGCAAGAAAAGGGCCTCAGATGCGTCAACCACCAGCCCTCCTCTGCCCGTCTCCAACCGCTATGAGGCTCTGGCAACGGCTGATAATCCACCTTCCACCGATGCTCCAGCTTCACCGGTTCCAGTTCACCCGGGCTCTGCTCAGCACGCAGCCCCCACTGACATTGCACCCGTCCCTTCGTTGAAAGACCTGGCGGCCTTTCCTCCACTGAGGGCTGACAGCAGTGGGGCGGCTGGCGTGGCCCCAGCCAAAACACAACAGCTCCGGCCCCGTTCTTGAGAGTCCTGTGCCCGATGTATGATCCTGAGGGAGGCTGTTCGCTCGCCACACTGCACGGAGCAGTCAGGGAATCCCTCCTCTGGTTCTGGCGCCATTTCGCTGCCCTGCTCGTCGGCTGGTGAGGTAAGGGGCCCTACCTGTCCCAACAACGGGACTCCCACTCTGCCGCCACCTCACCGCACTGACTCTCGCCGAGGGACACTGCAACCACCATCATCCCGCTCACTTTTTTCCTCCAACCGCGATGATCATCCATGTGACTCCATCATCAGCCACATCAGGTGTTTTAACTCTATCACTCACTGTTTCCCAGGAGCTACTGTCCCCAATCTGTTAGAAAAGCTCCCGGATCTGCTGCAGTCACAACCTCCCGCCATCACACGGATTATTATTAATGTAGGGACTAACAACACCAGCTGCAGACAGTCTGAAATCACTAAAAATGACTTCTGCAATCTTTTTAATATGTTATCAAACAGCGGAAAGTCTGTTTTTATTTCTGGCCCCATTCCCACTCTGCACCATGGATCAGACCGTTTTATCCGTGTTCTTGCCCTTTAAACTTGGCTCAAGTCCACCTGCAGCAGCAACATTAACATTAATTTTATTGACAATTTTAACTTGTTTTGGGGCTGCCACACTCTCTATAAATCTGACGGCATACATCTAAATGCATCAGGTAGCCGGCTTTTAGCAGCAAACCTGATGCATATCATTCAAACCACTACATGCAGTTGAATGTTTACATCCCATAACCCCTCCGCTCCAGATCCACTCACATCTCTGACCCCCAGGAAGACTATCCAGCACCAGTCCCATTTTTGTCAGCCTCCACCATCTGGTCTGGAAATTCATCCACTACCCACCTTCCCCATTAGGACATTGATCACGGACAGACCTCCATCCATAAAACATTTAGTTCACAAGAACTCACGCCCACACTGCCTATGTTCTGTGGCTCAGTCTCCAAACAATAATTCACAGAAAATAAATTACCCACCCATAAAAAACTCACCACCTACCCTAAATATGGCTCTTTTAAATATACGGTCACTTGCTAACAAGACTTTTATCATCAATGATCTGATTTTAGATAATAAGATTGACTGTTTATTTTTAACAGAGATGTGGCTTGGCACGGATGCACCAGCAGTTCTCATTGAGGCCTCCCCACCAAATTTTAGCTCAGTTTTTTCCATAAGAAAGGGCAGGAAGGGTGGGGGTACCGCTTCTGTTTTTTCTTCCTCACTTGCAGTAAAACAAATTTTACCTAATCAATATATCACATTTGAGCACCACACTTTTGTCTTTAGCAGCCCCGCAATTTTATGCGTCACAGTTTACAGACCACCCAAATACTGCTCTGTTTTTATTAATGAGTTCTCTGAGTTTTTATCAATAATCCACTCCTCATATGATTTCATTCTCATTTCCGGTGATTTTAATCTACACACTGATAAGCAGGGCAACCATATGTCAGAAGATTTTAATGACCTGCTCACGTCCATGAATTTTACTCAACATGTCATGCAGCCGACTCACAACAGGGGACGCACTCTGGATCTTGTCATTAGCCATGGCCTGCCCACAAGTGTGTCCTCTGTTGTTGACTTGGCTGTATCTGACCATTACTGTGTGCTTTTTAACATCACTGGTTTTATTCAATGGGAGACCTTGCTGCGAACTGTGAGGAAGCGCCATCTGACACCTGACGTGGCCGCTGATTTTATAAGACTCTTCCACTTATTTCGTCTACATCGTGTGATTTTATTGTTGATAATTTTAACAGTAAATTAAGATCAACCATTGACAGAGTTGTCCCAGTAGTCTCAAGGACAGTTAGGAATAAACCAAAGCCTCCATGGAGAAATAACCAAACCCAAAAACTGAAAAGAGAGTGCAGGATGGCTGAGAGGAAATGAAGGAAAAACAAATTAATTACCAAATACTACAGAATAAATTAAAAATATACAACAATGCAGTCAAGACGTACAGAGTATTTTGCCAACATAATATCAACCCATAACAATAATCCTAAAGTCCTTTTTGCAACCATTGATCACTTAATCAACCCAGATTTTAATACAAACACAAACCTGCCATCCAACTCTCTCTGTGAGAGTTTTACAGACCACTTCAGATGCAAGGTTGACTCTTTTAGATCCACCATTTTATCTGACCAGAAGACTGCTTTAAATGGAATCTTGGACTCGCCTTTAGTTGAGGAAACGCTGGACTGTTTTGCCCTGGTTGATGCTAAGATGCTTGGTAGAGTTTTCTCCCAGGTAAACTTGACCTCCTGCCATTTAGATCTGGTTCCCACGTCACTTTTTAAAACATTTTATGGATTTCTCGAACATGAGATTTTAAACATTGTAAATTGCTCTCTTCAGACTGGTGTTTTCCCCGCTGCCTTTAAAACAGCTGTGGTGAAGCTCCTTTTCAAGAGATCCTGATATCCTCAGTAACTATCGACCTGCATCCAACTTACTATTTTTAAGTAAAGTTTTAGAAAAAATTGTTTTTATCCAGTTAAACAATTTTCTTATTGACCACAACATTTTTGAGCAATTTCAATCTGGCTTTAGGACAAACCACAGTACCGAGACAGCCCTTTTAAAAATCATTAATGGTATCAGGTGTAACATGGACTCCCACAAACTGTCAGTCCTGGTGCTGTTGGATCTCAGCGCTGCCTTTGATACAGTAGATCACCACATTTTATTATGCAGACTCAAACACCTGGTGGGCCTCTCAGGTGCTGTTCTTGAATGTTTTCATTCCTATCTCACAGATTGCCACTGCTTTGTAAGTATGGATACATGTTATTCGGCAATCCATGAAATCAAGTGTGGGGTACCCCAAGGTTCAATTTTAGGGCCAATACTTTTTAATCTTTATATGTTACCACTTGGGGATGTTATCAGGAGACATGTCATTAATTTTCATAGCTATGCTGATGATACACAACTATACATTGCCACGTCTCCTGATGACACAAAACCAATTAATGCCCATTTGAACTGTATTTTAGATACAAAGTCATGGATGGCAGAGAACTTCCTACAGCTCAACCAGGGCAAAACAGAAGTTTTAATCATTGGTCCTGAAGACAAGAGAGAGAAACTTCTACCAAAATTGCTAGGTCTAAAACCTACACATTGTGTCAAGAACCTGGGCGTTCTTTTAGACTCTGACTTTAATTTTATTTCACACATTAAAAATGTAACAAAAATCGGATTTTACCATCTTAGGAATATAGCCAGAGTCAGCCCTTTTCTCTTCCTTGCCAGCACGGAGGTCTAGATGTATGCTTTTATTACTCGTCGTATAGACTATTGTAATGCCCTGCTCTCTGGTTTTCCTCAAAAAAAGAATATCAGATCTCCAACTGCTCCAAAATTCAGCAGCACGAATGTTAACGAGGACCAAGGGGTGGATGCATATTACACCAGTTTTAGAATCGCTGCAATGGCTCCCCGTGTGTTTTAGGATCAATTTTAAGGTTCTCTTAGTAGTTTTTAACCCTCAAGCGACCGAGTGGGGTCATTTACGACCCCAGCCATATATTTTAATGTGCCGTCTCTTTATTTTTTATCCAAATTTTCTTTCCTAGCATGAATTTGTCAGTCTACTAATCCTACACACTTTCATAGTTTTTTGCAGGGATCAACCAATTGGTGTGGCGTAGACATCGCAAACTCTTGTGGGGTCATTTATGACCCCGAAGAGAAGCACTGGTTTTTAAACATTGGTTTTATAAATTTTATTCAAATGTTCCACTTCTAATAGTTAGTTAGTTAATCCCTTCACACCTGAAGGTGTATATGGGTGGCGCCTATCTCCGTTTCTCTGACCCTAGGCCACACAGCTACTGTAAGCAGTGAAAGCTACAACGGGGGGTCAGTCCTCTGGTAGCTCTGTGTGTAACTTTACTTTCCCCATTCCATTATGCGGAGCACCACGCTAGAAGGCAGAAAGCCTTCTAAGTCTTTCTGCAACTGTGGGGGTCCTCCCTACAGTTGATAGTGCTATGAGATGACTGTTGTTGTGAAATGGCGCTATATAAATAAAGTTGAATTGAATTGAATTGAAAGCACCATTTTTATATGGTCTTTGGTATGACCCGGCCGAGATTTGAACCCCTGCCTCCCGGGTGTGGAGCAGATGCTCTACCAACTGAGCCACCACTCCAGTTTCCACTTCTAATCAGTACTTTATATTGTATTGCAGTGAACCATGGCTAACAGACCTAGGATAGCAAGATTTACATTTGTCTGTTTGTCTGGATTTGTCTGTTTGTTTGTCTGTTTGTTAGCAAGATAACTCAAAAAGTTAAGGACGGATTTTCATGAAATTTTCACAGATTGTCAGAAATGGGGTATCCTACAGATGATTAGATTTTGGTGGTGATCCGGATCACCGTCCACAAGAAAACCGCCATTACGCAAAATGCCATAATAGGTATCATGATCATCATCGTGATGATGATATGATGACTATGATGACTATGATGATGATGATGATGTTCCAAGAGTGAACTGACAAGGACTGTCTAAATAAATGTAATGTTGTTCTTACAGTCTGCGTTTTGGTTATTTCTTGCAATAAAAGTATTATTAGCAAACACATTTTACATTAGATCATTATAAAATACCTGTCTTAAATACAGGGAGTAGTTTTGGTATGATAAACCTCCAACCAGCCATTTATAATAAGGATCCCTGTACAGGGCACAATGGGGTCATAAATGACCCCACTTGGTCATTTCAGTCCGTAAAATAGCTTGGTCGCTTGAGGGTTAAATGCCTCAGTGGTCTTGGGCCTTCTTATCTATCTGAGCTGCTTTTATCTTATGAGCCCTCGCGGACCCTGAGGTCCTCTGGTACTGGCCTTTTAATGGTTCCCAAAGTCAAGACCAAGACCTTTGGTGAAGCTTCCTTTCACTCTTATGGTCCTCGTCTGTGGAACAGCCTGCCAGAGAGCCTCAGGGCCACAGAGTCAATAGATGATTTTAAGAACAGGCTCAAGACCCTCCTTTTTAATTTGGCTTTTAATAAACCTGTTTAACTGAAGTAGTTAGTTAACTGAAGTAGTTATTTATGTTCCATTGTTTTATGTTCTTCTTGGCGCCATTTGTTCTTAGATTTTCTCATCTTCTTATTGATGTGTTTAGTTCAGTTTTTAAGTATGGGTTTTTAATTCCTGTTTTTATGTGTTTTTAGTTCTTTTTGTACCTTTTTTAAATTTTGGCTTTTAACAAACTGTTTAACTATTATTGAAGTAGTCATTTATGTTTCATTGTTTTACATTCTTCTTAGCTCCATTTGCTTTTAGATTTTCTTATTTTGATGTGTTCTTAGCTCAGTTTCTAAGTATGGGTCTTTAGTTCCCTTTGCTCTGTGTGTTCTTAGTTTTATCTTGTATTTATGTGTTTTAGCTCCAGTGTTTCCTCAGTGGGGCCCCTCATGCCGGATGCTGCCTGGCCCATCTGCAGTGGTGTTGGTCTCGTAGGTTGCTCTAGCTTGGGTGGGTGGGGGCTTTATACCACTGCCTACAGCTGTGGTGCAGGTCCCGGCCTGTCCTGGTTGGGGTGGCCTTTGTGGTGCCTTCTGTGGTTACTGGCTGTGTGGTGACCCGGCGTGGGGGGCTCCACAGGATGGTTGCTCCTTCACGTGGTCCCTTGGTGCCGAGCAATGTCTCTTTTATTTTATATGTGTGTAAGAGAAGTAGGGGGTGATGTATGCGCCTCTTTCTCTGTGTGTGTGTGTGTGTGTTTGTCCATGGGAGGGTTTGTAGGGGTGGGGTTTATCATGTAAAATATGCAACTAAATGTGTCTACTGTTTTTATCTATGTAAAGCACTTTGCGCAGCATCTAATGTTTAAAAAGTGTCATACGAATAAAGTTTGATCGATTGATTGATGGACTGGTGGATGAACATTTTAGTTAAGATAAGGTCACTGTGGCAAGCATAAGAAAATTTTAGAAAAAATGTCCACAGTAGTTGATTTGTTATTTTTTAACAAGGACAATGGGGTATTCACCAATTTAGTATGGGGTACGAATATATAAATGTAAATTAGGCACAAATTTGAAAGAAAAAAGGTGCAAAGCTATGATAAAAGGTGCCAATTAAAAAAGTAACAAGTTACAATTGAATTACACAGAATAAAAATGTAACAGCATCCAGATGAGTGTTGCAAATTTACGAGAAAAAAGCTGAAAATTTATGGGAAAAAAGTGCAAATTTTGGAGAAAAAAAGATGGAAATTTACAAGGCAAAAAGCCACAAATTTATGAGGAAAAGGTTGAAATTGTACAGGAAAAAATGGCAAATTTACAAGAAAAAATTGCAAGTTCATTAGAAAAAAGTTGCATTTTTTTCTGAAAAAGTCACAAATTTATGGCAAAAAAGTTGCAGCTTTATGAAAAAAAATTGAAAATTTACTGGGAAAAAGTCACAAATTTACAAGAAGAAAGATGCAGATGGAAAAAAAGTTGCAAATCTTAAAAAAAAGTTAAAATTTTTTACCTTTTTTAATTTGTGCATTTCTGCTTAGAATTGGTCATGTTAAAGAAGAAAGTCATGTTATTCACTTATGCAGCATTATATAAAAAGGAGTGGCTTTACAACTGTGAATGGGGATGTGGGGATGACAAGTTAAGGGGCATATTTTTAGATCATTTTTATGACAAGGGAGATAGCATACTCCTTTATCCCCCCTCAAATAACCTACTGGATATCCATAAGATTACTATAAAACTATTTTTTTTTTTCCGGTTCCGGTTCCGCCGGACCGGCGGCGCCACACGAGTCGGCTGCCTGTTGCAACAGCCTTTTTTTATCTTCCTTCTTCTTTCTACACCTTTCACTCTGTATATATATCACGGACGCACGGATCGCCCGGGGGTCTCCCGGGTCGGCGGACGGAGCCACGGTTTGCAGCGGAAGACGTTACAGCGGGGAGGAGCTAGTGCTAGCTAGCACTTGGCCGCCGCCCGGTGCTAATGGGAAACTCGACATACCGGGAGCTGTAGTGAAAACGACGCGGGTGCCGGGCTAGAGTTTAGGCGGCGTGAAAGAAATATAAGATAAGATAAGATAAGATAAGATAAGATAAGCCTTTATTAGTCCCACAACGGGGAAATTCCAGGATTGCAACAGCACAGGGATAGCAACACTCAGAGCAACAATCAGAAGGCAAGAAAAAAAAAAACAAGCAAGCAAGAGCAGCTAATAAACATATGTACGTATTACTATAAAACATATATATATACACACACACACAGACACACAGTGCAGAGCATTGTAGCCGGATGGAACAAACATATGAACACATGAACACACAGTGCAGAGCATTGTAGCTAGATGGAACAAATACGTAAATACACAAACACCCACAGTACGGAGCATTGCAGCTAGGTGGAATAAACATGCAAGTATATAAACACACACAGTGCGGAGCAATGTAGCTAGATGGAACAATATGTAGATATATAAATATATAAACACCCACAGTACGGAGCATCGTAGCTAGATGGAATAAATATGCAAATATACAAACACACACAGTGCAGAGCATTGTTGCTAGATGGAATGAAACAGCATAACCGTCTACCTAGTTATCCCACATGGTATGATTATGTGCCCACACATATTCTCACCCTCCATAGCGACCGGTATGTTCCTAGTTGTATGCCGGAGAGGACCATTGTCCAAGTCCACCGCATCTTCTGCATTCAAAAAACTATTAGTTTGTTACGTCTTTTTGCTATCTCTGCGAGCAGCCCTGCTTAGGTTGTACAGTCTGACAGCCGTTGGTAGGAAGGACCTACGAAACCTCTCGGTTGTGCACCTGGGATGATGCAGTCTGCTGCTAAATGAGCTCCTCAGTGCATTCAGTATGTCCTGCATAGGGTGGAACTCGGACTCCAGCAGAGATGACAGTTTAGCCACCGTCCTTCTCTCTCCTATCTCCTCCATCGGATCAAGGCGCTGCCCCAGGACAGAGCTAGCTCTCTTAATCAGTTTGTTCAGTCTCTTCCTATCTGCTGCAGTAATGCCACTGCCCCAGCAGACCACTCCAAAAGTGATGGCTGATGCCACCACCGTGTCATAGAATGACTTCAGCAGCGCCCCTTGTACACCAAAAGACCTGAGTCTCCTCAGCAGGAACAGCCTGCGCTGTCCCTTCTTGTAGAGTGCATCAGTATTGTGTGACCAGTCTAGTTTATTATTCAGATGAATACCCAGGTACTTATAGGATGTCACCATCTCGATGTCTTATTTGTCACCATAATTTGCAAAAAAATCAGACAATGTGATTTTCTGGATTTTTTTTCTCATTTTGTCTCTCATAGTTGAGATATACCTATGATGAAAATTGGAGACCTCTCTCATCTTTTAAGTGGGAGAACTTGCACAATTGGTGGCTGACTAAATACTTTTTTACCCCACTGTATGTATACATTTATAGTAATATGGACATATGTTTACTAGATGTTGTTTTTTCTTGCCTTCTGATTGTTGCTCTGAGTGTTGCTATCCCTATGCTGTTGCAATCCTGGAATTTCCCCATTGTGGGACTAATAAAGGCTTATCTTATCTTATCTTATCTTATCTTATAAAACATAAAAATAACCATGGAATGTCAACCTGTGTGATGTCGTAAAAAGAGAGGAGGGTCGAAGAAACAACGGTCTTCCACTGTTTTGAATTTGGACTGCAGTATCACTTTAAATGTGTCACGATCGGAGCACAGGGGGATCCTGCCATGCTCTGTCTCTTTGTTTTTTTTCTATATTTGCATGGTGTTGTATTTTTGAGTTCTAATTCCTGTTATTTTATCTTTGGTTGATTTTCACATATTCTGTATTGTTTCTTAATATGATTTACTTTCCTATTTACATTCATTTTAGTTTTGTTATTTACAAATTTGGATTTACTTGTCTTTATTTGCCATCATATTATATTTGTATCCTGTTGTGTTTTCTCTCTCTTTCCCTCTTTGGGGCTGCAGCTGTCAATGGCACTTCCACGTATTTTGGTCTGTTGTGGGTGGTGATCCTGTCAGCTGTCAGTCCCATCTTCTCCCTCTCACTACTCCCAGCTAATCTCTGTTATAATCATTGTTACCTCTTGCCCGCTCATGTGATCCACACCTGCCATCACTTGTTATCATTTGTTTTTGGCCTTATTTAAGGACTGTGATTTTCAAATCACTTTGCCGGAGTCTCTCCAACCGTGTCCACCAGAACCCTGCTCCTGTTCTGGTGAGCTCAGCTTGTAAGTTTGCTTTTATGATCAGTTTGCTTTTTTCTGTTAGAGCATTTTTTGGACTTTGTGTTTTCATTTTCAATAAATACTACAAACTGCAGTTCAGCATCTGGGTCTCTCCTCCCTGCCGCTCAGGCAATTCATGACAAAATGCTGCTGTTAGGATTACAATGTTGCTTTTAATTGAAATAATTTTTGCTTTAAAGTTGCTGACATACTGGTTTATCACTTTCACAATGATGTAACAAAAGTTGTGGCTTATTGGTTCTTATGGTTTCCAATATGAACAAATCTTCACTACAACATGGCTGTGTGAGTAATGCATCCATAACAGCTGAAACTGAACAGGTTAACAATGAAGTGAAACTTCAGTGAAGTACCGTATAGAGATGCTGGAGTGTTTGGGTTTTAATTCTACATACAGTGGTGTGAAAAAGTGTTTCCCCCCTTCCTGAGTTCTCATTTTTTTGTATGTTTGCCACACTTAAATGTTTCAGATCATCAAACAAATTTAAAGATTAGACAAAGATAACACAAGTAAACACAAAATGCAGTTTTTAAATGAAGGTGTTTATTATTAAGGGTACAAAAAAATCCAAACCTACATGGCCATGTGTGAAAATGTGATTGCCCCCCTCTGTTAAAACATAAATTAACCGTGGTTTATTGACATGGTACAGACCCAGAAAGCAGACACAACTCAGGAAACTCAGTTAACCTTTTATTAATAACAGTGTGAGTGTGTGGATGCGTGTGTGGAAGTCTGTAGTGAGTGTAATGCGCTGTAGAATCAGCTTGGGGCGAGCAGAGCACTGTGCATCCTGGCAACCTTTCTGCTGAGTTGGAGAAGTGCATAGGTTGGCACCATGGCCCAGGCCAGGAGGACAATGCCAGTCGCCCGTTGGAGATGTAGCAGGCAGGTGAACAAGGCAGGGGAGTCCGCCGCCAGGAGGACACCGCCTGTGCACAGGGGTAAAGGTTGGGTGAGAGGAAAAGTTCAGGCTTACTTGACTGCCGGATGGTTTGGATACCCTTGGCGAGTAGAAGTGCTGGCGGAAGATGAGGCTGGAAGCTCAGTGCGGAGATTGGCGAGTTCAGTTTCCGTAGGATGGAAACAGACGACTCCACGCTGATCCCTGGGCCTCACAGAATATATAGGCAGAGCCAGATGGTAGACAGGTGTGTGCGCAGGTGTGCCTAATTGGCGGCCATGACAGTACTCCCCCCCAACAACACGCAGTTGATCCATCCTACCTGGGTGCGCCCGGTGGAAGTCCCTGATGAGTTGCTTGTCCAGCACAAAGGAAGGGCGCACCCAGGATCTCCACTCCGGCCTATAGCCCTCCCAATCCACCAGGTACTGTAGACCGCGACCCCGGCGTCAGACGTCCAGAATGGCGTTGACCTTCCAAGCCGGGTCGCCGTCGATCATAATCGGTGGTGTTGGGTCCCTGGTAGGAGGACACAAAGGGCTGGAGCAGACAGGCTTGACCTGGGAGATGTGAAAAGAAGGACAGATGCGGAGAGGGGGGGGAGAGCTAGCTGCACACACACTGGGTTAATTATTTGTGTGATGGGAAAGGGTCCGATGAACCTCTGAGACAACTTCCTCCTCTCACCCTTCAAGTCAGTGTGGTTAGTAGATAGCCATACCTGTTGGCCCACCTGGTAGGTGGGAGCTGGAGCCCTGTGATGGTTGGCCACTGCTGTGTTGCGCTCAGCTGTGCGTTGCAGAGGCTCCCGGGTAGTCTTCCAGATCCGACGACACCGCTGCAGGTGGGCACGAACAGAAGGAACTGCGATGTCCCCCTCCTCCTCCGGGAACAGTGGGGGATTGTATCCCAACGAGGCTTGGAAAGGAGACCTGCCTATGGCTGAAGAGATGGTGGTGTTGTGCGCACACTCAATCCAGGGTAGGTGCAAACTCCAAGATGAGGGATTCCTGGTGGCGACACACCGCAGCATGGCCTCCAACTCCTGGTTTGCTCGTTCACACTGCCAGTTGGTCTGAGGATGATAGCCCGAAGAAAGGCTCGCCGTGGCCCCCAAGGCACTGCAAAAGGCCCTCCAGACTTGGGACACGAACTGGGGACCCCGGTCCGAGACGATGTCCAAGGAGATGCCATGAAGACGAACCACATGCTGGACTAGGAGGTCTGACGTTTCCTTGGCCGTGGGCAGCACCTGCAGGGGGACGAAATGAGCAGCCTTGGAGAATCTGTCAACCAGTTAGAACTACCATGTTATGGTTGGATGATGGGAGACCGGTGATGAAATCCACAGCCATGTGGGACCATGGCCTGCCGGGGATGGGGAGGGGACGGAGTAATCCAGCTGGAGGGGCAGAAGACGTCTTCCCGGTGGTTCTTGCTAATTTGCCGTTACCGGCCACGCACAACTACCGGGCACTAGCACAAGAGGCAGATCGGATTATCCTCAACACCAGAGCCTTCGCTGTGAATGCAGCGGTGTCGGAACCCATCGTCCCATTATTTCTCCCCAGCCACCTCCTCCAGCTCTTCAGAGAGGACACCAAGACGTTCCCAGACCAGCTGGGAGATGTAGTCTTTCTAACGTGTCCTGCGTCTGCCCTGGGGTCTCCTCCCTCCTCCCACATCATCAAAGCAGTCTGTTGCATCACTGCTGTAGTCCTAAAACTGTCTAGTAGTTCACATCCTGTCATGTTTTAATGCTGTTAGTCTGTGATGACACTTTTTAGAGACTGTCATTTTTTACTTCAACAAATTGTACCTGACTACAGTAACAAAGGTCAATACTAACTATGGGGACAACAAAAACTTTCCAGAGTGTCCTAATCCTGATTTAATTCATTTCTCTATTACTCTCCCAGATCTGCCACATGGACCCTGCACCTAGACTGTTTTTTTTAATAAATATTTTCCCCAAAATAAATTCCTTTTTGTTATATGTTGACTCACTTTATTTGAGGTTGATTTTCTTTTACATTCTACTTATCCACCTCCAAAAGTTGAATATTGTGGTGAATTTAATTTTAGAAATAACAAATCTAAAAAGTAAAACTTTCTTATTTTACAATAATCCCAAATAAAGTTAGCCATTTTAAAACGTTTTTTGTTTGAAATTTGGATGAATATGTCTGAGCTATTTGATATAGATCTGAATGGTGACGTGCTAATTTTTGTAGATGTAGTTCTGTTTTTATACAATATTTTTTGAAAAAAGATTATTATTCCACCATAAATTATTTCCAACTTCATTAAGGATTATTGATTACAGCATTATGAATATATCTAATATGTACAGTGTATTTTAGGTTCTTGTTTATCACTATGTTATAAAAAGGTTGGAAATACTTTAGTTTTGCTGAGGTGAGGTAAACCATTTGTGAATCTGTCACACTGAATAAACAATAGATTTAATCTTCTACGGGTAACTGAAAGGGCACAAATGAATTCAGGCATCCGATGTTTCACAACATTTATTTATATATTTTAAAACAATAAAAACAAACACATTTACAACCTAAAAAGAACTGGTACTGACATAAATAACTGCCGGAGCTTAATAACAGCCTTTTTTTTTTTTTTTTTAAGCATGCATTGCTAAAACGGATGAACTTAAACAGACCATAAAAGTGTGATTCAGCATATTAGAAAAACCACAGAACAACTAACAGCAGTCAAAGTCCTTACAATCTGATCTAAAGTGTTGCCATAATTACATTATCAAAACTAAAGAGCTATCCAGTTTGATCACAGCTGTGCTGCATTAGCATTACTGTCAGTAACACTATACCATATAGTTATTTAAAAAAGGTTTACCAGAGATGCGCATCAGAGAGGATTATGTTAAATAAATGATTTTATACCACAAGAGTCCTCACTTGACACGCTGTCTGGCTCATAATAACCAACGGTCTGAGATGTTAGCCTCCAGGAAGTGCTGTTTAACTCTACCTGTCAACCGGTACAATATTATAGTGAGTCAACAGTGTGTATGACACCTACTGGTCAGGGGGTCAGAATTCTTGATATTGCACCTTTAAGTGTGACAAACAACCAAAAAAATGAGAAATCACGAAGGGGGCAAACACTTTTTCACACCACTGTAAGTTTATCCATACAAACTGCATTGTTTACATTACCTTCAAATGATACATTGTTCTTAAAATGAAAAAAATTGGTGTGGCTGCAATTAAATTTTAAGTTTTGCTTTATTTAGCCAATTTCATGGTTGCTTTTGGCAACAGCAAGCAAGTTTATTACTGCAGTGCAGGTGTCTGGGTAATAGAGGAGGAGCAGTTTGTGTATCTACTTACAGTACAGCCAAACAGAATATTTATCATATAAGAATATCAGTGGCAGCTTTAGTCTGGCCCTAACTTGTAATTTTTCCATTCATTTATATGTATCAGAAGAGAGAGGATGTGAGTGTTTAATTTGGAAGCAGCCCTGAAAGGTGAGAGCATAGCCCCAAATCTCTAGATTAAGCCAAATCTGTTACGTTGTTATTATGACATATTATTGTGTGACATGGGTGACGACTCCACCTTTCCAGTTTCGCCGCCACTCGGGGTATAAGAGGGCTGTGCAGAAGAGGGGTGGTCTCTTTGACCTCACCGCTACCTAACGGGAGCGCTGGTATTGTAACTGTGAGTCGACAATAAATTCCTGTTCTCTTCTGCATCCAGCTTCATCTTTGGTTCTTGTTTACTGACATAACATTTGGCGATGAGGATAAAAGTATGAATCAGAATCAGAATCAGAATCAGATTTATTGCCATTGTTCATGTAGTACACAAACTAGGAATTTGTCTCGGTGCAATGCTGCAACATCAAACATGATAAAATAAAGAAATAAACTATACATACAATAAAGTGTAGAATAAGAGTGAGTAATACTAGTCAGCAGTTTAAATATATTAGCGAGCAGCAGATAATGTGGAGAACCATATAGTGCAGTCGGTAATGCAGGAAGAAAACAGTGATGATTGACATGAGTCTGGTTGAGCTGCTGTACATAGTGCACGAGAGTCAATAAGTCACTTAGTGTTCAGCAGTCTGATGGCAGAGGGGAAGAAGCTGTTCATGTGACGGGAGGTTTTAGTCTGGATGGACCGAAGTCTTCTACCTGAGGGCAGAGGGGCAAACAGTACGTGACCAGGGTGTGAGGGATCGGCTATGATCCGGCCAGCACGCCTCCGGGTCCTGGAAATGTACAGATCCTGGAGAGATGGGAGCTTGCAGCCGATCACCTTCTCAGCAGTGCGCACGACACGCTGCAACCTTAGTCTGTCCCTGGCAGTGGCTCCTGCGTACCACACGGTTATGGAGGTGGTGAGGATGGACTCGATGATGGCTGTGTAGAACTGCACTAACATCTTGGTGGGTAGCTTGAGCTTCCTCAGCTGCCACAGGAAGAACATCCTCTGCTGGGCCTTTTTGATGAGGGAGCTGATGGTCGGCTCCCACTTGAAGTCCCTGGTGATGGTGGTGCCTAGGAAGCGGAAGGAATCAGCAGTGGTGATGGGAGAGCCTGTGAGGGTGAGGGGGGGCAGAGGGGTTGTGACTTTCCTGAAGTCCACAATCATCTCCACTGTCTTCAGAGCGTTCAGCTGCAGGTTGTTGTTGTTGCACCAGGACGCCAGCTGGGCCACCTCACTCCTGTAGGCAGACTCGTCGCCGTTGGAGATGAGCCCGATGAGGGTGGTGTCATCCGCAAACTTGATCAACTTGACAGACTGGTGGCTGGAGGTGCAGGAGTTGGTGTAAAGGGAGAAGAGTAGGGGGGAAAGTACACAGCCCTGGGGTGATCCGGTGCTGATGCTAGCAGAGTCTGAGACAGTCTTTCCCAGCCGCAGATGCTGCCTCCGGTCCGTCAGGAAGTCGGTGATCCACCTGCAGAGGGAGTCAGGCACGTTGAGCAGGGACAGCTTGTCCCGGAGCAGATCGGGGTGGATGGTGTTGAATGCGGAGCTGAAGTCCACAAACAGGATCCTGGCGTAGGCTCCCGGGGAGTCTAGGTGCTGCAGGATGGAGTGGAGGGCCAGGTTGACTGCGTCATCTACAGACCTGTTGGCTCGGTAGGCAAACTGCAGCGGGTCCAGGAGGGGGGTGGTGATGGACTTGAGGTGGGGCAGGACCAGGCGCTCAAAGGACTTCATGACTACAGAGGTGAGCGCTACAGGTCTGTAGTCGTTAAGACCAGTGATCCGTGGCTTCTTGGGGACAGGGATGATGGTGGAGGATTTGAGGCAGGACGGCACGTGGCATAGCTTAAGGGAGGTGTTAAAAATGTCTGTGAAGACAGGAGCCAGCTCTTTCGCACAGTGTCTCAGGGTGGAGGGAGACACGCCGTCCGGACCGGGGGCCTTGCACGGGTTCAGTCTGGAGAACTGTTTGAGCACGTCCTGCTCACTGATGACAAGGGCAGGGGGGGAGGAGGAGGGGGCGCCTTTGATGAAGTAGGGACCGTGGAGGCTGTGGAGCTGGAGGGAGGGGGGGAGTTGGACACAGATGACGGGGTGTCAAAACGGGCATAGTGTTGGGACAATCTTTGACAAAGGGCTTTGTCATCCTGACCTTTAGGAGCCTGAGGCCGATAGTTGGTGATTTGCCTCAGTCCTCTCCACACAGAAGCCGAGTCATTAGCAGTGAACTGCTGCTGGAGTCTCTCAGAATACACAGATTTAGCTCTCCTCAGCTCTCTGTTAAACTGATATTTAACCTCCCTGTAGCAGTCCCTGTCTCCACTTTTCAGCGCTGCTTCCTTCTCCTTCCTGATCTGTCTGAGCTTAGCAGTGAACCAGGGCTTATTATTAGAGTACCTCACCCTGGTGCGCAATGGAAGAATGCTCTCCTCACAAAAGTGGATATAAGAGTTCACAGTGTCCGTGTATTCATTCAGATCATGCGTGGCTCCTTTAAACATGCCCCAATCAGTTATTTCCATGCACGTTTCCAGCTTCTCCTCAGCTTCACTGGTCCATTTCTTCGTAGTGCTCACAACAGGTTTAGTGAGCTTTAATCTCTGTCTGTATGTGGGAATGAGGTGGACCATCACGTGATCAGATAGTCCGAGCGCAGCGCGGGGAACAGCGCGATATGCGTCTTTCACTGTGGTGTAACAGTGATCCAGCGTGTTTTTTCCTCTGGTGGGGCATTTAATAAACTGTTTGTAGCGGGGGAGATCGTGGCTCAGATTGCTCTGGTTAAAGTCGCCAACTACAATAACCAGAGAGTCTGGAAAAATCCGCTCCGTGTGTTGGATGTGATCCGCGAGCATGCGCTGAGCTTCGCGCGTGTCCGTGTCAGGAGGGACGTACACAGCGACGAGGATGAATGAAGCGAACTCCCGCGGGGAATAAAATGGCTTGCAGTTAATAAAAAGAAATTCCAGGGCGGGAGAACAGTGTTTGGAAATTACCGTTACATCAGAGCACCAGCTGCTGTTGATGTATGGACACAGGAGTTGCCAATATTTGGCCGTTTTTGGAGGTTCCCTGTGAACCACCAGTCCCTTGGGTGAGGTGGTTTGCCGCATTCCAGAACTATTTGGTGGCACTGAATCTTGGTGACCTGGAGAAGTTATGGGCACGGGCAGTGTTGGTCCACAGTTTGGGTATGGAGGGACAACGCATCCTTAGTCCCTTGGGTGATAGCTTTGAGGACGTGGTTGAGCTAATGGCGCTTCATTTGCACACCCCGGAAAACGTCATCGTCCGGAGGATTCAGTTTCGGCAGCACTGCCAATGGACCAGTAAGTCAGTGCAACGATATGTTGCGGATCTACGCCAGCTTGCCGGGGACTGCCAGTTTGGAGCACTGAAGGAAGAAATGGTCTGCAACCAGTTGGCGGAGCACACACTTTGCTCAGCGGCACGGTTGAGGCTCCTTACACACTCGGGCGAGCTGACGTTAGCCATGGTGATCGAGTTAGCTCAGCAGTGTGAAACAGCAGAAAAGCTATCACAGGACCTCGGTGAGAAGGCTACACTCTGCTAATCTGAATCACAGTCAACAGCGCAGGCAGTGGACCCGGACAGCAATGATAGCGTAGAGGATAAGTCTCAGTACGCTACTGCTGTAAAGATAAGGTTCACCCTGGGATCACCCTGGTGTTTGAGTTGTTGCTCCACCAAGCTCCGTTATAAGGCTAGAGAATGTCCAGCAAGAGGAAAACACTGCGGCAAGTGTGGACTTCTGCATCATTTTGCCAGGGAATGTAAAAGGTTCGAGCGAGGCGACCAGCGACGCAAAGTAGACCCTCCCCGCTCCAACTCCCACGGTCATTCACACCATTTCCCCAAGCACCAATGGCCATACATACTGTATGATGGAATTGGACGGGGTGGCGGTGCCACTGCTGATTGACACAGGCACAGTGAGGTCCATGTTGAATTGGCCCACCGTGAGGAGTTTCTTCCCATATTACCAAATGAGAGGTTATTCAGCTCTGTTGTGTGAGTATGGCGGAAAATGGTTGGTCACGGTGGGTTCGGTGGAACTGACCGCCCGGTACAAGTCGGTGGAGGTCTCCAACCTGAAGTCTGTAGTGACTGCCTGCTACTAGAATATTATGGGCTGTGACCTTTTTTTATGGACTGGGCTTCACCATCACCAGCGGTGTTGGAGAGGAGAAGTAGGGCTGTGGTTTGTGGGACCGGCTGGTTCCGCCAGTGGTGGATGTGTCATAAACGCCCCTTCGGGGCAGAAGAACAAGCCCACACGGTAAACTGTAGTTGTGACATTTATTGAAAGAAAATACAAAATTGTGCAGAGAACAAAAATGTAAACAAGGAAAACTTACAGTCTGTGGCACTCTAGAGCTGGAATAGCTCTGGAAGAGATGAGGAGTTACTGTAACTTGGGAGAATAAGTCCAGTAACATGAGACAAAGCATCAAGCAATGCAATCCAATAATGCTGTGCTGCAGTGAAACAATTAACTGACAGTGCTTAAATACTGGGCAGACAGACGAGCAGCAGGTGTGGGCTGGGCAGGTAGGTGACCTACAGTGGGGCAAAAAAGTATTTAGACAGCCACCAATTGTGCAAGTTCTCCCATTTAAAAGATGAGAGAGGTCTCCAATTTTCATCATAGGTATACCTCAACTATGAGAGACAAAATGAGAAAAAAAAAATCCAGAAAATCACATTGAAGGATTTTTAATGAATTAATTGGTAAATTCCTCGGTAAAATAAGTATTTGGTCAATAACAAAAGTCCATCTCAATACTTTGTTATATACCCTTTATTGGCAATGACAGAGGTCAAACGTTTTCTGTAAGTCTTCACAAGGTTTTCACACACTGTTGCTGGTATTTTGGCCCATTCCACCATGCAGATCTCCTCTAGAGCAGTGATGTTTTGGGGCTGTTGCTGGGCAACACAGACTTTCAACTCCCTCCAAAGATTTTCTATTGGGTTGAGATCTGGAGACTGGCTAGGCCACTCCAGGACCTTGAAATGCTTCTTACGAAGCCACTCCTTCATTACCCAGGAGGTGTGTTTGGGATCATTGTCATGCTGAAAGATCCAGCCATGTTTCATCTTCAATGCCCTTGCTGATGGAAGGAGGTTTTCACTCAAAATCTCACGATACATGGCCCCATTCATTCTTTCCTTTACACGGATCAGTCGTCCTGGTCCCTTTGCAGAAAAACAGCCCCAAAGCATGATGTTTCCACCCCCATGCTTCACAGTAGGTATGGTGTTCTTTCTCCTCCAAACACGACAAGTTGAGTTTTTACAATAAAGTTCTATTTTGGTTTCATCTGACCATATGACATTCTCCCAGTCCTCTTCTGGATCATCCAAATGCTCTCTAGCAAACTTCAGACAGGCCTGGACGTGTACTGGCTTAAGCAGGGGGACACGTCTGGCACTGCAGGATTTGAGTCCCTGGCGGCGTAGTGTGTTACTGATGGTAGCCTTCGTTACTTTGGTCCCAGCTCTCTGCAGGTCATTCACTAGGTCCCCCCGTGTGGTTCTGGGATTTTTGCTCACCGTTCTCGTGATCATTTTGACCCTACAGGGTGAGATCTTGTGTGGAGCCCCAGATGGAGGAAGATTATCAGTGGTCTTGTATGTCTTCCATTTTCTAATAATTGCTCCCACAGTTGATTTCTTCACACCAAGCTGCTTACCTATTGCAGATTCAGTCTTCCCAGCCTGGCGCAGGTCTACAATTTTGTTTCTGGTGTCCTTTGACAGCTCTTTGGTCTTGGCCATAGTGAAGTTTAGAGTCTGACTGTTTGAGGTTGTGGACAGGTGTCTTTTATACTGATAACGAGTTCAAACAGGTGCCATTAATACAGATAACGAGTGGAGGACAGAGGAGCCTCTTAAAGAAGTTACATGTCTGTGAGAGCCAGAAATCTTGCTTGTTTGTAGGTGACCAAATACTTATTTTACCGAGGAATTTACCAATTAATTCATTAAAAATCCTTCAATGTGATTTTCTGGATTTTTTTTTTCTCATTTTGTCTCTCATAGTTGAGGTATACCTATGATGAAAATTGGAGACCTCTCTCATCTTTTAAGTGGGAGAACTTGCACAATTGGTGGCTGACTAAATACTTTTTTGCCCCACTGTAATTGCCCAGCTGTTCACACCTGGGAAACAGACTGTGAACAACAAGTGGGAGTGTGTGAGAGAGGGGGGCGCTTAAGTGTCAAAAAAGCAAAATATATACAGAAAATTGACAACATAACAGTAAAAGTCATACAAAACTCAGAAATAAATTGAGTTTGAGCTCAGAGGGAACATTAGAGCTCAGACTCATGATAGGATGATGCTGTATGATACAAACCTTGGCCTAGTATTCTGGTGGATGAGCAGGACCAACCCCACCCAGAGCCATCGTGGGAGGGTCCCGGGGCCAGAGCCCAAGTAACCCTTGCTGAGGGAACTGGGCGGCGCAGTGGGATGCCCGTGATGGTGGGTGGAGCCAAGTGGATGGCCCATTCTGCTTCTGGAGTTCAGCTGGAAGGTACTGAGGAGCGATGGGTCACAACGGCTTCGCCAGTGTCGAAAATGAAAACGAGCGGGGCAGGACCGGCTGGCACGGTGAAAGGACGTGCCACTCAGGGACACTTGAAGCCGAGTCGGGCTCTTCTGGGGGCCGCTAATGTGGTCCAACCCAGAGAGGAGGCCCAGTTGAGAGGAGTTTGAGGCAAGTGCAAACGACAGGAGGACCAGGGGTGGCTGCAGGTGGTGGCTGTTCGGGAGGATGGCTACCTTCAGCTGTCTGACAACTCATGGAGACATCCCAACGAACTGCGGTGCACCAGTGATGAGAAGGAGGTGTTTGGGCCTTGATGTGGGTCGTGCCGGGCACGAAGAAAAGAAGATGATCTGAACGGGACACGCCTGACGGGTTTCCAGGGGGTGGTTTCTCTACTGGGACTCACTGATGGTTGGGGCAGTGTTTATTTCATGATGTTGGAATGGGAGATAACCCGTTTATGTATATGTTCTGTTAAGGGGATTGTTTTACTGTATGTTATTTATTTTAGGTGCACGGCAACCTTATGTTTAAAGGACTGTGTTTTAGCAAAGACGATAGAATAACCTGTCTGGCCGTGTGGGGGTGGAACAGTAGTCCACCTGTTTCCCCCTAACTTTAGTTGTTTGTGTGTCATAGGCCTTTATACTATTGTTGTTTAGTTTTAGTGTGTGAATCGGGTTCCAAATTGGGAAGGTCTCGATCATATGTGTGCGTGTTTGGACCATTTTTGAAGGGGGGGAGTGTTATGTTGTTATTAGGACATATTATTGTGTGACACGGGTAACAGCTCCACCTTTCTGGTTCCGCCACCACTCGGGGTATAAGAGGGCTGTGCGGAAGAGGGGTGGTCTCGACCTCACTGCTGCCTAACGGCAAGGCTGCTATTGTCACTGTGAGTCGACAGTAAAGTCCTGTTCTGTTCTGCATACAGCCTCATCCTTGGTTCTTGTTTACCGACATAACAAAATCCACTCAAGCTAAGAATTTATTCTGCAGACAGAATTTGGTGGGGTTACAAATATAGCACAAGGGAGCAAAAGCAGGTGCAGCAGATATGAGGGAGACAGGAGGAAACAGATGACATCAATGTCTCTCCACACTGCAGAACACCTTGTTCTTTTCCAGAATGTGCCTCATAAAGCCTTGGTCATCCTTGAAACACAGTCATACGCTATGTTAAATGGGAAATAAACCCCTACAGTCAAGGCTGCAAGAGAAAATGAACACTTCATGAAATTGGTCTGGAGAGGTTGTGAAAAAAAGTAATATTTCACCACAGCTAGTTTCTACGTTATCAATAGAATCAGCTTGACTGTACATTTTAATCCAACTGACTTAAACTGGGGTTTTCAGTGAAGTGATTATTGTGTGCAGCTATTTTGAAATTTATAAAAAAGGACTTGAGAGATGAACTATTTCATATTCAGAAATCCATCCATCCATCCATCCATCCATCCATCCATGTTCTATTGGGGTCTGGGTCATGGGGGCAGCAGTCTAACTAGAGAAACCCGATGGATGATGCCAGCAGGCATCCCGATCAGATGCCAAAACAGCTGGCTCCTTTCAATGGAGAGAAGCAACGGCTCTACTCTGAGCCTCTCCCAGATAACTCCTCACCTGAGCTCTAAGGGTGAGTCCTACCACCCTACGAAGAAAGCTCATTTCAGCTACTTGAATCTGTGAGCTTATTCTTTTTGGACATGACCCAAAGTTCATGACCATAGATGAGGGTAGGAACTGCTATATTGACCCGCAAATCAACAGCTTTGCTTTGGGGCTCCGTTTCTCCTTCAACACAATAAACTGGTGTAGGGTAAAATGGAATTTATTAATAAATAATAAATATGATCAGGTATGAATTATTTAATTTATATTGATGTATTGGAATCTGAGCTCAAATCTCATTTCATATACATCAGAAAAGTTAATAACACTCGTAAGGGGCACCAGCTTCTATCTTTAAGAAGCAATTTGATCTTTAATTTCACTTTATACCTGTTTGATCACTCAATAAGTTAATCAATAATCAGTCTCAAAAATTTCGTGGATTTCGTGGATGTTAGGGGAAATATCTGCCCGCAGATATTTCAGGGTCCACAGTTCGACCTTTAAATTCAAGCAGTCGAAGGGGGCTGGATCTTGGCCGTATGACCCACAGTTGAAACTGGGTTCTAGCCAGATGGTGCCAATGCTTCTTCAGCGTGTGATGGACAGCTGCGCGTTGATTCCTCAGCTGCGTCTTTTCTTCATGGTAGACAAGCAGCTGCAGAGGTTTTCGGGAATAATTAAAGATATCTAATCCGATCTCAAATTAAAAAAAAAAACTTTCGGACTTTAGATAAAAATAGTAGCTTCTGGTGGGTGCTTGGTCAAGAAAAATATTATAAAAATGAGATGAGATGAGATGAGATGAGATTCAACTTTATTGTCATTACACGTGTCAAGATTAAAGTTTACATTAAAATTAAACAAACGGTGGTTTTACAGAAAGTTTAACAAAGAAAGAGTGATGAATAAAAATTGGAGTTTAACTCCGATTAAGAATTGCGCTATAAGAAATAGGAATTCCTAGGTATTTAAGAGAAAAATAAAACATTAAGATACAAAGTTACATAAACAAATTACGAGTTATCTGCTCTGTGTTCAGAAAAGCGACACGTGGTCGAGTCTTTGTTCAGATGGTCCTTTTTCTTCCTTGCTGTGTGTAGACAAAGGAGAAGATCAGAGAAAGGGAGCAGCCGGAAAGAAATCCGGGGAAAAAGTGAAGCAAAAAAAAGGGGCGAAGCAGGGGTCCCTTTCCTTTATATAAGCTCTGTTGAGTTTCGCGGGCTTCCGGCCTGACCAGAATCTCAGCCAATGAGCGTCCTTCGTGGGCGGGCTCGATGAACTTTTAGTCCAATGAACAAACAGTCTATTGTTTGGAGCGCTTTGGGATGAAGAGTTGTCATGCAGAGATTGGCTGTTGGAGTCATATGTGATATCGAGGCAAAACTTTGATACATACTGGAAGTTAATATTTCCCTTTATGTATTAAACTAAGATAAATTTAGTGATTAGTATAAATTATAAGCAGTGCTTCTAAATCAACATGCAGGAGTAAACATTCATTTAAACATTAACATGCATATATATAAAATCACAGATTAATGCATTTCACACATATTATTGATAATGTACTTTAAAGTTCACTAGTTAAATCCAGCATGTCCAGAGTTTAAGGAAATTAGCTGAGTTGTGGGTCTGTGTAGGTTTTATGGGGGCAATAAAAGTGAAGCCGGACATTGGGGAAATTCCTTAGGTTGGTTTTAACAAAAGAAGGGGGATTTCAGCTGTGGCCTGGAGGAAGAAAATCGATTTTTTTTTTGTGTTATTCCTGGATAAAACAAAATGTCTTTAAGCGGAAGAATAATTGTTGCTGAGCCAAAGTGAGATGATGCTACACTGGCATATCCACCAAACATGACGCCCTCCTTTGATGGGCTGCACCTAAAATGTTTAGAAATTATTCTCTTATTTTCAGTAACCGTGTAAAGTGTATTTCAATACATACAGTGAAGTGAAAAAATTTGTATACCCTGTATAAGCCTGTGTGTTTTTGGACTTATGGATATTTAACATTAATGTAACAAATACTCGGAGATTCACATAATGCAAGTAAACAATTAAAAATGAAATAAAGACTTTTTTTCAAATTTTCTGTAAAATGTAATTCTAAACAAATAGTGAGAAATAGATTACGACACCCCCCCCCCCCCATCTTTTTAGGGATACACCCACATTCATTCAAATGGCTAAAATAAATGTTAAAAATGTATATAAAACAAAACAACAACAAGGTTAGACATAGCTATGTGAACATTTTTTTTCAAAAAGAACTGACTATTTAAAGGGGTGTCCAAAATTTTTCACAACTGTAACCACTCCAAAAGTGGTGATTCCAGAACTTTAGCCAGGGGTTGTAGCTGTTTCTAGTGTTGTAGTGGAGACCAGACCGAGACCAAGTCGAGACCAAGACCATTGTGTACAGTATGTACGAGAGGCAGCTGAAAAGTTCATAGGGTGACCATGAACAGCAGCTCAGTGGTGCAGTGGTTAACACTGTCGCAGCACAGTAAGAAGGTCACAGGATTGATTCCACTCCTGACCATCATGGGTTTGACCCACCCCCTGACCATTGGTGACCCTTCTGTGTGGAGTTTACATGTTATTCCCGTGTCTGTGTGGGTTTACCCCGGGTACTCCAGTTTCCTCCCACAGGCCAAAAGGATGCAAGTTAGGTTAATTGGAGACTCTAAAGTGGCCCTAGGTGTGAATGTGTTTGTGTGAATGGTGAAGGGATTGTCTCCGCACCGTGGCTGCCTCATCCATCCAGGTGGATGCCCTGTAATTTCCCCACTGTGGGACTAATAAAGCATTATAAATAAAAATGATGCAGTGGTCAAATTTGACCAAATGAGGTTTATTTTACAACATAGTCTCTAGTATCAGTGTATCTGAAAAGAAACAATGTAGTTAGTATCAGAAAAAGCTCAGCATATGAACTTTTCAGCCCCCTGTAGGTATTGGTTGACAAGGTCTCGACTACAACACTAGTTGTCTATATCTAAGGATTTCAGGCCAGGACATCTGGAATTCAGTTTTTATGTTTGGCCATCAGTCACTTTAGCTGTAAAATCATTGATGTGATTTTAAATGAATGTGTAACTTGCAACAATGTGTGATTTAATGGTTTTATCATTATCTTTGTAACACTTGTAAAGACAAGAGTGTTCTTTATAGAGTAAAACATGCATTTATTTACTAACAGAAGAGATAATATATTGTCCTGAATTTTTCTCTTTGAAGTAAAATATTTCAACTAAGAATATCCAAATGCATCAACTTCATCCTTATTTTATGCTGTGGGCAAACCTAGGTTTGTGAATATTTCAGTGTTCCCGTTACACTCCGCTGTTATATTTGTCAGGTTCTGAGTCAGACGGTTTCTGGTTCAAACTTTGAGTCAGACAGTTTCATGCTGTAATTTCCTATTGCTTTTCAATGTCCCTGGAGTTAAGAATTTGCTGTTTTCCTCCTGATTCACACTACTGCCTGGTGTACCTTAAAGGCAGCGAGAACCCAAGCTTAACAAAGGAGAGAAATGACTGCCAACCATGTCTTTCTTTCCTTTGTAGCCTGTCCTCCTTCTCAGCTCACCAGTTATTTTTCCCACCAACACATTCATTTTTTGTTTTGTTTTTCTTTTTTCATTCTTCTTATTATTCCACTCCTTTAGTATCTCAGTCTAATTGTCCATTTGGTGACTTTACTTTCCATCATCCTTTCTTTTTCCCTCCTTGATCCCACTTTTTTCTTTTCACATATCCTCTCCTTTCTCCTCTCTGTCCATCTGCCCTTCATGCACAATTTACCAAACGTGACATCCATTCACCTTTCAGCCCTCAAGCACTCAGCACCGTTTCTAACACAAAACCCCCAAAAGGTAGGAAAGTGAGAGAGCACTAGAAAGGAAGAATGAAAGAGCTCAATATCAAAGGCGTTAAATTTGGTTTTGCAGAACGGACTGGAGAGTTGGAGGTGTATCGCTTCCCCAAGGGTTATGTGTGCACACATCTGACATGGTTAGAACTGTCTGCCTGTCCCTTGTATCACATTCCGACTTAAGCACCAATCCTTGGTTCTAACCACTCTGTCATTCAAACTTGAACTAAGAGATGGACTTCAAACCAGTTCCCTCAAAATCATTTTCTGAACAGCCAAGGGCCTACAGGGATTTTTTTTTTGTGAGACAATATATGTTTTCAGGGTCATTTTATAAAAAAAAAAAAAAAGTATTTTTGGCAATAAGACAAAATGAAATGAAGCAGCACTCAACACGACCCTGGAGTAAAATGTGTCATAAGTTAATATGATTAATTAAACAAGAAAAATTATCATGCCAAGACAAAAAGGTGTCTGCAGGTCCATCAAAGTTAAGGGAGGTTCTGTTTGTAGCTCAGTATTGCATGGTTGCTTTTCAGGTTCCCTTATATATATTTGATTTGATTTGATTTGATTTGATTCAATAAATAACATGTACATATAAAAACTATACATATCTATAAATGCATTCTATAAATTAGGATAACACAAAAAGTGCAAGCATTTATTTCCATTGTGGTCCAAAAACACAGATTAAACATGACAAAAACAGTAAAATAAAATATAAAGGAGCTTTCCTCCTGACTATTAAGCCTTAAAAATAAATGTTTTTTGACCAGTTTCTTAAAAAGAGGGTTGCTGTTTACACATTGAATTTGTGGAGGTAAGTCATTCCCAGAAGAGCACTGGTATATTGAAAGGAAGTCCTCCCAAAAGATTTAACAGTTGGGATTTGGAAGGACATGGTGCCTGATCTTGTGCTGATATGATGACGATTACGTATCCAATCAAAAGTGGAGGCGAGATAATTTGGAGCTGAACCATGAACAGTTTTGAAAACCTGATTTAATTTTAACTGTTTGACATGAAACTCGACAAGTAACATATCCAGCATCTCAAATTCACGAGCTCCAATGTATGTTCTGGTTGGTACATTTAACATAAACCGCATAATTTTATTCTGTGAACATTGTAGTCTAGTTTTGTATTTTTTAGCAAGACCAGTGTACAATGAAGTACAAGCGTAATCAAAATGACTCTGAATAAGGGCTGATACTACCTGTCTTTTAGTTTTAATATATGCATTTCTAATCTGTCTGTAAAGAAATTTTAATTTGGTACTTCACTTTCTTATTATGTTCTCTGCCATTTGTTCTCTAGTCAGAGACTGATCAAGAGTGACCCCCAAATATTTCACTTGTTTTTCACAATTTAAAATTTTTCCCGAACAATGCATGTACAAGGATCTGTTTTGTCGGAGTCTTGGTTTAGAACCGAATAATATGGTCTTGGTTTTCCCTAAATGAAGGGATAGCTTATTATCAATCAACCATTCTCTGTCATGTGCGCCTCTACGCGGCGCACAGAGAGTGAGATCATCCCACACACTGGATGATATTCTGCAACATTTATTGTGAAAGGAAACTGAAGTCCAACAGTGCAAAACTCAAAATGCAAACATGAAAAAACTTACAGGAAGAAGCGCTCCTGAGCGGACTGCTCAGGAGGAGATGAGGCAGGCAGGAAAAGAATTAATGTCCCGAGGAACACTCAATGGAAGGACATTGATTCCAACACATTCGAGGTAGTGGCAACAATAACGTGAAGTGACAGTGCTTAAATAGTGAATAAGCTGACAACAGAAGTGATCACAGGTGTGAGCTTGCCTGAACAGGAGAAAGGAGCTAAAATTAATCATTGGGTTGGGTTCAGCTGGTGGAAATGACAGGTGAGGGAGGGGCAGCTGGAAGCTTGACAGGGGGAAGGGCATGCCCACGCGAGGCTGACAAACCCTGACAGCTGTCAACAGAGAAGGAAACACTGGGAACAAATAAAATGACATCCTCAATAATACATAGAAACTGCAGAAATAAAACACAACAGGGAAAATGGCAAACAGAACATAAATATATGTGACAAATAATGATCAATATAGGGAGAGGCCACGAGGCTGGGTCTGGTAGGACCTCCAGAACCCAGCATGTGACAGAGCCCCCCCCCCCCAAGGGGTGGAGACCAGATGCCCAAAGCAACATCAAAAGAAAAAGAAGAAAAGGACCTCCCCCCCAAGCAGGAATTACAACAATCTACCTAGGGTGGGTACCCTGGGTAGATTTGGATTATTGGATTTGTCTTCTTTGTGTATCCCGGGTACCACGGTGTCCTCCAGCACCGCAGGCTCCTCCATCATCCGGCGGTTGAGTTCCAGGGCTGATGGACACTCAGAGGCGAGAGAAGGAGACATGAAGAGGGCAGGTGAAAAATCATTATCTGCAGCAGGTAAAGAGCACTCAGGGGATTGTATGATCTGAGTCTCTTTACCAGGAGTCAGGCAAGACAATTCATTAATAACTGGAATAGAATGAGATAGCACTTTCCTGTTCTTATCCCCTTCCATGTCCCTGGTGGGCCTGCACCCCTCTATGGATTGTGGAGGAGCCATCTCTGCAGGTATGGAGGTGAGAGGAGCCGGAGGAAAAACGGCCAACCCCTCAAGAGCAGATGAACACAAGGAGGAGAAGGAGGACACTGCAGCTTTAAAGGGAATGGGTGTTGGTGGGGCAGCAAGAAGGTAGAATTGTGGAGGAGGTTCTGCTGCAGGATTTTCTATCCCCAGTGAAGGAGGGATTGCTGACTGAGAGGTGGTGAAGATTTTTTTCCGAGACCTCTGGGAACAACTGCAATGAGTGGAAGACGAGGGGTTGGTTTTGTCGTGGAGGTGAGGAGGCTCCGAGGACCGGGAACACTCAACCTTTGGCAGAAACTCAGGTTCCCTTGGAGAAAACTCCTCTAATTCCAATTCTGGGAGGAGCCACGGCTTCACCTCCAGGAGGAGGTCAGTTTCAGCCAACAAAACCTGTCTCCATTCCTCCAGCTCCTCGGCCGATGGAGCAGGCCAGGACTCAGGAGGAGGAGATGTTGCTGCAGAGGGAGAGGCTGAAGACTTCTTACGGCGTGAGTGCTTCCTCCTCAATGGAGACGACTCAGGCATCAGAGCTTCCTCTACTGGCTCATCACACGGCAAGGAGTATATGGATAGGAGTACATCTTTAGCCTCCGGGTGAGTCCAAAGACTGGGGAATGCTTTCATTACCCACGCTCCGCTGTCCCGAGCCTCCCAGACCAAATTGGGAGAAAGGGAAGCCTGCGTCTGTGCCAAGATCCCTTCCAGGAGGCACACTGCCCATGACATGGCACTCCAAAAACAGGTGGGTGGAAAATGGTAAAAGGGAAAAAATAAAATGTGCAAAAAAATCACAACAGGGTTCTGTTCGGGCCACTACCTACTGTCATGTGCACCTCTAAACGGTGCACAGAGAGTGAGATGAACCCACAAGCTGCATGATATTCTGCAACATTTATTGTGACAGGAAACTGAAGTCCAACAGTGCAAAACTCAAAATGCAAACACAAAAAAACTTACAGGAAGAAGCGCTCCTGAGCAGACTGCTCAGGAGAAGACGAGGCAGGCGGGAAAAGAATTAATGTCCCGAGGAACACTCAATGGAAGGACATTGACTCCAACACATTTGAGGTAGTGGCAACAATAACGTGAACTGACAGTGCTTAAATAGTGAATAAGCTGACAACAGAGGTGATCACAGGTGTGAGCTTGCCTGAACAGGAGAAAGGAGCAAAAACTAATCATTGGGTTGGGTTCAGCTGGTGGAAATGACAGGTGAGGGAGGGGCAGCTGGAAGCTTGACAGGGGGAAGGGCATGTCCACGTGAGGCTGACAAACCCTGACAGCTGTCAACAGAGAAGGAAACACTGGGAACAAATAAAATGACATCCTCAATAATACATAGAAACTGCAGAAATAAAACACAACAGGGAAAATGGCAAACAGAACATAAATATATGTGACAAATAATGATCAATATAGGGAGAGGCCACGAGGCTGGGTCTGGTAGGACCTCCAGAACCCAGCACGTGACAGAGCCCCCCCTCCCCAAGGGGTGGAGACCAGACACCCAAAGCAACATCAAAAGAAAAAGAAGAAAAGGACCATCCCCCCCAAGCAGGAATTACAACAATCTACCCAGGGTGGGTACCCTGCGTAGATTTGGATTATTGGATTTGTCTTCTTTGTGTATCCCGGGTACCACGGTGTCCTCCAGCACCGCAGGCTCCTCCATCATCCGGCGGTAGAGTTCCAGGGCTGATGGACACTCAGAGGCGAGAGAAGGAGACATGAAGACGGCAGGTGAAAAATCATTATCTGCAGCAGGTAAAGAGCACTCAGGGGATTGTATGATCTGAGTCTCTTTACCAGGGGTCAGGCAAGACAATTCATTAATAACTGGAATAGAATGAGATAGCACTTTCCTGTTCTTATCCCCTTCCATGTCCCTGGTGGGCCTGCACCCCTCTATGGATTGTGGAGGAGCCATCTCTGCAGGTATGGAGGTGAGAGGAGCCGGAGAAAAAACGGCCAACCCCTCAAGAGTAGATGAACACAAGGAGGAGAAGGAGGAGACTGCAGCTTTAAAGGGAATGGGTGTTGGCGGGGCAGCAAGAAGGTAGAATTGTGGAGGAGGTTCTGCTGCAGGATTTTCTATCCCCAGTGAAGGAGGGATTGCTGACTGAGAGGTGGTGAAGATTTTTTTCCAAGACCTCTGGGAACAACTGCAATGAGTGGAAGACGAGGGGTTGGTTTTGTCGTGGAGGTGAGGAGGCTCTGAGGACCAGGAACACTCAACCTTTGGCAGAAACTCAGGTTCCCTTGGAGAAAACTCCTCTAATTCCAATTCTGGGAGGAGCCACGGCTTCACCTCCAGGAGGAGGTCAGTTTCAGCCAACAAAACCTGTCTCCATTCCTCCAGCTCCTCGGCCAATGGAGCAGGCCAGGACTCAGGAGGAGGAGATGGAGCTGCAGAGGGAGAGGCTGAAGACTTCTTACGGCGTGAGTGCTTCCTCTTCAATGGAGACGGCTCAGGCATCAGAGCTTCCTCTACTGGCTCATCACACGGCAAGGAGTATATGGATAGGAGTACATCTTTAGCCTCCGGGTGAGTCCAAAGACTGGGGAATGCTTTCATTACCCACGCTCCGCTGTCCCGAGCCTCCCGGACCAATTTGGGAGAAAGGGAAGCCTGCGTCTGTGCCAAGATCCCTTCCAGGAGGCACACTGCCCATGACATGGCACTCCAAAAACAGGTGGGTGGAAAAAGGGTAAAAGGGAAAAAATAAAATGTGCAAAAAAATCACAACAGGGTTCTGTTCGGGCCACTACCTACTGTCATGTGCACCTCTAAACGGTGCACAGAGAGTGAGATGAACCCACAAGCTGCATGATATTCTGCAACATTTATTGTGACAGGAAACTGAAGTCCAACAGTGCAAAACTCAAAATGCAAACACAAAAAAACTTACAGGAAGAAGCGCTCCTGAGCAGACTGCTCAGGAGAAGACGAGGCAGGCGGGAAAAGAATTAATGTCCCGAGGAACACTCAATGGAAGGACATTGACTCCAACACATTTTAGGTAGTGGCAACAATAACATGAACTGACAGTGCTTAAATAGTGAATAAGCTGACAACAGAAGTGATCACAGGTGTGAGCTTGCCTGAACAGGAGAAAGGATCAAAAACTAATCATTGTGACCAATCATCCGTGGGTAACTAAATCCAACATCCCAGTTCAGCTGAAGACCTTCCAGTCCTTCTGCCTCCATTTTGGGTAGAAAATAATAAAGATAACCGCACGGATCCAAGAAATACTTTTACTGGAGAAAGCCGAGGACAAAAGTTAAAAAAAAAAAAAAAAAGTCTCGTGGGCAGACTTGGAGTAGTGAGGAGATGTAGGCTCTGATAGATACTTGGTCTTAGGACCAGATTTCTCAGCTGGTTGTGGTTACGCATAAGAATACGGATGTTTTTAAAACGTTTAGCGACTTGATGGCAGCACGGGGGGTTATGCAGACAGCGGAGCTTTTTATTTTTATGTTTGTGGCAGACAAAAAACCCGGCTTAAGGGAACAGTGTTATGCCGAGAATTGCTCGCTTGCCGAGAATTGCATCCCATCGTCGCAAGCAGGCGTTTAGTATTAGTCAAAGTCAATACAACTTTGAAAAAGTGATTACCCTTTTTATCGATGATGCATAAATGCAAAATCTCAACTTTGTCTGGCGAATAAAGTAAGTAAGTAAGTAAAATTTATTTATATACAGCCATGGACAAAATTGTTGGTACCGCTCTGTTAATGAAAGAAAAACCCACAATGGTCACAGAAATAACTTGAATCTGACAAAAGTGGTAATAAATTAAAATTCTATGAAAATTAACCAATGAAAATCAGACAATGCTTTTGAATTGTGGTTCAACAGAATTATTTTAAAAAACAAACTCATGAAACAGGCCTGGACAAAATGATGGTACCCTTAACTTAATAATCTGTTGCACAACCTTTTGAGGCAATCACTGCAATCAAACGATTTCTGTAACTGTCAGTGAGACTTTACAGACTACCACACAGCCCGAGTGCCGACCGAGTCAGCACACAAACCATGACAGTTGCCCCCGTTTCCGACGCGGATTCTAGACGCGGTGTAACACCGGGCTCTCCCCCCCCCCCCAACTGGGAGGCCAACAAAACCATCCCAGGGAGGGAGGAGGGTGAAGAAAAGGCCGCGGAGGGCTAGATCCTGGCGACCAGAGTGGAGAGGAAAAAAAAAACAACAGGAGACACTACAGAGTATGAAAAAGAACACAGAAATACCCCATAACGTACTCACAGGCGGGATACTACACCCAAATAAGGGACACTAAGCCTATCGGCCATAAACAGAAACTCGGGTCTAAAGACCAAGATACATAGTTCCAAGGAAAAAAAAAACACATATCATCCCCCAACAAAGGAAAGGGGGGAGAGAAAAAAAAACACTACAAACGTTGAAACCCTGCAGTTTTAAATCCATAAACACAAACTGTACAGGCAACGAATGGACATTTAAACAAAGGAAAAACAAAAACACCCGCTAGGAAGCGGTGACATATACAATTTCATACATATACAATTTCATACATAAGACCCCCCGCACATCCCAAATGGTTACAGGAGCACCGGAATACAAATCCAGGGATGAAGGCAGTCTAAGCACCACGGCATGAAAGCCGATAGTTCGGGGGGCCGCCCTGCATCTAGCGTCCATATCGCTGGCAGGGGGAAAAGGAACAGTTCGGGTGGCCTACCCCAGTCCCATGCCAGGAAACACAATTCTTCTGGTGGCTGAGCCAGATTGCCGAACGAACAGAAAAATTTGCCGGGTGGCTGACCCAGAATGCCAAACAGGTGGGGCAGTCCTCCAGGCGGCTGACCCGCATCACCCAGCCCCCAGGACCGCAGGGGAGCAGTATGGTGATGATTATAATGATGAAGATGATGAGCCAGTCCAGCGTCAGGCGGCGGAGGATCTGCAGCTCCCTCACCGACCTTGGACTGAACCGGCACTGCACCCCTGTTGGACCCCGACCGGGTCAGCGCGGCACCCACGACGGACCCCGATTGGGTCGGAGCAGCACCCGCGATGGACCCTGATTAGGACTCGTCAGCACCCACGTCGGACCCCGATTGGGTCTTGTCAGCACCCACGTCGGACCCTGATTGGGTCAGTGCCGCACCCGCGATGGACCCCGACTGGGTCAGCGCAGCACCAGAAATGACCTTCAACCCTGGACCCGGAACCTCCCACACAGCAAGCGAGAACAACTCCGCACCCTGACCCTGGGAGAAGGCTTAGGAGAAGGAAAAGAACCGGGATCAGGATCACTGGTAGCGACAGAGCCCAGTGAGACGAGCTCGGATGCAGCGGATGGCTGCACCCGGCCCATATCCCCGAGAGGCAGGCAAAAATGCTCCAGAATTGATAGAAGGAAGACAAAATAGAGCACTTGCCTGCACTCGAGTTCTGTCGCCGTCCAGGACTTCGACGATCCGGGCTCAGGACGAAGAAGGTCATCGTCTGCTGCATGGTGGCACAGTGGTTTAGCACTGTGGCAGCACAGTTTACCCTTGGCCGGGGGATCGCAGGGATCATGAGATCGTGGGTTCGATCCCAGCCCCTGACCAACAGTGAGCTGCGTGGAGTTTGCATGTTCTCCCCATGTTGCGTGGGTTTACTCCGGGATTTCTCTGGTTTCCTCCCGCATACCAAAAACATGTAGGTTTAGGGCGCTCGCGCACGCAGCGACCGGCAGCCGGTGGCTTGTCACCAGACTGCAAACCAAATCTACCTACGGGTACAAATAAGTAACAAAAAAAAAAAATCGTCTGGCTCCCACTCAGCTACCGCGGGCCCCGCAGTCGGCATGATGTTCTTCACAGCCTGAGGAACCTCCAACGCTGATGTCCACGCTGACGACCCGCACGGCGTGGTGGCAGGGGCTCCTCGACCTGCTGGATTGGACCGCTCTTCTGTGGAGACCCGGGGACGCTTCATCGTCGGTGCAGGCTCCAAACTGCAGTCCGCTCTCCTCCTCTGCCCATGACGTGGCTGCAGGGCTGGAACCAGGCTATCCAGGGCCGCAGGCTCTCACCTCGTCGAGCGGTGTAGGCCTGGCGCCGCGGAACGCTCAGAGGAAGGAAACACAGAGGTAGCAGGTCCATTACTATTTACTGCAGCAGGTGGAGGGAGTTCAGGGGACTGTGAACCCCGAACTCCACCCCCAGGAATCAAGCAAGACAATTCATCAAATATGGGAACAGAATGAAAAGTTACTTGCCTGATCCGTGGAGGCTCGATGGAACCCGCTGCAGTGGACTTCGTTTCTCACTTGCCCCGCTGGATGGTGACGGAGGGCCCCCTGGGAAGACAAGGAGGAGCCGCTCGCGGTGGATACACGACAGGCGTCACTGAAGCAAGACTCATAACCTTCCCAGGAGCCGAGGAAGACGTCGAGGAGGAGGGGATGACAGCCGAAGCGATCCGGGCACCAGGAGCTGACGGAACAGCGGGAGGAGGTGATCCCAGGAGAGAGGCTGCGGGAATTCCCTCCTGACGAGACGTAGGAACGGCAGCTGTCAGAGAGGTAGAGTCTTTGCGACGACCCGGAACAGGATCCGGACGGGGTTCTTGCTGAGGCTTCTTGTTAGCTGTGTGACGACGGTTACCGGCAGAGGTCAAGGCGAAGGAGAGATTTGGGAAACGCCGCTCCTGCGCGGAAACAGAAGCGAGCAGGTCGGCAAACTCTGGATGGTCCTTTAACGCTGGATTCCTCTCCACCAGCCTGACTGCCGCCGTCACATGCTTTAGAACCTGCGTAGGGTGAACGGCGGAGCGAGCAGCTGCCACTCGGTCCCTGATGGAAACAGCTGTCAGACGTAGCGTGTCCGGGGGAATTCTGACTGATGACACTCTCTCTCGGGGATCACCCCTGGGTGGTGCGAACTCCTGGCCTGGAGCGGGGACCAGAATGGGATCCAGAAGCGAGGAGCGAGGATACCTCCTCTTCGGCTTCCTACCAGAGTTTCCCTCCAGCCCACGGAGTCTCTCCTGCTGTGCAGCGATGTCAGCCTTCCTCGCCGTGACTTCCGGGTGGTCGGCGTAGTGGGGAAGGTGATTAGTAGTGTCCTCAGCAAGGTCCAGGTACCAGCACAAGCCGCTGGGGAAGCGATGGCTATGAGCGTTGGAAAGGATTCCGTCAACCTCGATGAGAGCCATAATTAGCTCGTAGCCCAGGCTTATGGCGTAGCCCTTGAGCGGCGATGCCATCTCCCAGCACGCTGGTACGCTGACAAGGGAACTGACAAGTCCAATTAAACAAACTACGGCCACCGGCGTCTCTTTGGGCTGCGACCTACTGACATGGATGGCTTTCACGAGCCATCAGTGAGACACTATAGGCAGCCGTGGGTTTGTACATTTATTAAATAAAGACAGACAATGACAAAATAACAAGCCTCGTGAGGCAAACACAAATAAATACAAACACTTACATATGCACATCGAGGACGGAACCTGAACGTTGTAGGAACTGACCTCAGGGTTAGGGAAGCCAGACTGGGAAGGAAACGTTGGAACGTAAATGCAGGTCGCAGCCCTCAGCAAACAGAGCTGTTCCCGTAAATAGGAAGGAATGGATTGATCAGCTGATGAAGGGTCATCAGCTGATTAGAAACAGGTTGTTCAGTGGGGCTCCACTGACAGCCGGAAGCCCTGCTGAGACGCCGTCAAAATAAATGTCTAGAACCGCGCCAGAGGAGAGAACGGAGACTACCGCACAGCCCGAGTGCCGACAGAGTCAGCACACGAACCATGACAGAAACTGATTTCCTAATATATTTTTTAAGTACATGAAATGACTTTTTTTGGGTAATCTTAAATTTAAAGTAAAATATTCAAAAATTGCTGAAAATGTATTTTTAAATTTAAGATTACTCAAAAAATCATTTCATTTGTTTAAAATTTATTAGGTAATCGCTTTCTACATAAGTTTTTGAGTTCTGTGAACTATTCGGTTTTACAGTGCTGTTTAAAGTATAAGGTTATGGATTAAATTAAATCACCCTTTATTGTCATTCAACCAATCATGTACAGTAAAACAAAATTGTTTTTACCTATCTACAGTGTTAATCACACACACCCCATGTGTAGAATCAGAGGACCGCTGCCATGCAAGGCGCCGCCACAGATTTCCCTCCTCCATTCCATTATTGCTGAGCACCAAGCTTGGAAGATCTTCTCTTCCAAGATGGCGCCCACAGCGGTCGACATGGTGCTTCGCTGCGCTCTTTGTTTGTTTTTGTTTGTCAATTGTGTGTCTGCTTGCACTTATACCCGTGAAGAACTTTTAAATATCAGGACTTTGACCCCCACGGACCTCCTCCCAGTTTTTCTAGCCCCTGCCGCCGATCTGGTTTATTGTTTGGCTCGGAAAGTGAGACGGCGGAAGAGAGGAAGACGAGCGGGCGCTCTCGTACGACTTCGCAGGAGAGGCTCGCGAACGGCGCTGCCTGGCATATTTCTGTCCAATACCAACTCTCTCTCTAACAAGGTGGATGAACTGAGACTGCTGATGCGTTTTAAGGACCTCGCCTCCTCAGCTGTCCTCTGCTTTACTGAGACCTGGCTCCGGGAAAATATACCGGACAGCGCGCTGCGCCTCGACGGCTTCCAGCTCTTCCGTGCTGATCGTGACACAGAGCTTTCCGGCAAGACCACAGGAGGCGGAGTCTGCTTCTACATCAACTGTAGCTGGTGCTCTGATGTAACGGAAATTTCCAAACACTGTTCTCCTGCCTTGGAATTTCTTGTTATCAACTGCAAGCCTTTTTATTCCCCACGGGAGTTTGCTTCTTTTATACTGATCGCTGTGTACGCCCCTCCCGACGCGGACACGCGCGAAGCTCAGCGCGTGCTCGCGGATCACATTCAACACACAGAGCGGAGTTTTCCAGACTCGCTGATTATTGTGGCTGGCGACTTTAATCAGTGCAATCTGAGCCACGATCTCCCCCGCTACAAACAGTTTATTAAATGCCCCACCAGAGGATTAAACACACTGGATCACTGTTACACCACAGTGAAAGACGCATATCGCGCTGTCCCTCGAGCTGCGCTGGGATTATCTGATCACGTGATGGTTCACCTCATTCCCACATACAGACAGAGATTGAAGCTCACTAAACCTGTTGTGAGCACTACGAAGATACGGACCAGTGATGCTGAGGAGAAGCTGGAAACGTGCATGGAAATATCTGACTGGGGCATGCTTAAAGGAGCCACGCATGATCTGGATGAGTACACGGACACTGTGAACTCATATATCCACTTTTGTGAAGAGAACATTCTTCCATCACGCACCAGGGTGAGTTACTCTAATGACAAACCCTGGTTCACAGCTAAGCTCAGACAGATCAGGAAGGAGAAGGAAGCAGCGCTGAAAAGTGGAGACAGGGACTGCTACAGGGAGGTTAAATACCGGTTTAACAGAGAGCTGAAGAGGGCTAAATCTGTGTACTCAGAGAGACTCCAGCAGCAGTTCACTGCTAATGATTCGGCTTCCGTGTGGAGAGGACTGAGGCAGATCACCAACTATCGGCCTCAGGCTCCTAAAGGTCAGGATGACAAAGCCCTTTGTCAGAGACTGTCCCAACACTATGCCCGTTTTGACACCTCGTCATCTGTGTCCAACTCCCCCCCTCCCTCCAGCTCCACAGCCTCCACATTCCCTACTTCATTTAAGGCACCCCCCCCACCTCCCCCCCTCCCCTTATCATCAGTGAGCAGGATGTGCTCAAACAGTTCTCCAGACTGAACCCGCGCAAGGCCCCCGGCCCAGACGGCGTGTCTCCCTCCACCCTGAGACTCTGTGCGAAACAGCTGGCTCCTGTATTCACAGACATTTTTAACACCTCCCTTAAGTTATGCCACGTGCCGTCCTGCCTCAAATCCTCCACCATCATCCCTGTCCCCAAGAAGCCACGGATCACTGGACTTAATGACTACAGACCTGTAGCGCTCACCTCTGTAGTCATGAAGTCCTTTGAGCGCCTGGTCCTGTCCCACCTCAAGTCCATCACCACCCCTCTCCTGGACCCGCTGCAGTTTGCCTACCGAGCCAACAGGTCTGTAGACGATGCAGTCAACCTGGCCCTCCACTCCATCCTGCAGCACCTGGACTCCCCGGGAACCTACGCCAGGATCCTGTTTGTGGACTTCAGCTCCGCATTCAACACCATCCGCCCCGCTCTGCTCCGGGACAAGCTGTCCCTGCTCAACGTGCCTGACTCCCTCTGCAGGTGGATCATCGACTTCCTGACGGACCGGAGGCAGCATGTGCGGCTGGGAAAGACTGTCTCAGACTATACTAGCATCAGCACCGGATCACCCCAGGGCTGTGTACTTTCCCCCCTACTCTTCTCCCTTTACACCAACTCCTGCACCTCCAGCCACCAGTCTGTCAAGTTGATCAAGTTTGCGGACGACACCACCCTCATCGGGCTCATCTCCAACGGCGACGAGTCCGCCTACAGGAGAGAGGTGGCCCAGCTGGCGTCCTGGTGCAGCAATAACAACCTGCAGCTGAACGCTCTGAAGACAGTGGAGATGATTGTAGACTTCAGGAAAGTCACTACTCCTCTGCCCCCCCTCACCCTCTCAGGCTCTCCCATCACCACTGCTGATTCCTTCCGCTTCCTAGGCACTACCATCACCAGGGACCTCAAATGGGAGCTGACCATCAGCTCACTCATCAAAAAAGTCCAGCAGAGGATGTTCTTCCTGCGGCAGCTGAGGAAGCTCAAGCTACCCACCAAGATGTTAGTGCAGTTCTACACAGCCATCATCGAGTCCATCCTCACCACCTCCATAACCGTGTGGTACGCAGGAGCCACTGCCAGGGACAGACTAAGGCTGCAGCGCGTCGTGCGCACTGCTGAGAAGGTGATCGGCTGCAAGCTCCCATCTCTCCAGGATCTGTACATCTCCAGGACCCGGAGGCGTGCTGGCCGGATCATAGCCGATCCCTCACACCCTGGTCATGTACTGTTTGCCCCCCTCCCCTCTGGTAGAAGACTTCGGTCCATCCAGACTAAAACCTCCCGTCACATGAACAGCTTCTTCCCCTCTGCCATTAGACTGCTGAACACTAAGTGACTCTCGTGCACCATGTACAGCAGCTCAACCAGACTCATGTCAATCATCACTGTTTTCTTCCTGCATTACCGACTGCACTATATAGTTCTCCACAGTATCTGCTGCTGGCTAATATATATTTTAACTGTTGACCAGTATCACTTAATCTTATCCTACACTTTATTACATGTATAGTTTATTTCTCTTATCTTATCATGTTTAATGTTGCAGCATTGTACCGAGACAAATTCCTAGTTTGTGTACTACATGAACAATGGCAATAAACCTGATTCTGATTCTGATTCTGATTCTGATTCTGATTCTGGATGGCAGGAAGTTCCGCTTTTATATGGTCTTCGGCATGACCCAGCCGGGATTTGAACTCCTGCCTTCCAGGTGTGGGCGGATGCTCTTTAAATATGTAAACTGAAAGACTACAGACAGACTCATGGAAGTTACTCATGGTTTTTGAAGAGTTCCCAGGGAGAAGTAATTAGCAGTCCTCTGGATCAGCTGCAGCTCTCAAAATACAATACAATCCATTTGCGTTGTTCTTCTCATTGCATGCTTCTTTCATTGGTCAGAAAACAGGAGGTGAGCTTTGAGAGGGGAACTGCCATAATCGTATTTGCTAACGTATATAGTCTGAGACAAGATATGGTCCACTAAGCAGTTTCAAAAAAGCTAAATATTACTCTTTTATTATATGACAACCTACAACTTTAATTATGTGGAAGATTATTTCTTAAATTAACAAAGATCATATGTGCAACTTGTAGCAAAAATCGATCTGAATCAAAAGATAATTTCTCTCTGGCCATTCACTCCAGTGGGGATTTTGCCAAGTAAGATCCCATATGTAGAAGTAGAGTTGTGTGACTTAAGCTCTCCGTTGCTTTTTTTTGAAGAGGTCCTCGGATTTTTCAGTGTTATTTAATTGTAGTTTGCATTTTTTCCATAAATGTTTTTTTTTCTATGTTGATGCATTTACATTTTTTTTTTCATAAGGATCTCATTTATACTATGGAGGTTTTGGAGGGAGTGGTTTAAAAATAGGCATTTTTTTTCTGAGAGGTTGTTCATCAATTCCTTGCATAGTTGTCTCATTTATACCTTGCATTTTTTGGAGAGGTGGTTATTTAATAATTTGTATTTTTCAGAGAGCTGGGTCATTTATGCACTGCATTGTTCAGAGAGTTGGGTCCTTTATAGTTTGTGATTTATTGTATGTGTAGCTGTTTTTTAAGTTTTGTTGATCACAGAGCTGCTTTGTGTTCCGTTGTTTGTGTTTGGGGCTTCAGTAAATCTGACAAAATTAGAGTTTGTGTGTCAGTGTGTGCATGCTTCTCAGGTTCACTTATATGTAAACTCAAATGCTAATCGTTTTCTGAACTACTTAACGGCAGTGGCTCAGGAGGTAGCGCAGGTCATCTAATAACTGGATGGTTGGCCGTTCGAATCCTGATCTCCCCACATATCCTGCCGTTGTGTCCCTGGGCAAGACACTTTACCCCGGTGGGTCTGGACAGCGCCATGTTGGGCAGCTATGCCGCCATCACTGTGTGAGTGGGTGGATAGCAGGATCTGTAAAGCGCTTTGGTCATCTAGTGCTGAGAATATAAGTGAATACATTTAATGCATCAGCATGTTTAGTCTGGCAAATGCTGGCAGAATAACTGTTTGCTGCACCAGCCAACCTGAGGCCTCAAAAAAAAAAAAATAAATAAATTTATATATATATATATATGAAAGTACCTGTAGTCCAAATAGGACCACTATACCAATCTGGGCTTAGTCATTATTCCCACATTAAGTCTTAGCGTACGGACTTAACACAAAACTTCTTTGTCATTTTTGGCACCCACCATTTCCTGTGTTGGACAATAATCGTACGAGGCATACTGAAGTTTGTTCCTTGTCAAGATATCAGGGTTACTTGCATTCATTTCAGACTGTGTTAATCAGTTGTTTTTAGTGCTGCTATTCTCCAGATACAGTTAGATTTAAAGTGATGGTTGGAGGCTGCAGGGAAGAGCTGTACAATCAAATAAAAGCAAAGGAAGAAAAAGATATAACTAGGTGAGACAAGATAAGTCAAGACAAGACAGCGTGAGGGAAAAGAGTAGGACAGAGGAGGACAGAACGGCCAGGACTCGATGAGAGAAGATCTACATGGGGGTGAGACATGAAGTGATAGAGGAAAGATAAAGGTTGGATCAACAATTTGTCTTTATTTCCATACTGTTTGCCCTCAATATCTATTAACTCCAGTGACTTATTAGTCAGCATGTTTCCCCTTTAAAACTCTGTAAATTATGTTGATTTATTATCACCTATTTTTGGTTAATTTTGCTTATAATCTTGTCACTGTCTATTGATGTGTGAAATGCATACACAGTAACAAGATATTCTGTCACATTAAGTGCAGTTTTTAGATCATTACAGGAAACGACCCCCATCTTCTATTTTTTTTCTTTTATCTCTTCTTTCTAGTCTTTTCTGCTACTTTTTCTTTTGATACTAATGAAAGGTTGCTGTTTTTTGAAGAATAAAAACATCTCACTTCCTTTCTGATTACTTTTATGTTTTGAAGACACAAACTTTTTTCACACAGCATTATAAATGTTAGAGAACAGTGATGCAATTCCAACTTGCAGGGAATCTCTAAGAATGGGAGTCATGGCGGCTATTTCAATAAAAAGAAGAATTAGCCCCGTCTCAAACAATAATTTAATCCTGTAATCTGTAACAGTATCCAAATGTGCAACCCCGTTCTCATTTCAGGCACATTCTATGTTGTCATTTGCATCTCAGAGGAAAAAATGGCTTGATAGAAAGACAGAGCTTGGGGAAATTCTTAGGCATGTGTGTGAAGTCAGCTGGAATGTATTCCAGCCTGTTCAGCACTACATCAAAACAGATGGCATCATTTGGAACAATCTTCAAGATATACCTGTCATCTATTGAATATGGCTGTCCACAAAATTTATTTTAATTTTCTATATATGTTTAGAAAGATTATATGAATGAACAGCCCAGTCTCATTCTGGGGCGTATAATACTGTATGTTGGCATTCAGTCACTGTCTGCCTGCACCGATATGCTTCTCATAGTGATGAATGAGGCTGCGGCATTATTAACATAGTTAAACGGTGTGCCCTGACAATGAGGAAGGCAACATCTGTTCTTTATTCATAATAAATCCTAACCTTTTCCCATCTATTTGTTTAATGCCTAAAGTTTCAAGTAAAACTTCAGACAAAAATGAAATAAAAATAATGTTAAAAAAAAACAACCATGCACTTGTCTCTCATGCATATGACCATTCTCTTTCACCACCCTTTCTAGCTCTTTAGAAGTATGCTGTGATTTTTTTTAAACAATTTTACATCATTGTTAGCAGCTTCACATTGTATGTAATTATAATAAATTTCATTTGCATAGCACTTCTCATTTGCTAAGACAAATCCTGG
The DNA here is from genome assembly GCA_020510985.1 of Pholidichthys leucotaenia. NCBI lineage: Eukaryota > Metazoa > Chordata > Actinopteri > Cichliformes > Pholidichthyidae > Pholidichthys > Pholidichthys leucotaenia. The sequence goes on along the minus strand of CM035844.1, from coordinate 376,336,449 downwards.
GATGCTTTTCAAACACAAAACCAGCAAACACACTGCATTAGAGTATATTATAACACAAAGCATCAGGGCTTCAGAGGGGCATCCTGTACGTCATTGCTGTGACACAGTAGGGCCCTGGCCAAACATGCTACACAAACATGTACAGATCACACCCCTTGACTTAGGCTTATCTTTGCTCAATGATGAAAAAGTTCATCCTGGAGGCATGCCGATGTTAAGAAAAAAGATTTTAACTCAAGCTTTACCAAGCTTTTATTGCAATCATTTTTTTCTAATTTTATTCTTTTTCATTAAAATGTAAAACTGACCAAGTTATCACTGTCAGAATTTTTTGATTGTCTCTCTTCCCAACCAAGATACAAATCTAGTGTAATGTATTTATATACTTTTTTGACCCATTCATTTTTGTTGATGAACTAAAAAAAAAAACAAGCAAAGAATGTATACATATTTATCTTTATCTTTAAATGGATTTTTTTTTTTTCATTTTGCCTTTAGCTAAAGATGAGAAACCCAGCGTGACATGATTCAAGAGCCCCTTTGTGTCATCGGATAGAGGTTATGGCCTGTGGACTTCTTCCTTTTTCAGCTGAGCTGATGTCATCTGTATTTGATACACACAGGTTGACACATTACCCTCATCACCCTTCTATCTATCTTTAATGTCTCCTCCTAATGAAGCGTAAACACTACTGATCAGTAATTCTTCTGATTTAGCATGTCACTCACTCCTCGGGGCTTTTCTCTGACAGGTTATCTCAGGTTTTCTTCTTCTTCTTCTTCTTCTTCTTCTTCTTCTTCTTCTTCTTCTTCTTCTTCTTCTTTTGGCTGCTCCCTTTAGGGGTCACCACAGCGACACTGCCTCCATCTCACCCTATCCCTTGCATCTTCCTCTGTAACACCAACCCTCTCCATGTCGTCCTCCACTACATTCATGAGTCTTCTCTGTGGTCTTCCTCTTTTCCTCCTGCCTGGCAGTTCCATCTTCAGAATCCATCTTCATCCATCTTCAACTGCTTAATCCTTTCTGGGTCGTGGGGGGGCTGCAGCCTATCCCAGCATCTTTGGGCGAGAGGCAGGGTACACCCTGGACAGATTGCCAGTCCATCGCACGGCCAACACAGAGAGACAGGCAACCATTCACTCTCACATTCATACCTAAGGACATTTTAGAATCCCCAGTTGAAGCCAGTTAACCTAACTTGCATGTCATTGGCCTTTGGGAGGAAACCGGAGTACCCAGAGTAAACCCACGCAGACATGGGGAGAACATGCAGACTCAACACAGAAGGAGGACCGATGGTCTGGGGGTGGGATTGAACCCACGAAGTTGTGACCTTCTTGCTGTGCTGCCACAGTGCTAACCACTGCTGCACCATGACAACATCCTTTGCCCAATATATCCACTGTCCCCCCTCTTCACATGTCCAAACCATCTCAGCCTTGCCTTTCTTACTTTGTTTCCAAACCTTTCAACCTGAGCTGTCCCTCAGATATACTCATTTCTAATCTTATCCCTCCTAGTCACTCCCAATTAAAATCTTAACATCTTCAACTTTGCCACCTCCAACAACATCTCCTGTTTTTTTTGTCAGTGCCATGTCTCCAAACCATACATCATAGCAGGTCTCACTACTGTCTTGTAAATCTTCCCTTTCACTCTTGCTGCTACCCTTCTGTCACAAATCACTCCAACACTCTTCTCCACCCACTCCACCCTGCCTGCATTCTCTTCTTCACCCCTCTTGTGCATTTTCTATTATTTTGGATGGTTGACCCAAGGTATTTAAACTCATCTGCTTTCACTACCTCGATTCCTTCCATCTTCACCGTTGCACCTGCCTCCCTCTCATTCACACTCATGTATTCTTTCTTGCTTCTACTGACTTTCATTCCTCTTCTCTCCAGAGCTCACCTCTCCAGGTTCTCTTCCACCAGCTCCCTACTCTCACTATAGATCACAATGTCATCTGCAAACATCATGGTCCATGGAGACTCCTGCCTGACCTCATCTGTCAGCCTGTCCATCACCATGGCAAACAAGAAGGGGCTCAGATCCGATTCTTGATGTAACCCCACCACCACCTTGAACCCATCTGTCACTCCTACCGCATACCTCACCTACACGCTGTCCTCATGCATGTCCTGCACCACCCTCACATACTTCTCTACCACTCGTAACTTTCTCATACAGTACCACACTTCCTCTCTTGGCACCCTATCATATGCTTTCTCTAGATCCACAAAGACACCGTGCAACTCCTTCGTACCTTCTCTATACTTCTCCATCAACACTCTTAGAGCAAACATTGCATCTGTAGTACTCTTTTTTGGCATGAAACCGTACTGCTGCTCACTGATTGTCACCTCCCCTCTTAATTGTCACCTCTTTATCTCAGGTTTACTACCACAGTAAATTAAAATGGTCATTGACTACACTTTTTTCCACATTTTAACAGCCCACTCAAATCTTAATGAAGTGTTTGTGACATATTTTGTTCAGATTTTCTTTATTTTTTTAATTATCAAAGCAAAGTTGTTTGTTTATTTTTCCTGGCTTTCTTGAAACACTCTAATTTAAAGCCTGTCACTTTAAGAAAAATTTTTCAGCTGTTCATGTCATTAACCCTCGTGCACCATTACACGGTGCACGAGGGAGGAAATGAGAAACCCAAAAGCGAGAGTAGATTGTGCACTTTTATTAACAAACCCAATGAAATGACACGTCCAGTAATGTCCACCAATACAGAGAATTGAAATGCAGAGTTAAATGGCCACCAGATATATGGGGTGCCGCCTGGATGCTCTATAGCCAGGTGAGGGTGAAGCCTAGTGCTGCAAAGTTGCTGCCAGCACAGGGAGAAAGGCAAATGACTTACCGAACTGGAGCGATCTGGGGCTTCCTGTGTAGTCTGGCGGATGAGGGAAAACACGCAAGGTCAGCTACTAACATCCAGGGATGAACATCTGTAAATGTCAGGCTGCATGAGTGAAGGAAGTTGTACAACATTCGTGGAGAGCTAGCTGCCATGAATAAGGGCGAATGCTGCGGTGATCTCTTCCTACTAACTCCTTGTTTAAATAATAATAAACTAAATGAGGAAATAGATCACCGGTGTGGGAAATCGTGGGCTGGACTAATGAACCTCAGGTGTGCATGAGTGAGTGTCTGCGCGTTTGAATGAGAATGAATGGAGTGTGTGTGTGCACATAAGATAAGATAAGTTTATTTGACAGGGACAGTGCAATAAACATAGACAATTAATCAATGACAATCAATCTGATGTGTTGCACATAGAGTGTATAGCTATTAGCTAATTTGCAACTCTTGTCCCTGGATGGGCTTTAGAAAAGAGAATCAAGTAAAGAAAAAAAAAGAAAAAAAAAACACAATAACCACATACATCAATGCAAAAAAGTTTATAAATACACAATTATAAATATTATAAATATTATAATACATGTGTATGTGTGTGGGAACACCCATTAACCGAGCACAGCTGATGGCACTGACAGGAGAAGGGGGCATGCCCGAGCTGTCAGGAAGCAGAGGCCAAGAGCTCCCAGATGCGCCAGATAGAAAATAGGGAAAATAACTAATAAGTTAGAACTGGGTTTGGAACAGCCAAACCAAGATTCCTGACAGTTCAAGTCCACCTTTCCTCTTACGTCAGTTAGCCATTAGCTGACTAGCTTCTAGCCTCCTTCTAGCTTTGATGAGCAGCTCTGGTTCACCGATTTGCAATCATTTGTGCGCCTCAGGTTAAACCGGCCCACCCTCCAACAACCTCGCCAAGACGCCACAACAATTCACCAGCACTGCGTGCCAGGAGACCCACCGATCACCGCAACCCGAGGCCGCTGGCCAAGCCACGGGATTTCAAAGGGCAATGCCTGGCTTGGTAGTACTCCGCTCCTCTCCCACGGCCAGCCAGGGGATGCACCATCATGAAATGGCTTCCCCACGCTGCCCACGAAAGTATGCCGGAAGAATGGTAGGAGAGCTGGCCATGAGAGCCAGCAGCTCAAGGCAGCAGCCCCAGGTCACGGCACAGGCAGTTGTCACGACCAGGGGCTGCTGCCTGGTGGTGTTGGCTCTCATGGCCAGCTCCCCATGAACGGTACACTGGCGCCGATGATCCGTTGTGAAACCACGGTGAAACCACTTGGAGATGGGCCGGAGTGACGCGAGGCACATTGTGGACTGTGGACTGGTGAACCAGGTGATAACAAGGATGGTTATTATGGTGACTAAGACTTGAAGAAAGTGTGACCAATCATGGAAAAACCAGGAACAAGTCCCTCGAAGGGTATTTTAGATAAATAGATACTGTAGACGTACTTTTTTATTGGTCATTTACAGATACTAAAAGTGAGGAATCTAAGCTTTCCAAAGACGTCTAACACATGGAAATCTGAAAAGATTTGAAGATGATGTGGCCATTTGAATGTTAGCACCTCTCAAACTACTTCTCTGCAAAAATCAGGTTCAAAGTTTCCAAGGATTGTCATCTTCCAGGGGAGCCAGGTAGGGGGCGCTAACAAAAGCTGGTCATTTGCATGACTTAGCATGAGCCCAACCACCTTACAGTGCTTATCAAAAGGAGCTCAGGAAACACTCCTTAAGCTGCTTAAGTAGCCACATGCTTCTATCTGAACGTGCTGCTGATTGGTCGAAATGAATAACACCGATGTGTGAATAGCCAAACAAACCGAATATGTAAATCAGCTGTGGTATCCATTCCCTCGAAACTAGGAAATGGTCTCACTGATATTTCCCTCTTAAACTACTCTATTTCAAATACAAAGTTTATGGTTTTAAAATCTCCCACACTGTTATTTGAAGCATGGAGTAGCTTCTTCATGATTTTAATTAGCATATTTTGCAAAAAAATGAAAATCACATTAAAAAAAAAAAAAATTCTGTGTTTTTTAGGACTCACGTCAGGTCAACTTGTTGCTGGTTTACTTGTGGCTGGTCACAAAAAAATGGTGTTATAACTGTAACACCACTACTTTTGCAGTAATGTGCTGTGTAACGAAATTACTGTTTAAAAATTCAGTAGTGCATTACAGTTACTGGAATTTGATCAGATGTGTTACTCAAGTTACTTGTTTTATTAATATGGATAGATATTTTTACCACAAATAAATATAGACTGATCCTACGTAGGTGGTGCAGCCGTCAGTCTTCTCCGTGGGTCGGTTTCCTGTCCTGCTCGCACCGCAACCCAGCGTGAAGAAATGCCATGGCAGGGGCAACTTCTCATATCGAGCCCTTTTCACCTGTTGTCTGAGCGGTGAGTAGCCCCCAACAGCTCCTACCTCTGTGGTTAAACATGAGTATTTTTAGAGCAAGAAGCTCGCATTTAATGTCTGCAGTTGTGTAAATGTGTAAGCTGTGTAAGTAATTGTACCCAGCAGCACGGAGACCACCCACAAGTGCGACCTGTGTGACAGGGACTGCCATTTGCGCATCGGCCTGTTCAGCCACAGGCGGTGCTGTTCCAGCAGAGTAGACGTTTAGGATTCTCTTCCATGGTCATCATAGACCGACGGAGGCCGACTAGAGCGACTAGAGTAAGTAACTGTGTAAGTTTCTTACCGCACAGAAAAAAAGTGACTGTGATTTGTTGCTGTAAAGAACAGCTTCTTTTAAGATGAACTTTCATTTATCTGTACTTTCTGTTTTATTTTATCTTTTTCATTTGCATGCTGTTGTGATATGAAACTATTTCATGGAATCATCTGCTAAATATACATTTTTAATGGGCTGGTCCAGGGGCGTCAAACATATGCCCCGTGGGCCAAAAACAGCATACCAGGGGGTCCAAAATTTTCTCTGTGAATTTACAGCTTTATTTCTGGTAAATTTCTGACTTTCTACTGATTAGAATAGTTTGTAAATCTGAGACATTTTTTTCTCTGTACGATGAAACTTTTTTCTTCAGTTTTCTTTTTCTTCTTTTTTCTGATGTGAACAACGGGCCCTTGATCTTGCTATGTGTGCAAGATGATTTAAGTATGCATTTAAAAGTAACGTGAAAGTTACTTGGAAAAGTTACTTTTTTAGTAACTTGCCCAACACTGCAAATAACTGTCACAGACCTCCTCGTGTGCTTTTACGCAGTACACAGAATAGGGGAAGGATGGATGGATTTATGCACAGGGTTAACACCACAACACATTTAAGCCCCTTTTCCATTAGTGCCAGTACGGTATGGTACGGTACGGTACGGTTTGTCTGCTTTTCCATTAGGGACTGCAACTGCTAACAGTTCCGATTTTTCAGAACAGTTCCCATTTTTTCAGAACTGCTAGATTGAGGTTCCATGGGTACGGTCCCGGTGACGAAAAACACTGCAGGCCACTAATTGGTCCGGGCGTAACGTCATGAGAGTGGGCGTAACGCTGACTTTCCAGAATCGCGAGCTACCATTTGCAAAGATTCGTCTATGATCCAGCAAGCAAGTGATATAATATTAAATTAGATTAGATTCAACTTTATTGTCATTACACATGTATGAATACAAGGTAACGAAACACAGTTTAGCATCCAATCAGAAGTGCAAAGGACAGCAGGGCAGTATATACGGTAATTAACAGTATGTGCAATTTAAGCAAATATATGCAAATATATGCAGCAGTGCAGAAAGTTAAAAGTACTGTTATGTGCAAATAATGTGCAATAAGTTAGATGCAGTTATGTAGTTATGCAGTTATGTACAGGTGAGGATGGTAAAAGATGATTGTAAGAGAGTCAGCGGGGAACTAAGTTCAATAACGTGACAGCTGTTGGAAAGAAACTGTTCCTAAACCTGCTGGTTATATATAAGCAACAACGATAGCATGGCTTCACAGAAATCAACACTGCGGTCCAGCAGAGTTTTCTGTGCGTTTGGGCTGATGAGGGAATCCAGAGGGAAGCAAACGGAGCCACCCTGGGAAGTATACGGAGCCGCCCTGGGAAGTAGACAGAGCAGCCCAAACTGAATTGAATGCACGTCTGCGGGAGTACCCAACTTCAGCAGTTAAAGCCGTGATATTAGGATATAGAGGATAGTGAGTGATGTGATATGCACCTTTTACGTTATTTATCCCAGCAGTGGAAAGTTCTCTTTGGACAGACAACCACGTTGTTGTTCGTGATCAAGCGATGAGCTAGCTAGTTAGCCATCAGTACTATGTCCATCCTTGTATTGTTGGTCAATGCTATGTCCATCCTTGTTGCCTTTGTGTTGACAATATCTGATGAAATAAGCCAGTTGTAATCCTCGTTAAAAAGGTGTTTTTTTACATGTTGCATTTTTGTGCTGTGCATGTACTTAAGTTGTGTGTATTTTCGTTGTAGAGTCTGACCAGAATCTGCTCTGACAATGGCTACGTTTGGCACGACACAGCAATGTCACTGGTAAGTTGCACATCTTGTTATTTACAGTCAAATCTTTTGCTTTTTAAGGTAAAGTATAGGTAAAGTGCCAAATTTAAAGTAGCACAGTTTCCACTTAATATGAAAGGGACTGAACTGAGATTTATTTGATTGTGTGAATATTAATTATAGAGTAATCGAAAATGAATGGCACATCCAAAATAGCCACTGTAAAATAAACCGCTTGTTTATTTATTTATTTATTTTTTTTATCAGATCACTTCTGTGATCCTTTATGAGTTATAGTCATAATAGTGTATCTTGCACTTTGGGAATGGGAATTGTTCATGTAACGGATGCCAACTAGTACTGTTCGGCGTAGAACGTTAGTAAAAAAAAAAAAACCTCCCTCCCGAAAGCCTCATACAGTATCGGTAGCGCTGAGCTATCGGTCGGACCTTTAGCTCAGCGTGATCGTGCTGTGTCTCCCATGCTCGAACTGTGTAGTTGACTCAGAGGTCGCGGGTTCGTGTCCCGTCTGGGGCGAACTGCGCAGGATGATCTCTGTCACAATGGTGCCGTGAACCCGGGATGGGAGTGAGGTTTAAGGGGGAGAGTGTAACGGATGCCAACTAGTACTGTTCGGCGTAGAACGTTAGTAAAAAAAAAAAAACCTCCCTCCCGAAAGCCTCATACAGTATCGGTAGCGCTGAGCTATCGGTCGGACCTTTAGCTCAGCGCGATCGTGCTGTGTCTCCCATGCTCGAACTGTGTAGTTGACTGAGAGGTCGCGGGTTCGTGTCCCGTGTGGGGCGAACTGCGCAGGATGATCTCTGTCACATTCAGTCACCATTAGAATTTAGTTTATATGTGCAGTTTATAGTATTTCGTCTTTAAACTCATCCAATAAAAGAACACATTACAAATATTTGAGACCCATTGTAGTGCTTCTTTTTACATATTATACAAGCACAAAACACCGCTCACACTTGAAACCAGGGCGACACAGCGGTGGCTAAACTTTTATTGATAACGTTATTTCTCAAAGGTGTTTAAAACTTGTTTTAATTATCTACCACCCATTTCTGTCTTTCATGTAGACAAAAGGAAAATGATCCACCAAAACCAGACCTTGCCTCACTATTTACAGAGATGCAGGCTGAAGATCTGTGTGAGGGGCAGATCCAGTTGCTTCTCAGTGAGGCAGTGTGGCCGGCGTGTGTGACCCATTCTAATTTTTTTTTTTTTTACAGTTTGAATTTTGCACATTCTAAATAATCTGGAATTTGCTGCTGATTGTAATAAACAATTTAGTGACTTATGTCTTTGCATCATGACTTTCTATTTTGTCTGTTAAGCCACTGTTGAAAAAGAATCAACAGTACAAACCATTTACCAGTGACTTTGAAAATAATGGCTCATTTTTGAGAAAAGTAACCAAAAACAATTATTTGCTTAAGACTGTATTGTTGGATGTGCCAGTGCAGATGACACTGCACACTTTAGTGATAGTACCAGTATATGGAGGAATTCTGGGCCATATTAGCATCTGGATTTCCTAATAATGGGATAGAAGAGAGAACCTGCAGGGTCTTGGCCCTCCATGGCACATGTTTGGACACCCCTGAGTTTGGGTTTAATGGGATTTAACATTTTAACACTAACTGCTTTATGGTTCATAATTCTGTTGGCAGACTTACACCAAACCAAAAGTGATTTCTCAAACTGCTGGATTGTTCTTAGACAGCTTTTCTAATATCTGTATTTAATTTATGTCACTTGGTGGTAACAACACAGAAGTCGAGAAAGATCTGCAAAACGTACAAAAGTTTATTGTCAAAATTCCCAGTGCAATACTATATGAATACATGTATAGTTCACTGTTGATGCAGAGAATATATATTTATACAGTATCTACATGTAGTCAGCAATACTCAATATGATATATTTTCAGTTAATCCATGTATTTCTCCATGTAACCTTGTGACTGCATTATTTTAATGCTTTTCAAATCAAATCAAATCAAATCAAAGTTTATTGTCATATTGCTGTACATACAACTGTAGTGCAGGCAAGATGAAATTGCGTTTCTCTTGGCATCCATATAAATAGAAGCAGCATGATATAAGACACACTCAGACATATCTTCACCCCCCCACCCCACCCCCCCATCCATTCACACATCCCTGAGTCATACTTGGGAAAAACTAACTAACTATAATATACAAATAATATACATAATGTCCGTAGGTGCAGTAGTGTGTATAAGAGATTCCGGGTCAACTGTTCAGCATCCTGACAGCTTGTGGAAGGAAGCTGTTGATCAGTCTGGTGGTTCTGCCTCTGATGCTCCTGAATCATTTATCAAATGACAAAAGTTCAAAGTGTTTATGCAGAGGGTGAGAACGGTCCTTGACAATGTTCAGTGCCCTGCTCCTACAACGGTTCTGAAAAAGTTCTTGGACAGAGGGGAGGGAGACTCCAATTACCCTCTCAGCTCCCTTGACTATCCTCTGCAGGGCTTTTTTGTCTGACATATTGCAGCTGGAGTACCATGTAGCAATGCAGTACGTCAGAACACTCTCCACCACACCTCTGTAGAAAGTCCTGAGGATGCAGATGGGGAGAGAGGCCTGTTTGAGTTTCCTCAAGAAGTGCAGTCTCTGCTGAGCCCGCTTCCTGATCCCCAAGGAATTCTTGCTCCAGGTCAGGTCCTGCGAGATCTGCACTCCGAGGAACTTGATGTTCTCCACTCTCTTCACTAAACGGCCGCCGATGCTGAGGGGGACGTGTTCAGGCTGTGACCGCCGGAAGTCGATAATCATCTCCTTCGTTTTGTCCACGTTGAGCACCAGATTGTTCTCCCTGCACCAGCCCTCCAGGTCTCTCACTTCTTCCCTGTACATTGATTCCTCATCCCTCTGAATAAGTCCCACCACCGTGGTGTCATCTGCAAACTTAATAATCTGGTTCCCCTCGTGTCTAGATACACAGTCATGTGTTAGAAGTGTAAACAACAGTGGACTGAGTACGCACCCTTGAGGGGATCCGGTGCTCAGCGTGACAGAGTTGGAGATGTTGTTTCCAACCCGGACAGACTGAGGTCTCTCAGTCAGGAAATCCAGGATCCAGAGACATGTGGCGGTGTTCAGACCAAGAATGAGTAATTTCTCCATCAGTCTCTGTGGAATAATGGTGTTGAATGCTGAACTGAAATCAATGTACAGGAGTCTGGCTTAGGTGTCTTTCTGGTCCAGGTGGGTGAGGACAGAGTGTAGGGTGGTGACTATAGCATCCTCCGTGGAGCGGTTTGAGCGATATGCAAACTGGAGCGGGTCATGTGATGCAGGGAGGCAGGCTGTAATGTGTGGTTTGACAAGCCGTTCAAAACACTTCATCACAATTGGTGTCAGTGCAACAGGATGATAGTCATTCAAACAGGACACAACTGGTTTCTTTGCCACCGGTACAATGATAGAGGTCTTGAAGCATCTGGGAACAATGGCCTGACTCAGGGAGATGTTATAAATGTCAGTCAGGACATCCGCCAACTCGCTCGTGCAGTCTTGGAGTACACGTCCCGGGATGTTGTCCGGACCTGCAGCTTTACGTGGGTTGTCTCTGGTTAGGGTCCTCCATGTGTCCGCTGTGTTGATGGTAAAAGCTGGTCTGACCAATGGTGGGTGTGGGCCAGCCCTCCCTCTGGTTGTCGGGTTAGATGCTTCAAAATGTGCAAAGAAGTTGTTGAGCCTGTCTGGAAGCGAAGCGTCATCATCATCGATCCCCTGCCTAGACTTATAGCCCGTCAATGTCCGAACTCCCTGCCACATCTGCTTGGTGTTCCTAGTGTCACAGAGGTGTCCCTGGATTTTCTCCGCATACGCGTGCTTCGCCGCCTTAATTCCCTTTGAGAGCGCAGACCTGGCTGAGCGGAGAGCGATCCTGTCCTCCTCTCTGAAGGCTGCATCTCTGGCTGTAAGCAGCGAGCGCACCTCTGCAGTCATCCAGGGCTTATGGTTACCCCGCATAGTGATGGGCTTCACTGTAGTGATATCCTCTGTGCACTTCGCGATGTAGCTGGTGACTGTTTCAGCATACTCCTCCATATCTGTCTTGTCTTCCTGGGAGGCTGCTATTTTGAAAACCTCCCAGTCTGTGTGCAGAAAACAGTCTTTCAGTGCTGAGGTTGCACTCTCTGGCCAAATCCTGATTTGTTTCACTGCCGGCCTGCTGCACTTCAATAAAGGTTTGTAGACAGGAACCAGCATCACGGATATGTGGTCAGAAAGGCCGAGGTGGGGGCGGGGTATAGCCTTATATGCATCTGTGTTTGTGTACACTAAGTCCAACATATTCTCTCCTCTGGTCTTAAAGTCTACACATTGTTTAAACTTGGGGGGCACAGTCTTTAAGCTGGTGTGGTTAAAATCCCCCGCAACCACCGCAAAACTGTCCGGATGTGAAGTTTGGATTTCACTAATCGCATCGTGCAGTTCCCCGAGTGCCTTCTTAGTATTAGCATTAGCATTAGCGCTCAGCGCTATGTAAATAGCCGCTACAAACACGTTGCTGAATTCCCTCGGCAAATAATATGGCCGACAATTTACAATAACGAACTCCGCCAACGGAGAGCAGTGTTTAGACACTAATGTGGCATTAACACACCAGTTCTTGTTAACATAGATGCATAGTCCACCCCCACGGCTCTTACTGGAGCTCGCCGTTACTCTGTCGACACGGAACATCGCCATATCTTCCAGTTGAATGGCTTCGTCAGGGATGTTGTCATGGAGCCATGTCTCCGTGAACACAAGCACACAGCAGTCTCTCCACTCTCTCCGGGTTTCTCTCAGCAGACGCAGCTCGTCCAGCTTGTTGTCGAGGGAGCGGACGTTAGAGAGAAGAAGCGACGGTACAGCTGGTCTGGAGGGGTTAGCCTTTAGCCTAGCATGGATCCCGTCCTAGATCCATTTGTTTTGGCTTAAAATGCATCATAATTGTTAAATATATCTTTTTATGACATAACGCACGGCTCAGGAGACGCACACACACAGGCTTAGAGTAGTTCAAAGAGTTTATTAACAGCAGGAGTGAATGAGTGCGTGTCTGCGGGATGTAAATGTGTTGGTGATGGTGTCTGCTCCAGGCACAGAGGCAGGTGACCGTACAGCCGAGCAACCCTATGGAGAGAGCACAGGGAGAGGGTGACGGGCATACACCAACACAGGAGGAATTTATGGCGAGAGAAGGACTTACTTGGTGGGTCAGGACAGCTGGCACAACAAGGGGGCGAAGCCCGGAAGACAGCCACCTGGAGAGCTCCGTACAGCAGCGAGGATTGGGCGAAGGAGTGGAGATGTCCGCCGCTGGGGAATCCACCTGTGCACAGGGGAGAAGACTGAAGAAAAGAGGTAAGCGATCTTCTTACCAAAATGGTGACGCTGAAGGGAAGTATGCTCACAACGGTGAGGGACGAAGTCTGACGGCTTCAGGCCGAGCCTCCGGGCGAGACGGCCTTTATCCCTCGCCGCTGATGATTGTCAGGTGCGTGAGCAGGTGGCGCCGTTGATGAATGGCGCGGCGTGACATTTTATACCTAACTCAGTACTGTTTACCTGTTGAAATATATATTTATGGCTCATATACTACAATATGGCACCTGGCGATCAAGTTTGGCAGCTGATTATGTTTTGCCACGATACCACCAGCTGGAGCAGGTAAATCCTTTGATGTCTCAACAGTCTCTCCATGATTTTAACACAGATCAGAGCAATTTTGTTGCACAGGAAGCTTAACATTTCTACAGACATTCTGCAGTTCTGTAACCACTTCACGTTCATGAAGCTGGGGTGACATCCCTGTGTTGAATGTCCAGACCGATGGTTTGAAGTGATATTTTTGCCACAAGAGAGCCATCTGAAACACAAACAGAGAATACATATTTTAGTACCTACTAGCAATAACTTGCCGACATTACAATATCGTACGGCGGACTTAAAAGCAAAGTAGCATTAACAATCATTAGCTTACTGTCATACGTGATGTAGTTCGTATCCTCATGTCTTCCGCTTTATGCTGCTATATATGGTTTCCTAAAAGCTCCAGTACTTTTCCAGAGTGTGTCATCTCACTGCCTTTGCCTTCTGTTGTCCTTTTTTGGCTTTATTCTGGCAAAAAAAAAAAAAAAAGCTAGAGAACCCAGACACCTTGTATCCTGCAAGCTTGTGCGTAACATTACGCTTGTTTTACGTAACCTCCCTGTAACTATTCCCACCCATGTCAAGTGGGACTCCATGTGCAGTGGAAACACGACCGGGTCAAACTGTACCGTACCGTACTGTACCGAAACGGGCTGAAGTGACACTAGTGGAAAAGAGCCTTTATTGAAGTAAAGACAAACAGTTCCAAAAAGGTGAGGACGTACAAAAACACAAAGACACTTACAATAGGCGTTCCTGGGCAGGCATTGCCCAGTGAACGCATGAGAAGAAAAGATTTAACCACAATAGCTTCCCAGAGCCAACATCGCTCAACGGAAGCAGGACAATCCACGACAACAGTGAAAGTGGCTACCCTTCGTAGCACACAGTATACACACGACTATGTGCATCAGTGGACAATTCAACGGACCAGCAATGCTTGACTGGCAAACGCCGCTTAAGTGCAAGCATTGCTGGCTCCAACAATTGAGTACACCTGGGCGAGGCATGGGGATGACAATCACCGGAGTAGAATCAGCTGGCTGTCAAAGGAAAGGGGGTGTGGTCGGACCGGCAAGTGCTAGACACCGCCTACATGAAAGTAGGTCAAAGAGGCTGCTTAATAGCTGCAGGCCAGAACGGTGGCTACAGGCATGGAAAAGAAAAGGACAAAAACATAAAAACAACAAGAACTCAAAAGAAGACACAATACATAAATAACCTGGTACCTGAGCCACAGAGAACGGCCAGAACCAAGCCTAAGGAAAACACCGGCTCAGTTCATGACAAATAACAATATAAGCCATGCTATGTTCGAGCTCCCTGTCACGAGTGTTAGTTTGGGGGCTAATAGCTCAGGGATAATAGCCTACCTTCAGCACCCCTTCCATCTACATGACAGACAGCTCGGCAGGAAAATAATAGAGCAGTGGGTTGGTCTCAAGGACAGCGGTGTGTTGGCTTTTTCATTTCATGATGTATAAGAGTTCCACAGAAAAGTCATAAACGTTTCTGGCATTTCTGGGTGAGAAAAACAAGATAAAGGCTGTGTGTTTTTTTGAGACAATTGACTATTTTTGAAAATTTTTGGATAATTAGGTGACCAGTAGACTCTTTTCATACAGTTAAAACCTACAAACACACCATTTTTCAGTCAATGACCTCTTTAATGTCAGTAGTGCAGTTCTGTGCAGACTTATCTGTGACTTTGAGCCCCATTCACATATTGGGTTTATTCTTTTAATAAATAATCCTATTACAGGGTGGGTATTACAGCATTATTTTACAGCCAGGCTTCATTTACATTAACTTGCTTGATAAAACCTAAGGCCCAGGTCACAGAGACCTGTACACATAAACTGTGAATACCTCTAATCACCAGCAAAACATGAATTATATTAGGTTCATAATTTCTGCAGTGAAATAAAAGTCAAATAAAATAAATGTATCACATTTTCTACTAGTCCCAACTTTTTCTGCTTTGAGGTTGTAAATCATGATTAAAAATTTGATGCAAAAAACTCTTTAATTGATCTAAATTCATGTAAAATGAGATGCAGACAGTTTTTGTTATTGTGATTATACTGAAGGCTGTTTTTTGATGTGGTATAATTCAAGTATTCCTCTACGGTGGCCCAGAGAGCTCACAAAAATGCAAAAGCCACAACACAGCTGATTTTAAAATCTCATGCTAATCATCCATCCATCCATCTTCTACCACTTTTCCGAAGGTCCGGGTCACGGAGGCAACAGCTCAAGCAGAGAAACCCAGCCTTTCCTCTTTCCGGCCACCTGCTCCAACTCTTCAGAGAGGATACCAGGACGTTCCCAGGCCAGCTGGGAGACGTAGTCTCTCCAGAGTTTCCTGAGTCTGCTTCCGGGTCTCCTCCCAGTGGGACATGCCCAAAACACCTCAAGTGGGAGGCGTCCACCAGGCATCCTGATCAGATGACCAAACTACCTCAATTGCCTCCTTTCGATGTGGAGGAGCAGCGGTTCTATTCTGAGCCTCTCCCTGATGACTGAACTCCTCACCCTATCTCTAAGGGTGAGTCCAGCAATCCTACGGAGAAAGCTCATTTCAGCCGCTTATATCCACAGTCTCATTCTTTCGGTCATTATCCAAAGCTCATGACCATAGGTGACTGATTGACCGGTAAATCGACAACTTTGCCTTAGAGATCAGCTCCCTCTTTACCACAACAGACCAGTACAGCGTCCGCCTCACTGCAGATGCTGCTCCGATCGGTCCGTCAATCTCTCGCTCCATTCTCCCCTCACTCGTGAATGAGACCCTGAGATACTTAAACTCCTCCACTTGGGGCAGGAACTTGTCCCAAATGATTAGTGTTTGTCCTCTTCAGGTTTGGGACAAACACTAATCATAGCCTCATTAATGTTGTTATTGTTTAGTGCATGCAAATCTTAATTGTTCTGATATAAATAAACACAGGTGACAAATGATGGAAAGACTTATGTTTGGGAGCTTATTTAAACAAATTTTCTTCACTGTACTTGTAACATTGTGCACTGGTGACAAATTATACGGCTATAATGAAGGCTGAAGTTGAATACCTCGGGGTGGATAATATCCAGAGTATGTAATGCCAACAATTAGCTTTTACAAATTTTCAGAGATATCAATTTAAACTCTACAACCCTTTGCAAGTTTTTTCCTCCCACTTCTTTCTCCCTCTCACTGTCCACCACTTGGTTTGCCTAATGAAGGTGCTAACAGTCTAAATGTCACTAAAGCCTCTGTGCACCCCAGATATGCGAACTAGCCGATTACTGACTCTGTAAACACAGCATTCCAGGTGATCTAAGGAAAATATAATTGAATATGAAATAGCCTGCAGAGAGATTGAGAGCAGCAAACTTGTCAACCGGACATATACATTTGTGAATGCATACTGCTACATTCCCACCCACACAACTCTCTGTGGTAATGGAGACAATGTATTTCTAATGGCACCAGCCAGACTGAGTAGGTAATTGTGATGTATTAGCGTGCTGTGGCTGAGATTAGATTACTGACGACTGGGTTTTGTAGTGTGTGTGTGTGTGTGTGTGTGTGTGTGTGTGTGTGTTCTTCCTCCTGCACTTCACATTGACCCAAGTAAAAGAAAAAAGGTATTGACTTCTTTTGCTTTTTTCTAAATCAAGATTAATCTAGCAATCTAATGCTGAGTCACTGGTCACTTAGGGATTCTCAGGGGTCGGAGGTTTGGTAAAATGTTTGCTCGTGTGTGAATTTCCGTGCCCTGCTCTGTCTCTGTAGCAGTTTGCCCAGCATGCAAAGAATGGTAAAAATGGCTGTGACAGATCTGTGTGGTTCTTGTTTGTTATTTAAACAACCATTTTTATCAAAGGAATGGAGTTCCTTTCCTTCATATCTTAACCTCTTCTCACTTTGAGTGTTCAGTATATTTCTGTTTGATCAAAGTAATTTGTGTCTTTAATATTAGACTTAGAAATACTGATACTCATTCTGATGACTTTTGCTCTCAGTAGCCAACTGCCCCAGTAAGACCTTTAAGTCAGTGCTTGATGAAGCCAACAGCACCTCATCATCTGCAAACAGCAGAGATGAGATTCTGTGAACACCATACATGATTCCCTGCTTTCTCTGATGTGAATAGAAATCCTGTCCATAAAAATGCAACTCTTGCTAGGAGCGAGTTTGACTTATTGTTGGCAATATGAGCCAAATCTCAACAATGGTCAAATAGAGACTGAATAGCTTGTATCAGTGAGCCAGATACCCCATCCTCCAATAGCACTCCCCAAAGAAGTCATGAGGAATGCAAGTGAATGCCTTCTTCAAGTCCACAAGCACCTCTTAGATCCTTGAGAGGGTATAAGAGTTGCTCTTTCTGAATCCAAGGCTCGACCAACGGCAAGATTCTTCTCTTCAGTACCTAGGGAGAGTCCCCCCCAATGAGTCAAAGCATCCTTCTAAAGTTGGAAAACAGTATCTGATTCCCCTTCTTGAAGAGGAATACCAACATCCCTTTGTGCCATGCCAGAATCACCTTCTCCAATAGCCACACAATGTTGCAGAGACCTGCCAGTAAAGGTAGGCCTACAACAGTCAGAGCCTTGAGGTACTCAGAATGAATCTCTCCTCCCTCCAAGGCCGTGCCACTGAAGAGTTTTTTTAAACAATTATAGCAACCTCGGCCCCAGTGTTGGGCGAGTCATCGCCCTCATCCTGAGGCTCTATTTCATATATATATATATATATATATATATATATATATATATATATATATATATATATATATACTATATATATATATACATGTGTGTGTGTGTGTGTGTGTGTGTGTGTGTGGGTATGTATGTGTGTGTGTGTGGGTATACATACAGCATATAGATAGATAGATAGATAGATAGATAGATAGATAGATAGATAGATAGATAGATAGATATTGTAGAGAGAGGAATAATCAGGCGAGGTGGTCTGGAGCAGAGCAGACTTTATGAATCTCTCTCTAACATTAACAAGAATCAGAAGCCTAAGAACCAGGTCACGGGCACCTCTCTTTTTATACCATACACCTTGCCCAGCGACCTGTGGTGTTTGCATTAACATGAATACATTTACAATGACAACTCCCTTTGTCACTGTTTGCATTAACACACATACATCCCCCATGACAATTCCCTTTGTCACCCAGCCTGTCGGCGCATTATTATGCAGACCGGAGGAGAATGCATATTCTCATGCAAAAACCATAGACTGCCTTGCATATCCGTTTCTTGGCTCTTATGCATCTCCTCCTGCCGTGCTATTCAGTCTGAGTAAAGAACGTACTGACTGTGTCCCCCACACCGCCCCCCCCCAGAAATTCAGACTGAGCCTTAACCCTCATGTCCTTTGGGCTTCAGCCTACGTCTATAGCGGCTGTAACGGGGGTTCGCCGTCTCCGAGGCACTGCTGTGCTTGTGGGGCGCTCTTGGAGGCGCGTCCGTCTGTGCAGGGACATTGGGGGGGGGGCATCTTCAGCATGCCATTGTGACTGATCTGACGAGTCATTTACCTGGGGAGTTCTCAGTGGGGGTCGTCCGCGCCGAGGAGCTCGGGCCAACACCACCTGCTCGTCTGCTAAAACGAAGGCGGGCTTAAGCCTGTCTATACAGATAGTTTCTCTGCGTCCCCCCAAGTCTAACACAAAATGTTTCTCCCCAGGTTCCAGCACTCTGAACGGGCCATCATAGGGCGGGCACAATGGGGTCAGGTGGGCATTGTGCCTGACAAGCACGAACGATGCGTCCTTCAAGGTCTTTGGCACAAAAGTGTGGGGAAAACAGTGGTGGACTGGGCTGGGTACCGTCCCTGCCTATGCGCTATGCAGTGAAAGCAGGGATGGATCGGTGTTCGGTGCGGGGTTGTCTGGCAAAAATTCTCCGGGGAGCCGCAGCGGCTGGGAAAAAAACAGCTCTGTTGGGGAGGCCGCCAAATCCTCCTTCGGTGCTGAACGCAACCCTAATAGAACCCACGGCAACCGGTCCACCAAATTTGCATCCGTAAGCGAAGCCCTGAGCGCTGCTTTAAGTGACCTATGAAAATGCTCGCATAACCCATTGGCCTGGGGGTCGTACGCAGTCGTGCGATGAATTGTGACGCCCATGCTCCGGGCCATCGTGGACCAGAGGTCAGAAACGAACTGCGGGCCACTGTCGGACGTGATATCCGAAGGGGTGCCGAAACGTGCCACCCATGTCATCAAAAAAGAGCGTGCAACTTCTGCAGACGCAGTGGAAGATAGAGGGACTGCCTCGGGCCAGTGCGTGGTGCGGTCCACCACTGTCAGGAGGTGCGTGAACCCCTGCAATGGCGGGAGGGGGCCCACAAGGTCCACGTGAATGTGGTCGAACCTCTTAGCCGGAACATGGAACGGCTCAAGGGGGGCCTTTGTGTGCCTGTGCACCTTGGCTTGTTGGCGCACTATGCTGGCTGCAGCCCACTCTTTCACCTGTTTGCGCAGGCTCGGCCAGACAAACTTTGCTCCCACCATTTTGACTGACGCGCGCACTCCTGGGTGCGCCAGGGAGTGAACTGACTCAAAAACGAGGCAGCGCCAAGCGCGTGGGACCACCGGGCACGGGCGGCCTGTGGAGACATCACAGATTGTGGCGGGGGCATCTTGCAGTACTCTGCTCTCCAGCCTTAACACTGTTGGTCCAGACTTGAGAGCAGAAACGTCCGCATCGCCAATCTGCTAAGCGGCCATGGCAGTGTAATCTATCCCTACGTAGACTGGGGCCACTAATGCGCTCGAGTCTGCCACCACGTTGAGTTTACCGGCCACATGCTGAATGTCTGTCGTAAACTCCGAGATCGCGGTCAGCTGTCTCTGCTGCCGGGCCGACCATGGTTCCGAAACCTTGGCCATAGCATACGTTAGCTGCTTGTGGTCCACAAACACAGTGAAGGTGTGCCCTTCCAGCCAGAACTGGAAGTGACGTATGGCCAGGTGGAGAGCCAGTAACTCCCTGTCAAATGCGCTGTATTTACGCTCATTGTTGTGCAAAGACCTGCTAAAAAAGGTGAGCAGCTGCCAAGAACTAGCAACGCACTGCTCCACGATGGCCCCTATGGCCACGTCCGATGTGTCGGTAGTGAGCGCTATCCGAGCCATTGGGTCCGGGTGCGCTAGTAGTGTGGCATTCGCTAGAGCTGTTTTAACCTCGGAAAATGCCTGTTCTTGCTCAGGAGTCCAGTCAACTCTGTCCACCGGTTTCCGTTTCTTAAGTGCGGTGTACAACGGTTGCATGAGCTGCTTTGTGCGGGGGAGGAAACAGTTGTAGAAGTTAACCATCCCCAAAAACTCCTGCAGCGCCCTGACCGTCTGAGGCCAGGGAAAATCTGCCACTACGCGCTTTGTCCAGTAAGGGTATCACACCCTCTGGTGAGCCCCAAAAAATCGATTCCTGTCACCCTGAACTGGCACTTCGCCGGGTTGACTACTAACCTGTGCTCCTCCAACCTCTGTGAAACTGTCCTGAGGTGGGCTACGTGTTCGTCCTTGGATGCGCCGGCCACCAGGATGTCGTCCAGGTAGACGAACACAAATGGCAGATGGCGCAACACCGCATCCATCATGCGTTGGAATGTCTGCGCTGCGCCTTTTAACCCGAAAGGCATGTGTAAGAACTCTAGGTATGTCCTCCGCACGCACTAGGACCTGGTGGTAACCGTGGACCAGGTCTATCTTGGAAAAAATGTGTGCCCCAGTGATGTGAACGGAAAAATCCTGAATATGGGGGGTTGGGTAGCGATCGTGCGCTGTGGCGTTGTTTAATTTGCGGAAATCTCCGCATGGTCACCACGATCCCTTGGCTTTAGGCACCATATGTAGCGAGGATGCCCATGGGCTGTTTGAGCGCCTGATGATGCCCAGCCTTTCCAAGTTGGCAAACTCCTTGCACGTACTGGCCAGTTTAGCTGCATCCAGGCACCGAGGTTGGCCCTGAGGTGGTAATGAAGTGTTCGACCCCATGCTTAGTGACGGCCGCCGAAAACGTTGAAACCGTTGAGTGCTGGGAACTGGGTGAGTAGTGTGTGGAACTTAACCCCTGGAGCTGTGACGTTGGCTAGTTTTGTGGACCTGGCTCCTCTAGCTGTACAGGAGCTGAGAATCAAAAGATATTGCGTTAATCAGGCGTCTGTTAGCTACATCGACTAATAGTCTGTGTGCACACAAAAAATCAGCGTCCAAAATGGGGAACCAACATGCCGCTATGATGAATGTCCATTGGTATGGATGGCTGTGCAAGAATATTGTCAGTGTCCTCTCACCAAAAGTCTTAATGTCTGAGCCGTTTGTGGCCGCAAGCTCAGGGCCGCTTCTTTCCGCCAGCCAGTCTGTGTAGGACGGCATGATGAGGCTCTTTTGGGAGCCGGATCCACGAGGAACCATCTCCCTGAGCATGACTCTTTCACATAGAGCAGCTTGTTTGTGTCACCGGCGGTCACAGCTGCTACCGACTGCTAGCCCTGGCATTTCCCGAGCATTTGAATTGGCACGGTGGCATGCATCAGCGTGCATCTTTTCCAAAACGGTGGTGGTAGAAGCAGAGTATGTCTCTCCGGTGCTTCTTGGCCTCCTCTGTGGCCACCATTGTTGGCTCCTCGCCTCCGCTGGCCGTCTCCTGGGTTCCGACACCACTGTGTTCACAGCGAAGACTCTGGAGGTGAGGATAATCCGATCTTCCTCTTGTGCTAGTGCCTGGTAGTTGCGTGTGGCCAGCAGTGGCAAATTAGCAAGGACCACTCTGGCCGCTGTTGGGAGGTTCCGGAGGAAAAGGTGGGCAAAGAGGAAATGCCCATCATCTGTGCCCATCAATGCTAACATCTTCTCTATTAATATGACCGCCAACCCGTCTCCCAACTCCGAGTACGTCAGGATCCTTTCCGCTCTCTCGCAGTCCAAGAGCATGTAGCGCCGGGTCAGCGCGGTTTTGAGAGTGTTGTATTTGTGATGGGCTGGGGGCTGTTGGAGCAGGCTCGCCACCTGCTGTGTTGTGCGTGTGTCCAGTGCTGCAACCATGTAGTAGTATTTGGTGTCATCCACTGTTACTCCCCGGAGCGCGAACTGGGCCTCAGTGTGGAGGAACCAACACTTCAGGTCATGTAGCCAAAACTCTGGGAGTTTGACCGAAACGGCGCACGTGGTGCTAACACCTCCACTCCGGGTCATCTCTGGGGTGTTCACCTCGAGTTCTATTGTGCATCAAGGGTCACCAGTGTAGAGAGAGGAATAATCAGGCGAGGCGAGTTTATTAATGTCTCTCAACCATTAGCAAGAATCAGAAGCCTAAAAACCAGGTCGTGGGCACCTCTTTTTTTTTATACCATACAACTCATCCAGCGACCTGTGGTGTTTGCATTAACATGAATACAATACATTTACCATGACAATTTCCTTTGTCACCCAGCCTGTCGGTGCATTATTATGCAGACCGGAGGAAAATGCATATTCTCATGCAAAAACCATAGACTGCCTTGCATATCCGTTTCTTGGCAATTATGCATCTCCTCCTGACATGCCATTCAGTCTGAGTAGAGAAGGTACTGACTGTGTCCCCCACAATATATATATATATATATATATATATATATATATATATATATAAAGATATAATGATAATGACCCCAATCATACCAGTAAATCCACCAAGGACTGGCTAAAAACTAAGAAATGGAGAGTCCTGGAATGGCCGAATCAAAGCCCAGATCTTAATCACATTGAGATGATGTGGGGTGACTTGAAATGGGCTGTACATGCAAGAAACCCCTCAAACCGGAGTGGTTGCCTAGTTGATAGAGTATCTGCCCCACAATCGGGAGGTCATGGGTTCAAGCTAGGTCATACCAAAGACCATATAAAAATTGTACTTCCTGCCTTCTAGCTTGGTGCTCAGCATAATAGAATGGGGGAAGGAAAAGTGGTGTGTGGTAGTGCTTTGCATGGCAGCAGCCCCTCTGATTCTAGATGTGATTAACATTGTAGATAGGTGGAATGTAATTTCATTCTACTGTACATGATTGGCTTTATGGATTGAATGACAATAAAGTTGGCTTCTTCTTCTTCCTCTTCAAACATCTCACAGCTGAAAGAATTCTGCATTGAGAAGTGGGGCAAACTTTCCTCAGACTGATGTCAGAGACTGGTAGATGGCTACAAGAAGCATCTCACTGAAGATATTTCAGCCAAAGGGGGTAACACTAGCTATTAGGCAGTAGGGTGTCCTGACTTCTTCCTCAGAATACAAATTTTTGTTGATATCTTTTGTTTAATGAGTAAAACTGTCATGAATTACCTCTTAAGGCCCACGTGCCAACTGTGAGTTTGGAATATTTATTAACAACAAAAAT
Source organism: Pholidichthys leucotaenia (assembly GCA_020510985.1). Taxonomy (NCBI): domain Eukaryota; kingdom Metazoa; phylum Chordata; class Actinopteri; order Cichliformes; family Pholidichthyidae; genus Pholidichthys; species Pholidichthys leucotaenia. The sequence goes on along the minus strand of CM035844.1, from coordinate 376,312,994 downwards.
AACTAACACAAAGTTCAACAGAACATAATAAACACAGTTTAACGAGCGAGAGAAACTTCTTTCAGATTTACGCACCAGAGCCAGACAGATCTCTGACGGAGATGAGAGGATTGGCAATCCAACGGCAAAGGCAAAATGAAAATGAAGCCCTTAAATATGGATCAAAACCCATTAACATGATAAGCAGCAGGTGTGGGTACCTAAACAGACAGGAGAAAGCAGTGCTGCATAATGGGAATCAGCTGTGGCAGTGAGAGGGAGGTGAACCCAACTGACAGCTGACAGGGCACGCCCGCATAAGCTTCACGCCCCTGACAGCTGTCAACAGAAAAAAGAAAACACTAGAGAAATACATAATAAAATAACATACTAAATAAATATAAATATATACTGAATAAAAATATGAATAAATGAATGAATGAATGAATGAATGAATCTTTATTTTGGATAGATTAAAAGAAAGGAGCAGAATAATATAACAAAGGGGAAAAAAATCTAACAAGGTCAAATTAAACAATAATTCCTCGGGTTATACAGTTCAACGTAAGTTATCCAAAATGTGTGATGGCTGAAGCCACAGCTTATATTGCCCACCCATACTCCATCTAAGAATTCAAAAGGAAAATAAAATAAGAGTGATTACAATTCAGAACAAAACTAAGACAAAATGTGACAAAAAACTAAGCAACAGCACAACACAGACTGAATATGATAATTCTTATGTTTTTTACATGTCATCTTGTATACTGTATATGTTTGAAGTATTTCTTCCTTTAGTTTTTGTTTAAATTGTCCAAGCATTGTACATGATTTTAATTCAGGTCTAAAAGTGTTCTACAATCTGACTCCTTGCACTGAGACACAGTGTTGCTTGATGGTAGTTCTCACTGAAGGTTTTTGAAATGTACATGCTCCTCTGAAATAATACTGTTTTTCCCTTATTTGGAACAACTTTTCGATATTTGCGGGCAGTGATAGATTCTTCACTTTAAACATTATTACTGCAGTTTTAAAGTCAACCAGATCTTTCAACTTGAGAGCTTTTAAATTAAGAAAAGGTGTGTTTGTTGGTTCCCTGTAAGCAGCTTTGTTTATTATTCTAATAGCTCTCTTCTGAAGAATAAAGACTGGCTATATGTTTGTTTTGTATGTATTTCCCCCTACTTCAGTACAATATGTTATGTTTGGGGGTATTAATGAATGATGCAAAGTATATCTCCGTCTTTTCGGTGCCTCTGCTTGATTTCAGCAAGTGCACAGCTGATAAAAAGACCTTCCCGGGCTGAGTGAAAAAAAAAAAAAAGGGCTCAGTGTTACTGCAGTGAAGGCATTTTAGACCAGGGCGCTGGAACTGACTGGGTGAAGGATCTGGGAATCCTACAGGCAGCTTGAATGTAAATACATTTATTGTTGTTTATGGATAAAAGATAGTGAGAGTCGCCGGACCAATCGTACACTGCTAAATAATATATCAAAATATATTAAAACCCGATATCGAAATAATCCCTTGGGAGGAACAAGGTTTTTCCTCTGCAAACAGTCACCATTATCGCAAGACCCAGGGAGATTCTTAGAAATCCGCTGCTCTCTACGCTCAAGTAAGTACAGTGGAGGTGCCAGAAGTTTGCATGCAAAGAAAAAAGGGAAAGATTTGTGGTCTTTTATCCACAGACATTTGGTGTCCTGTGGAAAGAGTCACGTGATCCCAGAGAAGTAAAATTTCGGGGACAGATTTGTGCCTTTGTGACCACTTCTGCTTATGGTCCAGAGTTTGGACCTTCAGCATTCGTGGGGAGGTTACGTGAACCCTGAAGGGAAAAGGTTTTTTCACGGAAGATTCGTGCCTTTACTGGGTCTGCTTATCGCTATGAGACTTCCCCCGCTATGGTGAGCTATTGCAAGATGCCGGGGGAGGAGGTCTTACTTTGGGCTTTCAGCACACAGCGGAGGGGTTAACGTGACCGTTGAAAAATTTTATTTTGTGAGTTTTAGATAAAAGTTACTGCAGTCTGGTTTGTTTTGTCTCTGTGTAATCTGCTCCGATGTGGAAAAAAAGTGAGAGTTCTCCGCGGAGGCGGAAGGAGCAGGTTGTAAAATTGTTGTCTGTGATTTTTTTTTTCTGATATTGGTGGAGCATAAAAGGATGGTTTAGTTAATTGTTATCCTTTTGAGAAGTGTTTAAAATTATAGGTATTTGAAAATAGTAGCTTTGAGCAAAAACAGTGGACTGGTGTTGTATTTTTACAGCAGTGTAAAAAAAAAAAGGAGCTTCACGCTGTAGTGTGGGGGGGGGGGGTGCCATACGTGCGATTTTTTCAGCTAAAAGTTGCCAGTTCCGGAGATTAATTGAAGTAATTCTTATGCTGTTTTGGGTTTTGGCATGAACCTAAAAAGTCTTTATTGTAGGACCTTGTGGAGATAACGCAAAAGAGAACATTTCTGTGGGTCCTGTTTGTCTGTGTGTGTGTGTGTGTGTGTGTGTGTGTGTATGTGTGTCCTTGAGAGAAAAAAGAAGAAGCAAAAAACAGAGAGAGAGAGAAGTTTATTTTATTTGTTTATTTGTCAGGGACAGTGCAATAAACATAGACAAAAAAGAAAATCTGATGTGTTGCACAGAGAGTGTATAGCATTAAGCTAGTTTGCAACTCTTGTTCCTGGATGGGCTTTAGAGAAAAGAAACAGAGAAAAAGAGAAAAAGATGAAGAAAAAACAAAATGAAAACAGTATAAACATTATCCACATACATCAATGCAAACAAAATTATAAATACACAATATAAATAGAATGATATAAATAAATGGTGAAAAATAGAAAAAGCTGTGTAGCTAATGATTTGTGTGTAAAAACTATGTAAAAGGGAAGAGGAAAAAACAATCTATATATGGGTATTTTTGCAAAGTTTTGGGGTTTTACTTTTTCTTTCAGTCTAACTGTGGATTTTCACTATAATGTTGTGTACGTGATGAACTATTTACATATTTTTAAAGCCAATATTTTCATTCCCTCCAGTTTTTTTTTTCTTTGGAAAATGAAAAACATTAAGCTATTTTTATTCAAGCTTTTGACGTATCACTAACTTTTCTTTTTTCTTCGACTGAAGCATAACAGTGCACTTTACAGGGAAAAAGGACGTAGGACTCAGGTTCAGGTTCAGGTTACTTTATTTGTATCCGTAGGTAGATTTGATTTGCAGTCAGGTGACATCCATATTTACAAACCACAATTACATTCAACATGAACACAAACACAGGCATACATAAAGCTGACTATAAACATGATAAAAGTACTCAAGGCTCCACCAATCAGGACATAAGACAAAGAGATAAGAGAAAAGAAAAACAAACAAACAAAAAAAAACAAAAACAAAACAAGGAGATAAGAGAGAAGGGTCATATTAAAAAGATAAAAACTAGTCAAAGAGGACTGACGTTCTTCTTCCCCCTGCCAAAACAAAACCAGCTGCTGAGACCCAGTCTCCTCACCGTCCGAGTTCTCCTCCCATCGACATCAAAGATGTGGCTAAACATCTAAGTTAAGTACACATGCTTGCATCTTAATCAATGCTACAAGCATGACAATGATGAAATTAACTGAACATTACAATATCATGCTGTCACTTAATAATGCCCAATCACTGAAGGCTTTATGTATACCCTATATTACATGATTCAAAGCATAGAGGTTCAAAAGAGATTGATAAGTAATGTGTTTGTGCATACGATTTGCCAGAGACTACTGGTTATCAAACAGAGGTCTTGGTAATTGTATGTCATATTGTTGCTTTCCTTAAATAATACTATACTCCCTTTTTAATAAATGACATATGCAGTCTTATTTACATTTTGACCCTGGGCCTGTCCATGTAAAAAAGCGGGGGGGGGGGGGGGTGATGCAAGAGCAGGATCTGAGACAGTTCATGCTGTGACTTTTTACCTCCTAAAAGAACACAACGAGATGAGAATGATTTTTTTTATTATTATTATCGGGAGATGGTAAAAAAAACCCCAAAAAACCAAAACAGAAATAGCACAATATTTCTGGTAAAATGGAGAAAGGGAATTTAATTTCAATGGTAAACTGAGACTGATTAGCCGTTAGCTGAGAGAAGTTGTGTCAGGCTGGCCTAGATAAGATAACATAAACAGACAGAATCAGAAAAAAAACAAAACAAACAAAAAAAAACCCCACAAAGACCACGGATTGTGGTCCTGTGCCATAAATTCCTGAAAACAGAGATTAGGCCTGCATTTCCAGTTACTAATTCTAACTGCTGCATTGGTTTAAGGCTTCTAACATATGACACTGTTTTGTTTAAACATAATCCTAAACTATTGATTACCCATGTCAATTGGTAAAACATTTACTGATTCACAGAGTATTTAGCGAATACTTGCTGTGAATAGCAAAAACACATTCAAATTGTGGGCTTTAGGTGTAATTTAAAGGTTTTTCTGCTAGTCTTCATTCTTTGTTTTTTCAACAGGAAAGGGAAAGCATTCACAAATTTTTTTAGCTTTCACCAGGAATTACATTTGCTAAATTAACAAGGAATCATAACATCACCATTACCATTCAATTTAATAAATCCTTGGTGACATGCAATATGTAATAAAATAATAAAAAAAAACAATAATTCACTTGTGTTTCTTAACATTGCATGCTATAATAAACAGTGGGATAAACATTTAAGGGACACAAAAATAATGATCACTGGAACATTAGTAAAATCAATTTATGAGGTGATAAAATTTGCACTCCTGTTGATGTAAATACTGAAGGTGCAGATGGGGAAGTCGTCAGGCTTTCCCCAATTTTTTTTTCTTTGCAGGATGGCACCAGCATTTTGATCTTTGTGGGAGATGTGAGGAGGTCCGACGGTGTATGATTGCTGGAGGGGGCGACGGTGGCCATAGGGGGAACGACCTCTCAGTTGACAAGAATTTTTTTAAGCTAAGTAGAACAAATGACATTGCAAATGGCATAAAGCATAGCCTCAGGACTACAGTCCACCCCATAATTTACCAAGGAATGTATAAAATGAAGAATTCCTTGTACAAAATTAAGCCAAATTCTAATTAGGCAAAATGTCCACCTTTCCATTGACTGAAGGAGTGTGACACTACCTTTCACAAGGATTCACTTACACAAATTAAACCTGTCTGTGTTCAACTGGACAAACTGATCTTAGTTATCAATGCTAAATCATATTAAATCTGCACAAGCAGATTTATTGTTTTTCCTAAATGGAATTTGTAAATTAGTTCAAGAGACGTCACAAAAGAAACCATGATTATTGAAACCTCATTTTGAAGGAGCTTTACTACTCACAAATCTAAATTAACTGTGTAACACGTAAAAGTGGTAACACGCTTCCGTCTAGTAAAAGACACTACCCATCAAGAAAATACACTATAACTTTGCTGCATGTGCATCTACATGCATCAAAAGGGGGGTACCAGAGAAATTAATTAGCAAAAAATAAATAAAAGATACAAATAGATGATCAATAATGAAGAGAAAAATAGAAGTGAAACCGCAAGGTAATGAAATCACAACATTCAATAGGAGAAGTTAAAAGTCTCAATAAATTTCCAGATATTTAAGAAAATATCTGCAGATTATTGTAAAGGAAATATCATGTTTATAAGGAACAAGGAGAAGTGATAAGGAAGAAAACCATGCAAATATATGAGAAAAGTTACAAATGTCTAAGGAAAGTCCAACTTGTGCTGAATTTATGTTTACTGTGGGACTTGATTTAGAATCTACTACAAAGACAATACAGATTCTTACTCAATTAAGGGAACAATGCCTTAAGGAGCTCAAAGTAAAATAATTTGATCTTCCCTGCATAAACTTAGTTTCTTCAAAACCTTTGCATGGATCTCATTGAACTAAATAAGAATGAAGGTAAAAATGTTTAGAAATTATTTATACACTTATTGAATATACAAAGGCTTTACCCTACACTAATATAAATATTGCTACTTATTTATATTGCTTATATTGTTTTATCTAAAACAATATCAAGATTTAAAATAGCTGAAATGATTTACTTAGATAATGGAAATGGAATACACTTTGTAAATCAAATCATGTCACATTTAAGTGCAGTTCCTAAATTATTAGTACCAAACATTTACCTAGGAAGCCATTTAGCATACCATCAAAATATCTTTATTGTTAAAATAATGCAGCTACTACAGGCTGTTTGTATTTTTATTTTTATTTTTTTTAAGAGAGGCTATATACAGAAATAACATAGCAAACTTCATTTTTAATCACACCTGACACAACACATCACTCCACTGATTAGAAACTTGATGACACTCCTTACTCTGCGAATGCAAGGTTAATTTAATCAGGGAACTCCTCTTTTTGAAGTGGGGATGTCCCCTTTTCAACAGTTTAACACTCTCTGAGTATGCAATGGCTTACAGTGTGTCTCTCCCCTGTACTGCTACCCTGCTTGACCAACAAAGTGAGCAAGTGTTATACCAAGGATCTACATTGTCAAAGGTCATTGAGTCATTGGGCTTATTCACATCTGGCTGGACACTGGGCAGATCTGTGTACCCCGTTTTGACTAAGACAAAATGTGACAAAAAACTAAGCAACAGCACAACACAGACTGAATATGATAATTCTTATGTTTTTTACATGTCATCTTGTATACTGTATATGTTTGAAGTATTTCTTCCTTTAGTTTTTGTTTAAATTGTCCAAGCGTTGTACATGATTTTACTTCAGGTCTAAAAGTGTTCTACAATCTGACTCCTTGCACTGAGACACAGTGTTGCTTGATGGTAGTTCTCACTGAAGGTTTTTGAAATGTACATGCTCCTCTGAAATAATACTGTTTTTCCCTTATTTGGAACAACTTTTCGATATGTGCGGGCAGTGATAGATTCTTCACTTTAAACATTATTACTGCCGTTTTAAAGTCAACCAGATCTTTCAACTTGAGAGCTTTTAAATTAAGAAAAAGTGTGTTTGTTGGTTCCCTGTAAGCAGCTTTGGTTATTATTCTAATAGCTCTCTTCTGAAGAATAAAGACTGGCTATATGTTTGTTTTATATGTATTTCCCCCTACTTCAGTACAATATGTTATGTATGGGAGTATTAATGAATGATGCAAAGTATATCTCCGTCTTTTTGGTGCCTCTGCTTGATTTCAGCAAGTGCACAGCTGATAAAAAGACCTTCCCGGGCTGAGTGAAAAAAAAAAAAAGGGCTCAGTGTTACTGCAGTGAAGGTATTTTAGACCAGGGCGCTGGAACTGACTGGGTGAAGGATCTAGGAATCCTACAGGCAGCTTGAATGTAAATACATTTGTTGTTGTTTATGGATAAAAGATAGTGAGAGTCGCCGGACCAATCGTACACTGCTAAATAATATATCAAAATATATTAAAACCCGATATCGAAATAATCCCTTGGGAGGAACAAGGTTTTTCCTCTGCAAACGGTCACCATTATCGCAAGACCCAGGGAGATTCTTAGAAATCCGCTGCTCTCTACACTCAAGTAAGTACAGTGGAGGTGCCAGAAGTTTGCATGCAAAAAAAAAAGGGAAAGATTTGTGGTCTTTTATCCACAGACATTTGGTGTCCTGTGGAAAGAGTCACGTGATCCCAGAGAAGTAAAATTTCGGGGACAGATTTGTGCCTTTGTGACCACTTCTGCTTATGGTCCAGAGTTTGGACCTTCAGCATTCGTGGGGAGGTTATGTGAACCCTGAAGGGAAAAGGTTTTTTCACGGAAGATTCGTGCCTTTACCGGGTCTGCTTATCACTATGAGACTTCCCCCGCTATGGTGAGCTATTGCAAGATGCCGGGGGAGGAGGTCTTACTTTGGGCTTTCAGCACACAGCGGAGGGGTTAACGTGAATGTTGAAAAATTTTATTTTGTGAGTTTTAGATAAAAGTTACTGCAGTCTGGTTTGTTTTGTCTCTGTGTAATCTGCTCCGATGTGGAAAAAAAGTATTATAAATGTATTATTATAATTGAAAAGTATCACCTTTCATATGCCATGTTTAATGTTTATATATTCTTGGCCTGTTTCTGTGAGCAATTTCAGAGAGTTCAGACTGAGGATCAGTACAGGATCAGTACATGCGTAAGGAATGATCTAAGCCATTTATTACAATCTCTTTGACATAACCTGTTTTGGGCCACAGGAATGCACAGGAACTCCTCAGCCTGTACAGATCAGTGGTAGATGGACATTCTGTTAGTTTTATGGATCTCATGTCTTCATGACCCATGTCTCCAGATTGTCTGACATCCGCCTACATAAGCTTAGTTATCAGGACTGTCCCGTTCTGTCCCTTCCCTTATCCTCATCCCCCCTCTCCTTTCTCCTACCTATATATATCAGACTTAGAAGAATGGATCCTTTAGAGAGTCTAGGTGTGTCTAAATGTCATGCCTTGTAACCTCTCCCCCAAGGTGGCCAATGGGGTGACTCCTTATATTTTTGTAAAAATGTACATAAATTCAACTTTCCGCCTGATTATTTGACTTTGAATAATTTAAGCTCAAAATTATTCTAGCAGGTTGATTCAGCAAATATTTCACTCTGTGTAGTATTGCAATTGATTTGGCTATTTTACCTTTAATATAATTAATATGTGACTTCCAATACAGTTTATTATCAATTATTACTCCAAGAAATTTAATTTTGGATACCCTTTCAATCTTTACACCATTCACACTGAGTTTAGATACTAAGTTGTTGTGATGGTTGTTAAAAATAATAAATTTTGTCTTACTTAAATTGAGCGTTAATTTGTTTGAATCAAACCACAGTTTGAGCTTTTCTAATTCCTTTCCCAGTGTATCCAGAAGTTGTTCCAAATTGCTTCCACTGCATAATAAATTAGTGTCATCTGCAAACAATATTAAATCCATTTTTTCCAAAACTTTACATATATCATTTATATACATATTGAATAACAATGGCCCCAAAACTGAACCCTGTGGGACTCCACAAGTGCCCTTCAGTAACTGCGAGTTTTTGCTACCAACACATACATACTGATATCTGTTCTTTAAGTAATTACATAGCCAGGATAGTGCTACCCCAATACCATAATTTTGTAGTTTCTTTAACAATAATTTATGATCCACCGTATCAAATGCTTTTTTAAGATCCAGGAATACCCCAACTGAATACTCTTTATTTTCAACAGCAGTTGATATTTTTTTCTATAAATTCCATTAGAGCAAATGCAGTTTTCCTTTTGTGTCTGGACCCATATTGCTGCTCACACAATAAATTATTCTTCATTATAAAGTTGTCAGTTCTCTCAAAGAATATTTCTTCGAGTATCTTAGAAAATTGCGGCAATAGTGAAATAGGTCTATGGTTTGAAAATTCCCCTCTGTCACCCGTCTTGTATATCAGAATTGCTTTAGCTATTTTCATTGCACTGGGAAATATACCTGTTTGGAGACATAGGTTACAGATATACATCAGTGGCTTCACTAAGCATTCAATGATAGTTTTGACTAAAAGCATGTCAATACCATCACAATCTGTAGATGTTTTACTTATAAACAATTTAACAATTTCAATGACTTCTCTCTCCTTTGTGTTCTTTATGAAAATGGAGTCTTTTATAGCAATATTTTTGCCTATTATATCACCTTTAGGTGCCGTAATGGGTATTTCTCGAGCCAAATTACGACCAATGTTAACAAAAAAATATTAAATTATTCTGCAAGTGAGCCTGCATTCACACTCTGAGTCTTTTTTTTTTTTTTTTGAAAGGTTGGTTGGGTAGCTTGTATTTTTGTTTTTATTTCCAAGAAAATTGTCAAGTATTGTCCATGTATTTTTAGTGTTATCTCTGTTTTTCTCCGGTTCATTACTGTAATAGTCTCTTTTACTACATCTCATTATATATATTAACTTATTTTTGTATGTTTTATACCGCCGCTCTGCTTCTTTTGTCCTTTTCTTTAGAAAAGCTTTATATAATGATTTTTTTTTTCTTTTTACACACTTTTTGTTAACCATGGCTTGTCGACAAATTTCTGGTTAAGCTTTTTCTTTACTAATGGACATTTTTTTTTCATAAAGAGTGGTTACAATGTTCATGAATGTGTCGTAGGCTTCATTTACATCTGATACATAGACTTTTGTCCAGTCTTGCTTCCACAGGTTTTCTTTAAAAGAACTGATTGCATTTTGTGATTTGCATCTGAAAGATTTATTTATTTATTTATTTTTTTTTTTTTTTCTGTATTGGCCCCCGTGTGGCCATGGATAAGTGCAAAGACTGGCAGATGATCACTTATGTCATTTATCAATAATCCACTTTCTATTTTCTTATCAATAATATTAACAAACAGGTTATCAATAACTGTAGCAGTGTGAACTGTGATTCTACTGGGATGCGTTATTGTGGGATTTAGACTCATACTGTACATAGAATTCATGAACTCTGTAATTACATTTTGTTGAAATGGATTTAGTAAATCAATTTTGAAGTCTCCACAGATTACAACCATTTTCTTATTAGTTATATTATTGTACAACTCGACTAACTTATCTCTGAATGTCTCAATGCAAGTTCCCAGCATTCTATATATACAACTTATTATTAGATTTTTTGCTTTATCTTGGTCAATATCAACAGTAACACAATCCAGAATCCCTGGTAGTGCAAAGGACATTTCATTTATGAGTTTACATCTATACAGTTCATCAATATACAGTGCAACACCGCCACCCTTTTTTGAGATCTATTAATACAAAACATCTGATATCCCTCTATTGCCATCAACGAAGCCTGCTCTTCATTGAACCAAGTTTCAGAGACGGTGATAGCTGTAAATTTTCTATCTAGCTTTTTTAAATAGTCCTGAATCTATGGAAAGTTTTTGTTAAGACTTCTGCTGTTAAAGTGTATTATTGATAGTTTACCATCTAATTGCACTTGACTTTTGAATTGCTTATCAGTGTAATATTCTCAGTGATTATGAATATTATTGAAGAAGTGGTTATCAAGATCAATATCTTTCTCCATCTCTTGTAGTTTATGTTCAGCATTATGACATATTTTCAGAGTCTGAGTTTCCTCACTCTGTATCAAAGGACTTCCTCCAGCTAGGGATGATTGATGTCTACTAAAGTCAGTCATAAGTTTTTTGCTTTGTTTTGTTTTTTAAAGTACATTGTCATGATATGACACAAAAGGACTGTTCTTGCCATGTGTGTGGATTTGGATTATTGTAGTCTCTTAATTTTCTTAATCAGTGTTCATCTATATTTATTTAAGTCAGTGAGATCTCTTGTTATTATGGCCTTTGCTTCCTCAGGTGTTCCATTTAGTTTGATCCAAACTCAACAGTTTCTTGTCCATGTTGCCAGAATCTTGTTTTGTCTTTTCAGCATCTGTGCTTGCTGTGTTATTTCAGCATTAGTCTTTGTTAAATGTTCATTTAGGTAAACTTCTGTTCCCCGCAGCTTTCTGGCCTGCCTCAGTATGTCTTTTTTTTTTTTTTTACCCTTCTGTTCACAATGCACATCACAATTGATTTCTTTGTTTTATTATCCTTTCTGGGTAAAGTATGGCAGGCTGAAATTGCATTTACTTCAATCTTTATATTTCTACTTTCAAGGAACTGAAGCACTTTGTTTTCCAAGGAGACTGATTCACTTGGGGGAGCCTCCTCACCTCTCATTCCTGCTGTAGCATGAGCATATGATTGGTATTTAATGTCTAGTCCACTAATGATTAAATCATCCATATGAGAATATTGTTCAAGTTCCTCAATGCGTCGCTCCAAGTCTGCATTTTTTTTTTGTCTCTTTCCTTAATTGTTAATTTCAATTCTTGGACTTCCTCTATTAGCCCTAGTAATTTAGTTTGTTGATTGGCCACTTTGGTCAGATCTTCTGACATGAAGTTCAGAGATTTTTTTAATCTCTTCCATTTCCTCCTTCTTTGGTGGCATTTTTTACTAACCTGATGGTAGTAGGACAATCTCTGCTGGTATCGCCGGTATCCGATCCAGCCGACCTCGAATCCAGCCGGGGCCTCAGCTAGCCCCCTCCACTGCTAGCCCTGCTGCTAGCCCCATTGCTTACCGCCACTGTAGTTGAGCTCCGATCCGGCTACCATCCAGCTGGGGCCTCGGCAGCTCCTCCGCCCAGCTCCACCGCTCACCATCACTGTAGTTGACCTCTAATCTGGCCCCTGTCCAGCTGGGGCCCCGATAGCTTCTCCGCCGAGCCCCACCGCTGTGATTGAGCTCCGATCCAGCTCCTATCCAGCTGGGGCCTCGGTAGCTCCTCCGCTGAGCCCCACCGCTGTAGGTGAGCTCCGATCCGGCTCCTGACACTAACACAAACAGAAAAAATGACAAGCAAAACCATTAAACCCAAAAGGCATGCGATGCAACAAATAAGCAATAAGGCAGAGTAAGTCAGGAGTCCGAGTCTGGCGAAAAACTCTAGCACTCGGCTCATGACCAAGACAAGGTTAGTTTTTGTTATCTACCTGCAATTAAATCACCTTCTTTTCCAGAGATGAATGAAACAGGATTAGACATCAATATGTGAACATTTCTTAATAAAGAACTGAATATTTAATGGGGTGTCCTAATTTTTCCACATGACTGTAGCTCCCCAAACTATCACTGACTGTGGAAACTACACATTGGATCTCAAGCAACTTGGATTCTGTGCCTCTCCACTCTTCCTCCAGACTCTAGGACCTTGATTTCCAAATGAAATACAACATTTCCTTTCATCTGAAAAGAGGTTATCTGCTGGTGTCCTCTGTGTTTTATCAAGTCGAAAGTCAGCACAGTCGTCTACTATTAAAGTTTTAGAGCACTTCATGACAAGCTTTATGGAGATGCTGATTTCATTTTCCAGCAGGACTTAGCACCTGCCCATACTGCCAAAAGTATCAAAACCTGGTTTAATGACCATATATCACTGTGCTTGACTGGCCAGTAAACTCTCCTGACCTAAACCCCATAGAGAATGTATGGAGTACTGTCATGAGGAAGATGAGGGAGACACCAGCCTCAACAATGTAGATGAGGTGGAGGCCACTATCAAAGCAACCTGGGCGTCCATAACACCTCAGCAGAACCACAAGCTGATCACCTTTATGCTATGCTGCCTTGATGCAGTAATTCATGCAAAAGGAGCCCTGTTCAAGTATTGAGCATGTACATGGACATACTTTTGTCATGAGTTGCCCCTCGGGGTAGAGAGGAGAGACCCACGCGCAGGACTACAGTTTGTGAATTGATTAAGAAAGCAAACACAAGATCCAAAAACACAAGCAAAGTAAACTTACAAGTTATCACACCAGAACAAGGACTGGGTTCTGGTGGAGATGAGTGTTGAGAACTTAAGATTCCAGCAACAAGAAATGAAAATAACAGCTCTTAAATAGGATAGAAACAATTAACACAAAAAGTAACTGTTGTGAATCACATGAGCAGGCTGGGGAGAAAATAACAGTCAGCTGTGAGTCATGAAGAGGGAAGATGGCGCTAACAGTTTTACAGGAACACTGCCCACAACCAGGGGAAAAGCCCGAAAGGTCTCCTGACAACTGCAACTCCAGAGAGAGAAACAAAATGGCGTTCACATATATAGCACTTTTTTTTATCTCTGGATGACCAAAGTGCTTTACAGATCCTGCTATCCACCCATTCACGCACACATTTACACGCTGATGGCGGCAGAGCTGCCATACACACACAGGCGCTAGCCTGGCCACCAGGAGCAACTGGAGGTTCAGTGTCCTGCTCAAGGACACTTTGACATGCAGACTGCAGACAGAGCGGGAATCAAACCCATGACCCTCCAATCAATAGTTGGACACACTACACCTGCACCACAGCCGCCCAAAAGAGCAGACACTGGCATAGACTCCAAAATATAACATTACACAAATAAGGAAAAACAAAAAGACAAAGAGACAGAGCACAGTGAAATCCCCCATGCTCAGATCGTGACAGAGCCCCCCCACCCACACAAAGGGGTGGATACCAGACACCCCAGGCAACATCAAAAGAAAAACAAAGGCCCATCCACACTAAGGACCCACCCCACCAAAAGACAAGAAAACCACCCCACCCCAGGTGGGAGGAGGGGGACCCAGGCACGGAGGGACCAAAACAAACCAGAGAAAATAATAAGAACTCCCATGACTCACACCCCAGTAAAACCCAGGCTAGGGGAAAACAACAAGCAAAAACCCCGCTCAGGATCCACACCAGACAAAAAGAGGGACCTAGGCCCCCTGAACCAAAGGGCTAGACAGTTCCGTTGGCCGGCCAAAGTCCCAGGCCTGGCAGACAGCGAGGTGATAAGAGTTGGGTGGCCCGCCAGAGAATATGAGCCACCCAACCCAACGGCACAGTCTGCCGGGAGGTTGGCCAGAGGTTTTAGCCACCTAAACAGAAGGGGTGGCCCAGGAGGTGGTTCCCCCATGAGAATGTCCAATGAAAAAAAGGACAGCGGAGTAGGGGGAACCATGTCGATGTCTTGCGGAGAAAGGGGAACCACGACGATGTCTGGCAGAGGACGGGGAACCATGATGGCGCCTGGCAGAGGAGGGGGAACCACAACAGTGCCTGGCAGAGGAGGGGGAACCATGATGGCATCCGACAGAGGAGGGGGGACCACGATGGCCTCTGACCGCTCTGCAGTACTCCCAGTGGTCCTGGACTGGAACATAGTAGCACCCTCGGTGGTCCCAGACTGGGACATAGTAGCACCCACAGTGGCGCCGGGCTAGAGCAGAGTTGCACTCGTGGTGGCTCCAGGCTGGAGCAGAGTTGCACCCGCGGTGGCTCTGAGTTGGAGCAGAGTTGAACTCACAGTGGCTCCGGGCTGGAGAAGAGCTGCACCCTCGGTGGACCCTGACTAGGACAGAGCTGCACCCACAGAGGCCCTGGGCTGGGACAGAGCACCCACAATGACCTCAACTGATGAGAAAACAGTACCCTTGAAGGCACCGGGCTGGGGCGGAGCACCCACGAAGGCCTCAGCCGGAGGGGGAGCAGCACCCACTGAGGTCCTGGGCTTGGTCGGAGCACCCGCGATGACCTCAAATGATAGGGAAGAAGCACCCTCGGAGGCTCCGGGCTGTGGCAGAGTACCCGCGAAGACCTCAGCCGGAGGGGAAGCAGCACCCACGGAGGTCCCGGGCTGGGACCGAGCACCTGCAATGACCTTGGCAGGAGGAGCTGGACCCACGGTGATCTCGGGTGGCGAGGCTTGACCCACAGAGATATCTTGGCTGGACTATCCTCAGCGGCCCTGTTGAAAAGCTCAGATGGGAGAGACAGAGAAATAGGGTCAGGGTCACCGGTGGCAGTTGAGTCCGGCGAGGTGAGCACAGGTGCAGCTGACGACTGCATCTGGCTGTCCCAACCAAGAGCTAGACAAGATCTCTCCAATATAGAAACTACAGAAACAGAAGAGAGCTCTTGCCTTAGCTCGAGCTCCACCACCATCCAGGACTCCGTCGATCCAGACGATGGCGCCTCCCGCCCAGCCCTCTAGAGGTCAAGCTCGGGCTCTGCTGTGGTGGCCCCAGCAGCAGGCATTGTGGTGGATGCAGTCCCGAGACCCCCAAGGATGTAGCCCATGCAGATGGCTTGCCCGACTTGGATTCAGGAGGTTGGCTTCCTGCTGGCGCTGGATCCTGTTATGCTGAGGCCAGGGGATGCTCCATTGTCGGCACAGGCTTCAGCTCGGTCGAAGTGCTCTCCCTTCTTCCAGACTGTGGCTGCGGGACCGGGACCAGGTCCTCCAGAGCCGCAGGCTCCTCCACCGTCCAGCAGCTCAATTCAGGGGCCAGCAGACACTCAGGGGGAAAAGGAGGAGACACAGAGAGAGCAGGTGAACAGTTTGAAGCTGCAGCAGATGGTGAGGACTCAGAGGACTGCCTAATCTGAGCCTCACCATCAGGAGTCAGGCAAGATAATTGAAGCTTAATAGAACAAAAAGAAAAAAAAACCACTTGCCTGGACTCCTGGGCTGTGATGTCTTCTGCTGCAGCAGGTTGGGAATCAGCCCTCTCCATTACTTCTGTAGAAGAGGGCCTCCCAGGGGACCCTTGAGGAGCCGCCCCTGGAGCCACAGCAATGGGCGGAGCAGGGAGAAAAACGGCCGACCCCTCAGCAGCAGGAGGAATTGCCGAGGAAAAGGAAGAGGCAGCAGCAGTGGGAAGAACAGCTGATGGGACAGCTGGAGAAGAAAAACTAGATGAAGGGACCACTGCAGGAGTTTTCGACCTCAGCGACAGGGAAACTGTTGACGAGGAAGTGGAGGCGCTCTTCCAACGGGATTTCCTTGCACGACAAGGAGCGGGATGTTGAGACTTCAGCTCAGGTTGAAGAAGTCAGGGGACGATCCTTGGCTTAAACTCCGGCCCCCCCGGTCAAACCTCCTCCAGCAACGGTGGGGAGTGGGAGGTGTAGACGTAGGCTCAGGGTGAAGAAGGAGAGGCTCCATAGTCAGGGGATGCGCATTAGTTGGCTTAAACTCCGGGCACCCCGGTGAAACCTCCTTCAGCTCTTGGGTAAGATCCAGGAGGAGCCATGTTTTATATTCTAGTAGGAGCTCCGTCTCCTCTAACTGGACCTGCCTGCGCCCCTCCAGCTACTCGACCGATTGTGTGGGCAACTGTTCAGGAGGAGAAGGTGGGACTGCTGTGTTGGGACCAGACAATGTACATTCAGGACCTCCAGGGCCTGTTGAAGATTCGGGTTCCAGATGGGATGAGCGAGTTTTTTGCCCCGGGTGCACTTCTTCTTGCGCTCCGGTGGCACCAAAGTGGGGTCCCTCACATGGCTAAAGACTTTGCACAGTCCGTCAATCACCGAGGCAAGGAAAACTGTGAGAGCCAGGTAGCTCCAAGGACTGGGATGTGTCTCGATCACCTGGGCCGCACCATCCACAAACCCCCAAGCTTCCTTGGGAGAACGGGAGGCTCCAGCCCCCGAGGCAAAACTGGTGATGAGCGTAGCCGCTACGCACTCCTCCTCACTCAGTCCTAAAGTTGAAAAATCCAGGGTGGCCGACATGAAAAACCACAGGTGGAAAAACAAAACTTGGGAGAAATAAAATAAACCTGCAAGCCTTCGCTGCCACTGGAGTGAAAGAAAAAAAAAAACCAAAACTTAAGCTGCAGCCGCTTGGTCTCAAACTGGCTGGAATCTTCTGTCATGAATTGCCCCTCAGGGCAGAGAGGAGAGACCCACGCGCAGGACTGCAGTTTGTGAATTTATTAAAAATGCAAACACAAAAATCATGCTCAAGCACAAGATCCAAAAAGACAAGCAAAATAAACTTACAATTTATCACGCCAGAACAAGGGCTGGATCTGGTGGAGATGAGGTTTGAGAATTTAAGATTCGGGCACCGAGGAACGAAAATAACAGCCCTTAAATAGGATTGAAACAATTAACACAAAAAGTAACCAGTGTGAATCACATGAGCGGGCTGGGGAGAAAAGGACAATCAGCTTTGAGTCATATGAAGGCGAGATGGAGCTGACAGTTTGACAGGAGCACTGCCCACAGCCAGGGGAAAAACCTAGAAGTGCTCCTGGCAACTGCAACTCCAGAGAGAGAAAGAAAAGAGACTGGCATAGACTCCAAAATACAACATTATACAAATTAGGAAAAACAAAAAGGCAAAGAGACAGGGCACAGTGAAATCCCCTGTGCTCAGATTGTGACAACTTTTCAGTCAGCCAGCATTTCTATTAAAAATCTTTTTAAAAAAAAACAACAAAACTTTGTTTTGTAACACCTTAACTCTTGCACATTAGCATATCCACTTTGTACAGTTTTATTACAGTTGTTCCTCTCATGTATGATTGTGTTTTTGTGACCCGCCAGGGGACTACAGATGCATACTTACATTTGTATTAATGTTCATTAATATGTATTGTCCCTTTCAAATAAACATTAAACTTAAACATTCATTTTATGCAATATTCTAATGTTTTGAGAAACTGAATTTGGGGTTTTCATGAAGCTATAAGCCATAACTATCAAATTTAAAAGAAATTAACACTTTAAATCTCCAGTGGGCTCACCACTGTAAGGGTTCCTGTCTGATCCGCATATCTGCTTCTCTCTCTCCCCGCTGACTGAGCACCTCTCCCGGCAGCTGCATCACCACCTGCAGCCAATCAGTGGGGCAGTATAAGTAGGACGCTCTTCGACTACTCTGTCTGGTCGCGTCTAAGCAATACCCCACCTTTGTCTGACCTTTGCCTAATCTGAATTAACCTTGTGTATTATTCTGCCGTATTCTGACTTTTGTCTGTCCCTAGACCCTGTGCCTGCCTGTTGTTTGGATTTGTCTGCCAGTTCTAACCTAGCTTGTCGTGCGCTGACCGTTGTCTGCCCTTGGACTCTGGAAACTGCCTCATGGACTAAACTTGGATTTTCTACAACTGTGCACATCATCATCTCCCCACGTAAGTTGATTTACCACCGTTTATCATTATTATCACCATCTACCCTTTCCCAGCACCTAGGCCTGGCCAGCATTTCCCCTTTGCCCGCTCACTTGCACTGAAGAACCCCTCCCCAGACTTTCACCATCATCAGGATCTGTTGTGTATCACTGCTGCTCCCACCAGAAGAAACCTGTAATGAACAATATTAATGTCCCTGTCACTATTCCAAATACTCACGTTGTCTCTGCTCTCTTCTCTGCAGGGTTGCCAGATCCTCATCACCATTTGCAATATTTCTAACATTGTTGTCAATAACAATTATTGTTCACTTACCTTAGAACATTGTCTTTCATGTCTGCTCATGGGTCTAAGTGTTACACCATGTTAATCACCTGCAGGAGGGATCACAGGGATCATAGTGCTATGTGAACTGTTTGGAAGTTTGGACTCCTCTACCCGGATCCCCAGATAAATGGAAGAAAATGGATGGATGGATGGATGGATGGAAACACTTGAAATATGTCACTCTGTGTGTAAAGAATCTATATGAATTTCATTTTTTGAATGGAATTACTCCCCCTCATGGCTCGTCACCTTATTGTGGTGGGGGGGTTTGCGTGCCCCAGTGATCCCAGGAGCTATGTTGTCCGGGGCAATTTGCCTCTGATAGGGTCTCCCAAGACAAACTGGTCCTGGGTGAAGGGCCAGACTAAAAACGATCCAACAGACTCTCATGATAAATTGTATATCAAGGATTCAGTGTACCCCGCCCGGTATGGGGTTACCGGGGCCCCACCCTGGAGCCAGGCCTCAGGGAGGGGCTCGAAGGCTAGAGTCTGGTGGCCGGGTTTCCACCCATGGGACCGGGCTCAGCCCAAAGGAGTTACATGGGTCCGCCCTCCAGTGGGCTCACCACCTGCAGGAGGGATCATGGGGGTCCGGTGCTATGTGGATTAGGTGGCGGTCAAAGGCGGACTGATCCCAAGCTTTCTAAACTGGCTTTTGGTACGTGGAATGTCACCTCTCTGGTGGGGAAGGAGCCTGAGCTGGTGTACGAGGTTGAGAGATACCGGCTAGATATAGTCAGCCTCACCTCAACACACAGCTCCGGTTCCGGAACCAGTCTCCTGGAGAGGGGCTGGAGCTTGGCCTTTTCTGGAGTTGCCCCGGGCGAGAGGCGACGAGCAGGGGTGGGTATTCTTGTATCGCCCCACCTTGCTGCCTCTATATTGGAGTTTTCCCCGGTGGACGAAAGGGTTGCTTCCCTGCGCCTTCGGGTTGGGAAACAGGTCCTGACCATCATTTGTGCCTATGCACCAAATGATGTTTCAGAGTACCCACCCTTTTTGGAGTCTGTGACTGGGGTGCTGGAGGGTGCTCCTCCTGGATACTCCATTGTCCTACTGGGGGACTTCAATGCGCACGTGGGCAACGACAGTGAAACCTGGAGGGGGGTGATTGGGAGGAACTGCCTTCCCGATCTGAACCCGAGTGGTGTTCAGTTATTGGACTTCTGTGCTAACCACAGTCTGTCCATAACGAACACCATGTTCAAGCATAAGGGTGTCTATATGTGCACCTGGCACCAGGACACCCTAGGTCGCAGGTCGATGATCGATTTTGTTATCGTATCATCAGACCTGCGACCGTATGTCTTGGACACCCGAGTAAAGAGAGGTGCAGAGCTGTCAACTGATCACCACCTGGTGGTGAGTTGGATCCGATGGCAGGGGAGGAAGCCATTCAGACCTGGTAGACCCAAACGTATAGTGAGGGTGTGCTGGGAGCGTCTGGCTGAGGCCAGCGTCTGGCTGAGGCCCCTGTCCGGGAGGTCTTCAACTCCCACCTCCGGAAGAACTTCAACCACATTCCGAGGGAGTCTGGAGACATGGAGTCTGAATGGGCCATGTTCTCCACCTCTGTTGTTGAAGCGGAGGCCCAGAGCTGCGGCCACAAGGTGGTCGGTGCATCTCGTGGTGGCAACCCCCGAACCAAATGGTGGACACCAGTGGTGAGGGGGGCCATTAAGCTGAAGAAGGAGTCCTATCAAGCTTGGTTGGCTTGTGGGACTCCCGAAGCAGCTGAGGTGTACCGGCAGGCCAAGCAGAGTGCAGCTCGGGTGGTTGCTGAAGCAAAAACCCGGGTATGGGAGGAGTTCGGTGAGGCCATGGAACAAGACTTTCGGTCGGCCTCAAAGAGATTCTGGCAAACTGTCCGGCGGCTAAGGAGGGGAAAGTAGCTCCCCGTCCACACTGTGTATGGTGTGGATGGGACACTGTTGACTTTGACTGGGGATATCGTCGGGCGGTGGAAGGAATACTTCGAGGAGCTCCTCAATCCCACTGATACGCCTTCCACAGAGGAAGCAGGGTTTGGGGACGAGGGGGATGACTCGCCTATCACAGGGGCTGAGGTCGCCAAGGTGGTTAAAAATCTCCTTGGTGGCCGGGCCCCGGGGGTGGACAAGATTCGCCCTGAGTACCTCAAGGCCCTGGATGTTGTTGGGTTGTCATGGTTGACACGCCTCTGCAACATTGCGTGGAGGTTGGGGGCAGTGCCTTTGGCATGGCAAACTGGGGTGGTGGTTCCTCTCTTCAAAAAAGGGGACCGGAGGGTTTGCTCCAACTTTAGAGGGATTACACTCCTCAGCCTCCCTGGGAAGGTCTATGCCAAGGTACTGGAGAGGAGAGTCCGGCCGTTGGTCAAACCTCGGATTCAGAAGGAGCAATGTGGTTTTCGTCCTGGCCGTGGCACATCGGACCAGCTCTTTACCCTCTCGAGAATTCTTGAGGGTTCGTGGGAGTTTGCCCAACCAGTTTACATGTGTTTTGTGGACTTGGAGAAGGCATTTGACCGCGTTCCTCGTGGATTTTTGTGGGGGGTGCTTTGGGAGTATGGGGTATCGGGCTTATTGTTATGAGCTATTCAGTCTCTGTACGACCATTGTGAGAGTTTGGTTCGTATTGCCAACACTCGGTCGGAGTCATTCCCAGTGAGAGCTGGACTCCGCCAGGGCTGCCCTTTGTCACCGATCCTGTTCATAATTTTTATGGACAGGATTTCTAGGCGCAGCCAGGGAATGGAGGGTGTCATGCTTGGTGACCACAGGATCTCATCTCTGTTGTTTGCAGATGATGTTGTGCTGTTGGCTTCATCCAGCAATGACCTACAGCTCTTGCTGGGACGGTTTACCGCTGAGTGTGAAGCGGCTGGGATGAGAATCAGCACCTCCAAGTCTGAGTCCATGGTCCTCACCCGGAAAAAGGTGGATTGTCCTCTCCGGGTTGGGGACAGGCTCCTGCCCCAAGTGGAAGAGTTTAAGTATCTTGGGGTCTTGTTCACGAGTGAGGGGAAAATGGAGCGAGATATCGACAGACGGATTGGAGCAGCATCTGCAGTGATGTGGACGTTGTACCCGTCTGTTGTGGTGAAGAGGGAGCTGAGTTCTAAGGCAAAGCTGTCGATTTACCAGTCAATCTACGTTCCTACTCTCACCTATGGTCACGAGCTTTGGGTAATGACCGAAAGAACGAGATCGCGGATACAAGCGGCTGAAATGAGCTTTCTCCGTAGGATTGCAGGACTCACCCTCAGAGATAGGGTGAGGAGCTCAGTCATCCGGGAGAGGCTCAGAGTAGAACCGCTGATCCTCCACATTGAAAGGAGTCAGTTGAGGTGGTATTGGCATCTGATTAGGATGCCTCCTGAACGCCTCCCACTTGAGGTGTTTCAGGCACGTCCCACTGGGAGGAGACCCCGGGGCAGACCCAGGACTCGGTGGAGAGATTATGTCTCCTAGCTGGTCTGGGAACGCCTTGGTATCCTCTCTGAAGAGCTGGAGCAGGTGGCTGGGGAGAGGGAAGTCTGGGCTTCTCTGCTTGAACTGCTGCCTCCGCGACCCGGACCTCTGGAAAAGCGGTAGAAGATGGATGGATGGATGGAATGGAATTACTGAAATAAATCAACTTTCGATGACAGTCTAATTTACTAAGATGCACCTGCAAAATGGCATCCTTTCTTCCGTTACAATCCAGAGAACTTGCCTTATAAATCAATTAAGAAGAGACATTATACTACTGTATATGTTTATGTATTTTATACTACTGGCCTTATCTGTGGAGCTTATTCTTCATCATGCATTTATAGGATTTTGCCTGAGGCAGCCTAGCAGAAATGGAGGAGAAGTAAATCCTTAAATAATTGCAGTTCTGATCTCTTAAAGAAAAAGCATTTTTCAAGGTACAGTATATGCTATTTGTCAGTGAATTGACATAAAGTAGACAAGACCTTTGATCTTCTGCTGATGTTTCTTATGCTTCCCATTTTTAAAAATAATCTCCTGGTCTCTGTGAGGGGTAGTTTCTCTTGGTAGGTACAAATCTACCATCCATAATTGGAATGCCATTGTAACTGAGGAGAGCAAGTTGTGCTGGCAGTGGGGCTCTAGCATTGTTGTTATATAATTAAATTTTATTTAGTCAGATGAAAGGAAGACATAATGCATGTTTGTTACATGTTCATACACACTATTCCCATTTGCATTGTCTAGTAGATAAATGTAGTTTACCAACAATATAAAATGTTTTATAAAACAGTGTGCTTGATTTTCTTCTCATGCTATGAGGTTTAGTTAAGCAGTCTGTACATTGAGGTAATCTGACAAATGACTGTAACACAAAACACACACTAACCACCTACAGTATGGCATATGCACAGAGTTCACTAACAAGGTACTAAATTATCCAAGTCCATGCTAAAAATGCCAGAGCAGCATTTCCATCTTGTTTATCCCCAGAGGGGTGGACAGAGGGGTGGACAGCCTTTATCTTTTTTAAACAGATCAGTCATCTCTGCTCACATGCTGGTCCACTGGCGACTATTTATCATTAAACCATGCAGCCAGTACTGACTGAATGGTAACACACTCTTGTTTTGTTTTTGTTTTTTTTACAGTTTTATAGCTTGCTAGTGCAGCAGAAATGTCTGTCTGAAGCCACCATTGTGAAGAGTAGTTTATTTTAGAGTAAATGCAGCTGACTCAAAGGTCCCATTGTACGTTTCAAAGGTCATTATTAAACAGTGTTCATTAATATTCACATTAACATTCATGAGCATCTTATATGACTGAGGCTCAGAAGTATTTCTGGGTCAGGTATAGTAAAGCCAGTGTTAACTGCTAACCCTAACTGCTAAGGTGGGGTAAGACGGGGCACATAGTTACATGGGGCAGGTTGTTACATCATGCGCTGAATCTGAAATTAGAAAGGCATGTATGCACAATGAGGGCAAGAGGGGGTACATATTGTGCAGTTACATGGGCATGTTGTTACAGCCCGCCCAACCCACATTGCCAGTCCGTGGCCACAGTGGGGATTATGTGATTGATATAAATGGTTAACTCTGCTAATGGCAGCTAACAGCAGCTGGTGAAAGAACTGTCCTAGCCAGTATATTAGTATATTAAACTACAAAAACTAGAACAAACTATAGTAAAATAAGATATAATAACATCTAGGAGTGTTGATGGATGATATGGCTGAGATTATGGATGTCTAGTCGTGTGAATAGATTATTCAGAAAATTTCTAAAAATATTGATGTCTCATCAGCCAAATAAGTTACCAAGGTGGAATACCAACCATTGAGAGGTGTAGTCAGGAATTTAATTGCTGCTGCTAATTGCTAATGGCACAATTTCCTGAACCACCCTGCCCAAAGGAAACAGGCCAGAATGGCAAGAAATACATAATTGACTGTGATTTAATGAACCACAGGGAGACTCCATTTTAACCCAGCTACAGGGGGTGCACAAGCAAGTGTACTCCTAGTGCCTGTCCCAAGTCCAGGTAAATGGGAAGGGTTGTGTCAGGAAGGGCATCCGAAGTAAAACCTTTGCCAAATCAAACATGCAGCTCATGACAAATGAGATTTTCGTACTGGATTGGCCGAGGCCCGGGTTAACAACAACCGCTACCGGTACTGTTAACCGACAGGGTGCTGGTGGAAACTGGGCTACTGTTGGTCGAAGATCGAAGAGGAGGAGATGGGGAAGGTGTGTAAGGAGGGAGAGAGAGAAAAGGGAAAGTAGAAGTGTGGAGGTGAGAGAAGAGACCTTAAATGTAGGGACTGACAGGTAAAGGCAGAGAGTTGGTTGATTTGATGGAGAGAAGAAACATAGCTATACTGTGTGTTCAATAAACTAGATGGAAGGGAAGCAAGGCTAGGAGCATTGGAGGGGGATTTAAACTGTTCTACCATGGTGTAGATTGGAAGAGAAATTGAGTAGGAGTAATCTTGAAGGAAGAGTATGTGAAGAGTGTTCAGGAGGTAAAGAGGGAGTCAGACAGAATCATGAGTTTGAAGCTGGAAGTCAAAAGTGTGATGCTGAATGTTATCAGTTTGTATGCCCCACAAGTTGGATGGCAGGTAGAAGGGAAAGAGGAATTCTTGAGTAAGTTGGATGAAGTGGTAGAAAGTGTTCCCAGGGGGGAGACAGTGGTGATTGGAGTGGACTTATTGGACATGTAGGTGAAGGGAACAGAGGTGATGAGGAGATCCTGGGCAGGTATGGTCTTAAGGAGAGAAATGTGGAAGGACAGATGGTTATGGATTTTGCTAAAAGGAATGAAATGGCTGTGGTAAACACATACTTCAAAAAGAAAGAGGAACACAGGGTGACTTACAAGAGTGGAGGAAGGTGAACACAGGTGGACTACATCTTATGCAGAAGGAGAAATCTGAAAGTGATAGGAGACTGCAAGGTGGTGGCAGGGAAGAATGTAGCTAGACAGCTGCAGCAATATTTAATTATAAGGTACAAAGATTATTTAATTTAGACTTAAAGGTGTGTATGTGTGGGGATGGAGGTTTGATCAGTCACCACAAACACTCACAAAACAATAGATAAACACTTGTAACAGAGGCACCTGTCATGAACTGAGGTGGACTTCCAGCCCAGTTTCATGGCATGGTGGCTGTCTTGTCTTAAGTGTGTTTTGATTCCCCATTTTTCCGTCAGGCACTTCCTTCGGAGCCTTTGAGGTCTTCCTGGCTCCCTGACAGCTCGCAGCCACACCCCCCCCCCCTGCCAGTTTTTGCCAGCTGGCTGTCATTATTAATTGTGTTCAGTCTTTGTGGTTTCCCGCACGCACACACACACATACATGCTCACAGACATTCACTCCCACACCTGTTCCCTCTTTCTACGCACACCGACATTCACTCCCGTCATTACGTGTGGCATTATTTTAGCCCTGTGTCCGTGGGAGTGAATTGCTGGATTATTGTTGGACCTGTGTGTACTTCACAGTGTTTTTCCTGTTGTATTTGATGCATGCATGACTAGACGCCCTGCCTGTTTTTGGTACCGCTTCCCTCTGCATGACATCTGTGTCCTCATCTTTTGTTTTTGCAGGTTGGCTTTGGGATTCCTTCCACGGACGTCTCTGTTCCCGGCTCCAGTGAGTATTTTTGTGCCTCCCGCTGTCAGTCCAGCCCGAAGCACTTTGGGTTCCCTGCGCTTACTCACTAGCGAGGTGAGGAGCGTCTCATGAGCTTCCCAGAGCTTCCTCGCCATTTTAGTATTTTCTGTTGTTGCTGGACTGTTTGTCTCCTTATTTTGCACAGCAAATTGCACACAACGTCTCCTGCATGTGGAATTGTCTCTTTCCTCTGTGCGCTGCATAAAAGTGCATGGGGAATCACAACAGCACCACTCCTACTTTGACAATTTATTAATAATTAATCTTTACACCTTCAATCAATCAGTCTCAAATATTCATGAATTCTACTGGGTGACTTAAGAACCAAACACAGGAAAAGAAATCAACAGAAACTTCATATACCGTTTACAGATTTAATGATCAGGTTCAGATTAAATGACATTACATTTAGTGGATTTGTTGGTAATGTGAAATGACTGAATTAAACTGAATTACTGTAACTGTACAAAAATATGAAGAAAAACTGATGCAAATTTCTGAAGAAAATTTAACTAATTATATGAAAAGAAATTCTGAATTACTCTAAGAAAGTAAAAATATAATTTAATGAAAAGAGGAATATTATTTCTCTTTAATTCTAGAGCTCTGATCAGAGTGATGAACTAGTTCCAAGGCTGTGAAAAATCATGGCATACTTAGGCTATAGACATCTCATTATTCAGCAGATAAAACAAAGAAGTTGGTTCATGTGAACGTTGGTGTGTTGGGGCCTTCTTCTTCAGTGGAATCCTTAGTTGAAGCTTTATTTGAGATGATACCAGAGAAAATCTGCCCACAGATACTGTATTTTTCCCAAGTCCAGCAGTCACAAGCTGAGATTTTGACTGCGATAATGAGGCTTCTTCACTCTACCAGTGGCCGGAGCTCTTTTCTGGGCAGCCTGGGTGGCCAGCTGTTTCCTGGGGCTTTTCCTCCGGTAGATTTAAGGGAGGTCTGCTTTGCTGGCCATATATTGTACATAGTATGCCATGCAGACACGAGAATCTTTCAGCAGCATTCTCAGGTCTGAATAATTAGATATAGTTCAAAATCTGATCCAAATCACAGAATTGGAGAGACAAGATTACTAAAAAAAAAAAAAAAAATCAAGGCACACAATCCAAGTGCTTCAGATTTCATGGGTTGGTGAAAAAGCTTCCAGTGTGAGAAACGATTAGTCCCCTTTTAACACACACAGTGGGATGAGAAAAGGTTTAACAGGATAAAATTAGGAAAAAACATCTGAGGACACAGAGTTTGACTCCGTATAACGAGAGGTTTGAGCTCAAAGAAGAAAAAGTAATTTCCCAGATGTTTAAAGAAAAAGAGGATTTTAAGCAGGACAAACACAGACTTTCACAAGACAATTCTCTCCGTCTCTCTCTCACTCTGGGTGTTTTCCCTTAAAACTGAATGAGTTTCACGGGGAAAAACTTGACTGACATAAAAGGGAACCAATGGTCTTCCATCATGGGAGGTTTGAATGAGCTCTGGTCCAATAAGAAAACAGTTCTTTGTCTGTAGCCGACCAATAGAAGGAAAGGGGCAGTTTCCCAACAGAGACTGGCTGGTGATTGGCTGAGCAAGTCAGATGACTTGAGGAAACTTTTTTCAGAGGATAAACACATCTTAATAACTCTGAAAATTCATTATATACTTAATATAAAGTCTAAGCTAACTTCAGTGATTCATGACTAACGTCAGTGAGCGTGCATTTTATTTACTTGTACTTATATAATTAACATGCATTAGAATAAGGCTCATTTAAGCATTTTTTCAAACATGCACACATTTAAAATCAAGGATTAATGAAATATTTCAAACCAGAATGATATGCCAGAGTGCCACTTGATTTTCCAGGGTGTCCTGAAAAAGAAAATAATCTGAGAATTGAGAGTTTTGTAACAAAGGAAGTCATTTCATTCATTAACCTCAGTTCAGCTTGTACAGTCAAAAGCAAACATATTCCAGAGTTGTCCACCAGGAGGTAATGTTGAGCTGTGGATAATTCCTAGTGACCGTAAAATGTACTCAAGAGTTTCTGGGATATGTCAGACGATTGTTAAAGCATAAAACTGTATGATTGGGGAGCAAGTTCCAGTTTATTTATGATGGCAACTTAATCCATTCCTGGCATGAAATGGGATCCTTATTGTCCACAACTTTTACCATGGAATGTTTTTCAAACCGGGGTTTCTGAGATGAAGAAACAGTCCTTGACCAGAATTTTTGGGTGAAACAGTTTCTTTACGGTGAAGAGTAATTTTATAGATTAGAGCCAAGGGAATGATGCTACAGAGCATTGGATGGTAGTAAGTATGATGACTTTGCAAAGCAAGAAGAGGAACACATTTAAGGCAGAACCAAAGATTAAGTGGAGAAAGTTACAGAAGAAAAAAGGTCACACAGAGGTTAGGAAAGAGTTGATACAGACTCTGGGTGGTAGGGAAAAATTACCAGATGACTGGGAAAGGACAGTAAAAGTATTGAAGGACATGGCTAGAAAGATATATGATGTATCCAGTGGACAGAGGAAGGAAGACAAGGAGACCTGGTGGAGGAATGAGGAGGTACCGGAAAGTATCCCCAGGAAGAGGTTAGCAAAGAAAAAGTGGGATAGTCAGGGAGATGAAGAATGTCAACAGGTGTATTTGGAATCTAGGTGCATAGCAAAGAGAGAGGTGGCAAAGGCCAAGGAAAAGGCATATGTATAGTGAGTTCTATGAAAGGCTGGACACTAAGGAAGGAGAAACCGACTTGTATCAACTGGCTAGACAGAGAAATCAGGCTGGAAAGGATGTACAGCAGGTCAGGTTGATTAAGGACAGAAATGGTAATGTACTAAAAATGACGAGAGTGTGTTGAGAAGATAGAAGGAGTACTTTGAAGAGCTGATGAATAAAGAAAATGAGAGAGAGAGGAGGATGGATGAAGGGAAGATAGTGAACAAGGAAGTCCCGAGGATTAGCAAGGCAGAAGTGAGGAGAGCTTTGAAGAGGATGAAGAATGGAAAGGTGGTTGGTCCAGATGACATACTACCTGTGGAGGTATGGGGATGTTTAGGAGAGATGGCAGTGGACTTTTTAACCAGATTGTTTAATACAATCTTGAAGAGTGAGAGGATGCCTGAGGAGTGGAGAAGAAGTGATTTGGTACAAATTTTAAAGAACAAAGGTGATGCTCCGAGCTGTAGTAACTACAGAGGCATATACACTCGTGGACAAAATTGTTGATACCCCTCTGTTAATGAAAGAAAAACCCACAATGGTCACAGAAATAACTTGAATCTGACAAAAGTAGTAATAAATAAAGATTCTATGAAAAATAACCAATGAAAATCAGACAATGCTTTTGAATTGTGGTTCAACAGAATTATTTTAAAAAACAAACTCATGAAACAGCCCTGGACAAAAATGATGGTACCCTTAACTTAATATTTTGTTGCACAACCTTTTGTGGCAATCACTGCAATCAAACGATTTCTGTAACTGTCAATGAGACTTCTGCACCTCTCAGGAGGTATTTTGGCCCACTCCTCATGAGCAAACTGCTCCAGTTGTCTCAGGTTTGAAGGGTGCCTTCTCCAGACGACATGTTTCAGCTCCTTCCACAGATGTTCAATAGGATTTAGATCAGGGCTCATAGAAGGCCAGTTTAGAATAGTCCAATGTTTCACTCTTAGCCATTCTTGGGTGTTATTAGCTGTGTGTTTTGGGTCATTATCCTGTTGCAAGACCCATGACCTGCGACTGAAACAAAGCTCTCTGACACTGGGCAGCACATTTCTCTCTAGAATACCTTGATAGTTTTGAGATTTCATTGTACTCTGCACAGATTCAAGACACCCTGTGCCAGATGCAGCAAAGCAGCCCCAGAACATAACAGAACCTCCTCCATGTTTCACAGTAGGGACAGTGTTCTTTTCTTGGTATGCTTCATTTTTGCGTCTGTGAATATAGAGCTGATGTGCCTTGCCAAAAAGTTCCAGTTTTGTCTCGTCTGTCCATAGAACATTCTCCCAGAAGCCTTGTGACTTGTCAACATGCAGTTTGTCAAATTCCAGTCTGGCTTTTTTATGATTTGTTTTCAACAGTGGTGTCCTCCTTGGTCATCTCCCATGAAGTCCACTTTGGCTCAAACAACGATGGATGGTGTGATCTGACACTGATGTACCTTGACCTTGGAGTTCACCATGAATGTGTTTAGAGGTTGTTCTGGGCTTATTGTTACCATTCGTATTATCTGTCTCCTCCTGCGGCCACGTCCAGGAAGGTTGGCTACAGTCCCATGGATCTTAAATTTCTGAATAATATGTGCAAATGTAGTCACAGGAACATCAAGCTGCTTGGAGATGGTCTTATAGCTTTATAGCCTATACATGCTTGTCTATAATTTTCTTTCTAATCTCCTGAGACAACTCTCTTCTTTGCTTCCTCTAGTCCATGTTTAGTGTGGTACACACCATGTCACCAAACAGCACAGTGACTACTTGTCACCCTTTAAATAGGCTGACTGACTGATTACAAGTTTGTAGACACCTGTGATGTTAATTAGAGAACACATCTTGGTTGAACATGTCCCTATGGTCACATTGTTTTCAATCTTTTCTAGGGGTACCATCATTTTTGTCCAGGCCTGTTTCATGAGTTTGTTTTTTAAAGTAATTCTGTTGAACCACAATTCAAAAGCATTGTCTAATTTTCATTGGTTAATTTTCATAGAATTTTTATTTATTACCACTTTTGTCAGATTCAAGTTATTTCTGTGACCATTGTGAGTTTTTCTTTCATTAACAGAGGGGTACCAACAATTTTGTCCATGGCTGTAGTTGATCAGCCACACTATGAAGATATAGGAAAGAGTTGTTGTTGAAGCCAGGTTAAGATGAGAAGTGACAATCAGTGAGCAGAAGTATGGTTTCATGCCAAGAAAGAATACTACAGATGCAGTGTTTGCTTTAAGAGTGCTGATGGAGAAGTATAGAGAAGGTCAAAAGGAGTTGCCCTGTGTCTTTGTGGCTCTAGAGAAAGCATATGATAGGGTGCCAAGAGAGGAAGTGTAGTACTGTATGAGAAAGTCAGGAGTGGCAGAGAAGTATAAGAGGGTGGTGCAGGAAATGTATGAGGACAGCAAGATGGTGGTGAAGTGCGCTGTATGAGTGATGGATGAATTCAAGGTGGGGGTGAGATTACATCAGGGATTGGCTTTGAGCCCCTTCTTGTCTGCCATGGTGATGGACAGGCTGACTGATGAGGTCAGGCAGGAGTCCCCATGGATCATGATGTTTGCAGATGAAATTGTGATCTAAAGTGACAGTAGGGTGCTGGTGGAAGAGAATCTGGAGAGGTGAGCTCTGGAGAGAAGAGGAATGAAAGTCAGTAGAAGCAAGAAAGAATACATGAGTATGAATGAGAGGGAGGCAGGTGCAATGGTGAAGATGGAAGGAGTAGAGGCAGTGAAAGTAGATGAACTAAATACCTGGGGTCAACCATCCAAAGCAGTGGAAAATGCACAATAGAGGTGAAAAAGACATTACTGGCAGGGTGGAGTGGGTGGAGACAAGTGTCAGGGGTGATTTGTGACAGAAAGGCAGCAGCAAGAGTGAAAATGAAGATTTACAAGATGGTAGTGAGACCTGCTATGATGTATGATTTGGAGACAGTGGCGCTGACAAAAAGGAGTTGGAGCTGGAGGTGGCAGAGTTCAAGATGCTAAGAATTTCACTGGGCGTTACTTGAAGGAACAAGATTAGAAATGAGTTTTTCAGAGGGATAGCTTACATTGAGCAGTTTTGAAACAAAGTAAGAGAGACAAGGCTGAGATGGTTTGGACATGTGCAAAGGAAGGATACTGGACAAAGGATGTTGAAGATGGAGCTGCCAGGCAGGAGGAAAAGAGAAACATTCATAAATGTCGTGAAGGAGGACATGGAGGGGGTTGGTCTTACAGAGGAAGATGCAAGTGATTGGGTGAGATCGAGAAAGATGATCTGCTGTGGCGACCCCTAAAGGGAACAGCCAAAAGAAGAAGAAGAAGAAGGAGAAGAAGAAGAAGAAGAAGAAGAAGAAGAAGAAGAAGAAGAAGAAGAAGAAGAAGAAGAAGAAGAAGAAGAAGAAGAAGAAGAAGAAGAAGGGAGACTCCATTTTATTGGGAAGAGCCATAAAAACCCAGTGGTACAATAAGTAGTGTGGTACACTAAGCTAACCCCATAGTAGTCCGTAGTAGCACTGTTTGTATGTGGATTGAGATGCTCATGGAGATACGTCCACAATCCCATGGGCATGTGCTGTATGGAAAATATGACAAATCAATTAAATCAGCCACTGGTAAAACAGTGTAAAAGAGTGTAAAAAGGACTTGTCCAAAATTTGTTTTTGACAGAATTACTACAGAACCAGCTCTTTACCCTCTCGAGAATCCTCGAGGGATCGTGTGAGTTTGCTCAACCAGTCCACGTGTGTTTTGTGGACTTGAAGAAACAATTCAACTATGTCCCTTGTGGTTTCTTGTGGGGGGGTGCTGCGGGATTATGGGGTTTCAGGCTCATTGGTACGAGCTATCCGGTCCCTATACGACCATTTGGTTCATATTGCCTAAACCCAGTCAAAATTGTTTTCAGTGAGAGTTGGACTCCACCACGGCTGCCCTTTGTCACGATCCTGTTCATAATTTTTATGGATAGGATAGCTACGTGCAGCCAAGGATCGGAGGGTGTCATGCTTGGTGACCACAGGATCTCATCTCTGCTGTTTGCAGATGGTGACATCCTGTTGGCTTTATCAAGCAATGACCTACAGATCTTGCTGGGACGGTTTGCTACTGAGTGTGAAGCGGCCGGGATGAGAATCAGCACCTCCAAGTCCTAGTCCATGGTGCTCAGCCAGAAAAAGGTGTTTTGTCCTCTCTGGGTTGGGGATAAGCTCCTGCCCAAGTCGAAGACCTTAAGTATCTCAAGGTCTTATTCACGAGTGAGGGGAAAATGGAGCGAGAGATTGACAGATGGATCGGAGCAGCACCTGCAGTGATGCGGACGTTGTACCAGTCTGTTGTGGTGAAGAGGGAGCTGAGCTCAAAAGCAAAGCTGTTGATTTACTAGTCAATCTACATTCCTACCCTCACCTATTGTTGTGAGCTTTGGGTAATGACCGAAAGAACAAGATCATGGAGTGGCTGAAATGAACTTTCTCCGTAGGATTGCTGGACTCACCTTTAGAGATAGAGTGAGGAGTTCAGCCATCTGGGAGAGGCTCAGAGTAGAGCCACTGTTCCTCCACATCGAAAGGAGACAGTTGAGGTGGTTTGGGCATCTGATCAAGATGCCTCCTGGACACCTCCCAGTTGAGGTGTTTCAGGCTCGTCCCACTGGGAGGAGACCCCGAGGCAGACCCAGGACACGCTGGAGAGACTATGTCTCCCAGCTGGCCTGAAAACGTCTTGCATCCTCTCTGAAGAGCTGGAGCAGGTGGTTGGGAAGAGGGAAGTCTGGGCTTCTCTGTTTGGGCTGTTGCCTCTGTGACCTGGACCTCCGGAAAAGCGGTAGAAAATGGATGGATGGATACTATGGAATAAGTATAGCTGGAGTGGTGGTCTAGAGGTAGAGCATCTGTCCCAACAACCGGAAGGCTGTGGGCTTACTTCCTGCCTTCTAGTTTGGTACTCAGCATAATAGAATGGGGGAAGGACAATTGCTTACCCAGCCAGTGGGAAGCACAAGCTAGTGTCCTCCCTGTGCCGGTCCCAAGCCCGAGTAAATGGGGATGGCTGTATCAGTAAGGGCATCCAGTGTAAAGAAATCCTTGTCAAATCAATATGCGGATCATCGCAATATATGCTGTGGTGACCCTGAAAGGTAGCAGAAGAAGGAAAAAAAATAAAAAACATAATAATACCTCATTTGTTGATCATTTGTGTACTGTTAAGATGGTAATTTATTATTGTAGCATTCGGGATAATTCAGAAAACGGGGAAAAGCACGCCATGGCCCATGCATGGCCCATCTCATCATAGCTGATATTTGTACAATAAGCAAGAAAGCAACAATTCAAATTCTTTTAATGATGCAGCCACCGATACAATCATAAATGGCAAATGAGAGCAAGGTTTGGAAATGATGTAAATGAACAGCTTTTGACAATCGCCTGATTTCTATCACCTAACACTAAACCCATCAACACTAGACCAAAATGCCCATAGTACAATCATATATCATCATTGCAAGATAGACAGCAGCTTCAGCAGCCACAACCTCATGTTACTCAGCTTGGCCAATAAAATATTTAATTAAATAATTTTCTTACAAGATCTGCTGCAAAGTTCACTGAAACATGCAGGATTGTAGCCATTAAGTGGTGGGATGTCCACAGGTTAGTTTTAGTGATGTAGCACACCTAGAAAAGCTGTATGTACAGTATTCCTGTTAGAGAACATCTAAATAAAGATCCTCAGGTTTGTTTGCATCCTGCATTTGTAGTGAGACAATAGGAATTATTACTGTCCTTTATTTTCTAATGACAGGCAAGGAATTTAGAAAGAATGAGCAATGTTTGTCAGTGTGATGCAATGTTCATTGACCGATTTACTTAAAGAAATTAGAATTTGTTTTATTTTCCCTTCTTACACAAGACCAAACAAGCAATTTGAAAATGTTGCCATGGGTGTTAAAATGTCATCTACAGGAAATAAGCAGTAGATGTTATTCATTATTTTGATATATTTTTTCAAAGCATATAATTTATTGATCATATACATAATTATTATTTATGACTCCACAGCATTTTGCTCATGCTCTAGAGCTGAAATGGAAAGGGTTTCTCATTGAAAAATGAGCTTAACATTTGTTTCCCCATAATCACAAACATTCTGACTACCCCATCAAATGATATTATAAATAATTAATAGTTATTTAAAACAAAAGACATATTCATAACATCTCCAACTCACAGAGGCCTGTTAATGTTTCTTCAAATGTGGTGTGATAGTATAAATCGAACAAAAAAACAATAACTAGAAAAAGTCTGGACGTCTCTGT
This sequence comes from Pholidichthys leucotaenia, assembly GCA_020510985.1. Classification (NCBI taxonomy): domain Eukaryota; kingdom Metazoa; phylum Chordata; class Actinopteri; order Cichliformes; family Pholidichthyidae; genus Pholidichthys; species Pholidichthys leucotaenia. Next base: position 376,278,025 of record CM035844.1, on the reverse strand, counting down.
CATGATGCCAAGCCTGGGTCTGTTCCGCATTCCGGTCTTTTGGTTATTGCTCTTTTTCTGTATATGTATTTGTTCTTGATTTTCATCTTTTATGGTTGTGCTTTTATTATGACAGTACCGCTTGTTACTTCCTCCTGTCGGTTCTTTTCACATGCTGTCACAGCTGTTAGTTATCTTTAATTATTTTCTCACTCATGCATCCACACCTGGGTCACATTTTGGTCGTCCCCTATTAGTATAATTTAAGCTCGCTGGCGAGGTTCATTCCTCACCGCGACTTAGCATTGTGCAGACAGGAATTCCCCCGTCTAATTCCTCTTCTTATTCCCTGCTTTGTACTCAGCCTCGTCAGTGTAATTGTAAGTAACCTTTCATGGTTTTCTTTTGTTGCATTTTTCTGTAATCACCCTTCGTGGTCTTCGTTCTTTGCCTTTTTGTAAGTTGCCCTTTGTGGCTGTTATTTTGTGCTCTCCTTAATAAATGTGCAAACTCATAGCAGGCAAGTGGCGCCTTATTCCTGCCCTGCAAGGGCCAATTATGACAATCTCATGAAAAGCGTAGACACAGGGAAGTGGCTTTAGTGGGTGGTTGCCATAAAAATTCTGTGAAAATCCTAAATGAACCACAGTCAAGTTAAAATTTATTTATACAGCATAAACACATGTAATTCTCTGTAATGGGCTTCAGTTTTTTTCATTAATACATGCAAAGTGAGACTTTCTAATTTCAGCTACCCAATGACCCAGGCAAAAATATGCCTCATAAGACATAGCTCTAAAGCCTGCAGATCATTTATGCAAAGTGGGGGTGCTCAGTAATCTTGCAGCCTGTGATCTGAGAACACAAGATGGCAGATAAAGCTGAAGTCAGCCATTTATGACTGAGAAGAGCAGAAAATAAAGCATTCTAGTAATCAAGTCTGACAAACTGCTTTTATTACAGGCACGGCCATCAGATGAGGCCTAGAAACATTTTCTAGATGGAAAAAAGCTAATATTGTGCTCTTTATTGTAAATATTAAATTAATTCCACCAAATTATACAAAAAATAGACGAAGTTTGAATTCACATATCACATATATGTATATCCTACATATTATATAGCAGGGGTGCCCAATCATGTGCCATGGAGGGCCAAGACCCTGCAGGCTTTACCTCCAACCAATGAACCAATGTCTTCAACAGCAGATTTCACTGAGTTTCTTCCCACTGACTGCTGATAAGTGAAAACACCTGCTGAAGAGACTGGGTAGAAGAGAAAACCTGCAGGATCTTGGCCCTCTATGGCACATGATTGGACACCCCTGTTAAATAGGATCAGAGACTTACAGTACAAATGGCATTTTTGGAGCACATAAACACAATGTAATACATGATACAATACACTTATTCAGGAGACCACTTAGCTGAACTGATATGCCTGTGTAAGACCAGACAGATTATTGGAGTATATCTATTGCAACGATCTGACTTGAGAATATGGATCTAAAGGGATTTTACTGCACATATATTGAATTGCTAAACAGCTTTTAGATAGTTTTGAGTTTGCATTAACAGCACTGTCCTCATTTGTTAAAAGCAAGTCCATTTTTCATCAAATATGAGGCTTGGTCATTTTTACACTTTCAATGTGTAAAAATAGAAAGAAACCACAATAAAAATATATAGAAGTCATCAGCATGGATGTGCAGTAATATGGCTAAGTGTAATGGATGTACACCTGACACCACTTAGGTTTCAAAATACAGGAGGGATCACTGGGGGGTTAAGGGTTAGAAAAAAATAAATATAATGTAACATAAATTCGTCGTCGGCCTCCGTTGGTTTATGATGACCATGGAAGAGAATCCTAAACGTCTACTCTGCTGGAACAGCACCGCCTGTGGCTGAACAGGCCGATGCGCACCGGTGTTCTACCTTTCAGCGTTGGACATTGGTAGGATTCAAGCCTGGGCAGGAAGATATGGAGGACAAGATGTTACCCATGCAGCATGTCCCCCCTCTCCACGTCACTGATGGATCCAAAGGAACAGCAGGGCTGCTATAGTTTGGTACCAGCGCCGTCGCAGGAGCTGCCAGAACGATGTTGAGCACAACAGAGAACTGCCTTAGGGGCTCCGACTCCGGATTTTTCCTCAGGGTTGACTCCCGAAGCCTTTCCCGTGACCGGATGTGCCGCAAGGCAGCGGAGGTTTGAAATCAGGGTTTTCCTTCCCCTAGATAAGATAAGATAAGATAAGCCTTTATTAGTCCCACAACGGGGAAATTCCAGGATTGCAACAGCACAGGGATAGCAACACTCAGAGCAACAATCAGAAGGCAAGAAAAAAAAAAAACAAGCAAGCAAGAGCAGCTAATATACATATTACTATAAAATATATATAGAGATGCAGACACACAGTGCAGAGCATTGTAGCTGGATGGAATAATATGTAGATATATAAACACACAGTGCGGAGCATTGTAGCTAGATGGAATAAATATATAGATATATAAACATAAACACACCCAGTGCGGAGCATTGTAGCTAGATGGAATAAATATGTAAATATATAAACACACACAGTGCAGAGCATTGTTGCTAGATGGGATGAAACCGCACAACCGTCTACTTAGTTATCCTACATGGTATGATTATGTGCCCATACATATTCTCACTCTCCATAGCGACCGGTATTTTCCTAGTTGTATGCCGGAGGGGACCATTGTGTAAGTCTATTGCATCTTTTGCATTCAAAAAACTATTAGTTTGTTACGTCTATTTGCTATCTCTGCGAGCAGAGATTTTTATGGACAGGATTTCTAGGCGCAGCCAGGGAATGGAGGGTGTCATGCTTGGTGACCACAGGATCTCATCTCTGTTGTTTGCAGATGATGTTGTCCTGTTGGCTTCATCCAGCAATGACCTACAGCTCTTGCTGGGACAGTTTACCGCTGAGTGTGAAGCGGCTGGGATGAGAATCAGCACCTCCAAGTCCGAGTCCATGGTCCTCAGCCGGAAAAAGGTGGATTGTCCTCTCCGGGTTGGGGACAGGCTCCTGCCCCAAGTGGAGGAGTTTAAGTATCTTGGGGTCTTGTTCACGAGTGAGGGGAAAATTGAGCGAGAGATCGACAGACGGATTGGAGCAGCATCTGCAGTGATGCGGACGTTGTACCGGTCTGTTGTGGTGAAGAGGGAGCTTAGTTCTAAGGCAAAGCTGTCGATTTACCAGTCAATCTACGTTCCTACTCTCACCTATGGTCACGAGCTTTGGGTAATGACCGAAAGAACGAGATCGCGGATACAAGCGGCTGAAATGAGCTTTCTCCGTAGGATTGCTGGACTCACCCTCAGAGATAGGGTGAGGAGCTCAGTCATCCGGGAGAGGCTCAGAGTAGAACCGCTGCTCCTCCACATTGAAAGGAGTCAGTTGAGGTGGTATGGGCATCTGATTAGGATGACTCCTGGACGTCTCCCACTTGAGGTGTTTCAGGCACGTCCCACTGGGAGGAGACCCCGGGGCAGACCCAGGACTCGGTGGAGAGACTATGTCTCCCAGCTAGTCTGGGAACGCCTTGGTATCCCCTCTGAAGAGCTGGAGCAGGTGGCTGGGGAGAGGGAAGTCTGGGCTTCTCTGCTTGAACTGCTGCCTCCGCGACCCGGACCTCCGGAAAAGCGGTAGAAGATGGATGGATGGATGGATGGATGGATGCGAGCAGCCCTGCTTAGGTTGTACAGTCTGACAGCCGTTGGTAGGAAGGACCTGCGAAACCTCTCGGTTGTGCACCTGGGATGATGTAGTCTGCTGCTAAATGAGCTCCTCAGTGCATTCAGTATGTCCTGCATAGGGTGGAACTCAGACTCCAGCAGAGATGACACTTTAGCCACCGTCCTTCTCTCTCCTATCTCCTCCACCGGATCAAGGCGCTGCCCCAGGACAGAGCTAGCTTTCTTGATCAGTTTGTTCAGTCTCTTCCTATCGGCTGCAGTAATGCCACTGCCCCAGCAGACCACTCCAAAAGTGATGGCTGATGCCACCACCGTGTCATAGAATGTCTTCAGCAGCGCGCCTTGTACACCTAAAGACCTGAGTCTCCTCAGCAGGAACAGCCTGCGCTGTCCCTTCTTGTAGAGTGCATCAGTATTGTGTGACCAGTCTAGTTTATTGTTCAGATGAACACCCAGGTACTTATAGGCTGTCACCATCTCGATGTCTGTTCCCTGTATATTTACTGGTGCTGTGAGGGGTTGTCCTTGCCTGCGGCAGTCCACCACCAGCTCCTTAGTTTTTCTCGCGTTGATCTGGAGGCAGTTCCGATGGCACCAGTCCACGAAGTCCTGGATAAGCCCTCTGTACTCAGCTTCATCTCCATTGGACATGAGGCCAACGATCGCAGAGTCATCAGAGAACTTCTGTAGATGGCAGTGTGTTGTGTTGTGTTGTGTGAGAAGTCCGCAGTATAAAGAGTGAACAGGAAGGGAGCCAGCACCGTTCCCTGGGGGGCCCCCGTGCTACTGATGATCGTGTCGGACACACAGTCCCGGGTTCTCACAAACTGAGGCCGGTTCGTGAGGTAGTCCAGGATCCATGATGACAGGTGCTGGTCCACCCCTGCGCGCAGCAGCTTGTCCTTCAGGATCATCGGTTGGATGGTGTTGAAAGCACTGGAGAAGTCAAAGAACATGATCCTCACCATATTCCCGGGCTTCTCCAGGTGGGACAGAGAACGGTGAAGGAGGAAGATCACCGCATCCTCCACCCCAATGCCATGCTGGTAGGCGAACTGGAGTGGATCCATCGCTGGTTCCACCAGGGGGCGGAGGTGAGCAAGGAGCAGTCTCTCCAGGGTCTTCATCAAGTGGGACGTCAAGGCCACCAGTCTGTAGCTGTTCAGGTCTTTGGGGTGGGAAGTTTTTGGTACAGGTACCACACAAGATGTTTTCCACAGCTGTGGTACCCTCCCCAGTTTCAGGCTCATGTTGAAGATATACGTCACAATCCCACACAGCTGGTCTGCACAGGACTTGAGGAGCTTTGCGCTGATGCCGTCCGGTCCCGACGCCTTCCTCGCCTTGATCTTCCTCAGCTCCGTCCTCACCTGGGTCCTGGTCAGGGTCAGGATGGGGGGCTGTGTGTTGGGAGTGGGGGGGTGTTGGTGGAGTGGGGAGTGGGCAGCAGGACTTGATTTCTTTAGAGGCAGCAGTGGTTGTTGTGCAGACAGGGGGGAGGGCGGTTGGTCAAACCTATTGAAAAACAGATTCAGGTTGTTCGCCCACTCCCTGCCCCCCGTGGCCTGGGGGGAGGTATTCTGGAGCCCAGAGATGGTTTTGAGGTTTCTCCAGACCCCGCTGATGTTGCTCTGTTGCAGCTTGTCCTCCATCTTCTTCCTGAAGCTGTCCTTGCCTTCTCTGATCTTTCTCCTCAGCTCCCTCTGTACGGACTTCAGCATCTCCCTATTCCCCGACCTGAAGATCCTCTTCTTCTCCCTCAGAAGTGTTTTTATCTCAGGGTTGATCCAGGGTTTGTTGTTTGAGTGACGCCGTATGGTCTTGGTGGGAACGGATTTGTCCACACAGAAGCTGAGGTAGCCCGTGAAGGTGTGAATGAGGCCATCGATGTCCTCACCATGTGGATCAGAGCTGCTTCCAGGCGGTGGCTTCAAAACAGCCCTTTAGAGTGTCCATTGTCTCCTCAGACCATCACTCCACAGTGTGCATGGCCGGAGGTTGTCTGTGCACTAGGGGTTTGTACACCGGCCGGAGATGAACCAAGTTGTGATCCGATCTCCTGAGTGGGGGGAGTTGTGATGAGGTGTACGCCTCCTTAGTGTTTGCGTAGAATAAGTCCAGTGTTTTATTGTCTCTAGTGTGGCATGTGACATACTGGGTGAACGTGGGTAGAATGGGAGACCGTGAAACATGGTTGAAATCGCCTGAGATGAGGAGAAGAGCATCTGGGTGTTCTGTCTGCAGCCTGCCAGTTACTGAATGGATGACGTCACGCGCTGTCCCAGCGTTCGCCGTCGGATTTGCATAAACAACAATGCAGATCACGTGTGAGTGTTCTCTCGGGAGATATGTAGGCCTCATGCTAACAGCTAGCAACTCAATGTCTTTGCTGCAGTGTCGTTGTTTAACAGTGATATGTCCCGGTCTGCACCAGTTGTTGTTAACATACATTATCACTCCACCGCCCCTTGCTTTGCCACTGTCTGGGCTACCTTCCCAGGTTGACGAGCCACCATCTACCCGAAGCATCTGGTTTTAAGGCGCAGGAGATCCGCCCTCGCCCCTTCTCCTATTAGTAAAAGCAGTTCCGCCGGGCTTAGAGACTAAACCACACGGGCAGACTAGGAGTTGGACTTAGTTGTCAGAGGCTTTTCGAGACGCACGCCATAAGGAGTATTTTATGAGCACTGGGAGCTTAACTCCAGTGTCGCTCCTGGCTATGACAACCTTGGAACCTGTAACATAAATTACTGCTCCAAAAATTGATGAGAAAATTAATACATTTGTAAGAAAATGTCTAAAATGCATGAGGGGGAAAAAAAACCCTCAAATTTATGAGAATAAAGTCCACAAATCGAGAAGAAAAAAAGCCCTCAATTAGCAGTCAACACAAATTATGAGGAAAAAAGTTAATTTAAGGGAAAAGAAATGTTTAAAATTTACAAGGGAAAAAGTAGGGAATTTACAACAAAATGGTCATAAAGTAAGCAGAAAAACCTCAAACTCCCCAGACTAAAGTCACATCTTAGTAACTATTTCCTTACTCTTTCTCAACTATTTTTTGGGTGACTTTAGCAGGGGTGTCCAACTAGTCAGCTGTGATCTGATTGTGGAAAAACTCCTTTCCCACTGCCATAAGACTCCTGAATAAATAACGCACTCTGGACACAACTTTGCACATAGGTATTCACACACTGGTTGCTAAATTTGCACATTGCTCACTTGATCAGTGCACATAGTCTCACCCCGTCTCATGTCCATATGATCTCTGATGCTAAATTATCATTGTACAGTCAACTGGGTATTATCATTACAGAGAAATTCTCACACTGGGTGCTAATTTGTACTTTGCTCATTTGCATACTGTACATAGGCTTATGCCATCTCAGGTTCAAATCATCTCTGATATTAATATACCGTTGTCCATTATAGTCATCCAGTGAATTTTCATTCTTCTTGTCTCCTCTAGTTTAACTGCTAATGTGTGTTATTCGTATTCATTAGTGTTAGTACGTAGTATTAAGGTGTGTTTAAGGTGTCCTAATTGCCTAATGTGTGTTATTAGTGTGTGCTATTAGTATTCATTAGTATTATGTGTGTTATTAGGTGCTGGAGGTTTCTTCCTGTTAAAAGTGAGTTTTTCCTCTCCGCCGTCGCCATGCGCTTGCTCACAGGGGATCGCCAGATTGCTGGGGTCTTTCTGCAGTTGTGGGTGCAGTTGAAAGTGCTATGAGATGACTGTTGTTGTGAAATGGTGCTATATAAATAAAGTTGAATTAAATTACCACCTTATTAGTATTAATGTGTCTCTATTACCTTGGCAGTCATTCGGAGAGCAGAGTAAGAATTTCATTGCTCAGGAAATGTTGCATTTCGTAACTGTGCACATGATAATAAAGCCTTTGAATTGAATTGATCTACTGATTGATCTCAAGATGCTTACAGGTTGATCACAAATCAGTCCGGACCCAAATGTGTGCCACATTGTGTGCCTTGCTGTGCCCACCAACTTTTCTGCAAAGTGACCCAACATGTCAGTGTTACGGGGGGGGCTGAAAAGTTCATAGTGGTCAAATTTGACCAAATGGTTTATTTTTCAACATAGTCTCTCCTTCGGTCCACACACTTCTTCCCTCGGTGTTGCAGTGCTTGTATCCCTGCGGTGGAAAAATAAACCACATTTGGTCAAATATTCAATTCAATTCAATTCAATTCAACTTTATTTATATAGCGCCATTTCACAACAACAGTCATCTCATAGCACTATCAACTGTAGGGAGGACCCCCACAGTTGCAGAAAGACCCCAGCAATCAGGCGATCCCCTGTGAGCAAGCACTTGGCGACGGTGGAGAGGAAAAACTCCCTTTTAACAGGAAGAAACCTCCAGCAGAACCAGGCTCAGGGAGGGGCAGTCATCTGCTGCGACTGGCTGGGGGGTGAGGGGACAGAGAAGAAGAAAAGAACAGACATGTAGAGAGCAAACAGCACGATGGGGACTCGATCTATGGGAGAGAACAAACAACTAACTAACTAACTAACTAACCTGCACTTATATAGCGCTTTTCTAGTCACAAAGACCACTCAAAGCGCTTTCATTAATACTAACCCTCTATTCTAAGGGCCTATAGGAAACAGATATCTAGGGACAATTTAGAACAGCCAATTAACCTAACATGCATGTTTTTGGCATGTGGGAGGAAACCGGAGAAATCCCGGAGTAAACCCACGCAACACGGGGAGAACATGCAAACTCCACACAGATCACTGTTGGTCGGGGGCTGGGATCGAACCCACGATCCCACGATCCCCACAATCCCCCGGCCAAGGGTAAACTGTGCTGCCGCAGTGCTAACCACTGCCCCACCATGCAGCCCACAACAAACAAACAAATGTTAATGACCAGCAAAAAAAAAAATATTTCATAGAGAGTGAGGAAAGGAGTGAGGCCCAGTGCATTACTGGAGGTCCCCCGGCTGACTAAACCTATTAGCAGCATAACTAAGGGAGGGTTCAGAAACACATGATCCCTCCCTAATTGTAGGCTATATCAAAAAGGTAGGTTTTAGCCCTATTCTTAAAAACAGAGATCGAGTCTGACTCCCGAATCCAGATTGGCAGCTGATTCCACAGGAGAGGAGCTTGATAACTGAAGGCTCTGCCTCCCATTGTACTTTTGGAGATTCTAGGTATTACAAGTAAACCTGCATTTTGGGAGCGTAGTGCTCTGTTAGGATGATACGGTAGTATCAGATCTTTGAAATAAAAAGGAGCCTGATTGTTTAGAGCTTTGTAAGTAAGAAGGATTTTAAACTTAATTCTAAACTCTATGGGAAGCCAATGAAGGGAGGCCAGAACCGGAGAGATATGATCTCTCTTTCTAGTACCTGTTAAAACTCTTGCTGCAGCATTTTGGATCAGCTGAAGACTTTTTAAAGATGTTTTAGGACAGCCTGATAATAAAGAATTACAATAATCTAATCTCGAGCTAACAAAAGCGTGGATCAGCTTCTCAGCATCACTCTGAGACAAGATGCTCCTAATCTTGGCAATATTACGCAAATGATAGAAGGCAGTCTTAGAAACAAATTTAATATGTGAATTGAAGGACAAATCCTGATCAAAAATAACTCCAAGGTTCCTCACAGAGCTATTAAGAGAGAGTAACTGCATCCAAACTGAAAGTTTGATTTGGAAAGGAATTTCTAAGGTTTTTTGGACCAACAAGAATGACTTCAGTCTTATCTGAATTTAATAGCAGGAAATTACAAGTCATCCAAGCTTTGATTTCCTTAAGACAGGCTTCTAACTTGGCTAATTGATTAGTATCATCTGGCTTCATTGACAGGTATAATTGTGTGTCATCTGCATAACAGTGAAAATGTATACAGTGCTTTCTAATAATGTTGCCTAACGGAAGCATATATAAACTAAAAAGAGTAGGGCCAAGCACAGATCCCTGTGGAACTCCATGACTAAGCTTTGAGCTGAGAGAAAACTCATCATTTACATGAACAAACTGGAACCTATCAGATAAATAAGATCTAAACCACTGCAACGAAGTTCCATTAAGTCCAACATAGTGTTCTAATCTATCAAGTAGAATATTATGATCAATAGTATCAAAAGCTGCACTAAGATCTAAAAGGACAAGTACAGAAACTAGTCCATTATCAGATGCAATGAGGAGGTCGTTAGTGACCTTCGCTAAGGCTGTTTCAGTACTATGATGGATTCTAAACCCAGATTGAAACTCCTCAAGTAAACCATTTCCCTGCAGGTGGTCAAATAATTGCGTAGCAACAACTCTTTCTAAGATTTTTGAAATGAAAGGGAGATTAGAGATTGGTCTATAGTTAGCTAAAGCTCCTGGATCTAGCGTTGGCTTTTTGAGTAAGGGTTTAATTACAGCCGTTTTAAAAGCCTGCGGTACATGGCCTAAAGTTAATGAAGAATTGATTATATGAAGAATAAAGCTACCAATAAGTGGGAAGACTTCTTTAAATAACCTGGTAGGAATAGGGTCTAAAAGACAAGTTGAAGGTTTGGATGAGGAAACTATTTTGTCTAACTCACAAAGGTCGATTGGAGTAAACTCATCAAGACAGACATCAATAGAAGGAGTTGTAGTAGTTACAGTATTTAAGTTAACTGTGGGAAGAATCTGATTGATTTTATCTCTGATGGATGAAATTTTATTATTGAAAAAGTTCATAAAGTTCTGACTAGTAAGCTCTAAGGGGATGCTAGGATTGACAGAGTCCTGACTCTTTGTCAACCTGGCTACAGTACTGAAAAGAAACCTGGGATTATTCTTGTTCTCTTCTATTAATGCAGAGTAATAACTCGTTCTAGCTTTTCTAAGAGATTTTTTATAAATTTAAAGATGATTTCTCCAAGCTAAATAGATTTCATCTAAATTAGTAGAGCACCATTTTCTTTCTAATTGACGAGTCTTCTGTTTTAAGCTACGAGTTTCTGTGTTGAACCAAGGAGTTAAAAATCTCTGATTAGACTTTTTCTTTTTTAAGGGGGCCACCAAGTCTAGAGCCTGATGCAGAGAAGCTGAAACACTATCCACCATGTTATCAATTACAGAAGGAGCAAGCTGTCTATAGCTTATTTCCGTTGTGTTGACACATGGCATAGAGGAAACAATCTGCATAAATTTGGAAACAGCATCATCTGAGAGGCATCTACTGTGATAATATTTTTCTTTAGGAGCCAAATAGTCAGAAATAGTAAAATCAAAGGTTCACTTCCGGTTATGGCTGCCACGTAGGACGGACGTGTCTCGCTCTGCTCTGCTCCTGGAGAAAAAAAATCGGCAAATAACTCTCTCATTTGGGACAGAACGTATCCCAGCGTTTGGGCGAGGATATGTCGGCGAAGCCTAAGGCTGGAAAACCAGGAAAAGGAAAAAGCGAGCCGCCGAAACAGTCCAAATTAACGGACTTTCAGGTCTGTGACGCAGCAAACAGGGCTCCATATATGGCGGAGGAGGCTGGCAACGCTGCGATTTCTGCGGGGAATGGCGCAGATGCGCTGATGGCTGCCATGAGTTCAATGAGAGCGGACTTTTCCTCTAGATTTGATGGGATTATGACAGCGTTGGAAGGAATAAGAAAGGAATTGGGTGACTGTGTAGAACGAACGGCGCAGATGGAGCTCCGTCTCGCTAGTGCTGAAGATGACGTCACCCGTCTTCAATTAAAGGTGCGCACTTTGGAAAAAAAAAAAAAATCTCTGGAAGATAATATTTTGGATTTGGAATCTCGGTCGAGACAGAATAATTTGAGGCTGGTGGGTCTTCCAGAGGAATCAGAAGGTCGGGACGTATGTTCCTTTCTGGAAAAGTGGATTCCGGAGGTGCTGGGCAGCGAGGAGTTGCAATCAGCAGTGGTTCTGGAAAAAGCACATCGCATTGGCCCACGGAGAGATAAGGGACCGCCGAGGACCTTAATTATGAAGTTTCTTAACAACAGAGACAGGATGAAGATCTTCAACGCTGCACGAGCTAAAAAAGGAGAGATTAAACACCAGGACCAGCAGGTGCGGTTCTACCCAGATTTGGCCACAGGAATCCAGCAATTGAGGAAGCAGTTTGATCCCGTACGTAAGGAGCTGCGCAACCTTGGGATTCGTCATGGTGTAATCTATCCTGCGAGACTGCTGACCACGTATGAGGGCAGAACCCACATCTTCAAGACCCCAGAGGAGGCGCAGGAGTTCATCAAGAAGATCAAAGAAGAAGAGACTGGTGGGAGCTAAGCATGAACAAAATATAAGGTAGAATAATTAAGCATTTGCACAGGCATCTGACTGACTTGAAGTAAATAGTAAGTTTACAAAATATAGATTGTATTATATATTAAAAAAAAAACAAAACAAAAACAAAACAAACAAACAAAAAAAAAACTATGATGTACAAAGTTGTTAAAAATTTTGGAGTTAAGTTGGAAAACTACAGAGGAGAGTTAATGTTACGTCATTAAAAGCAGTAGAGTTAGGGTGATTGGGAGGATGAAGAAGGAGTGGCTTAGGCTGTTCCCCGTGGGTGTGGAACGGTCGATGGCTATATCGGGAGACAGAATTTTTCTTTTGATTTTGGGGGGTTTGCCACAAGTGTGGGAAGGGGAAATTTGTTTGTGTGTAGTTTGTAGGATGAATGTTCAACCACTCACGTTTTTGCTTCTCTGTATGAGCATGTTTACACTGCAAGGTAATCCCAAACTCTCTATTGATCATGGACCAAAGTGTTAATCTTAATTTAACTTCATGGAATTGCAGAGGTCTACAAAATTTAAAAAAACTTAAACAAGTTATGAATAAAATAAAGGACATGGGTTCAAGAATTGTGTTTTTACAAGAAACTCATCTGATAGAGGAGGATGTTAAAAGAATTAGGAGTAGATGGCAGGGAAGTGTATTCACCTCTTCATTTTCATCCCGAGCCAGGGGAGTTATGACTCTCATACATAAATCAGTTCCTTTTCAAGTGAAAAATGTAATTGGAGACAAATTTGGAAGATATGTAATCATTCAAGGTTCTTTGCTATTAGAAAATATAAATCTTGTGAACTTATATGGTCCCAATATAGATGATCAGAAGTTCTTTGCTAATTTATTTCTCATCTTATCATCACTTACAGGGCAACATATAATAGCAGGGGATTTTAATTGTACATTGAATCCAGGTGTGGATAGATCAACAGGACTGGATTGTACGCACATTGGATGTAGGATGACTATTAATCATTTTATGAAAGAATTGAGATTGTTAGATATATGGAGAGAAATGAAACCACAAGTTAAAGCCTATTCTTGTTATTCCAGTACCTACAAGACATTCTCACGTATTGATTATTTTTTGATTTCCACAGAATTAAGGTCCAAGATTCAAAACTGCTTTTATGATAACATCGTGATCTCTGATCATGCACCCTGTTGTCTAATATATGTAGATAAAAAATTGACAAAGGAATCAGGTAGATGGCAATTTCAGCATAAATGGCTTCAGGATGAGGAATTTGTCAAGTATATAGAAAAACAGATAGACGAGTTCTTTGACATCAATACTACACAAACATCAGCATGTGTAAAGTGGGAGGCTTTCAAAGCTTTTATTAGGGGGCATATTATTAGTTATACAGGATCAAAATCTAAGAAGACTCGAGAGGAGAGAGCTAAATTGGAACATAAAATAAAAAATCTTCAGGAAAAAGTGTATGCAGGAAGTGACCCAAGGTTGGAGAATGAATTACTGATTTTGAGAGCTGAATATGACAAAAAATCAGCGAATAGAGCTGCCTCGAGTCTTCTAAGATTGAAACAATCTTTTTATGAACAAGGTGAAAAATCAGGAAAATTATTAGCATGGCAGATTAAACAATTGGAAATTAAAACACCAATTACCAGTATTATAAGTAACGGACAGGTAGTTATAGATCCTTTAGAAATTAATAGAGCCTTTAGAGATTACTATGAAAAATTATATGATACCAAAAATGAACCTGATTTAACAAAACTAAATGGGTTTTTGAACGAACTATCTATACCGTGTATTCCAAATGAAAACAGGGAGATATTGGAGTCTAAAATTAGTCAAGAAGAAGTTGGGCTAGCCATTGATAATATGAAATCAGGAAAAAGTGCAGGACCAGATGGTCTTCCAGTTGACCTTTATAAAAAATTTAAGAATAAATTAATAAAACCTTTTTTGGAAATGGTTTTAGAAGCATTTCAAAATAATAATTTACCATCATACATAAATAATGCCTTAATTATACTGCTGCCAAAACCAGGTAAGCCCTCTAATAAATGTGAAAATATGAGACCAATAAGCCTATTAAACGCCGACCTTAAGATAATCTGTAAAATTTTAGCAAGACGAATACAAGAAATTTTACCAAATATTATTAATCGAGATCAGAATGGCTTTATAAAGGGTAGACAAGGCTTCCATAATGTAAGCAGACTATTTAATATTATCTATTTTAATAAAGAAGCACCGGATACAGCTCTCCTATCATTGGACGCCGAAAAGGCCTTTGATAGAGTTGAATGGCCCTTTCTTTTTGAAGTCCTACAAAGGTTTGGACTTGGAAATAATTTCATAAAATGGGTTCAAATAATATACAATAATGCTACAGCAGAAATCCTAACAAATAACAATATTTCAAAACCAATAAAAATCAATAGAGGATGTCGACAAGGCTGTCCACTCTCACCTTTACTGTTTACTATGGCAATTGAACCTTTAGCGATAGCGATACGTTTACATTCACAAATATATGGAATTAAAGTTGGACCAACAGAACATAAAATCTCCCTGTACGCCGATGATATAATTTTGTTTATGTCGAATCTAAAAAAATCAATTCCAACCTTGTTGAATTTAATAAAGAATTTTGGGGAAATATCAGGATATAAAATAAATAAAACTAAATCTTCAATATTAATGCTAAATGAGACCCAGAGAAATTACCCAGCCCCTGAGGTAAATCAATTCAATGTTGTAAATCAGTTTAAATATTTAGGAATCCAAATTATGCCTAAGCTAGAATCAGTCGCCAGTGTCAACTATGAAACCTTAATGTCAGATATCAGTGAGTTAACTCAGAGATGGATGTCACTACCAATGTCGATGATCGGGAGAATCAATATACTTAAAAGTAATATTTTACCTAAAATACTTTATTTATTTCAATACATTCCCTTATCACCACCTTTAGATCTATTCTCAAGAATAAAAAAAAAGTTAGTGGAATTTATATGGAACAACAGGAGGGCTAGATTACGTCTGTCTTTATTATATTTACCATTTGATCGTGGAGGTCTGAAATGTCCAAATTTTATGTTGTATTATTGGTCGGCACAACTGAGGTCTATGACATATTATTTTTCATCAAATGATCTCCCTCACTGGACTGAAATGGAATCATACAATTTACCTTTACCTCTTCCCATATTCATATACTCAGATTCGGCAAAAAAATTACAAAAACAAGTTAAAAATCCATTTGTAAAGCATATGATCAAAATATGGTGTGAAGCTAAAAACTATTTAAAAGAACCACAGTTATTGTCACAATTTAGTCCAATATGGGGTAATCAATATTTTAAACCAGGGAGAGCGGACGCTGTATTTAAAGTATGGAATTTAAAAGGGATACAAAAGATTCAGGATTTATATTTGCCATGTGCAGACAACATAATGTCTTTTGAAGAGCTGAGGATCAAATTTAATCTCAATAGAACACATTTTTTTAAATATCTTCAACTTAGAAACTTTATTCGATCAAATCAAAATAAAGCTCTCACTCGACCTATTTATTCATCCTTGGAAAAAATGATGATGAAAGATAGTAAAAGAAAGGGTATTATTTCAGAGTTTTATAACTCATTGACACTATCTTCAAGTGAAAATTCACTGAAAAGATTAAACTACTGGAAAGAAGATCTGCAAATTGAAATTTCAGAGGAACAATGGGAATTGGCTTGTACAGAAGCTCAAACCAAATCAATAAATGCACGCCTTAAATTGATACATTTCAAATGGTTAATGCGGATGTATGTTACACCAGAGGAGTTAAATAGATATAACAAAAATATACCAGATACATGCACAAAATGCATGGAAAGTAAAGGAACCCTATTTCATTGTTTATGGGAATGTAGATTAATAAGAATGTTTTGGGAAGAGGTGAGGGTAACAATTGAAAAAATAATCTCAAAACAAATCATATTGAATCCTAAACTGGTTTTGTTGGGTCTGTACCCAGAAAAGCATAATTTCAATAAAAGTGAAAGAACATTCATAGACCTCAGTTTGCTTAATGCCAAAAAATGTATTGCACTATTATGGAAAAAGACTCATAGACCAGATGTGACTCAGTGGTTAAGACAGATGTTAACAAACCTTCCATTAGAAAGAATAACATATATACTGAAATCAAAGGAAATTGTGTTTGAGAATATATGGAGACCTTTTATTGATTATGTAAAAAATTTAAACATAACTCTTGAAGAAGGTGAATGATGTGTGTGGACCTTGTAAATTCCAAACTGGTGAACATAATATGTATACTTATGTATTGGATTGTCTAGACTAAACAGAGGAGCATTGTTGAAGACTTGATTTTGTTGGTGGTTGTTGGTGTTTTTAGTGCATTTTTTTTTTTTGTAGTACTTTAGTGTTAGTGTTTGATTGTTTGTATCATGTTTGTTAAAAAAAAAAAAAAAAAGGTTCAATAAAGATATTGTGGAAAAAAAAAAAAATCAAAGGTTAACAGACAATGGTCTGACAGTACAGGGTTATGAGGAGACACTACAAGATTTTCTATTTCTATGCCATATGTCAGAACAAGGTCCAATGTATGGTGGAGGTAATGAGTAGAATTTCCTACTTTCTGAGAAAACCCAATCGAGTCTAATATTGAATTAAAAGCCACATTAAGGCAGTCACTATCTACATCCACATGTATGTTAAAGTCCCCTACTATAATTATTCTATCAGATTTCAGCACTAAATCAGCTAAGAAATCAGGAAATTCGGATAAAAATTCTGAATAGGTTGATGGGGGACGATAAACTATGGCAAATAAAATTGGGTTTAACCTGGAATTGCTAAAGTGCCCAACACTGAGGACCAGGCCCTCAAAGGAATTATAACATGTTTTTTGCTTTACATTAACTAGTAATTTGGAATGGTAAATTGATGCTACTCCTCCTCCACGACCAGAACTTCTGGGATTTTGACAGTTTAAATAACCAGAGGGAGTTGATTCATTTAAACCAACATAATCCTCTTGCCCTAACCAAGTCTCTGTAAGGGAAATTAAATCAATCTGATGATCAATTAACAGATCATGGACTAACAGAGACTTGGGAGTTAGAGACCTAATATTTAATAAACCACATTTAATTTTTAAATTATGAGGAGGAACAGAGGCCAAATCATTCAATTTAGAGGCTTTATGTTTAATTTGAGTTTTACCAATATTTTGCTTTATCACTTTGGGATGCTTATACATTATATTTTTATTCACTTTGGAGGGAGCAGACAACGATTCTCTGATGGGGAAGACAGGGGCTAAGCTGAGGGGTGGCGGATGAAGAGGAGCTGCAGA
This sequence comes from Pholidichthys leucotaenia, assembly GCA_020510985.1. Lineage (NCBI taxonomy): Eukaryota > Metazoa > Chordata > Actinopteri > Cichliformes > Pholidichthyidae > Pholidichthys > Pholidichthys leucotaenia. Next base: position 376,260,688 of record CM035844.1, on the reverse strand, counting down.
GAGGCGTGTAAGACTGCGACTCTGCTTCCTGGTCCCAACTCTGAGTAGTCAGGGTTTTGGAAATTTGGATAAAAAAGATGCCAGATTGTTAGATAAATGAGAAGCACCATCCAAAGTGGGATGAATGCTGTCTCGTCTCATAAGACCAGGTTTTCCCCAAAAAGAGCTCCAATTGTCAATGTAGCCCACGTCATTTTTAGGACACCACACAGACAGCCAGCGGTTCAAGGATGACGAGCGACTAAACATGTCATCACTGGTCAGATTGGGGAGGGGCCCAGAGAATATTACAGTGGCAGACATCATTTTTGCAAAGTCACACACCGATTCTATATTAAGTTTCGTGACTTCCGACTGCCGGAGACGGATGTCATTAATGCCGGCGTGAATAACAATTGTGGAATATTTACAGTTACTTTTAGCCAGCATTTTCAAATTTGACTCGATGTCGCCTGCTCTGGCCCCAGGAATGCATGTGACTATGGCCGCTGGAGTCTGAAATATGACCACTACAATCGTTTAAGCCCCCCCCACCCCCCCCCCCCCACACACACACAACTAGCAACACTGCAGCCCATGTGCAAGCCTGCCTGTCATACACATAGACTTTAATTGCATGAAAGCCCAAATTCAAACTGGTAAAAGAAGTTCATAATTCTAACTAGAAAGCCTTAAATTTAACACTTTTTTCTTTCTGCTGATATATTTTCTTTTAACAAATGATTGTTTTTCTTCTTTTCTCTTGTCATATTTGTGATGTTTTCTCAAAAATATATAACATTTTTCTGATAATTTTTTTGCAGCTTTTGAATATATTTCTTGCTTTCCTATACATTTTCAGTGACTGTTATTGTACATATATGGCTCTTGTTGCAACTTTTTTCATGATTTTGTGACTTGTGTTTTAAATTCATGGTTGTTTTTGTCTTTTTGTAATTTTGCATTTGTTTCAGGTTAGAGCAGCAGCCCCACAAAATGTCTGTAAGTTCCTGGTCATTTTGGTCTGGTAGCATGTCAGGAAATTAGAGGTTTCTCAAATGGTAAAAAGTGGATTATTATGTAACCAAATTAAAGCAAAATATCCAGTCCACTGTTATTAGTATAATGAGAAGTCATAGCTTTTGATACAAACAATAGGCAAGTATAAATGAAGATGGATAAAGACTGGCAACCTTCAGTTTTTTTCAGTTTTTTTCTTTTTCTCAAGAGTAGGAAAAAGAGACTTGCTAGGTTTTAACAAATGAGGACAGAACATCACAGTATATTTAACAGTAAAAATTATTTCATTTTTTTTCTCTATGAACCTAAGACCTCATCTACTCACAGCACCCCACATGACTTTATCTGCCAACCGCAAACACTGTCTGAGCCAGAGTGCAACAGACCAACTCAGCTTGATCCACGATAACATCCAAATTGCATTCATAATCGGCGTGACAGTCATGTGTGCCCAGTGTAAGGTGTCAAATGTCGAGCTCATGCCAGGCAGAAGTAAAATGGCGGGGGAGTTGTGGTCTGAAGCTACCAAAACATCATCTGTTATTGGAGACGGGCTCAAAAGGTTCAAGACTACTGTTCTGTAGCAAAGCATGTTAAAGGGATCATGCAGCACAGTCGAATCAAAATTTAAATCACTGTAAGGGATAACGTTAAAACTGTACACACTGTTCGTGTTTCCTTTATTAGGACTGTCACCCTTATATCTACTAATGTCATGGCATCAATCCCTTGGAAGAAAATTTTCTACTCCCAATTATGAAATATATTTTATAATTAACATTTAAATGACAAAACAGTGAAAAGAATAAGGCAAGACAAATAATTGCCACTGAAATCATCTCATCTGCTACGCTCATTAACTTGTGATTGGGTGCTCTATATATAGCTTTGCGGGTGTTCGTTTAACTGTAATAAGTGGATGTCGACAGCACTGCAAAAAAGCGGAGATGCTCTAATTAGACAGTGGGTTTTCATATGTGTCATTTCTTACATTAATTTCAGAGGCTTTTGCCAATCGTTAACTGTGTGCAAAGAAATAGTGATCAATAAATAATTAAAAGTTATTTTTAACAATCTGATGATTTTATCAGCGAAAAGAAGGTATCTGTGTTATGTCATAACTTGTAGACAAGGATGAGGCCAGGAGTGGAGCTTATGCAGCTCCATGTCCAGCAGCTCATGCAGCTGCTGGACAGAGGAAAAGGGAAGGAGACCGCCTCTCTACCAGCAGCCCCTCTTACACCACCGGAGATGGTGGAACCGGAAACTGGAGCTGCCATCTCATACCACACAAATAAGAGCTCCAATAATAACAGTACATGAACATTGAAAAAATACATAATTACCCCCCCCCCCCCCGCAGAAAATCCAAAATCCACACACACAATCAACCAACCCCAATTTGGAACCTGAATCATCCGCTGAACATAAACAAACTAAAGTTACCAAAAGGGACCTATGATATTCATAACAAAAGAACTAAAATTAGGGGGGACGGGGAGACTGCCGTCCTACCCCCCCACACAGCGAGGCGGATTATTCTGCCGCCTATGCTGTTAAAGTCCATAAAAGAAAAATGCTGCCTAAAATAATCCCCAAAACTATTAACACAGAACAACAGTTGAACATACTGAACACATCCATGACTTGGTGGGATGACCCGTGCCCCCCCCCCCCACCAGACCCTTCACCATCAGCCTATCCCTGGCGGCAGTCCGCCTCCCGGATCACAGCTGCGTCTTCTCCTCCACACCTCCGAGCGCTCCAACCGTCCAGGGTCGTGCCCACCCGTCTTCTTCGGGACACGCCGTAACTCATTGGGATGGCGCCACGAGCCATCCAACAGCAGAAGATATCAATCGTGCCACTCACACATCACCTGCAGCCGACCCTGGTACCGTTCCATATCCCACTTCTCTCAGCTGCCTGGACCTCGCCTCCCCCCGAACCCGAACCCGAACGCGAACTCAGTCTGCGACTCCAAGTGGGGCCTTATACGGCCTGCAGTGTTTCCGCCTGGCACTCGCTCTTCCAGTGCCACTCGGTCATGCCCCAACTGCTTGTATCTCCGCTGCTGACCCTGCCCCTGTAGTCCCGTGTTCACCAGTCTTCCACAGCCGTGCTCCGGGGACATCTGAGACCATCATTTGGGCCCTGCTCATCAGCCCAGGTCCTCCCCTATGCTGCCTGGTGCCCGCATCCAAGGCAGCTCGGACACTGGCACTGGGGCTCTCTCGTGGCGACCCTGAGCACGGCGTATTCTGTCCACTTTCCGGAATGCCCAGCAACAGCTCATCCCACACTGCATCTTCCTGGACCCTCGAAACGGATCAGTCCCACAGTCCGCCACCTGACCACTCTTCCCCAGCGCCGCTCCTTATGGAGAATCCAAGGCCATAAAATAAGTTGCAGCCCATGATGTTAGAGCCATAGGCCATCACGATGAACTCCACGGTGGCAATCATTGCCGTCTTGTACCAAGCCGTCAACGTGATGGTGCCCACCGTGGCCAACCGTCCTCCTTCATAGCCGCAAAGCGGTGTTGAAAAACTTCCAATCCTGTAGTGGGGAAAACACTGTCTGACTGTTGCCCAGTTCAGCACAGAACTCTCCGCTCCCGTGTCGACCAACATCGGCACCAGAAATCTATCCAAAATTACCGTGCAGCGCGTGCACCCATCGGAACTCGGGGACACCGTGTGTACCACCGTTGGCGCAGGAGAAGTCGAAGTCATGTGCAGGCTCTCTTGTCAAGCTGACTGGCACATCCTTGCAAAATGGTGGAGACGGCTGCAATTTCCACAGTGCTTCCCTCTTGCCGCATACTCTCTGGCCTTGTGTTGATGCTTCGTGGACCCATAACCCATACACCTGGGCTTCTCCGGAGCAGACCTCATCCGTACAGCATTGGCCACTTCTACGTCGTTCACGATGCTCCCATTGCTGTCCGGGTCCACTACTTGTGCAACCATGGGGGATGTTGAACCTCCCAGCGAAAGGCGCTCGCTTAGCTCCCGAGTTAGCTTATCTGCCACTTCCAGCTGTAGCACCAACTCGACAACCCTATTCAGCATCAACTACCCCAGGAACGTGAGCAGCTTGGAGCGGATTGCAGCACAGTTGGTGTGTTCCGCCAACTGGTCGCGTACCATTTCCTCTTCCAACAGCCTAAACCGACACTCCATGGCCAATTGCCTTAAGTCTGACACGAACCGCTACATCGATTCACCCACCTGTTGGTGGCGCTGTCTGAACTTAATCTGCCTAACAATGATGTTGTCCGGCGCTCTGAAATGGTGGGCCATTAACTCGACCACTTCTTTGTACATGTCCACATCTCCAAGTGTGCCCTTGACGAATTGGTGTTACATACGCCTCCATGAGTTCACCTTTAGTCACTAAATGTCATGTCTTGACTCGTAGAAAAGGATGAGGCCAGGAGTGGAGCTGAACACTTGTTTATTAATAAGCTGGACTCTGTACACCCAACCGTACATGCAGCCGCTTGGCAGAAGAAAAGGGGAAGAGACCGCCCCTCTACCAGCAGCCCCTCTTACACCACCAGAGATGGCAGAACCGGAAACCGGGGCCGCTATCCCGTACCACACAAATAAGAGCTCCGGTAATAACAGTACATGAACACTGAACAAATACATAATAGTCTGCACTTCATACAGTTTTTTAGTAGAATAAACGGCAACTGCAGGGAAATTTCTCTACTATGTATTTTGTTTCTGCTCGATATCCCTCACACTTCTGTCTGTACACTTTAATTGAATTATATCTAGTCAATATAGAATTGATCAATCAGGGATAATGTGCTGTCTTTCGACGTTAAGCATTGCCAGACTCCTGTAATTCATTCTGCCATAAGGAGATGCTCAGCAGAGCTCCCTCAGCTTGACGACTCCCTCCCTCTTTTCCTGCCCATCTGTTTTCATGGATAAACCCTCCCCTGCCAGGTTCCGTTACCATGAGGAATTCATAAAGACCTGACCCACACATATGGCCACTTCATTCGATGGCCATCGTAACTGAGTGGAGCACGAATAAGTTGTGAATCTTTGCGCACTCATCCATGCTGGGATGATGAGGTTTCACGCCATAACTATGCTTTCTCTTGGCATGGACATAAATTATGACCTGCAGGCAGACATAAACTATGTAATTGAGGTGTAGGTCACCGGTGATGCACTGTCTCCTTTCCTCACTGTACAAGGTGACCAACAGCCATATCATATTAAAAGTTACTTAAATCAGTTTGTTCCCCATCCTATACAGTTTGAACATAAGCTGCTTTTACTGACCATGTCTACAAGCCTTAATGCACTGCGTTGGTGGTACAATGCTCTGAAAAAGTGTTTGTCCCCTTCCTGATTTCTTATAATTTTGCATATTTGTCACAAGTACATGTTTCAGATCACCAAACATATTTTAATACCAGACAAAAATAACCTGAATACATACAAAACACAGTTTTTAAATGATAATTGCATTTATTAAGGGGAAAAATGTTATCCAAACCTACCTGGCCCTATGTGAAAAAAGTAAGTCACACCCAAGACTGATTACTGCCAGACCGGTTGAATCAAGAAATCACTCAAATAGAACCTGTCTGGCAAAGTGCAGTAGGCTAAAACATTCAATTCAATTCAATTCAACTTTATTTATATAGCGCCATTTCACAACAACAGTCATCTCATAGCACTATCAACTGTAGGGGGAACCCCCACAGTTGCAGAAAGACCCCAGCAATCAGGCGATCCCCTGTGAGCAAGCACTTGGCGACGGTGGAGAGGAAAAACTCCCTTTTAACAGGAAGAAACCTCCAGCAGAACCAGGCTCAGGGAGGGGCAGTCATCTGCCGCGACTGGCTGGGGGGTGAGGGGATAGAGAAGAAGAAAAGAACAGACATGTAGAGAGCAAACAGCACGATGGGGACTCAATCTATGGGAGAGAACAAACAAATGTTAATGACCAGCAAAAAAAAAATATTTCATAGAGAGTGAGGAAAGAAGTGAGGCCCAGTGCATTACTGGAGGTCCCCCGGCTGACTAAACCTATTAGCAGCATAACTAAGGGAGGGTTCAGAAACACATGATCCCTCCCTAATTGTAGGCTATATCAAAAAGGTAGGTTTTAGCCCTATTCATAAAAACAAAGATCGAGTCTGACTCCCGAATCCAGATTGGCAGCTGATTCCACAGGAGAGGAGCTTGATAACTGAAGGCTCTGCCTCCCATTGTACTTTTGGAGATTCTAGGTATTACAAGTAATCCTGCATTTTGGGAGCGTAGTGCTCTGCTAGGATAATACGGTAGTATCAGATCTTTTAAATAAAAAGGAGCCTGATTGTTTAGAGCTTTGTAAGTAAGAAGAAGGATTTTAAACTTAATTCTAAACTCTATGGGAAGCCAATGAAGGGAGGCCAGAACCGGAGAGATATGATCTCTCTTTCTAGTACCTGTTAAAACTCTTGCTGCAGCATTTTGGATCAGCTGAAAACGTTTTAAAGATGTTTTAGGACAGCCTGATAATAAAGAATTACAATAATCTAATCTCGAGCTAACAAAAGCGTGGATCAGCTTCTCAGCATCACTCTGAGACAAGATGCTCCTAATCTTGGCAATATTACGCAAATGATAGAAGGCAGTCTTAGAAACAAATTTAATATGTGAATTGAAGGACAAATCCTGATCAAAAATAACTCCAAGGTTCCTCACAGAGCTATTAAGAGAAAGAGTAACCGCATCCAAACTGAAAGTTTGATTTGGAAAGGAATTTCTAAGGTTTTTTGGACCAACAAGAATGACTTCAGTCTTATCTGAATTTAATAGCAGGAAATTACAAGTCATCCAAGCTTTGATTTCCTTAAGACAGGCTTCTAACTTGGCTAATTGATTAGTATCATCTGGCTTCATTGACAGGTATAATTGTGTGTCATCTGCATAACAATGAAAATGTATACATTGCTTTCTAAAACATCTCAAAAAGCAACACATCATGCCACAATGTAAAGAAATTCAAGAACAGATGAGAAACAAAAACCCACAACAACATCTAAAGAACTGCAGGCATCACTTGCCTCTGTTTGGACACTGGTCCATGATTCAATGAAAAAAGAGACTGAAAATGACAACCATATGAGAGTTCCAAGGTGACTGCTGACCAAAAAGAATACGAAGGCTTGTCTCACATTTACAAAAAAAAAACAAACAAAAAAAAAAAACATCTTTATGATACCCAAGACTTTTGGGAAAATATTCTGTGGACTGACAAGAGAAAAGTTGAACTTTTTAGATGGTGTGCATCTCATTATGTCTGGCATAAAACTACCAGAGCATTTCATAAGAAGCATTTCATGCTTAGGCTAACCTATTCTTATCTTATTTTCCTATTTACTATTGCTCTGAGTGCTGCTATCCCTTTGCTGCTGCAATCACAATTTCCCCATTGTTGGACGAATAAAGGCTTATCTTATCTTATAAAAAGAACATCATACCAACAGTCAAACATGGTGGTGGTAGTGTCATGGTCTGGGGCTACTTTGCTGCTTCAGGACCTGGACTACTTGCCATCATTGATGGAATCATGAATTCTGCTCTCTACTAGAAAGTCCTTAAGTAAAATGTCCGGTCATCAGTTTGTGACCTAAAACTCATGCCCTCCAATGTGGCTGAATTAAAACAATTCTACAAAGAAGAGTGGGCCAAAATTCCTCAACAGCAATGTCAAAGGTCATTGCCAGTTACCACAAACACTTGGTTGTTGTTGTGGCACAAGGGTGGCACAACCAGTTATTAGGTTTAGGGGCAATTACTTCTTCACATAGGGCCAGGTAGGTTTGGATAGCAGTTTTCCCTTAATGATGTTTTTCAAAGGAGGATCAAGACCCACCTTTTTAGTTCAGCTTTTAACTAATTTTATCATTTATGTTTATATACTTATTTGGCCATTTTATTTATTTATATATCTTTAATTTTTTATATTATTTCCATCAAGTTTAGCATTACAATATATGTATATATGGGTATATTTATTATTCATTTAACCATTTTATTCTCTTTGTTTATTTTTATCTATGATCTTATTAAGATAAGATAAGATAAGATAAGATAAGCCTTTATTAGTCCCACAACGGGGAAATTCCAGGATTGCAACAGCACAGGGATAGCAACACTCAGAGCAACAATCAGAAGGCAAGAAAAAACAAGCAAGCAAGAGCAGCTAATATACATATGTACATATTACTATAAAATATATATATACACACACACACACACACAGACACACAGTGCAGAGCATTGTAGCTGGATGGAATAAATATATGAATATATGAACACAGTGCAGAGCATTGTAGCTAGATGGAATAAATATGTAAATATATAAACACCCACAGTATGGAGCATTGCAGCTAGGTGGAATAAATATGCAAGTATATAAACACACACAGTGCGGAGCAATGTAGCTAGATGGAATAATATGTAGATATATAAAAACACAGTGCGGAGCATTGTAGCTAGATGGAATAAATATATAGACATATAAATATAAACACACCCAGTGCAGAGCATTGTAGCTAGATGGAATAAATATGTAAATATATAAACACACACAGTGCAGAGCATTGTTGCTAGGTGGGATGAAACAGCATAACCGTCTATTTAGTTATCCTACATGGTATGATTATGTGCCCATACATATTCTCACCCTCCATAGCGACCGGTATGTTCCTAGTTGTATGCCGGAGAGGACCATTGTGTAAGTCTATTGCATCTTTTGCATTCAAAAAAAAAAAAAAAAAAAAAAAAAAAAGAAACTATTAGTTTGTTACGTCTTTTTGCTATCTCTGCGAGCAGCCCTGCTTAGGTTGTACAGTCTGACAGCCGTTGGTAGGAAGGACCTACGAAACCTCTCGGTTGTGCACCTGGGATGATGTAGTCTGCTGCTAAATGAGCTCCTCAGTGCATCCAGTATGTCCTGCATAGGGTGGAACTCGGACTCCAGCAGAGATGACAGTTTAGCCACCGTCCTTCTCTCTCCTATCTCCTCCATCGGATCAAGGCGTTGCCCCAGGACAGAGCTAGCTTTCTTAATCAGTTTGTTCAGTCTCTTCCTATCGGCTGCAGTAATGCCACTGCCCCAGCAGACCACTCCAAAAGTGATGGCTGATGCCACCACCGTGTCATAGAATGAATTCAGCAGCGCCCCTTGTACACCAAAAGACCTGAGTCTCCTCAGCAGGAACAGCCTGCGCTGTCCCTTCTTGTAGAGTGCGTCAGTATTGTGTGACCAGTCTAGTTTATTGTTCAGATGAATACCCAGGTACTTGTAGGATGTCACCATCTCGATGTCTGTCCCCTGTATATTTACTGGTGCTGTGAGGGGCTGCCCATGCCTGCGGCAGTCCACCACCAGCTCCTTAGTTTTCCTCGCGTTGATCTGGAGGCAGTTCCGATGGCACCAGTCCACAAAGTCCTGGATAAGCCCTCTGTACTCAGCTTCATCTCCGCTGGAGATGAGACCAACGATCGCAGAGTCATCAGAGAACTTCTGTAGATGGCAATGTGTTGTGTTGTGTGAGAAGTCCGCAGTATAAAGAGTGAACAAGAAGGGAGCCAGCACCGTTCCCTGGGGGGCCCCCGTGCTACTGATGATCGTGTCGGAAACACAGTCCCGGGTTCTCACAAACTGAGGCCGGTTTGTGAGGTAGTCCAGGATCCATGATGACAGGTGCTGGTCCACCCCTGCGCGCAGCAGCTTGTCCTTCAGGATCATCGGTTGGATGGTGTTGAAAGCACTGGAGAAGTCAAAGAACATGATCCTCACCATATTCCCGGGCTTCTCCAGGTGAGACAGAGAACGGTGAAGGAGGAAGATCACCGCATCCTCCACCCCAATGCCATGCTGGTAGGCGAACTGGAGTGGATCCATCGCTGGTTCCACCAGGGGGCGGAGATGAGCAAGGAGCAGTCTCTCCAGGGTCTTCATCAAGTGGGACGTCAAGGCCACCGGTCTGAAGCTGTTCAGGTCTTTGGGGTGGGAAGTTTTTGGTACAGGTACCACACAAGATGTTTTCCACAGCTGTGGTACCCTCCCCAGTTTCAGGCTCATGTTGAAGATATACATCACAATCCCACACAGCTGGTCTGCACAGGACTTGAGGAGCTTTGCGCTGATGCCGTCCGGTCCCGACGCCTTCCTCGCCTTGATCTTCCTCAGCTCCGTCCTCACCTGGGTCTTGGTCAGGGTCAGGATGGGGGGCTGTGTGTTGGGAGTGGGGGGGGTGTCAGTGGAGTGGGGAGTGGGTAGCAGGACTTGATTTCTTAGAGGCAGCAGTGGTTGTTGTGCAGACAGGGGGGAGGGCGGTTGGTCAAATCTATTGAAAAACAGATTCAGGTTGTTCGCCCACTCCCTGCCCCCCGTGGCCTGGGGGGAGGTATTCTGGAGCCCCGAGATGGTTTTGAGGTTTCTCCAGACCCCGCTGATGTCGCTCTGTTGCAGCTTGTCCTCCATCTTCTTCCTGAAGCTGTCCTTGCCTTCTCTGATCTTTCTCCTCAGCTCCCTCTGTACGGACTTCAGCATCTCCCTGTTCCCCGACCTGAAGATCCTCTTCTTCTCTCTCAGAAGTGTTTTTATCTCAGGGTTGATCCAGGGTTTGTTGTTTGAGTGACAAACATTATTATTATTATGCTTCTTATCATATTTTATTGTGTTTTATTTTATCTTATGGTATTTGTAGCTCTAGTGTTTCCTCATTGGGGTGGGCTCTCAGCACTTGGAGCTGTAATTGGCTCTGGCAGTGGGGATGCTGCTGTGGTGGTGGCCCTGGCTCGGTGGGATGGGGGAGTCCAGTCACGGCCTGTTGGTTGTGGTGTGGACTCCACTGTCTGCCTGGACCGGGGTGGCCCCTGTGGCGTTGTCTCTGCAGCTGTGGGCTGAGACCCGCTCCTGGTACTGACGGTCCCCCCATGATGGCATGTCCTCACTCTGGTCCTCAGTCCTCAGCCATGATTTAACCCCTTGACGCCTGTTGTCGCGAATTCACATCAAACCGCTTCCGCTCCAAATGCAACCAAAATACTGTCTATATTCCTCCACTTCCGGTTGGAGCACTTCCAACACATACCTAGGAACCTTTTGCAAGCATTAGTTTCTCGTAGGAACGGTCAGAGACGGAGCACCATCCATTTCCTGATTGCTAGGGTTAGGGTTAGGGTTAGGGTTATAGTTTGGCAGTCATGAGAGTTGAAAATACTGAAAATAACTTTCTTGCATAAATAAAAGACTCTTCATACTTGAGATGGGAACAGGTGCTTTTTTACCTTTTTTACCATAGGTGCCTGTTGACGCTAATTTGCATCATACCTAAAATTATATCTATTTTATGTGCTATAGTCAAATTAACTTTCTCAACTTAATTTAGCATCTACTTGAAAGCAAAAACACAAGTGACATTTTTTTTTCATAATTGGAAATAAATTCAGGCATTAAGGGGTTAACGATGCCTATTATTACTTCTGGGTGGGGTGGAACAGGGTGGGAGGAGGTGGGCTCTGGGGTGGGTTTGGGGTCAGGTGCATGTATGCCTTGGATGAGAGTGAAGTTGGGGGGGAGGGCTCTCTTTGTCGTTTTGTTTGTGTTTTATCTAGAATTGTTTTTAACTGTAAAGCACTTTGAGCTGCACTTTGTTGTATGAAGGGTGCTGTATAAATAAATAAAGTTTAAAGTTTCATCTTCTTCCGCTTAATCCTTTTTGGGTGGCGGGGGGGGGGGGGGCTGGAGCCTATCCCAGCATCTTTGGGCGAGAGGCAGGGTACACCCTGGATAGATCGCCAGTCCATCACAGGGCCAACACAGAGAGACAGACAACCATTCACGCTCACAGTCATACCTAAGGACAATTTAGAATCCCCAGTTTGATGCCAATTAACCTAACTTGCATGTTTTTGGCATGTGGGAGGAAACCGGAGAAATCCCGAAGTAAACCCACGCAGACACAGGGAGAACATGCAAACTCCACACAGATCACTGTTGGTCGGGGGCTGGGATCGAACCCAGGATCCCCTGGCCAAGCATGAGTTGCTGTGCTGCTGCAGTGCTAACCACTGCGCCACTGCGCCGCCCTACAAATGAAATCATCATTTAAAAACTATATTTTCTATTCACTCAGGTTATCTTTGTCTTATCTTAAAACTTGTTTGACGATGTGAAACATTTAGGTGTGACAAATATGCAAAAATATAATAATCCAAGAAGGGGAAAATACTTTCACAACACTGTATGTGACTGGCTGAATAGGTATTTTCATTAACAAAATGACGAACAGCTGTAACTGAGTAATCTCCCTCTTTATTATGTGATGTGGGCATTACTATATCTCCACATAACAGACAATTCTCTTAACAGTGTGTGTATTTATCATGTAACTGAAGTCCATATCCTTAAACATTTGCACAAATTTGTTTTTTGCCAACAGCTGATAACCATACAGACCAGAAATTGTTTGAAATTCTGTAGTTTAAAAGTCAAGAAACATACAAGGTCATTAAAGGACCGAGCTGGATTCATTTGTCTTTGTGTGCCTTTTGATCTTAAACCACAGCTTACATTGATCATGGCTTTTAATTCTTTCAGTGACCTTTAGATGTTCTCACAGAGACTGTTTCTATCAAGTCTCTCTTTGAAGCTCAGTTTTGGAAGGATGTTTGATTTATCATCCACCACCAAACTATCCATCCAACCATCCATCCATCCATCTTCTTCCGCTTAATCCTTTTCGGGTCGTGGGGGGGGGGAGGGGGGGCTGGAGCCTATCCCAGCATCTTAGGGCGAGAGGCAGGGTACATCCTGGACAGATCACCAGTCCATCGCAGGGCCAACACGGAGAGACAGACAACCATTCACTCTCACAGTCATACCTAAGAACAATTTAGAATCCCCAGTTTTTGATGCCAATTAACCTAACCTGCATGTTTTTGGCATGTGGGAGGAAACCGGAGAAATAGAGTAAACCCACACAGACACAGGGAGAACATGCAAACTCCGCACAGATCACTGTTGGTCGGAAGCTGGGATCGAACCCAGGATCCTCCGGCCAAGGGTGAGTTGCTGTGCTGCCGCAGTGCTAACCACTTCGCCACCGCGCTGCCAACCAAACTATGTATTTCCTCATCTTTCTTTAAAAGCTGCTGTAGTGAGCAGGGCTTTAGGACCCAGGAGGTTCCTCAGGCCTATATAAACAGAACGTAGTGCGCATGCACTCCTCGCTCTGCTTCATGGAAGTGTGGTGTAGACACGACATAGCATGACTGTAAAGTCTCCAAACTTTTGAGGTGGGCAATATAACCTTGTGTATTAGTCAAAAAAAATGTAAGCTGGTAGCCCTAGTGATGTTAAAACCAAGGCCTCATGAAACAATGAGCAACTTTGAGACAGCTGCTTCATGAGCAACAGTGTTATGAAACAGCTAATAAGGACTGCCATCAGGTGACTGACTGTGAGAACTGCATCAGAGTTGAAAAACCTAAAAAAAATCTCAATACTTTTTTTTTTTTTTTACCATTTGGCCATCCGAGATCTATTCAAAATTGAATGGCAGGAACAAACAATACAAGGCAAACCAAAAAAAAAACAACTAATTCCCTTTCAAACTTCCCTCGAGCCCTCAAGTCACGTGATCTGACCGACATAACGAGACCTTGCTTGCTATGGTCATGTGACTGTGGACATGTTGACACAATGCTTGCCACTCTGTTCACGGCACTTCCACGTTATATTGCTCGAGTCAGTGTCGAGTGGGTGGTGTCGAGCATAACATCACTAGGTAGCCCTTTAATTGGAATGTGAAGGCACTATATACTGTAAGTAGTATGCTTTGTCTGGTTTGAAGGACATCGTCTTTGATGCCACATTGACAGATGGTGTGCTGCTATCTGCCTTGTGATGGGAAGGAGATGCTTGGGGCATGAAGGGACAAAACTGAACTTTTTTGTAGTCACCTGCTCGTGTGCATCAGGAATTACCATCAGCACTCAAGAAGTGCATTTATGAATATCTGTGAGGAGTGAACTGTCTTCATTGTCACTGTTTTTTTTCTTCCCCTTTTTAATCGTGTTTGGGTCTTTTTTTTACATTTTATTTTGTTTAAGGCATAATGCAATAGTGCTGGGGCCATGTGCAATATTTGGGCTCAGTCCATTGAGAGGGTTTAGACTTTTATATTATAGTTAGGGCATTTTAGAAAATCTCTGGACCATTTGTGAAAAAATTGCTTACCAATAGCTTTCTTCACCAATGTGTTCATATAGGTGTCTACTAACACCTCTCAATTAGTTCCAACCCAAATCCTTGTGGAAAATTCTGGGGAGCCAATCAAACTTGGGCACCCGGAGGGGGGGGGGGGGCAAAAAATGGAAAAATATTTTTTCTCCCAGTATTAGCGTGTGAGATCTCTAACTAGGGGTTTCTGGGGGTGCTGAATCGATTCCAACCATTAGTTTTGAGTAAAAACTACTACCTGACCATAAAATAGGCCACGCCTACTTTTTTTGTGCCCGCCGAAATACGTAAATATTGGTATTTTTATACGTATCTCACTGGGTTTATATAGTGGGTTTTTAGGGTGCACTGACAACATTTGTGTGCGATGGGAAGTAGTCGTTCCCACTTCTGTTATTTCCATTACACCACATATAATCCTATTACTGCTGTCCATACTTATTAAATGTTTGATTCTCATTCCTTCCCCTTTGTGCCTGTCCATGATCAGCAGTCCGCCCATTGTCCATTCCATTTGTCTAATTTCTGGGATTCTTTCAAGATATCTTGCGTTACGAATCATTGCGTTCGAACATTCAAACTGGAATGGCTTCATGAAGTCAATACACCAACCTGGATGCAAGGAGAAGTCCCTCATTGAGTTTCTTCCAATCATCGAGGGTGACCCGAACAACTATAGCACTATCTACACTACTCTAATGGAGTGCCTACGCATTGGTCAGTCTCCTGCTGTCATCACGTTCGATCTGCCAATATGGTTGAAAGCAACTCAGATAGTCCTCCAGTCTGAGCTGCCCATCATCACAAGGTTAGGCGTGTTTCACCTCCTGAAAAGCTTCCTGGGGTCCATCGGGGCAATCATGGCAGACTCAGGGCTGCACGAGTTGATACAGCTGGTTCACCCGGGCAGCAGCACTGCAGAACACATCCTATCAGGGGGTGCTTATGCTAAGTCCATCCGGTTTCACCTTCTTGCATCTGCTGCAGTTACCAAGTTTGTGCTGAGAGAAGTTGTTTTCAGTGAGCAGGAGTTCAAAGACATGGAGGACTTTATCAAGAATGCAAAAGATGACAAAACAGGTACGGTAATTGCAATCTTTCCAATCTGTAAATCTGTAACTGTCTCTGAATATTCAAATTGCCAAGCCGAATGATCTTTATATTATTAACAATGTAAAACTTTCAATCCCCAACAGGTACAACATACGCACCAAGGATAGTCACTCTGTTCAAGGAGAGGATGGCAGAGAGGTTGAAGACCTTGGATGAAGGAGGAAGGACACCTGCACTCTGGGTCTGGTACCATCGCAGAATTGACCTCATCAAGATGTTTATCAGGTGTGAGCGTATCCCGGATCACGCAGGTCACCTCAGCTGCATCGTTGCAATGCTCAACACCTTCGCAGCAGCCGGCCACCATCAGTACGCTAAGGGAGCAAGGCTGTATGTACAGCTAATGCACCAGCGACAGGACAGTCCAGTGTTCCAGGAAACTCTTACCAAATTCACCGTGTATGGAAACCATGCAGTCAGGTTCTCAGACCATGAGTGGTCAGGTACATGGACTGACATCACAATAGAAACCACACTCATGCATGAGGCCAAGTCCTCAGGCGGTCTAAACAGAGGACGCTTCCGGAGTGAATCTGCTCACAAGTGTTGGGTTCAGACGCTAAACCACTTCTCGTGCATTCACCAGGAACTTGAACGAGGTATGAACAAGCGTGGGGTACCTGACCACACAGACGTCACAAGAGCACAGATGAAGAATGACGAAGATGCTGTCAACACCATTGTCGGATGGTTGGAGGAGGTCAACCCTTTCGATGCAACATGGGACAAGAAGACCCTAGTATCCTTTTCAACAGGATTCAGCAGCACTTCCGAGGACCCAGTCAACGCTGATCAGGCAGAGGAGGTTGGCAGATCCATGCAGGCCAAGATGAATGGACGAACTGTTCTGGATTCAATGGAAACTAAGCACAAGGTGAAGTCATTAGAGAGCCTCAGAAGTGGACCCAAAGTCAATGGGAAGAAGCTGGTTATTGACTCACTCAAGCTCTTCAACCGTCTAATCATCATCAGTGAGCGTGAAGTCAAGACCAAAGAAGCTCTGCGATTTGAGTTGACGCCAACACCGATGTCTCTATTTGACAAAGACCAGAAGATGCGAAAGCCAGACAAGGCTGCCCTAGCAAGATTTCTGAAGGCATTTGTGGAACCCGTTGAACAAACCCCCTGCACGAGTCTAGTGATTGATGGTGGGTGGCTCCTGCACAATGTCAAGTGGGAAGCTAACCTCACCTGGAAGGGCATCGCCGAGAGCTACCTCCAGTTTGTGAAGTCCATGGGGAGCCAGTGTCTCCGAATCACTGTGGTCTTTGATGGATACGGCAGCTCCACTAAGGACCATGATCACCTGAGACGAACAAAGAATGCATGCTGCGACATTCTGATTCGCCCAGACATGAAAAGCTTCGTTCCAAGAGAAAAGTTCCTCGACAACAAGAGCAACAAGGCCCAGCTCATTCTGCTACTTGCTGAGACATTCAGTAGAAATGGGATCAGTGTACAGCAATGCCACGATGATGCAGACACTGCTATAGTCCGGGCAGCTCTAGATGAGGCAAAAGATTCTCCTGTTGAGGTGAGGGCTGAGGACACCGACATCATGGTTTTGCTGATTCATCATGCTGCAGACCACCCCATCTTCCTCACAACAGCCAAAGAAACATCTTATGATGTCGCAAAGATCAGGGAGGCCCTCCCAGAGAGATACCGGAAGTATTTGATCTTCTTGCACAGCTTCTCCGGCTGCGATACAGTGTCAGCGATTTCTGGGTTTAGCAAATCAACTTTGGTAAACAAGCTCTGCAAGACTGACAAGGTGGAAAGGGCCATGGATGTGTTTCTGGACATCCGAGCCAAGAAAGATGATATCATTAAAGCCGGCTGTGAATTATTTAAGCTCATGTTCTATGGAAAACCAGCCAAAGACTTGGGGGACTTGAGATTTGACATCTTCAGCAAGCGGGCTGCTGCTGGGAGCATCAAACCTGAGAAACTGCCCCTGACAACAGAAGCTGCAGCGCAGCACTCTCTACGAGCTTATCTCCAAACTAGAGATTGGCTGCTGTTGCAAACTCCATCATTGAATGTCTTGGAGTACGGATGGAAGCTCGGTGACCAAGGTTATGCACCGGTCCCTTCAACAGACCCCATTGCACCGGACTATCTTCTGAAGTTTGTCAGCTGCAACTGTGAGGGGGACTGTAGCACACTTAGGTGCTGTTGTAAAAAGCAAGGAGTCAAGTGTATTTCTGCTTGCGGCAAATGTCATGGTAACTCTTGCCAGAACATCAACCAAACAGATGATGAGAGCAGTGAGGGAGATGCCGGGGAGTAGGGTAAAGTACCAAGGTTTTATTATTGAGATACATTTCTGTTGGACATTATAATGGGGCATAATGGAAGTAAGAGAAGTGGGAACGACTACTTCCCATTGCACACTTATGTTGCAGTGTTTTGTACACTGTTTTTAGAGTGGGTATAGCTCAAATTAAATGATAGAACTCAATTCAGCATTCTAAAAAAACTCACTATATAAACCCAGTGAGATACATATAAAAATACCAATATTACATATTTCGGTGGGCGCAAAAAAGTAGGTGTGGCCTATTTTAATGGTCAGGTAGTAGTTTTTACTCAAAACTAATGTTTGGAATCGATTCAGCACCCCCAGAAACCCCTAATTAGACAGCTCACACGCTAATACTGGAAAAAAAATATTTTTCAATTTTTTGACCCCACCCCCCTTTGGGCGCCTAAGTTTGACTGGCTCCCCAGAATTTTCCACAAGGATTTGGGTTGGAACTAATTGAGAGGTGTTAGTAGACACCTATATGAACACATTGGTGAAGAAAGCTATTGGTAAGCAATTTTTTCACAGATGGTCCAGAGATTTTCTAAAATGCCCTAACTATTATGACCCCTTGTAAATTGTATTGTAAAGACGGTTTTCTTCATTGGCTATGTTTAATAATAAGCTGTGATTTGTAGAGTGGCTTTTTAATGTGTGTTGGGTTTTAAATAAGGTCTACCACCCCTTGTTATAAGTTTACGGGAACAGAGAGCCTGAAAGTGCCCATGGTTTTAGTCTTGCACTAGTTTAGCATTCCTGGTTTATACTGTGCCTAATTTTTAAATGACAGTGTTTTTTTAATAAACTTTGATACTTTTTTATTAAAGAAGCAGCCTCTTGTCCTGGTTATTCTGGACATAGTGTGTGGTTAGTGGACCAGAAGTTACTGTGTTGGCTGGAGGACAAATTTGGTCACTGCACTGCTATGGTTGTATCGCATGAGAAAATTATTTTTCAGCTGCAGGGGTCCAAGCGTTGCAACACCGATGGAAGAAGTGTGTTGACCGAAGGGGAGACTATGTTAAAAAATAAACCACATTTGGTCAAATTTGACCACAATGAACTTTTCACCCTCTTCCCCCCGCCCCCTCCCGTACATGCTTTTTAACATAATTCATCGACTGTATGTTTTACTTCATTCTGAACCTCTGATAAGCCTCATAACTTTCATAGTGGATGTAGAGGAAAATTGGACCCATCCCTGCGGGGGCCTTTTGTTTTGGGCTCAGCAGCCTTTGAAGTTATCTCTTTAAACCCTTCATCAAAGGCCTGCAAGGCCGACTTTCCAAAATTCAGCAGGACATGTTCCTTGGACTTGGTACCATGAAGAGACCACCCGTCATTAAATTCTCTTCCAGCAGTGGATATTTATGTCTTAATGGTGTCTTCTATTTTGACACTAATTATTTGATGCTTCCCATTTTCTTTTCCAGTCAACAGCACAAACAAGATCTTCTGCACGATCCAGATAGTAAGACATCACTTACTTGTGGATTCTCTCTGAGAGTTCTGCCACAGCAGGAAATTAGTCAGAAATTGACCTTGTAGGTGTCACAATAGCTCAGTCCAGCTGTCATAGCTTCTTTTCTCATCTTCCTCCTGAATCATGACAGGGAATGGGAGCGGAAGCTCATCTGCCCACCCACATCCACCTAAAATCCCAAGGAGTCATGTCAGTTGTTCCTACTGTCATCCCTTCAAAAGCTGTGTGTTTCACAGCGGGAAATCCTCAGAATGATTAAGATAAAATTTTAGACTCACTCAGTAATGTGAGTCTGATTTTATTTTTATTTTATTTTATTTTTTTGCAGTGCCTGATCATTTGTTTTTCTCGGCTGCATAATTTGTCAGTTTTGAGTCACACAAGTCAACTGTGCTTATGATTTTGGATGCCACAGGGGGTGGTAGACTGTGACTGATTGATTTGTTCTGAATTTGACAGCCGTTGTGTTCTGTATGGCAACTCGGTATTAAAACGTTAGAATAGATGGAGCTTCTATAGAAGCAGCAGGGTTCTTCTGCTTACTCTCTTCTCTGTTAGGATTCCCTGTGTGTAAGAGATGTGATAACTCAAACGGACGCAGTCAAACAACCCCGACGGTTAATTTTTACAGAAGTCACCCAGTGCTAATTGCTGTGTTTAATCTTTTAGTTGTGAGAGATATGTCTCCTAACTCATCTCCATCAGCAAAGGAGAATATGCAAAATGTAGGGACCCTGCTATGAAGTGTTGATGTTTGTGTGTGTTTGTTTGTATATGAGTGTGAAAGCATTTATGACAAAGTATTCTATATCCACAGTTATCCTCTGTAATTTAACCAGTATACTAGTGCTTTAAGCCAGTTTGTTGCTAATCATTTTATCTAATTATGTTTCTGGCTTCAGTATGCTCTCGACTGCACTGTTGGGCAATACTTCAAGGTAGTATTATACATTATGCTCTTAATGTGACTGTCATGTTTCAACATCATTTTATATCACTTTAATGGGGCATGGCATGTCAATGACAAAATCATAAAAAGACAAAATTTCCTTTATCTCCATGCCAAACAACTTAAAGACTATGTGTAATCTATTCAGTCTCTTTGTATAATTGTTTGCTTTGACAGATGGATCAGATTGTAATTTGCACACTACACCCACAGAATTTACAACACAAGATAAGACAGGAAAAAGAAACTTCTCAGAAGTGTAAATTGACAGTATTATGAGAAGTGAAAAATAATAGTGTGTGGCAACTTCAGAAGTGTCATTAAAGCCAGAAGAACCACGGCTGGAAGTAGATCCATGATGTGCAACAGCTGGCATAAACTCAGGTTGAGGGCTGTAACAGTCATGATATAAATCGGACACCATAATATCTACATAATCACAATTCTTTATATTGAGGTTAAAAAAAAGTGTTCGGTGTGAGTGGTGTGTGCTCAGCTCTCTGGAAAACTTATCCATAATAGACATCACTTCACTCTATAAATTCAAGAAATCTGTGTGTCTTGTCTGTTTGTCATGTTTATAGGACATCATAGGATGGCCTATGATGTCTGCCTGATGTCCTATGATGATCCTATGATCTCAGGCATCATAGGACTCGCAATGCCGTCATAAAGATATGCAATGCCGTCATAAAGATATGCAATGCCGTCATAAAGATATGATGTCTATGTGACGGCACATAGACAGAGCACATGACTCCCAGATGTCTGGGGATCAATATACAAAATCAAATCAAAAAATATATGACGGCACATAGACAGAGCACATGACTCCCTACAAGACATACAGTATATATAGACACAGGTAAGCAACATAACACACCTGTCTGTGTGTCATGTTTAATATATACTAGTGCATACCCGTGCATGCCTGTAGAAAGCAGGTGTAAGCAAATGTGTAAGCAAGCACGTCAGCACTCGTTCAGTGATGCCTGCCTTTGATCTTTGGTGTCATAGCGAGTCCTATGATCTTTGATGATGTCATAGCAAGTCCTATGATCGTGAGTGATGCCTGCCTTTGATCTTTGATGATGTTTTAGCGAGTCCTATGATCGTGACATCGTGACAGTGCATACCTGTCCATGCCCGTAGAAACCAAGTATAAGCAAGTATTTCTGCATGCCCATTGCTGAAGGGTCTCCTCCTCTCTCAGACGGCTATGTTGTTCACAGTCATGTCTGCGGCATACTGCCGGAACCTGAGGTGTTTCATGTTCACAGCATCTTTTCTGACATGCAGCAGTTCTCCTCATTCTATTGCTCTCCATCTGGTGGGTCTTCTTCTTCTTCGTTCAGATCACTGGTGGAGGGATAGGTGCGTCATAATTCCAGTTCATGGGCAGGATCATGAAAATAGATCTGAGCAAAAAGTGGCTTTCGACCCTGTTCAGGAGGGCCCATGCATGCCCAAAGAAACCAAAAAACTGGAGCACCCATAGAAAATCATCCCTTTTCCTTGGCATTTTACACATTTGTAGTGTAGACTGGCATTCTTCAAGGTTACACATTTTTACTGTCAGCACTTCTTTAAAAATTACATTGCTGAGAAAACAACGCTTTTGCTTAGTTTCTTCATCTTGAGCAACAATACGAAGACTGCTTGATCTGGCAACTCTGCTCATGGCAACGTAGCATTGGCCATGGCTGCAGAAATCTTGTGCAGAAAACACAAACGCACTGTAAGACTGGCCCTGTGACTTATTCACCTTGCCAATTTTGAGCCATATGACAAAGACACACTAGTCTAGGCATTGTGAGTGATGGTCTACATGACATCATAAAGACACATTTGTCTATGTGCCGCCATATAGACATCATATCTTTGACGGCATCGTGAATATCTTTGACAGCATTGCAAGTCCTATGATGCCTGCATTCATAGGACATCCTATGATGATCAGACAGAGATCATAGACCGTCCTATGATGTCCTATAAATGTGACAGACACACACACACACAGATTTCTTCCTTTAATAGAGTGATAGACACAGGTAAGCAACATGACACACTTGTCTGTGTGTCACGTTAATAGGACATCATAGGACGGCTTATGATGTCTGCCTGATGTCCTATGATGATCCTATGATCTCAGGTGTCAAAGGACTCGCGATTCTGTCATAAAGATATGCAATGCCGTCATAAAGATATGATGTCTATATGACAGCACATAGACAGAGCACATGACTCCCTACAAGACATATAGACACAGGTAAGCAACATAACAAAGAACAGTGACAGGCAGGAGAAAAAGTAACAAGCAGGAGCAATCAGTCCCAAATGGCAGGGCATGGTTACAGAAAATGCGATGGGCGGGGCTGCACAGATAATCACACACAGGGGATAGGAGTCTGCCTGATGTCCTATGATGATCCTATGATGCGTCATAGGACTCGCGATGCCATCATAAAGTTATGTGATGCTGTCATAAAGATTTGTCTATATGACGGCACATAAACAGAGCACATGACTCACTACAAGACATATTTATAGACACAGGTAAGCAACATAACACAGAACAGTGATGGGCAGGAGAAGAAGTAACAAGCAGGGGCAAACAGCCCCAGATGGCAGGGCATATTTTGTGTGAGTTTTATGTTTTGCTGCATACAAAAGCCATCACATATGATTGCTACTCAGTGCTGTGTTGCTATAGCAACTGTCCTGTAACTGGCAAGAATTCTTTTCCAGTGCATCCCCTCTATGGGCATGCACTAGTATATATAGACACAGGCAAGCGACATAACACAGAACAGTAACAGGCAGGAGAAGAAATAACAAGCAGGGGCAAACCGAGGTGGCAGGGCATGGTTACAGAAAACTGGATCGATGGGGCTGCACAGATAACCACACACAGGGGACCAGGGGAGAGACAAAACCAAGGCAATAATGATAATGATGATAATAATAATAATAATAATAATAATAATGCTGGTAAACTTAAACTAAGAGGAAGACCAATGAAGAAATAAATATGCAAGACAGAATAATTATAACAATAATAGCAACCCAGGATAATAATAATAAGGTGAAATGCAGAAAATCCCAACTTAAAGCGAAGATGTGGGCTGGGACCCATGCCCTGGAGACAAGGAATATCAATCTATATATAATTCAAGAAATCTGTCTGTCGTGATGTCACGATGTCATGATGTCACGATCATAGGACTCACTAAAAGATCATAGGACATGCTATGAGATCAAAGGCAGGCTGCACTCACGATCATAGGACTTGCTATGACCTCATCAAAAATCAAAGGCAGGCATTACTCATGATCATAGCACTCGCTGTAACATTATCAAAGATCAAAGGCATATAATTCAACAAATCTCTTGTCTTCTTCTTCTTTTAGATTTGATTGACGGTGGCAACTCTTAAGTTTTCTACTTGCTTGCACATTAGAAAGTCTTAAATAACAGGCCAACTACACAGACTGTTATGTTCAAGAAAGCCTCACTCTATATCTTTGTACAAGGAGCCCCCACAAGGAGCTCCGAACAACGTCCCATGCGCAAAAAAACCCACCCGTCACAATGTCACAATCATAGGACTCGCTAAAAAATCATACGGGCTCACTATGAGATCAAAGGCAGGCATCACTCACGATCAAAAGACTCACTAAAAAATCATAGGACTCGCTATGACATCATCCAATATCAAAGGCAGGCATCACTCATGATCATAGCACTTGCTATGACATCATCAAAGATCAAAGGCAGACATCACTGAATGAGCGGTGACGTCAAAGAGCAAAGGCAAGTTACACCATGGTTGCTGTTGCCATGGTAACAGTAACTTTCTACGGGCATGCAGAAATGCTTGCTTACACTTCCTTTCTATGACCATGCATTGGTATGCACGGGCATGCACAGATATGCAGTAGTCCAATTATATTTAAAATTTTATGCTTAAATCAACTGTATTGGCTGCAGTGTTATACTTAAATGCATATGGAACATTTATAATTATGAAAAGCAGCCTCTTTAGTCTTTAAAACAAATGGTTCAAACACTGACAAATATATCACCTGAAGGGGTGCACTGCTCACCATAATCGGATATGATCAAATAGTTCTCCCACACAACCAGGTTTCTCTGCTGCACAGCAAGTCTGCAGTGACTTTAAAATTTGCATACAGGAGCTGAGACTTGTCGTGAGATTTGAGTGCACGGTATGAGCATGCTGAGGTTGATAAAAACCAAACTGCATTGAAATGACTGTATGGCAGCTTCTTCACCTTACCCCAACAACATTTGAAATTGTTCTGTTCCTGAGACTACCTCTGCCAACAGTTCCAAAGCTGGGGAAATGTTCCATTCTGCAGAACAGTAAGGCGGACATAGTAATATGAAAGGCATTTGTGTTTGGTTCTTTTGGTATAGAAACAAAATAGACACGGAATTTAGATGATTTTAACAAAGATTCTAACTAAAAAGGTGTGAATACTAATGCATATATATATATATATATATATATATATATATATATATATATATATATATATATATATATAGAGAGAGAGAGAGAGAGATGCATTGTGTGTCTGTGTGTGTGTATATATATATTTTATAGTAATATGTACATATGTATATTAGCTGCTCTTGCTTGCTTGCTTTTTTTCTTGCCTTCTGATTGTTGCTCTGAGTGTTGCTATCCCTGTGCTGTTGCAATCCTGGAATTTCCCCGTTGTGGGACTAATAAAGGCTTATCTTATCTTATCTTATATATAATCAGAGGTGAGTAACCCCAGGTCCAAAGAGTAAAAGTCCAAGCACATATTTGTTCCAGCCCTTGACTAACTCAGCTGATTCTGATAAGCACACCTCTTCAAGATCTGTGCTTATCAGAATAAGCTGGGTTAGTCAGTGGCTGGAACAAATGAGATTGGACTTTTATTCTTTGGACCTGGGATTACCCACCTCTGTATATAATGCATCAGATTTATATAGCGCTTTATTATAGACACTCAGACACTTTAAAGATACATTATTCATCCACTCCAGACAGACAATGGTAGTGGCAAGCTGCTACTGTAGCCACAGCTGCCCAGGGGCAGGCTGACGGAAACAAGACTGCCAATCTGTGCCAACGGCCTCTTCGGCCACCACCAAACATTTATACACATTCATACCCAGTGTTATGGACACTGGAGGCAACACAACAGCAGCATATCTGGGGAGAGTGACGACCTGCTCTACCTGCTGAGTCACTGCTGCCTATATATATATATATATATATATATATATATATATATATATATATATTTTTTTTTTTTTTTTTCAATAAAAGGACAGTGAAAATTTCCAGTATTGAATTAATATCTGCATTCCGCCCCAAGATTACACTGGTCAACACCAAATTTATTGTCTAAATTTTTTTTTAGCTGAATTAGGACAATTTTGATGTGCTGAATCCAAAAATTACATTGGTTTTGCTCAGTCAGGTCAACTTTTTGAACTATGGCCACATGTTTTTTTTTTTTTACATTTTTGTTTACATGTATGGGTATTTTCGCTTTATATGATGCAAAATTCTTTATCTCTTTAAATTCTCAGAATTTTGAACAATGATGATGCAACATTCAATTTACATGTACTTACTGTACCTTTATCAATGTCTACTATTCATTTTACAATACAACTGTACAACTGCTGTACAACTGCTTACAACTTAGCATAAAAACCTGACCTGATCGAGAGAAACGGATGTAATTTTTGGATTCAGCGGTGTAAAATTGTCTTAAATCAGTTGAAAAAACACAGACAACTTACAAAAAAATTATTATGTTGTGTTAACAGTTCTTTCCTTGAGAAACAGTCACGTTTGTTGGTGACGCTTCTCTGTGGAGTTTACATGTTCTCCCCGTGTCTGTGGTTTACACTGGGTACTCGGGTTTCCTCCTACCGGCCAAAAACATGCAAGTTAGGTTAATTGGAGACTCTAAAGTGGCCCTAGGTGTGAATGTGTGTGTGTGTGTGTGAATGGTGAAGGGACTGGTGCCGCATGGCTGCCTCATCCATCCAGGTGGATGCCCTGTAATTTCCCCACTGTGGGACTAATAAAGGATTATAAAAAAAAAAAAAAGTGTTTTGTGGATTCAATTATCTGTGTTGTTTTAATAGTGAAAACCACCTGACTTTTGTTCCTAAAGAAAATTTAGCATTTTGGATGTTTTTGATGAAAAAATTAAACATATAAGATTGTTCACAAGTCCCAATTTATGAGTCCAAGTCAAGTCTCAAGTCTTTTGAGTCCAAGTCAAGTCTCAAGTCCTTGTATACACGATTTAAGTGTGACTTGAGTCCAAGTCTTAGGGTGAAGTCCCCATCTCCAACTCCAGACTCAGTACTATCTTTGTGAAGCTCCCCCAAATTCTTGAAACAACTTATTTCTCTCAAAGCTCTCAAAGGTCATTCCTGTTGCTTTTGCACCTTTTTCTACCACACTGTAAAAAAAAAAGTTGTCTCAACTTGAAAAATTTAGTGTTCAGGCTGCCTTAACATTTTAAGTTGACTGAACTTGAGAACATACGTGGTAAAGTTTAAAACATAAAACTCAAGTTCAGTCAGCTTAAAAATTTAAGGCAGCCTCAACACAAACTTTTTTAAGTAGAAATACCCTAGTTATTTTTTTTACAGTGCACACCTTTTTCTTCCAGTTAGTTTTCTATAAATATGCTTTGACACAGCACTCTGTGAACAGCCAGCCTTTTCAGCAATGACCTTCTGTGACTTACCGTGCTTGTTGAGTGTGTTGACGACTGTCTTCTGTAATGTCAGTAGTCTTGGTTGCATGTACTGAAGTGGGAGATATGCGGTAATTATACTGTTTGAAAAGTAATTTACGCAAATTAAAAATTAAATATTCTAATAACCTCAGTTCAATTCAAATTATATTCAAAGATTTTATTTGTCAAAACTACTATATGTATAGGACATACAGAATTGAAATGCCGTTTCCCTGTCTTCAGTGGTGTGTGCAATATAAAAAAAAAAAGGAATTGGGCTGGAAAAATAACAGCAGTCTATGTACAGTAATGCTACCTGTAGTGCAAATAACAGTAAAAGATAAAACCCAGACATCCCGTAGTGCAAATAAAGATAAACAATCAAACCCAGCAATCCTATATACAGAAAAGGTAGAGCAGTAATACTCGTAGTTGCAAGTTCGATGCGGTAGTGTTGGTGCAGACAGTGACAGATTGGACTGCCCATGATCAATATTACAATAACAGACAGAAGCAGGTGTGGCATTTGTGCAAATAGTTGCAATACGGTGCAGAGACATAAATCAGCCAGTCTTTCTGTGCCAACAGCTGAGGTAGTTATTGTGCGGGTGAGTGCGTTACAGTCCGTGGGGTGGGGTGGACAGAGTTCAGGGTCTTGATGGCCTGGTGAACAAAGTTGTTTAACAGTCTTGTGGAGGGGGGCTGGAGGCTCCGGTATCTTTTCCCTGAGGGCAGGGGGCTGAAGCTGGAGTGTGAGAGGTTGGAGGTGTCGCCTGCAATGTTGATGGCTTTGCAGGTGAGGCGGGTGAGGTAGATGTCCGAGAGGGGGGACAGAGGGGCACTGATGATCTTGCTGGCTGCTTTCACTGTGTGTTGTAGTGTCTTCCAGCAGGAGGCAGTGCAGCTTCCATACCATACCATGATGCAGCTGGTGAGTATGCTGTCGATGGTGCCCTGGTAAAATGAACACATGATGGGGGGTGGGACTCTTGCTCTCCTCAATTTGCAGAGGAAATAGAGTCAAGTTTGAGCCTTCTTGGCCAGTGATGTGGTGTTATTGGACCAGGAGAGGTCCTCAGAGATGTGCACTCCCAGGAACTTGGTGCTGCTCACCCTCTCCACAGCTGCTCCATCAATGATCAGAGGGGGATGCTGTGTGTGTCCTCCCTCCTGAAGCTGACCGCAATCTCCTTGGTTTTTCCCATGTTCAGGAAGAGATTATTGTCTTTACACCACTGAACCAGTTGGCTCACCTCACTTCTGTAGTTGGCCTCCTCATTGTTGGTGATGAGGCCCACCACCGTCATGTCCTTCACAAACTTGATGATGTAGTTGGCGTTGTAAGTTGGTACACTGTCATGGATCAGCAGGGTGAAGAGCAGCAGGCTTAGCACGCACCCTTGTGGGGCCCCTGTGCTCAGAGTGATGGTCTTGGCGGTGTTGCTGTCAATCCGCACGTTCTGTGGCCTCCCTGTGAGAAAGTCCAGCATCCAGTTACAGCGAGAGGTTTTGAGTCCCAAGTGTCTGAGTTTTTGTATTAGGTGCTAGGAGATGATTGTGTTGAGTGCTGAACTAAAGTCCAAGAACAGCATTCGCACATAGGAGTTCGTTGAGTCTGAGATGCTACATTTCTGATTTTCACAAGCTATAAATAATAATCATCAAAATGACAACAAAAAAAGCTTGAAATATTTCCCTTAGCTTGTATGGAATATAAAATATGTGAATGCTTATTTCTGCAATTAAATTATGAACATTAAAATGTCTATTGTTGTTGTAGCTTAGCCTCTCTCTCTCTCTCTCTCTCTCTGTGCTTACATTTTTTTGAAGTGTGCAATAAAAGCTTTTTTAAAAGTCAAAAGTCTCTCTCTCTCTCTCTGAGTGGGTGTGGTCGTGAGTGCGAGCTGAGAGCGTGTGACAGCGTGAGTGATTTATCTCAAATTTTTCTCTGTCTTTTTGTGTTAAAGGGTTTTTTTTCTGCTAAATAATCTTAATTTTTGTTGTTTTCTGTAGCTGGGGTGGGGTAGGCGTTTTGGGAGGGGGGTTTTCTGCTGCCAGCTCTGCTGGTCAGCATGGTTTTGGAGCGAGGCTCCGGGTTTGAGCAGCTGACACGCCGGCATGCTGTCAAACTGACACCGGCTGTCAGCTGCTCAGTGGAGGAGTGTAGTCTGGCTGTGGGAGAGCTGGTCGGTTATGAAGGCGTTAGATCAGCTTCGAGAATGAATAGTGCCGTGGTGATTTTCCTCGATAGTGTGGAAAAAGTTAACCGGGTAGTGGAGAGCGGGGTTGTGATTAAAGACACACTGGTTCCTGTTCTGTCTCTGGTGAATCCTGCGAAGAGAATTACCATCTCAAATGTCCCACCATTTTTAAAGAATGAGCTGTTGGAGAAGGAGCTGTCGAGACACGGGCAGCTTTTGTCCCCGATTAAGCACATCCCTCTCGGTTGTAAGTCCCCGTGTTTAAAGCATGTCATGTCTTTTAGGCGACAGGTGCTCATGATTTTAAAGAATAGCGAGGAAAGCCTCAACCTCGTATTTAAATACCGGATTGACGGCTTTGATTATACCATCCACGTCACCTCCGATAATATGAAGTGTTTCGGCTGCGGAATGGAGGGACATTTGATTCGATCATGCCCTCAGGGAGCGGGGGGTGATCACTCGGGGGAGGCCGCTAGTGCGGCATCGGGGCCGTCTGGTGACGGAGCGGCTTTGCCGTCCTCTGAGGCTGACGGCGCTGCTGCGCCGTCGGGCGTTTCGGCCAGAGCCGCGGGGCCGTCTGGCGGCGGTGCATCGGCCGAGGCCGCGAGGCTGTCTGGCGGCGGGGCGGCTTCGCCGCCCTCCGCAGCCAGCCTGTCGATCATAATTGAAACAGCAACAAAAGTTAAAGCACATCGCGGGGCTGCTGCACAGACCAACATTGCAGACAAGGGTGAGATTACCGAGAGGGATCACGCTGAGGATCAGACAGATGAGCCAAATGACGCCCAGGTAGATGGTGGGACTAGAAAAGTGAATATAAAAGCACAGCACAGGGTGAGCGAAAGACAGGAAGAGACAGCTACCAGGGTGGCTGAGTCAGTGTTGGAGGATGAGGATGACATTGAAATAGATGAAGAATTATGTAAAATCTCCATCAAGCGAAAGAATTTGGAAACCAAACAGCAGAGGAGCAAAGTAAAAAGGGTTGTCAAAGACAGTTCTGAGGTTTCTCTATCTCAGCCAGATTCTTATGCTGGGTCTGAGATAGAGAGTGATGGTGAAAGTAGTGATGATGGGGCCAGTGGAGGCGGTTACCCCTTCACAAAAATACAGAAGTTTTTGCAGGACACTAAGGGGTCCAGAATGGTTAAAGTTGAAAACTTCTTCTCTGATCTAAAATGTTTTGTTGACTCTGCTCGGGCCTACGTGAAAAATAGGGGAGAGCTTGAGCAGGAAAGTTTCACTGATCAGGAGATCTACAGACTAAAAAAGCTTGTGCTAAAAGTTAAGAACCAAATTGCCCAGGATGATTAGTCTTTTATCGCTCATTCTTTCTTTTCTGTTTTTGTATTGGTTTTACCCTTTTATATGCATGTGCAGTTTTAATTTTGGCACACTCAACATCAATGGGGCAAGAGAAATGTCCAAGCGAGCGAGTGTTTTTACTCTTGCAGAATGCAAGAAAATTAATGTTCTGTTTGTTCAGGAGACTCATAGTTCTGAGGACAATGCTGCTGACTGGAGGAGGGAATTTCGGGGTGAAATTATTCTTAGTCATAAAAGCAGCAACAGTGGTGGAGTGGGTATTTTATTTTCTCGAGATTTTATTCCACTTTCTTGTGACATTGATGAGATAATTGCAGGCCACATTTTAAAAGTTCGAGCTGTTTTTGAGAATGTGAAAGTTGTTTTTATAAATGTGTATGCTCCAACCGTAGGCACAGAAAGATTGGCCTTTTTAAATATTTTAGATGACACGATCAAAAATTGCAGTAATGATGACTTTTTATTTGTGGGAGGTGATTTTAATTGCACAGAAAATCCCCTTATGGATAGGAATCACCCAGAGCCACATGCTTCATCCAAAAGAGTTTTAAAAGGTCTCATAGAAGCTCATGATCTGTGTGATGTATGGAGAAATTTTCATGGCAAGGCTAGACAGTACACGTGGAGCCATAGAAAGGACAATATTTTGTCCTTAGCTAGACTGGATAGGGTTTACAGTTTTAAGCACCATTTTAGCATTTTTAAAAGTGCTTTTATAGTTCATGTTGGCTTCACAGATCATTCCCTGGTTCAGTGTTGTGTTTTTATCAAGAATATAAAGTGCAGTAGTGCATACTGGCATTTTAACACATCACTTTTATCGGATAACAGTTTTAAAACTGCTTTTATGTTTTTTTGGAGTAATTTTAAATTAACAAAATCAAATTTTAGTTCTTTGCAGCAGTGGTGGGATGTAGGGAAGAGCCAAATAAAGAATCTGTGCCTACAGTATACTCGCAATGTTTCTGGAGACTTGGCCAGGTCTGTCAGGGACCTGGAGAGAGAAGTAGTGGAGCTGCAGTCTTTGGCAGGCTCCACAGGAGAAAGAGAACATTTTGAGGCCCTCAATGGCAAAAAGTCTGTTTTAACTGACCTACTGGGTGTGGCTGCCAGGGGCGCTGTGGTACGCAGTAGGTTTCAGAACATCGCACTAATGGACGCTCCATCTCATTTTTTCTTTGGTCTGGAGAGGAAGAATGGTCAGAGGAGGATGATCCACTCTCTTAGCTCCGAGGACGGGCGGCCGATCCATGAGCCTGCGGAGATCCGTCGCTTTGCAGTTGCTTCCTACAAGGATCTCTTTAAGAAAGAATT
This sequence comes from Pholidichthys leucotaenia, assembly GCA_020510985.1. NCBI lineage: Eukaryota > Metazoa > Chordata > Actinopteri > Cichliformes > Pholidichthyidae > Pholidichthys > Pholidichthys leucotaenia. The sequence continues at coordinate 376,228,926 of CM035844.1, read as the reverse complement.
TGTTGAGAATCCACATGCACTGAGTCATTTTTTGACGGACTTGCCAAAGGTGATGGCTAGCGTGAATGCGGAGCTGGAGAGCGGGATCACTCTGCAAGAACTGGCAGTGGCTGTCCAGTCTCTTCAGTGTGGAAAAGCCCCAGGGATAGATGGCCTACCAGCGGAGTTCTACAAGGCTTTCTGGTCTGAGATCTGTGAGGACTTGCTGGAAGTACTGTGTGACAGTCTGCGGAAGGGTCACCTGGCCCTAAGTTGTAGGAGAGCAGTCCTCACCCTCCTTCCAAAAAAAGGCAACTTGAAAGACATTAAGAACTGGCGTCCGGTGGCCCTCCTCTGTACTGACTACAAAATTCTCTCCAAAGTGTTGGCTACCAGACTGAGGAAGGCGATGGAGCAGGTCATACATGTAGACCAGACCTACTGTGTACCTGGTAGGTTGGTTACAGACAACATTTTTTTAATTCGTGATGTTTTGGACCTCTCCAGCTCATTGGTCAAAGAACTTGGTCTTATTTCAATAGACCAAGAAAAGGCGTTTGACCGAGTTGAACATCCATACCTTTGGCAGACATTAGAGGCCTTTGGTTTCAGCTCAGGGTTCATGGCCATGATCCAGGCTTTGTATAGAGACATTGAGAGTATTCTTAAGATTAATGGTGGTTTGAGTGCTCCTCTCAAAGTTGAGAGGGGTGTCCGACAGGGCTGCCCCCTCTCAGGTATGCTGTACTCTCTTGCCATTGAGCCCCTCCTTTGTAAACTAAGGCAAGGCCTCACTGGTTTTAAAGTCCCCAACTCTGACTCTGTTTTTAAAGTGTCTGCCTATGCTGATGACGTTGTTGTTTTTACAAGAAATCAAAATGATGTAGACTACCTTTTAAGAACTGTCAATCTTTTTGGTGAGTGCTCCTCAGCGAGAGTGAATTGGGGTAAGAGTGAAGCTGTTGTGGTGGGGGGAAGACCACAAGAAATTGCCCTACCTTGTGGCCTTTCGTGGACACAAGGTGGTTTTAAATATCTTGGTGTGTTTTTAGGAAATCAGACTTTTACTGAGAAAAATTGGGAGTGTTTTTTAGAAAAAACTGAAGGAAGACTAAAAAAATGGAAATGGATTCTGCCAAACTTGTCCTTCAGAGGTCGTGTTTTAATTATCAACAACTTGATTGCTTCAGTGCTGTGGCATCGACTGTCTTGTCTGGACCCTCCACCTAATTTGCTGGCCAGAGCGCAATCTATAGTCGTGGACTTTTTCTGGGACCGTCTTCGCTGGGTTCCACAGAGCATTCTGTTTTTACCGAGGGAAGAAGGTGGTCAAGGGCTCATCCATCTGGCCAGCAGAGGGGCTGTCTTTCGCCTGCAGTTCATTCAGCGACTGCTGAGTGGCCCCCTTGACCTTGTGTGGAGACCTATTGCCAGGGCTGTCCTGGCTCGCTGTGGAGGGCTTGGACTAGAGGAGTCGCTGCTTTTAATGGATTTAAGGGGCCAAAAACTCCCAGAACTTCCCCAGTTTTACCAAAGTGCTTTTAAAATCTGGGGACTTTTTAAAAAGAACTCTCCTCAGGCTTCCTTGTCGCCTTTCTGGCTTTTAAAGGAACCACTTGTGTTCGGGACCCGTTTTGATGTGGGCAATGTTTTAGGACCTTCTGTTTTAAAAAAGTTCATTTCTGCAAAGGTTACAACGCTGGGACATTTGGTGAATTTATGTGGTCCTAACTTGGACAATGCTGTTGCCCTGTGCTCGGCTCTTGGCGTCTCTTCAGTCAGAGTTATAATGAACTTGTTGAAAGATTGGAAAGACTGCCTGTCTGCAGAAGAACACTCTGCTATTGTTTTACACTGCGAAAACTCTGTGCAAACTGCTGATGAACCTTTTTCTTTTAGTGTTTTATCTCCTGATTTTAAAGATGGCACTGGTGTGTTTTTAAACTCTGAACACATTAACATTTGTGACTCTCCTGGTAAAAAAATGTATGGACTTTTGGTGAAAATTCTAAATGTGAATAAGTTAAAAGGTCGAGCTGATACACCATGGAGGAAACACTTGGGTCTGGGTCCAGAGGTGAGGCCTGCCTGGAGAGCACTCTATAAACCACCATTAACTAAGAAGGTTGGAGACCTACAATGGCGAGTTTTACATGGTGCTGTGGCTGTAAATGCTTTTATCTCTCTTTTAAACCCAAATGTTGTTGAGGTTTGTCCATTTTGTCCTCAGAAAGAAACTGTGTTCCATTGTTTTCTGGACTGTAACAGACTGCAATTGTTGTTTGTTTTTTTGGGGAAGCTGTTTTATCTGTTTGGAGAAGTCTTTTCCCAGCAGATTTTTATCTTGGGCTTTCCATATAGACAGAGGACTAAGAAAAAAAGTGAACTTTTAAATTTCATCCTGAGTCAGGCTAAAATGGCTATTTATGTTAGTAGGAAAAGAAAAATTGAACAAATGCTGGATTGTAATGTAAAAGACATGCTGGTTGACATGATCAAGGCTCGAATAGTGATTGATTACAATTACTATCATCTGATGCAAAATGTTGAAACTTTTGAGGCTATGTGGTGCTTTAAGCACATCCTGTGTTGTGTTAAGGAGGGGAAAATTACCTATGGTATGGTCCTGATGTAAGAAGCAAGTTTTTTTTTTAGTTTTCCTGGTTTGGTTACTTATGTCTTTGATTTCTTGTTAGTGAGTCATTTTGCTTTTCCATTGCTTCTTTTAGTTGTTGTGTTTTTCTGTAGAACTTGTGACAATAAAGGTGTGTTGAAAAATCAAAATCAAAATCTCTCTCTCTCTCTCTCTCTCTCTCTCTCGTGCGCATGCGTGGGCGTTTGTGGGAGCAGGGGTGTGGAGTGGTGTCGAGTGAGTACTTTAAACTTTGTATTTTCTAACTTTTTCTCTATCTTGTGTGTTTGAGGTGTGTGTGTTTAATATAGTGGGTTGAGTGTGTGTGTGCTGGGGTGTGAGTGTTGGAGTGAGTGTGTTGGGGAACGGTAGCTTCTGCTGCCGGTTTTTCCCAGCCGGCATCATGCCGGTGATTGATGGTGGTGTGGAGTTTGAGCGCTTAACCCGGCGTCATGGTGTGAGAATCCTCCCGACAGTTCCCTGTTCTGTGGAGGAGGCCAGCCTCGCTGTAGGACAGGTGGTTGGGCATGGCAGCATAAAATCAGCATCGAGGATGAACAGCGCAATTGTGATCTTTCTGGATTCGACTGAGAAAGCTGATCAGGTGGTGGCACAGGGAGTGGTCATAGGTGACACTTTTACTCCCGTTTTACCGCTGGCGAATCCGTCTAGGAGGATCACCATCTCAAACGCTCCTCCTTTCGTTAAAAATGATCAGCTGATTAGAGAGTTGTCCCGTTTTGGCCAGGTTGTGTCCCCTATCAGAATGGTCTCTCTGGGTAGTAAATCACCCCTGCTGAAGCATGTTGTATGTCATAGGAGGCAGTGTTTCATGGTGTTGAAAGACAGCTCTGCTGAACTGAATGCGTCTTTTAATTTCAGGATTGACGGCTTTAGCTACTTGGTGTTTGCAACATCTGAAACCATGAAGTGTTTTGCGTGTGGCGCAGAAGGCCATCTTATTAGGTCATGTCCTGAAAAGGCGAACACAAAGAGCACTGGCGGTAAGAAAGGTGACGCCGCTGTTTCTGGTGGTCCGGAGGGTAGCGCTACATGTGGTGCGGCGAATGCCGCTGCGGCGCCCGCTTCTGCTGGGGTGGTCGTGGCCGCGACTGCGGCCGCATCCGCGTCCGCGGCCGCGTCCGCTTCTACTTCTGCGGGGGCGTCCGCGTCCGCGTCCGCGTCCGCGTCCGCGTCCGCTTGTGCTGGGGCGGCCGCGGCCGCCTCTGCTGGGGTGGCCGCGGCGGGCGCGGTAGTTGTCCCCCCAAACAGTGATGGTGGGGAATTTCTGTCTGGCGGCAGCTCTGATCATTGTGACGAGCCTGTCGCCCGGGGTAAACAGGTGGAGGGTGTAAGTAAAAGTGCAGTTAAACAAAGGAACGTGAATGAACAGACTTTGCAGGCGGGGGAGGAGCGGTTTGACGCTGTAGCGGACACACAGAGCAAACACTGCATGACAAACGTTGCGTTTCATGAAGAAATGCAGGAATGTAGTTTTGTTGAAGAGGATCCTTTTAAAGCTGCACAAAAAAGGAAAAGTGCGGAAAACTTGCAGAGCTCTGCTAAATCTAGTAGGGTTGGGAATTTAGATTTAGTGAATGAGAGCGCTTCTGACGAAAGTGGAGATGAGTCTGAACTGATGCAGACGCAGACGCAGGAGGAGCAAAGCTCCTATTGTTTTACTAAAATTAGACAATTTCTCCAGGTGACTAAGGGGAGCAGAGCTGTGAAAGTGGAAAATTACTTTCCAGATCTGGAGTTATTTGTGGCATCAGCTCGCAAGCTGATGAAACCGAATGATGGGAATGAGACTTTTACTGATCAGGAAATTTTTCGTTTAAAGAAACTGGTTGTCAAACTGAAATCACAAATTTCTAACAGTCATGTTGACTCTTAGTTTGTTTCTTCCCTTTTATGCTATGTGTGTGTTTTTTTACTGTACCTTATTTTTATCCTTTTTAATGCCCCACCTTAGAATTGGCACTCTTAATATAAACGGGGCCAGGGATGATGTAAAAAGGGCCTCTTTATACAAGCTTTTTAATTTAAAGGCACTTGACGTGCTGATGGTCCAGGAGACTCACAGCACTGTAGACATTGAGTGCCAGTGGAGAAAAGAGTGGGATGGCTGCATTTTTTTTAGCCACAAATCCAATAATAGTGGAGGGGTGGCTGTACTTTTCTCTCGGGGTTGTGTGCCTGTCTCTTATGAGGTAGAAGAGGTGGTGAAAGGACATGTACTCTTGCTAAAGGTACAGCTTGAAAACGTAAACTTGGTTCTTATAAACGTGTATGTGCCAACCCAGAGAGCAGAAAGGATCAGGGTCTTTAATATGCTATCAGATACGGTTAGATCCTGTAATCCAAATAGTTTTTTATTTCTGGGGGGTGATTTTAACTGTACATTAAACCACAGACTGGACAGGAACCATCAGGAACCTCACCCTGCTTCTGCCAATAGGCTGAGGGAACTAGTGAAGGCACATGAAATGGCCGATGTGTGGAGATCACATCATGGGGACCAGAGGCAGTACACCTGGAGCCATGCTAAAGATAACCTCTTATCTATGGCCAGGTTAGACCGTTTCTATGGTTTTAAACACCAAATGAGTGTTTTTAAAAATAGTTGTATCTGTCCTGTTGGTTTCACTGATCACTGCCTGCTGATTTGTTCTGTTTTCATTGAAAATGTAAAGTGTAAGAGTGCTTTTTGGCATTTTAATAATACACTTTTAAATGATGTGTTTTTTAAGGGAGTTTTTCATGATGTATGGAAGTCACACAGGGAACAAAAATCTTCTTTTAGTTCTCTCCAATTGTGGTGGGATTTTGGTAAGGCACAGATAAAACAATTCTGCCAACAGTACACTCAAAATGTCACTCGTAGCTTGACCCAATCCTTGAAAGTTCTGGAGACTGAGGTGGTAGAGCTAGAGGAGTTACTCAGTTCTACCGGAAAACAGGAGCACTTAGAGGCTCTTAAGTCAAAAAGGTCAGCCTTGGCTAGCTTGCTAGGGGTCACCGCACAGGGTGCTCTGGTCCGCTCGCGCTACATGGATGTAGCTCTGATGGACTCGCCCTCCCAGTACTTTTTTGGACTGGAGGGGAAAAATGGACAGAGAAAGCTCATTCACTCCTTGTTGGGCGATGACGGGAGAACAATCTCCAGT